>OZ057413.1:58348440-59570940 GCA_964056705.1 Troilus luridus
CCTCTAGCGACATTGGAAACCCTCTAGGGACATATAAATCTATCCCTCTAGGGACATAGAAATCCCTCTAGGGACCTAGAAATCCCTCTAGGGACCTAGAAATCCCTCTAGGGACCTAGAAATCCCTCTAGGGACCTAGAAATCCCTCTAGGGACATTGAAATCCCTCTAGGGACCTAGAAATCCCTCTAGCGACATAGAAATCCCTCTAGCGACATAGAAATCCCTCTAGGGACATAGAAATCTCTCTCTCTAGGGACCTAGAAATCCCTCTAGGGACATAGAAATCCCTCTAGGGACATAGAAATCCCTCTAGGGACATAGAAATCCCTCTAGGGACATATAAATCTATCCCTCTAGGGACCTAGAAATCCCTCTAGGGACCTAGAAATCCCTCTAGGGACCTAGAAATCCCTCTAGGGACCTAGAAATCCCTCTAGGGACATTGAAATCCCTCTAGGGACCTAGAAATCCCTCTAGCGACATAGAAATCCCTCTAGCGACATAGAAATCCCTCTAGGGACATAGAAATCTCTCTCTCTAGGGACCTAGAAATCCCTCTAGGGACATAGAAATCCCTCTAGGGACATAGAAATCCCTCTAAGGACATAGAAATCCCTCTAGGGACATAGAAATCTATCCCTCTAGGGACATAGAAATCCCTCTAGGGACATAGAAATCCCTCTAGCGACATAGAAATCCCTCTAGCGACATAGAAATCCCTCTAGGGACCTAGAAATCTATCCCTCTAGGGACCTAGAAATCCCTCTAGCGACATAGAAATCCCTCTAGCGACATAGAAATCCCTCTAGGGACATAGAAATCTCTCTCTCTAGGGACCTAAAAATCCCTCTAGGGACATAGAAATCCCTCTAGGGACCTAGAAATCCCTCTAGCGACATAGAAATCCCTCTAGGGACATAGAAATCTATCCCTCTAGGGACATAGAAATCTATCCCTCTAGGGACATAGAAATCCCTCTAGGGACCTAGAAATCCCTCTAGCGACATAGAAATCCCTCTAGGGACCTAGAAATCTATCCCTCTAGGGACCTAGAAATCCCTCTAGCGACATAGAAATCCCTCTAGCGACATAGAAATCCCTCTAGGGACATAGAAATCTCTCTCTCTAGGGACCTAAAAATCCCTCTAGGGACATAGAAATCCCTCTAGGGACATAGAAATCCCTCTAGGGACATAGAAATCCCTCTAGGGACATATAAATCTATCCCTCTAGGGACATAGAAATCCCTCTAGGGACATAGAAATCCCTCTAGGGACATATAAATCTATCCCTCTAGGGACATAGAAATCCCTCTAGGGACCTAGAAATCCCTCTAGGGACCTAGAAATCCCTCTAGGGACCTAGAAATCCCTCTAGGGACATTGAAATCCCTCTAGGGACCTAGAAATCTATCCCTCTAGGGACCTAGAAATCCCTCTAGCGACATAGAAATCCCTCTAGCGACATAGAAATCCCTCTAGGGACATAGAAATCTCTCTCTCTAGGGACCTAGAAATCCCTCTAGGGACATAGAAATCCCTCTAGGGACATAGAAATCCCTCTAGGGACATAGAAATCTCTCTCTCTAGGGACCTAGAAATCCCTCTAGGGACCTAGAAATCCCTCTAGCGACATAGAAATCCCTCTAGCGACATAGAAATCACTCTAGGGACATAGAAATCTCTCTCTCTAGGGACCTAGAAATCCCTCTAGGGACATAGAAATCCCTCTAGGGACCTAGAAATCCCTCTAGCGACATAGAAATCCCTCTAGGGACATAGAAATCTATCCCTCTAGGGACATAGAAATCCCTCTAGGGACATAGAAATCTATCCCTCTAGGGACATAGAAATCCCTCTAGGGACCTAGAAATCCCTCTAGCGACATAGAAATCCCTCTAGCGACATAGAAATCCCTCTAGGGACATAGAAATCTCTCTCTCTAGGGACCTAGAAATCCCTCTAGGGACCTAGAAATCCCTCTAGGGACCTAGAAATCCCTCTAGCGACATAGAAATCCCTCTAGCGACATAGAAATCCCTCTAGGGACATAGAAATCTCTCTCTCTAGGGACCTAGAAATCCCTCTAGGGACCTAGAAATCTATCCCTCTAGGGACCTAGAAATCCCTCTAGGGACATTGAAATCCCTCTAGGGACCTAGAAATCTCTCTAGTGACATAGAAATCCCTCTAGGGACATAGAAATCTATCCCTCTAGGGACCTAGAAATCCCTCTAGGGACCTAGAAATCCCTCTAGGGACATTGAAATCCCTCTAGGGACCTAGAAATCTATCCCTCTAGGGACCTAGAAATCTCTCTAGGGACATAGAAATCCCTCTAGGGACATAGAAATCCCTCTAGGGACATAGAAATCCCTCTAGGGACATAGAAATCCCTCTAGGGACCTAGAAATCCCTCTAGGGACCTAGAAATCCCTCTAGGGACATTGAAATCCCTCTAGGGACCTAGAAATCCCTCTAGCGACATAGAAATCCCTCTAGCGACATAGAAATCCCTCTGGGGACATAGAAATCTCTCTCTCTAGGGACCTAGAAATCCCTCTAGGGACATAGAAATCCCTCTAAGGACATAGAAATCCCTCTAGGGACATAGAAATCTATCCCTCTAGGGACATAGAAATCCCTCTAGGGACCTAGAAATCCCTCTAGCGACATAGAAATCCCTCTAGCGACATAGAAATCCCTCTAGGGACCTAGAAATCTATCCCTCTAGGGACCTAGAAATCCCTCTAGCGACATAGAAATCCCTCTAGCGACATAGAAATCCCTCTAGGGACATAGAAATCTCTCTCTCTAGGGACCTAAAAATCCCTCTAGGGACATAGAAATCTCTCTCTCTAGGGACCTAGAAATCCCTCTAGAGACCTAGAAATCTATCCCTCTAGGGACCTAGAAATCCCTCTAGGGACATTGAAATCCCTCTAGGGACCTAGAAATCTCTCTAGTGACATAGAAATCCCTCTAGGGACATAGAAATCTATCCCTCTAGGGACCTAGAAATCCCTCTAGGGACCTAGAAATCCCTCTAGGGACCTAGAAATCCCTCTAGGGACATTGAAATCCCTCTAGGGACCTAGAAATCTATCCCTCTAGGGACCTAGAAATCTCTCTAGGGACATCGAAATCCCTCTAGGGACATAGAAATCCCTCTAGGGACATAGAAATCCCTCTAGGGACATAGAAATCCCTCTAGGGACATATAAATCTATCCCTCTAGGGACATAGAAATCCCTCTAGGGACCTAGAAATCCCTCTAGGGACCTAGAAATCCCTCTAGGGACCTAGAAATCCCTCTAGGGACATAGAAATCCCTCTAGGGACCTAGAAATCCCTCTAGGGACCTAGAAATCCCTCTAGGGACATTGAAATCCCTCTAGGGACCTAGAAATCTATCCCTCTAGGG
This sequence comes from Troilus luridus, assembly GCA_964056705.1. Lineage (NCBI taxonomy): Eukaryota > Metazoa > Arthropoda > Insecta > Hemiptera > Pentatomidae > Troilus > Troilus luridus. Next base: position 58,351,866 of record OZ057413.1, read on the forward strand.
ACCTAGAAATCCCTCTAGCGACATAGAAATCCCTCTAGCGACATAGAAATCCCTCTAGGGACATAGAAATCTCTCTCTCTAGGGACCTAGAAATCCCTCTAGGGACATAGAAATCTCTCTCTGTTGGGACCTAGAAATCCCTCTAGGGACCTAGAAATCCCTCTAGGGACATAGAAATCCCTCTAGGGACCTAGAAATCCCTCTAGCGACATAGAAATCCCTCTAGCGACATTGGAAACCCTCTAGGGACATATAAATCTATCCCTCTAGGGACATAGAAATCCCTCTAGGGACCTAGAAATCCCTCTAGGGACCTAGAAATCCCTCTAGGGACCTAGAAATCCCTCTAGGGACCTAGAAATCCCTCTAGGGACATTGAAATCCCTCTAGGGACCTAGAAATCCCTCTAGCGACATAGAAATCCCTCTAGCGACATAGAAATCCCTCTAGGGACATAGAAATCTCTCTCTCTAGGGACCTAGAAATCCCTCTAGGGACATAGAAATCCCTCTAGGGACATAGAAATCCCTCTAGGGACATAGAAATCCCTCTAGGGACATATAAATCTATCCCTCTAGGGACCTAGAAATCCCTCTAGGGACCTAGAAATCCCTCTAGGGACCTAGAAATCCCTCTAGGGACCTAGAAATCCCTCTAGGGACATTGAAATCCCTCTAGGGACCTAGAAATCCCTCTAGCGACATAGAAATCCCTCTAGCGACATAGAAATCCCTCTAGGGACATAGAAATCTCTCTCTCTAGGGACCTAGAAATCCCTCTAGGGACATAGAAATCCCTCTAGGGACATAGAAATCCCTCTAAGGACATAGAAATCCCTCTAGGGACATAGAAATCTATCCCTCTAGGGACATAGAAATCCCTCTAGGGACATAGAAATCCCTCTAGCGACATAGAAATCCCTCTAGCGACATAGAAATCCCTCTAGGGACCTAGAAATCTATCCCTCTAGGGACCTAGAAATCCCTCTAGCGACATAGAAATCCCTCTAGCGACATAGAAATCCCTCTAGGGACATAGAAATCTCTCTCTCTAGGGACCTAAAAATCCCTCTAGGGACATAGAAATCCCTCTAGGGACCTAGAAATCCCTCTAGCGACATAGAAATCCCTCTAGGGACATAGAAATCTATCCCTCTAGGGACATAGAAATCTATCCCTCTAGGGACATAGAAATCCCTCTAGGGACCTAGAAATCCCTCTAGCGACATAGAAATCCCTCTAGCGACATAGAAATCCCTCTAGGGACCTAGAAATCTATCCCTCTAGGGACCTAGAAATCCCTCTAGCGACATAGAAATCCCTCTAGCGACATAGAAATCCCTCTAGGGACATAGAAATCTCTCTCTCTAGGGACCTAAAAATCCCTCTAGGGACATAGAAATCCCTCTAGGGACATAGAAATCCCTCTAGGGACATAGAAATCCCTCTAGGGACATATAAATCTATCCCTCTAGGGACATAGAAATCCCTCTAGGGACATAGAAATCCCTCTAGGGACATATAAATCTATCCCTCTAGGGACATAGAAATCCCTCTAGGGACCTAGAAATCCCTCTAGGGACCTAGAAATCCCTCTAGGGACCTAGAAATCCCTCTAGGGACATTGAAATCCCTCTAGGGACCTAGAAATCCCTCTAGCGACATAGAAATCCCTCTAGCGACATAGAAATCCCTCTAGGAACATAGAAATCTCTCTCTCTAGGGACCTAGAAATCCCTCTAGGGACATAGAAATCCCTCTAGGGACATAGAAATCCCTCTAGGCAAATCTTTTCTCTTCAAAATATCCGAAGGGAGGCGATCTCAGATTCAAATCAAAATATTTTAAAAGGTTATCCAAGGTAACTGGTAGAAACGTAACTGTTATAAAATGTAACCGCTGGGGCATGCGCAGAACATTGGCCTGCTAGTGCCGTGCGTTATATACTCAAGTACCCAAATTTCTAAGCGAATCGAGCCAACTTAACCAGTTTTTCTAATTAATGAAAAAAATATAACGAAAGAAATGTTACCATTTTTCAAATGATCAATATATCCATCAAACATAGACCCAGACTCGCACGCTTCAATAACAGAATAAGCTGCAACAAAGTTGAAACTTGTTAATCTTAGTAAAGCAAAAATTATATTAAAAATTTATATAAAAAGAAACATAATTAATTATTCCTAATTATACCTAGAAATCCCTCTAGGGACATAGAAATCCCTCTAGGGACATAGAAATCTCTCTCTCTAGGGACCTAGAAATCCCTCTAGCGACATAGAAATCCCTCTAGCGACATAGAAATCCCTCTAGGGACATAGAAATCTCTCTCTCTAGGGACCTAGAAATCCCTCTAGGGACATAGAAATCCCTCTAGGGACCTAGAAATCCCTCTAGCGACATAGAAATCCCTCTAGGGACATAGAAATCTATCCCTCCAGGGACATAGAAATCCCTCTAGGGACATAGAAATCTATCCCTCTAGGGACATAGAAATCCCTCTAGGGACCTAGAAATCCCTCTAGCGACATAGAAATCCCTCTAGCGACATAGAAATCCCTCTAGGGACATAGAAATCTCTCTCTGTTGGGACCTAGAAATCCCTCTAGGGACCTAGAAATCCCTCTAGCGACATAGAAATCCCTCTAGGGACATAGAAATCTCTCTCTCTAGGGACCTAGAAATCCCTCTAGGGACCTAGAAATCTATCCCTCTAGGGACCTAGAAATCCTTCTAGGGACATTGAAATCCCTCTAGGGACCTAGAAATCTATCCCTCTAGGGACCTAGAAATCCTTCTAGGGACATTGAAATCCCTCTAGGGACCTAGAAATCTCTCTAGTGACATAGAAATCCCTCTAGGGACATAGAAATCTATCCCTCTAGGGACCTAGAAATCCCTCTAGGGACCTAGAAATCCCTCTAGCGACATAGAAATCCCTCTAGCGACATAAAAATCCCTCTAGGGACATAGAAATCTCTCTCTCTCTAGGGACCTAGAAATCCCTCTAGGGACATAGAAATCTCTCTAGGGACATAGAAATCCCTCTAGGGACATAGAAATCCCTCTAAGGACATAGAAATCCCTCTAGGGACATAGAAATCTATCCCTCTAGGGACATAGAAATCCCTCTAGGGACCTAGAAATCCCTCTAGCGACATAGAAATCCCTCTAGCGACATAGAAATCCCTCTAGGGACCTAGAAATCTATCCCTCTAGGGACCTAGAAATCCCTCTAGCGACATAGAAATCCCTCTAGCGACATAAAAATCCCTCTAGGGACATAGAAATCTCTCTCTCTAGGGACCTAAAAATCCCTCTAGGGACATAGAAATCCCTCTAGGGACCTAGAAATCCCTCTAGCGACATAGAAATCCCTCTAGGGACATAGAAATCTATCCCTCTAGGGACATAGAAATCTATCCCTCTAGGGACATAGAAATCCCTCTAGGGACCTAGAAATCCCTCTAGCGACATAGAAATCCCTCTAGCGACATAGAAATCCCTCTAGGGACCTAGAAATCTATCCCTCTAGGGACCTAGAAATCCCTCTAGCGACATAGAAATCCCTCTAGCGACATAGAAATCCCTCTAGGGACATATAAATCTATCCCTCTAGGGACATAGAAATCCCTCTAGGGACCTAGAAATCCCTCTAGGGACCTAGAAATCCCTCTAGGGACCTAGAAATCCCTCTAGGGACATTGAAATCCCTCTAGGGACCTAGAAATCCCTCTAGCGACATAGAAATCCCTCTAGCGACATAGAAATCCCTCTAGGGACATAGAAATCTCTCTCTCTAGGGACCTAGAAATCCCTCTAGGGACATAGAAATCCCTCTAGGGACATAGAAATCCCTCTAGGCAAATCTTTTCTCTTCAAAATATCCGAAGGGAGGCGATCTCAGATTCAAATCAAAATATTTTAAAAGGTTATCCAAGGTAACTGGTAGAAACGTAACTGTTATAAAATGTAACCGCTGGGGCATGCGCAGAACATTGGCCTGCTAGTGCCGTGCGTTATATACTCAAGTACCCAAATTTCTAAGCGAATCGAGCCAACTTAACCAGTTTTTCTAATTAATGAAAAAAATATAACGAAAGAAATGTTACCATTTTTCAAATGATCAATATATCCATCAAACATAGACCCAGACTCGCACGCTTCAATAACAGAATAAGCTGCAACAAAGTTGAAACTTGTTAATCTTAGTAAAGCAAAAATTATATTAAAAATTTATATAAAAAGAAACATAATTAATTATTCCTAATTATACCTAGAAATCCCTCTAGGGACATAGAAATCCCTCTAGGGACATAGAAATCTCTCTCTCTAGGGACCTATAAATCCCTCTAGGGACATAGAAATCCCTCTAGGGACCTAGAAATCCCTCTAGGGACATAGAAATCTCTCTCTCTAGGGACCTAGAAATCCCTCTAGGGACCTAGAAATCCCTCTAGCGACATAGAAATCCCTCTAGCGACATAGAAATCCCTCTAGGGACATAGAAATCTCTTTCTCTAGGGACCTAGAAATCCCTCTAGGGACATAGAAATCCCTCTAGGGACCTAGAAATCCCTCTAGGGACATAGAAATCCCTCTAGGGACATAGAAATCTATCCCTCTAGGGACATAGAAATCCCTCTAGGGACATAGAAATCTATCCCTCTAGGGACATAGAAATCCCTCTAGGGACCTAGAAATCCCTCTAGCGACATAGAAATCCCTCTAGCGACATATAAATCCCTCTAGGGACATAGAAATCTCTCTCTGTTGGGACCTAGAAATCCCTCTAGGGACCTAGAAATCCCTCTAGGGACCTAGAAATCCCTCTAGCGACATAGAAATCCCTCTAGCGACATAGAAATCCCTCTAGGGACATAGAAATCTCTCTCTCTAGGGACCTAGAAATCCCTCTAGGGACCTAGAAATCCTTCTAGGGACATTGAAATCCCTCTAGGGACCTAGAAATCTATCCCTCTAGGGACCTAGAAATCCTTCTAGGGACATTGAAATCCGTCTAGGGACCTAGAAATCTCTCTAGTGACATAGAAATCCCTCTAGGGACATAGAAATCTATCCCTCTAGGGACCTAGAAATCCCTCTAGGGACCTAGAAATCCCTCTAGGGACCTAGAAATCCCTCTAGGGACATTGAAATCCCTCTAGGGACCTAGAAATCTATCCCTCTAGGGACCTAGAAATCTCTCTAGGGACATAGAAATCCCTCTAGGGACATAGAAATCCCTCTAGGGACATAGAAATCCCTCTAGGGACATATAAATCTATCCCTCTAGGGACCTAGAAATCCCTCTAGGGACCTAGAAATCCCTCTAGGGACATTGAAATCCCTCTAGGGACCTAGAAATCCCTCTACCGACATAGAAATCCCTCTAGCGACATAAAAATCCCTCTAGGGACATAGAAATCTCTCTCTCTAGGGACCTAGAAATCCCTCTAGGGACATAGAAATCCCTCTAGGGACATAGAAATCCCTCTAGGGACCTAGAAATCTATCCCTCTAGGGACCTAGAAATCCCTCTAGCGACATAGAAATCCCTCTAGCGACATAGAAATCCCTCTAGGGACATAGAAATCTCTCTCTCTAGGGACCTAAAAATCCCTCTAGGGACATAGAAATCCCTCTAGGGACCTAGAAATCCCTCTAGGGACCTAGAAATCTCTCTCTCTAGGGACCTAGAAATCCCTCTAGGGACCTAGAAATCCCTCTAGCGACATAGAAATCCCTCTAGCGACATAGAAATACCTCTAGGGACATAGAAATCTCTCTCTCTAGGGACCTAGAAATCCCTCTAGGGACATAGAAATCCCTCTAGGGACCTAGAAATCCCTCTAGGGACATAGAAATCCCTCTAGGGACATAGAAATCCCTCTAGGGACATAGAAATCCCTCTAGGGACATAGAAATCTATCCCTCTAGGGACATAGAAATCCCTCTAGGGACATAGAAATCTATCCCTCTAGGGACATAGAAATCCCTCTAGGGACCTAGAAATCCCTCTAGCGACATAGAAATCCCTCTAGCGACATAGAAATCCCTCTAGGGACATAGAAATCTATCCCTCTAGGGACATAGAAATCCCTCTAGGGACCTAGAAATCCCTCTAGCGACATAGAAATCCCTCTAGCGACATAGAAATCCCTCTAGCGACATAGAAATCCCTCTAGGGACATAGAAATCTATCCCCCTAGGGACATAGAAATCTATCCCTCTAGGGACATAGAAATCCCTCTAGGGACATAGAAATCCCTCTAGGGACCTAGAAATCCCTCTAGGGACATTGAAATCCCTCTAGGGACCTAGAAATCTATCCCTCTAGGGACCTAGAAATCTATCCCTCTAGGGACCTAGAAATCTTTCTAGGGACATTGAAATCCCTCTAGGGACCTAGAAATCTCTCTAGTGACATAGAAATCCCTCTAGGGACATAGAAATCTATCCCTCTAGGGACCTAGAAATCCCTCTAGGGACCTAGAAATCCCTCTAGGGACCTAGAAATCCCTCTAGGGACATTGAAATCCCTCTAGGGACCTAGAAATCTTTCCCTCTAGGGACCTAGAAATCTCTCTAGGGACATATAAATCCCTCTAGGGACATAGAAATCCCTCTAGGGACATATAAATCTATCCCTCTAGGGACATAGAAATCCCTCTAGGGACCTAGAAATCCCTCTAGGGACCTAGAAATCCCTCTAGGGACATTGAAATCCCTCTAGGGACATTGAAATCCCTCTAGGGACCTAGAAATCTATCCCTCTAGGGACCTAGAAATCTCTCTAGGGACCTAGAAATCTCTCTAGGGACCTAGAAATCCCTCTAGGGACATAGAAATTCCTCTAGGGACATAGAAATCTATCCCTCTAGGGACCTAGAAATCCCTCTAGGGACCTAGAAATCCCTCTAGGGACATAGAAATCTCTCTCTCTAGGGACCTAGAAATCCCTCTAGGGACATAGAAATCCCTCTAGGGACCTAGAAATCCCTCTAGGGACATAGAAATCCCTCTAGGGACATTGAAATCCCTCTAGGGACCTAGAAATCTATCCCTCTAGGGACCTAGAAATCTCTCTAGGGGCATAGAAATCTCTCTAGGGACATAGAAATCCCTCTAGGGACCTAGAAATCCCTCTAGGGACCTAGAAATCCCTCTAGGGACATTGAAATCCCTCTAGGGACCTAGAAATCTATCCCTCTAGGGACCTAGAAATCCCTCTAGCGACATAGAAATCCCTCTAGCGACATAGAAATCCCTCTAGGGACATAGAAATCTCTCTCTCTAGGGACCTAGAAATCCCTCTAGGGACATAGAAATCACTCTAGGGACCTAGAAATCCCTCTAGGGACATAGAAATCCCTCTAGGGACATAGAAATCTCTCTCTCTAGGGACCTACAAATCCCTCTAGGGACCTAGAAATCCCTCTAGCGAAATAGAAATCCCTCTAGCGACATAGAAATCCCTCTAGGGACATAGAAATCTCTCTCTCTAGGGACCTAGAAATCTCTCTAGGGACATAGAAATCCCTCTAGGGACATAGAAATCCCTCTAGGGACGTAGAAATCCCTCTAGGGACATAGAAATCCCTCTAGGGACATAGAAATCCCTCTAGGGACATATAAATCTATCCCTCTAGGGACCTAGAAATCCCTCTAGGGACCTAGAAATCGCTCTAGGGACCTAGAAATCCCTCTAGGGACATTGAAATCCCTCTAGGGACCTAGAAATCCCTCTAGCGACATAGAAATCCCTCTAGCGACATAGAAATCCCTCTAGGGACATAGAAATCTCTCTCTCTAGGGACCTAGAAATCCCTCTAGGGACATAGAAATCCCTCTAGGGACCTAGAAATCCCTCTAGCGACATAGAAATCCCTCTAGCGACATAGAAATCCCTCTAGGGACCTAGAAATCTATCCCTCTAGGGACCTAGAAATCCCTCTAGCGACCTAGAAATCCCTCTAGGGACATTGAAATCCCTCTAGGGACCTAGAAATCCCTCTAGCGACATAGAAATCCCTCTAGCGACATAGAAATCCCTCTAGGGACATAGAAATCTCTCTCTCTAGGGACCTAGAAATCCCTCTAGGGACATAGAAATCCCTCTAGGGACATAGAAATCTATCCCTCTAGGGACATAGAAATCCCTCTAGGGACCTAGAAATCCCTCTAGCGACATAGAAATCCCTCTAGCGACATAGAAATCCCTCTAGGGACCTAGAAATCTATCCCTCTAGGGACCTAGAAATCTCTCTAGCGACATAGAAATCCCTCTAGCGACATAGAAATCCCTCTAGGGACATAGAAATCTCTCTCTCTAGGGACCTAAAAATCCCTCTAGGGACATAGAAATCCCTCTAGGGACCTAGAAATCCCTCTAGGGACATAGAAATCCCTCTAGGGACATAGAAATCTATCCCTCTAGGGACATAGAAATCCCTCTAGGGACCTAGAAATCCCTCTAGCGACATAGAAATCCCTCTAGCGACATAGAAATCCCTCTAGGGACCTAGAAATCTATCCCTCTAGGGACCTAGAAATCCCTCTAGCGACATAGAAATCCCTCTAGCGACATAGAAATCCCTCTAGGGACATAGAAATCTCTCTCTCCAGGGACCTAAAAATCCCTCTAGGGACATAGAAATCCCTCTAGGGACATAGAAATCCCTCTAGGGACATAGAAATCCCTCTAGGGACATAGAAATCTCTCTAGCGACATAGAAATCCCTCTAGGGACATAGAAATCTCTCTCTCTAGGGACCTAGAAATCCCTCTAGGGACATAGAAATCCCTCTAGGGACATAGAAATCCCTCTAGGCAAATCTTTTCTCTTCAAAATATCCGAAGGGAGGCGATCTCAGATTCAAATCAAAATATTTTAAAAGGTTATCCAAGGTAACTGGTAGAAACGTAACTGTTATAAAATGTAACCGCTGGGGCATGCGCAGAACATTGGCCTGCTAGTGCCGTGCGTTATATACTCAAGTACCCAAATTTCTAAGCGAATCGAGCCAACTTAACCAGTTTTTCTAATTAATGAAAAAAATATAACGAAAGAAATGTTACCATTTTTCAAATGATCAATATATCCATCAAACATAGACCCAGACTCGCACGCTTCAATAACAGAATAAGCTGCAACAAAGTTGAAACTTGTTAATCTTAGTAAAGCAAAAATTATATTAAAAATTTAGATAGATTTCTAGGTCCCTAGAGGGATTTCAATGTCCCTAGAGGGATTTCTAGGTCCCTAGAGGGATTTCTAGGTCCCTAGAGGGATTTCTAGGTCCCTAGAGGGATAGATTTCTATGTCCCTAGAGGGATTTCCATGTCACTAGAGAGATTTCTAGGTCCCTAGAGGGATTTCAATGTCCCTAGAAAGATTTCTAGGTCCCTAGAGGGATAGATTTCTAGGTCCCTAGAGGGATAGATTTCTAGGTCCCTAGAGGGATTTCAATGTCCCTAGAGGGATTTCTAGGTCCCTAGAGGGATTTCTATGTCCCTAGAGGGATTTCTATGTCCCTAGAGGGATAGATTTCTATGTCCCTAGGGGGATAGATTTCTATGTCCCTAGAGGGATTTCTATGTCGCTAGAGGGATTTCTATGTCGCTAGAGGGATTTCTATGTCGCTAGAGGGATTTCTAGGTCCCTAGAGGGATTTCTATGTCCCTATAGGGATAGATTTCTATGTCCCTAGAGGGATTTCTATGTCGCTAGAGGGATTTCTAGGTCCCTAGAGGGATTTCTATGTCCCTAGAGGGATAGATTTCTATGTCCCTAGAGGGATTTCTATGTCCCTAGAGGGATAGATTTCTATGTCCCTAGAGGGATTTCTATGTCCCTAGAGGGATTTCTATGTCCCTAGAGGGATTTCTATGTCCCTAGAGGGATTTCTAGGTCCCTAGAGGGATTTCTATGTCCCTAGAGGGATTTCTAGGTCCCTAGAGAGAGAGATTTCTATGTCCCTAGAGGGATTTCTATGTCGCTAGAGGGATTTCTATGTCGCTAGAGGGATTTCTAGGTCCCTAGAGGGATTTCTAGGTCCCTAGAGAGAGAGATTTCTAGGTCCCTAGAGGGATTTCTAGGTCCCTAGAGGGATTTCTATGTCCCTAGAGGGATTTTTAGGTCCCTAGAGAATGAGATTTCTATGTCCCTAGAGGGATTTCTATGTCGCTAGAGGGATTTCTATGTCGCTAGAGGGATTTCTAGGTCCCTAGAGGGATAGATTTCTAGGTCCCTAGAGGGATTTCTATGTCGCTAGAGGGATTTCTATGTCGCTAGAGGGATTTCTAGGTCCCTAGAGGGATTTCTATGTCCCTAGAGGGATTTCTATGTCCCTAGAGGGATTTCTATGTCGCTAGAGGGATTTCTATGTCCCTAGAGGGATTTCTAGGTCCCTAGAGAGAGAGATTTCTATGTCCCTAGAGGGATTTCTATGTCGCTAGAGGGATTTCTATGTCGCTAGAGGGATTTCTAGGTCCCTAGAGGGATTTCAATGTCCCTAGAGGGATTTCTAGGTCCCTAGAGGGATTTCTAGGTCCCTAGAGGGATAGATTTCTATGTCCCTAGAGGGATTTCTATGTCCCTAGAGGGATTTCTATGTCCCTAGAGGGATTTCTATGTCCCTAGAGGGATTTCTATGTCCCTAGAGAGATTTTTAGGTCCCTAGAGGGATAGATTTCTAGGTCCCTAGAGGGATTTCAATGTCCCTAGAGGGATTTCTAGGTCCCTAGAGAGATTTCTAGGTCCCTAGAGGGATTTCTAGGTCCCTAGAGGGATAGATTTCTATGTCCCTAGAGGGATTTCTATGTCACTAGAGAGATTTCTAGGTCCCTAGAGGGATTTCAATGTCCCTAGAAGGATTTCTAGGTCCCTAGAGGGATAGATTTCTAGGTCCCTAGAGGGATTTCAATGTCCCTAGAAGGATTTCTAGGTCCCTAGAGGGATAGATTTCTAGGTCCCTAGAGGGATTTCTAGGTCCCTAGAGAGAGAGATTTCTATGTCCCTAGAGGGATTTCTAGGTCCCTAGAGGGATTTCTAGGTCCCAACAGAGAGAGATTTCTATGTCCCTAGAGGGATTTCTATGTCGCTAGAGGGATTTCTATGTCGCTAGAGGGATTTCTAGGTCCCTAGAGGGATTTCTATGTCCCTAGAGGGATAGATTTCTATGTCCCTAGAGGGATTTCTATGTCCCTAGAGGGATAGATTTCTATGTCCCTAGAGGGATTTCTATGTCCTTAGAGGGATTTCTAGGTCCCTAGAGGGATTTCTATGTCCCTAGAGGGATTTCTAGGTCCCTAGAGAGAGAGATTTCTATGTCCCTAGAGGGATTTCTATGTCGCTAGAGGGATTTCTATGTCGCTAGAGGGATTTCTAGGTCCCTAGAGGGATTTCTAGGTCCCTAGAGAGAGAGATTTCTATGTCCCTAGAGGGATTTCTAGGTCCCTAGAGGGATTTCTATGTCCCTAGAGGGATTTCTAGGTCCCTAGAGAGAGAGATTTCTATGTCCCTAGAGGGATTTCTATGTCGCTAGAGGGATTTCTATGTCGCTAGAGGGATTTCTATGTCGCTAGAGGGATTTCTAGGTCCCTAGAGGGATAGATTTCTAGGTCCCTAGAGGGATTTCTATGTCCCTAGAGAGATTTCTAGGTCCCTAGAGGGATAGATTTCTAGGTCCCTAGAGGGATTTCAATGTCCCTAGAGGGATTTATAGGGATTCTAGAGCGTGTTACAGGGTTTTGAGAGGGATATCTAGGTCCGTAGAGGGATTTCTAGGTTCCTAGAGAGAGAGATTTCTATGTCCCTAGAGGGATTTCTATGTCCCTAGAGGGATTTCTAGGTATAATTAGGAATAATTAATTATGTTTCTTTTTATATAAATTTTTAATATAATTTTTGCTTTACTAAGATTAACAAGTTTCAACTTTGTTGCAGCTTATTCTGTTATTGAAGCGTGCGAGTCTGGGTCTATGTTTGATGGATATATTGATCATTTGAAAAATGGTAACATTTCTTTCGTTATATTTTTTTCATTAATTAGAAAAACTGGTTAAGTTGGCTCGATTCGCTTAGAAATTTGGGTACTTGAGTATATAACGCACGGCACTAGCAGGCCAATGTTCTGCGCATGCCCCAGCGGTTACATTTTATAACAGTTACGTTTCTACCAGTTACCTTGGATAACCTTTTAAAATATTTTGATTTGAATCTGAGATCGCCTCCCTTCGGATATTTTGAAGAGAAAAGATTTGCCTAGAGGGATTTCTATGTCCCTAGAGGGATTTCTATGTCCCTAGAGGGATTTCTATGTCCCTAGAGGGATTTCTAGGTCCCTAGAGAGAGAGATTTCTATGTCCCTAGAGGGATTTCTATGTCGCTAGAGGGATTTCTATGTCGCTAGAGGGATTTCTAGGTCCCTAGAGGGATTTCTATGTCGCTAGAGGGATTTCTATGTCGCTAGAGGGATTTCTAGGTCCCTAGAGGGATTTCTATGTTCCTAGAGGGATTTCTATGTCCCTAGAGGGATTTCTAGGTCCCTAGAGGGATTTCTATGTCCCTAGAGGGATTTTTAGGTCCCTAGAGAGAGAGATTTCTATGTCCCTAGAGGGATTTCTATGTCGCTAGAGGGATTTCTATGTCGCTAGAGGGATTTCTAGGTCCCTAGAGGGATAGATTTCTAGGTCCCTAGAGGGATTTCTATGTCGCTAGAGGGATTTCTATGTCGCTAGAGGGATTTCTATGTCCCTAGAGGGATAGATTTCTATGTCCCTAGAGGGATTTCTATGTCCCTAGAGGGATTTCTAGGTCCCTAGAGGGATTTCTATGTCCCTAGAGGGATTTCTAGGTCCCTAGAGAGAGAGATTTCTATGTCCCTAGAGGGATTTCTATGTCGCTAGAGGGATTTCTATGTCGCTAGAGGGATTTCTAGGTCCCTAGAGGGATTTCTAGGTCCCTAGAGAGAGAGATTTCTATGTCCCTAGAGGGATTTCTAGGTCCCTAGAGGGATTTCAATGTCCCTAGAGGGATTTCTAGGTCCCTAGAGGGATTTCTAGGTCCCTAGAGGGATTTCTAGGTCCCTAGAGGGATTTCTAGGACCCTAGAGGGATTTCTATGTCCCTAGAGGGATAGATTTATATGTCCCTAGAGGGATTTCTATGTCCCTAGAGGGATTTCTATGTCCCTAGAGGGATTTCTATGTCCCTAGAGGGATTTTTAGGTCCCTAGAGAGAGAGATTTCTATGTCCCTAGAGGGATTTCTATGTCGCTAGAGGGATTTCTATGTCGCTAGAGGGATTTCTAGGTCCCTAGAGGGATAGATTTCTAGGTCCCTAGAGGGATTTCTATGTCGCTAGAGGGATTTCTATGTCGCTAGAGGGATTTCTAGGTCCCTAGAGGGATTTCTATGTCCCTAGAGGGATAGATTTCTATGTCCCTAGAGGGATTTCTATGTCCCTAGAGGGATTTCTAGATCCCTAGAGGGATTTCTATGTCCCTAGAGGGATTTTTAAGTCCCTAGAGAGAGAGATTTCTATGTCCCTAGAGGGATTTCTATGTCGCTAGAGGGATTTCTATGTCGCTAGAGGGATTTCTAGGTCCCTAGAGGGATTTCAATGTCCCTAGAGGGATTTCTAGGTCCCTAGAGGGATTTCTATGTCCCTAGAGGGATTTCTATGTCCCTAGAGGGATTTCTATGTCCCTAGAGGGATTTTTAGGTCCCTAGAGAGAGAGATTTCTATGTCCCTAGAGGGATTTCTATGTCGCTAGAGGGATTTCTATGTCGCTAGAGGGATTTCTAGGTCCCTAGAGGGATTTCTATGTCGCTAGAGGGATTTCTATGTCGCTAGAGGGATTTCTAGGTCCCTAGAGGGATTTCTATGTCCCTAGAGGGATAGATTTCTATGTCCCTAGAGGGATTTCTATGTCCCTAGAGGGATTTCTAGGTCCCTAGAGGGATTTCTATGTCCCTAGAGGGATTTTTAAGTCCCTAGAGAGAGAGATTTCTATGTCCCTAGAGGGATTTCTATGTCGCTAGAGGGATTTCTATGTCGCTAGAGGGATTTCTAGGTCCCCAGAGGGATAGATTTCTAGGTCCCTAGAGGGATTTCTATGTCGCTAGAGGGATTTCTATGTCGCTAGAGGGATTTCTAGGTCCCTAGAGGGATTTCTATGTCCCTAGAGGGATAGATTTCTATGTCCCTAGAGGGATTTCTATGTCCCTAGAGGGATTTCTAGGTCCCTAGAGGGATTTCTATGTCCCTAGAGGGATTTCTAGGTCCCTAGAGAGAGAGATTTCTATGTCCCTAGAGGGATTTCTATGTCGCTAGAGGGATTTCTATGTCGCTAGAGGGATTTCTATGTCGCTAGAGGGATTTCTAGGTCCCTAGAGGGATAGATTTCTAGGTTCCTAGAGGGATTTCTATGTCCCTAGAGAGATTTCTAGGTCCCTAGAGGGATAGATTTCTAGGTCCCTAGAGGGATTTCAATGTCCCTAGAGGGATTTATAGGGATTCTAGAGCGTGTTACAGGGTTTTGAGAGGGATATCTAGGTCCGTAGAGGGATTTCTAGGTCCCTAGAGAGAGAGATTTCTATGTCCCTAGAGGGATTTCTATGTCCCTAGATGGGATTTCTAGGTATAATTAGGAATAATTAATTATGTTTCTTTTTATATAAATTTTTAATATAATTTTTGCTTTACTAAGATTAACAAGTTTCAACTTTGTTGCAGCTTATTCTGTTATTGAAGCGTGCGAGTCTGGGTCTATGTTTGATGGATATATTGATCATTTGAAAAATGGTAACATTTCTTTCGTTATATTTTTTTCATTAATTAGAAAAACTGGTTAAGTTGGCTCGATTCGCTTAGAAATTTGGGTACTTGAGTATATAACGCACGGCACTAGCAGGCCAATGTTCTGCGCATGCCCCAGCGGTTACATTTTATAACAGTTACGTTTCTACCAGTTACCTTGGATAACCTTTTAAAATATTTTGAATTGAATCTGAGATCGCCTCCCTTCGGATATTTTGAAGAGAAAAGATTTGCCTAGAGGGATTTCTATGTCCCTAGAGGGATTTCTATGTCCCTAGAGGGATTTCTATGTCCCTAGAGGGATTTCTAGGTCCCTAGAGAGAGAGATTTCTATGTCCCTAGAGGGATTTCTATGTCGCTAGAGGGATTTCTATGTCGCTAGAGGGATTTCTAGGTCCCTAGAGGGATTTCTATGTCGCTAGAGGGATTTCTATGTCGCTAGAGGGATTTCTAGGTCCCTAGAGGGATTTCTATGTTCCTAGAGGGATTTCTATGTCCCTAGAGGGATTTCTAGGTCCCTAGAGGGATTTCTATGTCCCTAGAGGGATTTTTAGGTCCCTAGAGAGATGGATTTCTATGTCCCTAGAGGGATTTCTATGTCGCTAGAGGGATTTCTATGTCGCTAGAGGGATTTCTAGGTCCCTAGAGGGATAGATTTCTAGGTCCCTAGAGGGATTTCTATGTCGCTAGAGGGATTTCTATGTCGCTAGAGGGATTTCTATGTCCCTAGAGGGATAGATTTCTATGTCCCTAGAGGGATTTCTATGTCCCTAGAGGGATTTCTAGGTCCCTAGAGGGATTTCTATGTCCCTAGAGGGATTTCTAGGTCCCTAGAGAGAGAGATTTCTATGTCCCTAGAGGGATTTCTATGTCGCTAGAGGGATTTCTATGTCGCTAGAGGGATTTCTAGGTCCCTAGAGGGATTTCTAGGTCCCTAGAGAGAGAGATTTCTATGTCCCTAGAGGGATTTCTAGGTCCCTAGAGGGATTTCTATGTCCCTAGAGGGATTTCTAGGTCCCTAGAGAGAGAGATTTCTATGTCCCTAGAGGGATTTCTATGTCGCTAGAGGGATTTCTATGTCGCTAGAGGGATTTCTATGTCGCTAGAGGGATTTCTAGGTCCCTAGAGGGATAGATTTCTAGGTCCCTAGAGGGATTTCTATGTCCCTAGAGAGATTTCTAGGTCCCTAGAGGGATAGATTTCTAGGTCCCTAGAGGGATTTCAATGTCCCTAGAGGGATTTATAGGGATTCTAGAGCGTGTTACAGGGTTTTGAGAGGGATATCTAGGTCCGTAGAGGGATTTCTAGGTCCCTAGAGAGAGAGATTTCTATGTCCCTAGAGGGATTTCTATGTCCCTAGAGGGATTTCTATGTCCCTAGAGGGATTTCTAGGTCCCTAGAGGGATTTCTAGGTATAATTAGGAATAATTAATTATGTTTCTTTTTATATAAATTTTTAATATAATTTTTGCTTTACTAAGATTAACAAGTTTCAACTTTGTTGCAGCTTATTCTGTTATTGAAGCGTGCGAGTCTGGGTCTATGTTTGATGGATATATTGATCATTTGAAAAATGGTAACATTTCTTTCGTTATATTTTTTTCATTAATTAGAAAAACTGGTTAAGTTGGCTCGATTCGCTTAGAAATTTGGGTACTTGAGTATATAACGCACGGCACTAGCAGGCCAATGTTCTGCGCATGCCCCAGCGGTTACATTTTATAACAGTTACGTTTCTACCAGTTACCTTGGATAACCTTTTAAAATATTTTGATTTGAATCTGAGATCGCCTCCCTTCGGATATTTTGAAGAGAAAAGATTTGCCTAGAGGGATTTCTATGTCCCTAGAGAGATTTCTATGTCCCTAGAGGGATTTCTAGGTCCCTAGAGAGAGAGATTTCTATGTCCCTAGAGGGATTTCTATGTCGCTAGAGGGATTTCTATGTCGCTAGAGGGATTTCTAGGTCCCTAGAGGGATTTCAATGTCCCTAGAGGGATTTCTAGGTCCCTAGAGGGATTTCTAGGTCCCTAGAGGGATTTCTAGGTCCCTAGAGGGATTTCTAGGTCCCTAGAGGGATTTCTATGTCCCTAGAGGGATAGATTTATATGTCCCTAGAGGGATTTCTATGTCCCTAGAGGGATTTCTATGTCCCTAGAGGGATTTCTATGTCCCTAGAGGGATTTCTATGTCCCTAGAGGGATTTTTAGGTCCCTAGAGAGAGAGATTTCTATGTCCCTAGAGGGATTTCTATGTCGCTAGAGGGATTTCTATGTCGCTAGAGGGATTTCTAGGTCCCTAGAGGGATAGATTTCTAGGTCCCTAGAGGGATTTCTATGTCGCTAGAGGGATTTCTATGTCGCTAGAGGGATTTCTAGGTCCCTAGAGGGATTTCTATGTCCCTAGAGGGATAGATTTCTATGTCCCTAGAGGGATTTCTATGTCCCTAGAGGGATTTCTAGGTCCCTAGAGGGATTTCTATGTCCCTAGAAGGGTTTTTTAGGTCCCTAAAGAGAGAGATTTCTATGTCCCTAGAGGGATTTCTATGTCGCTAGAGGGATTTCTATGTCGCTAGAGGGATTTCTAGGTCCCTAGAGGGATAGATTTCTAGGTCCCTAGAGGGATTTCTATGTCGCTAGAGGGATTTCTATGTCGCTAGAGGGATTTCTAGGTCCCTAGAGGGATTTCTATGTCCCTAGAGGGATAGATTTCTATGTCCCTAGAGGGATTTCTATGTCCCTAGAGGGATTTCTATGTCCCTAGAGGGATTTCTATGTCCCTAGAGGGATTTCTAGGTCCCTAGAGAGAGAGATTTCTATGTCCCTAGAGGGATTTCTATGTCGCTAGAGGGATTTCTATGTCGCTAGAGGGATTTCTAGGTCCCTAGAGGGATAGATTTCTAGGTCCCTAGAGGGATTTCTATGTCGCTAGAGGGATTTCTATGTCGCTAGAGGGATTTCTAGGTCCCTAGAGGGATTTCTATGTCCCTAGAGGGATTTCTAGGTCCCTAGAGGGATTTCTATGTCCCTAGAGGGATTTCTATGTCCCTAGAGGGATTTCTATGTCCCTAGAGGGATTTTTAGGTCCCTAGAGAGAGAGATTTCTATGTCCCTAGAGGGATTTCTATGTCGCTAGAGGGATTTCTATGTCGCTAGAGGGATTTCTAGGTCCCTAGAGGGATAGATTTCTAGGTCCCTAGAGGGATTTCAATGTCCCTAGAGGGATTTCTAGGTCCCTAGAGGGATTTCTATGTCCCTAGAGGGATTTCTATGTCCCTAGAGGGATTTCTATGTCCCTAGAGGGATTTCTATGTCCCTAGAGGGATTTCTATGTCCCTAGAGGGATAGATTTCTATGTCCCTAGAGGGATTTCTATGTCCCTAGAGGGATTTCTAGGTCCCTAGAGGGATTTCTATGTCCCTAGAGGGATTTCTAGGTCCCTAGAGAGAGAGATTTCTATGTCCCTAGAGGGATTTCTATGTCGCTAGAGGGATTTCTATGTCGCTAGAGGGATTTCTAGGTCCCTAGAGGGATTTCTAGGTCCCTAGAGAGAGAGATTTCTATGTCCCTAGAGGGATTTCTATGTCCCTAGAGGGATTTCTAGGTCCCTAGAGGGATTTCTATGTCCCTAGAGGGATTTCTAGGTCCCTAGAGAGAGAGATTTCTATGTCCCTAGAGGGATTTCTATGTCGCTAGAGGGATTTCTATGTCGCTAGAGGGATTTCTAGGTCTCTAGAGGGATAGATTTCTAGGTCCCTAGAGGGATTTCAATGTCCCTAGAGGGATTTCTAGGTCCCTAGAGGGATTTCTATGTCCCTAGAGAGATTTCTAGGTCCCTAGAGAGAGAGATTTCTATGTCCCTAGAGGGATTTCTATGTCCCTAGAGGGATTTCTAGGTATAATTAGGAATAATTAATTATGTTTCTTTTTATATAAATTTTTAATATAATTTTTGCTTTACTAAGATTAACAAGTTTCAACTTTGTTGCAGCTTATTCTGTTATTGAAGCGTGCGAGTCTGGGTCTATGTTTGATGGATATATTGATCATTTGAAAAATGGTAACATTTCTTTCGTTATATTTTTTTCATTAATTAGAAAAACTGGTTAAGTTGGCTCGATTCGCTTAGAAATTTGGGTACTTGAGTATATAACGCACGGCGCTAGCAGGCCAATGTTCTGCGCCTAGAGGGATTTCTATGTCCCTAGAGGGATAGATTTCTAGGTCCCTAGAGGGATTTCTATGTCCCTAGAGAGATTTCTAGGTCCCTAGAGGGATAGATTTCTAGGTCCCTAGAGGGATTTCAATGTCCCTAGAGGGATTTATAGGGATTCTAGAGCGTGTTACAGGGTTTTGAGAGGGATATCTAGGTCCGTAGAGGGATTTCTAGGTCCCTAGAGAGAGAGATTTCTATGTCCCTAGAGGGATTTCTATGTCCCTAGAGGGATTTCTATGTCCCTAGAGGGATTTCTAGGTATAATTAGGAATAATTAATTATGTTTCTTTTTATATAAATTTTTAATATAATTTTTGCTTTACTAAGATTAACAAGTTTCAACTTTGTTGCAGCTTATTCTGTTATTGAAGCGTGCGAGTCTGGGTCTATGTTTGATGGATATATTGATCATTTGAAAAATGGTAACATTTCTTTCGTTATATTTTTTTCATTAATTAGAAAAACTGGTTAAGTTGGCTCGATTCGCTTAGAAATTTGGGTACTTGAGTATATAACGCACGGCACTAGCAGGCCAATGTTCTGCGCATGCCCCAGCGGTTACATTTTATAACAGTTACGTTTCTACCAGTTACCTTGGATAACCTTTTAAAATATTTTGATTTGAATCTGAGATCGCCTCCCTTCGGATATTTTGAAGAGAAAAGATTTGCCTAGAGGGATTTCTATGTCCCTAGAGAGATTTCTATGTCCCTAGAGGGATTTCTAGGTCCCTAGAGAGAGAGATTTCTATGTCCCTAGAGGGATTTCTATGTCGCTAGAGGGATTTCTATGTCGCTAGAGGGATTTCTAGGTCCCTAGAGGGATTTCAATGTCCCTAGAGGGATTTCTATGTCCCTAGAGGGATAGATTTATATGTCCCTAGAGGGATTTCTATGTCCCTAGAGGGATTTCTATGTCCCTAGAGGGATTTCTATGTCCCTAGAGGGATTTTTAGGTCCCTAGAGAGAGAGATTTCTATGTCCCTAGAGGGATTTCTATGTCGCTAGAGGGATTTCTATGTCGCTAGAGGGATTTCTAGGTCCCTAGAGGGATAGATTTCTAGGTCCCTAGAGGGATTTCTATGTCGCTAGAGGGATTTCTATGTCGCTAGAGGGATTTCTAGGTCCCTAGAGGGATTTCTATGTCCCTAGAGGGATAGATTTCTATGTCCCTAGAGGGATTTCTATGTCCCTAGAGGGATTTCTAGGTCCCTAGAGGGATTTCTATGTCCCTAGAGGGATTTCTATGTCCCTAGAGGGATTTCTATGTCCCTAGAGGGATTTCTAGGTCCCTAGAGAGAGAGATTTCTATGTCCCTAGAGGGATTTCTATGTCGCTAGAGGGATTTCTATGTCGCTAGAGGGATTTCTAGGTCCCTAGAGGGATTTCTATGTCGCTAGAGGGATTTCTATGTCGCTAGAGGGATTTCTATGTCCCTAGAGGGATTTCTAGGTCCCTAGAGGGATTTCTATGTCCCTAGAGGGATTTCTATGTCCCTAGAGGGATTTCTATGTCCCTAGAGGGATTTTTAGGTCCTTAGAGAGAGAGATTTCTATGTCCCTAGAGGGATTTCTATGTCGCTAGAGGGATTTCTATGTCGCTAGAGGGATTTCTAGGTCCCTAGAGGGATAGATTTCTAGGTCCCTAGAGGGATTTCTATGTCGCTAGAGGGATTTCTATGTCGCTAGAGGGATTTCTAGGTCCCTAGAGGGATTTCTATGTCCCTAGAGGGATAGATTTCTATGTCCCTAGAGGGATTTCTATGTCCCTAGAGGGATTTCTAGGTCCCTAG
The DNA here is from genome assembly GCA_964056705.1 of Troilus luridus. Taxonomy (NCBI): domain Eukaryota; kingdom Metazoa; phylum Arthropoda; class Insecta; order Hemiptera; family Pentatomidae; genus Troilus; species Troilus luridus. The sequence goes on from OZ057413.1 coordinate 58,372,699, forward strand.
AGGGATTTCTATGTCCCTAGAGGGATTTTTAAGTCCCTAGAGAGAGAGATTTCTATGTCCCTAGAGGGATTTCTATGTCGCTAGAGGGATTTCTATGTCGCTAGAGGGATTTCTAGGTCCCCAGAGGGATAGATTTCTAGGTCCCTAGAGGGATTTCTATGTCGCTAGAGGGATTTCTATGTCGCTAGAGGGATTTCTAGGTCCCTAGAGGGATTTCTATGTCCCTAGAGGGATAGATTTCTATGTCCCTAGAGGGATTTCTATGTCCCTAGAGGGATTTCTAGGTCCCTAGAGGGATTTCTATGTCCCTAGAGGGATTTTTAGGTCCCTAGAGAGAGAGATTTCTATGTCCCTAGAGGGATTTCTATGTCGCTAGAGGGATTTCTATGTCGCTAGAGGGATTTCTAGGTCCCTAGAGGGATAGATTTCTAGGTCCCTAGAGGGATTTCTATGTCGCTAGAGGGATTTCTATGTCGCTAGAGGGATTTCTATGTCCCTAGAGGGATTTCTATGTCCCTAGAGGGATTTCTAGGTCCCTAGAGGGATTTCTATGTCCCTAGAGGGATTTCTATGTCCCTAGAGGGATTTCTATGTCCCTAGAGGGATTTTTAGGTCCCTAGAGAGAGAGATTTCTATGTCCCTAGAGGGATTTCTATGTCGCTAGAGGGATTTCTATGTCGCTAGAGGGATTTCTAGGTCCCTAGAGGGATAGATTTCTAGGTCCCTAGAGGGATTTCTATGTCGCTAGAGGGATTTCTATGTCGCTAGAGGGATTTCTAGGTCCCTAGAGGGATTTCTATGTCCCTAGAGGGATAGATTTCTATGTCCCTAGAGGGATTTCTATGTCCCTAGAGGGATTTCTAGGTCCCTAGAGGGATTTCTATGTCCCTAGAGGGATTTTTAAGTCCCTAGAGAGAGAGATTTCTATGTCCCTAGAGGGATTTCTATGTCGCTAGAGGGATTTCTATGTCGCTAGAGGGATTTCTAGGTCCCCAGAGGGATAGATTTCTAGGTCCCTAGAGGGATTTCTATGTCGCTAGAGGGATTTCTATGTCGCTAGAGGGATTTCTAGGTCCCTAGAGGGATTTCTATGTCCCTAGAGGGATAGATTTCTATGTCCCTAGAGGGATTTCTATGTCCCTAGAGGGATTTCTAGGTCCCTAGAGGGATTTCTATGTCCCTAGAGGGATTTCTAGGTCCCTAGAGAGAGAGATTTCTATGTCCCTAGAGGGATTTCTATGTCGCTAGAGGGATTTCTATGTCGCTAGAGGGATTTCTAGGTCCCTAGAGGGATTTCTAGGTCCCTAGAGAGAGAGATTTCTATGTCCCTAGAGGGATTTCTAGGTCCCTAGAGGGATTTCTATGTCCCTAGAGGGATTTCTAGGTCCCTAGAGAGAGAGATTTCTATGTCCCTAGAGGGATTTCTATGTCGCTAGAGGGATTTCTATGTCGCTAGAGGGATTTCTATGTCGCTAGAGGGATTTCTAGGTCCCTAGAGGGATAGATTTCTAGGTTCCTAGAGGGATTTCTATGTCCCTAGAGAGATTTCTAGGTCCCTAGAGGGATAGATTTCTAGGTCCCTAGAGGGATTTCAATGTCCCTAGAGGGATTTATAGGGATTCTAGAGCGTGTTACAGGGTTTTGAGAGGGATATCTAGGTCCGTAGAGGGATTTCTAGGTCCCTAGAGAGAGAGATTTCTATGTCCCTAGAGGGATTTCTATGTCCCTAGAGGGATTTCTAGGTATAATTAGGAATAATTAATTATGTTTCTTTTTATATAAATTTTTAATATAATTTTTGCTTTACTAAGATTAACAAGTTTCAACTTTGTTGCAGCTTATTCTGTTATTGAAGCGTGCGAGTCTGGGTCTATGTTTGATGGATATATTGATCATTTGAAAAATGGTAACATTTCTTTCGTTATATTTTTTTCATTAATTAGAAAAACTGGTTAAGTTGGCTCGATTCGCTTAGAAATTTGGGTACTTGAGTATATAACGCACGGCACTAGCAGGCCAATGTTCTGCGCATGCCCCAGCGGTTACATTTTATAACAGTTACGTTTCTACCAGTTACCTTGGATAACCTTTTAAAATATTTTGATTTGAATCTGAGATCGCCTCCCTTCGGATATTTTGAAGAGAAAAGATTTGCCTAGAGGGATTTCTATGTCCCTAGAGGGATTTCTATGTCCCTAGAGGGATTTCTATGTCCCTAGAGGGATTTCTAGGTCCCTAGAGAGAGAGATTTCTATGTCCCTAGAGGGATTTCTATGTCGCTAGAGGGATTTCTATGTCGCTAGAGGGATTTCTAGGTCCCTAGAGGGATTTCTATGTCGCTAGAGGGATTTCTATGTCGCTAGAGGGATTTCTAGGTCCCTAGAGGGATTTCTATGTTCCTAGAGGGATTTCTATGTCCCTAGAGGGATTTCTAGGTCCCTAGAGGGAGTTCTATGTCCCTAGAGGGATTTTTAGGTCCCTAGAGAGAGAGATTTCTATGTCCCTAGAGGGATTTCTATGTCGCTAGAGGGATTTCTATGTCGCTAGAGGGATTTCTAGGTCCCTAGAGGGATAGATTTCTAGGTCCCTAGAGGGATTTCTATGTCGCTAGAGGGATTTCTATGTCGCTAGAGGGATTTCTATGTCCCTAGAGGGATAGATTTCTATGTCGCTAGAGGGATTTCTATGTCGCTAGAGGGATTTCTAGGTCCCTAGAGGGATTTCTATGTCCCTAGAGGGATAGATTTCTATGTCCCTAGAGGGATTTCTATGTCCCTAGAGGGATTTCTAGGTCCCTAGAGGGATTTCTATGTCCCTAGAGGGATTTTTAAGTCCCTAGAGAGAGAGATTTCTATGTCCCTAGAGGGATTTCTATGTCGCTAGAGGGATTTCTATGTCGCTAGAGGGATTTCTAGGTCCCCAGAGGGATAGATTTCTAGGTCCCTAGAGGGATTTCTATGTCGCTAGAGGGATTTCTATGTCGCTAGAGGGATTTCTAGGTCCCTAGAGGGATTTCTATGTCCCTAGAGGGATAGATTTCTATGTCCCTAGAGGGATTTCTATGTCCCTAGAGGGATTTCTAGGTCCCTAGAGGGATTTCTATGTCCCTAGAGGGATTTCTAGGTCCCTAGAGAGAGAGATTTCTATGTCCCTAGAGGGATTTCTATGTCGCTAGAGGGATTTCTATGTCGCTAGAGGGATTTCTAGGTCCCTAGAGGGATTTCTAGGTCCCTAGAGAGAGAGATTTCTATGTCCCTAGAGGGATTTCTAGGTCCCTAGAGGGATTTCTATGTCCCTAGAGGGATTTCTAGGTCCCTAGAGAGAGAGATTTCTATGTCCCTAGAGGGATTTCTATGTCGCTAGAGGGATTTCTATGTCGCTAGAGGGATTTCTATGTCGCTAGAGGGATTTCTAGGTCCCTAGAGGGATAGATTTCTAGGTTCCTAGAGGGATTTCTATGTCCCTAGAGAGATTTCTAGGTCCCTAGAGGGATAGATTTCTAGGTCCCTAGAGGGATTTCAATGTCCCTAGAGGGATTTATAGGGATTCTAGAGCGTGTTACAGGGTTTTGAGAGGGATATCTAGGTCCGTAGAGGGATTTCTAGGTCCCTAGAGAGAGAGATTTCTATGTCCCTAGAGGGATTTCTATGTCCCTAGAGGGATTTCTAGGTATAATTAGGAATAATTAATTATGTTTCTTTTTATATAAATTTTTAATATAATTTTTGCTTTACTAAGATTAACAAGTTTCAACTTTGTTGCAGCTTATTCTGTTATTGAAGCGTGCGAGTCTGGGTCTATGTTTGATGGATATATTGATCATTTGAAAAATGGTAACATTTCTTTCGTTATATTTTTTTCATTAATTAGAAAAACTGGTTAAGTTGGCTCGATTCGCTTAGAAATTTGGGTACTTGAGTATATAACGCACGGCACTAGCAGGCCAATGTTCTGCGCATGCCCCAGCGGTTACATTTTATAACAGTTACGTTTCTACCAGTTACCTTGGATAACCTTTTAAAATATTTTGATTTGAATCTGAGATCGCCTCCCTTCGGATATTTTGAAGAGAAAAGATTTGCCTAGAGGGATTTCTATGTCCCTAGAGGGATTTCTATGTCCCTAGAGGGATTTCTATGTCCCTAGAGGGATTTCTAGGTCCCTAGAGAGAGAGATTTCTATGTCCCTAGAGGGATTTCTATGTCGCTAGAGGGATTTCTATGTCGCTAGAGGGATTTCTAGGTCCCTAGAGGGATTTCTATGTCGCTAGAGGGATTTCTATGTCGCTAGAGGGATTTCTAGGTCCCTAGAGGGATTTCTATGTTCCTAGAGGGATTTCTATGTCCCTAGAGGGATTTCTAGGTCCCTAGAGGGAGTTCTATGTCCCTAGAGGGATTTTTAGGTCCCTAGAGAGAGAGATTTCTATGTCCCTAGAGGGATTTCTATGTCGCTAGAGGGATTTCTATGTCGCTAGAGGGATTTCTAGGTCCCTAGAGGGATAGATTTCTAGGTCCCTAGAGGGATTTCTATGTCGCTAGAGGGATTTCTATGTCGCTAGAGGGATTTCTATGTCCCTAGAGGGATAGATTTCTATGTCCCTAGAGGGATTTCTATGTCCCTAGAGGGATTTCTAGGTCCCTAGAGGGATTTCTATGTCCCTAGAGGGATTTCTAGGTCCCTAGAGAGAGAGATTTCTATGTCCCTAGAGGGATTTCTATGTCGCTAGAGGGATTTCTATGTCGCTAGAGGGATTTCTAGGTCCCTAGAGGGATTTCTAGGTCCCTAGAGAGAGAGATTTCTATGTCCCTAGAGGGATTTCTAGGTCCCTAGAGGGATTTCTATGTCCCTAGAGGGATTTCTAGGTCCCTAGAGAGAGAGATTTCTATGTCCCTAGAGGGATTTCTATGTCGCTAGAGGGATTTCTATGTCGCTAGAGGGATTTCTATGTCGCTAGAGGGATTTCTAGGTCCCTAGAGGGATAGATTTCTAGGTCCCTAGAGGGATTTCTATGTCCCTAGAGAGATTTCTAGGTCCCTAGAGGGATAGATTTCTAGGTCCCTAGAGGGATTTCAATGTCCCTAGAGGGATTTATAGGGATTCTAGAGCGTGTTACAGGGTTTTGAGAGGGATATCTAGGTCCGTAGAGGGATTTCTAGGTCCCTAGAGAGAGAGATTTCTATGTCCCTAGAGGGATTTCTATGTCCCTAGAGGGATTTCTATGTCCCTAGAGGGATTTCTAGGTCCCTAGAGGGATTTCTAGGTATAATTAGGAATAATTAATTATGTTTCTTTTTATATAAATTTTTAATATAATTTTTGCTTTACTAAGATTAACAAGTTTCAACTTTGTTGCAGCTTATTCTGTTATTGAAGCGTGCGAGTCTGGGTCTATGTTTGATGGATATATTGATCATTTGAAAAATGGTAACATTTCTTTCGTTATATTTTTTTCATTAATTAGAAAAACTGGTTAAGTTGGCTCGATTCGCTTAGAAATTTGGGTACTTGAGTATATAACGCACGGCACTAGCAGGCCAATGTTCTGCGCATGCCCCAGCGGTTACATTTTATAACAGTTACGTTTCTACCAGTTACCTTGGATAACCTTTTAAAATATTTTGATTTGAATCTGAGATCGCCTCCCTTCGGATATTTTGAAGAGAAAAGATTTGCCTAGAGGGATTTCTATGTCCCTAGAGAGATTTCTATGTCCCTAGAGGGATTTCTAGGTCCCTAGAGAGAGAGATTTCTATGTCCCTAGAGGGATTTCTATGTCGCTAGAGGGATTTCTATGTCGCTAGAGGGATTTCTAGGTCCCTAGAGGGATTTCAATGTCCCTAGAGGGATTTCTAGGTCCCTAGAGGGATTTCTAGGTCCCTAGAGGGATTTCTAGGTCCCTAGAGGGATTTCTAGGTCCCTAGAGGGATTTCTAGGTCCCTAGAGGGATTTCTATGTCCCTAGAGGGATAGATTTATATGTCCCTAGAGGGATTTCTATGTCCCTAGAGGGATTTCTATGTCCCTAGAGGGATTTCTATGTCCCTAGAGGGATTTCTATGTCCCTAGAGGGATTTTTAGGTCCCTAGAGAGAGAGATTTCTATGTCCCTAGAGGGATTTCTATGTCGCTAGAGGGATTTCTATGTCGCTAGAGGGATTTCTAGGTCCCTAGAGGGATAGATTTCTAGGTCCCTAGAGGGATTTCTATGTCGCTAGAGGGATTTCTATGTCGCTAGAGGGATTTCTAGGTCCCTAGAGGGATTTCTATGTCCCTAGAGGGATAGATTTCTATGTCCCTAGAGGGATTTCTATGTCCCTAGAGGGATTTCTAGGTCCCTAGAGGGATTTCTATGTCCCTAGAGGGATTTTTAGGTCCCTAAAGAGAGAGATTTCTATGTCCCTAGAGGGATTTCTATGTCGCTAGAGGGATTTCTATGTCGCTAGAGGGATTTCTAGGTCCCTAGAGGGATAGATTTCTAGGTCCCTAGAGGGATTTCTATGTCGCTACAGGGATTTCTATGTCGCTAGAGGGATTTCTAGGTCCCTAGAGGGATTTCTATGTCCCTAGAGGGATAGATTTCTATGTCCCTAGAGGGATTTCTATGTCCCTAGAGGGATTTCTATGTCCCTAGAGGGATTTCTATGTCCCTAGAGGGATTTCTAGGTCCCTAGAGAGAGAGATTTCTATGTCCCTAGAGGGATTTCTATGTCGCTAGAGGGATTTCTATGTCCCTAGAGGGATTTCTATGTCGCTAGAGGGATTTCTATGTCGCTAGAGGGATTTCTAGGTCCCTAGAGGGATTTCAATGTCCCTAGAGGGATTTCTAGGTCCCTAGAGGGATTTCTAGGTCCCTAGAGGGATTTCTAGGTCCCTAGAGGGATTTCTATGTCCCTAGAGGGATAGATTTATATGTCCCTAGAGGGATTTCTATGTCCCTAGAGTGATGTCTATGTCCCTAGAGGGATTTCTATGTCCCTAGAGGGATTTCTATGTCTCTAGAGGGATTTCTATGTCCCTAGAGAGATTTCTAGGTCCCTAGAGGGATAGATTTCTAGGTCCCTAGAGGGATTTCAATGTCCCTAGAGGGATTTCTAGGTCCCTAGAGGGATTTCTATGTCCCTAGAGGGATTTCTATGTCCCTAGAGGGATTTCTATGTCCCTAGAGGGATTTCTATGTCCCTAGAGGGATAGATTTCTATGTCCCTAGAGGGATTTCTATGTCCCTAGAGGGATTTCTAGGTCCCTAGAGGGATTTCTATGTCCCTAGAGGGATTTCTAGGTCCCTAGAGAGAGAGATTTCTATGTCCCTAGAGGGATTTCTATGTCGCTAGAGGGATTTCTATGTCGCTAGAGGGATTTCTAGGTCCCTAGAGGGATTTCTAGGTCCCTAGAGAGAGAGATTTCTATGTCCCTAGAGGGATTTCTATGTCCCTAGAGGGATTTCTAGGTCCCTAGAGGGATTTCTATGTCCCTAGAGGGATTTCTAGGTCCCTAGAGAGAGAGATTTCTATGTCCCTAGAGGGATTTCTATGTCGCTAGAGGGATTTCTATGTCGCTAGAGGGATTTCTAGGTCTCTAGAGGGATAGATTTCTAGGTCCCTAGAGGGATTTCAATGTCCCTAGAGGGATTTCTAGGTCCCTAGAGGGATTTCTATGTCCCTAGAGAGATTTCTAGGTCCCTAGAGAGAGAGATTTCTATGTCCCTAGAGGGATTTCTATGTCCCTAGAGGGATTTCTAGGTATAATTAGGAATAATTAATTATGTTTCTTTTTATATAAATTTTTAATATAATTTTTGCTTTACTAAGATTAACAAGTTTCAACTTTGTTGCAGCTTATTCTGTTATTGAAGCGTGCGAGTCTGGGTCTATGTTTGATGGATATATTGATCATTTGAAAAATGGTAACATTTCTTTCGTTATATTTTTTTCATTAATTAGAAAAACTGGTTAAGTTGGCTCGATTCGCTTAGAAATTTGGGTACTTGAGTATATAACGCACGGCACTAGCAGGCCAATGTTCTGCGCCTAGAGGGATTTCTATGTCCCTAGAGGGATAGATTTCTAGGTCCCTAGAGGGATTTCTATGTCCCTAGAGAGATTTCTAGGTCCCTAGAGGGATAGATTTCTAGGTCCCTAGAGGGATTTCAATGTCCCTAGAGGGATTTATAGGGATTCTAGAGCGTGTTACAGGGTTTTGAGAGGGATATCTAGGTCCGTAGAGGGATTTCTAGGTCCCTAGAGAGAGAGATTTCTATGTCCCCAGAGGGATTTCTATGTCCCTAGAGGGATTTCTATGTCCCTAGAGGGATTTCTAGGTATAATTAGGAATAATTAATTATGTTTCTTTTTATATAAATTTTTAATATAATTTTTGCTTTACTAAGATTAACAAGTTTCAACTTTGTTGCAGCTTATTCTGTTATTGAAGCGTGCGAGTCTGGGTCTATGTTTGATGGATATATTGATCATTTGAAAAATGGTAACATTTCTTTCGTTATATTTTTTTCATTAATTAGAAAAACTGGTTAAGTTGGCTCGATTCGCTTAGAAATTTGGGTACTTGAGTATATAACGCACGGCACTAGCAGGCCAATGTTCTGCGCATGCCCCAGCGGTTACATTTTATAACAGTTACGTTTCTACCAGTTACCTTGGATAACCTTTTAAAATATTTTGATTTGAATCTGAGATCGCCTCCCTTCGGATATTTTGAAGAGAAAAGATTTGCCTAGAGGGATTTCTATGTCCCTAGAGAGATTTCTATGTCCCTAGAGGGATTTCTAGGTCCCTAGAGAGAGAGATTTCTATGTCCCTAGAGGGATTTCTATGTCGCTAGAGGGATTTCTATGTCGCTAGAGGGATTTCTAGGTCCCTAGAGGGATTTCAATGTCCCTAGAGGGATTTCTATGTCCCTAGAGGGATAGATTTATATGTCCCTAGAGGGATTTCTATGTCCCTAGAGGGATTTCTATGTCCCTAGAGGGATTTCTATGTCCCTAGAGGGATTTTTAGGTCCCTAGAGAGAGAGATTTCTATGTCCCTAGAGGGATTTCTATGTCGCTAGAGGGATTTCTATGTCGCTAGAGGGATTTCTAGGTCCCTAGAGGGATAGATTTCTAGGTCCCTAGAGGGATTTCTATGTCGCTAGAGGGATTTCTATGTCGCTAGAGGGATTTCTAGGTCCCTAGAGGGATTTCTATGTCCCTAGAGGGATAGATTTCTATGTCCCTAGAGGGATTTCTATGTCCCTAGAGGGATTTCTAGGTCCCTAGAGGGATTTCTATGTCCCTAGAGGGATTTTTAGGTCCCTAGAGAGAGAGATTTCTATGTCCCTAGAGGGATTTCTATGTCGCTAGAGGGATTTCTATGTCGCTAGAGGGATTTCTAGGTCCCTAGAGGGATAGATTTCTAGGTCCCTAGAGGGATTTCTATGTCGCTAGAGGGATTTCTATGTCGCTAGAGGGATTTCTAGGTCCCTAGAGGGATTTCTATGTCCCTAGAGGGATAGATTTCTATGTCCCTAGAGGGATTTCTATGTCCCTAGAGGGATTTCTATGTCCCTAGAGGGATTTCTATGTCCCTAGAGGGATTTCTATGTCCCTAGAGGGATTTCTAGGTCCCTAGAGAGAGAGATTTCTATGTCCCTAGAGGGATTTCTATGTCGCTAGAGGGATTTCTATGTCCCTAGAGGGATTTCTATGTCGCTAGAGGGATTTCTATGTCGCTAGAGGGATTTCTAGGTCCCTAGAGGGATTTCAATGTCCCTAGATGGATTTCTAGGTCCCTAGAGGGATTTCTAGGTCCCTAGAGGGATTTCTAGGTCCCTAGAGGGATTTCTATGTCCCTAGAGGGATAGATTTATATGTCCCTAGAGGGATTTCTATGTCCCTAGAGTGATTTCTATGTCCCTAGAGGGATTTCTATGTCCCTAGAGGGATTTCTATGTCTCTAGAGGGATTTCTATGTCCCTAGAGAGATTTCTAGGTCCCTAGAGGGATAGATTTCTAGGTCCCTAGAGGGATTTCAATGTCCCTAGAGGGATTTCTAGGTCCCTAGAGGGATTTCTATGTCCCTAGAGGGATTTCTATGTCCCTAGAGGGATTTCTATGTCCCTAGAGGGATTTCTATGTCCCTAGAGGGATAGATTTCTATGTCCCTAGAGGGATTTCTATGTCCCTAGAGGGATTTCTAGGTCCCTAGAGGGATTTCTATGTCCCTAGAGGGATTTCTAGGTCCCTAGAGAGAGAGATTTCTATGTCCCTAGAGGGATTTCTATGTCGCTAGAGGGATTTCTATGTCGCTAGAGGGATTTCTAGGTCCCTAGAGGGATTTCTAGGTCCCTAGAGAGAGAGATTTCTATGTCCCTAGAGAGATTTCTATGTCCCTAGAGGGATTTCTAGGTCCCTAGAGGGATTTCTATGTCCCTAGAGGGATTTCTAGGTCCCTAGAGAGAGAGATTTCTATGTCCCTAGAGGGATTTCTATGTCGCTAGAGGGATTTCTATGTCGCTAGAGGGATTTCTAGGTCTCTAGAGGGATAGATTTCTAGGTCCCTAGAGGGATTTCAATGTCCCTAGAGGGATTTCTAGGTCCCTAGAGGGATTTCTATGTCCCTAGAGAGATTTCTAGCTCCCTAGAGGGATAGATTTCTAGGTCCCTAGAGGGATTTCAATGTCCCTAGAGGGATTTATAGGGATTCTAGAGCGTGTTACAGGATTTTGAGAGGGATATCTAGGTCCGTAGAGGGATTTCTAGGTCCCTAGAGAGAGAGATTTCTATGTCCCTAGAGGGATTTCTATGTCCCTAGAGGGATTTCTAGGTATAATTAGGAATAATTAATTATGTTTCTTTTTATATAAATTTTTAATATAATTTTTGCTTTACTAAGATTAACAAGTTTCAACTTTGTTGCAGCTTATTCTGTTATTGAAGCGTGCGAGTCTGGGTCTATGTTTGATGGATATATTGATCATTTGAAAAATGGTAACATTTCTTTCGTTATATTTTTTTCATTAATTAGAAAAACTGGTTAAGTTGGCTCGATTCGCTTAGAAATTTGGGTACTTGAGTATATAACGCACGGCACTAGCAGGCCAATGTTCTGCGCCTAGAGGGATTTCTATGTCCCTAGAGGGATTTCTATGTCCCTAGAGGGATTTCTAGGTCCCTAGAGAGAGAGATTTCTATGTCCCTAGAGGGATTTCTATGTCGCTAGAGGGATTTCTATGTCGCTAGAGGGATTTCTAGGTCCCTAGAGGGATTTCAATGTCCCTAGAGGGATTTCTAGGTCCCTAGAGGGATTTCTAGGTCCCTAGAGGGATTTCCCCCCATGGGCCGCCTCCCCTACGAGCTGACGAGATGCACCCGGGGCGTGTTGTTCAAAATATTCCTAATACTATTCATTCAAAATTTGTTAAACGGATAACAATAAAATAAAAATTAGTCTGTTGTTATGATACTTGAGTGTAATTTGATAAAAGAAAAAACGAAATTTTTTTCATTCGTCAACTTGGTTTTCGAAGGAATAGCCATTTTAAAACAAGAGATGGACTATTAGTGAATTTTGGGAAATATCAAAGAATCCTAATCGCCAAAAGTCTTTTAGAGTTTTTAGCATTGCAGAAGAACATACAACTCCACTACCACGAATCACGTGAGTAAAAAAAAGAGTAAAGTGGTTTATAGGGCTACACTGATTGCATTAGCAGGCAGCCATTCCTGCTACTGGATTCAGTGAAGCGAACCATCCACTATAAAAAATGGGTAACGAAACCACAGGCAGAACCTCGTGGGTGGTTTGGAATCCTGCCTATCTCATAGGTAAGTATTTTCTTCTTCTTTTACTTCCTCCAAGTTCCATTCAGATAAAAATAATGTTACCCATCACCGTAAAGAATCACCTCTTTCCTTTTAATAATTTTAACTGATAACAGTTATTTTCTTTACCGAAATACATTAACTTCAGCGAGCCTGAAAACAAAGCTGGAATTAATATTCTTTTAGCATAATCAACATATTAGTAATTATTATTTGTGTCGTACTTACCATCATAGTGGTCTAAGTACACTTTCGTAAATGCTGACAACAATCCCTCTAAGATAGTTTGTAAATATTTTTCATATTGTGTTTCCTTCATTTCCATTCTTGCAATGATATAAATTCTCCCATTTTCTAACTGATCCAGTATTTTGTACACTGAAAATCGGTTAAGCTTATTTGATGTTTCGGCAAGAGACATCTGTTTTTAATAAAAAGAATGATGAAATTAAGGATTAATCAAATTAAACAAAATTTATTCTGAGGAAATATTCATACTAGGAAATAGTGTTGAGAAAGGATGATCACAGTAGAGTAGAGGCAGTCTATTGCTATAAAGAGGAGGAGGGGCGATATATAGCGAATGATTATGCTTAACTAACTTCTAAGAATGACACCTGCTGCTAGCTGATCTATTATTCTAGGAAAGACACTTGCAGCTAGCCTCTACCATTGCATGCACTATCACTCCTCAAAATACCTGTAAGCTGATCTATTATTCTAAGAAAGACAGCTGCAATTAGCTTAAGTAACGTGATATATATTATTTATTGATATCACTAATTGATCTAACATATATGTTTTTACTTTTTTTATACATAAGTTTTACAAGTTTTGTTTCCTTTCGTTATGTACTTTAGAGACCAGAACTTGAAAGGATCTGAAAAGGAAACCAATGGCCCAAGTTAGCATATCCCTCCACGTATTCCAGGGTGAATTTGTTCATTTTTTTTTATATCTTCCCTTGAACTATTGGTCATTAGTTTGGTCTTGTTATAATTTGGGTATAGACCAATTTCTTCGCAGAGTTATAGTAGCTGTCATTTGCCTATAATATATATTAAGTGGCTGTGGTAAAACTAAATCCCTTCTGTAAAATCCTTATCAACATATAAAAAAAAAAAAAATTATAAATACCGAAACAATTAACGGAGGTTCGAATATTTAAATAAGTAATGGCTCCCGGTTACGTCACAAGTTCATTAGCAGACTTGGGCTGTGTCTTGTGGTGTTGTGTATTGGGGCGTTGTGTGTTGAGGGGTTGTGTATTGAGATGTGGCGTTTTGCATTGAGATGTTGCTTGTTGTGGTGTTGTGTATTGAGATGTTGTGTGTTGTGGTGTTTTCTGTTCAAATATTGTGATAGTAAATGTAGCCTGTGGTTGTAGTAAGAGAGTACTTCTAGTCATCTTTACTAACATTTTCTTTCTTACTCTATTAATTTCATCAATCTTGATTTATTAATATTATTACAAATCGATCTTCCCTATCAGCCTCTGAATATTTAATTCACTAAGTGATTCTTAGTGAGTTTCTCTCTACGTAAATCTCTATATTTCAACTTGCACCAATCCCCTGGAGCATACCCCACCCGGAGATCCGTACTGGGGAATAGTTTACCTTCGGATAACGAGCGTTTTACCTTAGAAAGATCCTTGACTATTAGAGATATTGTTTAAGTGAAACGTAATGTTAGTAGGGCGTTCCAACCTACGTAACATCCCTCAAGCAAGTCTGGGGGGTCGCTCACATTGTTGGTGAGTGAGTCCATATCGGACTTAGCCGGGGTGAACTTGCAACGAATTTCAACCTACAACCCCAGATCTACCACCCATGGGCCGCCTCCCCTACGAGCTGACGAGATGCACCCGGGGCGTGTTGTTCAAAATATTCCTAATACTATTCATTCAAAATTTGTTAAACGGATAACAATAAAATAAAAATTAGTCTGTTGTTATGATACTTGAGTGTAATTTGATAAAAGAAAAAACGAAATTTTTTTCATTCGTCAACTTGGTTTTCGAAGGAATAGCCATTTTAAAACAAGAGATGGACTATTAGTGAATTTTGGGAAATATCAAAGAATCCTAATCGCCAAAAGTCTTTTAGAGTTTTTAGCATTGCAGAAGAACATACAACTCCACTACCACGAATCACGTGAGTAAAAAAAAGAGTAAAGTGGTTTATAGGGCTACACTGATTGCATTAGCAGGCAGCCATTCCTGCTACTGGATTCAGTGAAGCGAACCATCCACTATAAAAAATGGGTAACGAAACCACAGGCAGAACCTCGTGGGTGGTTTGGAATCCTGCCTATCTCATAGGTAAGTATTTTCTTCTTCTTTTACTTCCTCCAAGTTCCATTCAGATAAAAATAATGTTACCCATCACCGTAAAGAATCACCTCTTTCCTTTTAATAATTTTAACTGATAACAGTTATTTTCTTTACCGAAATACATTAACTTCAGCGAGCCTGAAAACAAAGCTGGAATTAATATTCTTTTAGCATAATCAACATATTAGTAATTATTATTTGTGTCGTACTTACCATCATAGTGGTCTAAGTACACTTTCGTAAATGCTGACAACAATCCCTCTAAGATAGTTTGTAAATATTTTTCATATTGTGTTTCCTTCATTTCCATTCTTGCAATGATATAAATTCTCCCATTTTCTAACTGATCCAGTATTTTGTACACTGAAAATCGGTTAAGCTTATTTGATGTTTCGGCAAGAGACATCTGTTTTTAATAAAAAGAATGATGAAATTAAGGAATAATCAAATTAAACAAAATTTATTCTGAGGAAATATTCATACTAGGAAATAGTGTTGAGAAAGGATGATCACAGTAGAGTAGAGGCAGTCTATTGCTATAAAGAGGAGGAGGGGCGATATATAGCGAATGATTATGCTTAACTAACTTCTAAGAATGACACCTGCTGCTAGCTGATCTATTATTCTAGGAAAGACACTTGCAGCTAGCCTCTACCATTGCATGCACTATCACTCCTCAAAATACCTGTAAGCTGATCTATTATTCTAAGAAAGACAGCTGCAATTAGCTTAAGTAACGTGATATATATTATTTATTGATATCACTAATTGATCTAACATATATGTTTTTACTTTTTTTATACATAAGTTTTACAAGTTATGTTTCCTTTCGTTATGTACTTTAGAGACCAGAACTCGAAAGGATCTGAAAAGGAAACCAATGGCCCAAGTTAACATATCCCTCCACGTATTCCAGGGTGAATTTGTTCATTTTTTTTTATATCTTCCCTTGAACTATTGGTCATTAGTTTGGTCTTGTTATAATTTGGGTATAGACCAATTTCTTCGCAGAGTTATAGTAGCTGTCATTTGCCTATAATATATATTAAGTGGCTGTGGTAAAACTAAATCCCTTCTGTAAAATCCTTATCAACATATAAAAAAAAAAAAAATTATAAATACCGAAACAATTAACGGAGGTTCGAATATTTAAATAAGTAATGGCTCCCGGGTACGTCACAAGTTCATTAGCAGACTTGGGCTGTGTCTTGTGGTGTTGTGTATTGGGGCGTTGTGTGTTGAGGGGTTGTGTATTGAGATGTGGCGTTTTGCATTGAGATGTTGCTTGTTGTGGTGTTGTGTATTGAGATGTTGTGTGTTGTGGTGTTTTCTGTTCAAATATTGTGATAGTAAATGTAGCCTGTGGTTGTAGTAAGAGAGTACTTCTAGTCATCTTTACTAACATTTTCTTTCTTACTCTATTAATTTCATCAATCTTGATTTATTAATATTATTACAAATCGATCTTCCCTATCAGCCTCTGAATATTTAATTCACTAAGTGATTCTTAGTGAGTTTCTCTCTACGTAAATCTCTATATTTCAACTTGCACCAATCCCCTGGAGCATACCCCACCCGGAGATCCGTACTGGGGAATAGTTTACCTTCGGATAACGAGCGTTTTACCTTAGAAAGATCCTTGACTATTAGAGATATTGTTTAAGTGAAACGTAATGTTAGTAGGGCGTTCCAACCTACGTAACATCCCTCAAGCAAGTCTGGGGGGTCGCTCACATTGTTGGTGAGTGAGTCCATATCGGACTTAGCCGGGGTGAACTTGCAACGAATTTCAACCTACAACCCCAGATCTACCACCCATGGGCCGCCTCCCCTACGAGCTGACGAGATGCACCCGGGGCGTGTTGTTCAAAATATTCCTAATACTATTCATTCAAAATTTGTTAAACGGATAACAATAAAATAAAAATTAGTCTGTTGTTATGATACTTGAGTGTAATTTGATAAAAGAAAAAACGAAATTTTTTTCATTCGTCAACTTGGTTTTCGAAGGAATAGCCATTTTAAAACAAGAGATGGACTATTAGTGAATTTTGGGAAATATCAAAGAATCCTAATCGCCAAAAGTCTTTTAGAGTTTTTAGCATTGCAGAAGAACATACAACTCCACTACCACGA
Source organism: Troilus luridus (assembly GCA_964056705.1). Classification (NCBI taxonomy): domain Eukaryota; kingdom Metazoa; phylum Arthropoda; class Insecta; order Hemiptera; family Pentatomidae; genus Troilus; species Troilus luridus. The sequence continues at coordinate 58,388,986 of OZ057413.1, forward strand.
ATCACGTGAGTAAAAAAAAGAGTAAAGTGGTTTATAGGGCTACACTGATTGCATTAGCAGGCAGCCATTCCTGCTAAGTTCACCCGAAATCTATCCCTCTAGGGACCTAGAAATCTATCCCTCTAGGGACCTAGAAATCCCTCTAGGGACATTGAAATCCCTCTAGGGACCTAGAAATCTCTCTAGTGACATAGAAATCCCTCTAGGGACATAGAAATCTATCCCTCTAGGGACCTAGAAATCCCTCTAGGGACCTAGAAATCCCTCTAGGGACATTGAAATCCCTCTAGGGACCTAGAAATCTATCCCTCTAGGGACCTAGAAATCTCTCTAGGGACATATAAATCCCTCTAGGGACATAGAAATCCCTCTAGGGACATATAAATCTATCCCTCTAGGGACATATAAATCTATCCCTCTAGGGACATAGAAATCCCTCTAGGGACCTAGAAATCCCTCTAGGGACCTAGAAATCCCTCTAGGGACATTGAAATCCCTCTAGGGACATTGAAATCCCTCTAGGGACCTAGAAATCTATCCCTCTAGGGACCTAGAAATCTCTCGAGGGACCTAGAAATCTCTCTAGGGACCTAGAAATCCCTCTAGGGACATAGAAATCTATCCCTCTAGGGACCTAGAAATCCCTCTAGGGACCTAGAAATCCCTCTAGGGACCTAGAAATCCCTCTAGGGACATAGAAATCCCTCTAGGGACCTAGAAATCCCTCTAGGGACATAGAAATCCCTCTAGGGACATAGAAATCTCTCTCTCTAGGGACCTAGAAATCCCTCTAGGGACCTAGAAATCCCTCTAGCGACATAGAAATCCCTCTAGCGACATAGAAATCACTCTAGGGACATAGAAATCTCTCTCTCTAGGGACCTAGAAATCCCTCTAGGGACATAGAAATCCCTCTAGGGACCTAGAAATCCCTCTAGGGACCTAGATATCCCTCTAGCGACATAGAAATCCCTCTAGGGACATAGAAATCTATCCCTCTAGGGACATAGAAATCCCTCTAGGGACATAGAAATCTATCCCTCTAGGGACATAGAAATCCCTCTAGGGACCTAGAAATCCCTCTAGCGACATAGAAATCCCTCTAGCGACATAGAAATCCCTCTAGGGACATAGAAATCTCTCTCTCTAGGGACCTAGAAATCCCTCTAGGGACCTAGAAATCCCTCTAGGGACCTAGAAATCCCTCTAGCGACATAGAAATCCCTCTAGCGACATAGAAATCCCTCTAGGGACATAGAAATCTCTCTCTCTAGGGACCTAGAAATCCCTCTAGGGACCTAGAAATCTATCCCTCTAGGGACCTAGAAATCCCTCTAGGGACATTGAAATCCCTCTAGGGACCTAGAAATCTCTCTAGTGACATAGAAATCCCTCTAGGGACATAGAAATCTATCCCTCTAGGGACCTAGAAATCCCTCTAGGGACATTGAAATCCCTCTAGGGACCTAGAAATCTATCCCTCTAGGGACCTAGAAATCTCTCTAGGGACATAGAAATCCCTCTAGGGACATAGAAATCCCTCTAGGGACATAGAAATCCCTCTAGGGACATAGAAATCCCTCTAGGGACCTAGAAATCCCTCTAGGGACCTAGAAATCCCTCTAGGGACCTAGAAATCCCTCTAGGGACATTGAAATCCCTCTAGGGACCTAGAAATCCCTCTAGCGACATAGAAATCCCTCTAGCGACATAGAAATCCCTCTAGGGACATAGAAATCCCTCTAGGGACATAGAAATCTATCCCTCTAGGGACATAGAAATCCCTCTAGGGACCTAGAAATCCCTCTAGCGACATAGAAATCCCTCTAGCGACATAGAAATCCCTCTAGCGACATAGAAATCCCTCTAGGGACATAGAAATCTCTCTCTAGGGACCTATAAATCCCTCTAGGGACATAGAAATCCCTCTAGGGACCTAGAAATCCCTCTAGGGACCTAGAAATCCCTCTAGGGACCTAGAAATCCCTCTAGGGACATAGAAATCCCTCTAGGGACCTAGAAATCCCTCTAGGGACATAGAAATCCCTCTAGGGACATAGAAATCTCTCTCTCTAGGGACCTAGAAATCCCTCTAGGGACCTAGAAATCCCTCTAGCGACATAGAAATCCCTCTAGCGACATAGAAATCCCTCTAGGGACATAGAAATCTCTCTCTCTAGGGACCTAGAAATCCCTCTAGGGACCTAGAAATCCCTCTAGGGACATAGAAATCCCTCTAGGGACCTAGAAATCCCTCTAGGGACATAGAAATCCCTCTAGGGACATAGAAATCTCTCTCTCTAGGGACCTAGAAATCCCTCTAGGGACCTAGAAATCCCTCTAGCGACATAGAAATCCCTCTAGCGACATAGAAATCCCTCTAGGGACATAGAAATCTCTCTCTCTAGGGACCTAGAAATCCCTCTAGGGACATAGAAATCCCCCTAGGGACCTAGAAATCCCTCTAGGGACATAGAAATCCCTCTAGGGACATAGAAATCTATCCCTCTAGGGACATAGAAATCCCTCTAGGGACATAGAAATCTATCCCTCTAGGGACATAGAAATCCCTCTAGGGACGTAGAAATCCCTCTAGCGACATAGAAATCCCTCTAGCGACATAGAAATCCCTCTAGGGACATAGAAATCTCTCTCTCTAGGGACCTAGAAATCCCTCTAGGGACCTAGAAATCCCTCTAGGGACCTAGAAATCCCTCTAGCGACATAGAAATCCCTCTAGCGACATAGAAATCCCTCTAGGGACATAGAAATCTCTCTCTCTAGGGACCTAGAAATCCCTCTAGGGACCTAGAAATCTATCCCTCTAGGGACCTAGAAATCCCTCTAGCGACATAGAAATCCCTCTAGGGACATAGAAATCTCTCTCTCTAGGGACCTAGAAATCCATCTAGGGACATAGAAATCCCTCTAGGGACATAGAAATCCCTCTAGGCAAATCTTTTCTCTTCAAAATATCCGAAGGGAGGCGATCTCAGATTCAAATCAAAATATTTTAAAAGGTTATCCAAGGTAACTGGTAGAAACGTAACTGTTATAAAATGTAACCGCTGGGGCATGCGCAGAACATTGGCCTGCTAGTGCCGTGCGTTATATACTCAAGTACCCAAATTTCTAAGCGAATCGAGCCAACTTAACCAGTTTTTCTTATTAATGAAAAAAATATAACGAAAGAAATGTTACCATTTTTCAAATGATCAATATATCCATCAAACATAGACCCAGACTCGCACGCTTCAATAAGAGAATAAGCTGCAACAAAGTTGAAACTTGTTAATCTTAGTAAAGCAAAAATTATATTAAAAATTTATATAAAAAGAAACATAATTAATTATTCCTAATTATACCTAGAAATCCCTCTAGGGACATAGAAATCCCTCTAGGGACATAGAAATCTCTCTCTCTAGGGACCTAGAAATCCCTCTAGGGACATAGAAATCCCTCTAGGGACCTAGAAATCCCTCTAGGGACATAGAAATCTCTCTCTCTAGGGACCTAGAAATCCCTCTAGGGACCTAGAAATCCCTCTAGCGACATAGAAATCCCTCTAGCGACATAGAAATCCCTCTAGGGACATAGAAATCTCTCTCTCTAGGGACCTAGAAATCCCTCTAGGGACATAGAAATCCCTCTAGGGACCTAGAAATCCCTCTAGGGACATAGAAATCCCTCTAGGGACATAGAAATCTATCCCTCTAGGGACATAGAAATCCCTCTAGGGACATAGAAATCTATCCCTCTAGGGACATAGAAATCCCTCTAGGGACCTAGAAATCCCTCTAGCGACATAGAAATCCCTCTAGCGACATAGAAATCCCTCTCGGGACATAGAAATCTCTCTCTGTTGGGACCTAGAAATCCCTCTAGGGACATAGAAATCCCTCTAGGGACATAGAAATCTCTCTCTCTAGGGACCTAGAAATCCCTCTACGGACCTAGATATCCCTCTCAAAACCCTGTAACACGCTCTAGAATCCCTATAAATCCCTCTAGGGACATTGAAATCCCTCTAGGGACCTAGAAATCTCTCTAGGGACATAGAAATCCCTCTAGGGACCTAGAAATCCCTCTAGGGACCTAGAAATCCCTCTAGGGACATTGAAATCCCTCTAGGGACCTAGAAATCTATCCCTCTAGGGACCTAGAAATCCCTCTAGCGACATAGAAATCCCTCTAGCGACATAGAAATCCCTCTAGGGACATAGAAATCTCTCTCTCTAGGGACCTAGAAATCCCTCTAGGGACATAGAAATCTCTCTCTGTTGGGACCTAGAAATCCCTCTAGGGACCTAGAAATCCCTCTAGGGACATAGAAATCTATCCCTCTAGGGACCTAGAAATCCCTCTAGGGACCTAGAAATCCCTCTAGCGACATAGAAATCCCTCTAGCGACATAGAAATCCCTCTAGGGACATAGAAATCTCTCTCTGTTGGGACCTAGAAATCCCTCTAGGGACCTAGAAATCCCTCTAGGGACCTAGAAATCCCTCTAGCGACATAGAAATCCCTCTAGCGACATAGAAATCCCTCTAGGGACATAGAAATCTCTCTCTCTAGGGACCTAGAAATCCCTCTAGGGACCTAGAAATCTATCCCTCTAGGGACCTAGAAATCCTTCTAGGGACATTGAAATCCCTCTAGGGACCTAGAAATCTCTCTAGTGACATAGAAATCCCTCTAGGGACCTAGAAATCCCTCTAGGGACCTAGAAATCCCTCTAGGGACCTAGAAATCCCTCTAGGGACCTAGAAATCCCTCTAGGGACATTGAAATCCCTCTAGGGACCTAGAAATCTATCCCTCTAGGGACCTAGAAATCTCTCTAGGGACATAGAAATCCCTCTAGGGACATAGAAATCCCTCTAGGGACATAGAAATCCCTCTAGGGACATAGAAATCCCTCTAGGGACATAGAAATCCCTCTAGGGACATATAAATCTATCCCTCTAGGGACCTAGAAATCCCTCTAGGGACCTAGAAATCCCTCTAGGGACCTAGAAATCCCTCTAGGAACCTAGAAATCCCTCTAGGGACATTGAAATCCCTCTAGGGACCTAGAAATCCCTCTAGCGACATAGAAATCCCTCTAGCGACATAGAAATCCCTCTAGGGACATAGAAATCTCTCTCTCTAGGGACCTAGAAATCCCTCTAGGGACATAGAAATCCCTCTAGGGACATAGAAATCCCTCTAAGGACATAGAAATCCCTCTAGGGACATAGAAATCCCTCTAGGGACCTAGAAATCCCTCTAGCGACATAGAAATCCCTCTAGCGACATAGAAATCCCTCTAGGGACCTAGAAATCTATCCCTCTAGGGACCTAGAAATCCCTCTAGCGACATAGAAATCCCTCTAGCGACATAGAAATCCCTCTAGGGACATAGAAATCTCTCTCTCTCTAGGGACCTAAAAATCCCTCTAGGGACATAGAAATCCCTCTAGGGACCTAGAAATCCCTCTAGCGACATAGAAATCCCTCTAGGGACATAGAAATCTATCCCTCTAGGGACATAGAAATCCCTCTAGGGACCTAGAAATCCCTCTAGCGACATAGAAATCCCTCTAGCGACATAGAAAACCCTCTAGGGACCTAGAAATCTATCCCTCTAGGGACCTAGAAATCCCTCTAGCGACATAGAAATCCCTCTAGCGACATAGAAATCCCTCTAGGGACATAGAAATCTCTCTCTCTAGGGACCTAAAAATCCCTCTAGGGACATAGAAATCCATCTAGGGACATAGAAATCCCTCTAGGGACATAGAAATCCCTCTAGGGACATATAAATCTATCCCTCTAGGGACATAGAAATCCCTCTAGGGACCTAGAAATCCCTCTAGGGACCTAGAAATCCCTCTAGGGACCTAGAAATCCCTCTAGGGACATTGAAATCCCTCTAGGGACCTAGAAATCCCTCTAGCGACATAGAAATCCCTCTAGCGACATAGAAATCTTTCTAGGGACATAGAAATCTCTCTCTCTAGGGACCTAGAAATCCCTCTAGGGACATAGAAATCCCTCTAGGGACATAGAAATCCCTCTAGGGACATAGAAATCCCTCTAGGCAAATCTTTTCTCTTCAAAATATCCGAAGGGAGGCGATCTCAGATTCAAATCAAAATATTTTAAAAGGTTATCCAAGGTAACTGGTAGAAACGTAACTGTTATAAAATGTAACCGCTGGGGCATGCGCAGAACATTGGCCTGCTAGTGCCGTGCGTTATATACTCAAGTACCCAAATTTCTAAGCGAATCGAGCCAACTTAACCAGTTTTTCTAATTAATGAAAAAAATATAACGAAAGAAATGTTACCATTTTTCAAATGATCAATATATCCATCAAACATAGACCCAGACTCGCACGCTTCAATAAGAGAATAAGCTGCAACAAAGTTGAAACTTGTTAATCTTAGTAAAGCAAAAATTATATTAAAAATTTATATAAAAAGAAACATAATTAATTATTCCTAATTATACCTAGAAATCCCTCTAGGGACATAGAAATCCCTCTAGGGACATAGAAATCTCTCTCTCTAGGGACCTAGAAATCCCTCTAGGGACATAGAAATCCCTCTAGGGACCTAGAAATCCCTCTAGGGACATAGAAATCTCTCTCTCTAGGGACCTAGAAATCCCTCTAGGGACCTAGAAATCCCTCTAGCGACATAGAAATCCCTCTAGCGACATAGAAATCCCTCTAGGGACATAGAAATCTCTCTCTCTAGGGACCTAGAAATCCCTCTAGGGACATAGAAATCCCTCTAGGGACCTAGAAATCCCTCTAGGGACATAGAAATCCCTCTAGGGACATAGAAATCTATCCCTCTAGGGACATAGAAATCCCTCTAGGGACATAGAAATCTATCCCTCTAGGGACATAGAAATCCCTCTAGGGACCTAGAAATCCCTCTAGCGACATAGAAATCCCTCTAGCGACATAGAAATCCCTCTAGCGACATAGAAATCCCTCTCGGGACATAGAAATCTCTCTCTGTTGGGACCTAGAAATCCCTCTAGGGACATAGAAATCCCTCTAGGGACATAGAAATCTCTCTCTCTAGGGACCTAGAAATCCCTCTACGGACCTAGATATCCCTCTCAAAACCCTGTAACACGCTCTAGAATCCCTATAAATCCCTCTAGGGACATTGAAATCCCTCTAGGGACCTAGAAATCTCTCTAGGGACATAGAAATCCTTCTAGGGACCTAGAAATCCCTCTAGGGACCTAGAAATCCCTCTAGGGACATTGAAATCCCTCTAGGGACCTAGAAATCTATCCCTCTAGGGACCTAGAAATCCCTCTAGCGACATAGAAATCCCTCTAGCGACATAGAAATCCCTCTAGGGACATAGAAATCTCTCTCTCTAGGGACCTAGAAATCCCTCTAGGGACATAGAAATCTCTCTCTGTTGGGACCTAGAAATCCCTCTAGGGACCTAGAAATCCCTCTAGGGACCTAGAAATCCCTCTAGGGACATAGAAATCTATCCCTCTAGGGACCTAGAAATCCCTCTAGGGACCTAGAAATCCCTCTAGCGACATAGAAATCCCTCTAGCGACATAGAAATCCCTCTAGGGACATAGAAATCTCTCTCTGTTGGGACCTAGAAATCCCTCTAGGGACCTAGAAATCCCTCTAGGGACCTAGAAATCCCTCTAGCGACATAGAAATCCCTCTAGCGACATAGAAATCCCTCTAGGGACATAGAAATCTCTCTCTCTAGGGACCTAGAAATCCCTCTAGGGACCTAGAAATCTATCCCTCTAGGGACCTAGAAATCCTTCTAGGGACATTGAAATCCCTCTAGGGACCTAGAAATCTCTCTAGTGACATAGAAATCCCTCTAGGGACCTAGAAATCCCTCTAGGGACCTAGAAATCCCTCTAGGGACCTAGAAATCCCTCTAGGGACCTAGAAATCCCTCTAGGGACATTGAAATCCCTCTAGGGACCTAGAAATCTATCCCTCTAGGGACCTAGAAATCTCTCTAGGGACATAGAAATCCCTCTAGGGACATAGAAATCCCTCTAGGGACATAGAAATCCCTCTAGGGACATAGAAATCCCTCTAGGGACATAGAAATCCCTCTAGGGACATATAAATCTATCCCTCTAGGGACCTAGAAATCCCTCTAGGGACCTAGAAATCCCTCTAGGGACCTAGAAATCCCTCTAGGAACCTAGAAATCCCTCTAGGGACATTGAAATCCCTCTAGGGACCTAGAAATCCCTCTAGCGACATAGAAATCCCTCTAGGGACCTAGAAATCCCTCTAGGGACCTAGAAATCCCTCTAGGGACCTAGAAATCCCTCTAGGAACCTAGAAATCCCTCTAGGGACATTGAAATCCCTCTAGGGACCTAGAAATCCCTCTAGCGACATAGAAATCCCTCTAGCGACATAGAAATCCCTCTAGGGACATAGAAATCTCTCTCTCTAGGGACCTAGAAATCCCTCTAGGGACATAGAAATCCCTCTAGGGACATAGAAATCCCTCTAAGGACATAGAAATCCCTCTAGGGACATAGAAATCCCTCTAGGGACCTAGAAATCCCTCTAGCGACATAGAAATCCCTCTAGCGACATAGAAATCCCTCTAGGGACCTAGAAATCTATCCCTCTAGGGACCTAGAAATCCCTCTAGCGACATAGAAATCCCTCTAGCGACATAGAAATCCCTCTAGGGACATAGAAATCTCTCTCTCTCTAGGGACCTAAAAATCCCTCTAGGGACATAGAAATCCCTCTAGGGACCTAGAAATCCCTCTAGCGACATAGAAATCCCTCTAGGGACATAGAAATCTATCCCTCTAGGGACATAGAAATCCCTCTAGGGACCTAGAAATCCCTCTAGCGACATAGAAATCCCTCTAGCGACATAGAAAACCCTCTAGGGACCTAGAAATCTATCCCTCTAGGGACCTAGAAATCCCTCTAGCGACATAGAAATCCCTCTAGCGACATAGAAATCCCTCTAGGGACATAGAAATCTCTCTCTCTAGGGACCTAAAAATCCCTCTAGGGACATAGAAATCCATCTAGGGACATAGAAATCCCTCTAGGGACATAGAAATCCCTCTAGGGACATATAAATCTATCCCTCTAGGGACATAGAAATCCCTCTAGGGACCTAGAAATCCCTCTAGGGACCTAGAAATCCCTCTAGGGACCTAGAAATCCCTCTAGGGACATTGAAATCCCTCTAGGGACCTAGAAATCCCTCTAGCGACATAGAAATCCCTCTAGCGACATAGAAATCTTTCTAGGGACATAGAAATCTCTCTCTCTAGGGACCTAGAAATCCCTCTAGGGACATAGAAATCCCTCTAGGGACATAGAAATCCCTCTAGGGACATAGAAATCCCTCTAGGCAAATCTTTTCTCTTCAAAATATCCGAAGGGAGGCGATCTCAGATTCAAATCAAAATATTTTAAAAGGTTATCCAAGGTAACTGGTAGAAACGTAACTGTTATAAAATGTAACCGCTGGGGCATGCGCAGAACATTGGCCTGCTAGTGCCGTGCGTTATATACTCAAGTACCCAAATTTCTAAGCGAATCGAGCCAACTTAACCAGTTTTTCTAATTAATGAAAAAAATATAACGAAAGAAATGTTACCATTTTTCAAATGATCAATATATCCATCAAACATAGACCCAGACTCGCACGCTTCAATAAGAGAATAAGCTGCAACAAAGTTGAAACTTTTTAATCTTAGTAAAGCAAAAATTATATTAAAAATTTATATAAAAAGAAACATAATTAATTATTCCTAATTATACCTAGAAATCCCTCTAGGGACATAGAAATCCCTCTAGGGACATAGAAATCTCTCTCTCTAGGGACCTAGAAATCCCTCTAGGGACATAGAAATCCCTCTAGGGACCTAGAAATCCCTCTAGGGACATAGAAATCTCTCTCTCTAGGGACCTAGAAATCCCTCTAGGGACCTAGAAATCCCTCTAGCGACATAGAAATCCCTCTAGCGACATAGAAATCCCTCTAGGGACATAGAAATCTCTCTCTCTAGGGACCTAGAAATCCCTCTAGGGACATAGAAATCCCTCTAGGGACCTAGAAATCCCTCTAGGGACATAGAAATCCCTCTAGGGACATAGAAATCTATCCCTCTAGGGACATAGAAATCCCTCTAGGGACATAGAAATCTATCCCTCTAGGGACATAGAAATCCCTCTAGGGACCTAGAAATCCCTCTAGCGACATAGAAATCCCTCTAGCGACATAGAAATCCCTCTGGGGACATAGAAATCTCTCTCTGTTGGGACCTAGAAATCCCTCTAGGGACCTAGAAATCCCTCTAGGGACCTAGAAATCCCTCTAGCGACATAGAAATCCCTCTAGCGACATAGAAATCCCTCTAGGGACATAGAAATCTCTCTCTCTAGGGACCTAGAAATCCCTCTAGGGACCTAGAAATCTATCCCTCTAGGGACCTAGAAATCCTTCTAGGGACATTGAAATCCCTCTAGGGACCTAGAAATCTATCCCTCTAGGGACCTAGAAATCCTTCTAGGGACATTGAAATCCCTCTAGGGACCTAGAAATCTCTCTAGTGACATAGAAATCCCTCTAGGGACATAGAAATCTATCCCTCTAGGGACCTAGAAATCCCTCTAGGGACCTAGAAATCCCTCTAGGGACCTAGAAATCCCTCTAGGGACATTGAAATCCCTCTAGGGACCTAGAAATCTATCCCTCTAGGGACCTAGAAATCTCTCTAGGGACATAGAAATCCCTCTAGGGACATAGAAATCCCTCTAGGGACATAGAAATCCCTCTAGGGACATATAAATCTATCCCTCTAGGGACCTAGAAATCCCTCTAGGGACCTAGAAATCCCTCTAGGGACATTGAAATCCCTCTAGGGACCTAGAAATCCCTCTAGCGACATAGAAATCCCTCTAGCGACATAAAAATCCCTCTAGGGACATAGAAATCTCTCTCTCTAGGGACCTAGAAATCCCTCTAGGGACATAGAAATCCCTCTAGGGACATATAAATCCCTCTAGGGACATAGAAATCCCTCTAGCGACATAGAAATCCCTCTAGGGACCTAGAAATCTATCCCTCTAGGGACCTAGAAATCCCTCTAGGGACATAGAAATCCCTCTAGCGACATAGAAATCTCTCTCTCTAGGGACCTAGAAATCCCTCTACGGACCTAGATATCCCTCTCAAAACCCTGTAACACGCTCTAGAATCCCTATAAATCCCTCTAGGGACATTGAAATCCCTCTAGGGACCTAGAAATCTCTCTAGGGACATAGAAATCCCTCTAGGGACCTAGAAATCCCTCTAGGGACCTAGAAATCCCTCTAGGGACATTGAAATCCCTCTAGGGACCTAGAAATCTATCCCTCTAGGGACCTAGAATTCCCTCTAGCGACATAGAAATCCCTCTAGCGACATAGAAATCCCTCTAGGGACATAGAAATCTCTCTCTCTAGGGACCTAGAAATCCCTCTAGGGACATAGAAATCTCTCTAGGGACCTAGAAATCCCTCTAGCGACATAGAAATCCCTCTAGCGACATAGAAATCCCTCTAGGGACATAGAAATCTCTCTCTGTTGGGACCTAGAAATCCCTCTAGGGACCTAGAAATCCCTCTAGGGACCTAGAAATCCCTCTAGCGACATAGAAATCCCTCTAGCAACATAGAAATCTCTCTAGGGACATAGAAATCTCTCTCTCTAGGGACCTAGAAATCCCTCTAGGGACCTAGAAATCTATCCCTCTAGGGACCTAGAAATCCTTCTAGGGACATTGAAATCCCTCTAGGGACCTAGAAATCTCTCTAGTGACATAGAAATCCCTCTAGGGACCTAGAAATCCCTCTAGGGACCTAGAAATCCCTCTAGGGACCTAGAAATCCCTCTAGGGACCTAGAAATCCCTCTAGGGACATTGAAATCCCTCTAGGGACCTAGAAATCTATCCCTCTAGGGACCTAGAAATCTCTCTAGGGACATAGAAATCCCTCTAGGGACATAGAAATCCCTCTAGGGACATAGAAATCCCTCTAGGGACATAGAAATCCCTCTAGGGACATAGAAATCCCTCTAGGGACATATAAATCTATCCCTCTAGGGACCTAGAAATCCCTCTAGGGACCTAGAAATCCCTCTAGGGACCTAGAAATCCCTCTAGGGACCTAGAAATCCCTCTAGGGACATTGAAATCCCTCTAGGGACCTAGAAATCCCTCTAGCGACATAGAAATCCCTCTAGCGACATAGAAATCCCTCTAGGGACATAGAAATCTCTCTCTCTAGGGACCTAGAAATCCCTCTAGGGACATAGAAATCCCTCTAGGGACATAGAAATCCCTCTAAGGACATAGAAATCCCTCTAGGGACATAGAAATCCCTCTAGCGACATATAAATCCCTCTAGCGACATAGAAATCCCTCTAGGGACCTAGAAATCTATCCCTCTAGGGACCTAGAAATCCCTCTAGCGACATAGAAATCCCTCTAGCGACATAGAAATCCCTCTAGGGACATAGAAATCTCTCTCTCTCTAGGGACCTAAAAATCCCTCTAGGGACATAGAAATCCCTCTAGGGACCTAGAAATCCCTCTAGCGACATAGAAATCCCTCTAGGGACATAGAAATCTATCCCTCTAGGGACATAGAAATCCCTCTAGGGACCTAGAAATCCCTCTAGCGACATAGAAATCCCTCTAGCGACATAGAAATCCCTCTAGGGACCTAGAAATCTATCCCTCTAGGGACCTAGAAATCCCTCTAGCGACATAGAAATCCCTCTAGCGACATAGAAATCCCTCTAGGGACATAGAAATCTCTCTCTCTAGGGACCTAAAAATCCCTCTAGGGACATAGAAATCCCTCTAGGGACATAGAAATCCCTCTAGGGACATAGAAATCCCTCTAGGGACATATAAATCTATCCCTCTAGGGACATAGAAATCCCTCTAGGGACCTAGAAATCCCTCTAGGGACCTAGAAATCCCTCTAGGGACCTAGAAATCCCTCTAGGGACATTGAAATCCCTCTAGGGACCTAGAAATCCCTCTAGCGACATAGAAATCCCTCTAGCGACATAGAAATCCCTCTAGGGACATAGAAATCTCTCTCTCTAGGGTCCTAGAAATCCCTCTAGGGACATAGAAATCCCTCTAGGGACATAGAAATCCCTCTAGGCAAATCTTTTCTCTTCAAAATATCCGAAGGGAGGCGATCTCAGATTCAAATCAAAATATTTTAAAAGGTTATCCAAGGTAACTGGTAGAAACGTAACTGTTATAAAATGTAACCGCTGGGGCATGCGCAGAACATTGGCCTGCTAGTGCCGTGCGTTATATACTCAAGTACCCAAATTTCTAAGCGAATCGAGCCAACTTAACCAGTTTTTCTAATTAATGAAAAAAATATAACGAAAGAAGTTACCATTTTTCAAATGATCAATATATCCATCAAACATAGACCCAGACTCGCACGCTTCAATAACAGAATAAGCTGCAACAAAGTTGAAACTTGTTAATCTTAGTAAAGCAAAAATTATATTAAAAATTTATATAAAAAGAAACATAATTAATTATTCCTAATTATACCTAGAAATCCCTCTAGGGACATAGAAATCCCTCTAGGGACATAGAAATCTCTCTCTCTAGGGACCTAGAAATCCCTCTAGGGACATAGAAATCCCTCTAGGGACCTAGAAATCCCTCTAGGGACATAGAAATCTCTCTCTCTAGGGACCTAGAAATCCCTCTAGGGACCTAGAAATCCCTCTAGCGACATAGAAATCCCTCTAGCGACATAGAAATCCCTCTAGGGACATAGAAATCTCTCTCTCTAGGGACCTAGAAATCCCTCTAGGGACATAGAAATCCCTCTAGGGACCTAGAAATCCCTCTAGGGACATAGAAATCCCTCTAGGGACATAGAAATCTATCCCTCTAGGGACATAGAAATCCCTCTAGGGACATAGAAATCTATCCCTCTAGGGACATAGAAATCCCTCTAGGGACCTAGAAATCCCTCTAGCGACATAGAAATCCCTCTAGCGACATAGAAATCCCTCTGGGGACATAGAAATCTCTCTCTGTTGGGACCTAGAAATCCCTCTAGGGACCTAGAAATCCCTCTATGGACTTAGAAATCCCTCTAGCGACATAGAAATCCCTCTAGCGACATAGAAATCCCTCTAGGGACATAGAAATCTCTCTCTCTAGGGACCTAGAAATCCCTCTAGGGACCTAAAAATCTATCCCTCTAGGGACCTAGAAATCCTTCTAGGGACATTGAAATCCCTCTAGGGACCTAGAAATCTATCCCTCTAGAGACCTAGAAATCCTTCTAGGGACATTGAAATCCCTCTAGGGACCTAGAAATCTCTCTAGTGACATAGAAATCCCTCTAGGGACATAGAAATCTATCCCTCTAGGGACCTAGAAATCCCTCTAGGGACCTAGAAATCCCTCTAGGGACCTAGAAATCCCTCTAGGGACATTGAAATCCCTCTAGGGACCTAGAAATCTATCCCTCTAGGGACCTAGAAATCTCTCTAGGGACATAGAAATCCCTCTAGGGACATAGAAATCCCTCTAGGGACATAGAAATCCCTCTAGGGACATATAAATCTATCCCTCTAGGGACCTAGAAATCCCTCTAGGGACCTAGAAATCCCTCTAGGGACATTGAAATCCCTCTAGGGACCTAGAAATCCCTCCAGCGACATAGAAATCCCTCTAGCGACATAAAAATCCCTCTAGGGACATAGAAATCTCTCTCTCTAGGGACCTAGAAATCCCTCTAGGGACATAGAAATCCCTCTAGGGACATATAAATCCCTCTAGGGACATAGAAATCCCTCTAGCGACATAGAAATCCCTCTAGGGACCTAGAAATCCCTCTAGCGACATAGAAATCCCTCTAGCGACATAGAAATCCCTCTAGGGACATAGAAATCTCTCTCTCTAGGGACCTAAAAATCCCTCTAGGGACATAGAAATCCCTCTAGGGACCTAGAAATCCCTCTAGCGACATAGAAATCCCTCTAGGGACCTAGAAATCTATCCCTCTAGGGACCTAGAAATCCCTCTAGCGACATAGAAATCCCTCTAGCGACATAGAAATCCCTCTAGGGACATAGAAATCTCTCTCTCTAGGGACCTAAAAATCCCTCTAGGGACATAGAAATCCCTCTAGGGACCTAGAAATCCCTCTAGCGACATAGAAATCCCTCTAGGGACATAGAAATCCCTCTAGGGACCTAGAAATCCCTCTAGGGACATAGAAATCCCTCTAAAGACATAGAAATCCCTCTAGGGACATATAAATCTATCCCTCTAGGGACATAGAAATCCCTCTAGGGACCTAGAAATCCCTCTAGGGACCTAGAAATCCCTCTAGGGACCTAGAAATCCCTCTAGGGACATTGAAATCCCTCTAGGGACCTAGAAATCCCTCTAGCGACATAGAAATCCCTCTAGCGACATAGAAATCCCTCTAGGGACATAGAAATCTCTCTCTCTAGGGACCTAGAAATCCCTCTAGGGACATAGAAATCCCTCTAGGGACATAGAAATCCCTCTAGGCAAATCTTTTCTCTTCAAAATATCCGAAGGGAGGCGATCTCAGATTCAAATCAAAATATTTTAAAAGGTTATCCAAGGTAACTGGTAGAAACGTAACTGTTATAAAATGTAACCGCTGGGGCATGCGCAGAACATTGGCCTGCTAGTGCCGTGCGTTATTAACTCAAGTACCCAAATTTCTAAGCGAATCGAGCCAACTTAACCAGTTTTTCTAATTAATGAAAAAAATATAACGAAAGAAATGTTACCATTTTTCAAATGATCAATATATCCATCAAACATAGACCCAGACTCGCACGCTTCAATAACAGAATAAGCTGCAACAAAGTTGAAACTTGTTAATCTTAGTAAAGCAAAAATTATATTAAAAATTTATATAAAAAGAAACATAATTAATTATTCCTAATTATACCTAGAAATCCCTCTAGGGACATAGAAATCCCTCTAGGGACATAGAAATCTCTCTCTCTAGGGACCTAGAAATCCCTCTAGGGACATAGAAATCCCTCTAGGGACCTAGAAATCCCTCTAGGGACATAGAAATCTCTCTCTCTAGGGACCTAGAAATCCCTCTAGGGACCTAGAAATCCCTCTAGCGACATAGAAATCCCTCTAGCGACATAGAAATCCCTCTAGGGACATAGAAATCTCTCTCTCTAGGGACCTAGAAATCCCTCTAGGGACATAGAAATCCCTCTAGGGACCTAGAAATCCCTCTAGGGACATAGAAATCCCTCTAGGGACATAGAAATCTATCCCTCTAGGGACATAGAAATCCCTCTAGGGACATAGAAATCTATCCCTCTAGGGACATAGAAATCCCTCTAGGGACCTAGAAATCCCTCTAGCGACATAGAAATCCCTCTAGCGACATAGAAATCCCTCTAGGGACATAGAAATCTCTCTCTGTTGGGACCTAGAAATCCCTCTAGGGACCTAGAAATCCCTCTAGGGACCTAGAAATCCCTCTAGCGACATAGAAATCCCTCTAGCGACATAGAAATCCCTCTAGGGACATAGAAATCTCTCTCTCTAGGGACCTAGAAATCCCTCTAGGGACCTAGAAATCTATCCCTCTAGGGACCTAGAAATCCTTCTAGGGACATTGAAATCCCTCTAGGGACCTAGAAATCTATCCCTCTAGGGACCTAGAAATCCTTCTAGGGACATTGAAATCCCTCTAGGGACCTAGAAATCTCTCTAGTGACATAGAAATCCCTCTAGGGACATAGAAATCTATCCCTCTAGGGACCTAGAAATCCCTCTAGGGACCTAGAAATCCCTCTAGGGACCTAGAAATCCCTCTAGGGACATTGAAATCCCTCTAGGGACCTAGAAATCTATCCCTCTAGGGACCTAGAAATCTCTCTAGGGACATAGAAATCCCTCTAGGGACATATAAATCTATCCCTCTAGGGACCTAGAAATCCCTCTAGGGACCTAGAAATCCCTCTAGGGACATTGAAATCCCTCTAGGGACCTAGAAATCCCTCTAGCGACATAGAAATCCCTCTAGCGACATAAAAATCCCTCTAGGGACATAGAAATCTCTCTCTCTAGGGACCTAGAAATCCCTCTAGGGACATAGAAATCCCTCTAGGGACATAGAAATCCCTCTAGGGACATAGAAATCCCTCTAGCGACATAGAAATCCCTCTAGGGACCTAGAAATCTATCCCTCTAGGGACCTAGAAATCCCTCTAGCGACATAGAAATCCCTCTAGCGACATAGAAATCCCTCTAGGGACATAGAAATCTCTCTCTCTAGGGACCTAAAAATCCCTCTAGGGACCTAGAAATCCCTCTAGGGACCTAGAAATCCCTCTAGGGACCTAGAAATCTCTCTCTCTAGGGACCTAGAAATCCCTCTAGGGACCTAGAAATCCCTCTAGCGACATAGAAATCCCTCTAGCGACATAGAAATCCCTCTAGGGACATAGAAATCTCTCTCACTAGGGACCTAGAAATCCCTCTAGGGACATAGAAATCCCTCTAGGGACCTAGAAATCCCTCTAGGGACATAGAAATCTATCCCTCTAGGGACATAGAAATCCCTCTAGCGACATAGAAATCCCTCTAGCGACATAGAAATCCCTCTAGCGACATAGAATTCCCTCTAGGGACATAGAAATCTATCCCCCTAGGGACATAGAAATCTATCCCTCTAGGGACATAGAAATCCCTCTAGGGACATAGAAATCCCTCTAGGGACCTAGAAATCCCTCTAGGGACATTGAAATCCCTCTAGGGACCTAGAAATCTATCCCTCTAGGGACCTAGAAATCTATCCCTCTAGGGACCTAGAAATCTATCCCTCTAGGGACCTAGAAATCTTTCTAGGGACATTGAAATCCCTCTAGGGACCTAGAAATCTCTCTAGTGACATAGAAATCCCTCTAGGGACATAGAAATCTATCCCTCTAGGGACCTAGAAATCCCTCTAGGGACCTAGAAATCCCTCTAGGGACCTAGAAATCCCTCTAGGGACATTGAAATCCCTCTAGGGACCTAGAAATCTATCCCTCTAGGGACCTAGAAATCTCTCTAGGGACATATAAATCCCTCTAGGGACATAGAAATCCCTCTAGGGACATATAAATCTATCCCTCTAGGGACATAGAAATCCCTCTAGGGACCTAGAAATCCCTCTAGGGACCTAGAAATCCCTCTAGGGACATTGAAATCCCTCTAGGGACATTGAAATCCCTCTAGGGACCTAGAAATCTATCCCTCTAGGGACCTAGAAATCTCTCTAGGGACCTAGAAATCTCTCTAGGGACCTAGAAATCCCTCTAGGGACATAGAAATTCCTCTAGGGACATAGAAATCTATCCCTCTAGGGACCTAGAAATCCCTCTAGGGACCTAGAAATCCCTCTAGGGACATAGAAATCCCTCTAGGGACCTAGAAATCCCTCTAGGGACATTGAAATCCCTCTAGGGACCTAGAAATCTATCCCTCTAGGGACCTAGAAATCCCTCTAGCGACATAGAAATCCCTCTAGCGACATAGAAATCCCTCTAGGGACATAGAAATCTCTCTCTCTAGGGACCTAGAAATCCCTCTAGGGACATAGAAATCCCTCTAGGGACCTAGAAATCCCTCTAGGGACATAGAAATCCCTCTAGGGACATAGAAATCTCTCTCTCTAGGGACCTAGAAATCCCTCTAGGGACCTAGAAATCCCTCTAGCGAAATAGAAATCCCTCTAGCGACATAGAAATCCCTCTAGGGACATAGAAATCTCTCTCTCTAGGGACCTAGAAATCTCTCTAGGGACATAGAAATCCCTCTAGGGACATAGAAATCCCTCTAGGGACATAGAAATCCCTCTAGGGACATAGAAATCCCTCTAGGGACATAGAAATCCCTCTAGGGACATATAAATCTATCCCTCTAGGGACCTAGAAATCCCTCTAGGGACCTAGAAATCCCTCTAGGGACCTAGAAATCCCTCTAGGGACATTGAAATCCCTCTAGGGACCTAGAAATCCCTCTAGCGACATAGAAATCCCTCTAGCGACATAGAAATCCCTCTAGGGACATAGAAATCTCTCTCTCTAGGGACCTAGAAATCCCTCTAGGGACATAGAAATCCCTCTAGGGACCTAGAAATCCCTCTAGCGACATAGAAATCCCTCTAGCGACATAGAAATCCCTCTAGGGACCTAGAAATCTATCCCTCTTGGGACCTAGAAATCCCTCTAGCGACCTAGAAATCCCTCTAGGGACAATGAAATCCCTCTAGGGACCTAGAAATCCCTCTAGCGACATAGAAATCCCTCTAGCGACATAGAAATCCCTCTAGGGACATAGAAATCCCTCTAGGGACATAGAAATCCCTCTAGGGACATAGAAATCTATCCCTCTAGGGACATAGAAATCCCTCTAGGGACCTAGAAATCCCTCTAGCGACATAGAAATCCCTCTAGGGACCTAGAAATCCCTCTAGGGACCTAGAAATCTCTCTCTCTAGGGACCTAGAAATCCCTCTAGGGACCTAGAAATCCCTCTAGCGACATAGAAATCCCTCTAGCGACATAGAAATCCCTCTAGGGACATAGAAATCTCTCTCTCTAGGGACCTAGAAATCCCTCTAGGGACATAGAAATCCCTCTAGGGACCTAGAAATCCCTCTAGGGACATAGAAATCCTTCTAGGGACATTGAAATCCCTCTAGGGACCTAGAAATCTATCCCTCTAGGGACCTAGAAATCTCTCTAGGGACATAGAAATCCCTCTAGGGACATAGAAATCCCTCTAGGGACATAGAAATCCCTCTAGGGACATATAAATCTATCCCTCTAGGGACCTAGAAATCCCTCTAGGGACCTAGAAATCCCTCTAGGGACATTGAAATCCCTCTAGGGACCTAGAAATCCCTCTAGCGACATAGAAATCCCTCTAGCGACATAAAAATCCCTCTAGGGACATAGAAATCTCTCTCTCTAGGGACCTAGAAATCCCTCTAGGGACATAGAAATCCCTCTAGGGACATAGAAATCCCTCTAGGGACATAGAAATCCCTCTAGCGACATAGAAATCCCTCTAGGGACCTAGAAATCTATCCCTCTAGGGACCTAGAAATCCCTCTAGCGACATAGAAATCCCTCTAGCGACATAGAAATCCCTCTAGGGACATAGAAATCTCTCTCTCTAGGGACCTAAAAATCCCTCTAGGGACATAGAAATCCCTCTAGGGACCTAGAAATCCCTCTCTCTAGGGACCTAGAAATCCCTCTAGGGACCTAGAAATCCCTCTAGCGAAATAGAAATCCCTCTAGCGACATAGAAATCCCTCTAGGGACATAGAAATCTCTCTCTCTAGGGACCTAGAAATCTCTCTAAGGACATAGAAATCCCTCTAGGGACATAGAAATCCCTCTAGGGACATAGAAATCCCTCTAGGGACATAGAAATCCCTCTAGGGACATATAAATCTATCCCTCTAGGGACCTAGAAATCCCTCTAGGGACCTAGAAATCCCTCTAGGGACATTGAAATCCCTCTAGGGACCTAGAAATCCCTCTAGCGACATAGAAATCCCTCTAGCGACATAAAAATCCCTCTAGGGACATAGAAATCTCTCTCTCTAGGGACCTAGAAATCCCTCTAGGGACATAGAAATCCCTCTAGGGACATAGAAATCCCTCTAGGGACATAGAAATCCCCCTAGCGACATAGAAATCCCTCTAGGGACCTAGAAATCTATCCCTCTAGGGACCTAGAAATCCCTCTAGCGACATAGAAATCCCTCTAGCGACATAGAAATCCCTCTAGGGACATAGAAATCTCTCTCTCTAGGGACCTAAAAATCACTCTGATGGGTCTTTTTTATTCGATGTTTATATCCTATATACCTAGAAACGTAAATATTAAATACAAAGTGTGAAAAGTCTTTTTGAATGGATAAATGTTTGAAATAGTGGGATTCGGAAGTAATTGCTTTTTTAGCTACTCGAGCATTTTCGAAAACTCATGTCTGACCCGATTTGTATTAGCAGCATCCTATGCTAGAATTAACAGATTGAAATTGCTGTACAATCTGTATAATCGAAATGCTGTACCAGCAAGGTTAAGGTTAAGTACAGACTTATACCTAGCATACTATTGTAATGCTACGAATTGTATAGACAGATTGTTAATTAAGAAAAAATAGTTTTAAATTTATTTCTCTTGGACCTTATAGCTGTGTTATTAATAGACAAGAAACCTAATCTCTTCCGATTAGGAGTTTTTAACGTGTCTTGTTTAATATTTGTTGGAAAAAATACGTAAATACTGAGAATATATTAACTCTATTAAAAGGAGAATTCCCTAGCCTGCCTGCTCTAAGGCTGAAACGCGTGTGAAAAGTTGTTGGGCTAACTACTTCGTTAAATAATAATAGAAAAACACGCGACAAGTAATGTATTTATAGCCACACCATTTTAGTCACTGTTATTAAATAGTAACTACGGTGTTTAAAAGAGATTTTGTATATTTTTTTCATGAGGCTATTTATTACATAAAAGTGAAACCAATGGAAAATTACAGTAATTTTCGATATAGGATATTTGCGTCCTTCACTAGTGAAAAACATCTTAAGAATGATTTGTGAGAAACGGGTTGCATAATCCATTGTTTGATAGTTTATGAGGTTAGGATTTTAGATATAGATAAAAAAAATCTTTCAAATTAAAACGTTTTTTGGTATAGATATAATATCTAAAGGTTTTTAGCTATAGATAAAACATATTAAGGTTTTTTAGGTATAGATAGAATATCCCTAGATTAATTGTATTTCCTTAGTTTATCTCGACGATAAGAGGCTGATCCTTTATTATTGTTACATTTATGCACGAAATCTTTATTTGCAATTGCGCCTCAGGATCTAGAATTTGTATATTTATTGATTCTATTATTTTAGAATCAATTCTAAAATATAAGATCAATGAAAATGTGAAGCCCTTTTCCTGTTAACCTTAGTCCTAAATTGTAAAAAAATCTATAAATCCGACCAGCTTCCTATATTTAGGGCAGAGGAGTGCAAATGAAAGTACCCTGGGATAAAAATGTATTAAGCAGAACTTTATGCAAGCTATAGAAGTCGTAAAAAATAAAAAATAAGTACACTTATGTACATTTGTATTCCACAGTGGAAAAACAAGTGAACGAGAAGATCATTCTCGAAGATAATTCCATCAGAGTATTGCTTTCTATGAGTTTTGAAAAATTATAAATTTATATGATATTTTTAAAAAATCATCTGTTTGATTAGTATAAACCTTAAATATGAATACGGAAAAATATAACTAACCTAGCACACCTTTTTCATACACACTTTCAAATTACACTCAATATCACACGAAAGGACTCGGTAAGTTCACAATGTCCCGAAAAAAGTTCCTGTACTTCGCATACTGTGTCAACATGCTCAGCAGCAGAATGGAGTGCTGTGTAGACAAGAACGTTGTGAGGAAAGGCCTTGGGAAGTTGGAAGGGCATGCTTTGCTGTTCGGATCCTACAACAAGGTGTGGCACGGGTGCCTTCCAAGCATCGTTCCGGTGAAGGACAAGAACTCGGTAGTGTGGGGCGCTTTGTGGGAACTGGAAGATTGCATGAAACCGAAGCTGGACAGCCTGCAAGGAGTGGGGTCAAAGGTGTACCAGCCGGTGGAGGTTGACATCAGCGCTCTGAAAGCCAAAGGAGGCACGTTCAAGGCCCTCAGCTACCGCCTGGTGACCCAGCCCCCGGTCCCGGAGCTCTACAAGGGTAAGCCCAAGATGAAGTTCCGACCCTCGAAGCTCTACCTCGAGGAGATGCAAGAAGGGGCCGAGGAGTCCTGCCTCCCCATCTACTACCGGAGGTACCTCAAAACCATCGTTCACAACGGCTACACCGGGAGTGTCCTCCCGGATCTCAAGAGAGAGGAGGAACCACTGTTCTGATAGTTAGTGAAGTGAAGTATCGAGTCCAAAACAGAATAAAAAAATTTTTAGTTTCAATTATTCCGAAAAAATAAAATAAAAGTGATATAATGTGGATTAAAGTAATTTATATTTTAGAAAAGTGTTCAATTTAAATAAAATATGCAAACATTGTCTCTTTACGACACTATGGGACTTCTAACAAACTTAACTCGAAAATAATTTAAACAGTGTTTCTTACCTCACTCACAGTAATTGTTAACATAATTATTATCTTATGTTACATTCAATGATAATTACATATATTTATTTAACCCTTTACATACAAGAAACATGTAGGTAGTCTTCACACTGGTTACATCATAAAAATATAGAATAGTTTAGGAAGTACCTACATCACTATGCCCTCGCTGGATCATTTTACAACATACTCTGAACATAAATAAACTTCTCACATTTAAAATCCTCATCATTTCAATTAAAATGGCCACTGACTATTAATGAGAGTGGGGATGAACGAAATATTGGGAAAACTAAGTATGCCCTCCTGGGAAAGAATCCTAGATGAGGCCTTGGTAAACCTATTGGGTACAAAAGTATTTTAACTATTCTTCCTTATTGAGCTATAGCGTAGAGTACTTCATTTTATAATCGGAAAGAAAATATTCCAAAAAGTGGTAAATGATGAATATAACTAGATACGGAGTTACAATAACCATGTAGCAGCCTTATAAAATTTACAAAGTGAGAGGGGGGAGGGGTTGAAACCGAACTTACGTCAGATATAACAGCAATCGATTGCATTAGTTAGCCTATACAAGCAACCATTTTTTATTAAATAGTATCTTATCTTTTGATAATACCATATTGTAACCCAGGCGTAATAAAATAGAAAAAAAGAAGGGAGAACTCATCACCACTTGAAGAGGGAGTCAACCAGGCTAAAGCAGTGTGCAGAATATTAAATTTTTATGTTCAATAGATTTTTTCCTTCTGCTGCCTGAAGACAACGAGGAGTTAGCTGTAACAACACCATGCAATCTGTTTGAATTTGTGGTGATTTGTTATGATGTCTCATCTGCAGCTCGAAAATTCCAGTGACTTAGACAAGCCTCTCTGTTCGCATATGATATAATGTTACCGGCGTCAAAAAGAAGCATCAAATAGTTCTGAATGACTCTTCCAACGATTCAGTGAACACTGATCAAAGGTCAACCAAAGCAATGTGGTTTTCCTAGGACCGAGAATGATTCTTCATTGGTTCTCAAAGAATTTAGCTTCTGTCTTCCAAAGCATAGATCAAATATCCCAGTTCCACGATCTACAATAAAAATCATCTTCTAAGAATTCTATGTATAATAATGTGTATAATAAACTTTTATAGATGTTGCAACATCAGACATGGTTTATGTTTCGTTGTACAGTTCTTGTAATAAACCCAAGCGCTTGGTGAGGCCCACGAACAATGCCTGTATAATATTTCGAACGCTCAAACGCCTGCTTGCTCATCCTATAGAGAATCCACTCTATCGCTTCAAATACTATAGGAGGTTATCCTATAGACGTTGTTAGTTGGAAATGAGAAAGTGAAAATACCTACGACCTTCAGCCACCTGACACTTCCGTTACAGATGGTCCTAATTTAATTATCTTCACCGATCACAAACTCACCTGACCGTATGATGTGGCTACACCGATGAGGAAGTTATACGAAAAAATATAAGAAAGGCTCGCATCTGCTTTTCCTGATTCGGAAAAAAGTTAATTCGAATCATTACTTAAAGGGAACTAATCGGTAAGTTCTCTCATTTTCTGCAAAATCAGAAACCTATGGTTGGTGACACTGTCTAGTTGAACATCTAATACACCTAGAAAATGTTCTCCAATACCTGTGTATATACTATACATTCATATTACAGTATATATACATTATCCATAAAAATATGAATTTCCCAAATACAAATTTACTTTAGCATATAGAATAAAATAAGACTGGTCAAAATAGAAATTAATGGAATCTAGATAACAAAGAGTGACCTGGGCGACCTGAAGTCTAGTGGTTAGCATAACGACCTATTAAGCCCAAGATCGTGGGACACGTGGCCCTAAGATTAAACTTGGGCAAAATTTAAGCTCTCACTATAGCATCGTCCATTTAGCCATAACAGTAGAGTTACAACGTATTTGGCGATTACAGTTACTTGGATTCGCGGATGGAAATGTGGCTTCACTTAACCTCCCCTCACAAGAAAAAATAGATCTACATACACTGCAGTACAATATTGCAGCTCAATTGTAAAAGTTAGGCATTATTTTAACGATGTTGTGTCCAAAATAATTTTTCATGAAATGTTTCTAAGTATTTCTGCTTGTTCCATTAATGTATTTGAAAATTCAAATACAATATTACTTTATACTTCTTTATTTTAACCGTATAACTAATAACTAAGTACTCTTTTTTTCTCTGTATTTTGTATATGAATAATCAATATTTTAAGGCCGCCAAGTTCTCATCACGGGAGCTAAATTTAAAACAAAGTACCAGAAAAAAATGTTTGATACAAATAATATATGTAATTGCGTTCTAAAATGAGAAGGTAGGAATCTAATTACGTATTTCGTGCCAGACAGTGCATGTAATGACTGACTGATCCAGCAAAACTAACTGCATCCAGACAAAAACAAAAGAATACTGTCGAAACCGCGGTGCAATTTGACTGCCAAGGACGGGCTGTGGTTCGAGATCTGCCGACGTTATTCTGTTCTAGACTAACCGAATATTCTTTGTATTTAGATATAGTTGAGAAACCAAACGGTGGTCTATAGAGGATATCAAGGTACAGAAATCGAAGTAAATTTGATTCGAGATTCCATTACAAACAAAAGATTCCCGCTATTATGGAACATTAAGAAAATAGCCAAAGAAATGCAACTCGAAAAATCATATTATATAGGGATATTGTAAGCAATGGAGTCTTTGATTGTAACTATCAGACACCTTCTCCGATAATTCTATCTCAGAAATGCTGTAGATGGTTTTAGAAAAATATTCTAGGCACACTGAAGAATTGAGATTCCTAAAGTAAATCATATTAATTAATAATAATAATAATTTAATACCACGAAAGTTCAACCGGCCTGTGTAGACACTAATGAGGAGACAGAAAATAGATGCATCAGGGCACTGGCGGATCTAGGAGAATTTTCAGGGTGGGGGGCATGAGTCAATGTGAATTTGTTATCAATATATACGATCCATATATGAATGAAGATACATAAAATGTCAATTTTTAATTCAAGACAACCGAGCCAGAAAACAATAACATGGATGAAAGGAAACAAACGAAAATACGATCCACAAATTCTAATAAATAATAAACTCTGAAAAATCGAACATAAAGCTATCTATATGTGAATGAAAAACATAAAAGGGATTGGAATCGCCGATTTTGGATGCACCCATTGGGAAAACATTCGATACAATGAATAATTTTGGTGTGTAAAACGTGTTTTTTCTTGTTGAAAACCAACTAAATTTCAGGTCAATATCAACTAATGAGAACTCTAGGGGGGTGGGGGCTGCCCCCCACTAAAATCCAACAATGCATCAGGGCTTTGTTTGGGCTATTAAAAGTCAACATATTAGAACTCTAGGGATGTTGGAGCAGAGGCTAAGAAAATAAGTTTTCCGCGGTTTCGATTATCTTTCTCAAAATATTGGTCCTAACTTGAACATTTCTGATATACGCTTTAAGAGTGTTTTCTTTATAAATGTGTTTTTTTGCATCTTTACTAAATTTAAGAAAAGAAAACAAACAATCAGTTTTGTACACACTTATTATTTTGCTGTAGTTTTGTTACTTTTAAGCGTAATTTTATAAATATAATATAGTTATTTAAAAATAAAAACTTGTTGAAATTATAATACTCATTTTCTTGAGGTTTATGGCGGATGTAATCCAAGTTCCAAGATTAAAATCTCGAAATTCATGCAGTTTATTTCATACTTTTCGGTTTCTAACTTAATAAGTGCATTTTTTTTTACTTATGTATTTATTAACGAAAGACAAGAGTCTCGTGAAAGAATTACTTTAACTTACCTTGGTTTTTTTTGTTTGTTTTTTAAGTGAGGGTGTAAAATGGCAATAGACCACAACCCAGTTTCCCAACAAAAGACTGCCTCTGCAGAACCGAACAAGCGACTAGTGGTATTTTAGTTCTTCGTTTTTAATTAACGGAGCCTACTTTTAGAAGGGCACTATACCTCTAAGTAGATAGGAATTTTCGCAACTCGAAATTAAGACTGTATAGTTTTGAGGAAGAAAATGGGATTGAGTTAAAACTTGAATACCTGCAATGTGGGTCGAAACGTTGTTCCAATAAACAGTTCTCCCTACTTAAGAGAACTTTTTTTTTACCCCCACTCGATTTGGTTAAGAGGGTTGGGGTTTTTTATATTTAAAAAAATTTATAAATTAAAATTATAAATATAAAGGTTTTTAGTTTATATAGCAGCATTGCATCTATTTGTTATATTTGTAATTTTTATATAAAAAACTTCCACTCGGACCAATTTCTTCCTCATATATATAAGTCAACTATTATTATTCAAGAAAAAAAAGAAGTATATTATTGAGATTTTAGAAAGTATGTGTATCTTCAGATAATGCAGTATGGGATTTGTTTGCAATACGATAATAATGTATTCCTTGATATTCTACAGTATTAATTAGTGAGTTACAAACTTATTAGCGTTGAGCTTTGGCACGGTGTTCTTGAGAGAGGACTGATGTGATATCGCTCAGCCACAGATGACTTGACATCTGATAATAGAGTTAACCTCCGCCTTGGGAGCCAGTGACCCATGAACTAGGACAATAGGCAGGAAGTGCTCATCTCTAGTTCACAAAGGCTGAACGTGCTGGGACCTTGTTAAGTAGGATCCCAAGCTTATATACGAAGGTAAGTCGCTGCTACTGAGCTGTTGTAGGATAGGTACCTAAGCATCAATCATTGCGGTACATGTAGAATGTCAGTAGCCTTAGAAAAAATCGGTTGTCATTAGTCTATATTTACTTGTGTATCACTTAAAATAAAAAAACAAAAAAAACTGTACCACTACAACAAGTGATGGGCTGGGGTTCAGTACAAGGTAGAGACTGTTCTGTTTCTTGGATAACGGTTGTGCAGGGAGTTGGTTTGTCCTAGATCCCGCTCAAGCCCCTGATTTTTCACCTTATTTTGGATACCTATTTTATAGCGGCTTAGCCCCAGGAGGGCCTTAGATACTATAGGATCCATCTCCGGCCGCTAACAGATTAAATAAAAGTCTGTCACATCCTGGGGATTTGAACCCAGGATTTTTGGAATTGTAACTCAGTTCTCCACCATTGAGCCACTCCGCTCCCGTGCAATGTACAATGCGTTATATTCAAATCAATTCAAGATTAGATAAAAAATATTCTACATTTGTTTTTAAGCAATGTAATGTCCTCAATGTAAATTTTTTTTAAAATTTCTATGCTCCCTCCGAAAATTCAGAAAATAAATTAATTTAAACAAATTTGTGACTTATTTTTAAGCGTTGCTATTATTTTATTTTTACTTTTTTTATCTCTACGTAGAGCGAGGTAGGGCGCTGAGTTTGTCAGTCGAAGGACCAGGGTTCAAATCAGGCTGTCACATAAACCTGTACCACTACAACCCGTGAACGGGTCTGGGGTTGAGTAAACGGTAGAGACTGTACTGTTACATGGACATCGGTTCTGCAAGGAGGTGATTTGTCTTGATTTGTGATTGAGTCACACTCAACCGCCAGATTTCCCCCCCTTATTTCCAATATGACCCGTCTCCCGCTGCAAACAGACTAAATAAAAGTCATGGCTTGCAGCGGGATTTGAACCAGGATTTCCGGCATAGCAACTCAGTGCTCTACCACTTGCCGTCACATAATTGATTCAATCTGTTAACTTCCGTGGTTGCACGTGTGGTATCTACAGACCCTCCTGGGGCCCACCCAGCTTCTACAATACGGGTACTCTTGATAGGAGAAAAATCTTGCAGATGAGCGTTATCTCGTACAAATAACCTCACTGCTCAGCCGTAGTCTGAGTAACAGTACAGTCACTACCATGTACTGAACCCAAGACTTTGCGTTTATTCTATGCATGCTAGTTCCATAAAAAATAAATAAATAATCGTTAACATTTTGAAATAAAATGATCACACTATAGTAAAAAGGGGGCCTGAATTGAATTTTTTTTAACATACTAAATTTTCTAAGATAAATATAGCACGAAAACAAGCCTAAAATATATAGCTGCCAAGACAGGAGTTTATTTATACGTTACATGATAGTATGAGTTATGCTTTTACTGCCACCCTTTATTTACAATGATCACTGCCTCTGTTTAATAACAGTTAATAGGCTTATTTTTCAGAAGAAAGTGACGACAGAAGCAAGAACGCATAGTCATGACCTGCAAGGATAACATTTATATATATTAAACTAAGTATATACCTCCTCACCTACATAATACAATAAGTATATATATCGCAGCCATATATTTCAATAAGTATATACTCAGTTAATCCTTAATTTTCGTTCCATTGTAACAACTTTCTTTTTTATCGCATACCTCGCCCGTCCGGTGCTGCTACCTATCGGGGTAGAACTTTGTAGAGCTTTTTTTACAGAGGAATTTGTAGCCCACCATTTTTAATTAATTTTCTGCTGAGTTATCGTTACGCATAGATGGATACCTTTCCTCAGTTTATATTTGGCCAAGAAGCATCCAAAATTATTCTTAATTTATCTTTTTTTTTTGCTCAGCGTTTATGTTATGTTACATTGAGACCGGTTGTCACGAATATGAATAAATACAAATTGATTTCTAAGGATTTTTTTTTTAAATTTTTAAATTTCTTCATTTGGAGCTTTGGAACTAAATTTCACAAACATGGTCACAACATAGCAAATATTATGTGGCAACGACATTGTCTAATGAAGAAAGATTTTCAGTTTTCTTAACTTCCATGATGGATGATATTTCATTCTGCTTTAATTTAATGCAATTGTTGAGGAGAAGGGCTAAAGCTTTATTCAGTCAAATGCTCATTAATGATGCTTCGATGTGTTATCTCCTGAGTGCTTATTTGTTAAACATAATAATCTAAAAAAAGAAAGTGGAGAAGAGAGGAGATGGTATGCCTAAACTTCATAGTCTGTTAAGAGAGTTGTGACCAAGTTATAATGTTAGTCCGTAGTTAATGAATCTACCAAGTTAGTTTATATCTGAAAGTCACTTTGTGTATCTACATTATATAATTCAATTACACAATAAATATAATTCTTCCTTACAAATGGTCTACCGTTTGTTAACTGGCCCAAAAATATTTCGCGACCAATGCGGAATAACTTTAGAAGGAACGATAAAGCAAAACGCGTTTGATGATGAACTAGAATTTTTATAACAAGAGCCGTCATCATTTTATCAGCGCAAAGAAATAAAAATGTAAATTTTTTAACATAATAATACCCTTGACTATTAGAAATACTACGCACCAACGAAGGGTATAACCAGTTCAGAGAAATGATATTTGGGATATAACAACCTACTCAGTACCTACTAGTTAATTACTTGTTTACTTACTTGCAAGACTTCATCATCTACAACATACAGAAGGTTATGCTAAAAATAGATTTAATTGTAGTGAAACGTTCAAGGAATATTCCACTAAAATTTAAAACTTTTTATATATTGCACCACTACACCTCATGATGAGATTCTGTATAAGGTAGACTATACAGTTTTTTGGAAAACGGTTTGGAAGCGAGATGATTTATCCGAGATCACGCTCAACCCCCAGGATTCCCCCCGATTAAAGGTACCCGCATTATAGTGGCTTTGTCTGCCCCAAGAGAGTCTGTAGATCCCACAAGGAACATTAACAAATTAAATAATTTTTTGTCGCACCCGTATTTGATCCTGGAATCTTGAGGATAGTAACTCAGAACTCTACACGCTCAACTACCAGAACCCCTAATATTTGCTATAAGATGATACAACTGACACTCTCTTCATAGAATTTACTACTGGGTATACTTGGTATCTGTACAGTTTATGATCAAGGGGACTTACAGACTTCGGCACAAGCCATTATCAAGGGAACTTTTTAGACTTCAGCAGAGGCTATTATATATACAGAACAATTTTATAAGACTGGTAATAAAAAAAACAACTTAATTAATAGTTTTGTAGAAAGAGAAACAGGAAGAGAATATGAATTGATAGGAGGATATATCTATCTATAAAGAGAAATGACCTCATAGAAGGTCGCATTGAAGGTTTTTGGCTGGGCCTACGTGACTGTATCCACATGTATACACGTGTACAACCCCTCTCTTGTTAAGTAGCGAATATTGGAAGAGAAATGAGACACTAATAAAAGGAGGTTACGGTTACTGTTATCATATTATGTTCTTTAAAAGGTATTCTATACTCGGTAAGTAAAGTTTAAATAAAACGTTTTGCATTAATTTTTAAAAGTACAACAGGAGATGAGGTTATAGAGGATTTTCTAAATGAAGAAGCAATTTGTTAAATAAGAAAAGAAGTTATCTTAAAGATTGGCGGCTCTAAATTAGTGTGATGGACTACCTCATGTTCCAAAGCGTAATAAATACATAAGGAATTTGTTTACAATGCGTTAACAAATGTTATTTTCCATATACAAAACATGCGATATCGCTTAATGTTTTAAGTACATGGAAACAGAATGATTTAATAAATGGATCTGTTTGACTTTTTATGGAGAAATCGCCAAAATTTTAAAAATGTTCAAAATAACGACAACTTCCACCAGTAGCGGAAAAGTAAGTCAGGTTCTGCATAGTTTTCAAAAGTGACTTAGGTTTTAAGAAGCCAGGGCTCAATGCATTCCATGATCCTGTGGGCGAACGGGAAGACTCATATGTAAAATAATTGTTAAATATATTGGAAGCGTAAATAAGATGGATAACAAGTCATCAGCTTTGGGGGAACATTTTGTGAGTACTAATTATGCTATTGAGTTTGATCAAATTAGTTTGGTTGAAAAGTTTAATGACAAGACAGAAGGAAAGATGTTAGAGGCAATCGACGTAGTGAAGCACCCCGAAAATTTCAACAGAGAAGATGGATTAAGCAAATTGTGCTTTCCTAACATACTGGTGGTCAAGAAAAAAACGAAAAACCTAAAAGAAAAAATGAATCAAGAAGCCAGTCAGTCGAGGTCCACCCAATCAGAGACCACCGAGTTGAAACCCTGGCAATCAGAAAATAGCCAATCAGATCATTGAATGAATAGGCTTCACCCCAGACCCGAATAGGTATAAATGCCAAAGGATAGAAGTAAATTTTCAGTTTTTCCCTCTACCCTCAAAAATAAACAAAAACGCAAAACCCACAGACTGTAATAGAAAATAAGCTTTAAAATACCTTTGGGTAAGACGAGACAAAGAATGTTTGTAGTTTATTGGTTCTAGTCAGATATGTATGTAAATTTAGTTTGTAAAGAAAGAGGAGGGATAGAAAAAAAAAAAAAATTATAAAAACGCTATTAAGAGTTTTAAAATCCATGTCAGTTAAAGTTTCGAGATTTTTAAAATTTCAATAGCGAATTAACTAATGATTAATGTATATTAAAAAAACTCCATTGAAAGAAATTAATATTGAGGTAGCAAGCAGATGCTGCCACATAGGACGGTTTATACTTAGACTCTAAAACTAGGCAATGCCAAATTGTTACTAATATTTTTAATTGATATAAAAATGAGTATAATATTAATATTAAATGAGTCAGCATTCAATATTTTCAAATGGGATGTGCAAGTAGCTAGTTTCTGAAGGAACCGCTTAATGATTTTGTTTATTATTTATTTTAATGACTTCTTTATTTAGAAGTGTTTTTCAAGTGGGATCTTTAAAATAAATAGGTCAACTCCCTTTTGGAAAGATAATCCGTTGCATATCTCGAATTACGAGAGCATGACTGTTGCAACACTGTTAATACGAAAAGATGAAACCTGTATGAAAATAGATGACATCACATACGACAAAATAGCCCGCTGAACATTATTATTTTTATATATCATTATGATTCACAACATTATTGCTATTGAAAGTCTGTTGTATTAAGTGAGCATAGAAAACTAATTCAGACCAAAATCTTACCACTCCTTATTTTTAAACAGAAAGCTGGCCTATATAAGTTGGTTATTTTTTAAATATAATTGTTATATATATTTTTATATTATATATATTTTTATATTATATATGTTGCTATAATATATATTGTTATAGGGATATGTTGGTGAATAATTGGAACCAAAACCTAATTAGTATTATATCTGTTGTGGTTACAGAGAAGTAGAAGTAGAAAGTACAATACGGTTTACGGTCAAGTCCATTTCTTCCACAGATCCTTAAATTTCCAGTTTTCAATTTGGAGAATGGACCATATATATAATAAAAAATCATGAATATATTTATGGGAATGTATTGTTTTTCTCTCCCCCTTTCTCTCAGTAACACATGTAGGAATTAGGTCGATGACTAAACCTATTAACTTATTTCAACATACACAACAATAATTTTTTTTAAAATGAAATAAACTGGCTTAAAAACGATATTCTCTTTTTCTACGCCTTATGCTTTTTAAATGGAAATAAAATATAACATAGTTCATGCGGAGTCAATATATCTTTCTCAAATTGAAGTTTTCGGGGTTTTTCGATGTCAAATCTAAAACAATCGCAGTTCCGTCATTTATAGAAAAAATAACAAGCCTCTAAATAAAATTATTAATTTCAGAGAGAGTTGAAAAATAGATTAATAGTTTCCAGGTCTGTCATTTTTTTTAAATTTATTTATTTATTGATATTTACAACTGTATTACAATAATACATCAAGTAAATGGGCTAAGCGATACATAACGACATGTGAAAATGACAAGTAGAGAAACTACCCACTGGTAGTACTCAAATCACAAGTTCAACTAGGAAGTCAAGGGGCCATCTTCTGTAATTTTCAAGGTAAGAAACTGTTTTGTTTTTTTTTAACCAAGGAAACCAAGCGTTAATTAACTAATAAGAGAACATTTTATATATGCGACATCTGAGGTATGGTGCTGTTAAGTCAAATCGAATATTTTTTACTTAAATTTGCCAATGGAAGACAAACAAATATACATTTATAAAAGAAAGTGAGGACAAAATAAAAAATACATCGGACTATAGAAGAACTAGATAAATTCCTAGCGCTTTTCCGAATTTGTTCCGAAACAGTTCCCTCATCTGATGTATCAGGAACGAGATTATTTTCTGATTCGAAACGTGTAAAATTATTTTAGAAGTACTACGAAACATTAACCGAGGAGGCTTTGACACGGAAAAAGACGTTGGTAAGTCATGAAAAAGTAATTGAGGGCTAAAAATAAAAAATTTAACGTGGAAAATAGTAACTAGCACCCTTCTAGAAACTAAACCACTCCCAGTTTTGAATTACTCCTCTTTCTATTCTATTATCATAATTAATTAGTACATTTCTACGAAAAATCGTCTTTTTTTTTTTACTTACTATCTTTCCCCTGTCTATGCCTCAATTATTAATACGGACAATTCAGTACGGGGAATTAATTACTATCAAAGTTGGCTATTGTAATTACTATAATTGGCGCATGTACAAGAAAAAAAAATCTGAAACGAAAATTCATGTAAAATGTATTAATAAACATGTTTAATGTTTTTTTTATTAATACTTTTCTATTATATTTTGTATGTCTTAAAGTTTTCTTGAAGATTTTTTGATAGGGTTGCCAATGAATTTTGATTTTTTCAACTGGAAACTAGTTTAGAATTTGAAACTGAATTGGTGTTTCTTAGCATTCTCTTGAGAGTCCGTTGAATACACACAATAATCTTTTTTTTCCCAGAGTGCTTGGCAAAGACCCTTATAGTAGATGTTTGTAAAGCTCTGTAGTGTGTACAGATAGATCACCTCCCAGCATTGCGACAGCTGCCCGTGGCGAAAGCGGTTGATTCAGACCAAACATGGAAGTGCGTGAGTCAGTGGGATAGGATTGCCAGCTCTTGTATAACTTGCTGGAGAGAGCTATCGCGGAATATGGAACTCCGGTTCCAACTGTATGAGAAGATGACATCTGAGATGGAAACTTTCTTATCGCATTATGTTAATATGTATTATAATATTTCCTTAGGAGGTACGGGTGTACAGATAAGATAGTTCGGATAAGATTAAAATATCGTGTAAAATATTAGAATTAAGGATTAGAATATGGTTCGGGTGGAGTTAATTTCTTAAATAGTGAAAATCTATTTATTAGAAACTAACGTTTAGGTCCACACTGCGGGTTTATAAATGGTTCAGTGCATATTTTTGATGCGTGGTCATAAGGGCTTAAGTCAAAATTTTGAATTTTTCAGGAGAGCAATAGCAAAGTTCAAAATATTATGTAAAATCTAACTATTGATATTATTTGTAATTGTTATTTTTATAAAACAATATAGTAGTAATTTACAAACAATACAGTAGTAATTTACAAACAATATAGTAGTAATTTACAAACATTATAGTAATAATTCTATTTGAAGCATACATTTATTTCTTGCCTGATTATTCCTGATTCTGTATTATGGACTTATTTTGAGCTAAGCCCTTATGACTGCGCATCAAAGATATAATGTTGCTTATGAGTAAGAAGAATTATTTGTAAAAATACATAAAATTAGTTATAAAAATATATATAAAAAATTATAAAAATATTTATATTTAAATTTTGCCTCCGGCAGAATCCTAATGTTCAAATTTTCTTTTATCACTTTCTCGTTTTTGTATTTAAAATCAGAATGTTTCATGTTGGTCTTCATAACTCCCGTTTTCTGCATTATATTTGTGACCTCTTACGATAGTTGTAACCCAGCCTCTTTTAATGGTTTAGGGGGAAACAAATTTATAAATTTAAATTTCAAACAATAATCAATGATTTACGTACCGTTCCACTTATCTAGTAAAACATTCGTTACTGTAGGTGTTCTGAGGTTTCTGGGCGAAAGACTGAACCAAGTGATTTACAACCCTCCTTTGAAGCCAACTTAACGTCATTTAGAGCAGTGGTTCCCATCCTTTTATGTACCGCCGTTCTTTATTCAAGTAAAAGTCTTCCGCACCTTCTTACACAAAATTCATATGGATTTATGAAAAAAACAATTATTGCATAGAAAACAAAACATTTAGTTTTAGTATCAAAAGATAAAACATAACTTTCAATTTAAAATAAATAGGCAATGGTTAGAGAAAAATAACCAAAACTTAGTGAGCATTTTTTTTTCAACTTTCTTGCGCTCCTCCCTGCCATGTCTTCACACCGCTGATTTAGAAAGTATTTCAGTTTCTAAAACAAATGGTAGAAGACGGAGCAAGGTCCAGCCTATATAGTGGATGCATCAAAACCTCTCAGTCGAGCTATTTAAATATTGGCCAAGTTGCTTAGGACATGGGACTATGCACTATAGGTCTAGCGTTGTCGTGATGGTAGGCAACACCTTCCCTATTGATAAGTTCCGTCCGTTTGTTTTGAAACGCTTCAATCACATTATTTGTTGACCGTGGATAGTCGACTTTCTGTTTTGGCCAGCTTCCAGCAAACACAGAAACATAAAACATTATGATGAAGTCATGATGAACCGTTCCTTTCCAATTCCATCAAACACTTAGTAATACCTTCCTCGGCGTCAATGCCCGCTTTGTAGCGTTTGTGAAGGTTGTCTTGATTCGACCACGATCTCTTCGGCACATTATTATCGTACGTGATCCACTTTCCATCGCCAGAAATCATTCGTTACAAAAATGCCTCGATTTCGTTTCGTTTGTGCAGCGATTCGCAAATGGAAGCTCGGTCCATTAAATTATTGTACGTTTATTCGTGTGGAGCACAAGTATCGTGCTTCTTTTGACATCTAGTCTTATGAAAATGGTTTTAAACTATTTAATGGCACCGGCATAGTTCCTTAGGGGTATCGTGAGATGAAATGTGTTATGAAGATACGATTTTCAAGGATTTACATTGATTTTTGCAACGATTGGCCGGTCAGGGTTGACTCTGTCGTTGACTTGATCGTTCATCACCATAAACACCAGACATTTTTCGATGGGTTTGGGCTGTATTTGTCCCTTTTAAAAAGTAAAAATGGCACTAAGTTCACGCAGGGGGGACGGAGTAAACTAATCTCTTTAACTTTACATCTTTATATCTAGAATGTTCCTGAGACTGCCACCTTACAATGGCGCTGTTTTATAGATTCATTGAATAAGTATTACTCGAGGATCTGAGACTTTAAAGCCTCGTGAGACTTTAAGTATTGTTAAAAATCTATATAACATTTTCCTCAATATTTAATTATTATATTTAATACATAAAATTGGTTTCTGTTCCGTAGGTTGTCGGTTCGAGTATAAATTATATATGATTGTTGAAACGTTTATTTGATGAAATGATTACCGAAGTATACGCATTTCCCATAATTACATTCTCCTTTCCATACTAAAAGGAGCGGAGTGGCTCAGTGGTAGAGCACTGAGTTGTCATCCCGGAAATCCTGGTTCAAATCCCGCTGCAGGCCATGACTTTTATTTAGTCTGTTTGTAGCGGGAGATGGATCATATAGGAACTAGGATCCTCCTGGAGCTACCCAGGCTCTATAAAATATTACAAAAATAGGGTACCCAAAATAGGGGGGGGGGAATCTGGCGGTTGAGCGTGACCTAGGACAAGTCACCTCCTTACAGAACCGTTGTCCATGAAACAGTACAGTCTCTACCATGTACAGGACCCTAGACCCGTTCACGGTTTGTAGTGGTACAGGTTTTTTTTCCATACTAAAGCTCGCATTACTTGTATTTTTGGAAAATATTAGAAACGAATCGAATGAACAGTTAAAACTTCTTTTAGCTCAACATGAAGTGACAATCTGCGGAACATGTATAAAAAAACTATCATATTGAATTAAACTAGATATTAAATGAAGAGTGTAATCAGAGCGTATTGCGACGCGCTAAAGTATGAACGATCCAGAATTCTAATCTACAGACGGCTATTAATAAATTGACTGCGCATCGTTGATCTATATTTACATTTATATGATGTAGAGAAACTGTCAAAAAGTTGGTGAAGGTTACAGGAACACCAACAGTCGAAAAGGTCACTTGAAGTAATTGTGGGAAAGAACCATCTTCTCAACGTCGTCTTTTCCTTTTCCAATATTCCTCTTACGTAACTCAACTCAATGGGTGAACCGAATCCTCAGATAAAAGAAAATCGTGCCTGGATATAATCTCGTTTTTTCCTTAGGTCCCAATTTTCGATTGAACTATTTTTGGGGGTTATATCGATCTGAGAAAGATCAATGTTTTATTTTCGTATGAAGTAATCGATAGTTCAGATCAAAACAATGGAACCTATCAATCGGGTATATGTGCTTTTACTTTAATCTAATAATAATGATTTATGGAAGAATTGAGATGTTTTTACGTTGTGTTTCCCCTAAGAGTTTCCTCAAATTGAGGCTTCTTAAAACCAAGAATTTCCTTTAATTATTTTTTCCATTTTCTTCTGTCTTGTACATCTTCCTGCATCGCACCATAGGCGTGCATATTTTTCTTAGCTCTTTCTCTCCACCTTTTTCGAGATCTTCCTCGCCGTTTCCTCTCTTCAGCTCTCCAATTGAAAACTGTAATATGGTAACATAAATAGGTATATGATAAAAGCAGCTTAAAATATACTGTTGTGAAGAGTTGGAGGAGAAGAAAATTTAGGAAAGAGTATATGGTTCATGGGGCTATATCTGCAGCCTTGGGGAATATATATTTCCTTTTTTTGTTTTAAATTTTATCCCATACAGCAATTGTAATAAGGTTCCAACTCATCTGAAACATGTAGCAATAAATATAATATAAATAAATAATAAAATATAATAATAAATAATATGTCATAAATAAATTTAAATATATAAAATCCTATCTGTACTATAATTTAAATTTACAGAAATGTTTTCTAGATTTTTAAAAAGTACCATAGACTTGTCCATTTTAATACTGTTTAATATGAGACAAAACCTCACTAAGCATGAATAGCCGGCCAATGAGCGGTCTTGCGAAACATTGACGTTAAAGTATGCGACAATTATAATTGGTGTAGTAACATCAGGTTCGTAATCGGGTATATTTTTAGCGATGGCTTTGTAATTTTTTAATAGCGATCGTTACATATAGAGTTTAATTTCTGCTAATGCTGTGCCCTGATGGATGTACACACACCCAAGTACGAATTCGAAAATGCCATTGGCCTTTACGGTTACTAGAAGACATCACCAGTTTTTGCGTCTTTCATTTCCAAATAAATTTCCGAAATGTCAAAGTTAACTATATTAAAATCAGTGAAGCTATTGATGTTGCGATATATGGGGATTCCACTGGCTTTGCGACTTGGTGATGATGATACCGCTACCGATGACGTAGTTGCAATTTGTCTGCGCTGAGCGGTATTACACCATGATCTCAGATCAAAGCGAGGTACATTTATTGGCGTGGAATCTTCCATCCAAGTCACTTAGATTGCCACATAAAAAGAACGATTGATGATGGAATCGGTAGAAAAGTCTTCTGAGTACCCAACCAAGCTTTGTGCATTAGTGGTGGTGATAAGTATAAAACGATGCTGATCAGGAACACTATCACATATCTTTTTTACTTCGGCGACTAGTGTCAGCAACGAATGTTGGGCCAATCTCTGGTACTCATCTCGTATCTCATAAAGGCCATCAAATGATGTGAGGCGAATCAAAGCCACATAAACTAGTTGGTTTTGGCACTGCGTGACTTGACTCGGTCATATAGAGTTTTATTGTTACCATTCGATTGCTCTCGAGAAGCCCTTTCCAACCGTATACAATCTCTATATCTTTTCCACGTGTATTTCATATTATTTATGAGATTTTTATTCTCAAAATTCAAGCTTGTTATATTAACTGTCAATATATTACACTAATGATTTTAAATACAATCGATAGATTTTGACGACAGCTGACAATTGAAACTTAAACGAACTTCGTAGCTTTTCCGAGTCAAAAGTTATACTAATTGGAAATCTCGATACGCAGCAAAATCACCTCAAAGTGGCGGCGCTTCCTCCTCCACCACGCACGATTCGTTACAGTCCTCACTTAGCGTAATGAACTTTTTGATCCTTTAGCTATCCAGTGGTGTAATTGCATTTTGGATGGAGACGATATATGCATAGCTGTATCACCAAACTGTACCCCCGATTTTGTTATCATTTGTTTTTTTGTATTGTCTCCCATTATTGAAGCAATTTTAAAGACGTATTCACCTCAAAAAAGATTATATTGTATGATATATGTTTCAATTATTTGCAAGATTGATTCTTCAACTCACTCCATATCCTATTGCTAACAACTGCAACAACTTCCTCCAGGAAGCCACGAGCTTGAATGGTAATGACCTGTTTATGCTGTGCAGGGAGAAGTTCCGGTTGCTGTTTATGTTATTACATTAATAGACATCGATCTGCGTGTTTATAACGAGCAGCTATAATTGTACTCATTAGTGGTTTTCTCTGCCTCGGCGCTAGAGATTAACGTCTTGATTTCTCTCCCTAATATGAACAGTAACTCCATTCAATGCAAAATCAACCAGTGAGCATTTCCATTAACCCTTTAGCATCTACATATACAGCTTCATTGTTACTCACTTTACAGATCCTACTTCTATATCTTCGATAACTCAATTCTAAAATGTAGAAGTTTTAGACGTAGTAAAATAAGAAAAAGGAATGAGTTGTTATTCATTTTTAGATATTTTCTCAATTTCATTTAGATATATCTTTCTTTATTTAGAACTAGCGATCCACCCCAGCTTTGCTCGGGTAATAAGGCATATTATGCCTACATAATTTGTCTGTGTAATGTATTTTTATTTTTGTTTCACGTACCGGCCACTAAGGACCACGTGAATATCATTGGTTAGACTTCTTTGGGAGTCTTGATTTTCTTTCTTCCCCTCTCAGCTAATATACTTCTTTATATAGAAATTCTAAAAATAAAAACAAAACCTAATATTTCTTTGTATACGAATTTATTATCTTGCACTTTAGATAATTGCACGGGATTAGGCAAGCCGCGTCTTCGGTGAAACCAATCGATATTCCAACCCATTTACACAAAACCT
Organism: Troilus luridus; assembly: GCA_964056705.1. Taxonomy (NCBI): domain Eukaryota; kingdom Metazoa; phylum Arthropoda; class Insecta; order Hemiptera; family Pentatomidae; genus Troilus; species Troilus luridus. Next base: position 58,430,301 of record OZ057413.1, read on the forward strand.
CGTTCTGTTACCATGTTCTGGGAAAGTGTTTACGTCATTTAAAACTAATGGCAATGTATTATATTGATAGAAATATTATTTATCCCATATAACGTTATATGAATTTTTATTCTATTATTCTTGATTAGTTTTGAAAAAAAAGGGTTTGTAAAGCGAACAGGTGTTTGCGACCTCGAGCGGGAATCAACTCTGACGCAGTAGGTGGGCCTTGAACTTGACCTGTGGCTTAGCTAGTTCTGTCCGCAGCTCCACCACATAGTGCCAGAATATGCGGTTGGACAACTGTCGTTGATGAATGTTAAGTAAATGTGAAACAAAGTTAGAGATGATGTATTTACATATACTACGAAATGTATTTGTAGGAAAAAATAAGTTAATTTGAACAGGAAAAGTTCATGAAGGTCTCTAGACAAATCCTAAGTTTTGTAATAAATTTAAAATTAAATTAAATGAGTCAGATTTTGCAATTTGTAATTTCAAGATAAATGGAAGAGTAACTAGGATAGAATAACTTTTTTAAAATATTTAGTTATAATTTATTCGTGTGCATATATTGATATATAATTTTATTTTATTCAATATCTGGTCGCCTCACGATAATTTATATGTTGATAACATTGTGTTTCGGCATACATATAGTGGTAATAAGATTAACACAAAGCAATAACGACTATTTTTATTATTTAAATTTTATAATTTAAAATATTTATATATTTCAAAATTTCAATGATTTTTAGTAATCAATAAGGCACAGTAGTGAATGAAATATTATAATATTTATAATATTATAATGGAAATATTATTATAATAATATGGATATAAGTTATCCATAAAAACTATTCGATAGAATAAAACAATAAATAATTTTAATTCAAAGTCATTTTATTTCAAAATTGGTTTTATCGAAGGGCGACTTTGAGATAACCTCTCTTTTTTTTGTACTGCAAAATTTTCCACTGTGAGTATTATCTAAATCATGCAAGAATAAATTAAGAATAAATTAGTTCTACCAATTTTGACACCAAGCAAGAACCTGAAATTGTATACATCTTATCTCAAAAGGTGCTGAAATTTGTGTTGCTTCAAGAACTCTTTACAATTTATAACAAGCAAAATAGAGATAAGAACACTTTCTAATGCTTCTGATAAGAAAAACAAATAGCAAAAGTTATATAACATTGAAAACAAAATCTCCTCATTTTTAACATGAAATATGGTTAATTTTATCTGTAAAAATTATTATAGGATTTTCTATGTTTTCTGGAGGTTATAAGAGTATGAAAGTCCAAAAACAACGAAAAACGAAACAAAAAATATATAAATATTGCAGAGCGATTGGATATTTTTGTTTCCTTATAAAAGTATATGTTAGTATATTGGCCTCACTACCCAAGCAATGATCTCAAGGAAAATCAGATCCTTTCATCTGAATAATATTTAAATAATAAAATGGGAAGCCACCCTGAGATTGTTATGCTGGAAATATAGTTAAATTATTTGTTTTCGTCTAAATCAATAACGTTATATTAATTCTGTACTGATCATATCTCCAAGGCAACTTATAAATCTACATACAAAGAAGGAAAAGGCGGACCCTTTTGCTGTATGTGACAGTCTACATGTTGAGTTGCCCGCTTCTTCTCTACATCTGCCCCTCCTGTATCTTAAGAGTAAAGTTACCGATCCTAAGGGACATATAAACTTCCTGCTCTATACTCTTTACCATATTTATTTAGGTACCCCTAATGTTCTAGATAGTGTCACATATAGCAGAGTTTTCGTTAAATTTAGTGATTTTTCGTTTTTTATTTATGCCTACTTGAAAAGTACTGGGATTTCAAGTGATTTTATTTAAATTACTCCCTAAGCTAAATTACAGTTTAAGATAGTGTAGAACTACGTTAAGAGGTTGGAGAACTACTCCATATTCTCTGACTAGATTCATCAGACTGTAAAGATAGCGGCAAACTCTCCTTGGATATCGACTGCGCCGGCCTGCAGACCACAAACTTGCAGATCCTCCTCCACCAATGGCGTTCTTGCGAAATTGAATCGACTACTGGGAGGTCTGTGGTCGCGATCGCGGTTGAACGATGAATGTACCTCTCCATTCTACTCTCTTTCTGCTTCTGCTGGATATCCATTTTGGTTTGGATGAAACAAACGTGTTTCTTTGAACTATATCTCTGGCAAAGTATGGTAGTAATGAATCAGCCAATGTTGCCTTTGATTAAAAACCTAATGATGTTATTTGTTCGTATTAAATTTTCAATATATATATATATTTGGTTATTTAAAAACTAATAAATATAGTATCAGATGGGGAATATGATTTTATTCCTTATCTTTCTCTGTCAATAACAACGAAAATCTGGTAAATACTGTGACTTCCTTCATGTCTACTGATTCAGTTCATATTGTTTTATAGTAATATTTTAGAATTGAGCTATCATTTTTTAAAGAGGTATAAGTCCTTTTGGATCTAAAAAAACATTTATTCTTTTAAATAATTATAATGATCATTATTTCATAATAAACTTTAAAAGAGATATATTTTAGATAAGTACCACTATTTGCAAAGTACTAAGTGGAAGTGGAAACCTTTGAAGTAATAGAAGTGGAAACACTTAGGTATCGCAAACATGAAAAAAAAGACTTACACCACTATCAAATATAACAGCACCATTAATAATGAAGTAATAAATCTTAATTTTACCTACTGACAAATTATTACAGTATACAGGGTGTTTCAGGCCAGTTTAACAATTAAAATGGCCAAACTGAAAATTTGAACTAAGGACCTCAAAACAAGAAAAAAAATTCCTATGAAGGTATGCCCGCAAACGCTTTGTTTAGGAGATATTCACATCTAAAGATTTTATTGTTACGAATTATTTAGGCATAGTAAATAAATAAAACTTATTTTATTTGTTCCTACTACTTTATTTATTAAATGTAAACCATTAACATTCATATTAAATGTTCAAAGTGATTTCCTTGAGCATTCAGACAGGCTCGGCATCTTTCTTCAATAGCAGCAGTAGCAGAACGGGCCTGGATATGTGTTATTGTTTCAGAAGACTCAATTATCCTTATTCGTAAAGATTTGAGGTCATTCACTGGCCTTGCATAGACTTTTTGTTTAATGTCACCCCAAACAAAAAAATCCAGAGGTGTCAGGTCTGGAGAGCGATCAGGCCAAGCCACTGGTTCTGCACGGCCAATCCATTGATTAGGATAATTAACATAAGTATGATTAGGATAAGTACATTTTATATCTATTTGGTGACTTAAACAGCGGTTTCCTATGGATCAAATGAACTGTTAGAATTACCCTTAAAGAGATCATACCAAGAACAACCAGTATTTGCTGTCATATGTGACACTGCTTATAATTATATGGATATTGAAATAAACCTGTGAAGGGTACTAAACAGGTAAAAAAAACCCACAGCGATTATCGGATCTTCCAGGGTCGATCGTATGTACCTTGAAAAGGTACGAAAGGAGGCAGTTGAAGGGACGAAAGAAGAGAGTGAGGACGCCGAAGGACCTCATGAAAAACATTTCAAATGTATATCACTCATGTAACATAGAACACTTACATATAACAGAAAGAGGCATTTTTGTAAGGTGAGATATGTTTTTATGTAACCATGATCAATATTGTATAATGATAGTAAAGCCTATTTTTATCGAATATAAAAGGATATTCATCTATTAATACAACTACCAGTCAATCTATCGGAAAATAAAGGTATCAATATTTTAATTGATAATTGTATAATATATTTATTTTTATGAATGCAAGTACGTGGTAATGTCCTGTACAATATTTGTGACACTCTCATTTTCTCTGAGATTTTTGGAAATGACCTTTTAGACAAAAAAGGCCTTACATTCATAATATAATTTTCATCATGGAAACGTATAAACCTATTTACAAAAATGTCCCTTTCTCTTATATGTTATATGAGTTTTATACATCTGCAAAGTCTTTCATGAGATCCTTCGGCATCCTAACTCTCTTTTCTTCCGCCTAAAACTGACTCTTTTCTACCTTTTTCAAGTAAAGACCCGAGAACCGACGAGGCCCTGATACTTATAGAATTGTAGACAGTGCCACATATAAAAGGATAGCAAGTCTTGCTGCCCAAACTGGGTATATTTCCTGTGCAATGGCACAAGAAGGCTTAACGTTGCCTTTTTTTTCTGGTTACATATGTATCTATAACTACTAAAGCTTCATTTTATTGAAAAGGATGTTGCTTACTAATCGGAAGAGCTTTTAGTCATGATTCTAATGAGTAGCATTATGATTTGATTAACCTATTAAGAGCTATTACTTATTGCCTACAAGTGGCAGATTGTAATAATATTTCAATAATGTGCAAAAAAAAAAAATTATTTGATTAAATTGTATGGGGTTAAAAACAAAGATAAAAAAAAACACTGGTTTGTTTCGCATGATTGATTACACAGCACCAGAATTTAAAATAATAAATTAAAATACTATCGTTATAAAAATAGATTACACAATGATTCTATCAATGCGAATTTATTTTAAACAAATTTTTGTACGGTAGTGTTCGCCCTCATTCTGTTTGCAAAATCATTGTAATTATTATTTATTCAACACCTAACCGGCTTATGTGATGCAAATGCACCTCCACCACAGCAATAGGATCCCATTATAAATACATTATGGTTACGTAATGTAACATGTCTTATTCAGAGCTGAAAAAAAAAACAGAGGACGTCACATGAATAATTAATAAAATTCATATAACATATTACTAAATCCCAATTAAATTGCAAAAATGAGTGATTTGCAATTATAAACATCTTTATTACATGAATGCTAATTCCTGCACTCCATTACTAAATTAGTGCTGCAACCAAGGAGTTCTTAATGATAAACTTAGCTATATTCACATTTAATATGATGATTTGATTTACATTTAAAAGTTATTAAGATTAATTCATTGTTTGTATTTGAGTTATTTTAACGACGCGACCCGGTTGCCAAATGGTATTTACATTTTTTTTTATCATTTATTTATTTTCCAATACGCCTGGGTTCTAAAACAGACCAGATAATGACCAATTAATTCATGGAATATTAATAAAAACATGAAAACAAAATAAAAGCTATTTTATATTTTAAAACTAACTGGCATTAATTAATTCAATGGTTAATTAAATCCCACGAACAACTTGATAGGACATATATTATAATTAACTATTAACGAAATAAATAAAGCCATTATTTGTGGATTGTGTGGAAATGTAGTTTGGCATACATTGTATTGGTGTGTGTGCTCTTGCTTTATAAACCTTCCTTTAGGGATTCACGTAGAGGTGATGTTAGAAAAATTCTATTGAAGGCAATTCTAGTGCGTTTGTTTTCTCTGTTGCAGATGCCTGCTCTAGAGACGTTTCAGTCTTCTTGTCGGATTCTGTAGTGATGTGTTTATCAGTAATGTTTGTACCAGTAAGTTTGGAAGTACGGGAAGTGAGTCAAAAAAGTTTTGGTAGTTTTTCTAGATCGTCTCAGTCACGAGTGGTTTGTCCGTGTCGTTTTTGTAATGACTTATTAGTTAAGCAAAAGGTACAATGAGTAATATAACTGAAACATTTGAATGGTATCTTTGTCGGAAATAAATAAAACATAACTTTTTTATGTTGGCATACATAAAATATAATAAGTTTCCACTTATTTATTGTGTAAATTTTTGACTGCACCCCCAACTATTTCCATCCTACATTAGTACTTACAGTCAACGAATTTCTTCTCTGCAAGGATAACTTTTTTACTTTAACTACGAAATTACTGGATATCTGCTCTTGCCTCTACGGGTCTCGTGGATGTAAATGACCCGCAGATTCTGAGTATTTAGTTCTGTAATTAGGAATCAACACAATTTAAAAACATATGTTTGCCTTGTTCTGTGTTTTAATTCACCAAGAACTGAATTTTGGTATTGTAAATAAAAGAAAAAGGGTTAAAATATCTCCAATACGCATTAAGGAACCATATTAGCTCTCTTTTCAAAACAAGGAGGATGGCAATGTTATCTCATAATAAACATATTTATCATATGAAAAATATCATAGAATGGTACTAGCAACAGAAATAAAGTAATTTTTCATTGAATGTTTCTTTTAGTGACAAAGTTCATATAACAACACGAGATCCTTGATCCATAGTATTTGTTTTGTATTATAACTGACATATAGAAAATTCCTCCAAATGCTTCCGCGCGATGAAAAATACACTAAAATGCCTTTTATTTCTGAAGTTTTCAGTCTAGTCATGAATCTGTATGTTTAGCTTTTTTTGTTTTTAAACTAACCGGTAACACAATGCATAAGTGCATTTTATCAGATTCCTTTGTCCTTTTGCAGCAAACTGAGTATATGCGTTGTATAACGTTCATGAAAACAGCAGTCCAAGAAGTGTAGTGCATACATATTTTAATTCTATTCACTACTTTTTCAGATTCGGCATTTTCACTTCTCGCGGATGTTTTGCTGTCTGAATCAATCTAAAATTTCGTGTTCTCTTTACCGGAACTTATATTAATATTCAGTACCCTTATATTTCAAATTCCTTAACTTTATCAATTCTGCTTTCGGCTATTTTGGCCAATATTTTATTGAAAACACTTTCAAAGATTATGGAAAAGCTTTAATAGATCGTAACGATATAGAACGCACGATCATAAATTTGATTTACTTTCAACATTCCTATAAATTGGGTAAATAGTCCTTTAAATAATGCTTAAACCGTAGAAAGTATTCCATTACTGCCCTTTTAGGATTAAGGATAGATTTTTTCGAGAGAAAAAATGTACTTAAATAATAATGGCAATAACGAATAAAAAATAATGGATAGTTAAATCACCATTATAGTAACACGATTGTGGAAAAGTCATTCATAGCTAAAATTTTATAGAATAAATTGTTTATTCATTTAACTTCAATGTATGCTGCTGTGGCTTAATTGCTCGATGATAGCCGTCTTAAATTTTGCCTGTCCAGGTAGAATTAGGGTAGCATTCTTTAACCTGACAGCACAGACTCAGGACTCCCATTTTACGTCCCTTCCGAAGGACAGGATAACCAAGGATTTTTACTCCCATTTAAAAATACTAGGACCACCAGCCAGACTGCGGATCCGCAATCTAGGGAATAAATCGAATAAATTGTTTCAATAAAAAATTATTGGTACAACACACAGTCGAGGAAGTATTGGAAGTTTTAAATCCTAGACGGAACAAAAGTCTGAAACGTTGAATAAAAAACAAACATTATAAAGAAGTTGTTAAATTTTAACACCATTTTACTAAATTGATACATGTTTAATTCGATCATTTGCTAAAATAACAATCATTAAAATTTATCGTAAGTAAACAAGAGAACCTAAGGATTAGTCAGAATAATGATGATGATATAAGGGTGTTTATAATCATAAAATAAATAATCACTAATCAGGAAAATAATCCAAAAGTTCTTATAAATAATAATATTTTTGTTATCATTTTTTTTATACAAGATAATGCTTACTAAAATTGTACAGTGGGACGATAAGAGGCTATTGACCCCCCGAAGCAAGCACTCCCTTGTACGATACCAAGGAGAGAGTTTGTTTATAGTCACTACAAGAGTAGTCATTTGAATGTAATCCTTCCGGCAGCTCTGGATATATTTAGATCGAAGAGGAATAAATAGCTATTGAAAGCTCTATAAATAAGAACATAAATTTTGTAGAACCTTCGCTATAATTAATAAGTTTATTATTAATTCAATGTATGGAGGGAAATAAATAATATTTAGTAAGCGAAAAGTTCTGAACCTGAAAACGAAAATACATTTTTCCTAGTCCCCTGAGCCAACAAAAATTTTAAATAGGTAGTCATGAAGACTGCTGATAGAAACTCAAGACTTCGGTATAAATGTGTTATTTTTTAAATTTCCAAATCAATTATAGTCTGAATTATTTTCAAAAAAAATTTAATCTAATGATATTTACAACTATAATGGTATTATAACAAGTAAATGTGCAAAAATGTAGAATATGACATGAAAACACTTGTGGAGAAACTACCCATCGGTAGCACTCCAATAAAGTTCTATAGTAGATGATCTCGAGGCCATCTTCCTGAATTATTTAAATTTCAAATCTCATATTTGTAAATTTAAATGATTAACGTTAGTCTGGTTTTCATATATATTGACTCTCCGAAAAATAATTACATACATCTTCAAGCAGTTTATTTATTAATCAAAACATGTGAGGGGCTGCAATACCTCAATACTAAATATCAATAATTTAGTTGAAATAATAATTAGTATATATTTATGTTATTTATAGCTTTTATATACATAGATTTTATTTTCATTTTTAAGGATTATTATAATCAAGTTCAACAATACATAGTTCATTAGTATTTTAAATTATTTCGTAAAACAAGACATTTAACTATTACAATTAAAATCATTTATGGGAATCGAAAAGTTCAACCAGTTATTGATGTTTTAGGTTACTGTTAGTATCGATTTGACAACTATTAAAATTTTTAGATGAATATAGTTATTCTTATATCTATGGAATTCTTACTTAAAAGTAATTGTATAACTCATGCACTGGTCGCTAGGTTACGCCAGTCTCGAGCATGTTGCTCACGCAAACACAAAAGTTTATCCTCTACCAATTGTTGCTAAACGCGGCTAAACAAGCTTTCACATAAAAAATCTTGGACACCAGCATATTTGTATGGCAAACTTAAATGTTCTTGATAAGGTGTATCTATCTACTCAAACTACATAGCATAATATAACTATATAGAATAAGGTCGATAGAATAAATATTGTGTATACATGAATTGTTCAACAGAGCCTTTTTTTTTTTTTTCCTTTTTTCCCCATTAGGGGTGGCATTGGTATATTCCATAATACAGCCACATAACAGAGCCTTTGAAATTAAGTACACCAATAAGTATAACTTATAATATTAATAATTATAATATTATAAAAAATACCAGTTATATATGGGATAAGGGACGTATTGTTATTTACACTTTACTTCACAAAGAATAAACTTTATTAGGAGATATGCGAGTAATCAACGATCCGTCCTCACATTTAGTGCCCATTCCATGATTGATCACGCAAAAGTCATTAATTTGGAATACATTTTTTTTATTTCGAGGCCTTGGGCTTCTGATTGCCTTCCAGGGGTCTGTTTCATTTTAGATACTAAATTTAGGTAAAGAATAAATTTTAATGAACATATTTTTCTAATTATTCAAACGAGAAAAAACAACCATCCATCTTTACTGCTAATACACACAAATATTTGAATTTTCTAATGCTCCCTTGAACTGTTCAGTTGAATGTGTCACTTGATTTCACATTTTTGATGAAAATTAACGAATTGAGAAAATTTAGAAACCACTCTTAGAATATTGTACAACAATCTAATTAATTCATCTTCAGATTCCCCACAAGTTAAATTTATGACTTTTCGGCTAGTGATTCAATCATCAGATTTATAGTTCATCAAAAAAACAAAAAAAATTATATAAATTTGAAAAATAGCCTTACTACTTGGACTGTTGCAATCCAACAATCCATTTGGCCTATCCTTTTCAAAATTTATTCCGGTCACAAAAGTAAAAAGGATTTCTTGTTTCGCCAACGCGAATCCAGTATTCGTCATGACGTATCACAACTTACTTTCTAATATTTGAATTTTGTGTAATGTATAATATTACGTAATCAGGTCCTATTTCGTTATTTTTTTTTTTTAGGATTTCGGTATTTTTACAAAACAATTTATTGTATTATTTAAACATTAACAAGTAGCACGAGAGGCAGTACGGCTTATATTATTAACAGCCTGGTATAAATTATATTAAATATTCAAATTGTTAAATGCTTACAAATCGAACTGTTTATGAAATTTTAATATATTCAATTACCAATGCACTCACTATGTGCGCAATCAAATACCCGTATTCAAAGAGGCGCTGCGTTAGTAAATAAAAAATAATCTGAAATACATAACTTTTATGTAATATATTTTTTAAATGCATACATTATTTACCTTGAATATATATCAGAAATAGAATCATCTACTTTTCTGTTAATAATAAATAATTATATTTAATAACCTATTTTCTATGTCCAAACATTAATGAGCAATTCAATCAATTCCCATGAGTTTCGAGAGCTGTAACCTTGTATTAAACGTTTTACAAATACCGTGTTTATTAAGATAATTTTTCCACTCGAAAAGGAAGAAATATTTCCTTAAATTGACATGTTTTGAAAAACATGTGTATCTTTATAGAAAAAAAAAATTTTGTTATCTCCTAGTTTTATTTTTTTTATTTAGTACTATTCGAGGTTGAAAAAATATTGAGATAAAAGATAAAAATACACTGAGATAAAATAATATTACAATGCCTGAGATTATAAACATTATAAATATTAAACCCGCAATGTAATGCCAAAACTATTTTTTATAGGCGTTCCCATTTCGACGTTGGAGATTTTAGGAGATGACAATGTAGCCAACAGTAGCAAGGACTAATATACGGAATTAAAATAAAACAATTTAAGGGTTTGCAGCAACAACGAGTTAATTCCAGTTTTTATAAATTTGGTAAAATAACAAAAAAACTATTTAAAAATAGAGAATGTATTTAAATCGCCTTTTACTTTGTGCTGTCTCCTACCACTACATGTTTTGGCCGAATTCCATTGAGAAATTCGTCAAATTCCCAATTATAGAGTCGATTTAATTCTGGAGTTAACTCCTTTTTGGGCCAAAAAGTGCGTTTTAGGGAAAAAAACATAAATGACCTTATTTAAAGAAGATTAAATTTGCTACAATTTGAGCCGAAATCCAGCTCAGTAGTTCAGAAAGATCGTCAGTTAAGTTCCAATACTATATATATATATATATATATATATATATATATATATATATACTATATACTGATTGTTAACCAGAATCTTAGCTTTATCTAACATATAAAATTGTCTTGTCACAGTGTTGGTAACAAAACTCCTCCGAAACGACTTGGCCGATTCTTATGAAATTTATAGTATATATTCAGTACGTCTGAAAATAGGATGTAAACTTTTTTTCATACCCCTAAGTTAATTATTAATTATTACATACTATAGTTAGATATAAGATGAATAAAATATGAAATGAAAAATCTATTATATTCATTTTTTCTTTCATTCATTATTTCTTTAAAATTCAATTTTTAACTATTATTTTTTAAAACTATAAAGACACCCACAGCAACGCGAGGCCGGGTTAGCTAGTATATATATATAAAAATCTCCTGTCACGATGTTTGTCCGGTCTAATCTCCGATACTACTGGACCGATTATAATGAGATTTTGCACAGAAGTGTAACATTGTCCAACTTAAAATACAAGCTATTTTTTATTTCGATTAATGACAACGATATTTTTTTTTGCAAATTTTTTTTTTAACCTGATATGTTGTAAGGACATGTCTTGGCAGTGTAAATCCAAATTTGCATCCGAAAAAACGGATGGTGAAACTTTTGGTGGCCGAAAAACCTCGAAATTTCCAGAGTTATTTCAGTTTTATATCCTCTGTCTCCTAATCGGTGCGTTTTTAGAAAAAAACAACGAAGTAACGATGTTTAAAGTAGATTAAATTTGCTACAAATTCATTTATTATATACTATACTTATATATAAGATGATTTTCATTCATTCTTTGTTTCTTTTAAATTCAATTTATCATAATATTTTTTAAAATTATTATCACAGCAACACTTGGCCGGGTCAGCTAGTATATATGCATATATATATATATATATATATATATATATATATATATATATATATATATATATATATTTAGATATATATATACTTTGTACATATATCTAAAAACCTGAACCATTCATCCCATGAAGGATCTTGGTTTTAGTACTGACTTATAGAGACTATATATATATATATAGAAGTATTCTGTTAAATATATCAGTTGAGTTTACATTTTTGATAAAATTTGATCAATCTGGCGACAAAATTTTTAAACAACTCTTAGAATATTGCACAATTTCATTAATTCATTTCCAGATTCGCCACAATATGACGTTTCGGAAAGTGATGCCATCGTGAGAATATGCAACGTGAGGTAAAAATACTAAAATTATCTCATGCTATTAACAAAAAAAGTTTATATACACTTGAAAAATAGTCTTATGATATTAAAAATAGTCTTGAAAAATAGTCACTAGGAATGTTGTATTCCAAAAATCCATTTGACTTATCCTTTTTCGAAATTTATTCCGGCCCCAGAAAAACAATTGTATTGTTTCAAGGGCATGCTTATGTACTTTGCAATACATACGATCCTGAATTAACACTATATTTTCAATAAAGTTCGTGCTAGGTTTGGATTAGAGAGAGATTCTCGTGTATGATTTCATTTGTAATTTTTCTTAATTATCTATATTTGAAACTGAGGTTTCAATTTTCAGTATATGCTGAACCAAGGTCCTCGTATATACGATCTCATTACAGTGGGGAGGAAAGTGATAAAATTAACAATTGACACGTTTTGCCACTCTCCTGAGTCACGGTTGAAGAGTGAAAAGTATAATATGATTCGAAATAAATCGAGGAGTATTTACAATTTACTTGAGAATTGGAATTGTATGATTTTCGTGTTTTGATGAATCCCAATAGTGTTGTAGCGCAGAACTGTTGGTTTTATAGTTATATAAGATTATGTAACATAAGTTATAACATATAAATATAAGAATTTTTTTTTCTCTCATCTTCCAAGATTTTATTTACTATATATATACAATTTACAAATAAATACCTGGAAAGGCTTCTATATAAACCAAAACCTTCTGTTACCTGTGTCATATTCCTAATACAGTCAGCACTGGGAGTATCCATGGCAACCAGCCCTGGCCAGAAGATTGCAGCAGTTGTTGTTAGGCTCATACTCTAACTTAACCTTACTTAATGTTTAATGTTCAATTATAAGTGTTATTAATTTAATATAATGGTCAAACATATAAAGTGCTTTTTTATTTCATAATAGTTGGCGACGAGGTAAACAAGTAAAAGTTTTTTTGTCATAATTTCATTCAAGCCCTGCTGATAAATACGATACAAGATGGATCCAAATCAATTCAAGGAATTTATGAAGAACTTCAATGCCACCATGTCAAATCTGATTTCATCTATCCAGCAATCTACACAGGAAAGTAACCCTAGTTCTAGTCTAAATCCTTTTGAACGTTTTGATGCAGAGAGAGAAAAATTTACAAATTATTTGGAGAGATTTCAAAACTATTGCTCTCTGAAAAATGTTACGACTGAGAAAAAAGCACAACTCCTGTGCGCATCTATTGGGTCAGAACATTATAATAATCTGGCAGCACTATTGGGCCCACATAAGCCGGTCAACAAACTGCCATACACTGATTTGGTCTCGTCTCTTAAACAAATGTTGTTACCAAAAAAGAGCACGGTAGTATCACAACATTATTTCCTTAACATATATCAAAATGATAATGAGAATATTCCACAGTATGTTGCATCTCTACAACGTGACATTATCGACTGTGAATTCAATGTTACCTGTCCTTGTGAGAAATCTCTCTCCATTGCTGATATTTTCCTTCGTGCACAATTTATTAGAGGGCTTAAAGACAATTGGATCCGAGAACAACTACTACAATCAAATGAAACATCATTCAACAAAATTGTGGAAAAAGCAACATCTCTTGAAGCTTCCCGGATTGAATGTAAGGAATTAGCAGCAGCGTCAACCAGCAGCACAACTTCTAGTCCTCAGTTCGAAACCCTGGATATTCACAAAACGTCCAGCCGCCCTACCTACCGCAACAGCCCAAGGTCACGTGAGTCTTATAAATTGTACAATAAGTCTAACTCAGGAGCTAGAAACTCACATTATGTCAATTTAAAATCTTTAGGTTTAAATAATTGTTGCTTACGTTGTGGAAGAAATGACCACATATCACCTGATTGTCGTCTTGATAGACTTAAATTAAAATGTAATTTTTGCAACAAAACTGGTCATATTTCTAAAGTTTGTATTCAAACTAAGATAAATAAAAATACAAATTCAATTCAAAATGAAAATCAAAATTCAAATGTTCAACACAAACCTTCAATTTCTTCATTTACATATGGTATTGACAAAATTGATTTGGTACATATTCAAAATTGTGAAATTATTGACCTGTATGAAATTAATACCGACAGTGATAAATACACGATTACTGTTCTCTTGAATGGGTCACAAAAAACATTTGAGGTGGATTCAGGTGCCAAGTATTCACTTCTTTCTGAGAATGAATTTAATATGCTCAACCTAAACATTCCTATTCAACCATCATCCTTAGCTTTCAGATCATACACTGGGAACATTGTCAAACCACTTGGGAAAGTTACTCTGAATATTCAATATGAAGGTAAACAAATAACAGGTGACTTACATATCGTACCTGACGGTCATGATGCACTACTTGGTAGACAATGGATACGTGGACTTGGAATTGAACTTCAACGCATCGATAAGAAAACTGCGAGTAACCCTACTCGTTCTTATTCTACACATCAAATTCATTCTATTCATACACCTGCTGAATTGTACCTACATAGGAAGATGAGGATACGACTTGACTCTTTGTTTCCTTATCATCCACAGCCCACAAGTAAACCATCACACATCCGTTCACTATTCGAGGGGGAGAGAGTCCAAGTAAGAGTCTATGTCAATAATTCACCAATCTGGGACTTTGGTGAAATTCTCAAGAAACTGGGAACTCGTCATTATCTTGTGAAACTTGGTTCTGGAAGAATTATCAAACGACATATTAATCAACTTCGTTCTTCATTAGTTCAAAAGAAGACAGTGACATTTGATCCAGCTCCACCACAACTCTATAGTGTACCTCAAGTTCCTCAAGCTGAGACCAGTGCTCAATCTCCTGCTCAACCAAGTCCACCTCCACTACATTTCTCTCGCCCTGTTCGCACTCATAGACCTATTGAACGTTATGGGGATCCGGTACTATACCGGGTATCTTGTGAGTGATTTCTTATTAGGAGGGGAGACTGTCATATTCCTAATACAGTCAGCACTGGGAGTATCCATGGCAACCAGCCCTGGCCAGAAGATTGCAGCAGTTGTTGTTAGGCTCATACTCTAACTTAACCTTACTTAATGTTTAATGTTCAATTATAAGTGTTATTAATTTAATATAATGGTCAAACATATAAAGTGCTTTTTTATTTCATAATAACCTGTCGGTATTTTAAGGCGTTATAATGGGCTGAGTCCACTGAAGGCGGTTTTTACTCAAACCGGCACGAGGCCTCTGACGTTATACAATACGAAACGGGGAGGATCCGTTTAGCAGGATCAGGAAATAGTTGTAGAAAGAGATATGGGAGAAAGGAAGAAGGAAAAGGAAGGAAGGATAAGGACAAGGGAGTACTTACCCCATCCCTAGATCAAATGTAAGCACATCGACCAAGGAGACACTGCCCTGCCATCTCCCATGTCTAGGGGTGGTTTTAAGTCCCTAAATAGGGGGTTCGCACAGGCCTTCAGCCCATCAAAAAATTTGGAATAATATTGTTTTGCTAAAAGATCATTCAGTACTTGTGCAATTGATACTAGTAATAACTTAAAACATCAATAACTGTTTGGGTTTTTCGTTTTCCCTAAAAGATTTTATTTGTCATAGCTAATGCCTTAATATACGGAATGATTGAAACTACAAATGATCTAATTATTGTTAAACTTAATGATGGCAATAATGGTAAATCATTAACATATGTGTAAATACAAATACAAGGTATGAATATAACACTACCTGCTATTATCTATGAGTATAAAACTATCTGCTAATTATTATTTCAATTAAATTATTGATATTTTGTATTGAGCTTGTGCAGCCCATCATATCTTTTGATTAATGAACGAACTACTTGAAAACGTACATAATTATTGTTTGGAGTGTCAATATATTTGAAAACCAGACTAATATTAATAATCCAAATTTAAATAATTCAGACAACATTAGATTTAGAAATTTTAAAAAATAGTTTAAAAGTAATATGGTAGTCCTCTGCCCATAAAAGTTTATATTTTCGACTTGTCGAAACTCCTTTGCCACCATGACTTGTCTTCACGCCATCCAGTTTGGGAAACCTTGCCCGAAAACAAGAATTATATTTTAGTATCAAACACATCAAAAGCATTATTACTACAATTATAGTACCCATCTCATGGCTACTACGATTGAAAAGCCTTTTGTTCTATAATTCAGCTAAATCGAACTCTAAGTATGTATCGATCCTCAGCCGAGATGTAGTACGGTCACGCTAAGCGGGAATCGGGTGTAGTCCGATCACAATAGCCGGAGATCCGCCCAGATTCGCTATTGAGGGAGTGCGACGTAATCTGAGCGCAGCACGGAAATTCTACCGGGCTTATTCCTTGGTTTCATCCCGATGAAAAGTTAGCTAGCCCACGATGTTGGATTAGATGGGCATCCGGAAAAGAGAAATTTAATTTTATACCGTAGCAAAAATGAGAATTACAGAGCATTACCTAATAATATATCCAAATACACCAGTTCGATAATTCGAACCTGGACCTAGGACAATGCTTGTGCAGGGAGGTGATTAGCCAGCTGGTAAATTTTTAGCAGGATATGTTTATTTTTTCTAAAATAAGTTAATTTAATTGTCTATTGTGTCATCAAATGTCTAGTATGCGGCTTCAATTTCGTTTCTTCAATATAAGAAACTTGTTATTACAAAATAACATGTTATAAGAATGGTGATACGCTTCAAAAAGGTTTGGATATGGGCGGTGGAATATCCGATCTTTCCGGGAAGGTTCAATTAACTGATGAGTAGAGGCTATAAAACTAATTTAATTACTTAGATGACGGAACTAAAACTTGAAGTATACTCTAATAAGACGAGTAACTTTTCGGTTGTCTACAGCAATCTAATAATTAACTTTAATCTAAATAATATTAATAAAAAAACACATGATTGGTCTTGGGCTCAGCACATGGTAGAGACTGTACTGTTTCTGGAACAGCGATTGTGCAGGGAGGTGATTTTTCCGGGATCGCACTCAACCGTCAGATTTCCCCCGAATTTAGGGTACTCACTTTCTATTAAATAATTTATCTGCCACAGCCGGGTTTGAACCCTAAACGTTTTCCATAACAACTCTGGACTCTACATACTGAGCTGCTCCGCTCCATTATATTGAAAAACGTTTCAAAAGAATAATTATTTATTCATGTATTGTCAGTTTGCTAGAATAATCTTTAAAATATTCGTCATAGCCCATTTATATTCAAACTTTATTTTTACGTGGCGAAAATAATACAACTGATTTAACAGGGATTATTAGTCACACATTAAATTCAATGAAATTTTTTATCCTTGATCAACCTTCAACCAAATTATACCTCGAGTTATTTAATTTTTTGAATATTGTTTTTATTTCCAAGACTTTTAACCTAAATTTTAAAGCCATTTATGATTTTTATCTTAATTAGAATACTTTGATAAAACAGAAACTCATTATTGAATCACTGTACCATCACGTAAGTGTAGTTAATGTTTATTGTTCTCCTGATTTATTATCCAAACCATAAAAATAACGATTGTCGCTCTTGTTATCGCATTACGTAAATTTCTCTGGTAAACTGTTGAGATAAAATTGAATATAACAGCTAGATAAGTAAAAGATGTAATATAAGATGGCAACAGATAAACAAGCGATGATAGATAATCTTAAATATTACTTAGAAAATAATCGTTTATTTTATTTGAATTAAGTTCCTACCTTGGAAATATTGCATAATTATGTGTAAAATAAAATAAATAAGTTAAACGGTAAGGAAAAGGCGACTGATGATTTTTGGACATTTATACAGAATGGATGATAAAAGGCTGTAAAAAAATAATCTTTAAGTATCTCTGGGAAAAAAATTGACTACAGATTCGATCGGAGAAATTAAAAAATATTTAGAAATACACAACAAAAGCAGAAGCTGCAGCTCAGAGAGATGCCTTCACATAGATAGTGCCGGGTTTGGTAATCCAGGGTACAAGCAATAAAAGAACAAAGTGGTCGGAAGAAAGAATAGACGTGGTGAAAGGATTAGAGAGTATAGGAAAGCAACAAATGAGAAGGAATTGGTCCCTAGTTGGCCAAAACAAAGGGAAAAATAAATACCATACCAACGTGTTAGCGTTAATATTACTTGGTACCGTAACTCACCCATGGTTCTGAATTTGAATTTATATTATCTGTTATGAGTATAATAAAAATTATGAAATGGAACGAAGGCGAGAGCAGATAGATATTTGTGGAGTCCATATTTTTACCACAAATATATAACGTGATTACAGTA
Organism: Troilus luridus; assembly: GCA_964056705.1. Taxonomy (NCBI): domain Eukaryota; kingdom Metazoa; phylum Arthropoda; class Insecta; order Hemiptera; family Pentatomidae; genus Troilus; species Troilus luridus. The sequence continues at coordinate 58,448,801 of OZ057413.1, forward strand.
ATGGTTTGGTTGCAGGTCATAAAATACACAGAGGATGATTGCTCCATGTGAATGAAGCAACTAAAGATCAAGATGGAGGAGGTCACTATCACAAAGGTCATCAACGTCTTTTAGGTCACTGCATTGTTGGCTTCACTAGGGAGTCTGGTAGCATGGTCCCCTTTGTGATCACTAGGAAGATTATAGAGACTGCATTATGTTTGTGGTAGTCTTTATTTATGTAATAAGTTTGTCAACAATAACTGAAAATCCTGGTTCAAATCCCGCTTCTGGGAAGACTTTTATTTAATATGTTAGCATCAGGAGATGGGTCATATGAGATCTAGATAAAGCGGGTACCCAAAATAAGGGGGAAAATCTGGCGGTTGAGCGTGACCTAGGACAAATCACCTCCCTGCACTATCGTTGTCCATTAAACAGACAGTCTCTACCGTGTACAGAACCCCAGACCTGTTCATGGGTTGTAGTGGTGCAGGTTTTTTATTGACAGATACTATTAATTGTTATTTATTATAAACTTTCGCAATACGGTTAAGAATTTTTTCGTATCAGAATTCCTTCGGGCATTCATGATGCGCTTGAGGAATCGACAAGTTTGAACTTCAAGACCATTCATAGGAAAAGGCAGGCGTGAGAAAATTCAAAGATCAGAACATTCAAAGAGTGACTTCTTTTCTAGAAAGCTTGCAATACTTTACAATACTTCTTTGATCTATTAAATATTTGGTTCACTCCTTTCTTTTTCCCACTTAATTGTCTAGTCATCATTAGTTACAGTCAAAGCTACTCTCGAAAATCAGCCATTATTTTGCCATTCAAAGGCATCTAAATTAAAACAAAATTCTATCATAGATATTCGCCTTTAATTAACCTCAAATTCCCTAATGAAGGAATGATTTGACTCATGCCTTTTCTTTAGTGTTGTACCGAGATTCCGTCGGGCCACTTTACTTAGGGTTTTCAATTAATTTACACTTCACGCCGTTTCAGGCTACTTCAATGCTTACTAGACAGACGCTCTAAGCTCCCATTTCATTACAAAATACTCATATACATGAGTATCTTATGAATATTATAAGATCTATTTAGACTTACGGAGTAGAGCTTCGGGGTACTACAAAGCCACCAATCTGCATTCGTATCCAATCCTTACAATCCAAAATCCTTAATGTTCCTTACTTCGTTACAAATAAACTCACCCATAATGACATCAATGTCCTATTTGGCCCGAACTCGATATCAGTTCTTGCATAACAAACTTCATCCCCACTCAAATTCACTGGTGTCAAACCTGGCTACTTCTTCAATTCCCGATACTTTGAAAAGAAGATGGTCTGAAAAGAAGATGGTCCTCATGACATTCTAAATTGAATTTTTAATTTGAATACGGTAGTACTGGTAAGTGTGTAGTTTCTCTACTTGCCTAAATGCATACCATTATGTATCATTTATGTCTTTATATATACTTGTTATTAGTAATATTGTTATAAAACATTTTAAAATTTTAATAAATATATTGAAAACAAAACCTCTTAATTTTTACTGACTAATGCTGGCCACACATTTAGAATTTGTGTTTCCAGTATTTCCATATTGGTTCCATATATTTCCATAATCTAACTTTGGAGCATATTTTCTAGCCAATTCTCAATTCATAAAACAAAGGCGTAATTCATTTGTCCATATCGAGCGCTTCTTTGTTATGAAGAATAGGAGTAATTTTCAGCGCAGACGCTTAATGAGCAATTTTGCAGCATTAAAATAACTGGTATTTCCAGCATTAGATCTAATTTAAAGTATTATTATAAAGTAATTATTATCGGATTATTAAATGTAAAAAAATAAAAAAAGTGTTTTGTTTCCTATTTTATTTCCTAGCTCCTCGCATTTATTACACTCACACTTGAGAAATCATCCCATTTACACTAAAGTAATGCCTCTAATCTTACAAGCTGAGAAATTACTGTCCTTTTAGTTGGAGTGCCCGCACTATAGGAAAAAAAACTTCTACACGGAAAGATGGTGCTTTGGGATTGATGAAGCAATTTCAAGTCTGGAAGAAGATGGCTGATGTCATGAAGAAACGCGAGAGTGACATCATAAGAGATACTTCAACATCACGGGAAGGCATCCATCAAAAGAGGATAGGTTTACAGTCTTTCTTATCCGGAAATATATTGTTCGCCAGAAATTATATAATCTAGTTACAGCTTTCAAATATAATATATTAAAATGAAAATGTTTGACTGGATAATTCCGATAATAGTGTAAAATGTTTAGGGAGGGCAGTCAATTAATTACACAAAATAGGAATGACTTATTTTTTGTGCCTAAGTTTCGGCCTAAGATTGGGATCACCTTTAGGGGTGAGAGAAAAAAAAATTAACCTATTTAAAACATTGCTGTACCAAAGAAGAGTAACAGTATGTATAAACAAAAATTTTGAGAATGAAAAGAAATACAAAGATTAAAAGATAGATTATGAAATAACTGAAGATAAATAATAATAATGGAAAGGAATCTAGAAGGCAATAAAACATAGTAAAATAACAAAAGTTTGTGTCCTTTTGTTGGACACAAAAAACAGTTAATAAGTATAATAATATTAAACATAATAATATTTTGAAACATGAAATGATTAATTATAACTTCTAATGTAATTTTATAAATTTATGATTACTATTATTCAAATAATTGAGTCTTTTCATATGAAATGTTCGTTTTTATTTTTTCTAAAATTCAAAGTGGGATCAGTGTACTTCTGTTGTTGACTATGCTTATGTTTATAGATTCTAATGAGCAGTTATATTTTAATAATATTCCCTATAACCACAATTGAATGAACATGTTTTAGTATCCCAACAAAAAAGGCCATGAGTTTAAACTTGGACATTTCGCCTCCTAAGCTGCAAGAACTATTACCACCGCGTTGGGGGAAGGGTGTTGTAAGGAACGGATTATTCGTTGTTCGTTTGAGAAATTTTCAGCTAAATTAATTAGTTATTCGTTTCTCCTTTCTACTCCTCAGAGATGAAACCATCCCATCCACCTTGTACTGCAGGGATATTGATACAAAAAAAATCTAGAAACCACCTACATTGGTTAATTGGAAGGACCTATGCTCTTGCACGACATCACAAAACCTCAACGAAAGACGGTGAAGAAACGTAAGTAGGTTACAATGTCTTACACCCACCTTATTCGCCAGACTTATCTTCAACAGATTTTCGTCTGTTAAAAAATTTGGACATCTTTCTTAAGGATACAATTTTTGAAAATTATCCTCAAGTCAAAAACTGATTTTCTGACTTTATTTCATCGAAAAAACCTTAAATTTTTCAGTTCTAGGATTGAAAACACTATTGGGAAAATTTATAGAAAATGAGGTTAATTATTTTAAATAAAAATATTTTGATTTCATAAAGAATTTTTACTAAATAACTTTTCCTTTAAAAATGGAAATTTCATATGAAACGACCTAATAAACTGTAGTTTATAGATAGTCCTATCTTGAAGTTTCTAATGTCAATGATTTTAGATGCGATGAAGTATCTAGATTACAATTCAGAGCTCTGCTGTAAATTTATAAGAGAAAATTTAAATATGTTTACATACTACCTTGGAACTCAGATAACAGATTTGCCAGAAATAGTTACATGACCTTCCTAAAAAAAATTTCATATTCACCTGAAACTCTGAAACCGTTAGTTCTCTACACGTTATACAAAACCTCATAAATCACGTGGATCTCTTAAAAAAAAATTGGCAGCACGACCTTACAAGTCAGATCTCTAAATATGAGCTCGGAAATGTTCATTTCATTTTAGATCCATGCAAATAGTATTTCTGTAAATTACAATTAAAAAAAAAAAAGTAACATCTTATAACGTTCGAACAATACTATTGAATCATTTATGGGCATATACATATTTCAATGTGAATGGTAATAATATTTTTCTTATTCTTTCGTACCGATGGGTACAATGTTTATGAAAATATATTTTAGGAAATTAGTTTTATTTTTGTATGGTTAAAGATCTTCTATTTGATAGTTAAAAATGATCTACTAGGGTAATTAAAATGTTAATGATATTATTCTTATTCACCTTTCGTTCCTATGTGTGTTATACGTTAGAATTGATTTTGGGAAACAAGATTTCCTTTTGGATAATTGAAAAAAAGGCTAATAAAAAATTATGTTTAATAAAATTAAGAATAATTATTCTGCACGTTTGTCACTTGCTTCGAGTTGATTCACAAGTTTTTAGTCACATTATGAATAATGTGTATTCTTCGGTAATCATTTCATCTAGAAACGAACGTTTCAACAAACATATATTGGCTATACTCCGAAATGTTATTGAAACTTACTCATAATTACATTCTCTTTTCCATACTAAAACCCACGGTAACTACTACTTTTGGAAAATATTAAAAATGAAACCAATAAACAGTTAAAACATGTAACTCAACTCGAAGCGACAACCTGCGGAACAGATATCAAATGAATTACAAAAAATCCACCATTACAGGCCGTTAAGGGTCTTGTATCAGTATGCAGTAAACAATGTTGTGAAACTATGACAACCGTTATAGAGGAAGGTGATTTGACCGAAATCATGCTCAACTTAAAGGGGCTGGAGAGTCTGTAGATCATACAGGGTCCAGTCAATTAACAGATTAAATAATCTATTTGCCACCGCAACCTTCAACATAGCAACTCACTCTACAAACTGTTAATAGATTAAATAATTTTTTGCCATAGCCGGATTCGAAATTAGGATCTTTAGCATAACAACACAGCGCTCTATACAATGCGCCACTCCGTTCCCCAACAGTGTAAATGTTAGTTGAAATTATTTAAAATATAAGTATGCAATAGGTAAAGAGGGCTATTGTTTATATTTTGCGAATATCGATTTTTTTCAGAGAGTTTTCCCAAATTTTTTTTTTTTTCCAACCAAATATTATGACAATTGTCCCCCCCCCCCCAGCTTTTATTGCTTAGAGCATGTTCTTCATTGGTACCGTATTCTGCCATGTCTCCGTGAACTTCATCAATCCAGAAAATATTTGGACGGTCCTTTCTTCTTCTCCTTTTAGGGCATGAGTACAGGAATAATGTTATTATAATTATTGGCTGAGTGGATGCAGATTCTTGGAGAACTTAAAACGAATAGAAGTAAATAAATTAATATTTGGAGTTATAAAAAATATGGTGTTGAGAAAAGTAAATGGGCTATAAAATAAACAGATTACATTGAAATTAAGATACCTTTATTACATTTATTTCAGTTTTTAGACAGTTATCTTTCTTCAGATTGTTTTTGGTTTTCATAAATATGAATCAGAAATTAATAAAAAAATGTATGATCAATGAGGTTTTCCTGGGTTTTTTCAACGCTGACAGCAGCTGAATCACCCTGGTAATTTCAGAAATACCCGCAATCTTTTCTGAGAAGCTTGTCAATTGTAAGATTGACTCAGGAATGCGGAACCTGCGAAGATACGAGGCGACAATAGGACTCTCTCTAAAGACCCACTCTCTTAATATTATCTTCATAAATTGGGACAGGCTTTTCAATCACCCTCGGCAAGATAGGCAGCGACCCTCTCAGTGCCTCGCAGATTGCAGAGATCTTACAGTCGATACAATTAATATATTGAGGTCAATTGCTTTTTACAGAAGCTACTTAATAAAGCTAAAGAATATTGCTTTAAATTTTCCCTTAACTCAACACATTCCAAAAATTAACACTGAAAAACTGGAAATTGTTGAACGCTCTACAATTACGATGCTTAACTCAATGAGATATGATTAAAAGAAAAATATGACAAAAAATGAACACTGAATAATTATGTGTCAACCAATAACCATAAATATAAACAGACATAGAAATTTTGAAAAATAATTAGTTTTTTACATGATTCATTTCACTGGATTACTTCAGAACGTCTTATCCCAACTTATTTAAGTGTCTTATACCAACGTAACTTTAATTATTACATATCTTATAATTTATTTATTAGAGATGTTTTTGAAGTTAAAATTTCTTTAGCCGCGTTTAGTGACTTTTAGTAGGGGAAAAACTTATGCCTTCGTGTCCCCGACATGCTCGTGACATGTTGCACGAGATATTCTTTTAATCAAGTTTAGTTTAAAGGTTAGACTTCCATTGATATAATAATAATAATATTTAACTAAAAGGTCGTTTAATAGTTGTTAGCTGATGCTGACAATTACTTAAAACATCAATAACTAATTGAAATTTTCGTTACTCCTAAGATTTTATTTGTCATGGTTAAATGTCTTGTTTTACGATTGAAGATACAAATGAAGTACTGCTGAACTTAAGTATAATAATAATGCAAAAAATGAAAATAAATTTTATTAACATCTATATAAATACAAATACAAAGTAGAAATAATATAATTTGTACTACCAATCAATATTTTGTATTGCGCTTATGGAGCCCATAGTATGTTTTGATTAATAAATAAACTACTTGAAAATGTATATAATTATTATTCGGTGTGTCAATATAGATGAAAACCTGACTAATGGTATTAATTTAAACTTACATATTTGGAATTGAAATAATTCAGACTATAACTGATTTAGACTTTCAAAAACGACAACAGTTATTCCTAATTTTTAAGTTTTACTTCTGTCGGCAGTCCTCATGACTGCATATTTAATTCATTTTTTGCCTTAGGGGACCAGGAAAAATGTATTCTCGTTGAAAACTCAAGTTCGAGATTATTCGCTTACTAAATATCATTTATTTTCCACTACTTTGATATAAATATAGCTTACTTCACGATAAAAATATGAACTTAGGCCTTATAACTGAAACAGAGCAACAGCTGTCCTCCATATCTTGCTAGCAATACTTATCGACCGAACACCCACCTCTGTAAAAGGAGATTCTATGTTACAATTGACAAGCTTCTTAGAAAAGATTGAGGAAACTTCTGACATTACCCGGCTGATTCAGCTGCTATCAACTTTGAAGAAAGATAGGAAACCGTAATTCCTTATATATTTATTTCTTCATTTCTGATTCACATTTACGACAGTCAAAAGCATGCTGAAAAAATATGAAGACTAAAACCCGAAAGAAATCAAATGGAAACATCTTAATTCGAATCCAATCTACTTAATTTATAGCCCATTTACTGAGCACCGTAATTTTTTTTTACCTTAATGTATCATTTGTTACTGATTTGACCCGAATCCGATATTAATCTTTTCATGAGAAACTTTATTTCCTGTCAAATCCACTAGTTTATGATATAGCTACTTCTTCCTGATAATCCTTTGATGTGTCTGAAAAGAAGTTGGAACAAATACCCGAGATTGAACGTAGCGTCAGCACATAATTCTTTGGAACATTGTCTCCCTCCGTTTCTCATGCATACTGACCGCCCGATCTCAACCCAATCCAGATCTCCTTGACATTTTCATATACAAAGGTCTAGGGCATCCGAATTACTCTATTTTCCTGATCGAATGTCTTCATGCCAGAGTCCGCTAAAACCTGTACCTTTCCATATTACACTCACTTTTATTCATCAGAGGTCCAATAACCTGAAACTCATACTGCCAAATAATAACGTTCATCGGAGAATCCCTCAAAACTTCTGATGAAAGATATTAAATTTTTTACTTATTTAAAAAAAATATAGAAATAAATATAATAAATTTCGTTACTTGTATTTACTTAATTCAATTTTTGATTGAAAACTTCTTTAGAGACTTTTATTTGGGGAAAAAGTTATGAATTCGCGTCACTGACATGCTCGTGGCGTGTTGCGGTAGACTGGCGACGCCTAGCGGCCTTTGCTTGAGTTATATAATTTATTTTAATCAACTTTAATTTAAAGGTTAGAATTATATTGATATTAGAATACAGTGGAGCGTCGATTATCCGAACGTTCAATTAACGGAACTGTTTTTTTTTTTTTGTCAAATGTAATTTTAATTAGTTTGACCAGTTAATTATTTGTATCGTTAAAACTACTGTTATTTTAAATAAAATTTGACGAAAAATAAAATGGTTATTCCATGAGTGTCAATAAGGGGGCCCTAATTATTTCTCGGAAACAGCAAAAAATAAGAACTGTTATTAGGTTGGTATTTATTTTTTTAAATAAATCATTCAGAAATCAAATCAAGGGATTATTTGTAATAGAATGTTTCTTATATTGAAGAAACGATATGGAATACGCACAATAGACCAGAAAAAATAGAAAATTAAATTAAAATAGATCAGAAAATTGACCGAACAGTAGGCTTTATAATAGAATCCTTCATAAACTTTTTATACTTTATGGAATGGAATTAATTTTTTTCTAGTACATCAGTTCAATTTTATGATTGATAATTTGAAATTTGTCTGGAATGCAGTGAAAGAAAAAGAAGATAGCAGTTATTTAATGACACAAGATGTAGCAAAAATTGGGATAACTGCTTGTATTATGGTTTCAGGAAACGGGATGAGGAGTAGAGATAAGTAGCACACAAAGGAATGATAGTCCCTTGACTCAGGAATGACAAGAATAGATAATGCATTGAGGCGATGTGAGCCATCTCTTAACTGGCTGGACCATGATCGGATCACAAGCTCTGAAGTCCACAGAACATCCAGTGAGTTAAAATAAAAAACAGAAGACGGATTTTTCTGTATCTGTCAAATCATTATGTTTGAAGTTGGATTTAATTACGAATTATTAGGGATTTTAATTGCTTATTTTAAGTGTATTACCATATCGAATTATATATTATTAGAACTTGTGAAAATTAAGTATTATTATTTAGATACTATCATTATTATCTGTCAACAGTGACGGATGGACCCTGTGGGATATACAGACCCTCCTGGGGCATACCCAAACAATATAATCTGGGTACCCTTAATAGGGGGAGGTAAAAGCCTGGGGTGATCTCCGCACAATCCTACAAACCATGAAACCATGAACCAAGTCTTAACCATTAACTCAAGATCCTTCATGAGTTGTAGTGGTACAGTTGTATTAGATTGTTATGGACATTCTACATGATTACCAATTACTTTGATCCTTATTCCCTTCATCAAAGTAATTAAATTATTTTTATTATAATCTAGTTATCAGTTAACTGAAACAAATCATCCTGAAAATCGCGGGTATTCTACCGCCCAGATTTAAACTTTTTTGAAGCGTATCATCGTTCTTAATACGCTCTAATATTAGATTAAATTAAGGTGAAATCTCCGAGTTTAAAACCCGAGCAACTTTAAACTTTTCCGACAATTAATTACCGATCCTAACTTTATTGGTTTTTTCGATCATGCATATTCCAACCTGATTAATTCAATGCTTGTTAACCGAGTCAGTTGTACTCGGTTTCAATTGCCAAGTAATTCTATCCAAGTTGGCGTTAAGGTATTATCCTCGACCTTAGTCGTTGATTATATTTCTGTCTAGACGGGTAATGACCCACGGATCACTGCTCTTGCGTGAAATTAGGCATTTTGCATTTTTACACAAAGAAAAACTAAGAAATTAAGTCAATAATTAACGGAAGATTGCAAAAATCAATGAACATCAACAAAATTAGCTGTAAATGCAAATTTCTTTTTTAATATATAACCATACAATGCATCGTAATAATTTCAATGCCTTAACAAAGTATAAGTGGATTTTGTGCAAACTAAAAAACCACCTTAGAACTGTTTCAGGCTGAAGATTTAGTGGCTGTGAAGTTTACATTTCTTTAAAATTAAACTGTTTCCTTAGTTAATTATTATGCTTTTAAAACATTTTGAGAAAATTAAAAAATCTGGTGTGAACACTATACACCTAAAGTATGTGTGGTGTATGACACATACGTTCAGTAACCGTCATACATAAATTAAATTTTGAAAGTTTCCATTGTAAATGCATTTAGTTTCGATAGAAAAATTTCCATCAAGAAATATCGAAGTAAAAAATGATTAATTGCAACTTATCTTCTTTATAAAAGTGTCCATCCTCTTTGGATGTTGGCGAAAATAAGTCTATAACATTAAAATAATAGAAAACAAGTCTATCGTCCACATGTCCATTGCATGAGGTTTTTTTAACCAGGAAGGTGCCTGCGGCTATTTTAATGAAGATAATTTCCATAATACTTTACCTCACTGTATATTTCTAAATGATAACGCTAAATAAAAACTTTAGACAGAACGTAAATCAGATGTCCAGAGGTCTTGTTTGAGTGTTTCGTCCATATCCGAATTGTAACTACAATTTCCTACCAATTCATTTGAATATTTTTTTTTTCTAAACTACAAATTTGAATCTGAAGCAAATTGTGGTTAGTTTTTTACAAACTCGATATAATAAAATTTAAAAAAGTTGGTGGAAACATTTTAAATATAAAATTAGAATTTTAATCATTTCTAGTAGAAGCTTCAAACGAAAACTCCTCAGACGGTATCGACTTTTGCCACAAGAATGACGCCCTGCTAAAGTTTTCATTTGTGGCGACGAGACATCTGGATTTCCCCAACGGAAATGCAAGAATAAATTTCCGACTGAAACAGCATTTGTACTGAACCAGTGAATCATGCACAATTATATCTATATATTATATTAACAAGTTTTTAGTGTACGTTGAATATTTTATTTCACACATGTGATATAATTATAATGTAAAATAATAATAAAAACGAAAAATTGTGCAACTACAACCAATGAAGGATCTTGGATTCAGTACCCAGTAGAGATCAAATATTTCAAGAACAGATTTTAACATCCAGAAGTTTGGGTACCCACTTTATAGTGGCTGGGTGAGCATAAGGACTCTTAGATCCCAGAGAAGGCATATCCGGCCGCTAACAGATGAAATAAAATTTGCAACCCGGTACCTTCGGAACGGCAACTCAGTGCTCTACCATTGAGCCAATCCGCTCCCTACTATTCTTAAACATAAAGATATTCGTAAGTATGCGTCGACATCGGCATATTTACAAACACAATTAAACTGATCATGAGTTGGTAGAACATAGATGGCAAAAATGTATAACTAACATGAAATTGTTTGGTGAGGCAGACAACCTAATTGTGAAAAAAAAAATATATTAAAAAGATAATATAAACCCTAATATTTTACAAACATTTTTATCTACATAAATTGAACAACCGTTCATTTACAATTCGACTCAGGGGGTCAAGGATTTAGAATCTTAAGTTTTGAGGCTTTAGAATCTTTAGACGAAGACGGCGAAGACAGACAAGTTCTGGGGAGAGGTGATATTAGAAAGGTCGCTAATTAGAGTCTTGGGAAAAGGGAGAGTAAAGAGAACAGACCTTGGTTCTTAATGTTATTACATAACGATTGCTTAAAAGAATGCGAAAAAAGAAAAGCCGTGGATTAAAGTTCTAGATAATAAGTCCGCAACTTCCAAACCTTAGAAAGAGATACGTCTCAAATTTCTCAAAATTAGATTAAATGAACAATATTTTTTATCTATGTTTAGGTCCTCTAATGCGTGTTTGGTTGACTTTGACAGCACAAATGTATATATAATGTAGAAGGTAAAGAGATAAGCGTATCTTAAAGGAGAAGGTGAAGAAAGATTGGCGAATTGTGAGGAGTATAGAGCTACTGAAGGAAGAAGCAGGGTGAAGGATTTTTAGTCCATGTTATTATTATATATGCGGTATTCCTCATGCTCTTGGGAGCATTATGGGAATGTGAAGAGGCAGCTAGGAAGGCAGGGCTCATTATAAATATGGATAAAACAAAATACATGCTCTCATCCAGGAAACGGCCGTCCAGTGGATATCTCTAAGGAAGAGGGTGCAGATTTGAAAATGTTAAGACATTCAAATATCTTGGCACCATTATTACAGAAGACAACAGACTGGAACATGAAATAAAGGCAAGGATTGAAAACGGTAACAGATGCTATTGGTCCCTCAGAAACGTGTTCCAAAATAGAGCTGTACCCCGTAGTCTCAAAATAAGGGTATATAAGACGACTTCGTCCTGTCGTTGCCTATGGTGGGGAGGCGTGGACTCTAACCAAACAGCATGAGAGATTATTGAATGCATGGGAGAGAAAGATTCTTAGAAGACTGTATGGCCCAACCAAGGAAGGAAATTGTTTCCGCATTAAAAGGAATCAAGAACTTAAAGACCTATATGGAGAACCTGACATAGTTTCTTGTATTAAAAAAGCAAGATTGAGATGGTTGGGGCACGTTCACAGAATGGTCAAAAAAAGGCTCCCAAAGCTGATTCTGGAGGGACGTCCAGACGGAGAAAGAGGAAGAGGAAGGCCTAGAATGCGATGGCTGGACGATGTGGAAGGAGACTTTAAGTGCCTGGGGGTAAGAACATGGAGAAGAGCAGCGAGAGATCGGTCAAGGTGGAGGAGAATTGTTGAGGAGGCCAAGGTCCTTCATGGACCATAGCGCCATGTAATGATGATGATGATGATTCCTCACTGGAAAGAGTGTTAGTGTTTGAGTCGTAAATATATTTTATATTTGTCCATGGTAAAAGCGGTAGTCATGCATTGGTGTGAGGCATGACCTTGACCAAAGAATAAGAACTTATGGCCAACTCCCGGGAAAGAAAAGGATTAAGAATATGGGGCTGAGCAGCCGAAAATGAGTTATAGAGAGGAAGAAGCAATGGGGAGCTGATAGAACTGTTTGAAGACATGGAAGCATTGATAAAGAGAGCTAGAATTAGATGAATGGGGAATGTGGAATGCAAGAACACAAGATACCAAAGAAGGTGCTCTATGGAAAACCGGACGGCAAACAAAGTAAATGACGTCCTCAGATCAGATGCCTGGATGATGTCTAGGACTTGAACTTATTGGCTATACGAGGATGGAGGAAAATAGCCTAGGATCGAGGATATTGGTTGGCTGTGGTAGAGGAGGCCAATATTTATATTTTAATTGAGTTGGTCATTTCTAAATCGTCCTTCATCCATCAGCTTAAATTTTTGGTAAACCACAAAATAAAACCTATAAATTTAAATTAGGTCATGCCAATTTGGAAATTGTTTCCTTATTGGTGGATTTCTTTGTTTTGTTTTTTATTCAAGAATGATATCTTACATTGTTATTTAGTTATTTAAAAAAAAATGTTTGGATAAAGGTCGTTTCGGAACCAAAAAAAGGATAAGAGACGGTTTGAATCTAAAAATAAAGGAAAAGGGACAGTTAACTTCACAAAAACAGGTTTATTGTTGTCTAACCTTAAAATAATAAAAATATTATGAAATAATATAAAATTGTCAAAATTGTTTTAATTCCAGGAAATAGTTCTGAATGTTAATTTCTTTTAAAATTCTTCGGCGTCCTCCACAAGTCCACCTTCGTTTTCATCGTCTGACTGAGGAATCTTTTTGAAAAAGATTAAAGGACGATTTGAAAACAAAATAGTTCCTGTTAGGTGGCGGTCATATTGGATTGGATAAAGGACGTTTAGAAAGCAAGTACGAATTTATCACAACTTTGAGATTTATTTTAAATGGTTGAAAGGACGTTTTTTAACTAAATATTTAGTTAATTTGATAGGGGAAACAATATTGATTGTCATGGTAACAGTAACTCAATTTCGAAAAAAAATGGTTAAAGTACGATTTGGAAATGAGCGACTCAATAATTTAATAATAATTATATTAATATAGCTCGAACAGGAAAACGTATGTCAGGTATTAAAATAAAAATAGTAGACGATCCTAAAAATAATCGAAAACATTGTAAGATACGTGCACAACGTTCGACTGTTCGATATAGTAATGGATGAAATCAATATTTTCTTCAGTAAGCCCTCCTGTCGAATAGTAAGTAATGAACCATTTAATAGCAGCATCTAGAAAGGATCATTAAGGACTATCGAAAACTTAAAATCATATAAAATTTCTAGTGAATTAATTAAAGATTGCAGGGATTCGGGACTTTCTTAGGTATAGATTTTTAGTTTTAGAAGATCTGGGAAAAGTGCAAAATATTCCAATGATTGGATACTACCGTTACTTTTAAAGGTGAAAAAACCGGATTATAGTAACTATTGCGGATTCTCTTACTGCGGTTAATCGTAGCTAGTCAAAATACGCCTAGGAGTATATTGGCTATTACCAATCTGCTTTGAGAGGGAGCTGATAAACTATCGATAAAATATTTTCTTATGGTAAATATTTAAAAAAATATGAGTCAGATGCTGTATAATATTTTGATTGATCAGATAATATAGAATAATTTAGTAAATTTGGTAGGAATTTGCATGACCATTCATTTAATAAAATTAGAAATCGGAATACTTTTCTGAAAAGTTCGGGGTCCGCAGCAATGTGATTCTATTTAATTTGTACTGTTTATTTCAGTCCTAGAGCACACATATGTAATTAGAAAGGTGAAACGGGCCGAATAATGTTTAAGACTGAGTGGTAAAATATCCGGGCTCCAACGAGGTTCGAGTTCGCTGGAGAATTCAGATGTTTAATAAAGGTTGAAATGCAGAGCTTGCATTTCCTAGAGATTGAGATAGTCTTGTAAATTTATTGGGCTTAGATTTGAATGAAACGGCTTAGTTATTCATTATTATATTTTGACTATTAGTTGGATGTTTTTTGTTATTTTTGGGATGGAAAATTTTGCTCTTCCCTCTACCATGGTAAGCAACTAATTAAGAAATAACACAAAATCATCAATTTCTCTTGTTACACTATCTTTATATACGTATTCGTATATCTGGTATTTAGGAGTATTTTTGAAAAATAGTTCTAAAAAGGAGAGTCTGTTTTAGGAGACCTTAGGGAAGCGGGGTAGTTCATTGTGTAGAGAGCTAAGTTGCTGAGCTCTAGGTAGAATCCGTCTATGGCAAATTGTTTAATTTAACAACAATAGATCTATCCTGTGGAATCTGCAGACGCTAATGGGGTTCATCCACTCTTAATTGGAGCAAAACCATACGGAGGAGCGTGTTCTTGACCAAGTTACCTACTTGCACAACTGTTGACTTAAAATCAGCCTCTACCTCGTCCTGGATCCAAGACCCTTGGATTCCGGTCGTACAAGCTTTTCGAGAGCTATTTTCAACTCAATTCCTTACCTTCAAGATCACGCGACCTAGGAGGTAGAGGAAACTATTTCCTCCTCGCCATAACTCCTTAAAGAGATAAATGGCTTTGCTTACGGCCGCTAGTTTAGCTTATCTTTAGTACTTCTTCCTTCTTCCGTAAACATTTTTCCGTCGATCAAAAAACACGCATTTGATTTTATGATAGTTTCATAAGGGTCAAAAAAACATCTAATCTACTCAATTATTTTAAAATTATCATTTTAATTTTTTTACGCTATTAATATGAGAAAAAAATCATTATGGTAATTATTTCTGTACCTCATATTCTATTTAATTACTTCGTAGTGTATTCTGACTGGTATTTTTCCATTGCAAAAGAAATAATTAGTGTATGTAAATATTATATTTGTGACGGATGGGCAATCTAAATGTTAAACAGCGGTTGGAGGCCAATCTCAGCAGATTCTTATTGTTTAGAGACAATTACACGGTCCCATTTTTTGTGTCGTGGCGCCTTCGTAGGAAAATACTTTGATCTTAAGCAATTATTTAATTAACACAAAAAGGCTATAAAGGATGCTTATTTTCTATTGAAGGGTTGCTTTGTGAAAATATCCTTCATTATGCTTAACAGCAAATTCTTATCTTGTTATTTAGACAAGAGTCCTGTATAACCTAGATCAATATTAATTAAACGAAATTGCATATCCATAATCTTTAATTAACAATATTTCCTTACTTTTACTTTTCCTGCCTGGATGAAATCTACATGTAGCATTTACAAGTACCATAACATTTATTTCGCTGAACAATTGTATAAAACTATTCTTGCTTAAATTTGAAACATACATAGAATTTTTTTGTTTAAAAAAAAGATAAGGAGAAATAATTAAGACATACAGAATACTCCTTAAAATAAACTAAACCAACGAGAATACATAGATAGAATAAATAGGTATAGAATTTACAATTGTTTATACGAAAATATAAAAATCTTATGATTATGTAACAATAACTTCACAAATATCAGGAACTAGCTGCTGAGATAAAAGATCTCTACCAAATGGAAAGCGTGGTGGTAACACCTATTATAATTTCCATGAATGGATTGGTTCCTAAATCCACGGTAGAGGGCACTGAGAATCTGGGACTTCCGCTTGAGGTTCTAAAGGAGGCTCAACAGGCAGTTCTTCAAGACACAGCTAGAATCGTCAGAAAATTTCTGAACGTTTAGAGAAGAAAAATTAAAAACAAAATATAATAACTGTAGATGGTTGGACTTGTCGCCCCATCTCTCTTTTGAACCCGCAAATGCGTGACATAAAAAAAAAAAAAATGATAATAATACCGAACCCGAAAGCTCGATGCCGCTACCACCAATCAATCCCTGCTTACAAACTTCTGTCCATGGACCTCTACCCAAACCCAAATCCGGCAGGTCACTCTTAACTCAATCTTACCTCACTCTTAACTCACTCTCCTACGCTTTCCAGTTGGCAAGGCGTTTACTATTATCTTGGGAATTCGTTCCTTGGTAAGCCTAGCAACTTTACAAGCACATCTTAATTTTCGTGACACTTAAGCTTCGCAATTCCGCGTTGTGTAATCTCCTAAATTCTCCAGTGATCTCATCGTTTTTCGGACCGAATAATCTACGCACACCTTATTTTCGAATAGCTTCAGACGTGGTTTATACTTCAGCGTTAGCGGGCACGTTTCACATCCTTAAAGAAGAGTCTGAATGATGATGGTTTTAACAATCACTTTTTTCGGGGCTAACCACCATGAAGTGATTGTTACATGGTTCAGTTCCCGGTACTGACCATATAATTTGTAATAAAGGGATTTTTGTGAGATCACTTAATATTTTGATTTCCCCGGTTTAGGACACCCAATTTATAAAGCCAAGGTGACTCCCAATTATTGTGATAATCTCTAATAAAATAGTCCACTCGTTATTTAATAGAACAAAGATTTTTTTATATTATTGTGACATTTATAAAAATCGTACAGGCTCGGGATCCCCACTTAACGTCCCTTCCTTAGGATGGCATAATCAAGGATTTTTTCACTCCCTTTAGAAAATCCTAGGGCCACCTGCCGGGTTACGAACCAGCGATCATGGACCTAGTAAGTTGTTATACTATCACACCATAGGTCGCCCCTATTAGAAAATTTAATATCGTTCAAAGTATCGGTCATAATTTTTTATTAAATCCATACTTTTATATACATATGTTCTTAATGAAGTAAGGGGTAAAGTAATTAAGTTACACAAGTTAGCTTAGCATTGAGCTACCGAGAGGCGGAACAGGCTAAGCCAGCTGAACAAGAGCGATACCAATCAACAAGAGAACTTGATATCTTAGCGGAAGTTGTGGGTGCGGCAGAGGTTCCTTGCTCTGCGGCAGCCTTGCAGATAGTTATCCGCTCTTCCTGGAGGAAGTCCTCCTACCCGGCCCACATTCGACGATAGAAAGGGAAGGAATAAATAAAAAGTAACAGGCACATCAGCTACTGCGTGCCTCACGCACATCTCACATCACCTTGAAAGTTGAATCTGTCTTTCTTCCAAGCCGTATTTCGTCTGTTTTGTCGAAATTGGAGGAACTTCCAGGAGAAGTAAACCAATTAAAACATCAAGAAGATTAGTAATGAATGAATGAGTACCTTGGTATGTTAATAACTAATAAACGAGGCGTTTGGTTTAAAAATCGGGTACATGCAAACATTTATCAAAAATGTGGTTGTTTCAAAACCATTTAGACCCTTCAAAAATCAATACCAAAAGATTCCATTTCCAATCAAAAGTGGTCAAATTAAATGAAAATTTTTGATGTATGAAAAATCAAAACTATGTATATTTATTGTTTAATTATATTGAACTAAATAGATTTGTTTTTTAAGATGTCTATTTTATTTATTTATTTTTTATTAACCATAAACTATCCAGATATCCGTATATCCAACATAATGAGATTTAAGAAAAGAGATCATAAAAAGTTGTCAGTAATTATTTTTTGAAACGAATTATTACCAAAATAATAAAACAATTGGTTAAGTTGCATATTTTTTAAAATTATTTAATCTTCATTTGCACCTGCGCAATTGCGCATCCAGCAAATTTGATCCAAGTGTTTTTCTCTTTGCTTTTCTACATGATCATCGAGTATTGGAATAGAAATATCAATAGTTGAGTAAGTCTCTTGGCCAATGTCTTTTTAATCTTTTCTTATCAAGTCCAGGTAACAGGGAGTAGGAAAGCGGAAGGTCGAAAGGGTTTGGGTGATTTTGTGTTGATGAGTGGAATGTTGTGTATTTGTTATGAATATATGCTTTTATAGTGGGAATGTTCATGTCGTTGTCTATGGTGTGATTCGAAATATACCATCGTGCATTAACAATTTTTTATGGCTTACATGGCTCGATTTTGAGTTCTAGGTTTGCCATTTATAGAACCACTTTTCTAAAGAAAATAAATGATTTTGAAGAGCTATTAGATGCTAGGTTTGGGTCTCATGGATGATAGATCTGTTATCATAGGAAATTAAATCAAGCTACGGTAGAGGTACCGTTCTTCTTCATGTTGCTTCGGTCATTTTATTGTAATTTTGTTGACAGAAAATCGGGTGATTTGTTACTTGTGATTGATTTGTTACTTGAAATGTGTGAACAAATGCATAAAGTGGAACAAAAATAATTCGAGGGACGATCACTTCGTTACAATTGAATGAAAAACGATACTTGTTTTTGTTTGTGGCTCATATTATATGGTTGTCATTAGCCACGCTAAGGGAACTATCAAATTCTTAATTACCTCAGGAAGACAAATAATGCTTCAGAAATTAAATATACTATAAAAAAATGAAATGATTATTTTATTTTGGGAACTAGAGAATGTGATATATTACTGAATAGAAATTATTAAAAATTAACTATTATGTATACAATTTAAAAAATCCATATTACTTTACTTTTTAATTTAAATTACTTTACTGATATACTATACAGCTGTTCATTGCATAAAAATCAACTTTCTTCAGAATGATTATTGTAAACTAATCATTTAATGAATAGAATGATTTGGCGTTGTCAATGGTGAAACCAATGAATAATCACTTTATTATTCGTAATGAAAAAACTCATGTTTTATCATCTTGTTATTTTTAAAATTCCCCTTATCATTAATTTTTATCTAATCTCAATAGGAAGATAAAAATTGATATCTCTTCCCTTATACAGCCTTTTTTAAATGTTTTAATCGAAAATATATCCTGCAGTTGAGATAAAGGATATTTAAAAGAACAGATCACGTTATTTAAAAAAAAATGGTATAAGGACTTTTTACTTTTTAAAATAAACGTGCCTTATTTTCAAGGTAAATAAATAAAACTGCTTGTTGTTTTGCCCAATGGAAATTTTAAACTATTTGTTTCAAAAATTATAAAAAAGATAGTTTTTGAATTTTTTATAATATACAAATTTAAGGACTGTTTTTGGTTTTTCTCCTTTAAATATATAAAAAATAAAGGGTACTAAATTATGCGTCTAATGAGAATCATTAAAAAAAAATTGTTTTTTTATATTTGAAGACATTTTAAGGTTTTTTTTTTTTTTTAGTTGAAGTCGTGACTCGGGTACTTCGTACCTCCACAAAAAAATTGGTTAGGTATGGTAGAGTAATTTCCAGTGGGAAGCATCACCTTTTTGAATTTTGTCTGCCGGTTGGATACTTTATAATGAAGGCAGACATGATTTTTTGTTTAATTTTTAGACTGCTACATCTACATTAATCATGTGAAAAGTACATACTTATACATTATTGAAATAAACATTATTGAAATACGAAACAATAAATAATTTTTTAATGTTTGATAAAGTGAATTACTACCATCATGAAACTGTATTTAATTTTTCCATTTATGACGTAATGGAATATAACTAATGCAACTCTCCCTGTTTTATAATCTGTTCTTTATAATGATGCATTGCTTACTTACTCATGTAAATGTAGTCATATAAATAATATCATGAAATATGTTATTATTTAATTTAATACCAAACAAGTTTAAAACGTGAGAAAGGACTGAAATAAAAACCGAAGACAATAAGGGCCATCTGAAAAATCTGTTAAAAGGCCTTTATTAACTTGAAGCATAATGGAATTGTTCTGTTGTTTTATTTCTTATAGGAAAATAAAATGCCGTAATAATAATAGATGTGACTTTTATAAGAATAAAGAATGATGTGATGATATTCTTAATTTGATGATAAACTTAGAAAATATCGTCATCTTTGAGGGAGTTATTCTACTTTATCAGTTGTAATAAAACTTCCCTGAAATGCCAACTACAAATCACTGTAATATAACTCATTTAAATTCAGTTTATTATGTTTCTTAATGTTACATAAGTTGTGTAAGAACAATATCAAACAGTCAAACATTTTTATCAGGTTCTTGTTAGTAAAGTGTTGTAAATATGTACTTAAAAATATTTATACAATGCTGATTCACTTCTATCCCCTAATAGTTTCTTTTTTATATCTATGCAATAATTTATTTTTTTATTTACGTCAGACATTTGTCTTAACCCATGAACTAGTGTTTTTGGGTTTATAAACCAGGTTTAAAATAAACACTACACTCCGATTTTCGACTTCCAATTTTTACTTCAATACAGTAAAAGTTATATTATTTTCAGAAAACAAAGTATTTAAAAATAATTACCATAAAAATAAATTTTGAAAAATATAAAATATATTGATTTATCAAATTCTGCGATCATTTGTAAATTTTCCTATATATTTCCCCAGCATCTTGTCGAAAGTCGGCGAGTATTTAACATTGAAATTTGCATATATATTACCGAGGTCATGGCTATTACATGAGGTCATTGCATTCTGAGGTCATTGCATTCTAAGGTCAAAAAGGTTTATGGAAAGTCAGATTCGTATCCAGCAGGTTTGTGTCGTGAATAGAACCAACATACTAATATGAACATTAAAAATAAAATACAATTTGATTGCACAATCGACTGCTAGTCAATAAGGCATTTTCTACCATGGATAATTTTGTTAAAACATCAAATAAATACTTACTTATCAGTTATGCACTAAATATAATAATACTATATGCACTAAATATAATACTATACATGGTCTTCTACAAGTTATAGTCAAACTGGATACTTCAAGAGTTCTTATAGCTGAAAATATATTTCTTATACAATATTATTCTTAATAAAAAGTAAACCCTCTCTAAACTAAGCAATTCCCTTGTATAACAAAACAGCAAATTAAAGGAGTCCATTTTATTTATTATGTTATACTATATTTTAAAATCACCTTAATCTCCCCCCCCCTGCAATACCGTTGTCCTTGTAACAGTACAGTCTCTACCATGTACTGAACCCCAGATCCGTTCACGGGTTGTAGCTGTAGTTTTTTGTTTTTAAAATATTTATAGCGCTAAATTCCCGTACCGAAGGTTCTGAGTTCAATTCCCGCTTCTTGACAGACTTTATTTAATCTGTTATCCCAAAAATACTACTATAATTTATTGGGGAATGGATTATGTGGGATCTAGGACCCTCCTGGAGCTCACCCAACTTCTATAAAGTAAGGATAATAGGGGAAAAATCTGGCGATTAAGCTTGATCTAGGACAAATCACCTCCGTGCACAACCGTAGCCCGAGAAAAAGTATAGTCCCTAACACGTACTGAAGGCAAAACCAGTAAAGGATTTTTAGTTCTTTTTTTAATATTTTAAAAGCTTAAACCTTTTTATATTTAAATATTTTTTATGTTGCATTTAAAAACTATACTATAATCTTTAAAATAAACTCTCTGCATTACCTTTGAAAAACATTTTCCCGAACCACTTCTATTTACGGAACAACATTTATCAAAAAGCCCTTATATACTAGCCCTCCTTACATTCAAGTAGATCGATTACCCGCAGTTCTGGAGCAATATATCATGGTATATTCTCAAGTTAGATGTATCGCTCTTATCGAGCTATAAGGATGTCATTCATCTTACTCAATGTCACCCAATAGTTCCCTTCATAAGTGAATATTTGAAAAACAAAATATTTTGAAAATAAGGATATAGTGATATAAATTAATATAGGTACTAATTCATATTATATTGTGCAGTAATAAAAATTAGTGGCGCAATTAGATGGAAATTTGGCCCTTTTTATTATGATTATTATGGAAATCATAACTTCCGTCTCATATTTTTCGTTACGGTAATAAAGATTTTTGCGTGGTGGAGTGGTTAGCACCAACACCAACTATACCAAAGATCGCTGGTTCACAGCCCATCAGGTGGCCTTAAGGAGTAAAAATTCCTTGATTATGCCTTCTTTTGATGGGGGCGTAAAATGGAAGTCCCAAGCCTGTCAGAGGTATTCGTAAAAGACCCTTTTCCTAATATATCTGGATATGCAGATTTCCCTCAATAGCATTAAGTGACATTAAATGAACAACAAAATTATGTAGAAAAACATTTCGACCGGAATTCATTAGTATTTTTTCTTACATTTATGGAGATATCAATTTGCAACCTTTTTATACATCTACAATTGGCTCAGAATAGGCATTACACCTTAGGGCACAAAACAAAAACTTTAAATCTTTCCCTAACAAATAAATAACAGCTCAAATGAGTTCGCAAAATCACATCACAGTACAGGAAAACATTAGATATATATATTCCTGTCTTCTGGAAATCATCAACCATCCCCCACCTGTTGGATATGTATACGAATTTATTGACTTTCTCATTTGTGAAATATAGATTTGTTATAGCTTTAACTATTATCTACTACTTAATCATGCTTCCTAGCCCGTAGGTATTGCGGATTTTTCATTTTTAACACAATAAAGATTTAAAACCAACTCGTTATAGAAGGATGGAAAACCCACATAATAACCCACATAATAATAACACACATAATAACCCACATAAGGATCTAATACCCACATACCGTGATAATGAGTTAGTAAAGGCAACGGACGTATTAGGTCAGCAACATGGCAGGGAATGATTTTTTGATACTTCTCTTCAATCTTTTTAGTAATAGTTCCAAAATTGTATAGATAAAAAATAGATTATAAATTGCCAAGTCTACAGACTTGGGTTTTTTTTCCTCTCTTGTAAAATCGACCGAAGTGTACTTAGGCGGTATTGTTTTGATAGCGACGATATATTTTGTCCCTTTGAAACTACTGAATTATATCGCCTAACAAAGTTTGTATGCTACTAGCTAATAATAATAAAATTATCAGATACCTCAGTCTGTGAGGCAGTTGCTGAATTCTGTATAATCTTGTAGACTGTAATAGATTATCTGTGAGTTATAGAACGTGAAGATGAGTCCATCAGACCTGAAATTTCTGGAACAATGATTTGAATGGAGAGAAGAACATATCGTTAAAAAAAGAAGGTAATCAGTAATTATGGTATATTTTAAAGTTAATTTAAAAAGGAGAAGTTTTAAATTAAAGTCGAGCGAAGTTCCTTCTAGCTATTGACATTTTATCGGTTTCTATAATAATCTCTCTAATCTACTACTAACTATCGCTTATATCAGGCAATGTTTTGTGATTGCATTTTTAAAAAAAAATATGGTTGTTATCCTCAAGGACCCTTTATCTCAAGAATAAATGTAACAAGCGGATGTCGTATATCTTATGGCCTATTTTGGGTTTTTAAAATAAGAAAAAAATGAATAATGTTTAAAAAATCCTGCACCTAAAAATTGCTCTTCTAAGAATGACTCAAAAACTCGTTAAAATCTAGGATTCAAATTTTATTATGAAAATGATTATCCTTTACTCCATGTTCCGTATATATAAATAGGTTGATAAGTGAAAGAAAAAAAAGGCAGCACAGTCAACTCAAAATCATCTAATAATTCCTTCATCAGGTTAATTAACTAAAATCCATTTATTTATTCCTTGTAAATTTGTGAATCGAAAATGCTATGACTCAGGCATATCATGGTTTGCCAATATAATCACTACAAGAGTATAACCTCAAAAAAAGAAGAGTTGTAAAGCAAACCAACAATGTACGGTCATAACAACCCGAGCACAAAACAGTAGTTTAGACTTCACTTGGCAGCCAACCAAATCTCGGGAAAAGGATTGGAGTCAAATTTATTGTTCCTTTTTTAATGGAAGTTCCTAGTTCTAAGTTTAAAACAACACAATATTTTCCAGAAATTCTTTGAATAGAAATTTCAATATAAACATTTGGTTCTACGTAAACATCCAGCTTTGCATCACATAAATACTTACATTCTTTGCATAAAATACTGTCTATTATATATAAAGAAATTATTTCAGGATGCTATTCAGTGGCCTGCTATGTTTTTTTATTCATTTAATGCCACTTTAAGCTACTAAGGCTAATCGGACGCTACTACGGTGGGAGTCCTGAATGTTGCCAGCTCAGGTATAGTTAGGATAGGGATTTTTAACCAGTATCTGACACCACAAAGCCACGGGACCGCCAATTTACGTCCCCTCCGAAGGAAGGAATAACTAAGTTGAATAATACATGTTAAATTAATATTTTTTCTTTCTCTCCATTCTTTCTATTATGTAAATAACAACTCCTAGTTTTCTCTGCAAAATTAAATTATGGATTTTTTAAAGAATAAGTTATTTATGATTGAGGTCATAAAAACTTGATATTTACAAATACCAAACGTTAAATTAATAAAACATTATAATATACAACGTTGGGATTATTTGTGAACTAAAAGTATTGAGATTTGAGGTGCAAGGTGACAAATTTAAATTTGCCTTGTTGAAATTTTATATCCTTGAGGTTCTTAAAACATGGCTTGTAGATAAATATGAAATATGAAATATCAATATGAAATATGAAACCTAAAAGAGTAATTAAATATGAAATCTATATAGTGATAAAGAACTTAGTTTAGGATTTTTCCGTTAACACGCTCATTTTTTAAGATTTATTCGGATAAATAAAATTCGTAAATAAGTCGTTAAAATTGATAATTTTTCAATAAATTAGATCATAAAAACCTTGTCTTTTAAAAAAATATCAAACATGAAATTCATACATTAAAACGACACTAATTATAGACAAGATTAAAAAATCAGATTTTACAAGTTTGATCCAAAATTGATTAATTTTGATTGATTGACTTATTTTTCAATTTAAGCAAGATCGCTAATTGAAAAATAAGTTAATCCAAAGGTTATTATTTTTGAACAGACACATCTTTCAAAATAGCAACCCGAAGAGTTGATTCTTTCATTGTCGTATTATGTTTTTAAAAAATGGAAAAAATTTCAGTTTTAAATATCACATTTAAAGGATTTTTACAAGTGCTGAACATAACATTTAAGCCGTTATTGCCTGCATTGTCAAACAACAATGACTGCTGTTGGAGCTAGGAAAAAAAATAAATTATTTTTTTGAACAAAGCAATAATGCAGGAATCCTCTAATAAAATGCATTTCATTATAACTCATAGATTGGACATTTTCTGAAATTACCAGAATAGTTTGGATTTTGTTTTGGAGGGTGGGGAAAGATAATTTTAACATCCTCCAAATTTTTTTTCCTGGTTTCATTTTAAGAATAACTTCTCGCTATTATCATTTAAAATAAAATAACCCATATATAAATGATTCATTTACATTTCAGGTAAAATAAATTAATAGAAAACATATTGGCAAAGGCTTAACTTATGTGAAGCCAACTGCAGCTATTTTTGCGGGCTATATGTTTAGAAGATTCATCAGGACAATGAATGATTGCTGGGGATAAAATCATAGTAGTGACTTGAATTAATGAGTGGATAATGGTGCAAGCGTATTCAAGACCTTTAATAATCACTAGTATATATACAAAGTATGTTGTCACTACTATGAGGATTCTCAAACTGATAAGATTCAAATTTTGTGTTCGAAGCTGCATGTAATCATGAAGGAGATATTTAAGAGTATAACGGTGATATATAAGAGGAAGAGAAAAATGAGTACAAAATTAGCTAAATACCATCAGGTTGGGAACATCGATCCACTCCAAATCTCAACGGCATCATTAACGTTACAACCACAGCCCAGGGCAAAGCAGGCGACCTTGAGCCCGAAGCAGTACTAACCTGCACAACACGGAACTGAAATAATGACACGAAGTCGGCTCAATAATTTTAATTTAACATTTTTCTAATGTCAATATTATTCATTATCAATTATTCCGATCATGTATGCTATCTGAATCTTAAAAATATATTGTATTCCTTTATATCGCAGAATATTAGTTGATTTATTAAAATTAGTAGGGATATGATGGAAAAAATGGTTCAGGTGGAGGACAGAAAAAAAATCTAATAAATAAGGAGAACTATTTATTTGAAAACCAATAGCCAACGTTTCGACCTCACTGCAGATCTTCTTCAGGACTTGTAACCCCTCATTATAAGGGATTGTAGCATCTAGATTGTAGTAAATTTAATCAACTTTAAAAATATTTACACATGTTTTTTGCCAAATTGGGAGATGCAGACCAACATCCGAAAATTTCGAGGTTTTACGGGTTTTCGGGCAAAAGTTTTCCCATCCGTTTTTTCCGTTGCAAACTTGGATTAGGACCCTCCTGGGGCTCACCCAGCATATATATAATATAATAACAATAGGGTAGCCAAAATAAGGGGGAAAATCTGGCGGTTGAGCGTGATCTAAGACAAGTCACCTCCTAGAAGAAACGTTATTCATGAAACAGTACAGTCTCTACCATGTACTGAACCCCAGACCCGTTCACGGGTTTTAG
The DNA here is from genome assembly GCA_964056705.1 of Troilus luridus. Classification (NCBI taxonomy): domain Eukaryota; kingdom Metazoa; phylum Arthropoda; class Insecta; order Hemiptera; family Pentatomidae; genus Troilus; species Troilus luridus. The sequence goes on from OZ057413.1 coordinate 58,475,695, forward strand.
AGGTACAGGTTAAACTTGGATTTACACTACTGAGACATGCTCTCTTTAATTTTTTGCGACCCTCAAGCACCTGGCCGCTAGCCTAATATTATAAAATTATAATATAAAATTTTCTGTGAATTATACTGATAGTATTTTGATAATCTTGGTTTTTGATTGATTTGATAATTTAACTATACCTATGTTCATTCATGTACCGGCTGATCTCTCACCGAGTTTTACTAAATCGGATTCATCCATTGCATTACTTCGTATTCAACCCTTAGTTTTGTGGTTTCAGTAAAAATACATCATTACTATCTAAGTACATGAACTAATATATTACTGATTTAGGTAATATAGTAATAAATTATATAGTAGTAATAAAGTAAGCTATAACAATATTTTTTTTAAAATTTAATTTATTGATATTTACAACTATAATAATATGATAACAAGTAAATCTGCTATTATGTACAATATGACATGAAAAACACTTGTGAGAAACCACCCATCGGTAGCACTCCAATAAAGTTCTATAGTAGATGGTCTTGAGGCCATCTTCTTTTCAGACGCCTCGGAGGGTTATCAAGAATAGAATGGAAAGCAAGTTCAGAGACTAGCGGATTCAAGTGTGTATGGAGCTTGTCATGAAAGGATAGGTATCTAGTTTGGGCCAAAACAGTACCAAATGGAATATTAAGATCATGATGGTTGAGTTTGCTTGTGACATAATACGGAGCATTGAGGATTTTACGAAGGATTTTGGATTGTAAGGGTTGGATACGAGATGAATTGGATGGTTTAGTAGAGCCCCAAAGCTAAACTCCGTATGCCCAAATAGGTCTGATAACTGTCATGTAAATGAGTCTTTTGTAATTAATTGGGGGCTTAGAGCGTTTGTCCAGTAAGTGTTGAAGTAGGCGAAAACGTCGAGCAGTTTCTTGACTTCTCAGTCTTGTATGAGGATTCCAAGTGAGACGTTTGTCCAGATGGAGTCCTACGTTACGTATCTTTTCGACAGGGCTCAGTGGAATATTATTAAAGGATATAGTAGGGCAGGAATTCGTAGGTTTACGACGAAGGGCGAAGGTAATTTGATGGGATTTGTTAGGATTTATTTTAATTGTCCAATTTTGACACCATTCTAGAAGGTTTGAGATATGGGATTGAAGAAATTGGGATGCAACAAATGGATCCTTATTTACTGATAACACACACGTGTCATCAGCGTACGTAGTGAGGACAGTGCTTGGATGGGTTGGGATGTCAGGTGTATATATCGCGTATAGCTTAGTTCATAACAATAGTAAATATGAAATATGTAATAATATAATATAAGAAATATAGATATATGCTATTTAATATAATATATAATAATAATAATAAAATTAATAAGATATTATAGTAGTAAAGGTATAGTAGAAATAAATACCATAAAACTTCAAAACTAAAATGCTATTTTTTTTTCTCTATTGTTTAGTAGTACAGCAGTTATAATAATGCATGTTAACAAGAAAAACCACTGTTATGTTGTATAACATGTGAAGCCTACTACTCCTTTCTATGCAAGGGAGCTGAGAGAGGAGTTGGTCGACAAGAACAAACACAGAGAATGAGCTTAAACAATCACGTACATTGTTTTAATAATTTTTGTCATTCTATTCTATTGTAAGATTAGAATATATAGATGTTTGAGTCCCCATTTTCATTTGTGGATTATTCAGATTTTCATTGGTCATGAAGTCACGCAGTTTCATGTATGAAATAAGTCATTGACTTTCAGATTCTTCGATAAAGATTGGAGTTCGATCCTTATTTCATGCAGAAATAATGCATTATTTTACTCAGCCTGATAATCGTTCGAATTAGATTTTACATTCCCTGCAGTCTGATGCCCCATCATTAAATTGTATGTCAACACGACATCAGCTTTATCAGACTGTGTGAAACACCCTCACAAAAAGAAAAATATTTAAAATGTATACCTTAGTAACAATTTTAATTTTAATAGTAAAAACAAATAACAAGCAGAAACGAATATTGATTAGTTGATCTAAAAATAAAATTAAATTATGCCCTTTGAAAACTTTTCTAGTTCAATCTTGCCGACCACCATTGAATTAATAAACTTTTCAAAGATACGCAACCGTAAATTCTTATATTTTAAATAAATCTGGTATTCATACATCTTATATAGTATTCGTTTACCTTATATACAGGGTGACCTGAAATTAGTGGCGGAGCCATTAAGGGGTGATAGTATGGGGCAATTCCAGTCGATATTGCTAAGAGACCTACTGTCCTAAAGTTAACACTTTCCAGGATATTCCTACTTAAAGAATTTTACAAAAAAATCCTATTTAAAATCTTAAAAACGCTGCTGAGGCTCCTGTACCTAATATTGAAGACATGCGCAATAGAATTATAAACGCAGCGCAGAAAATGTAAAGGAAGCTCAGAGATTCGATGATTGTGAAAACGGGTGTGCTAAGAAGGGCACGAGCTTGCATTAGAAATAGGGGCGGGCATTTTGAAAATGAACAGCAAAACTAGATATTTTTTTTAATAAATTTATTTTTCAGCATTCCATGATTTGAATTGCTTTTTGAACTTTTGAAATTTTAATTTATTTTTTAATTGAACCTTAGCAGCGTATTCTTAATATCTGCGTATTCTTCGATACTAAACGGTATTCTTCTTTCTCTATCAGCCGTTGTTAGTCAGATTAACCTGTCAATCAGTCAAACAGCAGCAAAATCGTAAGGAATCACAGAAAACAGGGCACAGTCGAGGGTCGAATCAATCACAAAAGTCCAGTAAAAAGCCAAGTCGTTAGAAAAATTCAATCTGAGAGCAAGTGAGCTAAGAGAGCACATCCGAACATAGTAAACCCATAATTGAGGCAGGGAGGGGCAAAGCAAGGCGCTCGACTCCTTCGTCGGAGCCCTTTGTTCTCGGGCTCTACCCGGGTTTTTTCCATTGATCATATCTTCGTGGTTTTAAGATTTTAAATAGGATGCTTTTTGTACAATTCTTTAAGTAGGGATATCTTGGAAAGGGTTAAATTTAGGACAGTAGGTCTTATAGTAATATCGAATGGAATTGCCCCATTTTATCACCCCTAAATGGCTCCGCCACTAATTTCAGGTCACCCTGTATGTGAGGAAGAAAATGGTCCGGGTGGAGGTAAAAAAAAAAATCTCTTTAGTAAGGAGACCTTTTTATTTCAGAGCTAACGTTTTGATCCACATTGCAGGTCTTCTTCAGGGCCTATAACAGGTTCTAGTGTTGACAGTTGACTACAAAACAAACCAATGAATCACAAACCAATCACTGGTTTGTTTTGTAGTCAATTGTCAACCCTTGACCCCATTGTAAGCCCTGAAGAAGACCTCCAAGTGGGTAAATAATATACCGCTCTCCTAAGGAAACAGTTCTCTTTCCTCAAGAGAATTTTTTCTGGCCTCCACCCCCACCATTTTCTTCCTCTTATATAATGAAAGCTGTTTCTATTGAAAATCGAAATAAAAAGGAATAAGAGAACTATAAAAATTTATAAAAACCACTCAAGAATTACGAGGACATGATAAGTCCTTACAACTTTTTTGTTGTGTATTGGATAGGACACTTAGTAGTTAGATTTATGTTATTTTTGGGCCGATTCTTTCTCAAGAGCGTTCCAATCGAACAGCTTGCAAACTGGCTTGTGCAAAGTAATCCGGCTTTCACTGTCATTCAACAGAGAAGGGACAGAAACAGCCTTGGCAACCTACAGCCTTTCGTCGCAGCAATTCCTGTTTCATAATGTTAAGGCGATAATCGGAAAACTACAAAACCAACAGAAAATACTGTATTCACTTCAAACACAGAAGAATGTTTTTTTCCAATGTTTTTCAATAATCTCCAAGAAACGTAATTGAATTCTATAATCGCTGAAACTGAGATGAGTAAACATTTCTCTTGGAAGTATTTAATGGAATTATTCTAAATTAAATTCAAGAGTTTCTTGGTAGTAAATATTTCAAAATTTGTTGTTTAAAATAAGCATAATCCTATTATAAAGTATCCATATATATATTTGATTAGTGATCGGAATAAGCAGTAACAACCAACCTTTTTTTCCCGAAACAATGTCCCTCGACCTAGTCTCCAAGACTTTTTTTTTTACAAGGAACTACAAAAACCAAATAAGTTGCACGGCTAGTATATGCCGCATATTAAAAATTAATTTGTCTTGTATGTCTTACATATGATATATAATGTGAGATATACAAGACGGAAAAAAGTGAAAACCTGAATTAGAGGAAATTTTTGGTTGAAGGAAACATCAATCTGAGGAAACCCTTAGAGAGAAAAAAAATAAATATGAACAATTTGTATTAAATATAAATCGTTGTCACATTATTCATGTTCTTTTGCGATGTTTTCCTAAATTCCGCCTTTTATTCCCGCTACCCCCTACCTTCATATTGATCGATGAAAAACAAAGCGCTGTTAGCCAGTAAACTAATCCATTACCTGACTAATTTAAACTGACAGCCGGTGAATTATTGTTGACGTTACGACAATTCATAGGACAATGATATTAAAAAGTTGCATGTCAGTTTTATCGTTGGTCAGCTATGACGTAAACATGAGCTTGCGAATATTTTGCGTGATCTACCAGTTGAAGGACGCTCATGTGATCAGCGATTTTCTGAGGGATATATAAGGTAAGCTACATGTGATGCTTAGCTAGCTGGGTTTATATGTTTATAAATGTACTTTTTTTTTATGAAAATATAAATTTACATTTAAATTATTAAATTCCAATTTGAATTACTTAATATCTTCACATAGGATCTACCAATTTCTGCAAGATATTACCACAAATAATCTAAGATTGTCTCATTACAAAACCATATGGAGATTAGGATCACTTTAGGTGCATAATTAGAGGGTAGACTGGCTTCAGCAACACGTTATTTCCTGAAGGATTTTCTAGTAGTTTGACCATCTGGCATACCTTCTGTTTAATTTGGTTCTTATAAAAGTTATGGCGGACATGAGCATTCGACACAGATGGGCTTAATAACATACACCTTCTGGGGCTTACGTTCTTGTTGTAGTGGAAAGTCCTCTTACATTGTCAACATTACAATTTCTGGAGCGGATAGCATAACGGTTGGGTACGGATATCAATACAATCAAAACTAAATTGTATGCGATCCGGAAAAATCTACAGCATTCTTCACGTTTCGCACTAGTATTTCTAAATAGGCAAAGCTACATTTTTGGAGAAAAAAAGGAGAAAACTATTAGTGAGCTTGAAATAGCATTAGGGCTCTAAGAGTGACAAAAGCGCCTTCTGGCACACTGGCTCTGAAGATAAGTTGATACAGTTTTGATGAGTAATGAAAAGCTTTTGAAATACTAGAGCGATATTCATTTCAATCAGTCAATGTATTGAGTGCACCTTGACGTTTATGTAACATCTAAGATAAAAACAAGAAATGTTGCTTCTTTTGCCTTAAAAATAATTCTCACATTGTCTTGATAACCAGATGCTTAGAAGAGAAACAACGTGGAGCTGTTTTCCTTTCCATATATTCGAAAATAGAAATATGGCTATATGGTGTAGCTAGAGTTACATCGATATGTCGAGACTGGATGGAAGAGTACTGGAGTGAACTGAAAGACATCACAGACCAAACACCCGTTAGGATGGTCTTATTTGGTCCTGCGAACTGGTTGGTGCTGCACTGGATCGGGACAACACGCGGAGGCTGTCCGGGCGGCCATGACCTAGAAGTGAGGCGTGTGCTAATACAGAAGGAAAATAAGTCGTCTGCTCTATTCTTTGAGCGCGACCGCTAATAAGATAAAAATTCAAAGTTGATAATTACAAGAATAAATCTACCGGGACTTGGTTTCATCCATGAAAAATGGTATGAATAGTCTATAAATATAAATCAGGGATCGAATTCAACACTGCTTTTTCTCACCCAATTAATAAAAGAAAAGATTTATTTTTGTCTTTGAAAACTAAACAATTTATATTGGTGAATTCTTTTTGTTTAGGAGGGAACGGATAAGTGGTGGAGGATTGGGTTGCCGGAAGGTTCCGGGTTCAACTCCAGCTGTGGAAGATAATTTATTTAATCTGTTAGCAACCGGCGATAGATTGGTTGGGATCTGTTTAGCTTCCTCATTTCAATCAGACTTCGCAATTGTTATCCCTTATCCTATACAGCACTCCAAAATTGTTATCCCTTTTCCTATACAGCACCCCAAAAATAATTTATTTTTGCTCATTATTTTTCAGAATGACGTTTTCCATCTGGAATAGAGATTTATATTTCAGCACTTGCATGATTAAACTTAAAAATGATTCTCATAATTGATTGAATCAGTTAAACAGTTCCTTGATGGGTTTCCCCAAGAAGTTGAGCGTCACTGCTAGCTTTTCTCCTGGTCGCGCTAGCACCAGCTAAGTGTTGGACAAATACCACTCCTCTGCTTACGTGATGAAATGTGTACATTGCAGGCCTTTTCGGAAGTGCAATATTGAGGTTTCCCTTTATCGTTTCTTACTATTGTTTATAATTAATCTTCTTGATTTACAGTTTGTTTGTTTTTTATGGTTGTTTTAAAATAGAAAAAAAATACTTACATTAAATAGTACTTTAGCCTAACTAATTTTTATTCACATAATAGTTATGATTGATTTTTAAAATACATTAGAAAATGCTATGTAATTATTAGAGATAATGCATTTTATAAATATCTAACTGAGTCGAGTACATTCGACGATCTAACAGTCGTTTAGTACTATAGTTAGTATTTCGAATTCGAAAACCAAATGTTGCTGCGAAGGTGTTCGTGCGTCTATCTTCAACATATTGATAAACACACAGCAAACGATAAAAATTCGAAGATTCCAAACCATTCAAACACAAATAATTCTCTACATAATGTCGCAAAGGAGTACATACATACATATACATATATATATATATATATATATATATATATATATATATATATATATATATATATATATATATATATAAGGAGTTAGAATAGCTCAGTGGTTAGAGTGACGATTTCTTATTTCATCAGTTAACAGGCATAGATGGACACTGTGGGATCTACAGACCTCCTCCCCTAAGGCTTTATAAAGTAGATAACCAAAACAGGGGGGAAACTGGAAACTGGAATTGAGAGTGATTTCGGACAAATCACCTACTTGCACAACTGTTGTTGTTTGTTCGCTGGGTATATTGCGATTCGAAATAATGAAAAGTTTTCGAAAAAACAAAATTTTGGGGGAAATGTTTGGCGGTTGAGCCTGATCACGGACGAATCATCTCCCTGCAATCGTATAGATACCTTAATATTCTCTATTTTCAGCTCCATTAATGGGTTATCGAGGGTGTTGATTATGAAAATTCTATTTATTTTAGTATCACATGCTCACGCATCAATTTTTTTTATGTTTTTGCATATTTTCGATGCAAAAGTCCATTATTTTCTTATGTAACTTGCTAATTACGAAAATACTGATGATTTATTATGGTATTATATATATGATTCTTTGTTGGCGAGGTCAGTTAAGGTTTATCGGAAGTGCAGTTTCGATGACGTACTGAGCGAGGATTAGTTTGCTAATAATATTTGGAAGGTTAATAAATTAAGTCTTTACTTTCAGCTGTTAAGGTTTAGTCGTATACTCGTTAAACCTTTTGGAACCATATAGTCTCGAAACGTTAACAAAAGATAGTTTAACGAGTATACAACTGAATCTCGAGAACTGAAAGTAAAAACTATCAGTAAATAAATAATTTGATTTAATTACTTAGGTTCATTTTTAACATTGCACAAACGCATTGAAAAGATAAAATCGATCGATTTATAATCACGCGATCGTAAAATTTAATTTTATTAGTAATATCTTTGATTAACTAATAATGTACCTTGCAATGACGAGACATAATCGATTATGACTAAAAAAAATTAAACGAACTCATAAATGCTATTAATTTATTAATAATGCTTAAAAGCGATACGAAATCCTTGGATTATTTTAGTTTTTTGTATCTCATTATGATTCATTAAAATAATATTTATCTTATTCCATAATTACCAGTTAAGAATGTAACCGGTAAAACGGCCCAAAGACAATATAGAGTCAAAGAAAATTCTCATATGGGTAATTTTTTTTACTAATAGTTAGCCAATCGGACCGTTATACGTTTTCAGTAATCAATTCCAACAAGTCCCATCAAATTATCTTTACCCTTCGCCGAAAACCCATGACTTCCTGCCCTACTGTATCCTTTAACAGTACTCCAGTTATCCCTGTTGAACAGATTCGCTACCTAGGACTTAAGTTAGACAAACGGCTTACTTGGAACCCTCACACAAGACTGAAAAGACAAGAAACTAGACGCTTCCGACTACTTCAACACATACTAGACAAACGCTCAAAGCTTCAGATCAATTTCAAAAGACTTATTTATGTGACTGTTATAAGACCTATATGGACTTACGGAATTGAACTATGGGGCTCCACCAAACCATCGAATTCCTCTCGTATTCAATCCTTGCAATCCAAAATCCTTCGCAAAATCCTAAACGCTCCTTATTTTGTAAGAAATAAAACCATCCATAATGACCTTAACGTTCCATATGTTACCGATTTAGTCCATTCCAGATACCTACCATTCCATAATGAACTCCAGGCCCATCCAAACCCACCAGTTTCCATCCTTGCATCCAATTCCATCCCGGACAATCCTCCTAGGCGTCTGGAGAGAAGATGGCCTCCGGACCTTCTTTTATAGAAATGTTATTAGAGTGCTGCCAGTGGGTAGTGCCTCTACATGTCCTGTCATGTATTTATTTATTCATATAGCCTTTGTACAAGATGATTCAATAAAATAATTAAAAAAAAAAAAAAAGGTTTTTAGTAAATAGTTTTTATTTGTTTGCTATTTTTATATTTGTTTGAACGCCATTAAGATTATCTTATCATCAATCAGTGTTATCTGATTTTATAACCACTATAAATATTCAAAACGGCGATATTAAGAAGATATTGCGATACAGTTCTCATTGATCGATTATCAAGCTGAAATTGATAAAAATCTTTTCTGTTTTTTTGCTTATTTATATTTAATATTTGAATAATCTGAAGAACAAAGCAAATCATCTTAGGTAAATTAACGGAGAGGTATTAAGCATTTCAGTGCTCATTTTTTTTTTTTTTAAATCGATAGAAGGAAAGTGAAACCGAATTCTTAGCTGATATCGCTCCCAGCACCAACAAATGTGGTACAGCGTTGCCTCCAAAACCTGGAGTCTTTAGTGGTAGCTGTAGCATCAGTTCTAAGAGATAATTCCCTCGTAGAAGAGACTGTTTCTGATATACGTAGTGGTTTGTACTTGAGGAAGCGGAATCGTGTCGTTATCTTAGTTTTTGGCTTGAAATGGAGTTACTACTTACAATACAGCTTCATTTAAAGTTGAAAATTATGGGAATAACACGATTCCGCTTCTCTTAGTACAATTTACTCATTGTGGACAAAATTCGACTTAATTACTTATTCACTAGGGACGTACATTATACTTAAGAATCCATTTTAAAACACGCTGATTGGTAATGAAAAAAATGGCAACCCTTCGTAGCCATTTTTCCTATTTCCATAAATTATTAATTTAAAAATATACATATATATATATATATATATATATATATATATATATAAAAGTTATCAGTAAATAGACTCGCAAAGCAAAGCAAATGTATAACCTTCGTTACCTTGTAAAACAAATGTCGTGTTTTTATTTCGATCTGTAAAAAAGTTGTAGAAAAATAAATTTTGTTCTCGTTCAATTTCTATTCATATAATTCTTCCTCAAAACTACAGTAATTGACAGATAATTCAGTCCAATTATAACTGGTGCCGAAACCCGAAAGTGTCCCAGCTCGGACCTGAGGCTGTGCTTCAGAAATGAGGACAATATTTTGTGATCTTCTGTTTTATATTTTGTGTTTTGTCGTTGAGTTTAGTCATTATTTTATTTATTTATTTTTACTATCGAGGTCTTTTTTTTTTTGATGTTTCAAATCTTTTAGTTTTTAAGAGTTCCTCCAAGAGAAGGAACTGGAGGGGGGGGGGGGGGAGGTATCAGTACATAGACTCGCAAAGCAAAGCAAATGTATAACGTTCGTTCCCTTGTAAAATAAATGTAGTGTTTTTTTTATCGATCTATAAAAAAGTTATAGAAAAATAAATTGTGTTCTTGTTCAATTGATATTCATATAATTCTTCCTCATAACTATAGTAATTGACAGATAATTCAGTCTAATTATAACTTATATATATATTTATAATTTATAAATTATCATGTGCTTGAAATCATAATTGTATACGCTTTGACATAAAAAAAAAAATTTCCAATCATAAAGTCGAAACAATGGGTGCATTGTTTTGTGGTCATAAAAATTCATTATACATTTGAAGTATATTTTGTTTTTTGTATCAAATATTCTTTGTTCAAGTGTTAAAAATGTTTTTATTGTTTAATTATAGGTTCCCTTTAAAACTGATTTTAAAATTTTTTTTCTTTATACTTGATGTATTTTTAATTTGAAATACTCTAAAAGATGTGAAATTTTAGATAATGTACATAATTTCGTATAAAGGCCAGACAGATACTGACGAGACGGTACATACCTATTCCATGTTTTTTTTTGTTTCAAAATCTCCGTTTATTCATAAAATATTTACATACAATATATATATATATATATATATATATATATATATATATATATATATATATATATATATTCCATGTTGTGGACTATTTGATTTACGAAACACATGAATAAGCTACACAACTATACTAAGGCCTATTTGAAGGTACCAAGAAAAATTTAGATGCTCATAAAAACATGTTCTTATACACTAGATACAAACAATGGAATCCATGGTTTTAAGAAATATGGGAAATGGTATTTGGTAAATTTACACACTATTCACAACGACATGAATGCTAACTGTAAAGTATTCAAATAAACCACATTTCACACGTCACTGCCACACCCACCACACACCTTCCCACATAATCACCACAATCCGCTATTTCTTTATTCTTTCCTCAAAATTAAAAAAGAACTATTGGCTTAGAAGCTTCCATGTTTTCATTATCTAAATAATCTTGTAGAAGTCGATCAATTAACGGTACATGATATTCTTCCACACGGCAAAAGAGATCCCTTCCGTAAGTACAAAGCTTGAAGTACAAAGCCACGTCCTTCCAATCCTTCTTGTGGATTCTTAGGACACAAAGCACGTTCTCCGGAGGAATCCGCTAGTGCTTGGAAGAACAGCGAGGTGAACCTGGTGTGAGTTACTAATTAATTACCAATCATTCCGTTGCCACAGCAATAACAATAAGGACATAGTTGTATGTTTCTACAGGAAGTATAAAAGAACTGCTCAAGCACGAAGCGCTGGCAATATCAGAGATTTATTTCTTTATCCTTTGTTCATTTTTACTTTGAAATCATATTTAGCAACTGCGTAGCTCTGACCAAGCAAACTTTTAGCAAAAAATTGTTTCTAATCTGCAAAAATAATTTTTAATAATGTGTACTTATAAACCTCAAATCAATGATCAAGTGAGGCGTTCAGGAGCAAAATCGGATAACTGTAAAGTTTCAAAACTAGATGTTTTCACATTTTTAGAAAGTTTAGACACAACACTTTGTTGTTTTATTTCATATGGTTTTTGTCCGGTCACAAACCTGAAGTTAAAAATGAGTCATGTGGTTAGCAGTTAAGCCTAAGTCGCCGAAAATTCCGAAGCCCGGAAGTTGATCTTAGGATTTTTTAAAGGGAGTAAAAAATCCTCGAATCAAGGATTGCGTCCCGCCCTTCGGAAGAGTCGTAAAATGGGCGTCCCTAGCTTTTACGATTTAAGGTACTCGTTAAAGATCCTTATCTTAATTATACCTGTTTAAGCAAAATTTAGGGCTCCCACTGTACCATTGTCGAATTTGCCATAGCGGCATAAAATGACGTTAAATGAATAATAAAATAAAATAACCGTTGTAAACGGTTAATAAGTGTATAGTCACTTTTAATGTAATAAAGAATCTGATTTTCTAATTGCTTAAAAACAAGGTTTAGGTAATTAATAGCTTCATTTTCAATTATCAAATGGAAATAAAAATAATTGAGAAGGTTATATATCTTAAATAAGGTTATATTGCCTCGATATTAACCAGTAGATGTGTTTTCTTATCAAGGGTCAACTGACAGCCATAATAAATTGTGTAAGATTTACGCACGTATGATTATGAAACTACTCCAAACAGTCAAATATAAACGACCTCATACACCCTTCAGCCAATGAGATAAAAATATCTTTGTAGACGCAAGCTTCATTTTTCAACAATAAGTGGACAATAAACTTACTAAAACATCTTTATTATATATTATTACAGTTATAATTTTCTCACCGAAAGTGGGGACATTGAAAACTCATACTTCGGAATTTTTTTGAATTTTCGGAATCATCCTATTTTTGATATAGTTGCCATTTCGAAATTAAATTGTAAATGGCATTTTTAAAAACCCGCTTATTATTATTATTAATTACAAAATATCATTTGATAATATTTTAAATCACAAAATTTTAAATTTGTTTCTAATACCATGTTTTAAACTACATGCTCATCGGAAAGATCACTTTCAACCCATTCCCCAGTTGAGGGTATCCACTCTATAAACCACATAGGGGTGGGGGATCACACAAGGTCCATCCATGTCTATTAACTGATTAAATAATTTATCTGAAACAGCCGGATTTGAACCAAACCTTCAAAATGTCAACTCAGCACTCTACCATCTGTGCTATCCAGCTCCCTTATGTATATAAAGGAAGGTCTACTCCATTGGTTCTTTGCGGCATTATGTGGAGAATTATTTGAGTTTGAATGGTTTGGAATATTTAAATTCTTATCGTTTACCGTGGGTTCATTAATATGTTACAATGAGATCAACGACCAGTAACATTTGTTTTTCGAATTCGAAATAAGTACTAAAAAGCCGATCTTGCTCTTTATAATATGTATCGCCTCCAATGATTAAATACAATTTTTTATTTAAGCTAAATTACTATTTAATGAAAGTATTTTAATAAAATACAAATCATGCAGTTCAATCATAAGCTCTAAGCTGACAATAGCAATAAACGATAAGGGGAAACTTCAATATTGCACTTCCTAGAAGCCCTGAATTGTTTACATTACATCACGTAAGCAGAGGAATGCTATTTGTCGTTGCATTACCAATTGTTTGTCCAACACTTAGTTGGTGGCGGACGGACAAGTTGACGTCAATGGATTGGTGTCACTCAACTTCTTCGGGAAACCCACAAGGGAAGTGTTTAAATGATTCGATGAATTTCATGTTTAATAATGAAAATGCTGAAATATAAATCTCCATATCGAAAGCGTCATTCTGAAAGATAATCATCAAAAATAATTTATTATTGAAGTAATATATAGGAAAAGTTTTAATGCAATAAAAATTACAAAATCTGATTTTAGTCCAGATCTAGATAACTCTAAACATAAATATGCAACATAACATAACCGATTCCATGTATTTTAAAGTGGATTGACTAAATATTTCTCTTTAATGATATATCCAAAGATGTAACAACCGATTTATAACGATGCAGGAGAAGGGAGAAGTGAAGGAGAGATGTGTAAGAGAGGTGAAATACTAACAGGAAAGTAAGAAAAATAATATATAGTGATGGGATGGGATAACTCCTTGGGCTAGTCGGAGAATGGAATACGGCAGCTTTATGAGCATATGTAAACCATTATAAATAGGTCCGTATATTATGTTACAAGACTTTAATATACATAAAAGAATTAAAGGATTTATTTTAAACAGGCTTAGGACTATTTAAACAGAATGAATTTGATGGAAGAATTGAGAACCCAGAGGATTCCCGAAAAGTTTATTGTCTTGACAGAGATGGAATAAAGACCTACAAAATGTAAGATTAATGGAGATAATTAAAATCCAGAGCTGATGGAAGACGAGACTGGGGATGAAAGAACCAATATCACCAGTTCTGAGCCCGTGGAGAGAAATTGAGCAACACGGATCAACTCTGGATGGAATAATATTGAAGTCAATGTCCTGTGTATGCCGAAGATATTATTATATTACTGGAAATACCAGGATCGATAGTGTGATTAGAAAGTTTTGCCATGAAATTGGTAAATTGATCCGAATAAAAAAATTATTGAAGTCGTGAATCATAATGTCAATAAGACTAACGATAGAAGACAATTCTGGTCTTATCATAATGGTGCAAACATAACGGTCAACGCCAGCCTCTAGAAAATAGAAATAAACTTTTTCGGTGTGAATAAGATGACTGACGAGGAATTGTGCGTTCCAACCAAGCTTATTACAGCCTCTATAGGAATCTAATCGGTCCTACTTTCCAAGCCAACAAAACTTATTAGGGCCGCTGTGGACGATCAGCAAGCGAGTATTCCAAGGATACTCTAAAGGGAAATCATGAGACGGGTATTGAATAAATGAGCAGGGCACCTGGCCTATTAGGTCTAGATATTTTAAGGTTTATTAAATTTAGAATCATTTGTTGGCTGGATCACATAGACCAAATGCCAGGCGAAATAACGTCCATTTAAACGCTGAATTAAGGACATAACGAGAAGAAGACTTGGTCAAAATTAGTGTGATCAACTCGAAGAAACAGACAATGCACAGAGAAGGATGGTGGTTAGGTGAAGCAATGTTGGAGAGCCCCAAGTCCACCTTGCACCATCAAGGCCCATGAATCTGGGCCAGTCAAGAAAAAGGATTATAACGTTAAGTTAACACAAAACTTACGGCCTGAGATGCTTATAGCATGTAATGGGACGGAGGAAGGGAAGCAGTAAGGGATGCTTTTGTATAGCTACCTTGGAGGGAAGAGAACTGCAATACAGGTGACGTACAAGTCGACTTCATCCCTCATATTATGTATATTAGAAGATAGAAGAATAGTTGCCGATAGGCAATTATGGCAAAAGCTTTTTCGTTAATTATTCAGGTCATTTAATGTCTATTGTGCAATTTAATAATAATAATGAATATTCCTAACGAGAATCGCTGTTTTATGTGAGAGTTTTCTTTTCCTACAAAATTCAAAATTCGGTTTGCCAGGAAGTGAGCATGGTGCGAAAAATCGTCAGTTTCGATATTCGAAGTTTTTACACCGATTACTCTTCAATTCTGTTTCCAGTAACCACATATTTTCGAGTGTAAATGAATAATTTTATCAGTTTTAGTAATAAAGTTAATCCAAAAACAAGTTAGATAATGGTAGTTGTATACTCTCTTAAATTGCTTTCTTTAAAAGATTTCTTCGGGAACCTTGTATCTGCACTTACTGCTAGCTTTTTCGATGCTTAATCTAAGACTGCTTACATCTTCAGCTCAAAATAAGCTTTGGGGAAGCCTGCAGTATGTCTAGCAAAACGTTGATAAAAAATTTGACGACACGGTCAAAACCTGAAGAAACCTTTGAAGAAGGTATTCAATAATAGTTGTATTTGTTCAGCATTGTTAATTTTACAGTTTCTGAATAAAAATTATATTTAAAATCTGTATATAAAAAAAATCTCTGATACAAAGATATTTAATAGCATTAACCTAAATCAAGATGAAAAATAACCTATTTAATTGTTTATAAAGAAAAATGTCTGGTGTGGAGGATCCATGACTTCTTTTCCGACAGTTAAACTAGCAAGTAAATTGAATCAATTAAATTAATATACATATGTACCATATCATGTATTTTTAAATTATTACTTCTTATATTTCACAACAAATATAGAGATAAATAAAAGCTACAATTACAGAAGGAAAGGTTCTAAAACGTCTTGGGTCATAAAATTCCTTTCTATATTTATATATATTTTATATATTGATTATAATAGTTTTTACTAAGAAATGAGACATGCTGCACAGTTCAACTATAAATAATAATAGCAACTTAAATTTAGACTGTGTCTTGCTTTTCGTAGTATAAGACTACTTTACAATTAAATTATTTTACATAATTTTGCTGGTTTTTAAATATTATAATTATTAGTGATTAAAGAGAGCCAAATGAAACAATAACACACAGCAATGGCCTGAAAATTCAGCCTTAAATATCCTTGATATATTTTTTTTTATCGTGTTAGATTGATAATCTTATCTTAATCTCTTTCTTTTTATAATTTCTCAGTAATGATGTTCCATCAAGAAATTCATTAAAAATATTACAAAGCATTGTTCACACGAATAATAAATAAAATGTAATGTTATAAATAATTAAAATTTCGGAATAAATTAAAAGTTGAAGTTATTAAATTTCCATCTCAGTTCTCAGATTCTCATAGTTTTAAATTCAATTCTCAAGACATTCAATTTTATGCTTGTATTTTAAGATATATCTATTTATATTTTGGAAAAATATAAGCTATATTGGTATAATTGATTACCTAGAAATCCCTCTAGCGACATAGAAATCCCTCTAGCGACATAGAAATCCCTCTAGGGACATAGAAATCTCTCTCTCTAGAGACCTAAAAATCCCTCTAGGGACATAGAAATCCCTCTAGGGACATAGAAATCCCTCTAGGGACATAGAAATCCCTCTAGGGACCTAGAAATCCCTCTAGGGACCTAGAAATCCCTCTAGGGACCTAGAAATCCCTCTAGGGACCTAGAAATCCCTCTAGGGACATTGAAATCCCTCTAGGGACCTAGAAATCCCTCTAGCGACATAGAAATCCCTCTAGCGACATAGAAATCCCTCTAGGGACATAGAAATCTCTCTCTCTAGGGACCTAGAAATCCCTCTAGGGACATAGAAATCCCTCTAGGGACATAGAAATCCCTCTAGGCAAATCTTTTCTCTTCAAAATATCCGAAGGGAGGCGATCTCAGATTCAAATCAAAATATTTTAAAAGGTTATCCAAGGTAACTGGTAGAAACGTAACTGTTATAAAATGTAACCGCTGGGGCATGCGCAGAACATTGGCCTGCTAGTGCCGTGCGTTATATACTCAAGTACCCAAATTTCTAAGCGAATCGAGCCAACTTAACCAGTTTTTCTAATTAATGAAAAAAATATAACGAAAGAAATGTTACCATTTTTCAAATGATCAATATATCCATCAAACATAGACCCAGACTCGCACGCTTCAATAACAGAATAAGCTGCAACAAAGTTGAAACTTGTTAATCTTAGTAAAGCAAAAATTATATTAAAAATTTATATAAAAAGAAACATAATTAATTATTCCTAATTATACCTAGAAATCCCTCTAGGGACATAGAAATCCCTCTAGGGACATAGAAATCTCTCTCTCTAGGGACCTAGAAATCCCTCTACGGACCTAGATATACCTCTCAAAATCCTGTAACACGCTCTAGAATCCCTATAAATCCCTCTAGGAACATTGAAATCCCTCTAGGGACCTAGAAATCTATCCCTCTAGGGAGCTAGAAATCTCTCTAGGGACATAGAAATCCCTCTAGGGACCTAGAAATCCCTCTAGGGACATTGAAATCCCTCTAGGGACCTAGAAATCTATCCCTCTAGAGACCTAGAAATCCCTCTAGCGACATAGAAATCCCTCTAGGGACATAGAAATCTCTCTCTCTAGGGACCTAGAAATCCCTCTAGGGACATTGAAATCCCTCTAGGGACCTAGAAATCTATCCCTCTAGGGACCTAGAAATCTCTCTAGGGACATAGAAATCCCTCTAGGGACATAGAAATCCCTCTAGGGGCATAGAAATCCCTCTAGGGACCTAGAAATCCCTCTAGGGACCTAGAAATCCCTCTAGGGACCTAGAAATCCCTCTAGGGACATTGAAATCCCTCTAGGGACATTGAAATCCCTCTAGGGACCTAGAAATCTATCCCTCTAGGGACCTAGAAATCTCTCTAGGGACCTAGAAATCCCTCTAGGGACATAGAAATCCCTCTAGGGACATAGAAATCTATCCCTCTAGGGACCTAGAAATCCCTCTAGGGACCTAGAAATCCCTCTAGGGACCTAGAAATCCCTCTAGGGACATAGAAATCTCTCTCTCTAGGGACCTAGAAATCCCTCTAGGGACATAGAAATCCCTCTAGGGACATAGAAATCCCTCTAGGGACATAGAAATCCCTCTAGGGACATATAAATCTATCCCTCTAGGGACCTAGAAATCCCTCTAGGGACCTAGAAATCCATCTAGGGACCTAGAAATCCCTCTAGGGACATTGAAATCCCTCTAGGGACATAGAAATCCCTCTAGGGACCTAGAAATCCCTCTAGGGACATAGAAATCCCTCTAGGGACATAGAAATCTCTCTCTCTAGGGACCTAGAAATCCCTCTAGGGACCTAGAAATCCCTCTAGGGACCTAGAAATCCCTCTAGCAACATAGAAATCCCTCTAGCGACATAGAAATCCCTCTAGGGACATAGAAATCTCTCTCTCTAGGGACCTAGAAATCCCTCTAGGGACATAGAAATCCCTCTAGGGACCTAGAAATCCCTCTAGGGACCTAGAAATCCCTCTAGGGACATAGAAATCTATCCCTCTAGGGACATAGAAATCCCTCTAGGGACATAGAAATCTATCCCTCTAGGGACATAGAAATCCCTCTAGGGACCTAGAAATCCCTCTAGCGACATAGAAATCCCTCTAGCGACATAGAAATCCCTCTAGGGACATAGAAATCTCTCTCTCTAGGGACCTAGAAATCCCTCTAGGGACCTAGAAATCCCTCTAGGGACCTAGAAATCCCTCTAGCGACATAGAAATCCCTCTAGCGACATAGAAATCCCTCTAGGGACATAGAAATCTCTCTCTCTAGGGACCTAGAAATCCCTCTAGGGACCTAGAAATCTATCCCTCTAGGGACCTAGAAATCCCTCTAGGGACATTGAAATCCCTCTAGGGACCTAGAAATCTCTCTAGTGACATAGAAATCCCTCTAGGGACATAGAAATCTATCCCTCTAGGGACCTAGAAATCCCTCTAGGGACCTAGAAATCCCTCTAGGGACCTAGAAATCCCTCTAGGGACCTAGAAATCCCTCTAGGGACCTAGAAATCCCTCTAGGGACATTGAAATCCCTCTAGGGACCTAGAAATCTCTCTAGGGACATAGAAATCCCTCTAGGGACATAGAAATCCCTCTAGGGACATAGAAATCCCTCTAGGGACATAGAAATCCCTCTAGGGACATAGAAATCCCTCTAGGGACATATAAATCTATCCCTCTAGGGACATAGAAATCCCTCTAGGGACCTAGAAATCCCTCTAGGGACCTAGAAATCCCTCTAGGGACATTGAAATCCCTCTAGGGACCTAGAAATCCCTCTAGCGACATAGAAATCCCTCTAGCGACATAGAAATCCCTCTAGGGACATAGAAATCTCTCTCTCTAGGGACCTAGAAATCCCTCTAGGGACATAGAAATCCCTCTAGGGACATAGAAATCCCTCTAGGGACATAGAAATCCCTCTAGGCAAATCTTTTCTCTTCAAAATATCCGAAGGGAGGCGATCTCAGATTCAAATCAAAATATTTTAAAAGGTTATCCAAGGTAACTGGTAGAAACGTAACTGTTATAAAATGTAACCGCTGGGGCATGCGCAGAACATTGGCCTGCTAGTGCCGTGCGTTATATACTCAAGTACCCAAATTTCTAAGCGAATCGAGCCAACTTAACCAGTTTTTCTAATTAATGAAAAAAATATAACGAAAGAAATGTTACCATTTTTCAAATGATCAATATATCCATCAAACATAGACCCAGACTCGCACGCTTCAATAACAGAATAAGCTGCAACAAAGTTGAAACTTGTTAATCTTAGTAAAGCAAAAATTATATTAAAAATTTATATAAAAAGAAACATAATTAATTATTCCTAATTATACCTAGAAATCCCTCTAGGGACATAGAAATCCCTCTAGGGACATAGAAATCTCTCTCTCTAGGGACCTAGAAATCCCTCTAGGGACATAGAAATCCCTCTAGGGACCTAGAAATCCCTCTAGGGACATAGAAATCTCTCTCTCTAGGGACCTAGAAATCCCTCTAGGGACCTAGAAATCCCTCTAGCGACATAGAAATCCCTCTAGCGACATAGAAATCCCTCTAGGGACATAGAAATCTCTCTCTCTAGGGACCTAGAAATCCCTCTAGGGACATAGAAATCCCTCTAGGGACCTAGAAATCCCTCTAGGAACATTGAAATCCCTCTAGGGACCTAGAAATCTATCCCTCTAGGGAGCTAGAAATCTCTCTAGGGACATAGAAATCCCTCTAGGGACCTAGAAATCCCTCTAGGGACATAGAAATCTCTCTCTCTAGGGACCTAGAAATCCCTCTAGGGACATAGAAATCCCTCTAGGGACCTAGAAATCCCTCTAGGGACATAGAAATCCCTCTAGGGACATAGAAATCTATCCCTCTAGGGACATAGAAATCCCTCTAGGGACCTAGAAATCCCTCTAGCGACATAGAAATCCCTCTAGCGACATAGAAATCCCTCTAGGGACATAGAAATCTCTCTCTCTAGGGACCTAGAAATCCCTCTAGGGACCTAGAAATCCCTCTAGGGACCTAGAAATCCCTCTAGCGACATAGAAATCCCTCTAGCGACATAGAAATCCCTCTAGGGACATAGAAATCTCTCTCTCTAGGGACCTAGAAATCCCTCTAGGGACATAGAAATCCCTCTAGGGACCTAGAAATCCCTCTAGGGACATTGAAATCCCTCTAGGGACCTAGAAATCTATCCCTCTAGGGACCTAGAAATCCCTCTAGGGACATTGAAATCCCTCTAGGGACCTAGAAATCTCTCTAGTGACATAGAAATCCCTCTAGGGACATAGAAATCTATCCCTCTAGGGACATATAAATATCTCTCTCTAGGGACCTAGAAATCCCTCTAAGGACCTAGAAATCTATCCCTCTAGGGACCTAGAAATCCCTCTAGGGACATTGAAATCCCTCTAGGGACCTAGAAATCTCTCTAGTGACATAGAAATCCCTCTAGGGACATAGAAATCTATCCCTCTAGGGACCTAGAAATCCCTCTAGGGACCTAGAAATCCCTCTAGGGACCTAGAAATCCCTCTAGGGACCTAGAAATCCCTCTAGGGACATTGAAATCCCTCTAGGGACCTAGAAATCTCTCTAGGGACATAGAAATCCCTCTAGGGACATAGAAATCCCTCTAGGGACATAGAAATCCCTCTAGGGACATAGAAATCCCTCTAGGGACATAGAAATCCCTCTAGGGACATATAAATCTATCCCTCTAGGGACATAGAAATCCCTCTAGGGACCTAGAAATCCCTCTAGGGACCTAGAAATCGCTCTAGGGACCTAGAAATCCCTCTAGGGACATTGAAATCCCTCTAGGGACCTAGAAATCCCTCTAGCGACATAGAAATCCCTCTAGCGACATAGAAATCCCTCTAGGGACCTAGAAATCCCTCTAGGGACCTAGAAATCCCTCTAGGGACATAGAAATCTCTCTCTCTAGGGACCTAGAAATCCCTCTAGGGACATAGAAATCCCTCTAGGGACATAGAAATCCCTCTAGGGACATAGAAATCCCTCTAGGGACATATAAATCTATCCCTCTAGGGACCTAGAAATCCCTCTAGGGACCTAGAAATCCATCTAGGGACCTAGAAATCCCTCTAGGGACATTGAAATCCCTCTAGGGACATAGAAATCCCTCTAGGGACCTAGAAATCCCTCTAGGGACATAGAAATCCCTCTAGGGACATAGAAATCTCTCTCTCTAGGGACCTAGAAATCCCTCTAGGGACCTAGAAATCCCTCTAGCAACATAGAAATCCCTCTAGCGACATAGAAATCCCTCTAGGGACATAGAAATCTCTCTCTCTAGGGACCTAGAAATCCCTCTAGGGACATAGAAATCCCTCTAGGGACCTAGAAATCCCTCTAGGGACATTGAAATCCCTCTAGGGACCTAGAAATCTCTCTAGGGACATAGAAATCCCTCTAGGGACATAGAAATCCCTCTAGGGACATAGAAATCCCTCTAGGGACATAGAAATCCCTCTAGGGACATAGAAATCCCTCTAGGGACATATAAATCTATCCCTCTAGGGACATAGAAATCCCTCTAGGGACCTAGAAATCCCTCTAGGGACCTAGAAATCGCTCTAGGGACCTAGAAATCCCTCTAGGGACATTGAAATCCCTCTAGGGACCTAGAAATCCCTCTAGCGACATAGAAATCCCTCTAGCGACATAGAAATCCCTCTAGGGACCTAGAAATCCCTCTAGGGACCTAGAAATCCCTCTAGGGACATAGAAATCTCTCTCTCTAGGGACCTAGAAATCCCTCTAGGGACATAGAAATCCCTCTAGGGACATAGAAATCCCTCTAGGGACATAGAAATCCCTCTAGGGACATATAAATCTATCCCTCTAGGGACCTAGAAATCCCTCTAGGGACCTAGAAATCCATCTAGGGACCTAGAAATCCCTCTAGGGACATTGAAATCCCTCTAGGGACATAGAAATCCCTCTAGGGACCTAGAAATCCCTCTAGGGACATAGAAATCCCTCTAGGGACATAGAAATCTCTCTCTCTAGGGACCTAGAAATCCCTCTAGGGACCTAGAAATCCCTCTAGCAACATAGAAATCCCTCTAGCGACATAGAAATCCCTCTAGGGACATAGAAATCTCTCTCTCTAGGGACCTAGAAATCCCTCTAGGGACATAGAAATCCCTCTAGGGACCTAGAAATCCCTCTAGGGACATAGAAATCCCTCTAGGGACATAGAAATCTATCCCTCTAGGGACATAGAAATCCCTCTAGGGACATAGAAATCTATCCCTCTAGGGACATAGAAATCCCTCTAGGGACCTAGAAATCCCTCTAGCGACATAGAAATCCCTCTAGCGACATAGAAATCCCTCTAGGGACATAGAAATCTCTCTCTCTAGGGACCTAGAAATCCCTCTAGGGACCTAGAAATCCCTCTAGGGACCTAGAAATCCCTCTAGCGACATAGAAATCCCTCTAGCGACATAGAAATCCCTCTAGGGACATAGAAATCTCTCTCTCTAGGGACCTAGAAATCCCTCTAGGGACCTAGAAATCTATCCCTCTAGGGACCTAGAAATCCCTCTAGGGACATTGAAATCCCTCTAGGGACCTAGAAATCTCTCTAGTGACATAGAAATCCCTCTAGGGACATAGAAATCTATCCCTCTAGGGACCTAGAAATCCCTCTAGGGACCTAGAAATCCCTCTAGGGACCTAGAAATCCCTCTAGGGACATTGAAATCCCTCTAGGGACCTAGAAATCTCTCTAGGGACATAGAAATCCCTCTAGGGACATAGAAATCCCTCTAGAGACATAGAAATCCCTCTAGGGACATAGAAATCCCTCTAGGGACATAGAAATCCCTCTAGGGACATATAAATCTATCCCTCTAGGGACATAGAAATCCCTCTAGGGACCTAGAAATCCCTCTAGGGACCTAGAAATCCCTCTAGGGACCTAGAAATCCCTCTAGGGACATTGAAATCCCTCTAGGGACCTAGAAATCCCTGTAGCGACATAGAAATCCCTCTAGCGACATAGAAATCCCTCTAGGGACATAGAAATCCCTCTAGGGACCTAGAAATCCCTCTAGGGACATTGAAATCCCTCTAGGGACCTAGAAATCTATCCCTCTAGGGACCTAGAAATCCCTCTAGGGACATTGAAATCCCTCTAGGGACCTAGAAATCCCTCTAGCGACATAGAAATCCCTCTAGCGACATAGAAATCCCTCTAGGGACATAGAAATCTCTCTCTCTAGGGACCTAGAAATCCCTCTAGGGACCTAGAAATCTATCCCTCTAGGGACCTAGAAATCCCTCTAGGGACATTGAAATCCCTCTAGGGACCTAGAAATCTCTCTAGTGACATAGAAATCCCTCTAGGGACATAGAAATCTATCCCTCTAGGGACCTAGAAATCCCTCTAGGGACCTAGAAATCCCTCTAGGGACCTAGAAATCCCTCTAGGGACCTAGAAATCCCTCTAGGGACCTAGAAATCCCTCTAGGGACATTGAAATCCCTCTAGGGACCTAGAAATCTCTCTAGGGACATAGAAATCCCTCTAGGGACATAGAAATCCCTCTAGGGACATAGAAATCCCTCTAGGGACATAGAAATCCCTCTAGGGACATAGAAATCCCTCTAGGGACATATAAATCTATCCCTCTAGGGACATAGAAATCCCTCTAGGGACCTAGAAATCCCTCTAGGGACCTAGAAATCCCTCTAGGGACCTAGAAATCCCTCTAGGGACATTGAAATCCCTCTAGGGACCTAGAAATCCCTCTAGCGACATAGAAATCCCTCTAGCGACATAGAAATCCCTCTAGGGACATAGAAATCTCTCTCTCTAGGGACCTAGAAATCCCTCTAGGGACATAGAAATCCCTCTAGGGACATAGAAATCCCTCTAGGGACATAGAAATCCCTCTAGGCAAATCTTTTCTCTTCAAAATATCCGAAGGGAGGCGATCTCAGATTCAAATCAAAATATTTTAAAAGGTTATCCAAGGTAACTGGTAGAAACGTAACTGTTATAAAATGTAACCGCTGGGGCATGCGCAGAACATTGGCCTGCTAGTGCCGTGCGTTATATACTCAAGTACCCAAATTTCTAAGCGAATCGAGCCAACTTAACCAGTTTTTCTAATTAATGAAAAAAATATAACGAAAGAAATGTTACCATTTTTCAAATGATCAATATATCCATCAAACATAGACCCAGACTCGCACGCTTCAATAACAGAATAAGCTGCAACAAAGTTGAAACTTGTTAATCTTAGTAAAGCAAAAATTATATTAAAAATTTATATAAAAAGAAACATAATTAATTATTCCTAATTATACCTAGAAATCCCTCTAGGGACATAGAAATCCCTCTAGGGACATAGAAATCTCTCTCTCTAGGGACCTAGAAATCCCTCTAGGGACATAGAAATCCCTCTAGGGACCTAGAAATCCCTCTAGGGACATAGAAATCTCTCTCTCTAGGGACCTAGAAATCCCTCTAGGGACCTAGAAATCCCTCTAGCGACATAGAAATCCCTCTAGCGACATAGAAATCCCTCTAGGGACATAGAAATCTCTCTCTCTAGGGACCTAGAAATCCCTCTAGGGACATAGAAATCCCTCTAGGGACCTAGAAATCCCTCTAGGAACATTGAAATCCCTCTAGGGACCTAGAAATCTATCCCTCTAGGGAGCTAGAAATCTCTCTAGGGATTTCTAGGTCCCTAGAGGGATAGATTTCTATGTCCCTAGAGGGATTTCTATGTCACTAGAGAGATTTCTAGGTCCCTAGAGGGATTTCAATGTCCCTAGAGGGATTTCTAGGTCCCTAGAGGGATAGATTTCTAGGTCCCTAGAGGGATTTCAATGTCCCTAGAGGGATTTCTAGGTCCCTAGAGGGATTTCTATGTCCCTAGAGGGATTTCTAGGTCCCTAGAGGGATTTCTAGGTCCCTAGAGGGATAGATTTCTATGTCCCTAGAGGGATTTCTATGTCACTAGAGAGATTTCTAGGTCCCTAGAGGGATTTCAATGTCCCTAGAGGGATTTCTAGGTCCCTAGAGGGATAGATTTCTAGGTCCCTAGAGGGATTTCTAGGTCCCTAGAGAGAGAGATTTCTATGTCCCTAGAGGGATTTCTATGTCGCTAGAGGGATTTCTATGTCGCTAGAGGGATTTCTAGGTCCCTAGAGGGATTTCAATGTCCCTAGAGGGATTTCTAGGTCCCTAGAGGGATTTCTAGGTCCCTAGAGGGATTTCTAGGTCCCTAGAGGGATTTCTATGTCCCTAGAGGGATAGATTTATATGTCCCTAGAGGGATTTCTATGTCCCTAGAGGGATTTTTATGTCCCTAGAGGGATTTCTATGTCCCTAGAGGGATTTCTATGTCCCTAGAGGGATTTCTATGTCCCTAGAGAGATTTCTAGGTCCCTAGAGGGATTTCAATGTCCCTAGAGGGATTTCTAGGTCCCTAGAGGGATTTCTAGGTCCCTAGAGGGATTTCTAGGTCCCTAGAGGGATTTCTAGGTCCCTAGAGGGATTTCTAGGTCCCTAGAGGGATAGATTTCTATGTCCCTAGAGGGATTTCTATGTCACTAGAGAGATTTCTAGGTCCCTAGAGGGATTTCAATGTCCCTAGAGGGATTTCTAGGTCCCTAGAGGGATAGATTTCTAGGTCCCTAGAGGGATTTCTAGGTCCCTAGAGAGAGAGATTTCTATGTCCCTAGAGGGATTTCTATGTCGCTAGAGGGATTTCTATGTCGCTAGAGGGATTTCTAGGTCCCTAGAGGGATTTCAATGTCCCTAGAGGGATTTCTAGGTCCCTAGAGGGATAGATTTCTAGGTCCCTAGAGGGATTTCAATGTCCCTAGAGGGATTTCTAGGTCCCTAGAGGGATTTCTATGTCCCTAGAGGGATTTCTATGTCGCTAGAGGGATTTCTATGTCGCTAGAGGGATTTCTAGGTCCCTAGAGGGATTTCAATGTCCCTAGAGGGATTTCTAGGTCCCTAGAGGGATTTCTAGGTCCCTAGAGGGATTTCTAGGTCCCTAGAGGGATTTCTATGTCCCTAGAGGGATAGATTTATATGTCCCTAGAGGGATTTCTATGTCCCTAGAGGGATTTCTAGGTCCCTAGAGGGATTTCTATGTCCCTAGAGGGATTTCTATGTCCCTAGAGAGATTTCTAGGTCCCTAGAGGGATAGATTTCTAGGTCCCTAGAGGGATTTCAATGTCCCTAGAGGGATTTCTAGGTCCCTAGAGAGAGAGATTTCTATGTCCCTAGAGGGATTTCTATGTCGCTAGAGGGATTTCTATGTCGCTAGAGGGATTTCTAGGTCTCTAGAGGGATAGATTTCTAGGTCCCTAGAGGGATTTCAATGTCCCTAGAGGGATTTCTAGGTCCCTAGAGGGATTTCTATGTCCCTAGAGAGATTTCTAGCTCCCTAGAGGGATAGATTTCTAGGTCCCTAGAGGGATTTCAATGTTCCTAGAGGGATTTATAGGGATTCTAGAGCGTGTTACAGGATTTTAAGAGGTATATCTAGGTCCGTAGAGGGATTTCTAGGTCCCTAGAGAGAGAGATTTCTATGTCCCTAGAGGGATTTCTATGTCCCTAGAGGGATTTCTAGGTATAATTAGGAATAATTAATTATGTTTCTTTTTATATAAATTTTTAATATAATTTTTGCTTTACTAAGATTAACAAGTTTCAACTTTGTTGCAGCTTATTCTGTTATTGAAGCGTGCGAGTCTGGGTCTATGTTTGATGGATATATTGATCATTTGAAAAATGGTAACATTTCTTTCGTTATATTTTTTTCATTAATTAGAAAAACTGGTTAAGTTGGCTCGATTCGCTTAGAAATTTGGGTACTTGAGTATATAACGCACGGCACTAGCAGGCCAATGTTCTGCGCATGCCCCAGCGGTTACATTTTATAACAGTTACGTTTCTACCAGTTACCTTGGATAACCTTTTAAAATATTTTGATTTGAATCTGAGATCGCCTCCCTTCGGATATTTTGAAGAGAAAAGATTTGCCTAGAGGGATTTCTATGTCCCTAGAGGGATTTCTATGTCCCTAGAGGGATTTCTATGTCCCTAGAGGGATTTCTAGGTCCCTAGAGAGAGAGATTTCTATGTCCCTAGAGGGATTTCTATGTCGCTAGAGGGATTTCTATGTCGCTAGAGGGATTTCTATGTCGCTAGAGGGATTTCTAGGTCCCTAGAGGGATTTCAATGTCCCTAGAGGGATTTCTAGGTCCCTAGAGGGATAGATTTCTAGGTCCCTAGAGGGATTTCAATGTCCCTAGAGGGATTTCTAGGTCCCTAGAGGGATTTCTATGTCCCTAGAGGGATTTCTATGTCCCTAGAGGGATTTCTAGGTCCCTAGAGTGAGAGATTTCTATGTCCCTAGAGGGATTTCTATGTCGCTAGAGGGATTTCTATGTCGCTAGAGGGATTTCTAGGTCCCTAGAGGGATTTCAATGTCCCTAGAGGGATTTCTAGGTCCCTAGTGGGATTTCTAGGTCCCTAGAGGGATTTCTAGGTCCCTAGAGGGATTTCTATGTCCCTAGAGGGATAGATTTATATGTCCCTAGAGGGATTTCTATGTCCCTAGAGGGATTTCTATGTCCCTAGAGGGATTTCTATGTCCCTAGAGGGATTTCTATGTCCCTAGAGGGATTTCTATGTCCCTAGAGAGATTTCTAGGTCCCTAGAGGGATTTCAATGTCCCTAGAGGGATTTCTAGGTCCCTAGAGGGATTTCTAGGTCCCTAGAGGGATTTCTAGGTCCCTAGAGGGATTTCTAGGTCCCTAGAGGGATAGATTTCTATGTCCCTAGAGGGATTTCTATGTCACTAGAGAGATTTCTAGGTCCCTAGAGGGATTTCAATGTCCCTAGAGGGATTTCTAGGTCCCTAGAGGGATAGATTTCTAGGTCCCTAGAGGGATTTCTAGGTCCCTAGAGAGAGAGATTTCTATGTCCCTAGAGGGATTTCTATGTCGCTAGAGGGATTTCTATGTCGCTAGAGGGATTTCTAGGTCCCTAGAGGGATTTCAATGTCCCTAGAGGGATTTCTAGGTCCCTAGAGGGATAGATTTCTAGGTCCCTAGAGGGATTTCAATGTCCCTAGAGGGATTTCTAGGTCCCTAGAGGGATTTCTATGTCCCTAGAGGGATTTCTTTGTCGCTAGAGGGATTTCTAGGTCCCTAGAGGGATTTCAATGTCCCTAGAGGGATTTCTAGGTCCCTAGAGGGATTTCTAGGTCCCTAGAGGGATTTCTAGGTCCCTAGAGGGATTTCTATGTCCCTAGAGGGATAGATTTCTATGTCCCTAGAGGGATTTCTATGTCCCTAGAGAGATTTCTAGGTCCCTAGAGGGATTTCTAGGTCCCTAGAGGGATAGATTTCTATGTCCCTAGAGGGATTTCTATGTCACTAGAGAGATTTCTAGGTCCCTAGAGGGATTTCAATGTCCCTAGAGGGATTTCTAGGTCCCTAGAGGGATAGATTTCTAGGTCCCTAGAGGGATTTCTAGGTCCCTAGAGAGAGAGATTTCTATGTCCCTAGAGGGATTTCTATGTCGCTAGAGGGATTTCTATGTCGCTAGAGGGATTTCTAGGTCCCTAGAGGGATTTCAATGTCCCTAGAGGGATTTCTAGGTCCCTAGAGGGATAGATTTCTAGGTCCCTAGAGGGATTTCAATGTCCCTAGAGGGATTTCTAGGTCCCTAGAGGGATTTCTATGTCCCTAGAGGGATTTCTTTGTCGCTAGAGGGATTTCTAGGTCCCTAGAGGGATTTCAATGTCCCTAGAGGGATTTCTAGGTCCCTAGAGGGATTTCTAGGTCCCTAGAGGGATTTCTAGGTCCCTAGAGGGATTTCTATGTCCCTAGAGGGATAGATTTATATGTCCCTAGAGGGATTTCTATGTCCCTAGAGGGATTTCTAGGTCCCTAGAGGGATTTCTATGTCCCTAGAGGGATTTCTATGTCCCTAGAGAGATTTCTAGGTCCCTAGAGGGATAGATTTCTAGGTCCCTAGAGGGATTTCAATGTCCCTAGAGGGATTTCTAGGTCCCTAGAGAGAGAGATTTCTATGTCCCTAGAGGGATTTCTATGTCGCTAGAGGGATTTCTATGTCGCTAGAGGGATTTCTAGGTCTCTAGAGGGATAGATTTCTAGGTCCCTAGAGGGATTTCAATGTCCCTAGAGGGATTTCTAGGTCCCTAGAGGGATTTCTATGTCCCTAGAGAGATTTCTAGCTCCCTAGAGGGATAGATTTCTAGGTCCCTAGAGGGATTTCAATGTTCCTAGAGGGATTTATAGGGATTCTAGAGCGTGTTACAGGATTTTAAGAGGTATATCTAGGTCCGTAGAGGGATTTCTAGGTCCCTAGAGAGAGAGATTTCTATGTCCCTAGAGGGATTTCTATGTCCCTAGAGGGATTTCTAGGTATAATTAGGAATAATTAATTATGTTTCTTTTTATATAAATTTTTAATATAATTTTTGCTTTACTAAGATTAACAAGTTTCAACTTTGTTGCAGCTTATTCTGTTATTGAAGCGTGCGAGTCTGGGTCTATGTTTGATGGATATATTGATCATTTGAAAAATGGTAACATTTCTTTCGTTATATTTTTTTCATTAATTAGAAAAACTGGTTAAGTTGGCTCGATTCGCTTAGAAATTTGGGTACTTGAGTATATAACGCACGGCACTAGCAGGCCAATGTTCTGCGCATGCCCCAGCGGTTACATTTTATAACAGTTACGTTTCTACCAGTTACCTTGGATAACCTTTTAAAATATTTTGATTTGAATCTGAGATCGCCTCCCTTCGGATATTTTGAAGAGAAAAGATTTGCCTAGAGGGATTTCTATGTCCCTAGAGGGATTTCTATGTCCCTAGAGGGATTTCTATGTCCCTAGAGGGATTTCTAGGTCCCTAGAGAGAGAGATTTCTATGTCCCTAGAGGGATTTCTATGTCGCTAGAGGGATTTCTATGTCGCTAGAGGGATTTCTAGGTCCCTAGAGGGATTTCAATGTCCCTAGAGGGATTTCTAGGTCCCTAGAGGGATTTCTAGGTCCCTAGAGGGATTTCTAGGTCCCTAGAGGGATTTCTATGTCCCTAGAGGGATAGATTTATATGTCCCTAGAGGGATTTCTATGTCCCTAGAGGGATTTCTATGTCCCTAGAGGGATTTCTATGTCCCTAGAGGGATTTCTATGTCCCTAGAGGGATTTCTATGTCCCTAGAGAGATTTCTAGGTCCCTAGAGGGATTTCAATGTCCCTAGAGGGATTTCTAGGTCCCTAGAGGGATTTCTAGGTCCCTAGAGGGATTTCTAGGTCCCTAGAGGGATTTCTAGGTCCCTAGAGGGATAGATTTATATGTCCCTAGAGGGATTTCTATGTCCCTAGAGGGATTTCTATGTCCCTAGAGGGATTTCTATGTCCCTAGAGGGATTTCTATGTCCCTAGAGGGATTTCTATGTCCCTAGAGAGATTTCTAGGTCCCTAGAGGGATTTCAATGTCCCTAGAGGGATTTCTAGGTCCCTAGAGGGATTTCTAGGTCCCTAGAGGGATTTCTAGGTCCCTAGAGGGATTTCTAGGTCCCTAGAGGGATAGATTTCTATGTCCCTAGAGGGATTTCTATGTCACTAGAGAGATTTCTAGGTCCCTAGAGGGATTTCAATGTCGCTAGAGGGATTTCTATGTCGCTAGAGGGATTTCTAGGTCCCTAGAGGGATTTCAATGTCCCTAGAGGGATTTCTAGGTCCCTAGAGGGATAGATTTCTAGGTCCCTAGAGGGATTTCAATGTCCCTAGAGGGATTTCTAGGTCCCTAGAGGGATTTCTATGTCCCTAGAGGGATTTCTATGTCCCTAGAGGGATTTCTTTGTCGCTAGAGGGATTTCTAGGTCCCTAGAGGGATTTCAATGTCCCTAGAGGGATTTCTAGGTCCCTAGAGGGATTTCTAGGTCCCTAGAGGGATTTCTAGGTCCCTAGAGGGATTTCTATGTCCCTAGAGGGATAGATTTATATGTCCCTAGAGGGATTTCTATGTCCCTAGAGGGATTTCTATGTCCCTAGAGGGATTTCTATGTCCCTAGAGAGATTTCTATGTCCCTAGAGGGATTTCTAGGTCCCTAGAGGGATTTCTATGTCCCTAGAGGGATTTCTAGGTCCCTAGAGAGAGAGATTTCTATGTCCCTAGAGGGATTTCTATGTCGCTAGAGGGATTTCTATGTCGCTAGAGGGATTTCTAGGTCCCTAGAGGGATTTCTAGGTCCCTAGAGAGAGAGATTTCTATGTCCCTAGAGGGATTTCTATGTCCCTAGAGGGATTTCTAGGTCCCTAGAGGGATTTCTATGTCCCTAGAGGGATTTCAATGTCCCTAGAGGGATTTCTAGGTCCCTAGATGGATTTCTAGGTCCCTAGAGGGATTTCTAGGTCCCTAGAGGGATAGATTTATATGTCCCTAGAGGGATTTCTATGTCCCTAGAGGGATTTCTATGTCCCTAGAGGGATTTCTATGTCCCTAGAGGGATTTCTAGGTCCCTAGAGAGAGAGATTTCTATGTCCCTAGAGGGATTTCTAGGTCCCTAGAGGGATTTCTAGGTCCCTAGAGGGATTTCTAGGTCCCTAGGGGGATAGATTTCTATGTCCCTAGAGGGATTTCTATGTCCCTAGAGGGATTTCTAGGTCCCTAGAGAGATTTCTAGGTCCCTAGAGGGATAGATTTCTAGGTCCCTAGAGGGATTTCAATGTCCCTAGAGGGATTTCAATGTCCCTAGAGGGATTTCTAGGTCCCTAGAGGGATTTCTAGGTCCCTAGAGGGATTTCTAGGTCCCTAGAGGGATTTCTATGCCCCTAGAGGGATTTCTATGTCCCTAGAGGGATTTCTATGTCCCTAGAGAGATTTCTAGGTCCCTAGAGGGATAGATTTCTAGGTCCCTAGAGGGATTTCAATGTCCCTAGAGGGATTTCTAGGTCCCTAGAGAGAGAGATTTCTATGTCCCTAGAGGGATTTCTATGTCGCTAGAGGGATTTCTATGTCGCTAGAGGGATTTCTAGGTCTCTAGAGGGATAGATTTCTAGGTCCCTAGAGGGATTTCAATGTCCCTAGAGGGATTTCTAGGTCCCTAGAGGGATTTCTATGTCCCTAGAGAGATTTCTAGCTCCCTAGAGGGATAGATTTCTAGGTCCCTAGAGGGATTTCAATGTTCCTAGAGGGATTTATAGGGATTCTAGAGCGTGTTACAGGATTTTAAGAGGTATATCTAGGTCCGTAGAGGGATTTCTAGGTCCCTAGAGAGAGAGATTTCTATGTCCCTAGAGGGATTTCTATGTCCCTAGAGGGATTTCTAGGTATAATTAGGAATAATTAATTATGTTTCTTTTTATATAAATTTTTAATATAATTTTTGCTTTACTAAGATTAACAAGTTTCAACTTTGTTGCAGCTTATTCTGTTATTGAAGCGTGCGAGTCTGGGTCTATGTTTGATGGATATATTGATCATTTGAAAAATGGTAACATTTCTTTCGTTATATTTTTTTCATTAATTAGAAAAACTGGTTAAGTTGGCTCGATTCGCTTAGAAATTTGGGTACTTGAGTATATAACGCACGGCACTAGCAGGCCAATGTTCTGCGCATGCCCCAGCGGTTACATTTTATAACAGTTACGTTTCTACCAGTTACCTTGGATAACCTTTTAAAATATTTTGATTTGAATCTGAGATCGCCTCCCTTCGGATATTTTGAAGAGAAAAGATTTGCCTAGAGGGATTTCTATGTCCCTAGAGGGATTTCTATGTCCCTAGAGGGATTTCTATGTCCCTAGAGGGATTTCTAGGTCCCTAGAGAGAGAGATTTCTATGTCCCTAGAGGGATTTCTATGTCGCTAGAGGGATTTCTATGTCGCTAGAGGGATTTCTATGTCGCTAGAGGGATTTCTAGGTCCCTAGAGGGATTTCAATGTCCCTAGAGGGATTTCTAGGTCCCTAGAGGGATAGATTTCTAGGTCCCTAGAGGGATTTCAATGTCCCTAGAGGGATTTCTAGGTCCCTAGAGGGATAGATTTCTAGGTCCCTAGAGGGATTTCAATGTCCCTAGAGGGATTTCTAGGTCCCTAGAGGGATTTCTATGTCCCTAGAGGGATTTCTATGTCGCTAGAGGGATTTCTATGTCGCTAGAGGGATTTCTATGTCGCTAGAGGGATTTCTAGGTCCCTAGAGGGATTTCAATGTCCCTAGAGGGATTTCTAGGTCCCTAGAGGGATTTCTAGGTCCCTAGAGGGATTTCTAGGTCCCTAGAGGGATTTCTATGTCCCTAGAGGGATAGATTTATATGTCCCTAGAGGGATTTCTATGTCCCTAGAGGGATTTTTATGTCCCTAGAGGGATTTCTATGTCCCTAGAGGGATTTCTATGTCCCTAGAGGGATTTCTATGTCCCTAGAGAGATTTCTAGGTCCCTAGAGGGATTTCAATGTCCCTAGAGGGATTTCTAGGTCCCTAGAGGGATTTCTAGGTCCCTAGAGGGATTTCTAGGTCCCTAGAGGGATTTCTAGGTCCCTAGAGGGATTTCTAGGTCCCTAGAGGGATAGATTTCTATGTCCCTAGAGGGATTTCTATGTCACTAGAGAGATTTCTAGGTCCCTAGAGGGATTTCAATGTCCCTAGAGGGATTTCTAGGTCCCTAGAGGGATAGATTTCTAGGTCCCTAGAGGGATTTCTAGGTCCCTAGAGAGAGAGATTTCTATGTCCCTAGAGGGATTTCTATGTCGCTAGAGGGATTTCTATGTCGCTAGAGGGATTTCTAGGTCCCTAGAGGGATTTCAATGTCCCTAGAGGGATTTCTAGGTCCCTAGAGGGATAGATTTCTAGGTCCCTAGAGGGATTTCAATGTCCCTAGAGGGATTTCTAGGTCCCTAGAGGGATTTCTATGTCCCTAGAGGGATTTCTATGTCGCTAGAGGGATTTCTATGTCGCTAGAGGGATTTCTAGGTCCCTAGAGGGATTTCAATGTCCCTAGAGGGATTTCTAGGTCCCTAGAGGGATTTCTAGGTCCCTAGAGGGATTTCTAGGTCCCTAGAGGGATTTCTATGTCCCTAGAGGGATAGATTTATATGTCCCTAGAGGGATTTCTATGTCCCTAGAGGGATTTCTAGGTCCCTAGAGGGATTTCTATGTCCCTAGAGGGATTTCTATGTCCCTAGAGAGATTTCTAGGTCCCTAGAGGGATAGATTTCTAGGTCCCTAGAGGGATTTCAATGTCCCTAGAGGGATTTCTAGGTCCCTAGAGAGAGAGATTTCTATGTCCCTAGAGGGATTTCTATGTCGCTAGAGGGATTTCTATGTCGCTAGAGGGATTTCTAGGTCTCTAGAGGGATAGATTTCTAGGTCCCTAGAGGGATTTCAATGTCCCTAGAGGGATTTCTAGGTCCCTAGAGGGATTTCTATGTCCCTAGAGAGATTTCTAGCTCCCTAGAGGGATAGATTTCTAGGTCCCTAGAGGGATTTCAATGTTCCTAGAGGGATTTATAGGGATTCTAGAGCGTGTTACAGGATTTTAAGAGGTATATCTAGGTCCGTAGAGGGATTTCTAGGTCCCTAGAGAGAGAGATTTCTATGTCCCTAGAGGGATTTCTATGTCCCTAGAGGGATTTCTAGGTATAATTAGGAATAATTAATTATGTTTCTTTTTATATAAATTTTTAATATAATTTTTGCTTTACTAAGATTAACAAGTTTCAACTTTGTTGCAGCTTATTCTGTTATTGAAGCGTGCGAGTCTGGGTCTATGTTTGATGGATATATTGATCATTTGAAAAATGGTAACATTTCTTTCGTTATATTTTTTTCATTAATTAGAAAAACTGGTTAAGTTGGCTCGATTCGCTTAGAAATTTGGGTACTTGAGTATATAACGCACGGCACTAGCAGGCCAATGTTCTGCGCATGCCCCAGCGGTTACATTTTATAACAGTTACGTTTCTACCAGTTACCTTGGATAACCTTTTAAAATATTTTGATTTGAATCTGAGATCGCCTCCCTTCGGATATTTTGAAGAGAAAAGATTTGCCTAGAGGGATTTCTATGTCCCTAGAGGGATTTCTATGTCCCTAGAGGGATTTCTATGTCCCTAGAGGGATTTCTAGGTCCCTAGAGAGAGAGATTTCTATGTCCCTAGAGGGATTTCTATGTCGCTAGAGGGATTTCTATGTCGCTAGAGGGATTTCTATGTCGCTAGAGGGATTTCTAGGTCCCTAGAGGGATTTCAATGTCCCTAGAGGGATTTCTAGGTCCCTAGAGGGATAGATTTCTAGGTCCCTAGAGGGATTTCAATGTCCCTAGAGGGATTTCTAGGTCCCTAGAGGGATTTCTATGTCCCTAGAGGGATTTCTATGTCCCTAGAGGGATTTCTAGGTCCCTAGAGTGAGAGATTTCTATGTCCCTAGAGGGATTTCTATGTCGCTAGAGGGATTTCTATGTCGCTAGAGGGATTTCTAGGTCCCTAGAGGGATTTCAATGTCCCTAGAGGGATTTCTAGGTCCCTAGTGGGATTTCTAGGTCCCTAGAGGGATTTCTAGGTCCCTAGAGGGATTTCTATGTCCCTAGAGGGATAGATTTATATGTCCCTAGAGGGATTTCTATGTCCCTAGAGGGATTTCTATGTCCCTAGAGGGATTTCTATGTCCCTAGAGGGATTTCTATGTCCCTAGAGGGATTTCTATGTCCCTAGAGAGATTTCTAGGTCCCTAGAGGGATTTCAATGTCCCTAGAGGGATTTCTAGGTCCCTAGAGGGATTTCTAGGTCCCTAGAGGGATTTCTAGGTCCCTAGAGGGATTTCTAGGTCCCTAGAGGGATAGATTTCTATGTCCCTAGAGGGATTTCTATGTCACTAGAGAGATTTCTAGGTCCCTAGAGGGATTTCAATGTCCCTAGAGGGATTTCTAGGTCCCTAGAGGGATAGATTTCTAGGTCCCTAGAGGGATTTCTAGGTCCCTAGAGAGAGAGATTTCTATGTCCCTAGAGGGATTTCTATGTCGCTAGAGGGATTTCTATGTCGCTAGAGGGATTTCTAGGTCCCTAGAGGGATTTCAATGTCCCTAGAGGGATTTCTAGGTCCCTAGAGGGATAGATTTCTAGGTCCCTAGAGGGATTTCAATGTCCCTAGAGGGATTTCTAGGTCCCTAGAGGGATTTCTATGTCCCTAGAGGGATTTCTTTGTCGCTAGAGGGATTTCTAGGTCCCTAGAGGGATTTCAATGTCCCTAGAGGGATTTCTAGGTCCCTAGAGGGATTTCTAGGTCCCTAGAGGGATTTCTAGGTCCCTAGAGGGATTTCTATGTCCCTAGAGGGATAGATTTCTATGTCCCTAGAGGGATTTCTATGTCCCTAGAGAGATTTCTAGGTCCCTAGAGGGATTTCTAGGTCCCTAGAGGGATAGATTTCTATGTCCCTAGAGGGATTTCTATGTCACTAGAGAGATTTCTAGGTCCCTAGAGGGATTTCAATGTCCCTAGAGGGATTTCTAGGTCCCTAGAGGGATAGATTTCTAGGTCCCTAGAGGGATTTCTAGGTCCCTAGAGAGAGAGATTTCTATGTCCCTAGAGGGATTTCTATGTCGCTAGAGGGATTTCTATGTCGCTAGAGGGATTTCTAGGTCCCTAGAGGGATTTCAATGTCCCTAGAGGGATTTCTAGGTCCCTAGAGGGATAGATTTCTAGGTCCCTAGAGGGATTTCAATGTCCCTAGAGGGATTTCTAGGTCCCTAGAGGGATTTCTATGTCCCTAGAGGGATTTCTTTGTCGCTAGAGGGATTTCTAGGTCCCTAGAGGGATTTCAATGTCCCTAGAGGGATTTCTAGGTCCCTAGAGGGATTTCTAGGTCCCTAGAGGGATTTCTAGGTCCCTAGAGGGATTTCTATGTCCCTAGAGGGATAGATTTATATGTCCCTAGAGGGATTTCTATGTCCCTAGAGGGATTTCTAGGTCCCTAGAGGGATTTCTATGTCCCTAGAGGGATTTCTATGTCCCTAGAGAGATTTCTAGGTCCCTAGAGGGATAGATTTCTAGGTCCCTAGAGGGATTTCAATGTCCCTAGAGGGATTTCTAGGTCCCTAGAGAGAGAGATTTCTATGTCCCTAGAGGGATTTCTATGTCGCTAGAGGGATTTCTATGTCGCTAGAGGGATTTCTAGGTCTCTAGAGGGATAGATTTCTAGGTCCCTAGAGGGATTTCAATGTCCCTAGAGGGATTTCTAGGTCCCTAGAGGGATTTCTATGTCCCTAGAGAGATTTCTAGCTCCCTAGAGGGATAGATTTCTAGGTCCCTAGAGGGATTTCAATGTTCCTAGAGGGATTTATAGGGATTCTAGAGCGTGTTACAGGATTTTAAGAGGTATATCTAGGTCCGTAGAGGGATTTCTAGGTCCCTAGAGAGAGAGATTTCTATGTCCCTAGAGGGATTTCTATGTCCCTAGAGGGATTTCTAGGTATAATTAGGAATAATTAATTATGTTTCTTTTTATATAAATTTTTAATATAATTTTTGCTTTACTAAGATTAACAAGTTTCAACTTTGTTGCAGCTTATTCTGTTATTGAAGCGTGCGAGTCTGGGTCTATGTTTGATGGATATATTGATCATTTGAAAAATGGTAACATTTCTTTCGTTATATTTTTTTCATTAATTAGAAAAACTGGTTAAGTTGGCTCGATTCGCTTAGAAATTTGGGTACTTGAGTATATAACGCACGGCACTAGCAGGCCAATGTTCTGCGCATGCCCCAGCGGTTACATTTTATAACAGTTACGTTTCTACCAGTTACCTTGGATAACCTTTTAAAATATTTTGATTTGAATCTGAGATCGCCTCCCTTCGGATATTTTGAAGAGAAAAGATTTGCCTAGAGGGATTTCTATGTCCCTAGAGGGATTTCTATGTCCCTAGAGGGATTTCTATGTCCCTAGAGGGATTTCTAGGTCCCTAGAGAGAGAGATTTCTATGTCCCTAGAGGGATTTCTATGTCGCTAGAGGGATTTCTATGTCGCTAGAGGGATTTCTAGGTCCCTAGAGGGATTTCAATGTCCCTAGAGGGATTTCTAGGTCCCTAGAGGGATTTCTAGGTCCCTAGAGGGATTTCTAGGTCCCTAGAGGGATTTCTATGTCCCTAGAGGGATAGATTTATATGTCCCTAGAGGGATTTCTATGTCCCTAGAGGGATTTCTATGTCCCTAGAGGGATTTCTATGTCCCTAGAGGGATTTCTATGTCCCTAGAGGGATTTCTATGTCCCTAGAGAGATTTCTAGGTCCCTAGAGGGATTTCAATGTCCCTAGAGGGATTTCTAGGTCCCTAGAGGGATTTCTAGGTCCCTAGAGGGATTTCTAGGTCCCTAGAGGGATTTCTAGGTCCCTAGAGGGATAGATTTATATGTCCCTAGAGGGATTTCTATGTCCCTAGAGGGATTTCTATGTCCCTAGAGGGATTTCTATGTCCCTAGAGGGATTTCTATGTCCCTAGAGGGATTTCTATGTCCCTAGAGAGATTTCTAGGTCCCTAGAGGGATTT
This sequence comes from Troilus luridus, assembly GCA_964056705.1. Lineage (NCBI taxonomy): Eukaryota > Metazoa > Arthropoda > Insecta > Hemiptera > Pentatomidae > Troilus > Troilus luridus. The sequence goes on from OZ057413.1 coordinate 58,514,955, forward strand.
CAATGTCCCTAGAGGGATTTCTAGGTCCCTAGAGGGATTTCTAGGTCCCTAGAGGGATTTCTAGGTCCCTAGAGGGATTTCTAGGTCCCTAGAGGGATAGATTTCTATGTCCCTAGAGGGATTTCTATGTCACTAGAGAGATTTCTAGGTCCCTAGAGGGATTTCAATGTCGCTAGAGGGATTTCTATGTCGCTAGAGGGATTTCTAGGTCCCTAGAGGGATTTCAATGTCCCTAGAGGGATTTCTAGGTCCCTAGAGGGATAGATTTCTAGGTCCCTAGAGGGATTTCAATGTCCCTAGAGGGATTTCTAGGTCCCTAGAGGGATTTCTATGTCCCTAGAGGGATTTCTATGTCCCTAGAGGGATTTCTTTGTCGCTAGAGGGATTTCTAGGTCCCTAGAGGGATTTCAATGTCCCTAGAGGGATTTCTAGGTCCCTAGAGGGATTTCTAGGTCCCTAGAGGGATTTCTAGGTCCCTAGAGGGATTTCTATGTCCCTAGAGGGATAGATTTATATGTCCCTAGAGGGATTTCTATGTCCCTAGAGGGATTTCTATGTCCCTAGAGGGATTTCTATGTCCCTAGAGAGATTTCTATGTCCCTAGAGGGATTTCTAGGTCCCTAGAGGGATTTCTATGTCCCTAGAGGGATTTCTAGGTCCCTAGAGAGAGAGATTTCTATGTCCCTAGAGGGATTTCTATGTCGCTAGAGGGATTTCTATGTCGCTAGAGGGATTTCTAGGTCCCTAGAGGGATTTCTAGGTCCCTAGAGAGAGAGATTTCTATGTCCCTAGAGGGATTTCTATGTCCCTAGAGGGATTTCTAGGTCCCTAGAGGGATTTCTATGTCCCTAGAGGGATTTCAATGTCCCTAGAGGGATTTCTAGGTCCCTAGATGGATTTCTAGGTCCCTAGAGGGATTTCTAGGTCCCTAGAGGGATAGATTTATATGTCCCTAGAGGGATTTCTATGTCCCTAGAGGGATTTCTATGTCCCTAGAGGGATTTCTATGTCCCTAGAGGGATTTCTAGGTCCCTAGAGAGAGAGATTTCTATGTCCCTAGAGGGATTTCTAGGTCCCTAGAGGGATTTCTAGGTCCCTAGAGGGATTTCTAGGTCCCTAGGGGGATAGATTTCTATGTCCCTAGAGGGATTTCTATGTCCCTAGAGGGATTTCTAGGTCCCTAGAGAGATTTCTAGGTCCCTAGAGGGATAGATTTCTAGGTCCCTAGAGGGATTTCAATGTCCCTAGAGGGATTTCAATGTCCCTAGAGGGATTTCTAGGTCCCTAGAGGGATTTCTAGGTCCCTAGAGGGATTTCTAGGTCCCTAGAGGGATTTCTATGCCCCTAGAGGGATTTCTATGTCCCTAGAGGGATTTCTATGTCCCTAGAGAGATTTCTAGGTCCCTAGAGGGATAGATTTCTAGGTCCCTAGAGGGATTTCAATGTCCCTAGAGGGATTTCTAGGTCCCTAGAGAGAGAGATTTCTATGTCCCTAGAGGGATTTCTATGTCGCTAGAGGGATTTCTATGTCGCTAGAGGGATTTCTAGGTCTCTAGAGGGATAGATTTCTAGGTCCCTAGAGGGATTTCAATGTCCCTAGAGGGATTTCTAGGTCCCTAGAGGGATTTCTATGTCCCTAGAGAGATTTCTAGCTCCCTAGAGGGATAGATTTCTAGGTCCCTAGAGGGATTTCAATGTTCCTAGAGGGATTTATAGGGATTCTAGAGCGTGTTACAGGATTTTAAGAGGTATATCTAGGTCCGTAGAGGGATTTCTAGGTCCCTAGAGAGAGAGATTTCTATGTCCCTAGAGGGATTTCTATGTCCCTAGAGGGATTTCTAGGTATAATTAGGAATAATTAATTATGTTTCTTTTTATATAAATTTTTAATATAATTTTTGCTTTACTAAGATTAACAAGTTTCAACTTTGTTGCAGCTTATTCTGTTATTGAAGCGTGCGAGTCTGGGTCTATGTTTGATGGATATATTGATCATTTGAAAAATGGTAACATTTCTTTCGTTATATTTTTTTCATTAATTAGAAAAACTGGTTAAGTTGGCTCGATTCGCTTAGAAATTTGGGTACTTGAGTATATAACGCACGGCACTAGCAGGCCAATGTTCTGCGCATGCCCCAGCGGTTACATTTTATAACAGTTACGTTTCTACCAGTTACCTTGGATAACCTTTTAAAATATTTTGATTTGAATCTGAGATCGCCTCCCTTCGGATATTTTGAAGAGAAAAGATTTGCCTAGAGGGATTTCTATGTCCCTAGAGGGATTTCTATGTCCCTAGAGGGATTTCTATGTCCCTAGAGGGATTTCTAGGTCCCTAGAGAGAGAGATTTCTATGTCCCTAGAGGGATTTCTATGTCGCTAGAGGGATTTCTATGTCGCTAGAGGGATTTCTATGTCGCTAGAGGGATTTCTAGGTCCCTAGAGGGATTTCAATGTCCCTAGAGGGATTTCTAGGTCCCTAGAGGGATAGATTTCTAGGTCCCTAGAGGGATTTCAATGTCCCTAGAGGGATTTCTAGGTCCCTAGAGGGATTTCTATGTCCCTAGAGGGATTTCTATGTCGCTAGAGGGATTTCTATGTCGCTAGAGGGATTTCTAGGTCCCTAGAGGGATTTCTAGGTCCCTAGAGGGATTTCTAGGTCCCTAGAGGGATTTCTAGGTCCCTAGAGGGATTTCTATGTCCCTAGAGGGATAGATTTATATGTCCCTAGAGGGATTTCTATGTCCCTAGAGGGATTTCTATGTCCCTAGAGGGATTTCTATGTCCCTAGAGAGATTTCTATGTCCCTAGAGGGATTTCTAGGTCCCTAGAGGGATTTCTATGTCCCTAGAGGGATTTCTAGGTCCCTAGAGAGAGAGATTTCTATGTCCCTAGAGGGATTTCTATGTCGCTAGAGGGATTTCTATGTCGCTAGAGGGATTTCTAGGTCCCTAGAGGGATTTCTAGGTCCCTAGAGAGAGAGATTTCTATGTCCCTAGAGGGATTTCTATGTCCCTAGAGGGATTTCTAGGTCCCTAGAGGGATTTCTATGTCCCTAGAGGGATTTCAATGTCCCTAGAGGGATTTCTAGGTCCCTAGATGGATTTCTAGGTCCCTAGAGGGATTTCTAGGTCCCTAGAGGGATAGATTTATATGTCCCTAGAGGGATTTCTATGTCCCTAGAGGGATTTCTATGTCCCTAGAGGGATTTCTATGTCCCTAGAGGGATTTCTAGGTCCCTAGAGAGAGAGATTTCTATGTCCCTAGAGGGATTTCTAGGTCCCTAGAGGGATTTCTAGGTCCCTAGGGGGATAGATTTCTATGTCCCTAGAGGGATTTCTATGTCCCTAGAGGGATTTCTAGGTCCCTAGAGAGATTTCTAGGTCCCTAGAGGGATAGATTTCTAGGTCCCTAGAGGGATTTCAATGTCCCTAGAGGGATTTCAATGTCCCTAGAGGGATTTCTAGGTCCCTAGAGGGATTTCTAGGTCCCTAGAGGGATTTCTAGGTCCCTAGAGGGATTTCTATGCCCCTAGAGGGATTTCTATGTCCCTAGAGGGATTTCTATGTCCCTAGAGAGATTTCTAGGTCCCTAGAGGGATAGATTTCTAGGTCCCTAGAGGGATTTCAATGTCCCTAGAGGGATTTCTAGGTCCCTAGAGAGAGAGATTTCTATGTCCCTAGAGGGATTTCTATGTCGCTAGAGGGATTTCTATGTCGCTAGAGGGATTTCTAGGTCTCTAGAGGGATAGATTTCTAGGTCCCTAGAGGGATTTCAATGTCCCTAGAGGGATTTCTAGGTCCCTAGAGGGATTTCTATGTCCCTAGAGAGATTTCTAGCTCCCTAGAGGGATAGATTTCTAGGTCCCTAGAGGGATTTCAATGTTCCTAGAGGGATTTATAGGGATTCTAGAGCGTGTTACAGGATTTTAAGAGGTATATCTAGGTCCGTAGAGGGATTTCTAGGTCCCTAGAGAGAGAGATTTCTATGTCCCTAGAGGGATTTCTATGTCCCTAGAGGGATTTCTAGGTATAATTAGGAATAATTAATTATGTTTCTTTTTATATAAATTTTTAATATAATTTTTGCTTTACTAAGATTAACAAGTTTCAACTTTGTTGCAGCTTATTCTGTTATTGAAGCGTGCGAGTCTGGGTCTATGTTTGATGGATATATTGATCATTTGAAAAATGGTAACATTTCTTTCGTTATATTTTTTTCATTAATTAGAAAAACTGGTTAAGTTGGCTCGATTCGCTTAGAAATTTGGGTACTTGAGTATATAACGCACGGCACTAGCAGGCCAATGTTCTGCGCATGCCCCAGCGGTTACATTTTATAACAGTTACGTTTCTACCAGTTACCTTGGATAACCTTTTAAAATATTTTGATTTGAATCTGAGATCGCCTCCCTTCGGATATTTTGAAGAGAAAAGATTTGCCTAGAGGGATTTCTATGTCCCTAGAGGGATTTCTATGTCCCTAGAGGGATTTCTATGTCCCTAGAGGGATTTCTAGGTCCCTAGAGAGAGAGATTTCTATGTCCCTAGAGGGATTTCTATGTCGCTAGAGGGATTTCTATGTCGCTAGAGGGATTTCTAGGTCCCTAGAGGGATTTCAATGTCCCTAGAGGGATTTCTAGGTCCCTAGAGGGATTTCTAGGTCCCTAGAGGGATTTCTAGGTCCCTAGAGGGATTTCTAGGTCCCTAGAGAGAGAGATTTCTATGTCCCTAGAGGGATTTCTATGTCACTAGAGAGATTTCTAGGTCCCTAGAGGGATTTCAATGTCCCTAGAGGGATTTCTAGGTCCCTAGAGGGATAGATTTCTAGGTCCCTAGAGGGATTTCAATGTCCCTAGAGGGATTTCTAGGTCCCTAGAGGGATTTCTATGTCCCTAGAGGGATTTCTAGGTCCCTAGAGGGATTTCTAGGTCCCTAGAGGGATAGATTTCTATGTCCCTAGAGGGATTTCTATGTCACTAGAGAGATTTCTAGGTCCCTAGAGGGATTTCAATGTCCCTAGAGGGATTTCTAGGTCCCTAGAGGGATAGATTTCTAGGTCCCTAGAGGGATTTCTAGGTCCCTAGAGAGAGAGATTTCTATGTCCCTAGAGGGATTTCTATGTCGCTAGAGGGATTTCTATGTCGCTAGAGGGATTTCTAGGTCCCTAGAGGGATTTCTAGGTCCCTAGAGGGATTTCTAGGTCCCTAGAGAGAGAGATTTCTATGTCCCTAGAGGGATTTCTATGTCGCTAGAGGGATTTCTATGTCGCTAGAGGGATTTCTAGGTCCCTAGAGGAATTTCTATGTCCCTAGAGGGATAGATTTCTATGTCCCTAGAGGGATTTCTATGTCCCTAGAGGGATAGATTTCTATGTCCCTAGAGGGATTTCTATGTCCCTAGAGGGATTTCTAGGTCCCTAGAGGGATTTCTATGTCCCTAGAGGGATTTCTAGGTCCCTAGAGAGAGAGATTTCTATGTCCCTAGAGGGATTTCTATGTCGCTAGAGGGATTTCTATGTCGCTAGAGGGATTTCTAGGTCCCTAGAGGGATTTCTAGGTCCCTAGAGAGAGAGATTTCTATGTCCCTAGAGGGATTTCTATGTCCCTAGAGGGATTTCTAGGTCCCTAGAGGGATTTCTATGTCCCTAGAGGGATTTCAATGTCCCTAGAGGGATTTCTAGGTCCCTAGATGGATTTCTAGGTCCCTAGAGGGATTTCTAGGTCCCTAGAGGGATAGATTTATATGTCCCTAGAGGGATTTCTATGTCCCTAGAGGGATTTCTATGTCCCTAGAGGGATTTCTAGGTCCCTAGAGGGATTTCTAGGTCCCTAGAGGGATTTCTAGGTCCCTAGAGGGATTTCTATGCCCCTAGAGGGATTTCTATGTCCCTAGAGGGATTTCTATGTCCCTAGAGAGATTTCTAGGTCCCTAGAGGGATAGATTTCTAGGTCCCTAGAGGGATTTCAATGTCCCTAGAGGGATTTCTAGGTCCCTAGAGAGAGAGATTTCTATGTCCCTAGAGGGATTTCTATGTCGCTAGAGGGATTTCTATGTCGCTAGAGGGATTTCTATGTCGCTAGAGGGATTTCTAGGTCCCTAGAGGGATTTCTAGGTCCCTAGAGGGATTTCTAGGTCCCTAGAGAGAGAGATTTCTATGTCCCTAGAGGGATTTCTATGTCGCTAGAGGGATTTCTATGTCGCTAGAGGGATTTCTAGGTCCCTAGAGGAATTTCTATGTCCCTAGAGGGATAGATTTCTATGTCCCTAGAGGGATTTCTATGTCCCTAGAGGGATAGATTTCTATGTCCCTAGAGGGATTTCTATGTCCCTAGAGGGATTTCAATGTCCCTAGAGGGATTTCTAGGTCCCTAGATGGATTTCTAGGTCCCTAGAGGGATTTCTAGGTCCCTAGAGGGATAGATTTATATGTCCCTAGAGGGATTTCTATGTCCCTAGAGGGATTTCTATGTCCCTAGAGGGATTTCTATGTCCCTAGAGGGATTTCTAGGTCCCTAGAGAGAGAGATTTCTATGTCCCTAGAGGGATTTCTAGGTCCCTAGAGGGATTTCTAGGTCCCTAGGGGGATAGATTTCTATGTCCCTAGAGGGATTTCTATGTCCCTAGAGGGATTTCTAGGTCCCTAGAGAGATTTCTAGGTCCCTAGAGGGATAGATTTCTAGGTCCCTAGAGGGATTTCTATGTCCCTAGAGGGATTTCAATGTCCCTAGAGGGATTTCTAGGTCCCTAGAGGGATTTCTAGGTCCCTAGAGGGATTTCTATGTCCCTAGAGGGATTTCTATGTCCCTAGAGAGATTTCTAGGTCCCTAGAGGGATAGATTTCTAGGTCCCTAGAGGGATTTCAATGTCCCTAGAGGGATTTCTAGGTCCCTAGAGAGAGAGATTTCTATGTCCCTAGAGGGATTTCTATGTCGCTAGAGGGATTTCTATGTCGCTAGAGGGATTTCTAGGTCTCTAGAGGGATAGATTTCTAGGTCCCTAGAGGGATTTCAATGTCCCTAGAGGGATTTCTAGGTCCCTAGAGGGATTTCTATGTCCCTAGAGAGATTTCTAGCTCCCTAGAGGGATAGATTTCTAGGTCCCTAGAGGGATTTCAATGTTCCTAGAGGGATTTATAGGGATTCTAGAGCGTGTTACAGGATTTTAAGAGGTATATCTAGGTCCGTAGAGGGATTTCTAGGTCCCTAGAGAGAGAGATTTCTATGTCCCTAGAGGGATTTCTATGTCCCTAGAGGGATTTCTAGGTATAATTAGGAATAATTAATTATGTTTCTTTTTATATAAATTTTTAATATAATTTTTGCTTTACTAAGATTAACAAGTTTCAACTTTGTTGCAGCTTATTCTGTTATTGAAGCGTGCGAGTCTGGGTCTATGTTTGATGGATATATTGATCATTTGAAAAATGGTAACATTTCTTTCGTTATATTTTTTTCATTAATTAGAAAAACTGGTTAAGTTGGCTCGATTCGCTTAGAAATTTGGGTACTTGAGTATATAACGCACGGCACTAGCAGGCCAATGTTCTGCGCATGCCCCAGCGGTTACATTTTATAACAGTTACGTTTCTACCAGTTACCTTGGATAACCTTTTAAAATATTTTGATTTGAATCTGAGATCGCCTCCCTTCGGATATTTTGAAGAGAAAAGATTTGCCTAGAGGGATTTCTATGTCCCTAGAGGGATTTCTATGTCCCTAGAGGGATTTCTAGGTCCCTAGAGAGAGAGATTTCTATGTCCCTAGAGGGATTTCTATGTCGCTAGAGGGATTTCTATGTCGCTAGAGGGATTTCTAGGTCCCTAGAGGGATTTCAATGTCCCTAGAGGGATTTCTAGGTCCCTAGAGGGATTTCTAGGTCCCTAGAGGGATTTCTAGGTCCCTAGAGGGATTTCTAGGTCCCTAGAGAGAGAGATTTCTATGTCCCTAGAGGGATTTCTATGTCACTAGAGAGATTTCTAGGTCCCTAGAGGGATTTCAATGTCCCTAGAGGGATTTCTATGTCCCTAGAGGGATTTCTAGGTCCCTAGAGAGAGAGATTTCTATGTCCCTAGAGGGATTTCTATGTCGCTAGAGGGATTTCTATGTCGCTAGAGGGATTTCTAGGTCCCTAGAGGGATTTCAATGTCCCTAGAGGGATTTCTAGGTCCCTAGAGGGATTTCTAGGTCCCTAGAGGGATTTCTAGGTCCCTAGAGGGATTTCTAGGTCCCTAGAGAGAGAGATTTCTATGTCCCTAGAGGGATTTCTATGTCACTAGAGAGATTTCTAGGTCCCTAGAGGGATTTCAATGTCCCTAGAGGGATTTCTAGGTCCCTAGAGGGATAGATTTCTAGGTCCCTAGAGGGATTTCAATGTCCCTAGAGGGATTTCTAGGTCCCTAGAGGGATTTCTATGTCCCTAGAGGGATTTCTAGGTCCCTAGAGGGATTTCTAGGTCCCTAGAGGGATAGATTTCTATGTCCCTAGAGGGATTTCTATGTCACTAGAGAGATTTCTAGGTCCCTAGAGGGATTTCAATGTCCCTAGAGGGATTTCTAGGTCCCTAGAGGGATAGATTTCTAGGTCCCTAGAGGGATTTCTAGGTCCCTAGAGAGAGAGATTTCTATGTCCCTAGAGGGATTTCTATGTCGCTAGAGGGATTTCTATGTCGCTAGAGGGATTTCTAGGTCCCTAGAGGGATTTCTAGGTCCCTAGAGGGATTTCTAGGTCCCTAGAGAGAGAGATTTCTATGTCCCTAGAGGGATTTCTATGTCGCTAGAGGGATTTCTATGTCGCTAGAGGGATTTCTAGGTCCCTAGAGGAATTTCTATGTCCCTAGAGGGATAGATTTCTATGTCCCTAGAGGGATTTCTATGTCCCTAGAGGGATAGATTTCTATGTCCCTAGAGGGATTTCTATGTCCCTAGAGGGATTTCTAGGTCCCTAGAGGGATTTCTATGTCCCTAGAGGGATTTCTAGGTCCCTAGAGAGAGAGATTTCTATGTCCCTAGAGGGATTTCTATGTCGCTAGAGGGATTTCTATGTCGCTAGAGGGATTTCTAGGTCCCTAGAGGGATTTCTAGGTCCCTAGAGAGAGAGATTTCTATGTCCCTAGAGGGATTTCTATGTCCCTAGAGGGATTTCTAGGTCCCTAGAGGGATTTCTATGTCCCTAGAGGGATTTCAATGTCCCTAGAGGGATTTCTAGGTCCCTAGATGGATTTCTAGGTCCCTAGAGGGATTTCTAGGTCCCTAGAGGGATAGATTTATATGTCCCTAGAGGGATTTCTATGTCCCTAGAGGGATTTCTATGTCCCTAGAGGGATTTCTAGGTCCCTAGAGGGATTTCTAGGTCCCTAGAGGGATTTCTAGGTCCCTAGAGGGATTTCTATGCCCCTAGAGGGATTTCTATGTCCCTAGAGGGATTTCTATGTCCCTAGAGAGATTTCTAGGTCCCTAGAGGGATAGATTTCTAGGTCCCTAGAGGGATTTCAATGTCCCTAGAGGGATTTCTAGGTCCCTAGAGAGAGAGATTTCTATGTCCCTAGAGGGATTTCTATGTCGCTAGAGGGATTTCTATGTCGCTAGAGGGATTTCTATGTCGCTAGAGGGATTTCTAGGTCCCTAGAGGGATTTCTAGGTCCCTAGAGGGATTTCTAGGTCCCTAGAGAGAGAGATTTCTATGTCCCTAGAGGGATTTCTATGTCGCTAGAGGGATTTCTATGTCGCTAGAGGGATTTCTAGGTCCCTAGAGGAATTTCTATGTCCCTAGAGGGATAGATTTCTATGTCCCTAGAGGGATTTCTATGTCCCTAGAGGGATAGATTTCTATGTCCCTAGAGGGATTTCTATGTCCCTAGAGGGATTTCAATGTCCCTAGAGGGATTTCTAGGTCCCTAGATGGATTTCTAGGTCCCTAGAGGGATTTCTAGGTCCCTAGAGGGATAGATTTATATGTCCCTAGAGGGATTTCTATGTCCCTAGAGGGATTTCTATGTCCCTAGAGGGATTTCTATGTCCCTAGAGGGATTTCTAGGTCCCTAGAGAGAGAGATTTCTATGTCCCTAGAGGGATTTCTAGGTCCCTAGAGGGATTTCTAGGTCCCTAGGGGGATAGATTTCTATGTCCCTAGAGGGATTTCTATGTCCCTAGAGGGATTTCTAGGTCCCTAGAGAGATTTCTAGGTCCCTAGAGGGATAGATTTCTAGGTCCCTAGAGGGATTTCTATGTCCCTAGAGGGATTTCAATGTCCCTAGAGGGATTTCTAGGTCCCTAGAGGGATTTCTAGGTCCCTAGAGGGATTTCTAGGTCCCTAGAGGGATTTCTATGCCCCTAGAGGGATTTCTATGTCCCTAGAGGGATTTCTATGTCCCTAGAGAGATTTCTAGGTCCCTAGAGGGATAGATTTCTAGGTCCCTAGAGGGATTTAAATGTCCCTAGAGGGATTTCTAGGTCCCTAGAGAGAGAGATTTCTATGTCCCTAGAGGGATTTCTATGTCGCTAGAGGGATTTCTATGTCGCTAGAGGGATTTCTAGGTCTCTAGAGGGATAGATTTCTAGGTCCCTAGAGGGATTTCAATGTCCCTAGAGGGATTTCTAGGTCCCTAGAGGGATTTCTATGTCCCTAGAGAGATTTCTAGCTCCCTAGAGGGATAGATTTCTAGGTCCCTAGAGGGATTTCAATGTTCCTAGAGGGATTTATAGGGATTCTAGAGCGTGTTACAGGATTTTAAGAGGTATATCTAGGTCCGTAGAGGGATTTCTAGGTCCCTAGAGAGAGAGATTTCTATGTCCCTAGAGGGATTTCTATGTCCCTAGAGGGATTTCTAGGTATAATTAGGAATAATTAATTATGTTTCTTTTTATATAAATTTTTAATATAATTTTTGCTTTACTAAGATTAACAAGTTTCAACTTTGTTGCAGCTTATTCTGTTATTGAAGCGTGCGAGTCTGGGTCTATGTTTGATGGATATATTGATCATTTGAAAAATGGTAACATTTCTTTCGTTATATTTTTTTCATTAATTAGAAAAACTGGTTAAGTTGGCTCGATTCGCTTAGAAATTTGGGTACTTGAGTATATAACGCACGGCACTAGCAGGCCAATGTTCTGCGCATGCCCCAGCGGTTACATTTTATAACAGTTACGTTTCTACCAGTTACCTTGGATAACCTTTTAAAATATTTTGATTTGAATCTGAGATCGCCTCCCTTCGGATATTTTGAAGAGAAAAGATTTGCCTAGAGGGATTTCTATGTCCCTAGAGGGATTTCTATGTCCCTAGAGGGATTTCTAGGTCCCTAGAGAGAGAGATTTCTATGTCCCTAGAGGGATTTCTATGTCGCTAGAGGGATTTCTATGTCGCTAGAGGGATTTCTAGGTCCCTAGAGGGATTTCAATGTCCCTAGAGGGATTTCTAGGTCCCTAGAGGGATTTCTAGGTCCCTAGAGGGATTTCTAGGTCCCTAGAGGGATTTCTAGGTCCCTAGAGAGAGAGATTTCTATGTCCCTAGAGGGATTTCTATGTCACTAGAGAGATTTCTAGGTCCCTAGAGGGATTTCAATGTCCCTAGAGGGATTTCTAGGTCCCTAGAGGGATAGATTTCTAGGTCCCTAGAGGGATTTCTAGGTCCCTAGAGGGATTTCTATGTCCCTAGAGGGATTTCTAGGTCCCTAGAGGGATTTCTAGGTCCCTAGAGGGATAGATTTCTATGTCCCTAGAGGGATTTCTATGTCACTAGAGAGATTTCTAGGTCCCTAGAGGGATTTCAATGTCCCTAGAGGGATTTCTAGGTCCCTAGAGGAATAGATTTCTAGGTCCCTAGAGGGATTTCTAGGTCCCTAGAGAGAGAGATTTCTATGTCCCTAGAGGGATTTCTATGTCGCTAGAGGGATTTCTATGTCGCTAGAGGGATTTCTAGGTCCCTAGAGGGATTTCTAGGTCCCTAGAGGGATTTCTAGGTCCCTAGAGAGAGAGATTTCTATGTCCCTAGAGGGATTTCTATGTCGCTAGAGGGATTTCTATGTCGCTAGAGGGATTTCTAGGTCCCTAGAGGAATTTCTATGTCCCTAGAGGGATAGATTTCTATGTCCCTAGAGGGATTTCTATGTCCCTAGAGGGATAGCTTTCTATGTCCCTAGAGGGATTTCTATGTCCCTAGAGGGATTTCTAGGTCCCTAGAGGGATTTCTATGTCCCTAGAGGGATTTCTAGGTCCCTAGAGAGAGAGATTTCTATGTCCCTAGAGGGATTTCTATGTCGCTAGAGGGATTTCTATGTCGCTAGAGGGATTTCTAGGTCCCTAGAGGGATTTCTAGGTCCCTAGAGAGAGAGATTTCTATGTCCCTAGAGGGATTTCTATGTCCCTAGAGGGATTTCTAGGTCCCTAGAGGGATTTCTATGTCCCTAGAGGGATTTCAATGTCCCTAGAGGGATTTCTAGGTCCCTAGATGGATTTCTAGGTCCCTAGAGGGATTTCTAGGTCCCTAGAGGGATAGATTTATATGTCCCTAGAGGGATTTCTATGTCCCTAGAGGGATTTCTATGTCCCTAGAGGGATTTCTATGTCCCTAGAGGGATTTCTAGGTCCCTAGAGAGAGAGATTTCTATGTCCCTAGAGGGATTTCTAGGTCCCTAGAGGGATTTCTAGGTCCCTAGAGGGATTTCTAGGTCCCTAGAGGGATAGATTTCTATGTCCCTAGAGGGATTTCTATGTCCCTAGAGGGATTTCTAGGTCCCTAGAGAGATTTCTAGGTCCCTAGAGGGATAGATTTCTAGGTCCCTAGAGGGATTTCAATGTCCCTAGAGGGATTTCAATGTCCCTAGAGGGATTTCTAGGTCCCTAGAGGGATTTCTAGGTCCCTAGAGAGATTTCTATGCCCCTAGAGGGATTTCTATGTCCCTAGAGGGATTTCTATGTCCCTAGAGAGATTTCTAGGTCCCTAGAGGGATAGATTTCTAGGTCCCTAGAGGGATTTCAATGTCCCTAGAGGGATTTCTAGGTCCCTAGAGAGAGAGATTTCTATGTCACTAGAGGGATTTCTATGTCGCTAGAGGGATTTCTATGTCGCTAGAGGGATTTCTAGGTCTCTAGAGGGATAGATTTCTAGGTCCCTAGAGGGATTTCAATGTCCCTAGAGAGATTTCTAGGTCCCTAGAGGGATTTCTATGTCCCTAGAGAGATTTCTAGCTCCCTAGAGGGATAGATTTCTAGGTCCCTAGAGGGATTTCAATGTTCCTAGAGGGATTTATAGGGATTCTAGAGCGTGTTACAGGATTTTAAGAGGTATATCTAGGTCCGTAGAGGGATTTCTAGGTCCCTAGAGAGAGAGATTTCTATGTCCCTAGAGGGATTTCTATGTCCCTAGAGGGATTTCTAGGTATAATTAGGAATAATTAATTATGTTTCTTTTTATATAAATTTTTAATATAATTTTTGCTTTACTAAGATTAACAAGTTTCAACTTTGTTGCAGCTTATTCTGTTATTGAAGCGTGCGAGTCTGGGTCTATGTTTGATGGATATATTGATCATTTGAAAAATGGTAACATTTCTTTCGTTATATTTTTTTCATTAATTAGAAAAACTGGTTAAGTTGGCTCGATTCGCTTAGAAATTTGGGTACTTGAGTATATAACGCACGGCACTAGCAGGCCAATGTTCTGCGCATGCCCCAGCGGTTACATTTTATAACAGTTACGTTTCTACCAGTTACCTTGGATAACCTTTTAAAATATTTTGATTTGAATCTGAGATCGCCTCCCTTCGGATATTTTGAAGAGAAAAGATTTGCCTAGAGGGATTTCTATGTCCCTAGAGGGATTTCTATGTCCCTAGAGGGATTTCTAGGTCCCTAGAGAGAGAGATTTCTATGTCCCTAGAGGGATTTCTATGTCGCTAGAGGGATTTCTATGTCGCTAGAGGGATTTCTAGGTCCCTAGAGGGATTTCAATGTCCCTAGAGGGATTTCTAGGTCCCTAGAGGGATTTCTAGGTCCCTAGAGGGATTTCTAGGTCCCTAGAGGGATTTCTAGGTCCCTAGAGGGATTTCTATGTCCCTAGAGGGATAGATTTATATGTCCCTAGAGGGATTTCTATGTCCCTAGAGGGATTTCTATGTCCCTAGAGGGATTTCTATGTCCCTAGAGGGATTTTTAGGTCCCTAGAGAGAGAGATTTCTATGTCCCTAGAGGGATTTCTATGTCGCTAGAGGGATTTCTATGTCGCTAGAGGGATTTCTAGGTCCCTAGAGGGATAGATTTCTAGGTCCCTAGAGGGATTTCTATGTCGCTAGAGGGATTTCTATGTCGCTAGAGGGATTTCTAGGTCCCTAGAGGGATTTCAATGTCGCTAGAGGGATTTCTATGTCGCTAGAGGGATTTCTATGTCCCTAGAGGGATAGATTTCTATGTCCCTAGAGGGATTTCTATGTCCCTAGAGGGATTTCTAGGTCCCTAGAGAGAGAGATTTCTATGTCCCTAGAGGGATTTCTATGTCCCTAGAGGGATTTCTAGGTCCCTAGAGGGATTTCTATGTCCCTAGAGGGATTTCAATGTCCCTAGAGGGATTTCTAGGTCCCTAGATGGATTTCTAGGTCCCTAGAGGGATTTCTAGGTCCCTAGAGGGATAGATTTATATGTCCCTAGAGGGATTTCTATGTCCCTAGAGGGATTTCTATGTCCCTAGAGGGATTTCTATGTCCCTAGAGGGATTTCTAGGTCCCTAGAGAGAGAGATTTCTATGTCCCTAGAGGGATTTCTAGGTCCCTAGAGGGATTTCTAGGTCCCTAGAGGGATTTCTAGGTCCCTAGGGGGATAGATTTCTATGTCCCTAGAGGGATTTCTATGTCCCTAGAGGGATTTCTAGGTCCCTAGAGAGATTTCTAGGTCCCTAGAGGGATAGATTTCTAGGTCCCTAGAGGGATTTCAATGTCCCTAGAGGGATTTCAATGTCCCTAGAGGGATTTCTAGGTCCCTAGAGGGATTTCTAGGTCCCTAGAGGGATTTCTAGGTCCCTAGAGGGATTTCTATGCCCCTAGAGGGATTTCTATGTCCCTAGAGGGATTTCTATGTCCCTAGAGAGATTTCTAGGTCCCTAGAGGGATAGATTTCTAGGTCCCTAGAGGGATTTCAATGTCCCTAGAGGGATTTCTAGGTCCCTAGAGAGAGAGATTTCTATGTCCCTAGAGGGATTTCTATGTCGCTAGAGGGATTTCTATGTCGCTAGAGGGATTTCTAGGTCTCTAGAGGGATAGATTTCTAGGTCCCTAGAGGGATTTCAATGTCCCTAGAGGGATTTCTAGGTCCCTAGAGGGATTTCTATGTCCCTAGAGAGATTTCTAGCTCCCTAGAGGGATAGATTTCTAGGTCCCTAGAGGGATTTCAATGTTCCTAGAGGGATTTATAGGGATTCTAGAGCGTGTTACAGGATTTTAAGAGGTATATCTAGGTCCGTAGAGGGATTTCTAGGTCCCTAGAGAGAGAGATTTCTATGTCCCTAGAGGGATTTCTATGTCCCTAGAGGGATTTCTAGGTATAATTAGGAATAATTAATTATGTTTCTTTTTATATAAATTTTTAATATAATTTTTGCTTTACTAAGATTAACAAGTTTCAACTTTGTTGCAGCTTATTCTGTTATTGAAGCGTGCGAGTCTGGGTCTATGTTTGATGGATATATTGATCATTTGAAAAATGGTAACATTTCTTTCGTTATATTTTTTTCATTAATTAGAAAAACTGGTTAAGTTGGCTCGATTCGCTTAGAAATTTGGGTACTTGAGTATATAACGCACGGCACTAGCAGGCCAATGTTCTGCGCATGCCCCAGCGGTTACATTTTATAACAGTTACGTTTCTACCAGTTACCTTGGATAACCTTTTAAAATATTTTGATTTGAATCTGAGATCGCCTCCCTTCGGATATTTTGAAGAGAAAAGATTTGCCTAGAGGGATTTCTATGTCCCTAGAGGGATTTCTATGTCCCTAGAGGGATTTCTAGGTCCCTAGAGAGAGAGATTTCTATGTCCCTAGAGGGATTTCTATGTCGCTAGAGGGATTTCTAGGTCGCTAGAGGGATTTCTAGGTCCCTAGAGGGATTTCTATGTCCCTAGAGGGATAGATTTCTATGTCCCTAGAGGGATTTCTATGTCGCTAGAGGGATTTCTATGTCGCTAGAGGGATTTCTAGGTCCCTAGAGGGATTTCTATGTCCCTAGAGGGATAGATTTCTATGTCCCTAGAGGGATTTCTATGTCCCTAGAGGGATAGATTTCTATGTCCCTAGAGGGATTTCTATGTCCCTGGAGTGATTTCTATGTCCCTAGAGGGATTTCTAGGTCTCTAGAGGGATTTCTATGTCCCTAGAGGGATTTCTAGGTCCCTAGAGAGAGAGATTTCTATGTCCCTAGAGGGATTTCTATGTCGCTAGAGGGATTTCTATGTCGCTAGAGGGATTTCTAGGTCCCTAGAGGGATTTCTAAGTCCCTAGAGAGAGAGATTTCTAGGTCCCTAGAGGGATTTCTAGGTCCCTAGAGGGATTTCTATGTCCCTAGAGGGATTTTTAGGTCCCTAGAGAGAGAGATTTCTATGTCCCTAGAGGGATTTCTATGTCGCTAGAGGGATTTCTATGTCGCTAGAGGGATTTCTAGGTCCCTAGAGGGATAGATTTCAAGGTCCCTAGAGGGATTTCTATGTCCCTAGAGGGATTTCTAGGTCCCTAGAGAGAGAGATTTCTATGTCCCTAGAGGGATTTCTATGTCGCTAGAGGGATTTCTATGTCGCTAGAGGGATTTCTAGGTCCCTAGAGGGATTTCAATGTCCCTAGAGGGATTTCTAGGTCGCTAGAGGGATTTCTAGGTCCCTAGAGGGATTTCTATGTCCCTAGAGGGATAGATTTCTATGTCCCTAGAGGGATTTCTATGTCGCTAGAGGGATTTCTATGTCGCTAGAGGGATTTCTAGGTCCCTAGAGGGATTTCTATGTCCCTAGAGGGATAGATTTCTATGTCCCTAGAGGGATTTCTATGTCCCTAGAGGGATAGATTTCTATGTCCCTAGAGGGATTTCTATGTCCCTGGAGTGATTTCTATGTCCCTAGAGGGATTTCTAGGTCTCTAGAGGGATTTCTATGTCCCTAGAGGGATTTCTAGGTCCCTAGAGAGAGAGATTTCTATGTCCCTAGAGGGATTTCTATGTCGCTAGAGGGATTTCTATGTCGCTAGAGGGATTTCTAGGTCCCTAGAGGGATTTCTAAGTCCCTAGAGAGAGAGATTTCTAGGTCCCTAGAGGGATTTCTAGGTCCCTAGAGGGATTTCTATGTCCCTAGAGGGATTTTTAGGTCCCTAGAGAGAAAGATTTCTATGTCCCTAGAGGGATTTCTATGTCGCTAGAGGGATTTCTATGTCGCTAGAGGGATTTCTAGGTCCCTAGAGGGATAGATTTCTAGGTCCCTAGAGGGATTTCTATGTCGCTAGAGGGATTTCTATGTCGCTAGAGGGATTTCTAGGTCCCTAGAGGGATTTCTATGTCCCTAGAGGGATTTCTAGGTCCCTAGAGAGAGAGATTTCTATGTCCCTAGAGGGATTTCTATGTCGCTAGAGGGATTTCTATGTCGCTAGAGGGATTTCTAGGTCCCTAGAGGGATTTCAATGTCCCTAGAGGGATTTCTAGGTCCCTAGAGGGATAGATTTCTAGGTCCCTAGAGGGATTTCTATGTCGCTAGAGGGATTTCTATGTCGCTAGAGGGATTTCTAGGTCCCTAGAGGGATTTCTATGTCCCTAGAGGGATAGATTTCTATGTCCCTAGAGGGATTTCTATGTCCCTAGAGGGATTTCTAGGTCCCTAGAGGGATTTCTATGTCCCTAGAGGGATTTTTAGGTCCCTAGAGAGAGAGATTTCTATGTCCCTAGAGGGATTTCTATGTCGCTAGAGGGATTTCTATGTCGCTAGAGGGATTTCTAGGTCCCTAGAGGGATAGATTTCTAGGTCCCTAGAGGGATTTCTATGTCGCTAGAGGGATTTCTATGTCGCTAGAGGGATTTCTAGGTCCCTAGAGGGATTTCTATGTCCCTAGAGGGATAGATTTCTATGTCCCTAGAGGGATTTCTATGTCCCTAGAGGGATTTCTATGTCCCTAGAGGGATTTCTATGTCCCTAGAGGGATTTCTAGGTCCCTAGAGAGAGAGATTTCTATGTCCCTAGAGGGATTTCTATGTCGCTAGAGGGATTTCTATGTCGCTAGAGGGATTTCTAGGTCCCTAGAGGGATTTCAATGTCCCTAGAGGGATTTCTAGGTCGCTAGAGGGATTTCTAGGTCCCTAGAGGGATTTCTATGTCCCTAGAGGGATAGATTTCTATGTCCCTAGAGGGATTTCTATGTCGCTAGAGGGATTTCTATGTCGCTAGAGGGATTTCTAGGTCCCTAGAGGGATTTCTATGTCCCTAGAGGGATAGATTTCTATGTCCCTAGAGGGATTTCTATGTCCCTAGAGGGATAGATTTCTATGTCCCTAGAGGGATTTCTAGGTCTCTAGAGGGATTTCTATGTCCCTAGAGGGATTTCTAGGTCCCTAGTGAGAGAGATTTCTATGTCCCTAGAGGGATTTCTATGTCGCTAGAGGGATTTCTATGTCGCTAGAGGGATTTCTAGGTCCCTAGAGGGATTTCTAAGTCCCTAGAGAGAGAGATTTCTAGGTCCCTAGAGGGATTTCTATGTCGCTAGAGGGATTTCTATGTCGCTAGAGGGATTTCTAGGTCCCTAGAGGGAAAAATCCCTCTAGGGACATAGAAATCCCTCTAGGGACCTAGAAATCCCTCTAGGGACATAGAAATCCCTCTAGGGACATAGAAATCTATCCCTCTAGGGACATAGAAATCCCTCTAGGGACCTAGAAATCCCTCTAGCGACATAGAAATCCCTCTAGCGACATAGAAATCCCTCTAGGGACCTAGAAATCTATCCCTCTAGGGACCTAGAAATCCCTCTAGGGACATTGAAATCCCTCTAGGGACCTAGAAATCCCTCTAGCGACATAGAAATCCCTCTAGCGACATAGAAATCCCTCTAGGGACATAGAAATCTCTCTCTCTAGGGACCTAGAAATCCCTCTAGGGACATAGAAATCCCTCTAGGGACCTAGAAATCCCTCTAGCGACATAGAAATCCCTCTAGCGACATAGAAATCCCTCTAGGGACCTAGAAATCTATCCCTCTAGGGACCTAGAAATCCCTCTAGCGACATAGAAATCCCTCTAGCGACATAGAAATCCCTCTAGGGACATAGAAATCTTTCTCTCTAGGGACCTAAAAATCCCTCTAGGGACATAGAAATCCCTCTAGGGACCTAGAAATCCCTCTAGGGACCTAGAAATCTCTCTCTCTAGGGACTTAGAAATCCCTCTAGGGACCTAGAAATCCCTCTAGCGACATAGAAATCCCTCTAGCGACATAGAAATCCCTCTAGGGACATAGAAATCTCTCTCTCTAGGGACCTAGAAATCCCTCTAGGGACATAGAAATCCCTCTAGAGACCTAGAAATCCCTCTAGGGACATAGAAATCACTCCAGGGACATAGAAATCCCTCTAGGGACATAGAAATCTATCCCTCTAGGGACATAGAAATCCCTCTAGGGACATAGAAATCTATCCCTCTAGGGACATAGAAATCCCTCTAGGGACCTAGAAATCCCTCTAGCGACATAGAAATCCCTCTAGCGACATAGAAATCCCTCTAGGGACATAGAAATCTATCCCTCTAGGGACATAGAAATCCCTCTAGGGACCTAGAAATCCCTCTAGCGACCTAGAAATCCCTCTAGGGACATTGAAATCCCTCTAGGGACCTAGAAATCCCTCTAGCGACATAGAAATCCCTCTAGCGACATAGAAATCCCTCTAGGGACATAGAAATCTCTCTCTCTAGGGACCTAGAAATCCCTCTAGGGACATAGAAATCCCTCTAGGGACCTTGAAATCTATCCCTCTAGGGACCTAGAAATCCCTCTAGCGACATAGAAATCCCTCTAGCGACATAGAAATCCCTCTAGGGACATAGAAATCTCTCTCTCTAGGGACCTAAAAATCCCTCTAGGGACATAGAAATCCCTCTAGGGACCTAGAAATCCCTCTAGGGACCTAGAAATCTCTCTCTCTAGGGACTTAGAAATCCCTCTAGGGACCTAGAAATCCCTCTAGCGACATAGAAATCCCTCTAGCGACATAGAAATCCCTCTAGGGACATAGAAATCTCTCTCTCTAGGGACCTAGAAATCCCTCTAGGGACATAGAAATCCCTCTAGAGACCTAGAAATCCCTCTAGGGACATAGAAATCACTCCAGGGACATAGAAATCCCTCTAGGGACATAGAAATCTATCCCTCTAGGGACATAGAAATCCCTCTAGGGACATAGAAATCTATCCCTCTAGGGACATAGAAATCCCTCTAGGGACCTAGAAATCCCTCTAGCGACATAGAAATCCCTCTAGCGACATAGAAATCCCTCTAGGGACATAGAAATCTATCCCTCTAGGGACATAGAAATCCCTCTAGGGACCTAGAAATCCCTCTAGCGACCTAGAAATCCCTCTAGCGACATAGAAATCCCTCTAGGGACATAGAAATCTCTCTCTCTAGGGACCTAGAAATCCCTCTAGGGACATAGAAATCCCTCTAGGGACATAGAAATCCCTCTAGGCAAATCTTTTCTCTTCAAAATATCCGAAGGGAGGCGATCTCAGATTCAAATCAAAATATTTTAAAAGGTTATCCAAGGTAACTGGTAGAAACGTAACTGTTATAAAATGTAACCGCTGGGGCATGCGCAGAACATTGGCCTGCTAGTGCCGTGCGTTATATACTCAAGTACCCAAATTTCTAAGCGAATCGAGCCAACTTAACCAGTTTTTCTAATTAATGAAAAAAATATAACGAAAGAAATGTTACCATTTTTCAAATGATCAATATATCCATCAAACATAGACCCAGACTCGCACGCTTCAATAACAGAATAAGCTGCAACAAAGTTGAAACTTGTTAATCTTAGTAAAGCAAAAATTATATTAAAAATTTATATAAAAAGAAACATAATTAATTATTCCTAATTATACCTAGAAATCCCTCTAGGGACATAGAAATCCCTCTAGGGACATAGAAATCTCTCTCTCTAGGGACCTAGAAATCCCTCTACGGACCTAGATATACCTCTTAAAATCCTGTAACACGCTCTAGAATCCCTATAAATCCCTCTAGGAACATTGAAATCCCTCTAGGGACCTAGAAATCTATCCCTCTAGGGAGCTAGAAATCTCTCTAGGGACATAGAAATCCCTCTAGGGACCTAGAAATCCCTCTAGGGACATTGAAATCCCTCTAGGGACCTAGAAATCTATCCCTCTAGAGACCTAGAAATCCCTCTAGCGACATAGAAATCCCTCTAGCGACATAGAAATCCCTCTAGGGACATAGAAATCTCTCTCTCTAGGGACCTAGAAATCCCTCTAGGGACATTGAAATCCCTCTAGGGACCTAGAAATCTATCCCTCTAGGGACCTAGAAATCTCTCTAGGGACATAGAAATCCCTCTAGGGACATAGAAATCCCTCTAGGGGCATAGAAATCCCTCTAGGGACCTAGAAATCCCTCTAGGGACCTAGAAATCCCTCTAGGGACCTAGAAATCCCTCTAGGGACATTGAAATCCCTCTAGGGACATTGAAATCCCTCTAGGGACCTAGAAATCTATCCCTCTAGGGACCTAGAAATCTCTCTAGGGACCTAGAAATCCCTCTAGGGACATAGAAATCCCTCTAGGGACATAGAAATCTATCCCCCTAGGGACCTAGAAATCCCTCTAGGGACCTAGAAATCCCTCTAGGGACCTAGAAATCCCTCTAGGGACATAGAAATCTCTCTCTCTAGGGACCTAGAAATCCCTCTAGGGACATAGAAATCCCTCTAGGGACATAGAAATCCCTCTAGGGACATAGAAATCCCTCTAGGGACATATAAATCTATCCCTCTAGGGACCTAGAAATCCCTCTAGGGACCTAGAAATCCATCTAGGGACCTAGAAATCCCTCTAGGGACATTGAAATCCCTCTAGGGACATAGAAATCCCTCTAGGGACCTAGAAATCCCTCTAGGGACATAGAAATCCCTCTAGGGACATAGAAATCTCTCTCTCTAGGGACCTAGAAATCCCTCTAGGGACATAGAAATCCCTCTAGGGACATAGAAATCTATCCCTCTAGGGACATAGAAATCCCTCTAGCGACATAGAAATCCCTCTAGCGACATTGAAATCCCTCTAGGGACCTAGAAATCCCTCTAGCGACATAGAAATCCCTCTAGCGACATAGAAATCCCTCTAGGGACCTAGAAATCTATCCCTCTAGGGACCTAGAAATCCCTCTAGCGACATAGAAATCCCTCTAGCGACATAGAAATCCCTCTAGGGACATAGAAATCTCTCTCTCTAGGGACCTAAAAATCCCTCTAGGGACATAGAAATCCCTCTAGGGACATAGAAATCCCTCTAGGGACATAGAAATCCCTCTAGGGACATATAAATCTATCCCTCTAGGGACATAGAAATCCCTCTAGGGACCTAGAAATCCCTCTAGGGACCTAGAAATCCCTCTAGGGACCTAGAAATCCCTCTAGGGACCTAGAAATCCCTCTAGGGACATTGAAATCCCTCTAGGGACCTAGAAATCCCTCTAGCGACATAGAAATCCCTCTAGCGACATAGAAATCCCTCTAGGGACATAGAAATCTCTCTCTCTAGGGACCTAGAAATCCCTCTAGGGACATAGAAATCCCTCTAGGGACATAGAAATCCCTCTAGGCAAATCTTTTCTCTTCAAAATATCCGAAGGGAGGCGATCTCAGATTCAAATCAAAATATTTTAAAAGGTTATCCAAGGTAACTGGTAGAAACGTAACTGTTATAAAATGTAACCGCTGGGGCATGCGCAGAACATCGGCCTGCTAGTGCCGTGCGTTATATACTCAAGTACCCAAATTTCTAAGCGAATCGAGCCAACTTAACCAGTTTTTCTAATTAATGAAAAAAATATAACGAAAGAAATGTTACCATTTTTCAAATGATCAATATATCCATCAAACATAGACCCAGACTCGCACGCTTCAATAACAGAATAAGCTGCAACAAAGTTGAAACTTGTTAATCTTAGTAAAGCAAAAATTATATTAAAAATTTATATAAAAAGAAACATAATTAATTATTCCTAATTATACCTAGAAATCCCTCTAGGGACATAGAAATCCCTCTAGGGACATAGAAATCTCTCTCTCTAGGGACCTAGAAATCCCTCTACGGACCTAGATATACCTCTTAAAATCCTGTAACACGCTCTAGAATCCCTATAAATCCCTCTAGGAACATTGAAATCCCTCTAGGGACCTAGAAATCTATCCCTCTAGGGAGCTAGAAATCTCTCTAGGGACATAGAAATCCCTCTAGGGACCTAGAAATCTCTCTAGGGACATTGAAATCCCTCTAGGGACCTAGAAATCTATCCCTCTAGAGACCTAGAAATCCCTCTAGCGACATAGAAATCCCTCTAGCGACATAGAAATCCCTCTAGTGACATAGAAATCTCTCTCTCTAGGGACCTAGAAATCCCTCTAGGGACATTGAAATCCCTCTAGGGACCTAGAAATCTATCCCTCTAGGGACCTAGAAATCTCTCTAGGGACATAGAAATCCCTCTAGGGACATAGAAATCCCTCTAGGGGCATAGAAATCTCTCTAGGGACCTAGAAATCCCTCTAGGGACCTAGAAATCCCTCTAGGGACCTAGAAATCCCTCTAGGGACATTGAAATCCCTCTAGGGACATTGAAATCCCTCTAGGGACCTAGAAATCTATCCCTCTAGGGACCTAGAAATCTCTCTAGGGACCTAGAAATCCCTCTAGGGACATAGAAATCCCTCTAGGGACATAGAAATCTATCCCTCTAGGGACCTAGAAATCCCTCTAGGGACCTAGAAATCCCTCTAGGGACCTAGAAATCCCTCTAGGGACATAGAAATCTCTCTCTCTAGGGACCTAGAAATCCCTCTAGGGACATAGAAATCCCTCTAGGGACATAGAAATCCCTCTAGGGACATAGAAATCCCTCTAGGGACATATAAATCTATCCCTCTAGGGACCTAGAAATCCCTCTAGGGACCTAGAAATCCATCTAGGGACCTAGAAATCCCTCTAGGGACATTGAAATCCCTCTAGGGACATAGAAATCCCTCTAGGGACCTAGAAATCCCTCTAGGGACATAGAAATCCCTCTAGGGACATAGAAATCTCTCTCTCTAGGGACCTAGAAATCCCTCTAGGGACCTAGAAATCCCTCTAGCGACATAGAAATCCCTCTAGCGACATAGAAATCCCTCTAGGGACATAGAAATCTCTCTCTCTAGGGACCTAGAAATCCCTCTAGGGACATAGAAATCCCTCTAGGGACCTAGAAATCCCTCTAGGGACATAGAAATCCCTCTAGGGACATAGAAAGCTATCCCTCTAGGGACATAGAAATCCCTCTAGGGACATAGAAATCTATCCCTCTAGGGACATAGAAATTCCTCTAGGGACCTATAAATCCCTCTAGCGACATAGAAATCCCTCTAGCGACATAGAAATCCCTCTAGGGACATAGAAATCCCTCTAGGGACATAGAAATCTCTCTCTCTAGGGACCTAGAAATCCCTCTAGGGACATAGAAATCCCTCTAGGGACCTAGAAATCCCTCTAGGGACATAGAAATCCCTCTAGGGACATAGAAATCTATCCCTCTAGGGACATAGAAATCCCTCTAGGGACATAGAAATCTATCCCTCTAGGGACATAGAAATCCCTCTAGGGACCTAGAAATCCCTCTAGCGACATAGAAATCCCTCTAGCGACATAGAAATCCCTCTAGGGACATAGAAATCTCTCTCTCTAGGGACCTAGAAATCCCTCTAGGGACCTAGAAATCCCTCTAGGGACCTAGAAATCCCTCTAGCGACATAGAAATCCCTCTAGCGACATAGAAATCCCTCTAGGGACATAGAAATCTCTCTCTCTAGGGACCTAGAAATCCCTCTAGGGACCTAGAAATCTATCCCTCTAGGGACCTAGAAATCCCTCTAGGGACATTGAAATCCCTCTAGGGACCTAGAAATCTCTCTAGTGACATAGAAATCCCTCTAGGGACATAGAAATCTATCCCTCTAGGGACCTAGAAATCCCTCTAGGGACCTAGAAATCCCTCTAGGGACCTAGAAATCCCTCTAGGGACCTAGAAATCCCTCTAGGGACATTGAAATCCCTCTAGGGACCTAGAAATCTCTCTAGGGACATAGAAATCCCTCTAGGGACATAGAAATCCCTCTAGGGACATAGAAATCCCTCTAGGGACATAGAAATCCCTCTAGGGACATAGAAATCCCTCTAGGGACATATAAATCTATCCCTCTAGGGACCTAGAAATCCCTCTAGGGACATTGAAATCCCTCTAGGGACCTAGAAATCCCTCTAGCGAAATATAAATCCCTCTAGCGACATAGAAATCCCTCTAGGGACATAGAAATCTCTCTCTCTAGGGACCTAGAAATCCCTCTAGGGACATAGAAATCCCTCTAGGGACATAGAAATCCCTCTAGGGACATAGAAATCTCTCTAGGGGCATAGAAATCTCTCTAGGGACATAGAAATCCCTCTAGGGACCTAGAAATCCCTCTAGGGACCTAGAAATCTATCCCTCTAGGGACCTAGAAATCTCTCTAGGGGCATAGAAATCTCTCTAGGGACATAGAAATCCCTCTAGGGACCTAGAAATCCCTCTAGGGACCTAGAAATCTATCCCTCTAGGGACCTAGAAATCCCTCTAGCGACATAGAAATCCCTCTAGCGACATAGAAATCCCTCTAGGGACATAGAAATCTCTCTCTCTAGGGACCTAAAAATCCCTCTAGGGACATAGAAATCCCTCTAGGGACCTAGAAATCCCTCTAGGGACCTAGAAATCTATCCCTCTAGGGACCTAGAAATCCCTCTAGGGACATTGAAATCCCTCTAGGGACCTAGAAATCCCTCTAGCGACATAGAAATCCCTCTAGCGACATAGAAATCCCTCTAGGGACATAGAAATCTCTCTCTCTAGGGACCTAGAAATCCCTCTAGGGACATAGAAATCCCTCTAGGGACCTAGAAATCCCTCTAGCGACATAGAAATCCCTCTAGCGACATAGAAATCCCTCTAGGGACCTAGAAATCTATCCCTCTAGGGACCTAGAAATCCCTCTAGCGACATAGAAATCCCTCTAGCGACATAGAAATCCCTCTAGGGACATAGAAATCTCTCTCTCTAGGGACCTAAAATTAAAAGGGGATTTTTAGGTCCCTAGAGAGAGAGATTTCTATGTCCCTAGAGGGATTTCTATGTCGCTAGAGGGATTTCTATGTCGCTAGAGGGATTTCTAGGTCCCTAGAGGGATAGATTTCTAGGTCCCTAGAGGGATTTCTATGTCGCTAGAGAGATTTCTATGTCGCTAGAGGGATTTCTAGGTCCCTAGAGGGATTTCTATGTCCCTAGAGGGATTTCTAGGTCCCTGGAGAGAGAGATTTCTATGTCCCTAGAGGGATTTCTATGTCGCTAGAGGGATTTCTATGTCGCTAGAGGGATTTCTAGGTCCCTAGAGGGATTTCAATGTCCCTAGAGGGATTTCTAGGTCCCTAGAGGGATTTCTAGGTCCCTAGAGGGATTTCTAGGTCCCTAGAGGGATAGATTTATATGTCCCTAGAGGGATTTCTATGTCCCTAGAGGGATTTCTATGTCCCTAGATAGATTTCTATGTCCCTAGAGGGATTTCTATGTCCCTAGAGGGATTTCTATGTCCCTAGAGGGATTTCTATGTCCCTAGAGGGATTTCTATGTCCCTAGAGAGATTTCTAGGTCCCTAGAGAGAGAGATTTCTATGTCCCTAGAGGGATTTCTATGTCGCTAGAGGGATTTCTATGTCGCTAGAGGGATTTCTAGGTCCCTAGAATGATTTCTAGGTCCCTAGAGAGAGAGATTTCTATGTCCCTAGAGGGATTTCTAGGTCCCTAGAGGGATTTCTATGTACCTAGAGGGATAGATTTCTATGTCCCTAGAGGGATTTCTATGTCCCTAGAGGGATTTCTAGGTCCCTAGAGGGATTTCTATGTCGCTAGAGGGATTTTTAGGTCCCTAGAGAGAGAGATTTCTATGTCCCTAGAGGGATTTCTATGTCGCTAGAGGGATTTCTATGTCGCTAGAGGGATTTCTAGGTCCCTAGAGGGATAGATTTCTAGGTCCCTAGAGGGATTTCTATGTCGCTAGAGGGATTTCTATGTCGCTAGAGGGATTTCTAGGTCCCTAGAGGGATTTCTATGTCCCTAGAGGGATAGATTTCTATGTCCCTAGAGGGATTTCTATGTCCCTAGAGGGATTTCTAGGTCCCTAGAGAGAGAGATTTCTATGTCCCTAGAGGGATTTCTATGTCGCTAGAGGGATTTCTATGTCGCTAGAGGGATTTCTAGGTCCCTAGAGGGATTTCAATGTCCCTAGAGGGATTTCTAGGTCGCTAGAGGGATTTCTAGGTCCCTAGAGGGATTTCTATGTCCCTAGAGGGATAGATTTCTATGTCCCTAGAGGGATTTCTATGTCGCTAGAGGGATTTCTATGTCGCTAGAGGGATTTCTAGGTCCCTAGAGGGATTTCTATGTCCCTAGAGGGATAGATTTCTATGTCCCTAGAGGGATTTCTATGTCCCTAGAGGGATAGATTTCTATGTCCCTAGAGGGATTTCTATGTCCCTGGAGTGATTTCTATGTCCCTAGAGGGATTTCTAGGTCTCTAGAGGGATTTCTATGTCCCTAGAGGGATTTCTAGGTCCCTAGAGAGAGAGATTTCTATGTCCCTAGAGGGATTTCTATGTCGCTAGAGGGATTTCTATGTCGCTAGAGGGATTTCTAGGTCCCTAGAGGGATTTCTAAGTCCCTAGAGAGAGAGATTTCTAGGTCCCTAGAGGGATTTCTAGGTCCCTAGAGGGATTTCTATGTCCCTAGAGGGATTTTTAGGTCCCTAGAGAGAGAGATTTCTATGTCCCTAGAGGGATTTCTATGTCGCTAGAGGGATTTCTATGTCGCTAGAGGGATTTCTAGGTCCCTAGAGGGATAGATTTCTAGGTCCCTAGAGGGATTTCTATGTCGCTAGAGGGATTTCTATGTCGCTAGAGGGATTTCTAGGTCCCTAGAGGGATTTCTATGTCCCTAGAGGGATTTCTAGGTCCCTAGAGAGAGAGATTTCTATGTCCCTAGAGGGATTTCTATGTCGCTAGAGGGATTTCTATGTCGCTAGAGGGATTTCTAGGTCCCTAGAGGGATTTCAATGTCCCTAGAGGGATTTCTAGGTCCCTAGAGGGATAGATTTCTAGGTCCCTAGAGGGATTTCTAGGTCCCTAGAGGGATTTCTATGTCCCTAGAGGGATTTTTAGGTCCCTAGAGAGAGAGATTTCTATGTCCCTAGAGGGATTTCTATGTCGCTAGAGGGATTTCTATGTCGCTAGAGGGATTTCTAGGTCCCTAGAGGGATAGATTTCTAGGTCCCTAGAGGGATTTCTAGGTCCCTAGAGGGATTTCTATGTCCCTAGAGAGATTTCTATGCCCCTAGAGAGATTTCTAGGTCCCTAGAGGGATAGATTTCTAGGTCCCTAGAGGGATTTCTAGGTCCCTAGAGGGATTTCTATGTCCCTAGAGAGATTTCTATGCCCCTAGAGAGATTTCTATGTCCCTAGAGGGATTTCTATGTCCCTAGAGGGATTTCTATGTCCCTAGAGGGATTTCTAGGTCCCTAGAGAGAGAGATTTCTATGTCCCTAGAGGGATTTCTATGTCGCTAGAGGGATTTATATTTCGCTAGAGGGATTTCTAGGTCCCTAGAGGGATTTCAATGTCCCTAGAGGGATTTCTAGGTCCCTAGAGGGATAGATTTATATGTCCCTAGAGGGATTTCTATGTCCCTAGAGGGATTTCTATGTCCCTAGAGGGATTTCTATGTCCCTAGAGGGATTTCTATGTCCCTAGAGGGATTTCTATGTCCCTAGAGAGATTTCTAGGTCCCTAGAGGGATTTCAATGTCCCTAGAGGGATTTCTAGGTCCCTAGAGGGATTTCTAGGTCCCTAGAGGGATTTCTAGGTCCCTAGAGGGATTTCTAGGTCCCTAGAGGGATAGATTTCTATGTCCCTAGAGGGATTTCTATGTCACTAGAGAGATTTCTAGGTCCCTAGAGGGATTTCAATGTCCCTAGAGGGATTTCTAGGTCCCTAGAGGGATAGATTTCTAGGTCCCTAGAGGGATTTCTAGGTCCCTAGAGAGAGAGATTTCTATGTCCCTAGAGGGATTTCTATGTCGCTAGAGGGATTTCTATGTCGCTAGAGGGATTTCTAGGTCCCTAGAGGGATTTCTAGGTCCCTAGAGGGATTTCTAGGTCCCTAGAGAGAGAGATTTCTATGTCCCTAGAGGGATTTCTATGTCGCTAGAGGGATTTCTATGTCGCTAGAGGGATTTCTAGGTCCCTAGAGGGATTTCTATGTCCCTAGAGGGATAGATTTCTATGTCCCTAGAGGGATTTCTATGTCCCTAGAGGGATAGATTTCTATGTCCCTAGAGGGATTTCTATGTCCCTAGAGGGATTTCTAGGTCCCTAGAGGGATTTCTATGTCCCTAGAGGGATTTCTAGGTCCCTAGAGAGAGAGATTTCTATGTCCCTAGAGGGATTTCTATGTCGCTAGAGGGATTTCTATGTCGCTAGAGGGATTTCTAGGTCCCTAGAGGGATTTCTATGTCCCTAGAGAGAGAGATTTCTATGTCCCTAGAGGGATTTCTATGTCCCTAGAGGGATTTCTAGGTCCCTAGAGGGATTTCTATGTCCCTAGAGGGATTTCTAGGTCCCTAGAGAGAGAGATTTCTATGTCCCTAGAGGGATTTCTATGTCGCTAGAGGGATTTCTATGTCGCTAGAGGGATTTCTAGGTCCCTAGAGGGATTTCTAGGTCCCTAGAGAGAGAGATTTCTATGTCCCTAGAGGGATTTCTATGTCGCTAGAGGGATTTCTATGTCGCTAGAGGGATTTCTAGGTCCCTAGAGGGATTTCTATGTCCCTAGAGGGATAGATTTCTATGTCCCTAGAGGGATTTCTATGTCCCTAGAGGGATAGATTTCTATGTCCCTAGAGGGATTTCTATGTCCCTAGAGGGATTTCTAGGTCCCTAGAGGGATTTCTATGTCCCTAGAGGGATTTCTAGGTCCCTAGAGAGAGAGATTTCTATGTCCCTAGAGGGATTTCTATGTCGCTAGAGGGATTTCTATGTCGCTAGAGGGATTTCTAGGTCCCTAGAGGGATTTCTATGTCCCTAGAGAGAGAGATTTCTATGTCCCTAGAGGGATTTCTATGTCCCTAGAGGGATTTCTAGGTCCCTAGAGGGATTTCTATGTCCCTAGAGGGATTTCTAGGTCCCTAGAGAGAGAGATTTCTATGTCCCTAGAGGGATTTCTATGTCGCTAGAGGGATTTCTATGTCGCTAGAGGGATTTCTAGGTCTCTAGAGGGATAGATTTCTAGGTCCCTAGAGGGATTTCAATGTCCCTAGAGGGATTTCTAGGTCCCTAGAGGGATTTCTATGTCCCTAGAGAGATTTCTAGCTCCCTAGAGGGATAGATTTCTAGGTCCCTAGAGGGATTTCAATGTTCCTAGAGGGATTTATAGGGATTCTAGAGCGTGTTACAGGATTTTGAGAGGTATATCTAGGTCCGTAGAGGGATTTCTAGGTCCCTAGAGAGAGAGATTTCTATGTCCCTAGAGGGATTTCTATGTCCCTAGAGGGATTTCTAGGTATAATTAGGAATAATTAATTATGTTTCTTTTTATATAAATTTTTAATATAATTTTTGCTTTACTAAGATTAACAAGTTTCAACTTTGTTGCAGCTTATTCTGTTATTGAAGCGTGCGAGTCTGGGTCTATGTTTGATGGATATATTGATCATTTGAAAAATGGTAACATTTCTTTCGTTATATTTTTTTCATTAATTAGAAAAACTGGTTAAGTTGGCTCGATTCGCTTAGAAATTTGGGTACTTGAGTATATAACGCACGGCACTAGCAGGCCAATGTTCTGCGCATGCCCCAGCGGTTACATTTTATAACAGTTACGTTTCTACCAGTTACCTTGGATAACCTTTTAAAATATTTTGATTTGAATCTGAGATCGCCTCCCTTCGGATATTTTGAAGAGAAAAGATTTGCCTAGAGGGATTTCTATGTCCCTAGAGGGATTTCTATGTCCCTAGAGGGATTTCTAGGTCCCTAGAGGGATTTCTAGGTCCCTAGAGGGATTTCTAGGTCCCTAGAGGGATAGATTTCTATGTCCCTAGAGGGATTTCTATGTCCCTAGAGGGATTTCTAGGTCCCTAGAGAGATTTCTAGGTCCCTAGAGGGATAGATTTCTAGGTCCCTAGAGGGATTTCAATGTCCCTAGAGGGATTTCAATGTCCCTAGAGGGATTTCTAGGTCCCTAGAGGGATTTCTAGGTCCCTAGAGGGATTTCTAGGTCCCTAGAGGGATTTCTATGCCCCTAGAGGGATTTCTATGTCCCTAGAGGGATTTCTATGTCCCTAGAGAGATTTCTAGGTCCCTAGAGGGATAGATTTCTAGGTCCCTAGAGGGATTTCAATGTCCCTAGAGGGATTTCTAGGTCCCTAGAGGGATAGATTTCTATGTCCCTAGAGGGATTTCTATGTCACTAGAGAGATTTCTAGGTCCCTAGAGGGATTTCAATGTCCCTAGAGGGATTTCTAGGTCCCTAGAGGGATAGATTTCTAGGTCCCTAGAGGGATTTCAATGTCCCTAGAGGGATTTCTAGGTCCCTAGAGGGATTTCTATGTCCCTAGAGGGATTTCTAGGTCCCTAGAGGGATTTCTAGGTCCCTAGAGGGATAGATTTCTATGTCCCTAGAGGGATTTCTATGTCACTAGAGAGATTTCTATGTCCCTAGAGGGATTTCTATGTCCCTAGAGAGATTTCTAGGTCCCTAGAGGGATTTCAATGTCCCTAGAGGGATTTCTAGGTCCCTAGAGGGATTTCTAGGTCCCTAGAGGGATTTCTAGGTCCCTAGAGGGATTTCTAGGTCCCTAGAGGGATAGATTTCTATGTCCCTAGAGGGATTTCTATGTCACTAGAGAGATTTCTAGGTCCCTAGAGGGATTTCAATGTCCCTAGAGGGATTTCTAGGTCCCTAGAGGGATAGATTTCTAGGTCCCTAGAGGGATTTCTAGGTCCCTAGAGAGAGAGATTTCTATGTCCCTAGAGGGATTTCTATGTCGCTAGAGGGATTTCTATGTCGCTAGAGGGATTTCTAGGTCCCTAGAGGGATTTCTAGGTCCCTAGAGGGATTTCTAGGTCCCTAGAGAGAGAGATTTCTATGTCCCTAGAGGGATTTCTATGTCGCTAGAGGGATTTCTATGTCGCTAGAGGGATTTCTAGGTCCCTAGAGGGATTTCTATGTCCCTAGAGGGATAGATTTCTATGTCCCTAGAGGGATTTCTATGTCCCTAGAGGGATAGATTTCTATGTCCCTAGAGGGATTTCTATGTCCCTAGAGGGATTTCTAGGTCCCTAGAGGGATTTCTATGTCCCTAGAGGGATTTCTAGGTCCCTAGAGAGAGAGATTTCTATGTCCCTAGAGGGATTTCTATGTCGCTAGAGGGATTTCTATGTCGCTAGAGGGATTTCTAGGTCCCTAGAGGGATTTCTATGTCCCTAGAGAGAGAGATTTCTATGTCCCTAGAGGGATTTCTATGTCCCTAGAGGGATTTCTAGGTCCCTAGAGGGATTTCTATGTCCCTAGAGGGATTTCTAGGTCCCTAGAGAGAGAGATTTCTATGTCCCTAGAGGGATTTCTATGTCGCTAGAGGGATTTCTATGTCGCTAGAGGGATTTCTAGGTCCCTAGAGGGATTTCTAGGTCCCTAGAGAGAGAGATTTCTATGTCCCTAGAGGGATTTCTATGTCGCTAGAGGGATTTCTATGTCGCTAGAGGGATTTCTAGGTCCCTAGAGGGATTTCTATGTCCCTAGAGGGATAGATTTCTATGTCCCTAGAGGGATTTCTATGTCCCTAGAGGGATAGATTTCTATGTCCCTAGAGGGATTTCTATGTCCCTAGAGGGATTTCTAGGTCCCTAGAGGGATTTCTATGTCCCTAGAGGGATTTCTAGGTCCCTAGAGAGAGAGATTTCTATGTCCCTAGAGGGATTTCTATGTCGCTAGAGGGATTTCTATGTCGCTAGAGGGATTTCTAGGTCCCTAGAGGGATTTCTATGTCCCTAGAGAGAGAGATTTCTATGTCCCTAGAGGGATTTCTATGTCCCTAGAGGGATTTCTAGGTCCCTAGAGGGATTTCTATGTCCCTAGAGGGATTTCTAGGTCCCTAGAGAGAGAGATTTCTATGTCCCTAGAGGGATTTCTATGTCGCTAGAGGGATTTCTATGTCGCTAGAGGGATTTCTAGGTCTCTAGAGGGATAGATTTCTAGGTCCCTAGAGGGATTTCAATGTCCCTAGAGGGATTTCTAGGTCCCTAGAGGGATTTCTATGTCCCTAGAGAGATTTCTAGCTCCCTAGAGGGATAGATTTCTAGGTCCCTAGAGGGATTTCAATGTTCCTAGAGGGATTTATAGGGATTCTAGAGCGTGTTACAGGATTTTGAGAGGTATATCTAGGTCCGTAGAGGGATTTCTAGGTCCCTAGAGAGAGAGATTTCTATGTCCCTAGAGGGATTTCTATGTCCCTAGAGGGATTTCTAGGTATAATTAGGAATAATTAATTATGTTTCTTTTTATATAAATTTTTAATATAATTTTTGCTTTACTAAGATTAACAAGTTTCAACTTTGTTGCAGCTTATTCTGTTATTGAAGCGTGCGAGTCTGGGTCTATGTTTGATGGATATATTGATCATTTGAAAAATGGTAACATTTCTTTCGTTATATTTTTTTCATTAATTAGAAAAACTGGTTAAGTTGGCTCGATTCGCTTAGAAATTTGGGTACTTGAGTATATAACGCACGGCACTAGCAGGCCAATGTTCTGCGCATGCCCCAGCGGTTACATTTTATAACAGTTACGTTTCTACCAGTTACCTTGGATAACCTTTTAAAATATTTTGATTTGAATCTGAGATCGCCTCCCTTCGGATATTTTGAAGAGAAAAGATTTGCCTAGAGGGATTTCAATGTCCCTAGAGGGATTTCTAGGTCCCTAGAGGGATTTCTATGTCCCTAGAGGGATTTCTAGGTCCCTAGAGAGAGAGAGATTTCTATGTCCCTAGAGGGATTTCTATGTCCCTAGAGGGATTTCTAGGTCCCTAGAGGGATTTCTATGTCCCTAGAGGGATTTCTAGGTCCCTAGAGAGAGAGATTTCTATGTCCCTAGAGGGATTTCTATGTCGCTAGAGGTATTTCTATGTCGCTAGAGGGATTTCTAGGTCTCTAGAGGGATAGATTTCTAGGTCCCTAGAGGGATTTCAATGTCCCTAGAGGGATTTCTAGGTCCCTAGAGGGATTTCTATGTCCCTAGAGAGATTTCTAGCTCCCTAGAGGGATAGATTTCTAGGTCCCTAGAGGGATTTCAATGTTCCTAGAGGGATTTATAGGGATTCTAGAGCGTGTTACAGGATTTTGAGAGGGATATCTAGGTCCGTAGAGGGATTTCTAGGTCCCTAGAGAGAGAGATTTCTATGTCCCTAGAGGGATTTCTATGTCCCTAGAGGGATTTCTAGGTATAATTAGGAATAATTAATTATGTTTCTTTTTATATAAATTTTTAATATAATTTTTGCTTTACTAAGATTAACAAGTTTCAACTTTGTTGCAGCTTATTCTGTTATTGAAGCGTGCGAGTCTGGGTCTATGTTTGATGGATATATTGATCATTTGAAAAATGGTAACATTTCTTTCGTTATATTTTTTTCATTAATTAGAAAAACTGGTTAAGTTGGCTCGATTCGCTTAGAAATTTGGGTACTTGAGTATATAACGCACGGCACTAGCAGGCCAATGTTCTGCGCATGCCCCAGCGGTTACATTTTATAACAGTTACGTTTCTACCAGTTACCTTGGATAACCTTTTAAAATATTTTGATTTGAATCTGAGATCGCCTCCCTTCGGATATTTTGAAGAGAAAAGATTTGCCTAGAGGGATTTCAATGTCCCTAGAGGGATTTCTAGGTCCCTAGAGGGATTTCTAGGTCCCTAGAGGGATTTCTATGTCACTAGAGAGATTTCTAGGTCCCTAGAGGGATTTCAATGTCCCTAGAGGGATTTCTAGGTCCCTAGAGGGATAGATTTCTAGGTCCCTAGAGGGATTTCTAGGTCCCTAGAGAGAGAGATTTCTATGTCCCTAGAGGGATTTCTATGTCGCTAGAGGGATTTCTATGTCGCTAGAGGGATTTCTAGGTCCCTAGAGGGATTTCTAGGTCCCTAGAGGGATTTCTAGGTCCCTAGAGAGAGAGATTTCTATGTCCCTAGAGGGATTTCTATGTCGCTAGAGGGATTTCTATGTCGCTAGAGGGATTTCTAGGTCCCTAGAGGGATTTCTATGTCCCTAGAGGGATAGATTTCTATGTCCCTAGAGGGATTTCTATGTCCCTAGAGGGATAGATTTCTATGTCCCTAGAGGGATTTCTATGTCCCTAGAGGGATTTCTAGGTCCCTAGAGGGATTTCTATGTCCCTAGAGGGATTTCTAGGTCCCTAGAGAGAGAGATTTCTATGTCCCTAGAGGGATTTCTATGTCCCTAGAGGGATTTCTAGGTCCCTAGAGGGATTTCTATGTCCCTAGAGGGATTTCTAGGTCCCTAGAGAGAGAGATTTCTATGTCGCTAGAGGGATTTCTATGTCCCTAGAGGGATTTCTAGGTCCCTAGAGAGAGAGATTTCTATGTCCCTAGAGGGATTTCTATGTCCCTAGAGGGATTTCTAGGTCCCTAGAGAGAGAGATTTCTATGTCCCTAGAGGGATTTCTATGTCCCTAGAGGGATTTCTAGGTATAATTAGGAATAATTAATTATGTTTCTTTTTATATAAATTTTTAATATAATTTTTGCTTTACTAAGATTAACAAGTTTCAACTTTGTTGCAGCTTATTCTGTTATTGAAGCGTGCGAGTCTGGGTCTATGTTTGATGGATATATTGATCATTTGAAAAATGGTAACATTTCTTTCGTTATATTTTTTTCATTAATTAGAAAAACTGGTTAAGTTGGCTCGATTCGCTTAGAAATTTGGGTACTTGAGTATATAACGCACGGCACTAGCAGGCCAATGTTCTGCGCATGCCCCAGCGGTTACATTTTATAACAGTTACGTTTCTACCAGTTACCTTGGATAACCTTTTAAAATATTTTGATTTGAATCTGAGATCGCCTCCCTTCGGATATTTTGAAGAGAAAAGATTTGCCTAGAGGGATTTCTATGTCCCTAGAGGGATTTCTATGTCCCTAGAGGGATTTCTAGGTCCCTAGAGGGATTTCTAGGTCCCTAGAGGGATTTCTAGGTCCCTAGAGGGATAGATTTCTATGTCCCTAGAGGGATTTCTATGTCCCTAGAGGGATTTCTAGGTCCCTAGAGAGATTTCTAGGTCCCTAGAGGGATAGATTTCTAGGTCCCTAGAGGGATTTCAATGTCCCTAGAGGGATTTCAATGTCCCTAGAGGGATTTCTAGGTCCCTAGAGGGATTTCTAGGTCCCTAGAGGGATTTCTAGGTCCCTAGAGGGATTTCTATGCCCCTAGAGGGATTTCTATGTCCCTAGAGGGATTTCTATGTCCCTAGAGAGATTTCTAGGTCCCTAGAGGGATAGATTTCTAGGTCCCTAGAGGGATTTCAATGTCCCTAGAGGGATTTCTAGGTCCCTAGAGGGATAGATTTCTATGTCCCTAGAGGGATTTCTATGTCACTAGAGAGATTTCTAGGTCCCTAGAGGGATTTCAATGTCCCTAGAGGGATTTCTAGGTCCCTAGAGGGATAGATTTCTAGGTCCCTAGAGGGATTTCAATGTCCCTAGAGGGATTTCTAGGTCCCTAGAGGGATTTCTATGTCCCTAGAGGGATTTCTAGGTCCCTAGAGGGATTTCTAGGTCCCTAGAGGGATAGATTTCTATGTCCCTAGAGGGATTTCTATGTCACTAGAGAGATTTCTATGTCCCTAGAGGGATTTCTATGTCCCTAGAGAGATTTCTAGGTCCCTAGAGGGATTTCAATGTCCCTAGAGGGATTTCTAGGTCCCTAGAGGGATTTCTAGGTCCCTAGAGGGATTTCTAGGTCCCTAGAGGGATTTCTAGGTCCCTAGAGGGATAGATTTCTATGTCCCTAGAGGGATTTCTATGTCACTAGAGAGATTTCTAGGTCCCTAGAGGGATTTCAATGTCCCTAGAGGGATTTCTAGGTCCCTAGAGGGATAGATTTCTAGGTCCCTAGAGGGATTTCTAGGTCCCTAGAGAGAGAGATTTCTATGTCCCTAGAGGGATTTCTATGTCGCTAGAGGGATTTCTATGTCGCTAGAGGGATTTCTAGGTCCCTAGAGGGATTTCTAGGTCCCTAGAGGGATTTCTAGGTCCCTAGAGAGAGAGATTTCTATGTCCCTAGAGGGATTTCTATGTCGCTAGAGGGATTTCTATGTCGCTAGAGGGATTTCTAGGTCCCTAGAGGGATTTCTATGTCCCTAGAGGGATAGATTTCTATGTCCCTAGAGGGATTTCTATGTCCCTAGAGGGATAGATTTCTATGTCCCTAGAGGGATTTCTATGTCCCTAGAGGGATTTCTAGGTCCCTAGAGGGATTTCTATGTCCCTAGAGGGATTTCTAGGTCCCTAGAGAGAGAGATTTCTATGTCCCTAGAGGGATTTCTATGTCGCTAGAGGGATTTCTATGTCGCTAGAGGGATTTCTAGGTCCCTAGAGGGATTTCTATGTCCCTAGAGAGAGAGATTTCTATGTCCCTAGAGGGATTTCTATGTCCCTAGAGGGATTTCTAGGTCCCTAGAGGGATTTCTATGTCCCTAGAGGGATTTCTAGGTCCCTAGAGAGAGAGATTTCTATGTCCCTAGAGGGATTTCTATGTCGCTAGAGGGATTTCTATGTCGCTAGAGGGATTTCTAGGTCCCTAGAGGGATTTCTAGGTCCCTAGAGAGAGAGATTTCTATGTCCCTAGAGGGATTTCTATGTCGCTAGAGGGATTTCTATGTCGCTAGAGGGATTTCTAGGTCCCTAGAGGGATTTCTATGTCCCTAGAGGGATAGATTTCTATGTCCCTAGAGGGATTTCTATGTCCCTAGAGGGATAGATTTCTATGTCCCTAGAGGGATTTCTATGTCCCTAGAGGGATTTCTAGGTCCCTAGAGGGATTTCTATGTCCCTAGAGGGATTTCTAGGTCCCTAGAGAGAGAGATTTCTATGTCCCTAGAGGGATTTCTATGTCGCTAGAGGGATTTCTATGTCGCTAGAGGGATTTCTAGGTCCCTAGAGGGATTTCTATGTCCCTAGAGAGAGAGATTTCTATGTCCCTAGAGGGATTTCTATGTCCCTAGAGGGATTTCTAGGTCCCTAGAGGGATTTCTATGTCCCTAGAGGGATTTCTAGGTCCCTAGAGAGAGAGATTTCTATGTCCCTAGAGGGATTTCTATGTCGCTAGAGGGATTTCTATGTCGCTAGAGGGATTTCTAGGTCTCTAGAGGGATAGATTTCTAGGTCCCTAGAGGGATTTCAATGTCCCTAGAGGGATTTCTAGGTCCCTAGAGGGATTTCTATGTCCCTAGAGAGATTTCTAGCTCCCTAGAGGGATAGATTTCTAGGTCCCTAGAGGGATTTCAATGTTCCTAGAGGGATTTATAGGGATTCTAGAGCGTGTTACAGGATTTTGAGAGGTATATCTAGGTCCGTAGAGGGATTTCTAGGTCCCTAGAGAGAGAGATTTCTATGTCCCTAGAGGGATTTCTATGTCCCTAGAGGGATTTCTAGGTATAATTAGGAATAATTAATTATGTTTCTTTTTATATAAATTTTTAATATAATTTTTGCTTTACTAAGATTAACAAGTTTCAACTTTGTTGCAGCTTATTCTGTTATTGAAGCGTGCGAGTCTGGGTCTATGTTTGATGGATATATTGATCATTTGAAAAATGGTAACATTTCTTTCGTTATATTTTTTTCATTAATTAGAAAAACTGGTTAAGTTGGCTCGATTCGCTTAGAAATTTGGGTACTTGAGTATATAACGCACGGCACTAGCAGGCCAATGTTCTGCGCATGCCCCAGCGGTTACATTTTATAACAGTTACGTTTCTACCAGTTACCTTGGATAACCTTTTAAAATATTTTGATTTGAATCTGAGATCGCCTCCCTTCGGATATTTTGAAGAGAAAAGATTTGCCTAGAGGGATTTCTATGTCCCTAGAGGGATTTCTATGTCCCTAGAGGGATTTCTAGGTCCCTAGAGGGATTTCTAGGTCCCTAGAGGGATTTCTAGGTCCCTAGAGGGATAGATTTCTATGTCCCTAGAGGGATTTCTATGTCCCTAGAGGGATTTCTAGGTCCCTAGAGAGATTTCTAGGTCCCTAGAGGGATAGATTTCTAGGTCCCTAGAGGGATTTCAATGTCCCTAGAGGGATTTCAATGTCCCTAGAGGGATTTCTAGGTCCCTAGAGGGATTTCTAGGTCCCTAGAGGGATTTCTAGGTCCCTAGAGGGATTTCTATGCCCCTAGAGGGATTTCTATGTCCCTAGAGGGATTTCTATGTCCCTAGAGAGATTTCTAGGTCCCTAGAGGGATAGATTTCTAGGTCCCTAGAGGGATTTCAATGTCCCTAGAGGGATTTCTAGGTCCCTAGAGGGATAGATTTCTATGTCCCTAGAGGGATTTCTATGTCACTAGAGAGATTTCTAGGTCCCTAGAGGGATTTCAATGTCCCTAGAGGGATTTCTAGGTCCCT
Organism: Troilus luridus; assembly: GCA_964056705.1. NCBI lineage: Eukaryota > Metazoa > Arthropoda > Insecta > Hemiptera > Pentatomidae > Troilus > Troilus luridus. The sequence continues at coordinate 58,555,010 of OZ057413.1, forward strand.
AGAGGGATAGATTTCTAGGTCCCTAGAGGGATTTCAATGTCCCTAGAGGGATTTCTAGGTCCCTAGAGGGATTTCTATGTCCCTAGAGGGATTTCTAGGTCCCTAGAGGGATTTCTAGGTCCCTAGAGGGATAGATTTCTATGTCCCTAGAGGGATTTCTATGTCACTAGAGAGATTTCTAGGTCCCTAGAGGGATTTCAATGTCCCTAGAGGGATTTCTAGGTCCCTAGAGGGATAGATTTCTAGGTCCCTAGAGGGATTTCTAGGTCCCTAGAGAGAGAGATTTCTATGTCCCTAGAGGGATTTCTATGTCGCTAGAGGGATTTCTATGTCGCTAGAGGGATTTCTAGGTCCCTAGAGGGATTTCTAGGTCCCTAGAGGGATTTCTAGGTCCCTAGAGAGAGAGATTTCTATGTCCCTAGAGGGATTTCTATGTCGCTAGAGGGATTTCTATGTCGCTAGAGGGATTTCTAGGTCCCTAGAGGGATTTCTATGTCCCTAGAGGGATTTCTAGGTCCCTAGAGAGAGAGATTTCTATGTCCCTAGAGGGATTTCTATGTCGCTAGAGGGATTTCTATGTCGCTAGAGGGATTTCTAGGTCCCTAGAGGGATTTCTAGGTCCCTAGAGAGAGAGATTTCTATGTCCCTAGAGGGATTTCTATGTCCCTAGAGGGATTTCTAGGTCCCTAGAGGGATTTCTATGTCCCTAGAGGGATTTCTAGGTCCCTAGAGAGAGAGATTTCTATGTCCCTAGAGGGATTTCTATGTCGCTAGAGGGATTTCTATGTCGCTAGAGGGATTTCTAGGTCCCTAGAGGGATTTCAATGTCCCTAGAGGGATTTCTAGGTCCCTAGAGGGATTTCTAGGTCCCTAGAGGGATTTCTAGGTCCCTAGAGGGATAGATTTATTTGTCCCTAGAGGGATTTCTATGTCCCTAGAGGGATTTCTATGTCCCTAGAGGGATTTCTATGTCCCTAGAGGGATTTCTATGTCCCTAGAGGGATTTCTATGTCCCTAGAGGGATTTCTATGTCCCTAGAGGGATTTCTATGTCCCTAGAGAGATTTCTAGGTCCCTAGAGAGAGAGATTTCTATGTCCCTAGAGGGATTTCTATGTCGCTAGAGGGATTTCTATGTCGCTAGAGGGATTTCTAGGTCCCTAGAATGATTTCTAGGTCCCTAGAGAGAGAGATTTCTATGTCCCTAGAGGGATTTCTAGGTCCCTAGAGGGATTTCTATGTCCCTAGAGGGATAGATTTCTATGTCCCTAGAGGGATTTCTATGTCCCTAGAGGGATTTCTAGGTCCCTAGAGGGATTTCTATGTCCCTAGAGGGATTTTTAGGTCCCTAGAGAGAGAGATTTCTATGTCCCTAGAGGGATTTCTATGTCGCTAGAGGGATTTCTATGTCGCTAGAGGGATTTCTAGGTCCCTAGAGGGATAGATTTCTAGGTCCCTAGAGGGATTTCTATGTCGCTAGAGGGATTTCTATGTCGCTAGAGGGATTTCTATGTCCCTAGAGGGATAGATTTCTATGTCCCTAGAGGGATTTCTATGTCCCTAGAGGGATTTCTATGTCCCTAGAGGGATTTCTAGGTCCCTAGAGAGAGAGATTTCTATGTCCCTAGAGGGATTTCTATGTCGCTAGAGGGATTTCTATGTCGCTAGAGGGATTTCAATGTCCCTAGAGGGATTTCTAGGTCGCTAGAGGGATTTCTAGGTCCCTAGAGGGATTTCTATGTCCCTAGAGGGATAGATTTCTATGTCCCTAGAGGGATTTCTATGTCGCTAGAGGGATTTCTATGTCGCTAGAGGGATTTCTAGGTCCCTAGAGGGATTTCTATGTCCCTAGAGGGATAGATTTCTATGTCCCTAGAGGGATTTCTATGTCCCTAGAGGGATAGATTTCTATGTCCCTAGAGGGATTTCTATGTCCCTGGAGTGATTTCTATGTCCCTAGAGGGATTTCTAGGTCTCTAGAGGGATTTCTATGTCCCTAGAGGGATTTCTAGGTCCCTAGAGAGAGAGATTTCTATGTCCCTAGAGGGATTTCTATGTCGCTAGAGGGATTTCTATGTCGCTAGAGGGATTTCTAGGTCCCTAGAGGGATTTCTAAGTCCCTAGAGAGAGAGATTTCTAGGTCCCTAGAGGGATTTCTAGGTCCCTAGAGGGATTTCTATGTCCCTAGAGGGATTTTTAGGTCCCTAGAGAGAGAGATTTCTATGTCCCTAGAGGGATTTCTATGTCGCTAGAGGGATTTCTATGTCGCTAGAGGGATTTCTAGGTCCCTAGAGGGATTTCTATGTCGCTAGAGGGATTTCTATGTCGCTAGAGGGATTTCTAGGTCCCTAGAGGGATTTCTATGTCCCTAGAGGGATTTCTAGGTCCCTAGAGAGAGAGATTTCTATGTCCCTAGAGGGATTTCTATGTCGCTAGAGGGATTTCTATGTCGCTAGAGGGATTTCTAGGTCCCTAGAGGGATTTCAATGTCCCTAGAGGGATTTCTAGGTCCCTAGAGGGATAGATTTCTAGGTCCCTAGAGGGATTTCTATGTCGCTAGAGGGATTTCTATGTCGCTAGAGGGATTTCTAGGTCCCTAGAGGGATTTCTATGTCCCTAGAGGGATAGATTTCTATGTCCCTAGAGGGATTTCTATGTCCCTAGAGGGATTTCTAGGTCCCTAGAGGGATTTCTATGTCCCTAGAGGGATTTTTAGGTCCCTAGAGAGAGAGATTTCTATGTCCCTAGAGGGATTTCTATGTCGCTAGAGGGATTTCTATGTCGCTAGAGGGATTTCTAGGTCCCTAGAGGGATAGATTTCTAGGTCCCTAGAGGGATTTCTATGTCGCTAGAGGGATTTCTATGTCGCTAGAGGGATTTCTAGGTCCCTAGAGGGATTTCTATGTCCCTAGAGGGATAGATTTCTATGTCCCTAGAGGGATTTCTATGTCCCTAGAGGGATTTCTATGTCCCTAGAGGGATTTCTATGTCCCTAGAGGGATTTCTAGGTCCCTAGAGAGAGAGATTTCTATGTCCCTAGAGGGATTTCTATGTCGCTAGAGGGATTTCTATGTCGCTAGAGGGATTTCTAGGTCCCTAGAGGGATTTCAATGTCCCTAGAGGGATTTCTAGGTCGCTAGAGGGATTTCTAGGTCCCTAGAGGGATTTCTATGTCCCTAGAGGGATAGATTTCTATGTCCCTAGAGGGATTTCTATGTCGCTAGAGGGATTTCTATGTCGCTAGAGGGATTTCTAGGTCCCTAGAGGGATTTCTATGTCCCTAGAGGGATAGATTTCTATGTCCCTAGAGGGATTTCTATGTCCCTAGAGGGATAGATTTCTATGTCCCTAGAGGGATTTCTATGTCCCTGGAGTGATTTCTATGTCCCTAGAGGGATTTCTAGGTCTCTAGAGGGATTTCTATGTCCCTAGAGGGATTTCTAGGTCCCTAGAGAGAGAGATTTCTATGTCCCTAGAGGGATTTCTATGTCGCTAGAGGGATTTCTATGTCGCTAGAGGGATTTCTAGGTCCCTAGAGGGATTTCTAAGTCCCTAGAGAGAGAGATTTCTAGGTCCCTAGAGGGATTTCTAGGTCCCTAGAGGGATTTCTATGTCCCTAGAGGGATTTTTAGGTCCCTAGAGAGAGAGATTTCTATGTCCCTAGAGGGATTTCTATGTCGCTAGAGGGATTTCTATGTCGCTAGAGGGATTTCTAGGTCCCTAGAGGGATAGATTTCTAGGTCCCTAGAGGGATTTCTATGTCGCTAGAGGGATTTCTATGTCGCTAGAGGGATTTCTAGGTCCCTAGAGGGATTTCTATGTCCCTAGAGGGATTTCTAGGTCCCTGGAGAGAGAGATTTCTATGTCCCTAGAGGGATTTCTATGTCGCTAGAGGGATTTCTATGTCGCTAGAGGGATTTCTAGGTCCCTAGAGGGATTTCAATGTCCCTAGAGGGATTTCTAGGTCCCTAGAGGGATTTCTAGGTCCCTAGAGGGATTTCTAGGTCCCTAGAGGGATAGATTTATATGTCCCTAGAGGGATTTCTATGTCCCTAGAGGGATTTCTATGTCCCTAGATAGATTTCTATGTCCCTAGAGGGATTTCTATGTCCCTAGAGGGATTTCTATGTCCCTAGAGGGATTTCTATGTCCCTAGAGGGATTTCTATGTCCCTAGAGAGATTTCTAGGTCCCTAGAGAGAGAGATTTCTATGTCCCTAGAGGGATTTCTATGTCCCTAGAGGGATAGATTTCTATGTCCCTAGAGGGATTTCTATGTCCCTAGAGGGATAGATTTCTATGTCGCTAGAGGGATTTCTAGGTCCCTAGAATGATTTCTAGGTCCCTAGAGAGAGAGATTTCTATGTCCCTAGAGGGATTTCTAGGTCCCTAGAGGGATTTCTATGTCCCTAGAGGGATAGATTTCTAGGTCCCTAGAGGGATTTCAATGTCCCTAGAGGGATTTCAATGTCCCTAGAGGGATTTCTAGGTCCCCTAGAGGGATTTCTAGGTCCCTAGAGGGATAGATTTCTAGGTCCCTAGAGGGATAGATTTCTAGGTCCCTAGAGGGATTTCAATGTCCCTAGAGGGATTTCTAGGTCCCTAGAGGGATTTCTATGTCCCTAGAGGGATTTTTAGGTCCCTAGAGAGAGAGATTTCTATGTCCCTAGAGGGATTTCTATGTCGCTAGAGGGATTTCTATGTCGCTAGAGGGATTTCTAGGTCCCTAGAGGGATTTCTATGTCGCTAGAGGGATTTCTATGTCGCTAGAGGGATTTCTAGGTCCCTAGAGGGATTTCTATGTCCCTAGAGGGATAGATTTCTATGTCCCTAGAGGGATTTCTATGTCCCTAGAGGGATAGATTTCTATGTCCCTAGAGGGATTTCTATGTCCCTGGAGTGATTTCTATGTCCCTAGAGGGATTTCTAGGTCTCTAGAGGGATTTCTATGTCCCTAGAGGGATTTCTAGGTCCCTAGAGAGAGAGATTTCTATGTCCCTAGAGGGATTTCTATGTCGCTAGAGGGATTTCTATGTCGCTAGAGGGATTTCTAGGTCCCTAGAGGGATTTCTAAGTCCCTAGAGAGAGAGATTTCTAGGTCCCTAGAGGGATTTCTAGGTCCCTAGAGGGATTTCTATGTCCCTAGAGGGATTTTTAGGTCCCTAGAGAGAGAGATTTCTATGTCCCTAGAGGGATTTCTATGTCGCTAGAGGGATTTCTAGGTCCCTAGAGGGATAGATTTCTAGGTCCCTAGAGGGATTTCTAGGTCCCTAGAGGGATTTCTATGTCCCTAGAGAGATTTCTATGCCCCTTGAGAGATTTCTAGGTCCCTAGAGGGATAGATTTCTAGGTCCCTAGAGGGATTTCAATGTCCCTAGAGGGATTTCTATGTCCCTAGAGGGATTTCTAGGTCCCTAGAGGGATTTCTATGTCCCTAGTGGGATTTCTAGGTCCCTAGAGAGAGAGATTTCTATGTCCCTAGAGGGATTTCTAGGTCCCTAGAGGGATTTCTAGGTCCCTAGAGGGATTTCTAGGTCCCTAGAGGGATAGATTTCTATGTCCCTAGAGGAATTTCTATGTCCCTAGAGGGATTTCTAGGTCCCTAGAGAGATTTCTAGGTCCCTAGAGAGATTTCTAGGTCCCTAGAGGGATAGATTTCTAGGTCCCTAGAGGGATTTCAATGTCCCTAGAGGGATTTCAATGTCCCTAGAGGGATTTCTAGGTCCCTAGAGGGATTTCTAGGTCCCTAGAGGGATAGATTTCTAGGTCCCTAGAGGGATAGATTTCTAGGTCCCTAGAGGGATTTCAATGTCCCTAGAGGGATTTCTAGGTCCCTAGAGGGATTTCTATGTCCCTAGAGGGATTTCTATGTCCCTAGAGGGATAGATTTCTATGTCCCTAGGGGGATAGATTTCTATGTCGCTAGAGGGATTTCTATGTCGCTAGAGGGATTTCTAGGTCCCTAGAGGGATTTCTATGTCCCTAGAGGGATAGATTTCTATGTCCCTAGAGGGATTTCTATGTCGCTAGAGGGATTTCTATGTCGCTAGAGGGATTTCTAGGTCCCTAGAGGGATTTCTATGTCCCTAGAGGGATAGATTTCTATGTCCCTAGAGGGATTTCTATGTCTCTAGAGGGATAGATTTCTATGTCCCTAGAGGGATTTCTATGCCCCTAGAGGGATTTCTATGTCCCTAGAGGGATTTCTATGTCCCTAGAGGGATTTCTAGGTCCCTAGAGGGATTTCTATGTCCCTAGAGGGATTTCTAGGTCCCTAGAGAGAGAGATTTCTATGTCCCTAGAGGGATTTCTATGTCGCTAGAGGGATTTCTATGTCGCTAGAGGGATTTCTAGGTCCCTAGAGGGATTTCTAGGTCCCTAGAGAGAGAGATTTCTAGGTCCCTAGAGGGATTTCTAGGTCCCTAGAGGGATTTCTATGTCCCTAGAGGGATTTTTAGGTCCCTAGAGAGAGAGATTTCTATGTCCCTAGAGGGATTTCTATGTCGCTAGAGGGATTTCTATGTCGCTAGAGGGATTTCTAGGTCCCTAGAGGGATAGATTTCTAGGTCCCTAGAGGGATTTCTATGTCCCTAGAGGGATTTCTATGTCCCTAGAGAAATTTCTATGTCCCTAGAGGGATTTCTATGTCCCTAGAGGGATTTTTATGTCGCTAGAGGGATTTCTATGTCGCTAGAGGGATTTCTAGGTCCCTAGAGGGATTTCAATGTCCCTAGAGGGATTTCTAGGTCCCTAGAGGGATTTCTAGGTCCCTAGAGGGATAGATTTATATGTCCCTAGAGGGATTTATATGTCCCTAGAGGGATTTCTATGTCCCTAGAGGGATTTCTATGTCCCTAGAGAGATTTCTAGGTCCCTAGAGGGATAGATTTCTAGGTCCCTAGAGGGATTTCAATGTCCCTAGAGGGATTTCTAGGTCCCTAGAGGGATTTCTAGGTCCCTAGAGGGATTTCTAGGTCCCTAGAGGGATAGATTTCTATGTCCCTAGAGGGATTTCTATGTCACTAGAGAGATTTCTAGGTCCCTAGAGGGATTTCAATGTCCCTAGAAGGATTTCTAGGTCCCTAGAGGGATAGATTTCTAGGTCCCTAGAGGGATTTCAATGTCCCTAGAAGGATTTCTAGGTCCCTAGAGGGATAGATTTCTAGGTCCCTAGAGGGATTTCTAGGTCCCTAGAGAGAGAGATTTCTATGTCCCTAGAGGGATTTCTATGTCGCTAGAGGGATTTCTATGTCGCTAGAGGGATTTCTAGGTCCCTAGAGGGATTTCTAGGTCCCTAGAGGGATTTCTAGGTCCCAACAGAGAGAGATTTCTATGTCCCTAGAGGGATTTCTATGTCGCTAGAGGGATTTCTATGTCGCTAGAGGGATTTCTAGGTCCCTAGAGGGATTTCTATGTCCCTAGAGGGATAGATTTCTATGTCCCTAGAGGGATTTCTATGTCCCTAGAGGGATAGATTTCTATGTCCCTAGAGGGATTTCTATGTCCCTAGAGGGATTTCTAGGTCCCTAGAGGGATTTCTATGTCCCTAGAGGGATTTCTAGGTCCCTAGAGGGATAGATTTCTAGGTCCCTAGAGGGATTTCTAGGTCCCTAGAGAGAGAGATTTCTATGTCCCTAGAGGGATTTCTATGTCGCTAGAGGGATTTCTATGTCGCTAGAGGGATTTCTAGGTCCCTAGAGGGATTTCTAGGTCCCTAGAGGGATTTCTAGGTCCCAACAGAGAGAGATTTCTATGTCCCTAGAGGGATTTCTATGTCGCTAGAGGGATTTCTATGTCGCTAGAGGGATTTCTAGGTCCCTAGAGGGATTTCTATGTCCCTAGAGGGATAGATTTCTATGTCCCTAGAGGGATTTCTATGTCCCTAGAGGGATAGATTTCTATGTCCCTAGAGGGATTTCTATGTCCCTAGAGGGATTTCTAGGTCCCTAGAGGGATTTCTATGTCCCTAGAGGGATTTCTAGGTCCCTAGAGAGAGAGATTTCTATGTCCCTAGAGGGATTTCTATGTCGCTAGAGGGATTTCTATGTCGCTAGAGGGATTTCTAGGTCCCTAGAGGGATTTCTAGGTCCCTAGAGAGAGAGATTTCTATGTCCCTAGAGGGATTTCTAGGTCCCTAGAGGGATTTCTATGTCCCTAGAGGGATTTCTAGGTCCCTAGAGAGAGAGATTTCTATGTCCCTAGAGGGATTTCTATGTCCCTAGAGGGATTTCTAGGTATAATTAGGAATAATTAATTATGTTTCTTTTTATATAAATTTTTAATATAATTTTTGCTTTACTAAGATTAACAAGTTTCAACTTTGTTGCAGCTTATTCTGTTATTGAAGCGTGCGAGTCTGGGTCTATGTTTGATGGATATATTGATCATTTGAAAAATGGTAACATTTCTTTCGTTATATTTTTTTCATTAATTAGAAAAACTGGTTAAGTTGGCTCGATTCGCTTAGAAATTTGCGTACTTGAGTATATAACGCACGGCACTAGCAGGCCAATGTTCTGCGCATGCCCCAGCGGTTACATTTTATAACAGTTACGTTTCTACCAGTTACCTTGGATAACCTTTTAAAATATTTTGATTTGAATCTGAGATTGCCTCCCTTCGGATATTTTGAAGAGAAAAGATTTGCCTAGAGGGATTTCTATGTCCCTAGAGGGATTTCTATGTCCCTAGAGGGATTTCTAGGTCCCTAGAGAGAGAGATTTCTATGTCCCTAGAGGGATTTCTATGTCGCTAGAGGGATTTCTATGTCGCTAGAGGGATTTCTAGGTCCCTAGAGGGATTTCAATGTCCCTAGAGGGATTTCTAGGTCCCTAGAGGGATTTCTAGGTCCCTAGAGGGATTTCTAGGTCCCTAGAGGGATTTCTATGTCCCTAGAGGGATAGATTTATATGTCCCTAGAGGGATTTCTATGTCCCTAGAGGGATTTCTATGTCCCTAGAGGGATTTCTATGTCCCTAGAGGGATTTTTAGGTCCCTAGAGAGAGAGATTTCTATGTCCCTAGAGGGATTTCTATGTCGCTAGAGGGATTTCTATGTCGCTAGAGGGATTTCTAGGTCCCTAGAGGGATAGATTTCTAGGTCCCTAGAGGGATTTCTATGTCGCTAGAGGGATTTCTATGTCGCTAGAGGGATTTCTAGGTCCCTAGAGGGATTTCTATGTCCCTAGAGGGATAGATTTCTATGTCCCTAGAGGGATTTCTATATCCCTAGAGGGATTTCTAGGTCCCTAGAGGGATTTCTATGTCCCTAGAGGGATTTTTAGGTCCCTAGAGAGAGAGATTTCTATGTCCCTAGAGGGATTTCTATGTCGCTAGAGGGATTTCTATGTCGCTAGAGGGATTTCTAGGTCCCTAGAGGGATAGATTTCTAGGTCCCTAGAGGGATTTCTATGTCGCTAGAGGGATTTCTATGTCGCTAGAGGGATTTCTAGGTCCCTAGAGGGATTTCTATGTCCCTAGAGGGATAGATTTCTATGTCCCTAGAGGGATTTCTATGTCCTTAGAGGGATTTCTATGTCCCTAGAGGGATTTCTATGTCCCTAGAGGGATTTCTAGGTCCCTAGAGAGAGAGATTTCTATGTCCCTAGAGGGATTTCTATGTCGCTAGAGGGATTTCTATGTCGCTAGAGGGATTTCTAGGTCCCTAGAGGGATTTCAATGTCCCTAGAGGGATTTCTAGGTCCCTAGAGGGATTTCTAGGTCCCTAGAGGGATTTCTAGGTCCCTAGAGGGATTTCTAGGTCCCTAGAGGGATTTCTAGGTCCCTAGAGGGATAGATTTATATGTCCCTAGAGGGATAGATTTATATGTCCCTAGAGGGATTTCAATGTCCCTAGAGGGATTTCTAGGTCCCTAGAGGGATTTCTAGGTCCCTAGAGGGATTTCTAGGTCCCTAGAGGGATAGATTTCTATGTCCCTAGAGGGATTTCTATGTCACTAGAGAGATTTCTAGGTCCCTAGAGGGATTTCAATGTCCCTAGAAGGATTTCTAGGTCCCTAGAGGGATAGATTTCTAGGTCCCTAGAGGGATTTCTAGGTCCCTAGAGAGAGAGATTTCTATGTCCCTAGAGGGATTTCTATGTCGCTAGAGGGATTTCTATGTCGCTAGAGGGATTTCTAGGTCCCTAGAGGGATTTCTAGGTCCCTAGAGGGATTTCTAGGTCCCAACAGAGAGAGATTTCTATGTCCCTAGAGGGATTTCTATGTCGCTAGAGGGATTTCTATGTCGCTAGAGGGATTTCTAGGTCCCTAGAGGGATTTCTAGGTCCCTAGAGGGATAGATTTCTATGTCCCTAGAGGGATTTCTAGGTCCCTAGAGGGATAGATTTATATGTCCCTAGAGGGATTTCTATGTCCCTAGAGGGATTTCTATGTCCCTAGAGGGATTTCTATGTCCCTAGAGGGATTTCTATGTCCCTAGAGAGATTTCTAGGTCCCTAGAGGGATAGATTTCTAGGTCCCTAGAGGGATTTCTAGGTCCCTAGAGGGATTTCTAGGTCCCTAGAGGGATAGATTTCTATGTCCCTAGAGGGATTTCTATGTCACTAGAGAGATTTCTAGGTCCCTAGAGGGATTTCAATGTCCCTAGAAGGATTTCTAGGTCCCTAGAGGGATAGATTTCTAGGTCCCTAGAGGGATTTCTAGGTCCCTAGAGAGAGAGATTTCTATGTCCCTAGAGGGATTTCTATGTCGCTAGAGGGATTTCTATGTCGCTAGAGGGATTTCTAGGTCCCTATAGGGATTTCTAGGTCCCTAGAGGGATTTCTAGGTCCCAACAGAGAGAGATTTCTATGTCCCTAGAGGGATTTCTATGTCGCTAGAGGGATTTCTATGTCGCTAGAGGGATTTCTAGGTCCCTAGAGGGATTTCTAGGTCCCTAGAGGGATTTCTAGGTCCCTAGAGGGATTTCTATGTCCCTAGAGGGATAGATTTATATGTCCCTAGAGGGATTTCTATGTCCCTAGAGGGATTTCTATGTCCCTAGAGGGATTTCTATGTCCCTAGAGGGATTTCTAGGTCCCTAGAGGGATTTCTATGTCCCTAGAGGGATTTCTAGGTCCCTAGAGAGGGAGATTTCTATGTCCCTAGAGGGATTTCTATGTCGCTAGAGGGATTTCTATGTCGCTAGAGGGATTTCTAGGTCCCTAGAGGGATAGATTTCTAGGTCCCTAGAGGGATTTCTATGTCGCTAGAGGGATTTCTATGTCGCTAGAGGGATTTCTAGGTCCCTAGAGGGATTTCTATGTCCCTAGAGGGATAGATTTCTATGTCCCTAGAGGGATTTCTATGTCCCTAGAGGGATTTCTATGTCGCTAGAGGGATTTCTATGTCCCTAGAGGGATTTCTATGTCCCTAGAGGGATTTCTATGTCCCTAGAGAGATTTCTAGGTCCCTAGAGGGATAGATTTCTAGGTCCCTAGAGGGATTTCTAGGTCCCTAGAGGGATTTCTAGGTCCCTAGAGGGATAGATTTCTATGTCCCTAGAGGGATTTCTATGTCACTAGAGAGATTTCTAGGTCCCTAGAGGGATTTCAATGTCCCTAGAAGGATTTCTAGGTCCCTAGAGGGATAGATTTCTAGGTCCCTAGAGGGATTTCTAGGTCCCTAGAGAGAGAGATTTCTATGTCCCTAGAGGGATTTCTATGTCGCTAGAGGGATTTCTATGTCGCTAGAGGGATTTCTAGGTCCCTATAGGGATTTCTAGGTCCCTAGAGGGATTTCTAGGTCCCAACAGAGAGAGATTTCTATGTCCCTAGAGGGATTTCTATGTCGCTAGAGGGATTTCTATGTCGCTAGAGGGATTTCTAGGTCCCTAGAGGGATTTCTAGGTCCCTAGAGGGATTTCTAGGTCCCTAGAGGGATTTCTATGTCCCTAGAGGGATAGATTTATATGTCCCTAGAGGGATTTCTATGTCCCTAGAGGGATTTCTATGTCCCTAGAGGGATTTCTATGTCCCTAGAGGGATTTCTAGGTCCCTAGAGGGATTTCTATGTCCCTAGAGGGATTTCTAGGTCCCTAGAGAGGGAGATTTCTATGTCCCTAGAGGGATTTCTATGTCGCTAGAGGGATTTCTATGTCGCTAGAGGGATTTCTAGGTCCCTAGAGGGATAGATTTCTAGGTCCCTAGAGGGATTTCTATGTCGCTAGAGGGATTTCTATGTCGCTAGAGGGATTTCTAGGTCCCTAGAGGGATTTCTATGTCCCTAGAGGGATAGATTTCTATGTCCCTAGAGGGATTTCTATGTCCCTAGAGGGATTTCTATGTCGCTAGAGGGATTTCTATGTCGCTAGAGGGATTTCTAGGTCCCTAGAGGGATTTCAATGTCCCTAGAGGGATTTCTAGGTCCCTAGAGGGATTTCTAGGTCCCTAGAGGGATTTCTAGGTCCCTAGAGGGATTTCTATGTCCCTAGAGGGATTTCTATGTCCCTAGAGGGATTTCTATGTCCCTAGAGGGATTTCTATGTCCCTAGAGAGATTTCTAGGTTCCTAGAGGGATAGATTTCTAGGTCCCTAGAGGGATTTCAATGTCCCTAGAGGGATTTCTAGGTCCCTAGAGGGATTTCTAGGTCCCTAGAGGGATTTCTAGGTCCCTAGAGGGATAGATTTCTATGTCCCTAGAGGGATTTCTATGTCACTAGAGAGATTTCTAGGTCCCTAGAGGGATTTCAATGTCCCTAGAGGGATTTCTAGGTCCCTAGAGGGATAGATTTCTAGGTCCCTAGAGGGATTTCTAGGTCCCTAGAGAGAGAGATTTCTATGTCCCTAGAGGGATTTCTATGTCGCTAGAGGGATTTCTATGTCGCTAGAGGGATTTCTAGGTCCCTAGAGGGATTTCTAGGTCCCTAGAGGGATTTCTAGGTCCCTAGAGAGAGCGATATATAGCGAATGATTATGCTTAACTAACTTCTAAGAATGACACCTGCTGCTAGCTGATCTATTATTCTAGGAAAGACACTTGCAGCTAGCCTCTACCATTGCATGCACTATCACTCCTCAAAATACCTGTAAGCTGATCTATTATTCTAAGAAAGACAGCTGCAATTAGCTTAAGTAACGTGATATATATTATTTATTGATATCACTAATTGATCTAACATATATGTTTTTACTTTTTTTATACATAAGTTTTACAAGTTATGTTTCCTTTCGTTATGTACTTTAGAGACCAGAACTCGAAAGGATCTGAAAAGGAAACCAATGGCCCAAGTTAACATATCCCTCCACGTATTCCAGGGTGAATTTGTTCATTTTTTTTTATATCTTCCCTTGAACTATTGGTCATTAGTTTGGTCTTGTTATAATTTGGGTATAGACCAATTTCTTCGCAGAGTTATAGTAGCTGTCATTTGCCTATAATATATATTAAGTGGCTGTGGTAAAACTAAATCCCTTCTGTAAAATCCTTATCAACATATAAAAAAAAAAAAAATTATAAATACCGAAACAATTAACGGAGGTTCGAATATTTAAATAAGTAATGGCTCCCGGTTACGTCACAAGTTCATTAGCAGACTTGGGCTGTGTCTTGTGGTGTTGTGTATTGGGGCGTTGTGTGTTGAGGGGTTGTGTATTGAGATGTGGCGTTTTGCATTGAGATGTTGCTTGTTGTGGTGTTGTGTATTGAGATGTTGTGTGTTGTGGTGTTTTCTGTTCAAATATTGTGATAGTAAATGTAGCCTGTGGTTGTAGTAAGAGAGTACTTCTAGTCATCTTTACTAACATTTTCTTTCTTACTCTATTAATTTCATCAATCTTGATTTATTAATATTATTACAAATCGATCTTCCCTATCAGCTTCTGAATATTTAATTCACTAAGTGATTCTTAGTGAGTTTCTCTCTACGTAAATCTCTATATTTCAACTTGCACCAATCCCCTGGAGCATACCCCACCCGGAGATCCGTACTGGGGAATAGTTTACCTTCGGATAACGAGCGTTTTACCTTAGAAAGATCCTTGACTATTAGAGATATTGTTTAAGTGAAACGTAATGTTAGTAGGGCGTTCCAACCTACGTAACATCCCTCAAGCAAGTCTGGGGGGTCGCTCACATTGTTGGTGAGTGAGTCCATATCGGACTTAGCCGGGGTGAACTTGCAACGAATTTCAACCTACAACCCCAGATCTACCACCCATGGGCCGCCTCCCCTACGAGCTGACGAGATGCACCCGGGGCGTGTTGTTCAAAATATTCCTAATACTATTCATTCAAAATTTGTTAAACGGATAACAATAAAATAAAAATTAGTCTGTTGTTATGATACTTGAGTGTAATTTGATAAAAGAAAAAACGAAATTTTTTTCATTCGTCAACTTGGTTTTCGAAGGAATAGCCATTTTAAAACAAGAGATGGACTATTAGTGAATTTTGGGAAATATCAAAGAATCCTAATCGCCAAAAGTCTTTTAGAGTTTTTAGCATTGCAGAAGAACATACAACTCCACTACCACGAATCACGTGAGTAAAAAAAAGAGTAAAGTGGTTTATAGGGCTACACTGATTGCATTAGCAGGCAGCCATTCCTGCTACTGGATTCAGTGAAGCGAACCATCCACTATAAAAAATGGGTAACGAAACCACAGGCAGAACCTCGTGGGTGGTTTGGAATCCTGCCTATCTCATAGGTAAGTATTTTCTTCTTCTTTTACTTCCTCCAAGTTCCATTCAGATAAAAATAATGTTACCCATCACCGTAAAGAATCACCTCTTTCCTTTTAATAATTTTAACTGATAACAGTTATTTTCTTTACCGAAATACATTAACTTCAGCGAGCCTGAAAACAAAGCTGGAATTAATATTCTTTTAGCATAATCAACATATTAGTAATTATTATTTGTGTCGTACTTACCATCATAGTGGTCTAAGTACACTTTCGTAAATGCTGACAACAATCCCTCTAAGATAGTTTGTAAATATTTTTCATATTGTGTTTCCTTCATTTCCATTCTTGCAATGATATAAATTCTCCCATTTTCTAACTGATCCAGTATTTTGTACACTGAAAATCGGTTAAGCTTATTTGATGTTTCGGCAAGAGACATCTGTTTTTAATAAAAAGAATGATGAAATTAAGGAATAATCAAATTAAACAAAATTTATTCTGAGGAAATATTCATACTAGGAAATAGTGTTGAGAAAGGATGATCACAGTACAGTAGAGGCAGTCTATTGCTATAAAGAGGAGGAGGGGCGATATATAGCGAATGATTATGCTTAACTAACTTCTAAGAATGACACCTGCTGCTAGCTGATCTATTATTCTAGGAAAGACACTTGCAGCTAGCCTCTACCATTGCATGCACTATCACTCCTCAAAATACCTGTAAGCTGATCTATTATTCTAAGAAAGACAGCTGCAATTAGCTTAAGTAACGTGATATATATTATTTATTGATATCACTAATTGATCTAACATATATGTTTTTACTTTTTTTATACATAAGTTTTACAAGTTATGTTTCCTTTCGTTATGTACTTTAGAGACCAGAACTCGAAAGGATCTGAAAAGGAAACCAATGGCCCAAGTTAACATATCCCTCCACGTATTCCAGGGTGAATTTGTTCATTTTTTTTTATATCTTCCCTTGAACTATTGGTCATTAGTTTGGTCTTGTTATAATTTGGGTATAGACCAATTTCTTCGCAGAGTTATAGTAGCTGTCATTTGCCTATAATATATATTAAGTGGCTGTGGTAAAACTAAATCCCTTCTGTAAAATCCTTATCAACATATAAAAAAAAAAAAAATTATAAATACCGAAACAATTAACGGAGGTTCGAATATTTAAATAAGTAATGGCTCCCGGTTACGTCACAAGTTCATTAGCAGACTTGGGCTGTGTCTTGTGGTGTTGTGTATTGGGGCGTTGTGTGTTGAGGGGTTGTGTATTGAGATGTGGCGTTTTGCATTGAGATGTTGCTTGTTGTGGTGTTGTGTATTGAGATGTTGTGTGTTGTGGTGTTTTCTGTTCAAATATTGTGATAGTAAATGTAGCCTGTGGTTGTAGTAAGAGAGTACTTCTAGTCATCTTTACTAACATTTTCTTTCTTACTCTATTAATTTCATCAATCTTGATTTATTAATATTATTACAAATCGATCTTCCCTATCAGCCTCTGAATATTTAATTCACTAAGTGATTCTTAGTGAGTTTCTCTCTACGTAAATCTCTATATTTAAACTTGCACCAATCCCCTGGAGCATACCCCACCCGGAGATCCGTACTGGGGAATAGTTTACCTTCGGATAACGAGCGTTTTACCTTAGAAAGATCCTTGACTATTAGAGATATTGTTTAAGTGAAACGTAATGTTAGTAGGGCGTTCCAACCTACGTAACATCCCTCAAGCAAGTCTGGGGGGTCGCTCACATTGTTGGTGAGTGAGTCCATATCGGACTTAGCCGGGGTGAACTTGCAACGAATTTCAACCTACAACCCCAGATCTACCACCCATGGGCCGCCTCCCCTACGAGCTGACGAGATGCACCCGGGGCGTGTTGTTCAAAATATTCCTAATACTATTCATTCAAAATTTGTTAAACGGATAACAATAAAATAAAAATTAGTCTGTTGTTATGATACTTGAGTGTAATTTGATAAAAGAAAAAACGAAATTTTTTTCATTCGTCAACTTGGTTTTCGAAGGAATAGCCATTTTAAAACAAGAGATGGACTATTAGTGAATTTTGGGAAATATCAAAGAATCCTAATCGCCAAAAGTCTTTTAGAGTTTTTAGCATTGCAGAAGAACATACAACTCCACTACCACGAATCACGTGAGTAAAAAAAAGAGTAAAGTGGTTTATAGGGCTACACTGATTGCATTAGCAGGCAGCCATTCCTGCTACTGGATTCAGTGAAGCGAACCATCCACTATAAAAAATGGGTAACGAAACCACAGGCAGAACCTCGTGGGTGGTTTGGAATCCTGCCTATCTCATAGGTAAGTATTTTCTTCTTCTTTTACTTCCTCCAAGTTCCATTCAGATAAAAATAATGTTACCCATCACCGTAAAGAATCACCTCTTTCCTTTTAATAATTTTAACTGATAACAGTTATTTTCTTTACCGAAATACATTAACTTCAGCGAGCCTGAAAACAAAGCTGGAATTAATATTCTTTTAGCATAATCAACATATTAGTAATTATTATTTGTGTCGTACTTACCATCATAGTGGTCTAAGTACACTTTCGTAAATGCTGACAACAATCCCTCTAAGATAGTTTGTAAATATTTTTCATATTGTGTTTCCTTCATTTCCATTCTTGCAATGATATAAATTCTCCCATTTTCTAACTGATCCAGTATTTTGTACACTGAAAATCGGTTAAGCTTATTTGATGTTTCGGCAAGAGACATCTGTTTTTAATAAAAAGAATGATGAAATTAAGGAATAATCAAATTAAACAAAATTTATTCTGAGGAAATATTCATACTAGGAAATAGTGTTGAGAAAGGATGATCACAGTAGAGTAGAGGCAGTCTATTGCTATAAAGAGGAGGAGGGGCGATATATAGCGAATGATTATGCTTAACTAACTTCTAAGAATGACACCTGCTGCTAGCTGATCTATTATTCTAGGAAAGACACTTGCAGCTAGCCTCTACCATTGCATGCACTATCACTCCTCAAAATACCTGTAAGCTGATCTATTATTCTAAGAAAGACAGCTGCAATTAGCTTAAGTAACGTGATATATATTATTTATTGATATCACTAATTGATCTAACATATATGTTTTTACTTTTTTTATACATAAGTTTTACAAGTTATGTTTCCTTTCGTTATGTACTTTAGAGACCAGAACTCGAAAGGATCTGAAAAGGAAACCAATGGCCCAAGTTAACATATCCCTCCACGTATTCCAGGGTGAATTTGTTCATTTTTTTTTATATCTTCCCTTGAACTATTGGTCATTAGTTTGGTCTTGTTATAATTTGGGTATAGACCAATTTCTTCGCAGAGTTATAGTAGCTGTCATTTGCCTATAATATATATTAAGTGGCTGTGGTAAAACTAAATCCCTTCTGTAAAATCCTTATCAACATATAAAAAAAAAAAAAATTATAAATACCGAAACAATTAACGGAGGTTCGAATATTTAAATAAGTAATGGCTCCCGGTTACGTCACAAGTTCATTAGCAGACTTGGGCTGTGTCTTGTGGTGTTGTGTATTGGGGCGTTGTGTGTTGAGGGGTTGTGTATTGAGATGTGGCGTTTTGCATTGAGATGTTGCTTGTTGTGGTGTTGTGTATTGAGATGTTGTGTGTTGTGGTGTTTTCTGTTCAAATATTGTGATAGTAAATGTAGCCTGTGGTTGTAGTAAGAGAGTACTTCTAGTCATCTTTACTAACATTTTCTTTCTTACTCTATTAATTTCATCAATCTTGATTTATTAATATTATTACAAATCGATCTTCCCTATCAGCCTCTGAATATTTAATTCACTAAGTGATTCTTAGTGAGTTTCTCTCTACGTAAATCTCTATATTTAAACTTGCACCAATCCCCTGGAGCATACCCCACCCGGAGATCCGTACTGGGGAATAGTTTACCTTCGGATAACGAGCGTTTTACCTTAGAAAGATCCTTGACTATTAGAGATATTGTTTAAGTGAAACGTAATGTTAGTAGGGCGTTCCAACCTACGTAACATCCCTCAAGCAAGTCTGGGGGGTCGCTCACATTGTTGGTGAGTGAGTCCATATCGGACTTAGCCGGGGTGAACTTGCAACGAATTTCAACCTACAACCCCAGATCTACCACCCATGGGCCGCCTCCCCTACGAGCTGACGAGATGCACCCGGGGCGTGTTGTTCAAAATATTCCTAATACTATTCATTCAAAATTTGTTAAACGGATAACAATAAAATAAAAATTAGTCTGTTGTTATGATACTCAAAGAATCCTAATCGCCAAAAGTCTTTTAGAGTTTTTAGCATTGCAGAAGAACATACAACTCCACTACCACGAATCACGTGAGTAAAAAAAAGAGTAAAGTGGTTTATAGGGCTACACTGATTGCATTAGCAGGCAGCCATTCCTGCTACTGGATTCAGTGAAGCGAACCATCCACTATAAAAAATGGGTAACGAAACCACAGGCAGAACCTCGTGGGTGGTTTGGAATCCTGCCTATCTCATAGGTAAGTATTTTCTTCTTCTTTTACTTCCTCCAAGTTCCATTCAGATAAAAATAATGTTACCCATCACCGTAAAGAATCACCTCTTTCCTTTTAATAATTTTAACTGATAACAGTTATTTTCTTTACCGAAATACATTAACTTCAGCGAGCCTGAAAACAAAGCTGGAATTAATATTCTTTTAGCATAATCAACATATTAGTAATTATTATTTGTGTCGTACTTACCATCATAGTGGTCTAAGTACACTTTCGTAAATGCTGACAACAATCCCTCTAAGATAGTTTGTAAATATTTTTCATATTGTGTTTCCTTCATTTCCATTCTTGCAATGATATAAATTCTCCCATTTTCTAACTGATCCAGTATTTTGTACACTGAAAATCGGTTAAGCTTATTTGATGTTTCGGCAAGAGACATCTGTTTTTAATAAAAAGAATGATGAAATTAAGGAATAATCAAATTAAACAAAATTTATTCTGAGGAAATATTCATACTAGGAAATAGTGTTGAGAAAGGATGATCACAGTAGAGTAGAGGCAGTCTATTGCTATAAAGAGGAGGAGGGGCGATATATAGCGAATGATTATGCTTAACTAACTTCTAAGAATGACACCTGCTGCTAGCTGATCTATTATTCTAAGAAAGACACTTGCAGCTAGCCTCTACCATTGCATGCACTATCACTCCTCAAAATGCCTGTAAGCTGATCTATTATTCTAAGAAAGACAGCTGCAATTAGCTTAAGTAACGTGATATATATTATTTATTGATATCACTAATTGATCTAACATAAATGTTTTTACTTTTTTTATACATAAGTTTTACAAGTTATGTTTCCTTTCGTTATGTACTTTAGAGACCAGAACTTGAAAGGATCTGAAAAGGAAACCAATGGCCCTAGTTAACATATCCCTCCACGTATTCCAGAGAGATTTCTAGGTCCCTAGAGAGAGAGATTTCTATGTCCCTAGAGGGATTTCTATGTCGCTAGAGGGATTTCTATGTCGCTAGAGGGATTTCTAGGTCCCTAGAGGGATTTCTAGGTCCCTAGAGAGAGAGATTTCTATGTCCCTAGAGGGATTTCTATGTCCCTAGAGGGATTTCTAGGTCCCTAGAGGGATTTCTATGTCCCTAGAGGGATTTCTAGGTCCCTAGAGAGAGAGATTTCTATGTCCCTAGAGGGATTTCTATGTCGCTAGAGGGATTTCTATGTCGCTAGAGGGATTTCTAGGTCCCTAGAGGGATTTCTAGGTCCCTAGAGAGAGAGATTTCTATGTCCCTAGAGGGATTTCTATGTCCCTAGAGGGATTTTTAGGTCCCTAGAGGGATTTCTATGTCCCTAGAGGGATTTCTAGGTCCCTAGAGAGAGAGATTTCTATGTCCCTAGAGGGATTTCTATGTCGCTAGAGGGATTTCTATGTCGCTAGAGGGATTTCTAGGTCCCTAGAGGGATAGATTTCTAGGTCCCTAGAGGGATTTCAATGTCCCTAGAGGGATTGCTAGGTCCCTAGAGGGATTTCTAGGTCCCTAGAGGGATTTCTATGTCCCTAGAGAGATTTCTATGCCCCTAGAGAGATTTCTAGGTCCCTAGAGGGATAGATTTCTAGGTCCATAGAGGGATTTCAATGTCCCTAGAGGGATTTCTATGTCCCTAGAGGGATTTCTAGGTCCCTAGAGGGATTTCTATGTCCCTAGAGGGATTTCTAGGTCCCTAGAGAGAGAGATTTCTATGTCCCTAGAGGGATTTCTAGGTCCCTAGAGGGATTTCTAGGTCCCTAGAGGGATAGATTTCTATGTCCCTAGAGGAATTTCTATGTCCCTAGAGGGATTTCTAGGTCCCTAGAGAGATTTCTAGGTCCCTAGAGAGATTTCTAGGTCCCTAGAGGGATAGATTTCTAGGTCCCTAGAGGGATTTCAATGTCCCTAGAGGGATTTTAATGTCCCTAGAGGGATTTCTAGGTCCCTAGAGGGATTTCTAGGTCCCTAGAGGGATTTCTATGTCCCTAGAGGGATTTCTATGTCCCTAGAGGGATTTCTATGTCCCTAGAGGGATTTCTAGGTCCCTAGAGGGATTTCTATGTCCCTAGAGGGATTTCTAGGTCCCTAGAGAGGGAGATTTCTATGTCCCTAGAGGGATTTCTATGTCGCTAGAGGGATTTCTATGTCGCTAGAGGGATTTCTAGGTCCCTAGAGGGATAGATTTCTAGGTCCCTAGAGGGATTTCTATGTCGCTAGAGGGATTTCTATGTCGCTAGAGGGATTTCTAGGTCCCTAGAGGGATTTCTATGTCCCTAGAGGGATAGATTTCTATGTCCCTAGAGGGATTTCTATGTCCCTAGAGGGATTTCTATGTCGCTAGAGGGATTTCTATGTCGCTAGAGGGATTTCTAGGTCCCTAGAGGGATTTCAATGTCCCTAGAGGGATTTCTAGGTCCCTAGAGGGATTTCTAGGTCCCTAGAGGGATTTCTAGGTCCCTAGAGGGATTTCTATGTCCCTAGAGGGATTTCTATGTCCCTAGAGGGATTTCTATGTCCCTAGAGGGATTTCTATGTCCCTAGAGAGATTTCTAGGTTCCTAGAGGGATAGATTTCTAGGTCCCTAGAGGGATTTCAATGTCCCTAGAGGGATTTCTAGGTCCCTAGAGGGATTTCTAGGTCCCTAGAGGGATTTCTAGGTCCCTAGAGGGATAGATTTCTATGTCCCTAGAGGGATTTCTATGTCACTAGAGAGATTTCTAGGTCCCTAGAGGGATTTCAATGTCCCTAGAGGGATTTCTAGGTCCCTAGAGGGATAGATTTCTAGGTCCCTAGAGGGATTTCTAGGTCCCTAGAGAGAGAGATTTCTATGTCCCTAGAGGGATTTCTATGTCGCTAGAGGGATTTCTATGTCGCTAGAGGGATTTCTAGGTCCCTAGAGGGATTTCTAGGTCCCTAGAGGGATTTCTAGGTCCCTAGAGAGAGCGATATATAGCGAATGATTATGCTTAACTAACTTCTAAGAATGACACCTGCTGCTAGCTGATCTATTATTCTAGGAAAGACACTTGCAGCTAGCCTCTACCATTGCATGCACTATCACTCCTCAAAATACCTGTAAGCTGATCTATTATTCTAAGAAAGACAGCTGCAATTAGCTTAAGTAACGTGATATATATTATTTATTGATATCACTAATTGATCTAACATATATGTTTTTACTTTTTTTATACATAAGTTTTACAAGTTATGTTTCCTTTCGTTATGTACTTTAGAGACCAGAACTCGAAAGGATCTGAAAAGGAAACCAATGGCCCAAGTTAACATATCCCTCCACGTATTCCAGGGTGAATTTGTTCATTTTTTTTTATATCTTCCCTTGAACTATTGGTCATTAGTTTGGTCTTGTTATAATTTGGGTATAGACCAATTTCTTCGCAGAGTTATAGTAGCTGTCATTTGCCTATAATATATATTAAGTGGCTGTGGTAAAACTAAATCCCTTCTGTAAAATCCTTATCAACATATAAAAAAAAAAAAAATTATAAATACCGAAACAATTAACGGAGGTTCGAATATTTAAATAAGTAATGGCTCCCGGTTACGTCACAAGTTCATTAGCAGACTTGGGCTGTGTCTTGTGGTGTTGTGTATTGGGGCGTTGTGTGTTGAGGGGTTGTGTATTGAGATGTGGCGTTTTGCATTGAGATGTTGCTTGTTGTGGTGTTGTGTATTGAGATGTTGTGTGTTGTGGTGTTTTCTGTTCAAATATTGTGATAGTAAATGTAGCCTGTGGTTGTAGTAAGAGAGTACTTCTAGTCATCTTTACTAACATTTTCTTTCTTACTCTATTAATTTCATCAATCTTGATTTATTAATATTATTACAAATCGATCTTCCCTATCAGCTTCTGAATATTTAATTCACTAAGTGATTCTTAGTGAGTTTCTCTCTACGTAAATCTCTATATTTCAACTTGCACCAATCCCCTGGAGCATACCCCACCCGGAGATCCGTACTGGGGAATAGTTTACCTTCGGATAACGAGCGTTTTACCTTAGAAAGATCCTTGACTATTAGAGATATTGTTTAAGTGAAACGTAATGTTAGTAGGGCGTTCCAACCTACGTAACATCCCTCAAGCAAGTCTGGGGGGTCGCTCACATTGTTGGTGAGTGAGTCCATATCGGACTTAGCCGGGGTGAACTTGCAACGAATTTCAACCTACAACCCCAGATCTACCACCCATGGGCCGCCTCCCCTACGAGCTGACGAGATGCACCCGGGGCGTGTTGTTCAAAATATTCCTAATACTATTCATTCAAAATTTGTTAAACGGATAACAATAAAATAAAAATTAGTCTGTTGTTATGATACTTGAGTGTAATTTGATAAAAGAAAAAACGAAATTTTTTTCATTCGTCAACTTGGTTTTCGAAGGAATAGCCATTTTAAAACAAGAGATGGACTATTAGTGAATTTTGGGAAATATCAAAGAATCCTAATCGCCAAAAGTCTTTTAGAGTTTTTAGCATTGCAGAAGAACATACAACTCCACTACCACGAATCACGTGAGTAAAAAAAAGAGTAAAGTGGTTTATAGGGCTACACTGATTGCATTAGCAGGCAGCCATTCCTGCTACTGGATTCAGTGAAGCGAACCATCCACTATAAAAAATGGGTAACGAAACCACAGGCAGAACCTCGTGGGTGGTTTGGAATCCTGCCTATCTCATAGGTAAGTATTTTCTTCTTCTTTTACTTCCTCCAAGTTCCATTCAGATAAAAATAATGTTACCCATCACCGTAAAGAATCACCTCTTTCCTTTTAATAATTTTAACTGATAACAGTTATTTTCTTTACCGAAATACATTAACTTCAGCGAGCCTGAAAACAAAGCTGGAATTAATATTCTTTTAGCATAATCAACATATTAGTAATTATTATTTGTGTCGTACTTACCATCATAGTGGTCTAAGTACACTTTCGTAAATGCTGACAACAATCCCTCTAAGATAGTTTGTAAATATTTTTCATATTGTGTTTCCTTCATTTCCATTCTTGCAATGATATAAATTCTCCCATTTTCTAACTGATCCAGTATTTTGTACACTGAAAATCGGTTAAGCTTATTTGATGTTTCGGCAAGAGACATCTGTTTTTAATAAAAAGAATGATGAAATTAAGGAATAATCAAATTAAACAAAATTTATTCTGAGGAAATATTCATACTAGGAAATAGTGTTGAGAAAGGATGATCACAGTAGAGTAGAGGCAGTCTATTGCTATAAAGAGGAGGAGGGGCGATATATAGCGAATGATTATGCTTAACTAACTTCTAAGAATGACACCTGCTGCTAGCTGATCTATTATTCTAGGAAAGACACTTGCAGCTAGCCTCTACCATTGCATGCACTATCACTCCTCAAAATACCTGTAAGCTGATCTATTATTCTAAGAAAGACAGCTGCAATTAGCTTAAGTAACGTGATATATATTATTTATTGATATCACTAATTGATCTAACATATATGTTTTTACTTTTTTTATACATAAGTTTTACAAGTTATGTTTCCTTTCGTTATGTACTTTAGAGACCAGAACTCGAAAGGATCTGAAAAGGAAACCAATGGCCCAAGTTAACATATCCCTCCACGTATTCCAGGGTGAATTTGTTCATTTTTTTTTATATCTTCCCTTGAACTATTGGTCATTAGTTTGGTCTTGTTATAATTTGGGTATAGACCAATTTCTTCGCAGAGTTATAGTAGCTGTCATTTGCCTATAATATATATTAAGTGGCTGTGGTAAAACTAAATCCCTTCTGTAAAATCCTTATCAACATATAAAAAAAAAAAAAATTATAAATACCGAAACAATTAACGGAGGTTCGAATATTTAAATAAGTAATGGCTCCCGGTTACGTCACAAGTTCATTAGCAGACTTGGGCTGTGTCTTGTGGTGTTGTGTATTGGGGCGTTGTGTGTTGAGGGGTTGTGTATTGAGATGTGGCGTTTTGCATTGAGATGTTGCTTGTTGTGGTGTTGTGTATTGAGATGTTGTGTGTTGTGGTGTTTTCTGTTCAAATATTGTGATAGTAAATGTAGCCTGTGGTTGTAGTAAGAGAGTACTTCTAGTCATCTTTACTAACATTTTCTTTCTTACTCTATTAATTTCATCAATCTTGATTTATTAATATTATTACAAATCGATCTTCCCTATCAGCCTCTGAATATTTAATTCACTAAGTGATTCTTAGTGAGTTTCTCTCTACGTAAATCTCTATATTTAAACTTGCACCAATCCCCTGGAGCATACCCCACCCGGAGATCCGTACTGGGGAATAGTTTACCTTCGGATAACGAGCGTTTTACCTTAGAAAGATCCTTGACTATTAGAGATATTGTTTAAGTGAAACGTAATGTTAGTAGGGCGTTCCAACCTACGTAACATCCCTCAAGCAAGTCTGGGGGGTCGCTCACATTGTTGGTGAGTGAGTCCATATCGGACTTAGCCGGGGTGAACTTGCAACGAATTTCAACCTACAACCCCAGATCTACCACCCATGGGCCGCCTCCCCTACGAGCTGACGAGATGCACCCGGGGCGTGTTGTTCAAAATATTCCTAATACTATTCATTCAAAATTTGTTAAACGGATAACAATAAAATAAAAATTAGTCTGTTGTTATGATACTTGAGTGTAATTTGATAAAAGAAAAAACGAAATTTTTTTCATTCGTCAACTTGGTTTTCGAAGGAATAGCCATTTTAAAACAAGAGATGGACTATTAGTGAATTTTGGGAAATATCAAAGAATCCTAATCGCCAAAAGTCTTTTAGAGTTTTTAGCATTGCAGAAGAACATACAACTCCACTACCACGAATCACGTGAGTAAAAAAAAGAGTAAAGTGGTTTATAGGGCTACACTGATTGCATTAGCAGGCAGCCATTCCTGCTACTGGATTCAGTGAAGCGAACCATCCACTATAAAAAATGGGTAACGAAACCACAGGCAGAACCTCGTGGGTGGTTTGGAATCCTGCCTATCTCATAGGTAAGTATTTTCTTCTTCTTTTACTTCCTCCAAGTTCCATTCAGATAAAAATAATGTTACCCATCACCGTAAAGAATCACCTCTTTCCTTTTAATAATTTTAACTGATAACAGTTATTTTCTTTACCGAAATACATTAACTTCAGCGAGCCTGAAAACAAAGCTGGAATTAATATTCTTTTAGCATAATCAACATATTAGTAATTATTATTTGTGTCGTACTTACCATCATAGTGGTCTAAGTACACTTTCGTAAATGCTGACAACAATCCCTCTAAGATAGTTTGTAAATATTTTTCATATTGTGTTTCCTTCATTTCCATTCTTGCAATGATATAAATTCTCCCATTTTCTAACTGATCCAGTATTTTGTACACTGAAAATCGGTTAAGCTTATTTGATGTTTCGGCAAGAGACATCTGTTTTTAATAAAAAGAATGATGAAATTAAGGAATAATCAAATTAAACAAAATTTATTCTGAGGAAATATTCATACTAGGAAATAGTGTTGAGAAAGGATGATCACAGTAGAGTAGAGGCAGTCTATTGCTATAAAGAGGAGGAGGGGCGATATATAGCGAATGATTATGCTTAACTAACTTCTAAGAATGACACCTGCTGCTAGCTGATCTATTATTCTAGGAAAGACACTTGCAGCTAGCCTCTACCATTGCATGCACTATCACTCCTCAAAATACCTGTAAGCTGATCTATTATTCTAAGAAAGACAGCTGCAATTAGCTTAAGTAACGTGATATATATTATTTATTGATATCACTAATTGATCTAACATATATGTTTTTACTTTTTTTATACATAAGTTTTACAAGTTATGTTTCCTTTCGTTATGTACTTTAGAGACCAGAACTCGAAAGGATCTGAAAAGGAAACCAATGGCCCAAGTTAACATATCCCTCCACGTATTCCAGGGTGAATTTGTTCATTTTTTTTTATATCTTCCCTTGAACTATTGGTCATTAGTTTGGTCTTGTTATAATTTGGGTATAGACCAATTTCTTCGCAGAGTTATAGTAGCTGTCATTTGCCTATAATATATATTAAGTGGCTGTGGTAAAACTAAATCCCTTCTGTAAAATCCTTATCAACATATAAAAAAAAAAAAAATTATAAATACCGAAACAATTAACGGAGGTTCGAATATTTAAATAAGTAATGGCTCCCGGTTACGTCACAAGTTCATTAGCAGACTTGGGCTGTGTCTTGTGGTGTTGTGTATTGGGGCGTTGTGTGTTGAGGGGTTGTGTATTGAGATGTGGCGTTTTGCATTGAGATGTTGCTTGTTGTGGTGTTGTGTATTGAGATGTTGTGTGTTGTGGTGTTTTCTGTTCAAATATTGTGATAGTAAATGTAGCCTGTGGTTGTAGTAAGAGAGTACTTCTAGTCATCTTTACTAACATTTTCTTTCTTACTCTATTAATTTCATCAATCTTGATTTATTAATATTATTACAAATCGATCTTCCCTATCAGCCTCTGAATATTTAATTCACTAAGTGATTCTTAGTGAGTTTCTCTCTACGTAAATCTCTATATTTAAACTTGCACCAATCCCCTGGAGCATACCCCACCCGGAGATCCGTACTGGGGAATAGTTTACCTTCGGATAACGAGCGTTTTACCTTAGAAAGATCCTTGACTATTAGAGATATTGTTTAAGTGAAACGTAATGTTAGTAGGGCGTTCCAACCTACGTAACATCCCTCAAGCAAGTCTGGGGGGTCGCTCACATTGTTGGTGAGTGAGTCCATATCGGACTTAGCCGGGGTGAACTTGCAACGAATTTCAACCTACAACCCCAGATCTACCACCCATGGGCCGCCTCCCCTACGAGCTGACGAGATGCACCCGGGGCGTGTTGTTCAAAATATTCCTAATACTATTCATTCAAAATTTGTTAAACGGATAACAATAAAATAAAAATTAGTCTGTTGTTATGATACTTGAGTGTAATTTGATAAAAGAAAAAACGAAATTTTTTTCATTCGTCAACTTGGTTTTCGAAGGAATAGCCATTTTAAAACAAGAGATGGACTATTAGTGAATTTTGGGAAATATCAAAGAATCCTAATCGCCAAAAGTCTTTTAGAGTTTTTAGCATTGCAGAAGAACATACAACTCCACTACCACGAATCACGTGAGTAAAAAAAAGAGTAAAGTGGTTTATAGGGCTACACTGATTGCATTAGCAGGCAGCCATTCCTGCTACTGGATTCAGTGAAGCGAACCATCCACTATAAAAAATGGGTAACGAAACCACAGGCAGAACCTCGTGGGTGGTTTGGAATCCTGCCTATCTCATAGGTAAGTATTTTCTTCTTCTTTTACTTCCTCCAAGTTCCATTCAGATAAAAATAATGTTACCCATCACCGTAAAGAATCACCTCTTTCCTTTTAATAATTTTAACTGATAACAGTTATTTTCTTTACCGAAATACATTAACTTCAGCGAGCCTGAAAACAAAGCTGGAATTAATATTCTTTTAGCATAATCAACATATTAGTAATTATTATTTGTGTCGTACTTACCATCATAGTGGTCTAAGTACACTTTCGTAAATGCTGACAACAATCCCTCTAAGATAGTTTGTAAATATTTTTCATATTGTGTTTCCTTCATTTCCATTCTTGCAATGATATAAATTCTCCCATTTTCTAACTGATCCAGTATTTTGTACACTGAAAATCGGTTAAGCTTATTTGATGTTTCGGCAAGAGACATCTGTTTTTAATAAAAAGAATGATGAAATTAAGGAATAATCAAATTAAACAAAATTTATTCTGAGGAAATATTCATACTAGGAAATAGTGTTGAGAAAGGATGATCACAGTAGAGTAGAGGCAGTCTATTGCTATAAAGAGGAGGAGGGGCGATATATAGCGAATGATTATGCTTAACTAACTTCTAAGAATGACACCTGCTGCTAGCTGATCTATTATTCTAGGAAAGACACTTGCAGCTAGCCTCTACCATTGCATGCACTATCACTCCTCAAAATACCTGTAAGCTGATCTATTATTCTAAGAAAGACAGCTGCAATTAGCTTAAGTAACGTGATATATATTATTTATTGATATCACTAATTGATCTAACATATATGTTTTTACTTTTTTTATACATAAGTTTTACAAGTTATGTTTCCTTTCGTTATGTACTTTAGAGACCAGAACTCGAAAGGATCTGAAAAGGAAACCAATGGCCCAAGTTAACATATCCCTCCACGTATTCCAGGGTGAATTTGTTCATTTTTTTTTATATCTTCCCTTGAACTATTGGTCATTAGTTTGGTCTTGTTATAATTTGGGTATAGACCAATTTCTTCGCAGAGTTATAGTAGCTGTCATTTGCCTATAATATATATTAAGTGGCTGTGGTAAAACTAAATCCCTTCTGTAAAATCCTTATCAACATATAAAAAAAAAAAAAATTATAAATACCGAAACAATTAACGGAGGTTCGAATATTTAAATAAGTAATGGCTCCCGGTTACGTCACAAGTTCATTAGCAGACTTGGGCTGTGTCTTGTGGTGTTGTGTATTGGGGCGTTGTGTGTTGAGGGGTTGTGTATTGAGATGTGGCGTTTTGCATTGAGATGTTGCTTGTTGTGGTGTTGTGTATTGAGATGTTGTGTGTTGTGGTGTTTTCTGTTCAAATATTGTGATAGTAAATGTAGCCTGTGGTTGTAGTAAGAGAGTACTTCTAGTCATCTTTACTAACATTTTCTTTCTTACTCTATTAATTTCATCAATCTTGATTTATTAATATTATTACAAATCGATCTTCCCTATCAGCCTCTGAATATTTAATTCACTAAGTGATTCTTAGTGAGTTTCTCTCTACGTAAATCTCTATATTTAAACTTGCACCAATCCCCTGGAGCATACCCCACCCGGAGATCCGTACTGGGGAATAGTTTACCTTCGGATAACGAGCGTTTTACCTTAGAAAGATCCTTGACTATTAGAGATATTGTTTAAGTGAAACGTAATGTTAGTAGGGCGTTCCAACCTACGTAACATCCCTCAAGCAAGTCTGGGGGGTCGCTCACATTGTTGGTGAGTGAGTCCATATCGGACTTAGCCGGGGTGAACTTGCAACGAATTTCAACCTACAACCCCAGATCTACCACCCATGGGCCGCCTCCCCTACGAGCTGACGAGATGCACCCGGGGCGTGTTGTTCAAAATATTCCTAATACTATTCATTCAAAATTTGTTAAACGGATAACAATAAAATAAAAATTAGTCTGTTGTTATGATACTTGAGTGTAATTTGATAAAAGAAAAAACGAAATTTTTTTCATTCGTCAACTTGGTTTTCGAAGGAATAGCCATTTTAAAACAAGAGATGGACTATTAGTGAATTTTGGGAAATATCAAAGAATCCTAATCGCCAAAAGTCTTTTAGAGTTTTTAGCATTGCAGAAGAACATACAACTCCACTACCACGAATCACGTGAGTAAAAAAAAGAGTAAAGTGGTTTATAGGGCTACACTGATTGCATTAGCAGGCAGCCATTCCTGCTACTGGATTCAGTGAAGCGAACCATCCACTATAAAAAATGGGTAACGAAACCACAGGCAGAACCTCGTGGGTGGTTTGGAATCCTGCCTATCTCATAGGTAAGTATTTTCTTCTTCTTTTACTTCCTCCAAGTTCCATTCAGATAAAAATAATGTTACCCATCACCGTAAAGAATCACCTCTTTCCTTTTAATAATTTTAACTGATAACAGTTATTTTCTTTACCGAAATACATTAACTTCAGCGAGCCTGAAAACAAAGCTGGAATTAATATTCTTTTAGCATAATCAACATATTAGTAATTATTATTTGTGTCGTACTTACCATCATAGTGGTCTAAGTACACTTTCGTAAATGCTGACAACAATCCCTCTAAGATAGTTTGTAAATATTTTTCATATTGTGTTTCCTTCATTTCCATTCTTGCAATGATATAAATTCTCCCATTTTCTAACTGATCCAGTATTTTGTACACTGAAAATCGGTTAAGCTTATTTGATGTTTCGGCAAGAGACATCTGTTTTTAATAAAAAGAATGATGAAATTAAGGAATAATCAAATTAAACAAAATTTATTCTGAGGAAATATTCATACTAGGAAATAGTGTTGAGAAAGGATGATCACAGTAGAGTAGAGGCAGTCTATTGCTATAAAGAGGAGGAGGGGCGATATATAGCGAATGATTATGCTTAACTAACTTCTAAGAATGACACCTGCTGCTAGCTGATCTATTATTCTAGGAAAGACACTTGCAGCTAGCCTCTACCATTGCATGCACTATCACTCCTCAAAATACCTGTAAGCTGATCTATTATTCTAAGAAAGACAGCTGCAATTAGCTTAAGTAACGTGATATATATTATTTATTGATATCACTAATTGATCTAACATATATGTTTTTACTTTTTTTATACATAAGTTTTACAAGTTATGTTTCCTTTCGTTATGTACTTTAGAGACCAGAACTCGAAAGGATCTGAAAAGGAAACCAATGGCCCAAGTTAACATATCCCTCCACGTATTCCAGGGTGAATTTGTTCATTTTTTTTTATATCTTCCCTTGAACTATTGGTCATTAGTTTGGTCTTGTTATAATTTGGGTATAGACCAATTTCTTCGCAGAGTTATAGTAGCTGTCATTTGCCTATAATATATATTAAGTGGCTGTGGTAAAACTAAATCCCTTCTGTAAAATCCTTATCAACATATAAAAAAAAAAAAAATTATAAATACCGAAACAATTAACGGAGGTTCGAATATTTAAATAAGTAATGGCTCCCGGTTACGTCACAAGTTCATTAGCAGACTTGGGCTGTGTCTTGTGGTGTTGTGTATTGGGGCGTTGTGTGTTGAGGGGTTGTGTATTGAGATGTGGCGTTTTGCATTGAGATGTTGCTTGTTGTGGTGTTGTGTATTGAGATGTTGTGTGTTGTGGTGTTTTCTGTTCAAATATTGTGATAGTAAATGTAGCCTGTGGTTGTAGTAAGAGAGTACTTCTAGTCATCTTTACTAACATTTTCTTTCTTACTCTATTAATTTCATCAATCTTGATTTATTAATATTATTACAAATCGATCTTCCCTATCAGCCTCTGAATATTTAATTCACTAAGTGATTCTTAGTGAGTTTCTCTCTACGTAAATCTCTATATTTAAACTTGCACCAATCCCCTGGAGCATACCCCACCCGGAGATCCGTACTGGGGAATAGTTTACCTTCGGATAACGAGCGTTTTACCTTAGAAAGATCCTTGACTATTAGAGATATTGTTTAAGTGAAACGTAATGTTAGTAGGGCGTTCCAACCTACGTAACATCCCTCAAGCAAGTCTGGGGGGTCGCTCACATTGTTGGTGAGTGAGTCCATATCGGACTTAGCCGGGGTGAACTTGCAACGAATTTCAACCTACAACCCCAGATCTACCACCCATGGGCCGCCTCCCCTACGAGCTGACGAGATGCACCCGGGGCGTGTTGTTCAAAATATTCCTAATACTATTCATTCAAAATTTGTTAAACGGATAACAATAAAATAAAAATTAGTCTGTTGTTATGATACTCAAAGAATCCTAATCGCCAAAAGTCTTTTAGAGTTTTTAGCATTGCAGAAGAACATACAACTCCACTACCACGAATCACGTGAGTAAAAAAAAGAGTAAAGTGGTTTATAGGGCTACACTGATTGCATTAGCAGGCAGCCATTCCTGCTACTGGATTCAGTGAAGCGAACCATCCACTATAAAAAATGGGTAACGAAACCACAGGCAGAACCTCGTGGGTGGTTTGGAATCCTGCCTATCTCATAGGTAAGTATTTTCTTCTTCTTTTACTTCCTCCAAGTTCCATTCAGATAAAAATAATGTTACCCATCACCGTAAAGAATCACCTCTTTCCTTTTAATAATTTTAACTGATAACAGTTATTTTCTTTACCGAAATACATTAACTTCAGCGAGCCTGAAAACAAAGCTGGAATTAATATTCTTTTAGCATAATCAACATATTAGTAATTATTATTTGTGTCGTACTTACCATCATAGTGGTCTAAGTACACTTTCGTAAATGCTGACAACAATCCCTCTAAGATAGTTTGTAAATATTTTTCATATTGTGTTTCCTTCATTTCCATTCTTGCAATGATATAAATTCTCCCATTTTCTAACTGATCCAGTATTTTGTACACTGAAAATCGGTTAAGCTTATTTGATGTTTCGGCAAGAGACATCTGTTTTTAATAAAAAGAATGATGAAATTAAGGAATAATCAAATTAAACAAAATTTATTCTGAGGAAATATTCATACTAGGAAATAGTGTTGAGAAAGGATGATCACAGTAGAGTAGAGGCAGTCTATTGCTATAAAGAGGAGGAGGGGCGATATATAGCGAATGATTATGCTTAACTAACTTCTAAGAATGACACCTGCTGCTAGCTGATCTATTATTCTAAGAAAGACACTTGCAGCTAGCCTCTACCATTGCATGCACTATCACTCCTCAAAATGCCTGTAAGCTGATCTATTATTCTAAGAAAGACAGCTGCAATTAGCTTAAGTAACGTGATATATATTATTTATTGATATCACTAATTGATCTAACATATATGTTTTTACTTTTTTTATACATAAGTTTTACAAGTTATGTTTCCTTTCGTTATGTACTTTAGAGACCAGAACTTGAAAGGATCTGAAAAGGAAACCAATGGCCCTAGTTAACATATCCCTCCACGTATTCCAGAGAGATTTCTAGGTCCCTAGAGAGAGAGATTTCTATGTCCCTAGAGGGATTTCTATGTCGCTAGAGGGATTTCTATGTCGCTAGAGGGATTTCTAGGTCCCTAGAGGGATTTCTAGGTCCCTAGAGAGAGAGATTTCTATGTCCCTAGAGGGATTTCTATGTCCCTAGAGGGATTTCTAGGTCCCTAGAGGGATTTCTATGTCCCTAGAGGGATTTCTAGGTCCCTAGAGAGAGAGATTTCTATGTCCCTAGAGGGATTTCTATGTCGCTAGAGGGATTTCTATGTCGCTAGAGGGATTTCTAGGTCCCTAGAGGGATTTCTAGGTCCCTAGAGAGAGAGATTTCTATGTCCCTAGAGGGATTTCTATGTCCCTAGAGGGATTTCTAGGTCCCTAGAGGGATTTCTATGTCCCTAGAGGGATTTCTAGGTCCCTAGAGAGAGAGATTTCTATGTCCCTAGAGGGATTTCTATGTCGCTAGAGGGATTTCTATGTCGCTAGAGGGATTTCTAGGTCCCTAGAGGGATAGATTTCTAGGTCCCTAGAGGGATTTCAATGTCCCTAGAGGGATTGCTAGGTCCCTAGAGGGATTTCTAGGTCCCTAGAGGGATTTCTATGTCCCTAGAGAGATTTCTATGCCCCTAGAGAGATTTCTAGGTCCCTAGAGGGATAGATTTCTAGGTCCATAGAGGGATTTCAATGTCCCTAGAGGGATTTCTATGTCCCTAGAGGGATTTCTAGGTCCCTAGAGGGATTTCTATGTCCCTAGAGGGATTTCTAGGTCCCTAGAGAGAGAGATTTCTATGTCCCTAGAGGGATTTCTAGGTCCCTAGAGGGATTTCTAGGTCCCTAGAGGGATAGATTTCTATGTCCCTAGAGGAATTTCTATGTCCCTAGAGGGATTTCTAGGTCCCTAGAGAGATTTCTAGGTCCCTAGAGAGATTTCTAGGTCCCTAGAGGGATAGATTTCTAGGTCCCTAGAGGGATTTCAATGTCCCTAGAGGGATTTCAATGTCCCTAGAGGGATTTCTAGGTCCCTAGAGGGATTTCTAGGTCCCTAGAGGGATTTCTATGTCCCTAGAGGGATAGATTTATATGTCCCTAGAGGGATTTCTATGTCCCTAGAGGGATTTATATGTCCCTAGAGAGATTTCTAGGTCCCTAGAGGGATAGATTTCTAGGTCCCTAGAGGGATTTCAATGTCCCTAGAGGGATTTCTAGGTCCCTAGAGGGATTTCTAGGTCCCTAGAGGGATTTCTAGGTCCCTAGAGGGATAGATTTCTATGTCCCTAGAGGGATTTCTATGTCACTAGAGAGATTTCTAGGTCCCTAGAGGGATTTCAATGTCCCTAGAAAGATTTCTAGGTCCCTAGAGGGATAGATTTCTAGGTCCCTAGAGGGATAGATTTCTAGGTCCCTAGAGGGATTTCAATGTCCCTAGAGGGATTTCTAGGTCCCTAGAGGGATTTCTATGTCCCTAGAGGGATTTCTATGTCCCTAGAGGGATAGATTTCTATGTCCCTAGGGGGATAGATTTCTATGTCCCTAGAGGGATTTCTATGTCGCTAGAGGGATTTCTATGTCGCTTGAGGGATTTCTATGTCGCTAGAGGGATTTCTAGGTCCCTAGAGGGATTTCTATGTCCCTAGAGGGATAGATTTCTATGTCCCTAGAGGGATTTCTATGTCGCTAGAGGGATTTCTATGTCGCTAGAGGGATTTCTAGGTCCCTAGAGGGATTTCTATGTCCCTAGAGGGATAGATTTCTATGTCCCTAGAGGGATTTCTATGTCCCTAGAGGGATTTCTATGTCCCTAGAGGGATTTCAATGTCCCTAGAGGGATTTCTAGGTCCCTAGAGGGATTTCTAGGTCCCTAGAGGGATTTCTAGGTCCCTAGAGGGATAGATTTCTATGTCCCTAGAGGGATTTCTATGTCCCTAGAGGGATTTCTAGGTCCCTAGAGGGATTTCTATGTCCCTAGAGGGATTTCTAGGTCCCTAGAGAGAGAGATTTCTATGTCCCTAGAGGGATTTCTATGTCGCTAGAGGGATTTCTATGTCGCTAGAGGGATTTCTAGGTCCCTAGAGGGATTTCTAGGTCCCTAGAGAGAGAGATTTCTAGGTCCCTAGAGGGATTTCTAGGTCCCTAGAGGGATTTCTATGTCCCTAGAGGGATTTTTAGGTCCCTAGAGAGAGAGATTTCTATGTCCCTAGAGGGATTTCTATGTCGCTAGAGGGATTTCTATGTCGCTAGAGGGATTTCTAGGTCCCTAGAGGGATAGATTTCTAGGTCCCTAGAGGGATTTCTATGTCGCTAGAGGGATTTCTATGTCCCTAGACGGATTTCTATGTCCCTAGAGGGATTTCTAGGTCCCTAGAGAGAGAGATTTCTATGTCCCTAGAGCGATTTTTATGTCGCTAGAGGGATTTCTATGTCGCTAGAGGGATTTCTAGGTCCCTAGAGGGATAGATTTCTAGGTCCCTAGAGGGATTTCAATGTCCCTAGAAGGATTTCTAGGTCCCTAGAGGGATTTCTAGGTCCCTAGAGGGATTTCTAGGTCCCTAGAGGGATAGATTTCTATGTCCCTAGAGGGATTTCTATGTCACTAGAGAGATTTCTAGGTCCCTAGAGGGATTTCAATGTCCCTAGAAGGATTTCTAGGTCCCTAGAGGGATAGATTTCTAGGTCCCTAGAGGGATTTCTAGGTCCCTAGAGAGAGAGATTTCTATGTCCCTAGAGGGATTTCTATGTCGCTAGAGGGATTTCTATGTCGCTAGAGGGATTTCTAGGTCCCTAGAGGGATTTCTAGGTCCCTAGAGGGATTTCTAGGTCCCAACAGAGAGAGATTTCTATGTCCCTAGAGGGATTTCTATGTCGCTAGAGGGATTTCTATGTCGCTAGAGGGATTTCTAGGTCCCTAGAGGGATTTCTATGTCCCTAGAGGGATAGATTTCTATGTCCCTAGAGGGATTTCTATGTCCCTAGAGGGATAGATTTCTATGTCCCTAGAGGGATTTCTATGTCCCTAGAGGGATTTCTAGGTCCCTAGAGGGATTTCTATGTCCCTAGAGGGATTTCTAGGTCCCTAGAGAGAGAGATTTCTATGTCGCTAGAGGGATTTCTATGTCGCTAGAGGGATTTCTATGTCGCTAGAGGGATTTCTAGGTCCCTAGAGGGATTTCTAGGTCCCTAGAGAGAGAGATTTCTATGTCCCTAGAGGGATTTCTAGGTCCCTAGAGGGATTTCTATGTCCCTAGAGGGATTTCTAGGTCCCTAGAGAGAGAGATTTCTATGTCCCTAGAGGGATTTCTATGTCCCTAGAGGGATTTCTAGGTATAATTAGGAATAATTAATTATGTTTCTTTTTATATAAATTTTTAATATAATTTTTGCTTTACTAAGATTAACAAGTTTCAACTTTGTTGCAGCTTATTCTGTTATTGAAGCGTGCGAGTCTGGGTCTATGTTTGATGGATATATTGATCATTTGAAAAATGGTAACATTTCTTTCGTTATATTTTTTTCATTAATTAGAAAAACTGGTTAAGTTGGCTCGATTCGCTTAGAAATTTGGGTACTTGAGTATATAACGCACGGCACTAGCAGGCCAATGTTCTGCGCATGCCCCAGCGGTTACATTTTATAACAGTTACGTTTCTACCAGTTACCTTGGATAACCTTTTAAAATATTTTGATTTGAATCTGAGATCGCCTCCCTTCGGATATTTTGAAGAGAAAAGATTTGCCTAGATAGATTTCTATGTCCCTAGAGGGATTTCTATGTCCCTAGAGGGATTTCTAGGTCCCTAGAGAGAGAGATTTCTATGTCCCTAGAGGGATTTCTATGTCGCTAGAGGGATTTCTATGTCGCTAGAGGGATTTCTAGGTCCCTAGAGGGATTTCAATGTCCCTAGAGGGATTTCTAGGTCCCTAGAGGGATTTCTAGGTCCCTAGAGGGATTTCTAGGTCCCTAGAGGGATTTCTAGGTCCCTAGAGGGATTTCTAGGTCCCAACAGAGAGAGATTTCTATGTCCCTAGAGGGATTTCAATGTCCCTAGAAAGATTTCTAGGTCCCTAGAGGGATAGATTTCTAGGTCCCTAGAGGGATAGATTTCTAGGTCCCTAGAGGGATTTCAATGTCCCTAGAGGGATTTCTAGGTCCCTAGAGGGATTTCTATGTCACTAGAGGGATTTCTATGTCCCTAGAGGGATAGATTTCTATGTCCCTAGGGGGATAGATTTCTATGTCCCTAGAGGGATTTCTATGTCGCTAGAGGGATTTCTATGTCGCTTGAGGGATTTCTATGTCGCTAGAGGGATTTCTAGGTCCCTAGAGGGATTTCTATGTCCCTAGAGGGATAGATTTCTATGTCCCTAGAGGGATTTCTATGTCGCTAGAGGGATTTCTATGTCGCTAGAGGGATTTCTAGGTCCCTAGAGGGATTTCTATGTCCCTAGAGGGATAGATTTCTATGTCCCTAGAGGGATTTCTATGTCCCTAGAGGGATTTCTATGTCCCTAGAGGGATTTCAATGTCCCTAGAGGGATTTCTAGGTCCCTAGAGGGATTTCTAGGTCCCTAGAGGGATTTCTAGGTCCCTAGAGGGATAGATTTCTATGTCCCTAGAGGGATTTCTATGTCCCTAGAGGGATTTCTAGGTCCCTAGAGGGATTTCTATGTCCCTAGAGGGATTTCTAGGTCCCTAGAGAGAGAGATTTCTATGTCCCTAGAGGGATTTCTATGTCGCTAGAGGGATTTCTATGTCGCTAGAGGGATTTCTAGGTCCCTAGAGGGATTTCTAGGTCCCTAGAGAGAGAGATTTCTAGGTCCCTAGAGGGATTTCTAGGTCCCTAGAGGGATTTCTATGTCCCTAGAGGGATTTTTAGGTCCCTAGAGGGAGAGATTTCTATGTCCCTAGAGGGATTTCTATGTCGCTAGAGGGATTTCTATGTCGCTAGAGGGATTTCTAGGTCCCTAGAGGGATAGATTTCTAGGTCCCTAGAGGGATTTCTATGTCGCTAGAGGGATTTCTATGTCCCTAGACGGATTTCTAGGTATAATTAGGAATAATTAATTATGTTTCTTTTTATATAAATTTTTAATATAATTTTTGCTTTACTAAGATTAACAAGTTTCAACTTTGTTGCAGCTTATTCTGTTATTGAAGCGTGCGAGTCTGGGTCTATGTTTGATGGATATATTGATCATTTGAAAAATGGTAACATTTCTTTCGTTATATTTTTTTCATTAATTAGAAAAACTGGTTAAGTTGGCTCGATTCGCTTAGAAATTTGGGTACTTGAGTATATAACGCACGGCACTAGCAGGCCAATGTTCTGCGCATGCCCCAGCGGTTACATTTTATAACAGTTACGTTTCTACCAGTTACCTTGGATAACCTTTTAAAATATTTTGATTTGAATCTGAGATCGCCTCCCTTCGGATATTTTGAAGAGAAAAGATTTGCCTAGATAGATTTCTATGTCCCTAGAGGGATTTCTATGTCCCTAGAGGGATTTCTAGGTCCCTAGAGAGAGAGATTTCTATGTCCCTAGAGGGATTTCTATGTCGCTAGAGGGATTTCTATGTCGCTAGAGGGATTTCTAGGTCCCTAGAGGGATTTCAATGTCCCTAGAGGGATTTCTAGGTCCCTAGAGGGATTTCTAGGTCCCTAGAGGGATTTCTAGGTCCCTAGAGGGATTTCTAGGTCCCTAGAGGGATTTCTATGTCCCTAGAGGGATTTTTAGGTCCCTAGAGAGAGAGATTTCTATGTCCCTAGAGGGATTTCTATGTCGCTAGAGGGATTTCTATGTCGCTAGAGGGATTTCTAGGTCCCTAGAGGGATAGATTTCTAGGTCCCTAGAGGGATTTCTATGTCGCTAGAGGGATTTCTATGTCGCTAGAGGGATTTCTAGGTCCCTAGAGGGATTTCTATGTCCCTAGAGGGATAGATTTCTATGTCCCTAGAGGGATTTCTATGTCCCTAGAGGGATTTCTAGGTCCCTAGAGGGATTTCTATGTCCCTAGAGGGATTTTTAGGTCCCTAGAGAGAGAGATTTCTATGTCCCTAGAGGGATTTCTATGTCGCTAGAGGGATTTCTATGTCGCTAGAGGGATTTCTAGGTCCCTAGAGGGATAGATTTCTAGGTCCCTAGAGGGATTTCTATGTCGCTAGAGGGATTTCTATGTCGCTAGAGGGATTTCTAGGTCCCTAGAGGGATTTCTATGTCCCTAGAGGGATAGATTTCTATGTCCCTAGAGGGATTTCTATGTCCTTAGAGGGATTTCTATGTCCCTAGAGGGATTTCTATGTCCCTAGAGGGATTTCTAGGTCCCTAGAGAGAGAGATTTCTATGTCCCTAGAGGGATTTCTATGTCGCTAGAGGGATTTCTATGTCGCTAGAGGGATTTCTAGGTCCCTAGAGGGATTTCAATGTCCCTAGAGGGATTTCTAGGTCCCTAGAGGGATTTCTAGGTCCCTAGAGGGATTTCTAGGTCCCTAGAGGGATTTCTAGGTCCCTAGAGGGATAGATTTATATGTCCCTAGAGGGATTTCTATGTCCCTAGAGGGATTTCTATGTCCCTAGAGGGATTTCTATGTCCCTAGAGGGATTTCTATGTCCCTAGAGGGATTTCTATGTCCCTAGAGGGATTTCTATGTCCCTAGAGAGATTTCTAGGTCCCTAGAGGGATAGATTTCTAGGTCCCTAGAGGGATTTCAATGTCCCTAGAGGGATTTCTAGGTCCCTAGAGGGATTTCTAGGTCCCTAGAGGGATTTCTAGGTCCCTAGAGGGATTTCTAGGTCCCTAGAGGGATAGATTTCTATGTCCCTAGAGGGATTTCTATGTCACTAGAGAGATTTCTAGGTCCCTAGAGGGATTTCAATGTCCCTAGAAGGATTTCTAGGTCCCTAGAGGGATAGATTTCTAGGTCCCTAGAGGGATTTCTAGGTCCCTAGAGAGAGAGATTTCTATGTCCCTAGAGGGATTTCTATGTCGCTAGAGGGATTTCTATGTCGCTAGAGGGATTTCTAGGTCCCTAGAGGGATTTCTAGGTCCCTAGAGGGATTTCTAGGTCCCAACAGAGAGAGATTTCTATGTCCCTAGAGGGATTTCTATGTCGCTAGAGGGATTTCTATGTCGCTAGAGGGATTTCTAGGTCCCTAGAGGGATTTCTAGGTCCCTAGAGGGATAGATTTCTATGTCCCTAGAGGGATTTCTAGGTCCCTAGAGGGATTTCTAGGTCCCAACAGAGAGAGATTTCTATGTCCCTAGAGGGATTTCTAGGTCCCTAGAGAGAGAGATTTCTATGTCCCTAGAGGGATTTCTATGTCGCTAGAGGGATTTCTATGTCGCTAGAGGGATTTCTAGGTCCCTAGAGGGATAGATTTCTAGGTCCCTAGAGGGATTTCAATGTCCCTAGAGGGATTTCTAGGTCCCTAGAGGGATTTCTAGGTCCCTAGAGGGATTTCTAGGTCCCTAGAGGGATTTCTATGTCCCTAGAGAGATTTCTAGGTCCCTAGAGGGATAGATTTCTAGGTCCCTAGAGGGATTTCAATGTCCCTAGAGGGATTTATAGGGATTCTAGAGCGTGTTACAGGGTTTTGAGAGGGATATCTAGGTCCGTAGAGGGATTTCTAGGTCCCTAGAGAGAGAGATTTCTATGTCCCTAGAGGGATTTCTATGTCCCTAGAGGG
Organism: Troilus luridus; assembly: GCA_964056705.1. Taxonomy (NCBI): domain Eukaryota; kingdom Metazoa; phylum Arthropoda; class Insecta; order Hemiptera; family Pentatomidae; genus Troilus; species Troilus luridus. The sequence continues at coordinate 58,596,684 of OZ057413.1, forward strand.
ATTTCTAGGTATAATTAGGAATAATTAATTATGTTTCTTTTTATATAAATTTTTAATATAATTTTTGCTTTACTAAGATTAACAAGTTTCAACTTTGTTGCAGCTTATTCTGTTATTGAAGCGTGCGAGTCTGGGTCTATGTTTGATGGATATATTGATCATTTGAAAAATGGTAACATTTCTTTCGTTGTATTTTTTTCATTAATTAGAAAAACTGGTTAAGTTGGCTCGATTCGCTTAGAAATTTGGGTACTTGAGTATATAACGCACGGCACTAGCAGGCCAATGTTCTGCGCATGCCCCAGCGGTTACATTTTATAACAGTTACGTTTCTACCAGTTACCTTGGATAACCTTTTAAAATATTTTGATTTGAATCTGAGATCGCCTCCCTTCGGATATTTTGAAGAGAAAAGATTTGCCTAGAGGGATTTCTATGTCGCTTGAGGGATTTCTAGGTCCCTAGAGGGATTTCAATGTCCCTAGAGGGATTTCTAGGTCCCTAGAGGGATTTCTAGGTCCCTAGAGGGATTTCTAGGTCCCTAGAGGGATTTCTATGTCCCTAGAGGGATTTCAATGTCCCTAGAGGGATTTCTAGGTCCCTAGAGGGATTTCTAGGTCCCTAGAGGGATAGATTTCTATGTCCCTAGAGGGATTTCTATGTCACTAGAGAGATTTCTAGGTCCCTAGAGGGATTTCTATGTCCCTAGAGGGATTTCTAGGTCCCTAGAGAGAGAGATTTCTATGTCCCTAGAGGGATTTCTATGTCGCTAGAGGGATTTCTATGTCGCTAGAGGGATTTCTAGGTCCCTAGAGGGATTTCAATGTCCCTAGAGGGATTTCTAGGTCCCTAGAGGGATTTCTAGGTCCCTAGAGGGATTTCTAGGTCCCTAGAGGGATTTCTAGGTCCCTAGAGGGATAGATTTATATGTCCCTAGAGGGATTTCTATGTCCCTAGAGGGATTTCTATGTCCCTAGAGGGATTTCTATGTCCCTAGAGGGATTTCTATGTCCCTAGAGAGATTTCTAGGTCCCTAGAGGGATAGATTTCTAGGTCCCTAGAGGGATTTCAATGTCCCTAGAGGGATTTCTAGGTCCCTAGAGGGATTTCTAGGTCCCTAGAGGGATTTCTAGGTCCCTAGAGGGATAGATTTCTATGTCCCTAGAGGGATTTCTATGTCACTAGAGAGATTTCTAGGTCCCTAGAGGGATTTCAATGTCCCTAGAAGGATTTCTAGGTCCCTAGAGGGATAGATTTCTAGGTCCCTAGAGGGATTTCTAGGTCCCTAGAGAGAGAGATTTCTATGTCCCTAGAGGGATTTCTATGTCGCTAGAGGGATTTCTATGTCGCTAGAGGGATTTCTAGGTCCCTAGAGGGATTTCTAGGTCCCTAGAGGGATTTCTAGGTCCCAACAGAGAGAGATTTCTATGTCCCTAGAGGGATTTCTATGTCGCTAGAGGGATTTCTATGTCGCTAGAGGGATTTCTAGGTCCCTAGAGGGATTTCTAGGTCCCTAGAGGGATAGATTTCTATGTCCCTAGAGGGATTTCTAGGTCCCTAGAGGGATTTCTAGGTCCCAACAGAGAGAGATTTCTATGTCCCTAGAGGGATTTCTAGGTCCCTAGAGAGAGAGATTTCTATGTCCCTAGAGGGATTTCTATGTCGCTAGAGGGATTTCTATGTCGCTAGAGGGATTTCTAGGTCCCTAGAGGGATAGATTTCTAGGTCCCTAGAGGGATTTCAATGTCCCTAGAGGGATTTCTAGGTCCCTAGAGGGATTTCTAGGTCCCTAGAGGGATTTCTAGGTCCCTAGAGGGATTTCTATGTCCCTAGAGAGATTTCTAGGTCCCTAGAGGGATAGATTTCTAGGTCCCTAGAGGGATTTCAATGTCCCTAGAGGGATTTATAGGGATTCTAGAGCGTGTTACAGGGTTTTGAGAGGGATATCTAGGTCCGTAGAGGGATTTCTATTTCCCTAGAGGGATAGATTTCTATGTCCCTAGAGGGATTTCTATGTCCCTAGAGGGATAGATTTCTATGTCCCTAGAGGGATTTCTATGTCCCTAGAGGGATTTCTAGGTCCCTAGAGGGATTTCTATGTCCCTAGAGGGATTTCTAGGTCCCTAGAGAGAGAGATTTCTATGTCCCTAGAGGGATTTCTATGTCGCTAGAGGGATTTCTATGTCGCTAGAGGGATTTCTAGGTCCCTAGAGGGATTTCTAGGTCCCTAGAGAGAGAGATTTCTATGTCCCTAGAGGGATTTCTAGGTCCCTAGAGGGATTTCTATGTCCCTAGAGGGATTTCTAGGTCCCTAGAGAGAGAGATTTCTATGTCCCTAGAGGGATTTCTATGTCCCTAGAGGGATTTCTAGGTATAATTAGGAATAATTAATTATGTTTCTTTTTATATAAATTTTTAATATAATTTTTGCTTTACTAAGATTAACAAGTTTCAACTTTGTTGCAGCTTATTCTGTTATTGAAGCGTGCGAGTCTGGGTCTATGTTTGATGGATATATTGATCATTTGAAAAATGGTAACATTTCTTTCGTTATATTTTTTTCATTAATTAGAAAAACTGGTTAAGTTGGCTCGATTCGCTTAGAAATTTGGGTACTTGAGTATATAACGCACGGCACTAGCAGGCCAATGTTCTGCGCATGCCCCAGCGGTTACATTTTATAACAGTTACGTTTCTACCAGTTACCTTGGATAACCTTTTAAAATATTTTGATTTGAATCTGAGATCGCCTCCCTTCGGATATTTTGAAGAGAAAAGATTTGCCTAGATAGATTTCTATGTCCCTAGAGGGATTTCTATGTCCCTAGAGGGATTTCTAGGTCCCTAGAGAGAGAGATTTCTATGTCCCTAGAGGGATTTCTATGTCGCTAGAGGGATTTCTATGTCGCTAGAGGGATTTCTAGGTCCCTAGAGGGATTTCAATGTCCCTAGAGGGATTTCTAGGTCCCTAGAGGGATTTCTAGGTCCCTAGAGGGATTTCTAGGTCCCTAGAGGGATTTCTAGGTCCCTAGAGGGATTTCTAGGTCCCAACAGAGAGAGATTTCTATGTCCCTAGAGGGATTTCAATGTCCCTAGAAAGATTTCTAGGTCCCTAGAGGGATAGATTTCTAGGTCCCTAGAGGGATAGATTTCTAGGTCCCTAGAGGGATTTCAATGTCCCTAGAGGGATTTCTAGGTCCCTAGAGGGATTTCTATGTCACTAGAGGGATTTCTATGTCCCTAGAGGGATAGATTTCTATGTCCCTAGGGGGATAGATTTCTATGTCCCTAGAGGGATTTCTATGTCGCTAGAGGGATTTCTATGTCGCTTGAGGGATTTCTATGTCGCTAGAGGGATTTCTAGGTCCCTAGAGGGATTTCTATGTCCCTAGAGGGATAGATTTCTATGTCCCTAGAGGGATTTCTATGTCGCTAGAGGGATTTCTATGTCGCTAGAGGGATTTCTAGGTCCCTAGAGGGATTTCTATGTCCCTAGAGGGATAGATTTCTATGTCCCTAGAGGGATTTCTATGTCCCTAGAGGGATTTCTATGTCCCTAGAGGGATTTCAATGTCCCTAGAGGGATTTCTAGGTCCCTAGAGGGATTTCTAGGTCCCTAGAGGGATTTCTAGGTCCCTAGAGGGATAGATTTCTATGTCCCTAGAGGGATTTCTATGTCCCTAGAGGGATTTCTAGGTCCCTAGAGGGATTTCTATGTCCCTAGAGGGATTTCTAGGTCCCTAGAGAGAGAGATTTCTATGTCCCTAGAGGGATTTCTATGTCGCTAGAGGGATTTCTATGTCGCTAGAGGGATTTCTAGGTCCCTAGAGGGATTTCTAGGTCCCTAGAGAGAGAGATTTCTAGGTCCCTAGAGGGATTTCTAGGTCCCTAGAGGGATTTCTATGTCCCTAGAGGGATTTTTAGGTCCCTAGAGGGAGAGATTTCTATGTCCCTAGAGGGATTTCTATGTCGCTAGAGGGATTTCTATGTCGCTAGAGGGATTTCTAGGTCCCTAGAGGGATAGATTTCTAGGTCCCTAGAGGGATTTCTATGTCGCTAGAGGGATTTCTATGTCCCTAGACGGATTTCTAGGTATAATTAGGAATAATTAATTATGTTTCTTTTTATATAAATTTTTAATATAATTTTTGCTTTACTAAGATTAACAAGTTTCAACTTTGTTGCAGCTTATTCTGTTATTGAAGCGTGCGAGTCTGGGTCTATGTTTGATGGATATATTGATCATTTGAAAAATGGTAACATTTCTTTCGTTATATTTTTTTCATTAATTAGAAAAACTGGTTAAGTTGGCTCGATTCGCTTAGAAATTTGGGTACTTGAGTATATAACGCACGGCACTAGCAGGCCAATGTTCTGCGCATGCCCCAGCGGTTACATTTTATAACAGTTACGTTTCTACCAGTTACCTTGGATAACCTTTTAAAATATTTTGATTTGAATCTGAGATCGCCTCCCTTCGGATATTTTGAAGAGAAAAGATTTGCCTAGATAGATTTCTATGTCCCTAGAGGGATTTCTATGTCCCTAGAGGGATTTCTAGGTCCCTAGAGAGAGAGATTTCTATGTCCCTAGAGGGATTTCTATGTCGCTAGAGGGATTTCTATGTCGCTAGAGGGATTTCTAGGTCCCTAGAGGGATTTCAATGTCCCTAGAGGGATTTCTAGGTCCCTAGAGGGATTTCTAGGTCCCTAGAGGGATTTCTAGGTCCCTAGAGGAATTTCTAGGTCCCTAGAGGGATTTCTAGGTCCCAACAGAGAGAGATTTCTATGTCCCTAGAGGGATTTCTATGTCGCTAGAGGGATTTCTATGTCGCTAGAGGGATTTCTAGGTCCCTAGAGGGATTTCTATGTCCCTAGAGGGATAGATTTCTATGTCCCTAGAGGGATTTCTATGTCCCTAGAGGGATAGATTTCTATGTCCCTAGAGGGATTTCTATGTCCCTAGAGGGATTTCTAGGTCCCTAGAGGGATTTCTATGTCCCTAGAGGGATTTCTAGGTCCCTAGAGAGAGAGATTTCTATGTCCCTAGAGGGATTTCTATGTCGCTAGAGGGATTTCTATGTCGCTAGAGGGATTTCTAGGTCCCTAGAGGGATTTCTAGGTCCCTAGAGAGAGAGATTTCTATGTCCCTAGAGGGATTTCTAGGTCCCTAGAGGGATTTCTATGTCCCTAGAGGGATTTCTAGGTCCCTAGAGAGAGAGATTTCTATGTCCCTAGAGGGATTTCTATGTCCCTAGAGGGATTTCTAGGTATAATTAGGAATAATTAATTATGTTTCTTTTTATATAAATTTTTAATATAATTTTTGCTTTACTAAGATTAACAAGTTTCAACTTTGTTGCAGCTTATTCTGTTATTGAAGCGTGCGAGTCTGGGTCTATGTTTGATGGATATATTGATCATTTGAAAAATGGTAACATTTCTTTCGTTATATTTTTTTCATTAATTAGAAAAACTGGTTAAGTTGGCTCGATTCGCTTAGAAATTTGGGTACTTGAGTATATAACGCACGGCACTAGCAGGCCAATGTTCTGCGCATGCCCCAGCGGTTACATTTTATAACAGTTACGTTTCTACCAGTTACCTTGGATAACCTTTTAAAATATTTTGATTTGAATCTGAGATCGCCTCCCTTCGGATATTTTGAAGAGAAAAGATTTGCCTAGATAGATTTCTATGTCCCTAGAGGGATTTCTATGTCCCTAGAGGGATTTCTAGGTCCCTAGAGAGAGAGATTTCTATGTCCCTAGAGGGATTTCTATGTCGCTAGAGGGATTTCTATGTCGCTAGAGGGATTTCTAGGTCCCTAGAGGGATTTCAATGTCCCTAGAGGGATTTCTAGGTCCCTAGAGGGATTTCTAGGTCCCTAGAGGGATTTCTAGGTCCCTAGAGGGATTTCTAGGTCCCTAGAGGGATTTCTATGTCCCTAGAGGGATTTTTAGGTCCCTAGAGAGAGAGATTTCTATGTCCCTAGAGGGATTTCTATGTCGCTAGAGGGATTTCTATGTCGCTAGAGGGATTTCTAGGTCCCTAGAGGGATAGATTTCTAGGTCCCTAGAGGGATTTCTATGTCGCTAGAGGGATTTCTATGTCGCTAGAGGGATTTCTAGGTCCCTAGAGGGATTTCTATGTCCCTAGAGGGATAGATTTCTATGTCCCTAGAGGGATTTCTATGTCCCTAGAGGGATTTCTAGGTCCCTAGAGGGATTTCTATGTCCCTAGAGGGATTTTTAGGTCCCTAGAGAGAGAGATTTCTATGTCCCTAGAGGGATTTCTATGTCGCTAGAGGGATTTCTATGTCGCTAGAGGGATTTCTAGGTCCCTAGAGGGATAGATTTCTAGGTCCCTAGAGGGATTTCTATGTCGCTAGAGGGATTTCTATGTCGCTAGAGGGATTTCTAGGTCCCTAGAGGGATTTCTATGTCCCTAGAGGGATAGATTTCTATGTCCCTAGAGGGATTTCTATGTCGCTAGAGGGATTTCTATGTCGCTAGAGGGATTTCTAGGTCCCTAGAGGGATTTCAATGTCCCTAGAGGGATTTCTAGGTCCCTAGAGGGATTTCTAGGTCCCTAGAGGGATTTCTAGGTCCCTAGAGGGATTTCTAGGTCCCTAGAGGGATTTCTAGGTCCCAACAGAGAGAGATTTCTATGTCCCTAGAGGGATTTCAATGTCCCTAGAAAGATTTCTAGGTCCCTAGAGGGATAGATTTCTAGGTCCCTAGAGGGATAGATTTCTAGGTCCCTAGAGGGATTTCAATGTCCCTAGAGGGATTTCTAGGTCCCTAGAGGGATTTCTATGTCACTAGAGGGATTTCTATGTCCCTAGAGGGATAGATTTCTATGTCCCTAGGGGGATAGATTTCTATGTCCCTAGAGGGATTTCTATGTCGCTAGAGGGATTTCTATGTCGCTTGAGGGATTTCTATGTCGCTAGAGGGATTTCTAGGTCCCTAGAGGGATTTCTATGTCCCTAGAGGGATAGATTTCTATGTCCCTAGAGGGATTTCTATGTCGCTAGAGGGATTTCTATGTCGCTAGAGGGATTTCTAGGTCCCTAGAGGGATTTCTATGTCCCTAGAGGGATAGATTTCTATGTCCCTAGAGGGATTTCTATGTCCCTAGAGGGATTTCTATGTCCCTAGAGGGATTTCAATGTCCCTAGAGGGATTTCTAGGTCCCTAGAGGGATTTCTAGGTCCCTAGAGGGATTTCTAGGTCCCTAGAGGGATAGATTTCTATGTCCCTAGAGGGATTTCTATGTCCCTAGAGGGATTTCTAGGTCCCTAGAGGGATTTCTATGTCCCTAGAGGGATTTCTAGGTCCCTAGAGAGAGAGATTTCTATGTCCCTAGAGGGATTTCTATGTCGCTAGAGGGATTTCTATGTCGCTAGAGGGATTTCTAGGTCCCTAGAGGGATTTCTAGGTCCCTAGAGAGAGAGATTTCTAGGTCCCTAGAGGGATTTCTAGGTCCCTAGAGGGATTTCTATGTCCCTAGAGGGATTTTTAGGTCCCTAGAGGGAGAGATTTCTATGTCCCTAGAGGGATTTCTATGTCGCTAGAGGGATTTCTATGTCGCTAGAGGGATTTCTAGGTCCCTAGAGGGATAGATTTCTAGGTCCCTAGAGGGATTTCTATGTCGCTAGAGGGATTTCTATGTCCGTAGACGGATTTCTAGGTATAATTAGGAATAATTAATTATGTTTCTTTTTATATAAATTTTTAATATAATTTTTGCTTTACTAAGATTAACAAGTTTCAACTTTGTTGCAGCTTATTCTGTTATTGAAGCGTGCGAGTCTGGGTCTATGTTTGATGGATATATTGATCATTTGAAAAATGGTAACATTTCTTTCGTTATATTTTTTTCATTAATTAGAAAAACTGGTTAAGTTGGCTCGATTCGCTTATAAATTTGGGTACTTGAGTATATAACGCACGGCACTAGCAGGCCAATGTTCTGCGCATGCCCCAGCGGTTACATTTTATAACAGTTACGTTTCTACCAGTTACCTTGGATAACCTTTTAAAATATTTTGATTTGAATCTGAGATCGCCTCCCTTCGGATATTTTGAAGAGAAAAGATTTGCCTAGATAGATTTCTATGTCCCTAGAGGGATTTCTATGTCCCTAGAGGGATTTCTAGGTCCCTAGAGAGAGAGATTTCTATGTCCCTAGAGGGATTTCTATGTCGCTAGAGGGATTTCTATGTCGCTAGAGGGATTTCTAGGTCCCTAGAGGGATTTCAATGTCCCTAGAGGGATTTCTAGGTCCCTAGAGGGATTTCTAGGTCCCTAGAGGGATTTCTAGGTCCCTAGAGGGATTTCTAGGTCCCTAGAGGGATTTCTAGGTCCCAACAGAGAGAGATTTCTATGTCCCTAGAGGGATTTCTATGTCGCTAGAGGGATTTCTATGTCGCTAGAGGGATTTCTAGGTCCCTAGAGGGATTTCTATGTCCCTAGAGGGATAGATTTCTATGTCCCTAGAGGGATTTCTATGTCCCTAGAGGGATAGATTTCTATGTCCCTAGAGGGATTTCTATGTCCCTAGAGGGATTTCTAGGTCCCTAGAGGGATTTCTATGTCCCTAGAGGGATTTCTAGGTCCCTAGAGAGAGAGATTTCTATGTCCCTAGAGGGATTTCTATGTCGCTAGAGGGATTTCTATGTCCCTAGAGGGATTTCTAGGTCCCTAGAGGGATTTCTAGGTCCCTAGAGAGAGAGATTTCTATGTCCCTAGAGGGATTTCTAGGTCCCTAGAGGGATTTCTATGTCCCTAGAGGGATTTCTAGGTCCCTAGAGAGAGAGATTTCTATGTCCCTAGAGGGATTTCTATGTCCCTAGAGGGATTTTTAGGTCCCTAGAGGGAGAGATTTCTATGTCCCTAGAGGGATTTCTATGTCGCTAGAGGGATTTCTATGTCGCTAGAGGGATTTCTAGGTCCCTAGAGGGATAGATTTCTAGGTCCCTAGAGGGATTTCTATGTCGCTAGAGGGATTTCTATGTCCGTAGACGGATTTCTAGGTATAATTAGGAATAATTAATTATGTTTCTTTTTATATAAATTTTTAATATAATTTTTGCTTTACTAAGATTAACAAGTTTCAACTTTGTTGCAGCTTATTCTGTTATTGAAGCGTGCGAGTCTGGGTCTATGTTTGATGGATATATTGATCATTTGAAAAATGGTAACATTTCTTTCGTTATATTTTTTTCATTAATTAGAAAAACTGGTTAAGTTGGCTCGATTCGCTTAGAAATTTGGGTACTTGAGTATATAACGCACGGCACTAGCAGGCCAATGTTCTGCGCATGCCCCAGCGGTTACATTTTATAACAGTTACGTTTCTACCAGTTACCTTGGATAACCTTTTAAAATATTTTGATTTGAATCTGAGATCGCCTCCCTTCGGATATTTTGAAGAGAAAAGATTTGCCTAGATAGATTTCTATGTCCCTAGAGGGATTTCTATGTCCCTAGAGGGATTTCTAGGTCCCTAGAGAGAGAGATTTCTATGTCCCTAGAGGGATTTCTATGTCGCTAGAGGGATTTCTATGTCGCTAGAGGGATTTCTAGGTCCCTAGAGGGATTTCAATGTCCCTAGAGGGATTTCTAGGTCCCTAGAGGGATTTCTAGGTCCCTAGAGGGATTTCTAGGTCCCTAGAGGGATTTCTAGGTCCCTAGAGGGATTTCTAGGTCCCAACAGAGAGAGATTTCTATGTCCCTAGAGGGATTTCTATGTCGCTAGAGGGATTTCTATGTCGCTAGAGGGATTTCTAGGTCCCTAGAGGGATTTCTATGTCCCTAGAGGGATAGATTTCTATGTCCCTAGAGGGATTTCTATGTCCCTAGAGGGATAGATTTCTATGTCCCTAGAGGGATTTCTATGTCCCTAGAGGGATTTCTAGGTCCCTAGAGGGATTTCTATGTCCCTAGAGGGATTTCTAGGTCCCTAGAGAGAGAGATTTCTATGTCCCTAGAGGGATTTCTATGTCGCTAGAGGGATTTCTATGTCGCTAGAGGGATTTCTAGGTCCCTAGAGGGATTTCTAGGTCCCTAGAGAGAGAGATTTCTATGTCCCTAGAGGGATTTCTAGGTCCCTAGAGGGATTTCTATGTCCCTAGAGGGATTTCTAGGTCCCTAGAGAGAGAGATTTCTATGTCCCTAGAGGGATTTCTATGTCCCTAGAGGGATTTCTAGGTATAATTAGGAATAATTAATTATGTTTCTTTTTATATAAATTTTTAATATAATTTTTGCTTTACTAAGATTAACAAGTTTCAACTTTGTTGCAGCTTATTCTGTTATTGAAGCGTGCGAGTCTGGGTCTATGTTTGATGGATATATTGATCATTTGAAAAATGGTAACATTTCTTTCGTTATATTTTTTTCATTAATTAGAAAAACTGGTTAAGTTGGCTCGATTCGCTTAGAAATTTGGGTACTTGAGTATATAACGCACGGCACTAGCAGGCCAATGTTCTGCGCATGCCCCAGCGGTTACATTTTATAACAGTTACGTTTCTACCAGTTACCTTGGATAACCTTTTAAAATATTTTGATTTGAATCTGAGATCGCCTCCCTTCGGATATTTTGAAGAGAAAAGATTTGCCTAGATAGATTTCTATGTCCCTAGAGGGATTTCTATGTCCCTAGAGGGATTTCTAGGTCCCTAGAGAGAGAGATTTCTATGTCCCTAGAGGGATTTCTATGTCGCTAGAGGGATTTCTATGTCGCTAGAGGGATTTCTAGGTCCCTAGAGGGATTTCAATGTCCCTAGAGGGATTTCTAGGTCCCTAGAGGGATTTCTAGGTCCCTAGAGGGATTTCTAGGTCCCTAGAGGGATTTCTAGGTCCCTAGAGGGATTTCTATGTCCCTAGAGGGATTTTTAGGTCCCTAGAGAGAGAGATTTCTATGTCCCTAGAGGGATTTCTATGTCGCTAGAGGGATTTCTATGTCGCTAGAGGGATTTCTAGGTCCCTAGAGGGATAGATTTCTAGGTCCCTAGAGGGATTTCTATGTCGCTAGAGGGATTTCTATGTCGCTAGAGGGATTTCTAGGTCCCTAGAGGGATTTCTATGTCCCTAGAGGGATAGATTTCTATGTCCCTAGAGGGATTTCTAGGTCCCTAGAGGGATTTCTAGGTCCCTAGAGGGATTTCTATGTCCCTAGAGGGATTTTTAGGTCCCTAGAGAGAGAGATTTCTATGTCCCTAGAGGGATTTCTATGTCGCTAGAGGGATTTCTATGTCGCTAGAGGGATTTCTAGGTCCCTAGAGGGATAGATTTCTAGGTCCCTAGAGGGATTTCTATGTCGCTAGAGGGATTTCTATGTCGCTAGAGGGATTTCTAGGTCCCTAGAGGGATTTCTATGTCCCTAGAGGGATAGATTTCTATGTCCCTAGAGGGATTTCTATGTCCTTAGAGGGATTTCTATGTCCCTAGAGGGATTTCTATGTCCCTAGAGGGATTTCTAGGTCCCTAGAGAGAGAGATTTCTATGTCCCTAGAGGGATTTCTATGTCGCTAGAGGGATTTCTATGTCGCTAGGGGGATTTCTAGGTCCCTAGAGGGATTTCAATGTCCCTAGAGGGATTTCTAGGTCCCTAGAGGGATTTCTAGGTCCCTAGAGGGATTTCTAGGTCCCTAGAGGGATTTCTAGGTCCCTAGAGGGATAGATTTATATGTCCCTAGAGGGATTTCTATGTCCCTAGAGGGATTTCTATGTCCCTAGAGGGATTTCTATGTCCCTAGAGGGATTTCTATGTCCCTAGAGGGATTTCTATGTCCCTAGAGAGATTTCTAGGTCCCTAGAGGGATAGATTTCTAGGTCCCTAGAGGGATTTCAATGTCCCTAGAGGGATTTCTAGGTCCCTAGAGGGATTTCTAGGTCCCTAGAGGGATTTCTAGGTCCCTAGAGGGATAGATTTCTATGTCCCTAGAGGGATTTCTATGTCACTAGAGAGATTTCTAGGTCCCTAGAGGGATTTCAATGTCCCTAGAAGGATTTCTAGGTCCCTAGAGGGATAGATTTCTAGGTCCCTAGAGGGATTTCTAGGTCCCTAGAGAGAGAGATTTCTATGTCCCTAGAGGGATTTCTATGTCGCTAGAGGGATTTCTATGTCGCTAGAGGGATTTCTAGGTCCCTAGAGGGATTTCTAGGTCCCTAGAGGGATTTCTAGGTCCCAACAGAGAGAGATTTCTATGTCCCTAGAGGGATTTCTATGTCGCTAGAGGGATTTCTATGTCGCTAGAGGGATTTCTAGGTCCCTAGAGGGATTTCTAGGTCCCTAGAGGGATAGATTTCTATGTCCCTAGAGGGATTTCTAGGTCCCTAGAGGGATTTCTAGGTCCCAACAGAGAGAGATTTCTATGTCCCTAGAGGGATTTCTAGGTCCCTAGAGAGAGAGATTTCTATGTCCCTAGAGGGATTTCTATGTCGCTAGAGGGATTTCTATGTCGCTAGAGGGATTTCTAGGTCCCTAGAGGGATAGATTTCTAGGTCCCTAGAGGGATTTCAATGTCCCTAGAGGGATTTCTAGGTCCCTAGAGGGATTTCTAGGTCCCTAGAGGGATTTCTAGGTCCCTAGAGGGATTTCTAGGTCCCTAGAGGGATTTCTAGGTCCCTAGAGGGATTTCTATGTCCCTAGAGAGATTTCTAGGTCCCTAGAGGGATAGATTTCTAGGTCCCTAGAGGGATTTCAATGTCCCTAGAGGGATTTATAGGGATTCTAGAGCGTGTTACAGGGTTTTGAGAGGGATATCTAGGTCCGTAGAGGGATTTCTAGGTCCCTAGAGAGAGAGATTTCTATGTCCCTAGAGGGATTTCTATGTCCCTAGAGGGATTTCTAGGTATAATTAGGAATAATTAATTATGTTTCTTTTTATATAAATTTTTAATATAATTTTTGCTTTACTAAGATTAACAAGTTTCAACTTTGTTGCAGCTTATTCTGTTATTGAAGCGTGCGAGTCTGGGTCTATGTTTGATGGATATATTGATCATTTGAAAAATGGTAACATTTCTTTCGTTGTATTTTTTTCATTAATTAGAAAAACTGGTTAAGTTGGCTCGATTCGCTTAGAAATTTGGGTACTTGAGTATATAACGCACGGCACTAGCAGGCCAATGTTCTGCGCATGCCCCAGCGGTTACATTTTATAACAGTTACGTTTCTACCAGTTACCTTGGATAACCTTTTAAAATATTTTGATTTGAATCTGAGATCGCCTCCCTTCGGATATTTTGAAGAGAAAAGATTTGCCTAGAGGGATTTCTATGTCGCTTGAGGGATTTCTAGGTCCCTAGAGGGATTTCAATGTCCCTAGAGGGATTTCTAGGTCCCTAGAGGGATTTCTAGGTCCCTAGAGGGATTTCTAGGTCCCTAGAGGGATTTCTATGTCCCTAGAGGGATTTCAATGTCCCTAGAGGGATTTCTAGGTCCCTAGAGGGATTTCTAGGTCCCTAGAGGGATAGATTTCTATGTCCCTAGAGGGATTTCTATGTCACTAGAGAGATTTCTAGGTCCCTAGAGGGATTTCTATGTCCCTAGAGGGATTTCTAGGTCCCTAGAGAGAGAGATTTCTATGTCCCTAGAGGGATTTCTATGTCGCTAGAGGGATTTCTATGTCGCTAGAGGGATTTCTAGGTCCCTAGAGGGATTTCAATGTCCCTAGAGGGATTTCTAGGTCCCTAGAGGGATTTCTAGGTCCCTAGAGGGATTTCTAGGTCCCTAGAGGGATTTCTAGGTCCCTAGAGGGATAGATTTATATGTCCCTAGAGGGATTTCTATGTCCCTAGAGGGATTTCTATGTCCCTAGAGGGATTTCTATGTCCCTAGAGGGATTTCTATGTCCCTAGAGGGATTTCTATGTCCCTAGAGAGATTTCTAGGTCCCTAGAGGGATAGATTTCTAGGTCCCTAGAGGGATTTCAATGTCCCTAGAGGGATTTCTAGGTCCCTAGAGGGATTTCTAGGTCCCTAGAGGGATTTCTAGGTCCCTAGAGGGATAGATTTCTATGTCCCTAGAGGGATTTCTATGTCACTAGAGAGATTTCTAGGTCCCTAGAGGGATTTCAATGTCCCTAGAAGGATTTCTAGGTCCCTAGAGGGATAGATTTCTAGGTCCCTAGAGGGATTTCTAGGTCCCTAGAGAGAGAGATTTCTATGTCCCTAGAGGGATTTCTATGTCGCTAGAGGGATTTCTATGTCGTTAGAGGGATTTCTAGGTCCCTAGAGGGATTTCTAGGTCCCTAGAGGGATTTCTAGGTCCCAACAGAGAGAGATTTCTATGTCCCTAGAGGGATTTCTATGTCGCTAGAGGGATTTCTATGTCGCTAGAGGGATTTCTAGGTCCCTAGAGGGATTTCTAGGTCCCTAGAGGGATAGATTTCTATGTCCCTAGAGGGATTTCTAGGTCCCTAGAGGGATTTCTAGGTCCCAACAGAGAGAGATTTCTATGTCCCTAGAGGGATTTCTAGGTCCCTAGAGAGAGAGATTTCTATGTCCCTAGAGGGATTTCTATGTCGCTAGAGGGATTTCTATGTCGCTAGAGGGATTTCTAGGTCCCTAGAGGGATAGATTTCTAGGTCCCTAGAGGGATTTCAATGTCCCTAGAGGGATTTCTAGGTCCCTAGAGGGATTTCTAGGTCCCTAGAGGGATTTCTAGGTCCCTAGAGGGATTTCTATGTCCCTAGAGAGATTTCTAGGTCCCTAGAGGGATAGATTTCTAGGTCCCTAGAGGGATTTCAATGTCCCTAGAGGGATTTATAGGGATTCTAGAGCGTGTTACAGGGTTTTGAGAGGGATATCTAGGTCCGTAGAGGGATTTCTAGGTCCCTAGAGAGAGAGATTTCTATGTCCCTAGAGGGATTTCTATGTCCCTAGAGGGATTTCTAGGTATAATTAGGAATAATTAATTATGTTTCTTTTTATATAAATTTTTAATATAATTTTTGCTTTACTAAGATTAACAAGTTTCAACTTTGTTGCAGCTTATTCTGTTATTGAAGCGTGCGAGTCTGGGTCTATGTTTGATGGATATATTGATCATTTGAAAAATGGTAACATTTCTTTCGTTATATTTTTTTCATTAATTAGAAAAACTGGTTAAGTTGGCTCGATTCGCTTAGAAATTTGGGTACTTGAGTATATAACGCACGGCACTAGCAGGCCACTGTTCTGCGCATGCCCCAGCGGTTACATTTTATAACAGTTACGTTTCTACCAGTTACCTTGGATAACCTTTTAAAATATTTTGATTTGAATCTGAGATCGCCTCCCTTCGGATATTTTGAAGAGAAAAGATTTGCCTAGAGGGATTTCTATGTCGCTTGAGGGATTTCTAGGTCCCTAGAGGGATTTCAATGTCCCTAGAGGGATTTCTAGGTCCCTAGAGGGATTTCTAGGTCCCTAGAGGGATAGATTTCTAGGTCCCTAGAGGGATTTCTATGTCGCTAGAGGGATTTCTATGTCGCTAGAGGGATTTCTAGGTCCCTAGAGGGATTTCTAGGTCCCTAGAGGGATTTCTAGGTCCCTAGAGAGAGAGATTTCTATGTCCCTAGAGGGATTTCTATGTCGCTAGAGGGATTTCTATGTCGCTAGAGGGATTTCTAGGTCCCTAGAGGGATTTCTATGTCCCTAGAGGGATAGATTTCTATGTCCCTAGAGGGATTTCTATGTCCCTAGAGGGATAGATTTCTATGTCCCTAGAGGGATTTCTATGTCCCTAGAGGGATTTCTAGGTCCCTAGAGGGATTTCTATGTCCCTAGAGGGATTTCTAGGTCCCTAGAGAGAGAGATTTCTATGTCCCTAGAGGGATTTCTATGTCGCTAGAGGGATTTCTATGTCGCTAGAGGGATTTCTAGGTCCCTAGAGGGATTTCTAGGTCCCTAGAGAGAGAGATTTCTATGTCCCTAGAGGGATTTCTATGTCCCTAGAGGGATTTCTAGGTCCCTAGAGGGATTTCTATGTCCCTAGAGGGATTTCTAGGTCCCTAGAGGGATTTCTAGGTCCCTAGAGGGATTTCTAGGTCCCTAGAGGGATTTCTATGTCCCTAGAGGGATAGATTTATATGTCCCTAGAGGGATTTCTATGTCCCTAGAGGGATTTCTATGTCCCTAGAGGGATTTCTATGTCCCTAGAGGGATTTCTATGTCGCTAGAGGGATTTCTAGGTCCCTAGAGGGATAGATTTCTAGGTCCCTAGAGGGATTTCTATGTCGCTAGAGGGATTTCTATGTCGCTAGAGGGATTTCTAGGTCCCTAGAGGGATTTCTATGTCCCTAGAGGGATAGATTTCTATGTCCCTAGAGGGATTTCTATGTCCCTAGAGGGATTTCTATGTCGCTAGAGGGATTTCTATGTCGCTAGAGGGATTTCTAGGTCCCTAGAGGGATTTCAATGTCCCTAGAGGGATTTCTAGGTCCCTAGAGGGATTTCTAGGTCCCTAGAGGGATTTCTAGGTCCCTAGAGGGATTTCTATGTCCCTAGAGGGATTTCTATGTCCCTAGAGGGATTTCTATGTCCCTAGAGGGATTTCTATGTCCCTAGAGAGATTTCTAGGTCCCTAGAGGGATAGATTTCTAGGTCCCTAGAGGGATTTCAATGTCCCTAGAGGGATTTCTAGGTCCCTAGAGGGATTTCTAGGTCCCTAGAGGGATATATTTCTATGTCCCTAGAGGGATTTCTATGTCACTAGAGAGATTTCTAGGTCCCTAGAGGGATTTCAATGTCCCTAGAGGGATTTCTAGGTCCCTAGAGGGATAGATTTCTAGGTCCCTAGAGGGATTTCTAGGTCCCTAGAGAGAGAGATTTCTATGTCCCTAGAGGGATTTCTATGTCGCTAGAGGGATTTCTAGGTCCCTAGAGGGATTTCTAGGTCCCTAGAGGGATAGATTTATATGTCCCTAGAGGGATTTCTATGTCCCTAGAGGGATTTCTATGTCCCTAGAGGGATTTCTATGTCCCTAGAGGGATTTCTATGTCCCTAGAGGGATTTCTATGTCCCTAGAGAGATTTCTAGGTCCCTAGAGGGATAGATTTCTAGGTCCCTAGAGGGATTTCAATGTCCCTAGAGGGATTTCTAGGTCCCTAGAGGGATTTCTAGGTCCCTAGAGGGATAGATTTCTATGTCCCTAGAGGGATTTCTATGTCACTAGAGAGATTTCTAGGTCCCTAGAGGGATTTCAATGTCCCTAGAAGGATTTCTAGGTCCCTAGAGGGATAGATTTCTAGGTCCCTAGAGGGATTTCTAGGTCCCTAGAGAGAGAGATTTCTATGTCCCTAGAGGGATTTCTATGTCGCTAGAGGGATTTCTATGTCGCTAGAGGGATTTCTAGGTCCCTAGAGGGATTTCTAGGTCCCTAGAGGGATTTCTAGGTCCCAACAGAGAGAGATTTCTATGTCCCTAGAGGGATTTCTATGTCGCTAGAGGGATTTCTATGTCGCTAGAGGGATTTCTAGGTCCCTAGAGGGATTTCTAGGTCCCTAGAGGGATAGATTTCTATGTCCCTAGAGGGATTTCTAGGTCCCTAGAGGGATTTCTAGGTCCCAACAGAGAGAGATTTCTATGTCCCTAGAGGGATTTCTAGGTCCCTAGAGAGAGAGATTTCTATGTCCCTAGAGGGATTTCTATGTCGCTAGAGGGATTTCTATGTCGCTAGAGGGATTTCTAGGTCCCTAGAGGGATAGATTTCTAGGTCCCTAGAGGGATTTCAATGTCCCTAGAGGGATTTCTAGGTCCCTAGAGGGATTTCTAGGTCCCTAGAGGGATTTCTAGGTCCCTAGAGGGATTTCTATGTCCCTAGAGAGATTTCTAGGTCCCTAGAGGGATAGATTTCTAGGTCCCTAGAGGGATTTCAATGTCCCTAGAGGGATTTATAGGGATTCTAGAGCGTGTTACAGGGTTTTGAGAGGGATATCTAGGTCCGTAGAGGGATTTCTAGGTCCCTAGAGAGAGAGATTTCTATGTCCCTAGAGGGATTTCTATGTCCCTAGAGGGATTTCTAGGTATAATTAGGAATAATTAATTATGTTTCTTTTTATATAAATTTTTAATATAATTTTTGCTTTACTAAGATTAACAAGTTTCAACTTTGTTGCAGCTTATTCTGTTATTGAAGCGTGCGAGTCTGGGTCTATGTTTGATGGATATATTGATCATTTGAAAAATGGTAACATTTCTTTCGTTGTATTTTTTTCATTAATTAGAAAAACTGGTTAAGTTGGCTCGATTCGCTTAGAAATTTGGGTACTTGAGTATATAACGCACGGCACTAGCAGGCCAATGTTCTGCGCATGCCCCAGCGGTTACATTTTATAACAGTTACGTTTCTACCAGTTACCTTGGATAACCTTTTAAAATATTTTGATTTGAATCTGAGATCGCCTCCCTTCGGATATTTTGAAGAGAAAAGATTTGCCTAGAGGGATTTCTATGTCGCTTGAGGGATTTCTAGGTCCCTAGAGGGATTTCAATGTCCCTAGAGGGATTTCTAGGTCCCTAGAGGGATTTCTAGGTCCCTAGAGGGATTTCTAGGTCCCTAGAGGGATTTCTATGTCCCTAGAGGGATTTCAATGTCCCTAGAGGGATTTCTAGGTCCCTAGAGGGATTTCTAGGTCCCTAGAGGGATAGATTTCTATGTCCCTAGAGGGATTTCTATGTCACTAGAGAGATTTCTAGGTCCCTAGAGGGATTTCAATGTCCCTAGAGGGATTTCTAGGTCCCTAGAGGGATAGATTTCTAGGTCCCTAGAGGGATTTCTAGGTCCCTAGAGAGAGATTTCTATGTCCCTAGAGGGATTTCTATGTCGCTAGAGGGATTTCTATGTCGCTAGAGGGATTTCTAGGTCCCTAGAGGGATTTCTAGGTCCCTAGAGGGATTTCTAGGTCCCTAGAGAGAGAGATTTCTATGTCCCTAGAGGGATTTCTATGTCGCTAGAGGGATTTCTATGTCGCTAGAGGGATTTCTAGGTCCCTAGAGGGATTTCTATGTCCCTAGAGGGATAGATTTCTATGTCCCTAGAGGGATTTCTATGTCCCTAGAGGGATAGATTTCTATGTCCCTAGAGGGATTTCTATGTCCCTAGAGGGATTTCTAGGTCCCTAGAGGGATTTCTATGTCCCTAGAGGGATTTCTAGGTCCCTAGAGAGAGAGATTTCTATGTCCCTAGAGGGATTTCTATGTCGCTAGAGGGATTTCTATGTCGCTAGAGGGATTTCTAGGTCCCTAGAGGGATTTCTAGGTCCCTAGAGAGAGAGATTTCTATGTCCCTAGAGGGATTTCTATGTCCCTAGAGGGATTTCTAGGTCCCTAGAGGGATTTCTATGTCCCTAGAGGGATTTCTAGGTCCCTAGAGGGATTTCTAGGTCCCTAGAGGGATTTCTAGGTCCCTAGAGGGATTTCTAGGTCCCTAGAGGGATTTCTATGTCCCTAGAGGGATAGATTTATATGTCCCTAGAGGGATTTCTATGTCCCTAGAGGGATTTCTATGTCCCTAGAGGGATTTCTATGTCCCTAGAGGGATTTCTATGTCGCTAGAGGGATTTCTAGGTCCCTAGAGGGATAGATTTCTAGGTCCCTAGAGGGATTTCTATGTCGCTAGAGGGATTTCTATGTCGCTAGAGGGATTTCTAGGTCCCTAGAGGGATTTCTATGTCCCTAGAGGGATAGATTGCTATGTCCCTAGAGGGATTTCTATGTCCCTAGAGGGATTTCTATGTCGCTAGAGGGATTTCTATGTCGCTAGAGGGATTTCTAGGTCCCTAGAGGGATTTCAATGTCCCTAGAGGGATTTCTAGGTCCCTAGAGGGATAGATTTCTAGGTCCCTAGAGGGATTTCAATGTCCCTAGAGGGATTTCTAGGTCCCTAGAGGGATTTCTAGGTCCCTAGAGGGATATATTTCTATGTCCCTAGAGGGATTTCTATGTCACTAGAGAGATTTCTAGGTCCCTAGAGGGATAGATTTCTAGGTCCCTAGAGGGATTTCTAGGTCCCTAGAGAGAGAGATTTCTATGTCCCTAGAGGGATTTCTATGTCGCTAGAGGGATTTCTATGTCGCTAGAGGGATTTCTAGGTCCCTAGAGGGATTTCTAGGTCCCTAGAGGGATTTCTAGGTCCCTAGAGAGAGCGATATATAGCGAATGATTATGCTTAACTAACTTCTAAGAATGACACCTGCTGCTAGCTGATCTATTATTCTAGGAAAGACACTTGCAGCTAGCCTCTACCATTGCATGCACTATCACTCCTCAAAATACCTGTAAGCTGATCTATTATTCTAAGAAAGACAGCTGCAATTAGCTTAAGTAACGTGATATATATTATTTATTGATATCACTAATTGATCTAACATATATGTTTTTACTTTTTTTATACATAAGTTTTACAAGTTATGTTTCCTTTCGTTATGTACTTTAGAGACCAGAACTCGAAAGGATCTGAAAAGGAAACCAAGGGCCCAAGTTAACATATCCCTCCACGTATTCCAGGGTGAATTTGTTCATTTTTTTTTATATCTTCCCTTGAACTATTGGTCATTAGTTTGGTCTTGTTATAATTTGGGTATAGACCAATTTCTTCGCAGAGTTATAGTAGCTGTCATTTGCCTATAATATATATTAAGTGGCTGTGGTAAAACTAAATCCCTTCTGTAAAATCCTTATCAACATATAAAAAAAAAAAAAATTATAAATACCGAAACAATTAACGGAGGTTCGAATATTTAAATAAGTAATGGCTCCCGGTTAC
The DNA here is from genome assembly GCA_964056705.1 of Troilus luridus. Taxonomy (NCBI): domain Eukaryota; kingdom Metazoa; phylum Arthropoda; class Insecta; order Hemiptera; family Pentatomidae; genus Troilus; species Troilus luridus. The sequence goes on from OZ057413.1 coordinate 58,617,450, forward strand.
GTCACAAGTTCATTAGCAGACTTGGGCTGTGTCTTGTGGTGTTGTGTATTGGGGCGTTGTGTGTTGAGGGGTTGTGTATTGAGATGTGGCGTTTTGCATTGAGATGTTGCTTGTTGTGGTGTTGTGTATTGAGATGTTGTGTGTTGTGGTGTTTTCTGTTCAAATATTGTGATAGTAAATGTAGCCTGTGGTTGTAGTAAGAGAGTACTTCTAGTCATCTTTACTAACATTTTCTTTCTTACTCTATTAATTTCATCAATCTTGATTTATTAATATTATTACAAATCGATCTTCCCTATCAGCCTCTGAATATTTAATTCACTAAGTGATTCTTAGTGAGTTTCTCTCTACGTAAATCTCTATATTTCAACTTGCACCAATCCCCTGGAGCATACCCCACCCGGAGATCCGTACTGGGGAATAGTTTACCTTCGGATAACGAGCGTTTTACCTTAGAAAGATCCTTGACTATTAGAGATATTGTTTAAGTGAAACGTAATGTTAGTAGGGCGTTCCAACCTACGTAACATCCCTCAAGCAAGTCTGGGGGGTCGCTCACATTGTTGGTGAGTGAGTCCATATCGGACTTAGCCGGGGTGAACTTGCAACGAATTTCAACCTACAACCCCAGATCTACCACCCATGGGCCGCCTCCCCTACGAGCTGACGAGATGCACCCGGGGCGTGTTGTTCAAAATATTCCTAATACTATTCATTCAAAATTTGTTAAACGGATAACAATAAAATAAAAATTAGTCTGTTGTTATGATACTTGAGTGTAATTTGATAAAAGAAAAAACGAAATTTTTTTCATTCGTCAACTTGGTTTTCGAAGGAATAGCCATTTTAAAACAAGAGATGGACTATTAGTGAATTTTGGGAAATATCAAAGAATCCTAATCGCCAAAAGTCTTTTAGAGTTTTTAGCATTGCAGAAGAACATACAACTCCACTACCACGAATCACGTGAGTAAAAAAAAGAGTAAAGTGGTTTATAGGGCTACACTGATTGCATTAGCAGGCAGCCATTCCTGCTACTGGATTCAGTGAAGCGAACCATCCACTATAAAAAATGGGTAACGAAACCACAGGCAGAACCTCGTGGGTGGTTTGGAATCCTGCCTATCTCATAGGTAAGTATTTTCTTCTTCTTTTACTTCCTCCAAGTTCCATTCAGATAAAAATAATGTTACCCATCACCGTAAAGAATCACCTCTTTCCTTTTAATAATTTTAACTGATAACAGTTATTTTCTTTACCGAAATACATTAACTTCAGCGAGCCTGAAAACAAAGCTGGAATTAATATTCTTTTAGCATAATCAACATATTAGTAATTATTATTTGTGTCGTACTTACCATCATAGTGGTCTAAGTACACTTTCGTAAATGCTGACAACAATCCCTCTAAGATAGTTTGTAAATATTTTTCATATTGTGTTTCCTTCATTTCCATTCTTGCAATGATATAAATTCTCCCATTTTCTAACTGATCCAGTATTTTGTACACTGAAAATCGGTTAAGCTTATTTGATGTTTCGGCAAGAGACATCTGTTTTTAATAAAAAGAATGATGAAATTAAGGAATAATCAAATTAAACAAAATTTATTCTGAGGAAATATTCATACTAGGAAATAGTGTTGAGAAAGGATGATCACAGTAGAGTAGAGGCAGTCTATTGCTATAAAGAGGAGGAGGGGCGATATATAGCGAATGATTATGCTTAACTAACTTCTAAGAATGACACCTGCTGCTAGCTGATCTATTATTCTAGGAAAGACACTTGCAGCTAGCCTCTACCATTGCATGCACTATCACTCCTCAAAATGCCTGTAAGCTGATCTATTATTCTAAGAAAGACAGCTGCAATTAGCTTAAGTAACGTGATATATATTATTTATTGATATCACTAATTGATCTAACATATATGTTTTTACTTTTTTTATACATAAGTTTAACAAGTTATGTTTCCTTTCGTTATGTACTTTAGAGACCAGAACTTGAAAGGATCTGAAAAGGAAACCAATGGCCCTAGTTAACATATCCCTCCACGTATTCCAGGGTGAATTTGTTCATTTTTTTTTATATCTTCCCTTGAACTATTGGTCATTAGTTTGGTCTTGTTATAATTTGGGTATAGACCAATTTCTTCGCAGAGTTATAGTAGCTGTCATTTGCCTATAATATATATTAAGTGGCTGTGGTAAAACTAAATCCCTTCTGTAAAATCCTTATCAACATATAAAAAAAAAAAAAATTATAAATACCGAAACAATTAACGGAGGTTCGAATATTTAAATAAGTAATGGCTCCCGGTTACGTCACAAGTTCATTAGCAGACTTGGGCTGTGTCTTGTGGTGTTGTGTATTGGGGCGTTGTGTGTTGAGGGGTTGTGTATTGAGATGTGGCGTTTTGCATTGAGATGTTGCTTGTTGTGGTGTTGTGTATTGAGATGTTGTGTGTTGTGGTGTTTTCTGTTCAAATATTGTGATAGTAAATGTAGCCTGTGGTTGTAGTAAGAGAGTACTTCTAGTCATCTTTACTAACATTTTCTTTCTTACTCTATTAATTTCATCAATCTTGATTTATTAATATTATTACAAATCGATCTTCCCTATCAGCCTCTGAATATTTAATTCACTAAGTGATTCTTAGTGAGTTTCTCTCTACGTAAATCTCTATATTTAAACTTGCACCAATCCCCTGGAGCATACCCCACCCGGAGATCCGTACTGGGGAATAGTTTACCTTCGGATAACGAGCGTTTTACCTTAGAAAGATCCTTGACTATTAGAGATATTGTTTAAGTGAAACGTAATGTTAGTAGGGCGTTCCAACCTACGTAACATCCCTCAAGCAAGTCTGGGGGGTCGCTCACATTGTTGGTGAGTGAGTCCATATCGGACATAGCCGGGGTGAACTTGCAACGAATTTCAACCTACAACCCCAGATCTACCACCCATGGGCCGCCTCCCCTACGAGCTGACGAGATGCACCCGGGGCGTGTTGTTCAAAATATTCCTAATACTATTCATTCAAAATTTGTTAAACGGATAACAATAAAATAAAAATTAGTCTGTTGTTATGATACTTGAGTGTAATTTGATAAAAGAAAAAACGAAATTTTTTTCATTCGTCAACTTGGTTTTCGAAGGAATAGCCATTTTAAAACAAGAGATGGACTATTAGTGAATTTTGGGAAATATCAAAGAATCCTAATCGCCAAAAGTCTTTTAGAGTTTTTAGCATTGCAGAAGAACATACAACTCCACTACCACGAATCACGTGAGTAAAAAAAAGAGTAAAGTGGTTTATAGGGCTACACTGATTGCATTAGCAGGCAGCCATTCCTGCTACTGGATTCAGTGAAGCGAACCATCCACTATAAAAAATGGGTAACGAAACCACAGGCAGAACCTCGTGGGTGGTTTGGAATCCTGCCTATCTCATAGGTAAGTATTTTCTTCTTCTTTTACTTCCTCCAAGTTCCATTCAGATAAAAATAATGTTACCCATCACCGTAAAGAATCACCTCTTTCCTTTTAATAATTTTAACTGATAACAGTTATTTTCTTTACCGAAATACATTAACTTCAGCGAGCCTGAAAACAAAGCTGGAATTAATATTCTTTTAGCATAATCAACATATTAGTAATTATTATTTGTGTCGTACTTACCATCATAGTGGTCTAAGTACACTTTCGTAAATGCTGACAACAATCCCTCTAAGATAGTTTGTAAATATTTTTCATATTGTGTTTCCTTCATTTCCATTCTTGCAATGATATAAATTCTCCCATTTTCTAACTGATCCAGTATTTTGTACACTGAAAATCGGTTAAGCTTATTTGATGTTTCGGCAAGAGACATCTGTTTTTAATAAAAAGAATGATGAAATTAAGGAATAATCAAATTAAACAAAATTTATTCTGAGGAAATATTCATACTAGGAAATAGTGTTGAGAAAGGATGATCACAGTAGAGTAGAGGCAGTCTATTGCTATAAAGAGGAGGAGGGGCGATATATAGCGAATGATTATGCTTAACTAACTTCTAAGAATGACACCTGCTGCTAGCTGATCTATTATTCTAGGAAAGACACTTGCAGCTAGCCTCTACCATTGCATGCACTATCACTCCTCAAAATACCTGTAAGCTGATCTATTATTCTAAGAAAGACAGCTGCAATTAGCTTAAGTAACGTGATATATATTATTTATTGATATCACTAATTGATCTAACATATATGTTTTTACTTTTTTTATACATAAGTTTTACAAGTTATGTTTCCTTTCGTTATGTACTTTAGAGACCAGAACTCGAAAGGATCTGAAAAGGAAACCAATGGCCCAAGTTAACATATCCCTCCACGTATTCCAGGGTGAATTTGTTCATTTTTTTTTATATCTTCCCTTGAACTATTGGTCATTAGTTTGGTCTTGTTATAATTTGGGTATAGACCAATTTCTTCGCAGAGTTATAGTAGCTGTCATTTGCCTATAATATATATTAAGTGGCTGTGGTAAAACTAAATCCCTTCTGTAAAATCCTTATCAACATATAAAAAAAAAAAAAATTATAAATACCGAAACAATTAACGGAGGTTCGAATATTTAAATAAGTAATGGCTCCCGGTTACGTCACAAGTTCATTAGCAGACTTGGGCTGTGTCTTGTGGTGTTGTGTATTGGGGCGTTGTGTGTTGAGGGGTTGTGTATTGAGATGTGGCGTTTTGCATTGAGATGTTGCTTGTTGTGGTGTTGTGTATTGAGATGTTGTGTGTTGTGGTGTTTTCTGTTCAAATATTGTGATAGTAAATGTAGCCTGTGGTTGTAGTAAGAGAGTACTTCTAGTCATCTTTACTAACATTTTCTTTCTTACTCTATTAATTTCATCAATCTTGATTTATTAATATTATTACAAATCGATCTTCCCTATCAGCCTCTGAATATTTAATTCACTAAGTGATTCTTAGTGAGTTTCTCTCTACGTAAATCTCTATATTTCAACTTGCACCAATCCCCTGGAGCATACCCCACCCGGAGATCCGTACTGGGGAATAGTTTACCTTCGGATAACGAGCGTTTTACCTTAGAAAGATCCTTGACTATTAGAGATATTGTTTAAGTGAAACGTAATGTTAGTAGGGCGTTCCAACCTACGTAACATCCCTCAAGCAAGTCTGGGGGGTCGCTCACATTGTTGGTGAGTGAGTCCATATCGGACTTAGCCGGGGTGAACTTGCAACGAATTTCAACCTACAACCCCAGATCTACCACCCATGGGCCGCCTCCCCTACGAGCTGACGAGATGCACCCGGGGCGTGTTGTTCAAAATATTCCTAATACTATTCATTCAAAATTTGTTAAACGGATAACAATAAAATAAAAATTAGTCTGTTGTTATGATACTTGAGTGTAATTTGATAAAAGAAAAAACGAAATTTTTTTCATTCGTCAACTTGGTTTTCGAAGGAATAGCCATTTTAAAACAAGAGATGGACTATTAGTGAATTTTGGGAAATATCAAAGAATCCTAATCGCCAAAAGTCTTTTAGAGTTTTTAGCATTGCAGAAGAACATACAACTCCACTACCACGAATCACGTGAGTAAAAAAAAGAGTAAAGTGGTTTATAGGGCTACACTGATTGCATTAGCAGGCAGCCATTCCTGCTACTGGATTCAGTGAAGCGAACCATCCACTATAAAAAATGGGTAACGAAACCACAGGCAGAACCTCGTGGGTGGTTTGGAATCCTGCCTATCTCATAGGTAAGTATTTTCTTCTTCTTTTACTTCCTCCAAGTTCCATTCAGATAAAAATAATGTTACCCATCACCGTAAAGAATCACCTCTTTCCTTTTAATAATTTTAACTGATAACAGTTATTTTCTTTACCGAAATACATTAACTTCAGCGAGCCTGAAAACAAAGCTGGGATTAATATTCTTTTAGCATAATCAACATATTAGTAATTATTATTTGTGTCGTACTTACCATCATAGTGGTCTAAGTACACTTTCGTAAATGCTGACAACAATCCCTCTAAGATAGTTTGTAAATATTTTTCATATTGTGTTTCCTTCATTTCCATTCTTGCAATGATATAAATTCTCCCATTTTCTAACTGATCCAGTATTTTGTACACTGAAAATCGGTTAAGCTTATTTGATGTTTCGGCAAGAGACATCTGTTTTTAATAAAAAGAATGATGAAATTAAGGAATAATCAAATTAAACAAAATTTATTCTGAGGAAATATTCATACTAGGAAATAGTGTTGAGAAAGGATGATCACAGTAGAGTAGAGGCAGTCTATTGCTATAAAGAGGAGGAGGGGCGATATATAGCGAATGATTATGCTTAACTAACTTCTAAGAATGACACCTGCTGCTAGCTGATCTATTATTCTAGGAAAGACACTTGCAGCTAGCCTCTACCATTGCATGCACTATCACTCCTCAAAATGCCTGTAAGCTGATCTATTATTCTAAGAAAGACAGCTGCAATTAGCTTAAGTAACGTGATATATATTATTTATTGATATCACTAATTGATCTAACATATATGTTTTTACTTTTTTTATACATAAGTTTAACAAGTTATGTTTCCTTTCGTTATGTACTTTAGAGACCAGAACTTGAAAGGATCTGAAAAGGAAACCAATGGCCCTAGTTAACATATCCCTCCACGTATTCCAGGGTGAATTTGTTCATTTTTTTTTATATCTTCCCTTGAACTATTGGTCATTAGTTTGGTCTTGTTATAATTTGGGTATAGACCAATTTCTTCGCAGAGTTATAGTAGCTGTCATTTGCCTATAATATATATTAAGTGGCTGTGGTAAAACTAAATCCCTTCTGTAAAATCCTTATCAACATATAAAAAAAAAAAAAATTATAAATACCGAAACAATTAACGGAGGTTCGAATATTTAAATAAGTAATGGCTCCCGGTTACGTCACAAGTTCATTAGCAGACTTGGGCTGTGTCTTGTGGTGTTGTGTATTGGGGCGTTGTGTGTTGAGGGGTTGTGTATTGAGATGTGGCGTTTTGCATTGAGATGTTGCTTGTTGTGGTGTTGTGTATTGAGATGTTGTGTGTTGTGGTGTTTTCTGTTCAAATATTGTGATAGTAAATGTAGCCTGTGGTTGTAGTAAGAGAGTACTTCTAGTCATCTTTACTAACATTTTCTTTCTTACTCTATTAATTTCATCAATCTTGATTTATTAATATTATTACAAATCGATCTTCCCTATCAGCCTCTGAATATTTAATTCACTAAGTGATTCTTAGTGAGTTTCTCTCTACGTAAATCTCTATATTTCAACTTGCACCAATCCCCTGGAGCATACCCCACCCGGAGATCCGTACTGGGGAATAGTTTACCTTCGGATAACGAGCGTTTTACCTTAGAAAGATCCTTGACTATTAGAGATATTGTTTAAGTGAAACGTAATGTTAGTAGGGCGTTCCAACCTACGTAACATCCCTCAAGCAAGTCTGGGGGGTCGCTCACATTGTTGGTGAGTGAGTCCATATCGGACTTAGCCGGGGTGAACTTGCAACGAATTTCAACCTACAACCCCAGATCTACCACCCATGGGCCGCCTCCCCTACGAGCTGACGAGATGCACCCGGGGCGTGTTGTTCAAAATATTCCTAATACTATTCATTCAAAATTTGTTAAACGGATAACAATAAAATAAAAATTAGTCTGTTGTTATGATACTTGAGTGTAATTTGATAAAAGAAAAAACGAAATTTTTTTCATTCGTCAACTTGGTTTTCGAAGGAATAGCCATTTTAAAACAAGAGATGGACTATTAGTGAATTTTGGGAAATATCAAAGAATCCTAATCGCCAAAAGTCTTTTAGAGTTTTTAGCATTGCAGAAGAACATACAACTCCACTACCACGAATCACGTGAGTAAAAAAAAGAGTAAAGTGGTTTATAGGGCTACACTGATTGCATTAGCAGGCAGCCATTCCTGCTACTGGATTCAGTGAAGCGAACCATCCACTATAAAAAATGGGTAACGAAACCACAGGCAGAACCTCGTGGGTGGTTTGGAATCCTGCCTATCTCATAGGTAAGTATTTTCTTCTTCTTTTACTTCCTCCAAGTTCCATTCAGATAAAAATAATGTTACCCATCACCGTAAAGAATCACCTCTTTCCTTTTAATAATTTTAACTGATAACAGTTATTTTCTTTACCGAAATACATTAACTTCAGCGAGCCTGAAAACAAAGCTGGAATTAATATTCTTTTAGCATAATCAACATATTAGTAATTATTATTTGTGTCGTACTTACCATCATAGTGGTCTAAGTACACTTTCGTAAATGCTGACAACAATCCCTCTAAGATAGTTTGTAAATATTTTTCATATTGTGTTTCCTTCATTTCCATTCTTGCAATGATATAAATTCTCCCATTTTCTAACTGATCCAGTATTTTGTACACTGAAAATCGGTTAAGCTTATTTGATGTTTCGGCAAGAGACATCTGTTTTTAATAAAAAGAATGATGAAATTAAGGAATAATCAAATTAAACAAAATTTATTCTGAGGAAATATTCATACTAGGAAATAGTGTTGAGAAAGGATGATCACAGTAGAGTAGAGGCAGTCTATTGCTATAAAGAGGAGGAGGGGCGATATATAGCGAATGATTATGCTTAACTAACTTCTAAGAATGACACCTGCTGCTAGCTGATCTATTATTCTAGGAAAGACACTTGCAGCTAGCCTCTACCATTGCATGCACTATCACTCCTCAAAATACCTGTAAGCTGATCTATTATTCTAAGAAAGACAGCTGCAATTAGCTTAAGTAACGTGATATATATTATTTATTGATATCACTAATTGATCTAACATATATGTTTTTACTTTTTTTATACATAAGTTTTACAAGTTATGTTTCCTTTCGTTATGTACTTTAGAGACCAGAACTCGAAAGGATCTGAAAAGGAAACCAATGGCCCAAGTTAACATATCCCTCCACGTATTCCAGGGTGAATTTGTTCATTTTTTTTTATATCTTCCCTTGAACTATTGGTCATTAGTTTGGTCTTGTTATAATTTGGGTATAGACCAATTTCTTCGCAGAGTTATAGTAGCTGTCATTTGCCTATAATATATATTAAGTGGCTGTGGTAAAACTAAATCCCTTCTGTAAAATCCTTATCAACATATAAAAAAAAAAAAAATTATAAATACCGAAACAATTAACGGAGGTTCGAATATTTAAATAAGTAATGGCTCCCGGTTACGTCACAAGTTCATTAGCAGACTTGGGCTGTGTCTTGTGGTGTTGTGTATTGGGGCGTTGTGTGTTGAGGGGTTGTGTATTGAGATGTGGCGTTTTGCATTGAGATGTTGCTTGTTGTGGTGTTGTGTATTGAGATGTTGTGTGTTGTGGTGTTTTCTGTTCAAATATTGTGATAGTAAATGTAGCCTGTGGTTGTAGTAAGAGAGTACTTCTAGTCATCTTTACTAACATTTTCTTTCTTACTCTATTAATTTCATCAATCTTGATTTATTAATATTATTACAAATCGATCTTCCCTATCAGCCTCTGAATATTTAATTCACTAAGTGATTCTTAGTGAGTTTCTCTCTACGTAAATCTCTATATTTCAACTTGCACCAATCCCCTGGAGCATACCCCACCCGGAGATCCGTACTGGGGAATAGTTTACCTTCGGATAACGAGCGTTTTACCTTAGAAAGATCCTTGACTATTAGAGATATTGTTTAAGTGAAACGTAATGTTAGTAGGGCGTTCCAACCTACGTAACATCCCTCAAGCAAGTCTGGGGGGTCGCTCACATTGTTGGTGAGTGAGTCCATATCGGACTTAGCCGGGGTGAACTTGCAACGAATTTCAACCTACAACCCCAGATCTACCACCCATGGGCCGCCTCCCCTACGAGCTGACGAGATGCACCCGGGGCGTGTTGTTCAAAATATTCCTAATACTATTCATTCAAAATTTGTTAAACGGATAACAATAAAATAAAAATTAGTCTGTTGTTATGATACTTGAGTGTAATTTGATAAAAGAAAAAACGAAATTTTTTTCATTCGTCAACTTGGTTTTCGAAGGAATAGCCATTTTAAAACAAGAGATGGACTATTAGTGAATTTTGGGAAATATCAAAGAATCCTAATCGCCAAAAGTCTTTTAGAGTTTTTAGCATTGCAGAAGAACATACAACTCCACTACCACGAATCACGTGAGTAAAAAAAAGAGTAAAGTGGTTTATAGGGCTACACTGATTGCATTAGCAGGCAGCCATTCCTGCTACTGGATTCAGTGAAGCGAACCATCCACTATAAAAAATGGGTAACGAAACCACAGGCAGAACCTCGTGGGTGGTTTGGAATCCTGCCTATCTCATAGGTAAGTATTTTCTTCTTCTTTTACTTCCTCCAAGTTCCATTCAGATAAAAATAATGTTCCCCATCACCGTAAAGAATCACCTCTTTCCTTTTAATAATTTTAACTGATAACAGTTATTTTCTTTACCGAAATACATTAACTTCAGCGAGCCTGAAAACAAAGCTGGAATTAATATTCTTTTAGCATAATCAACATATTAGTAATTATTATTTGTGTCGTACTTACCATCATAGTGGTCTAAGTACACTTTCGTAAATGCTGACAACAATCCCTCTAAGATAGTTTGTAAATATTTTTCATATTGTGTTTCCTTCATTTCCATTCTTGCAATGATATAAATTCTCCCATTTTCTAACTGATCCAGTATTTTGTACACTGAAAATCGGTTAAGCTTATTTGATGTTTCGGCAAGAGACATCTGTTTTTAATAAAAAGAATGATGAAATTAAGGAATAATCAAATTAAACAAAATTTATTCTGAGGAAATATTCATACTAGGAAATAGTGTTGAGAAAGGATGATCACAGTAGAGTAGAGGCAGTCTATTGCTATAAAGAGGAGGAGGGGCGATATATAGCGAATGATTATGCTTAACTAACTTCTAAGAATGACACCTGCTGCTAGCTGATCTATTATTCTAGGAAAGACACTTGCAGCTAGCCTCTACCATTGCATGCACTATCACTCCTCAAAATGCCTGTAAGCTGATCTATTATTCTAAGAAAGACAGCTGCAATTAGCTTAAGTAACGTGATATATATTATTTATTGATATCACTAATTGATCTAACATATATGTTTTTACTTTTTTTATACATAAGTTTAACAAGTTATGTTTCCTTTCGTTATGTACTTTAGAGACCAGAACTTGAAAGGATCTGAAAAGGAAACCAATGGCCCTAGTTAACATATCCCTCCACGTATTCCAGGGTGAATTTGTTCATTTTTTTTTATATCTTCCCTTGAACTATTGGTCATTAGTTTGGTCTTGTTATAATTTGGGTATAGACCAATTTCTTCGCAGAGTTATAGTAGCTGTCATTTGCCTATAATATATATTAAGTGGCTGTGGTAAAACTAAATCCCTTCTGTAAAATCCTTATCAACATATAAAAAAAAAAAAAATTATAAATACCGAAACAATTAACGGAGGTTCGAATATTTAAATAAGTAATGGCTCCCGGTTACGTCACAAGTTCATTAGCAGACTTGGGCTGTGTCTTGTGGTGTTGTGTATTGGGGCGTTGTGTGTTGAGGGGTTGTGTATTGAGATGTGGCGTTTTGCATTGAGATGTTGCTTGTTGTGGTGTTGTGTATTGAGATGTTGTGTGTTGTGGTGTTTTCTGTTCAAATATTGTGATAGTAAATGTAGCCTGTGGTTGTAGTAAGAGAGTACTTCTAGTCATCTTTACTAACATTTTCTTTCTTACTCTATTAATTTCATCAATCTTGATTTATTAATATTATTACAAATCGATCTTCCCTATCAGCCTCTGAATATTTAATTCACTAAGTGATTCTTAGTGAGTTTCTCTCTACGTAAATCTCTATATTTCAACTTGCACCAATCCCCTGGAGCATACCCCACCCGGAGATCCGTACTGGGGAATAGTTTACCTTCGGATAACGAGCGTTTTACCTTAGAAAGATCCTTGACTATTAGAGATATTGTTTAAGTGAAACGTAATGTTAGTAGGGCGTTCCAACCTACGTAACATCCCTCAAGCAAGTCTGGGGGGTCGCTCACATTGTTGGTGAGTGAGTCCATATCGGACTTAGCCGGGGTGAACTTGCAACGAATTTCAACCTACAACCCCAGATCTACCACCCATGGGCCGCCTCCCCTACGAGCTGACGAGATGCACCCGGGGCGTGTTGTTCAAAATATTCCTAATACTATTCATTCAAAATTTGTTAAACGGATAACAATAAAATAAAAATTAGTCTGTTGTTATGATACTTGAGTGTAATTTGATAAAAGAAAAAACGAAATTTTTTTCATTCGTCAACTTGGTTTTCGAAGGAATAGCCATTTTAAAACAAGAGATGGACTATTAGTGAATTTTGGGAAATATCAAAGAATCCTAATCGCCAAAAGTCTTTTAGAGTTTTTAGCATTGCAGAAGAACATACAACTCCACTACCACGAATCACGTGAGTAAAAAAAAGAGTAAAGTGGTTTATAGGGCTACACTGATTGCATTAGCAGGCAGCCATTCCTGCTACTGGATTCAGTGAAGCGAACCATCCACTATAAAAAATGGGTAACGAAACCACAGGCAGAACCTCGTGGGTGGTTTGGAATCCTGCCTATCTCATAGGTAAGTATTTTCTTCTTCTTTTACTTCCTCCAAGTTCCATTCAGATAAAAATAATGTTCCCCATCACCGTAAAGAATCACCTCTTTCCTTTTAATAATTTTAACTGATAACAGTTATTTTCTTTACCGAAATACATTAACTTCAGCGAGCCTGAAAACAAAGCTGGAATTAATATTCTTTTAGCATAATCAACATATTAGTAATTATTATTTGTGTCGTACTTACCATCATAGTGGTCTAAGTACACTTTCGTAAATGCTGACAACAATCCCTCTAAGATAGTTTGTAAATATTTTTCATATTGTGTTTCCTTCATTTCCATTCTTGCAATGATATAAATTCTCCCATTTTCTAACTGATCCAGTATTTTGTACACTGAAAATCGGTTAAGCTTATTTGATGTTTCGGCAAGAGACATCTGTTTTTAATAAAAAGAATGATGAAATTAAGGAATAATCAAATTAAACAAAATTTATTCTGAGGAAATATTCATACTAGGAAATAGTGTTGAGAAAGGATGATCACAGTAGAGTAGAGGCAGTCTATTGCTATAAAGAGGAGGAGGGGCGATATATAGCGAATGATTATGCTTAACTAACTTCTAAGAATGACACCTGCTGCTAGCTGATCTATTATTCTAGGAAAGACACTTGCAGCTAGCCTCTACCATTGCATGCACTATCACTCCTCAAAATACCTGTAAGCTGATCTATTATTCTAAGAAAGACAGCTGCAATTAGCTTAAGTAACGTGATATATATTATTTATTGATATCACTAATTGATCTAACATATATGTTTTTACTTTTTTTATACATAAGTTTTACAAGTTATGTTTCCTTTCGTTATGTACTTTAGAGACCAGAACTCGAAAGGATCTGAAAAGGAAACCAATGGCCCAAGTTAACATATCCCTCCACGTATTCCAGGGTGAATTTGTTCATTTTTTTTTATATCTTCCCTTGAACTATTGGTCATTAGTTTGGTCTTGTTATAATTTGGGTATAGACCAATTTCTTCGCAGAGTTATAGTAGCTGTCATTTGCCTATAATATATATTAAGTGGCTGTGGTAAAACTAAATCCCTTCTGTAAAATCCTTATCAACATATAAAAAAAAAAAAAATTATAAATACCGAAACAATTAACGGAGGTTCGAATATTTAAATAAGTAATGGCTCCCGGTTACGTCACAAGTTCATTAGCAGACTTGGGCTGTGTCTTGTGGTGTTGTGTATTGGGGCGTTGTGTGTTGAGGGGTTGTGTATTGAGATGTGGCGTTTTGCATTGAGATGTTGCTTGTTGTGGTGTTGTGTATTGAGATGTTGTGTGTTGTGGTGTTTTCTGTTCAAATATTGTGATAGTAAATGTAGCCTGTGGTTGTAGTAAGAGAGTACTTCTAGTCATCTTTACTAACATTTTCTTTCTTACTCTATTAATTTCATCAATCTTGATTTATTAATATTATTACAAATCGATCTTCCCTATCAGCCTCTGAATATTTAATTCACTAAGTGATTCTTAGTGAGTTTCTCTCTACGTAAATCTCTATATTTCAACTTGCACCAATCCCCTGGAGCATACCCCACCCGGAGATCCGTACTGGGGAATAGTTTACCTTCGGATAACGAGCGTTTTACCTTAGAAAGATCCTTGACTATTAGAGATATTGTTTAAGTGAAACGTAATGTTAGTAGGGCGTTCCAACCTACGTAACATCCCTCAAGCAAGTCTGGGGGGTCGCTCACATTGTTGGTGAGTGAGTCCATATCGGACTTAGCCGGGGTGAACTTGCAACGAATTTCAACCTACAACCCCAGATCTACCACCCATGGGCCGCCTCCCCTACGAGCTGACGAGATGCACCCGGGGCGTGTTGTTCAAAATATTCCTAATACTATTCATTCAAAATTTGTTAAACGGATAACAATAAAATAAAAATTAGTCTGTTGTTATGATACTTGAGTGTAATTTGATAAAAGAAAAAACGAAATTTTTTTCATTCGTCAACTTGGTTTTCGAAGGAATAGCCATTTTAAAACAAGAGATGGACTATTAGTGAATTTTGGGAAATATCAAAGAATCCTAATCGCCAAAAGTCTTTTAGAGTTTTTAGCATTGCAGAAGAACATACAACTCCACTACCACGAATCACGTGAGTAAAAAAAAGAGTAAAGTGGTTTATAGGGCTACACTGATTGCATTAGCAGGCAGCCATTCCTGCTACTGGATTCAGTGAAGCGAACCATCCACTATAAAAAATGGGTAACGAAACCACAGGCAGAACCTCGTGGGTGGTTTGGAATCCTGCCTATCTCATAGGTAAGTATTTTCTTCTTCTTTTACTTCCTCCAAGTTCCATTCAGATAAAAATAATGTTACCCATCACCGTAAAGAATCACCTCTTTCCTTTTAATAATTTTAACTGATAACAGTTATTTTCTTTACCGAAATACATTAACTTCAGCGAGCCTGAAAACAAAGCTGGAATTAATATTCTTTTAGCATAATCAACATATTAGTAATTATTATTTGTGTCGTACTTACCATCATAGTGGTCTAAGTACACTTTCGTAAATGCTGACAACAATCCCTCTAAGATAGTTTGTAAATATTTTTCATATTGTGTTTCCTTCATTTCCATTCTTGCAATGATATAAATTCTCCCATTTTCTAACTGATCCAGTATTTTGTACACTGAAAATCGGTTAAGCTTATTTGATGTTTCGGCAAGAGACATCTGTTTTTAATAAAAAGAATGATGAAATTAAGGAATAATCAAATTAAACAAAATTTATTCTGAGGAAATATTCATACTAGGAAATAGTGTTGAGAAAGGATGATCACAGTAGAGTAGAGGCAGTCTATTGCTATAAAGAGGAGGAGGGGCGATATATAGCGAATGATTATGCTTAACTAACTTCTAAGAATGACACCTGCTGCTAGCTGATCTATTATTCTAGGAAAGACACTTGCAGCTAGCCTCTACCATTGCATGCACTATCACTCCTCAAAATGCCTGTAAGCTGATCTATTATTCTAAGAAAGACAGCTGCAATTAGCTTAAGTAACGTGATATATATTATTTATTGATATCACTAATTGATCTAACATATATGTTTTTACTTTTTTTATACATAAGTTTAACAAGTTATGTTTCCTTTCGTTATGTACTTTAGAGACCAGAACTTGAAAGGATCTGAAAAGGAAACCAATGGCCCTAGTTAACATATCCCTCCACGTATTCCAGGGTGAATTTGTTCATTTTTTTTTATATCTTCCCTTGAACTATTGGTCATTAGTTTGGTCTTGTTATAATTTGGGTATAGACCAATTTCTTCGCAGAGTTATAGTAGCTGTCATTTGCCTATAATATATATTAAGTGGCTGTGGTAAAACTAAATCCCTTCTGTAAAATCCTTATCAACATATAAAAAAAAAAAAAATTATAAATACCGAAACAATTAACGGAGGTTCGAATATTTAAATAAGTAATGGCTCCCGGTTACGTCACAAGTTCATTAGCAGACTTGGGCTGTGTCTTGTGGTGTTGTGTATTGGGGCGTTGTGTGTTGAGGGGTTGTGTATTGAGATGTGGCGTTTTGCATTGAGATGTTGCTTGTTGTGGTGTTGTGTATTGAGATGTTGTGTGTTGTGGTGTTTTCTGTTCAAATATTGTGATAGTAAATGTAGCCTGTGGTTGTAGTAAGAGAGTACTTCTAGTCATCTTTACTAACATTTTCTTTCTTACTCTATTAATTTCATCAATCTTGATTTATTAATATTATTACAAATCGATCTTCCCTATCAGCCTCTGAATATTTAATTCACTAAGTGATTCTTAGTGAGTTTCTCTCTACGTAAATCTCTATATTTCAACTTGCACCAATCCCCTGGAGCATACCCCACCCGGAGATCCGTACTGGGGAATAGTTTACCTTCGGATAACGAGCGTTTTACCTTAGAAAGATCCTTGACTATTAGAGATATTGTTTAAGTGAAACGTAATGTTAGTAGGGCGTTCCAACCTACGTAACATCCCTCAAGCAAGTCTGGGGGGTCGCTCACATTGTTGGTGAGTGAGTCCATATCGGACTTAGCCGGGGTGAACTTGCAACGAATTTCAACCTACAACCCCAGATCTACCACCCATGGGCCGCCTCCCCTACGAGCTGACGAGATGCACCCGGGGCGTGTTGTTCAAAATATTCCTAATACTATTCATTCAAAATTTGTTAAACGGATAACAATAAAATAAAAATTAGTCTGTTGTTATGATACTTGAGTGTAATTTGATAAAAGAAAAAACGAAATTTTTTTCATTCGTCAACTTGGTTTTCGAAGGAATAGCCATTTTAAAACAAGAGATGGACTATTAGTGAATTTTGGGAAATATCAAAGAATCCTAATCGCCAAAAGTCTTTTAGAGTTTTTAGCATTGCAGAAGAACATACAACTCCACTACCACGAATCACGTGAGTAAAAAAAAGAGTAAAGTGGTTTATAGGGCTACACTGATTGCATTAGCAGGCAGCCATTCCTGCTACTGGATTCAGTGAAGCGAACCATCCACTATAAAAAATGGGTAACGAAACCACAGGCAGAACCTCGTGGGTGGTTTGGAATCCTGCCTATCTCATAGGTAAGTATTTTCTTCTTCTTTTACTTCCTCCAAGTTCCATTCAGATAAAAATAATGTTACCCATCACCGTAAAGAATCACCTCTTTCCTTTTAATAATTTTAACTGATAACAGTTATTTTCTTTACCGAAATACATTAACTTCAGCGAGCCTGAAAACAAAGCTGGAATTAATATTCTTTTAGCATAATCAACATATTAGTAATTATTATTTGTGTCGTACTTACCATCATAGTGGTCTAAGTACACTTTCGTAAATGCTGACAACAATCCCTCTAAGATAGTTTGTAAATATTTTTCATATTGTGTTTCCTTCATTTCCATTCTTGCAATGATATAAATTCTCCCATTTTCTAACTGATCCAGTATTTTGTACACTGAAAATCGGTTAAGCTTATTTGATGTTTCGGCAAGAGACATCTGTTTTTAATAAAAAGAATGATGAAATTAAGGAATAATCAAATTAAACAAAATTTATTCTGAGGAAATATTCATACTAGGAAATAGTGTTGAGAAAGGATGATCACAGTAGAGTAGAGGCAGTCTATTGCTATAAAGAGGAGGAGGGGCGATATATAGCGAATGATTATGCTTAACTAACTTCTAAGAATGACACCTGCTGCTAGCTGATCTATTATTCTAGGAAAGACACTTGCAGCTAGCCTCTACCATTGCATGCACTATCACTCCTCAAAATGCCTGTAAGCTGATCTATTATTCTAAGAAAGACAGCTGCAATTAGCTTAAGTAACGTGATATATATTATTTATTGATATCACTAATTGATCTAACATATATGTTTTTACTTTTTTTATACATAAGTTTAACAAGTTATGTTTCCTTTCGTTATGTACTTTAGAGACCAGAACTTGAAAGGATCTGAAAAGGAAACCAATGGCCCTAGTTAACATATCCCTCCACGTATTCCAGGATGAATTTGTTCATTTTTTTTTATATCTTCCCTTGAACTATTGGTCATTAGTTTGGTCTTGTTATAATTTGGGTATAGACCAATTTCTTCGCAGAGTTATAGTAGCTGTCATTTGCCTATAATATATATTAAGTGGCTGTGGTAAAACTAAATCCCTTCTGTAAAATCCTTATCAACATATAAAAAAAAAAAAATTATAAATACCGAAACAATTAACGGAGGTTCGAATATTTAAATAAGTAATGGCTCCCGGTTACGTCACAAGTTCATTAGCAGACTTGGGCTGTGTCTTGTGGTGTTGTGTATTGGGGCGTTGTGTGTTGAGGGGTTGTGTATTGAGATGTGGCGTTTTGCATTGAGATGTTGCTTGTTGTGGTGTTGTGTATTGAGATGTTGTGTGTTGTGGTGTTTTCTGTTCAAATATTGTGATAGTAAATGTAGCCTGTGGTTGTAGTAAGAGAGTACTTCTAGTCATCTTTACTAACATTTTCTTTCTTACTCTATTAATTTCATCAATCTTGATTTATTAATATTATTACAAATCGATCTTCCCTATCAGCCTCTGAATATTTAATTCACTAAGTGATTCTTAGTGAGTTTCTCTCTACGTAAATCTCTATATTTCAACTTGCACCAATCCCCTGGAGCATACCCCACCCGGAGATCCGTACTGGGGAATAGTTTACCTTCGGATAACGAGCGTTTTACCTTAGAAAGATCCTTGACTATTAGAGATATTGTTTAAGTGAAACGTAATGTTAGTAGGGCGTTCCAACCTACGTAACATCCCTCAAGCAAGTCTGGGGGGTCGCTCACATTGTTGGTGAGTGAGTCCATATCGGACTTAGCCGGGGTGAACTTGCAACGAATTTCAACCTACAACCCCAGATCTACCACCCATGGGCCGCCTCCCCTACGAGCTGACGAGATGCACCCGGGGCGTGTTGTTCAAAATATTCCTAATACTATTCATTCAAAATTTGTTAAACGGATAACAATAAAATAAAAATTAGTCTGTTGTTATGATACTTGAGTGTAATTTGATAAAAGAAAAAACGAAATTTTTTTCATTCGTCAACTTGGTTTTCGAAGGAATAGCCATTTTAAAACAAGAGATGGACTATTAGTGAATTTTGGGAAATATCAAAGAATCCTAATCGCCAAAAGTCTTTTAGAGTTTTTAGCATTGCAGAAGAACATACAACTCCACTACCACGAATCACGTGAGTAAAAAAAAGAGTAAAGTGGTTTATAGGGCTACACTGATTGCATTAGCAGGCAGCCATTCCTGCTACTGGATTCAGTGAAGCGAACCATCCACTATAAAAAATGGGTAACGAAACCACAGGCAGAACCTCGTGGGTGGTTTGGAATCCTGCCTATCTCATAGGTAAGTATTTTCTTCTTCTTTTACTTCCTCCAAGTTCCATTCAGATAAAAATAATGTTACCCATCACCGTAAAGAATCACCTCTTTCCTTTTAATAATTTTAACTGATAACAGTTATTTTCTTTACCGAAATACATTAACTTCAGCGAGCCTGAAAACAAAGCTGGAATTAATATTCTTTTAGCATAATCAACATATTAGTAATTATTATTTGTGTCGTACTTACCATCATAGTGGTCTAAGTACACTTTCGTAAATGCTGACAACAATCCCTCTAAGATAGTTTGTAAATATTTTTCATATTGTGTTTCCTTCATTTCCATTCTTGCAATGATATAAATTCTCCCATTTTCTAACTGATCCAGTATTTTGTACACTGAAAATCGGTTAAGCTTATTTGATGTTTCGGCAAGAGACATCTGTTTTTAATAAAAAGAATGATGAAATTAAGGAATAATCAAATTAAACAAAATTTATTCTGAGGAAATATTCATACTAGGAAATAGTGTTGAGAAAGGATGATCACAGTAGAGTAGAGGCAGTCTATTGCTATAAAGAGGAGGAGGGGCGATATATAGCGAATGATTATGCTTAACTAACTTCTAAGAATGACACCTGCTGCTAGCTGATCTATTATTCTAGGAAAGACACTTGCAGCTAGCCTCTACCATTGCATGCACTATCACTCCTCAAAATACCTGTAAGCTGATCTATTATTCTAAGAAAGACAGCTGCAATTAGCTTAAGTAACGTGATATATATTATTTATTGATATCACTAATTGATCTAACATATATGTTTTTACTTTTTTTATACATAAGTTTTACAAGTTATGTTTCCTTTCGTTATGTACTTTAGAGACCAGAACTCGAAAGGATCTGAAAAGGAAACCAATGGCCCAAGTTAACATATCCCTCCACGTATTCCAGGGTGAATTTGTTCATTTTTTTTTATATCTTCCCTTGAACTATTGGTCATTAGTTTGGTCTTGTTATAATTTGGGTATAGACCAATTTCTTCGCAGAGTTATAGTAGCTGTCATTTGCCTATAATATATATTAAGTGGCTGTGGTAAAACTAAATCCCTTCTGTAAAATCCTTATCAACATATAAAAAAAAAAAAAATTATAAATACCGAAACAATTAACGGAGGTTCGAATATTTAAATAAGTAATGGCTCCCGGTTACGTCACAAGTTCATTAGCAGACTTGGGCTGTGTCTTGTGGTGTTGTGTATTGGGGCGTTGTGTGTTGAGGGGTTGTGTATTGAGATGTGGCGTTTTGCATTGAGATGTTGCTTGTTGTGGTGTTGTGTATTGAGATGTTGTGTGTTGTGGTGTTTTCTGTTCAAATATTGTGATAGTAAATGTAGCCTGTGGTTGTAGTAAGAGAGTACTTCTAGTCATCTTTACTAACATTTTCTTTCTTACTCTATTAATTTCATCAATCTTGATTTATTAATATTATTACAAATCGATCTTCCCTATCAGCCTCTGAATATTTAATTCACTAAGTGATTCTTAGTGAGTTTCTCTCTACGTAAATCTCTATATTTCAACTTGCACCAATCCCCTGGAGCATACCCCACCCGGAGATCCGTACTGGGGAATAGTTTACCTTCGGATAACGAGCGTTTTACCTTAGAAAGATCCTTGACTATTAGAGATATTGTTTAAGTGAAACGTAATGTTAGTAGGGCGTTCCAACCTACGTAACATCCCTCAAGCAAGTCTGGGGGGTCGCTCACATTGTTGGTGAGTGAGTCCATATCGGACTTAGCCGGGGTGAACTTGCAACGAATTTCAACCTACAACCCCAGATCTACCACCCATGGGCCGCCTCCCCTACGAGCTGACGAGATGCACCCGGGGCGTGTTGTTCAAAATATTCCTAATACTATTCATTCAAAATTTGTTAAACGGATAACAATAAAATAAAAATTAGTCTGTTGTTATGATACTTGAGTGTAATTTGATAAAAGAAAAAACGAAATTTTTTTCATTCGTCAACTTGGTTTTCGAAGGAATAGCCATTTTAAAACAAGAGATGGACTATTAGTGAATTTTGGGAAATATCAAAGAATCCTAATCGCCAAAAGTCTTTTAGAGTTTTTAGCATTGCAGAAGAACATACAACTCCACTACCACGAATCACGTGAGTAAAAAAAAGAGTAAAGTGGTTTATAGGGCTACACTGATTGCATTAGCAGGCAGCCATTCCTGCTACTGGATTCAGTGAAGCGAACCATCCACTATAAAAAATGGGTAACGAAACCACAGGCAGAACCTCGTGGGTGGTTTGGAATCCTGCCTATCTCATAGGTAAGTATTTTCTTCTTCTTTTACTTCCTCCAAGTTCCATTCAGATAAAAATAATGTTACCCATCACCGTAAAGAATCACCTCTTTCCTTTTAATAATTTTAACTGATAACAGTTATTTTCTTTACCGAAATACATTAACTTCAGCGAGCCTGAAAACAAAGCTGGAATTAATATTCTTTTAGCATAATCAACATATTAGTAATTATTATTTGTGTCGTACTTACCATCATAGTGGTCTAAGTACACTTTCGTAAATGCTGACAACAATCCCTCTAAGATAGTTTGTAAATATTTTTCATATTGTGTTTCCTTCATTTCCATTCTTGCAATGATATAAATTCTCCCATTTTCTAACTGATCCAGTATTTTGTACACTGAAAATCGGTTAAGCTTATTTGATGTTTCGGCAAGAGACATCTGTTTTTAATAAAAAGAATGATGAAATTAAGGAATAATCAAATTAAACAAAATTTATTCTGAGGAAATATTCATACTAGGAAATAGTGTTGAGAAAGGATGATCACAGTAGAGTAGAGGCAGTCTATTGCTATAAAGAGGAGGAGGGGCGATATATAGCGAATGATTATGCTTAACTAACTTCTAAGAATGACACCTGCTGCTAGCTGATCTATTATTCTAGGAAAGACACTTGCAGCTAGCCTCTACCATTGCATGCACTATCACTCCTCAAAATACCTGTAAGCTGATCTATTATTCTAAGAAAGACAGCTGCAATTAGCTTAAGTAACGTGATATATATTATTTATTGATATCACTAATTGATCTAACATATATGTTTTTACTTTTTTTATACATAAGTTTTACAAGTTATGTTTCCTTTCGTTATGTACTTTAGAGACCAGAACTCGAAAGGATCTGAAAAGGAAACCAATGGCCCAAGTTAACATATCCCTCCACGTATTCCAGGGTGAATTTGTTCATTTTTTTTTATATCTTCCCTTGAACTATTGGTCATTAGTTTGGTCTTGTTATAATTTGGGTATAGACCAATTTCTTCGCAGAGTTATAGTAGCTGTCATTTGCCTATAATATATATTAAGTGGCTGTGGTAAAACTAAATCCCTTCTGTAAAATCCTTATCAACATATAAAAAAAAAAAAAATTATAAATACCGAAACAATTAACGGAGGTTCGAATATTTAAATAAGTAATGGCTCCCGGTTACGTCACAAGTTCATTAGCAGACTTGGGCTGTGTCTTGTGGTGTTGTGTATTGGGGCGTTGTGTGTTGAGGGGTTGTGTATTGAGATGTGGCGTTTTGCATTGAGATGTTGCTTGTTGTGGTGTTGTGTATTGAGATGTTGTGTGTTGTGGTGTTTTCTGTTCAAATATTGTGATAGTAAATGTAGCCTGTGGTTGTAGTAAGAGAGTACTTCTAGTCATCTTTACTAACATTTTCTTTCTTACTCTATTAATTTCATCAATCTTGATTTATTAATATTATTACAAATCGATCTTCCCTATCAGCCTCTGAATATTTAATTCACTAAGTGATTCTTAGTGAGTTTCTCTCTACGTAAATCTCTATATTTCAACTTGCACCAATCCCCTGGAGCATACCCCACCCGGAGATCCGTACTGGGGAATAGTTTACCTTCGGATAACGAGCGTTTTACCTTAGAAAGATCCTTGACTATTAGAGATATTGTTTAAGTGAAACGTAATGTTAGTAGGGCGTTCCAACCTACGTAACATCCCTCAAGCAAGTCTGGGGGGTCGCTCACATTGTTGGTGAGTGAGTCCATATCGGACTTAGCCGGGGTGAACTTGCAACGAATTTCAACCTACAACCCCAGATCTACCACCCATGGGCCGCCTCCCCTACGAGCTGACGAGATGCACCCGGGGCGTGTTGTTCAAAATATTCCTAATACTATTCATTCAAAATTTGTTAAACGGATAACAATAAAATAAAAATTAGTCTGTTGTTATGATACTTGAGTGTAATTTGATAAAAGAAAAAACGAAATTTTTTTCATTCGTCAACTTGGTTTTCGAAGGAATAGCCATTTTAAAACAAGAGATGGACTATTAGTGAATTTTGGGAAATATCAAAGAATCCTAATCGCCAAAAGTCTTTTAGAGTTTTTAGCATTGCAGAAGAACATACAACTCCACTACCACGAATCACGTGAGTAAAAAAAAGAGTAAAGTGGTTTATAGGGCTACACTGATTGCATTAGCAGGCAGCCATTCCTGCTACTGGATTCAGTGAAGCGAACCATCCACTATAAAAAATGGGTAACGAAACCACAGGCAGAACCTCGTGGGTGGTTTGGAATCCTGCCTATCTCATAGGTAAGTATTTTCTTCTTCTTTTACTTCCTCCAAGTTCCATTCAGATAAAAATAATGTTACCCATCACCGTAAAGAATCACCTCTTTCCTTTTAATAATTTTAACTGATAACAGTTATTTTCTTTACCGAAATACATTAACTTCAGCGAGCCTGAAAACAAAGCTGGAATTAATATTCTTTTAGCATAATCAACATATTAGTAATTATTATTTGTGTCGTACTTACCATCATAGTGGTCTAAGTACACTTTCGTAAATGCTGACAACAATCCCTCTAAGATAGTTTGTAAATATTTTTCATATTGTGTTTCCTTCATTTCCATTCTTGCAATGATATAAATTCTCCCATTTTCTAACTGATCCAGTATTTTGTACACTGAAAATCGGTTAAGCTTATTTGATGTTTCGGCAAGAGACATCTGTTTTTAATAAAAAGAATGATGAAATTAAGGAATAATCAAATTAAACAAAATTTATTCTGAGGAAATATTCATACTAGGAAATAGTGTTGAGAAAGGATGATCACAGTAGAGTAGAGGCAGTCTATTGCTATAAAGAGGAGGAGGGGCGATATATAGCGAATGATTATGCTTAACTAACTTCTAAGAATGACACCTGCTGCTAGCTGATCTATTATTCTAGGAAAGACACTTGCAGCTAGCCTCTACCATTGCATGCACTATCACTCCTCAAAATGCCTGTAAGCTGATCTATTATTCTAAGAAAGACAGCTGCAATTAGCTTAAGTAACGTGATATATATTATTTATTGATATCACTAATTGATCTAACATATATGTTTTTACTTTTTTTATACATAAGTTTAACAAGTTATGTTTCCTTTCGTTATGTACTTTAGAGACCAGAACTTGAAAGGATCTGAAAAGGAAACCAATGGCCCTAGTTAACATATCCCTCCACGTATTCCAGGGTGAATTTGTTCATTTTTTTTTATATCTTCCCTTGAACTATTGGTCATTAGTTTGGTCTTGTTATAATTTGGGTATAGACCAATTTCTTCGCAGAGTTATAGTAGCTGTCATTTGCCTATAATATATATTAAGTGGCTGTGGTAAAACTAAATCCCTTCTGTAAAATCCTTATCAACATATAAAAAAAAAAAAAATTATAAATACCGAAACAATTAACGGAGGTTCGAATATTTAAATAAGTAATGGCTCCCGGTTACGTCACAAGTTCATTAGCAGACTTGGGCTGTGTCTTGTGGTGTTGTGTATTGGGGCGTTGTGTGTTGAGGGGTTGTGTATTGAGATGTGGCGTTTTGCATTGAGATGTTGCTTGTTGTGGTGTTGTGTATTGAGATGTTGTGTGTTGTGGTGTTTTCTGTTCAAATATTGTGATAGTAAATGTAGCCTGTGGTTGTAGTAAGAGAGTACTTCTAGTCATCTTTACTAACATTTTCTTTCTTACTCTATTAATTTCATCAATCTTGATTTATTAATATTATTACAAATCGATCTTCCCTATCAGCCTCTGAATATTTAATTCACTAAGTGATTCTTAGTGAGTTTCTCTCTACGTAAATCTCTATATTTCAACTTGCACCAATCCCCTGGAGCATACCCCACCCGGAGATCCGTACTGGGGAATAGTTTACCTTCGGATAACGAGCGTTTTACCTTAGAAAGATCCTTGACTATTAGAGATATTGTTTAAGTGAAACGTAATGTTAGTAGGGCGTTCCAACCTACGTAACATCCCTCAAGCAAGTCTGGGGGGTCGCTCACATTGTTGGTGAGTGAGTCCATATCGGACTTAGCCGGGGTGAACTTGCAACGAATTTCAACCTACAACCCCAGATCTACCACCCATGGGCCGCCTCCCCTACGAGCTGACGAGATGCACCCGGGGCGTGTTGTTCAAAATATTCCTAATACTATTCATTCAAAATTTGTTAAACGGATAACAATAAAATAAAAATTAGTCTGTTGTTATGATACTTGAGTGTAATTTGATAAAAGAAAAAACGAAATTTTTTTCATTCGGCAACTTGGTTTTCGAAGGAATAGCCATTTTAAAACAAGAGATGGACTATTAGTGAATTTTGGGAAATATCAAAGAATCCTAATCGCCAAAAGTCTTTTAGAGTTTTTAGCATTGCAGAAGAACATACAACTCCACTACCACGAATCACGTGAGTAAAAAAAAGAGTAAAGTGGTTTATAGGGCTACACTGATTGCATTAGCAGGCAGCCATTCCTGCTACTGGATTCAGTGAAGCGAACCATCCACTATAAAAAATGGGTAACGAAACCACAGGCAGAACCTCGTGGGTGGTTTGGAATCCTGCCTATCTCATAGGTAAGTATTTTCTTCTTCTTTTACTTCCTCCAAGTTCCATTCAGATAAAAATAATGTTACCCATCACCGTAAAGAATCACCTCTTTCCTTTTAATAATTTTAACTGATAACAGTTATTTTCTTTACCGAAATACATTAACTTCAGCGAGCCTGAAAACAAAGCTGGAATTAATATTCTTTTAGCATAATCAACATATTAGTAATTATTATTTGTGTCGTACTTACCATCATAGTGGTCTAAGTACACTTTCGTAAATGCTGACAACAATCCCTCTAAGATAGTTTGTAAATATTTTTCATATTGTGTTTCCTTCATTTCCATTCTTGCAATGATATAAATTCTCCCATTTTCTAACTGATCCAGTATTTTGTACACTGAAAATCGGTTAAGCTTATTTGATGTTTCGGCAAGAGACATCTGTTTTTAATAAAAAGAATGATGAAATTAAGGAATAATCAAATTAAACAAAATTTATTCTGAGGAAATATTCATACTAGGAAATAGTGTTGAGAAAGGATGATCACAGTAGAGTAGAGGCAGTCTATTGCTATAAAGAGGAGGAGGGGCGATATATAGCGAATGATTATGCTTAACTAACTTCTAAGAATGACACCTGCTGCTAGCTGATCTATTATTCTAGGAAAGACACTTGCAGCTAGCCTCTACCATTGCATGCACTATCACTCCTCAAAATGCCTGTAAGCTGATCTATTATTCTAAGAAAGACAGCTGCAATTAGCTTAAGTAACGTGATATATATTATTTATTGATATCACTAATTGATCTAACATATATGTTTTTACTTTTTTTATACATAAGTTTAACAAGTTATGTTTCCTTTCGTTATGTACTTTAGAGACCAGAACTTGAAAGGATCTGAAAAGGAAACCAATGGCCCTAGTTAACATATCCCTCCACGTATTCCAGGATGAATTTGTTCATTTTTTTTTATATCTTCCCTTGAACTATTGGTCATTAGTTTGGTCTTGTTATAATTTGGGTATAGACCAATTTCTTCGCAGAGTTATAGTAGCTGTCATTTGCCTATAATATATATTAAGTGGCTGTGGTAAAACTAAATCCCTTCTGTAAAATCCTTATCAACATATAAAAAAAAAAAAATTATAAATACCGAAACAATTAACGGAGGTTCGAATATTTAAATAAGTAATGGCTCCCGGTTACGTCACAAGTTCATTAGCAGACTTGGGCTGTGTCTTGTGGTGTTGTGTATTGGGGCGTTGTGTGTTGAGGGGTTGTGTATTGAGATGTGGCGTTTTGCATTGAGATGTTGCTTGTTGTGGTGTTGTGTATTGAGATGTTGTGTGTTGTGGTGTTTTCTGTTCAAATATTGTGATAGTAAATGTAGCCTGTGGTTGTAGTAAGAGAGTACTTCTAGTCATCTTTACTAACATTTTCTTTCTTACTCTATTAATTTCATCAATCTTGATTTATTAATATTATTACAAATCGATCTTCCCTATCAGCCTCTGAATATTTAATTCACTAAGTGATTCTTAGTGAGTTTCTCTCTACGTAAATCTCTATATTTCAACTTGCACCAATCCCCTGGAGCATACCCCACCCGGAGATCCGTACTGGGGAATAGTTTACCTTCGGATAACGAGCGTTTTACCTTAGAAAGATCCTTGACTATTAGAGATATTGTTTAAGTGAAACGTAATGTTAGTAGGGCGTTCCAACCTACGTAACATCCCTCAAGCAAGTCTGGGGGGTCGCTCACATTGTTGGTGAGTGAGTCCATATCGGACTTAGCCGGGGTGAACTTGCAACGAATTTCAACCTACAACCCCAGATCTACCACCCATGGGCCGCCTCCCCTACGAGCTGACGAGATGCACCCGGGGCGTGTTGTTCAAAATATTCCTAATACTATTCATTCAAAATTTGTTAAACGGATAACAATAAAATAAAAATTAGTCTGTTGTTATGATACTTGAGTGTAATTTGATAAAAGAAAAAACGAAATTTTTTTCATTCGGCAACTTGGTTTTCGAAGGAATAGCCATTTTAAAACAAGAGATGGACTATTAGTGAATTTTGGGAAATATCAAAGAATCCTAATCGCCAAAAGTCTTTTAGAGTTTTTAGCATTGCAGAAGAACATACAACTCCACTACCACGAATCACGTGAGTAAAAAAAAGAGTAAAGTGGTTTATAGGGCTACACTGATTGCATTAGCAGGCAGCCATTCCTGCTACTGGATTCAGTGAAGCGAACCATCCACTATAAAAAATGGGTAACGAAACCACAGGCAGAACCTCGTGGGTGGTTTGGAATCCTGCCTATCTCATAGGTAAGTATTTTCTTCTTCTTTTACTTCCTCCAAGTTCCATTCAGATAAAAATAATGTTACCCATCACCGTAAAGAATCACCTCTTTCCTTTTAATAATTTTAACTGATAACAGTTATTTTCTTTACCGAAATACATTAACTTCAGCGAGCCTGAAAACAAAGCTGGAATTAATATTCTTTTAGCATAATCAACATATTAGTAATTATTATTTGTGTCGTACTTACCATCATAGTGGTCTAAGTACACTTTCGTAAATGCTGACAACAATCCCTCTAAGATAGTTTGTAAATATTTTTCATATTGTGTTTCCTTCATTCAGTATTTTGTACACTGAAAATCGGTTAAGCTTATTTGATGTTTCGGCAAGAGACATCTGTTTTTAATAAAAAGAAAGATGAAATTAAGGAATAATCAAATTAAACAAAATTTATTCTGAGGAAATATTCATACTAGGAAATAGTGTTGAGAAAGGATGATCACAGTAGAGTAGAGGCAGTCTATTGCTATAAAGAGGAGGAGGGGCGATATATAGCGAATGATTATGCTTAACTAACTTCTAAGAATGACACCTGCTGCTAGCTGATCTATTATTCTAGGAAAGACACTTGCAGCTAGCCTCTACCATTGCATGAACTATCACTCCTCAAAATACCTGTAAGCAGATCTATTATTCTAAGAAAGACAGCTGCAATTAGCTTAAGTAACGTGATATATATTATTTATTGATATCACTAATTGATCTAACATATATGTTTTTACTTTTTTTATACATAAGTTTTACAAGTTATGTTTCCTTTCGTTATGTACTTTAGAGACCAGAACTTGAAAGGATCTGAAAAGGAAACCAATGGCCCAAGTTAACATATCCCTCCACGTATTCCAGGGTGAATTTGTTCATTTTTTTTTATATCTTCCCTTGAACTATTGGTCATTAGTTTGGTCTTGTTATAATTTGGGTATAGACCAATTTCTTCGCAGAGTTATAGTAGCTGTCATTTGCCTATAATATATATTAAGTGGCTGTGGTAAAACTAAATCCCTTCTGTAAAATCCTTATCAACATATAAAAAAAAAAAAAATTATAAATACCGAAACAATTAACGGAGGTTCGAATATTTAAATAAGTAATGGCTCCCGGTTACGTCACAAGTTCATTAGCAGACTTGGGCTGTGTCTTGTGGTGTTGTGTATTGGGGCGTTGTGTGTTGAGGGGTTGTGTATTGAGATGTGGCGTTTTGCATTGAGATGTTGCTTGTTGTGGTGTTGTGTATTGAGATGTTGTGTGTTGTGGTGTTTTCTGTTCAAATATTGTGATAGTAAATGTAGCCTGTGGTTGTAGTAAGAGAGTACTTCTAGTCATCTTTACTAACATTTTCTTTCTTACTCTATTAATTTCATCAATCTTGATTTATTAATATTATTACAAATCGATCTTCCCTATCAGCCTCTGAATATTTAATTCACTAAGTGATTCTTAGTGAGTTTCTCTCTACGTAAATCTCTATATTTCAACTTGCACCAATCCCCTGGAGCATACCCCACCCGGAGATCCGTACTGGGGAATAGTTTACCTTCGGATAACGAGCGTTTTACCTTAGAAAGATCCTTGACTATTAGAGATATTGTTTAAGTGAAACGTAATGTTAGTAGGGCGTTCCAACCTACGTAACATCCCTCAAGCAAGTCTGGGGGGTCGCTCACATTGTTGGTGAGTGAGTCCATATCGGACTTAGCCGGGGTGAACTTGCAACGAATTTCAACCTACAACCCCAGATCTACCACCCATGGGCCGCCTCCCCTACGAGCTGACGAGATGCACCCGGGGCGTGTTGTTCAAAATATTCCTAATACTATTCATTCAAAATTTGTTAAACGGATAACAATAAAATAAAAATTAGTCTGTTGTTATGATACTTGAGTGTAATTTGATAAAAGAAAAAACGAAATTTTTTTCATTCGTCAACTTGGTTTTCGAAGGAATAGCCATTTTAAAACAAGAGATGGACTATTAGTGAATTTTGGGAAATATCAAAGAATCCTAATCGCCAAAAGTCTTTTAGAGTTTTTAGCATTGCAGAAGAACATACAACTCCACTACCACGAATCACGTGAGTAAAAAAAAGAGTAAAGTGGTTTATAGGGCTACACTGATTGCATTAGCAGGCAGCCATTCCTGCTAAGTTCACCCGAAATCTATCCCTCTAGGGACCTAGAAATCTATCCCTCTAGGGACCTAGAAATCCCTCTAGGGACATTGAAATCCCTCTAGGGACCTAGAAATCTCTCTAGTGACATAGAAATCCCTCTAGGGACATAGAAATCTATCCCTCTAGGGACCTACAAATCCCTCTAGGGACCTAGAAATCCCTCTAGGGACCTAGAAATCCCTCTAGGGACATTGAAATCCCTCTAGGGACCTAGAAATCTATCCCTCTAGGGACCTAGAAATCTCTCTAGGGACATATAAATCCCTCTAGGGACATAGAAATCCCTCTAGGGACATATAAATCTATCCCTCTAGGGACATATAAATCTATCCCTCTAGGGACATAGAAATCCCTCTAGGGACCTAGAAATCCCTCTAGGGACCTAGAAATCCCTCTAGGGACATTGAAATCCCTCTAGGGACATTGAAATCCCTCTAGGGACATAGAAATCTATCCCTCTAGGGACCTAGAAATCCCTCTAGGGACCTAGAAATCCCTCTAGGGACATAGAAATCTCTCTCTCTAGGGACCTAGAAATCCCTCTAGGGACATAGAAATCCCTCTAGGGACCTAGAAATCCCTCTAGGGACCTAGAAATCCCTCTAGGGACATAGAAATCCCTCTAGGGACATAGAAATCCCTCTAGGGACATAGAAATCCCTCTAGGGACATTGAAATCCCTCTAGGGACCTAGAAATCTATCCCTCTAGGGACCTAGAAATCTCTCTAGGGGCATAGAAATCCCTCTAGGGACATAGAAATCTATCCCTCTAGGGACCTAGAAATCCCTCTAGCGACATAGAAATCCCTCTAGCGACATAGAAATCCCTCTAGGGACATAGAAATCTCTCTCTCTAGGGACCTAGAAATCCCTCTAGGGACATAGAAATCCCTCTAGGGACCTAGAAATCCCTCTAGGGACATAGAAATCCCTCTAGGGACATAGAAATCTCTCTCTCTAGGGACCTAGAAATCCCTCTACGGACCTAGATATCCCTCTCAAAACCCTGTAACACGCTCTAGAATTCCTATAAATCCCTCTAGGGACATTGAAATCCCTCTAGGGACATAGAAATCCCTCTAGGGACCTAGAAATCCCTCTAGGGACCTAGAAATCTCTCTAGGGACATAGAAATCCCTCTAGGGACCTAGAAATCCCTCTAGGGACCTAGAAATCCCTCTAGGGACATTGAAATCCCTCTAGGGACCTAGAAATCTATCCCTCTAGGGACCTAGAAATCCCTCTAGCGACATAGAAATCCCTCTAGCGACATAGAAATCCCTCTAGGGACATAGAAATCTCTCTCTCTAGGGAACTAGAAATCCCTCTAGGGACATAGAAATCCCTCTAGGGACCTAGAAATCCCTCTAGGGACATAGAAATCCCTCTAGGGACCTAGAAATCCCTCTAGGGACATAGAAATCCCTCTAGGGACATAGAAATCTCTCTCTCTAGGGACCTAGAAATCCCTCTAGGGACCTAGAAATCCCTCTAGCGACATAGAAATCCCTCTAGCGACATAGAAATCACTCTAGGGACATAGAAATCTCTCTCTCTAGGGACCTAGAAATCCCTCTAGGGACATAGAAATCCCTCTAGGGACCTAGAAATCCCTCTAGCGACATAGAAATCCCTCTAGGGACATAGAAATCTATCCCTCTAGGGACATAGAAATCCCTCTAGGGACATAGAAATCTATCCCTCTAGGGACATAGAAATCCCTCTAGGGACCTAGAAATCCCTCTAGCGACATAGAAATCCCTCTAGCGACATAGAAATCCCTCTAGGGACATAGAAATCTCTCTCTCTAGGGACCTAGAAATCCCTCTAGGGACCTAGAAATCCCTCTAGGGACCTAGAAATCCCTCTAGCGACATAGAAATCCCTCTAGCGACATAGAAATCCCTCTAGGGACATAGAAATCTCTCTCTCTAGGGACCTAGAAATCCCTCTAGGGACCTAGAAATCTATCCCTCTAGGGACCTAGAAATCCCTCTAGGGACATAGAAATCCCTCTAGGGACCTAGAAATCTCTCTAGTGACATAGAAATCCCTCTAGGGACATAGAAATCTATCCCTCTAGGGACCTAGAAATCCCTCTAGGGACCTAGAAATCCCTCTAGGGACATTGAAATCCCTCTAGGGACCTAGAAATCTATCCCTCTAGGGACCTAGAAATCTCTCTAGGGACATAGAAATCCCTCTAGGGACATAGAAATCCCTCTAGGGACATAGAAATCCCTCTAGGGACATAGAAATCCCTCTAGGGACCTAGAAATCCCTCTAGGGACCTAGAAATCCCTCTAGGGACATTGAAATCCCTCTAGGGACCTAGAAATCCCTCTAGCGACATAGAAATCCCTCTAGCGACATAGAAATCCCTCTAGGGACATAGAAATCCCTCTAGGGACATAGAAATCTATCCCTCTAGGGACATAGAAATCCCTCTAGGGACCTAGAAATCCCTCTAGGGACCTAGAAATCTATCCCTCTAGGGACCTAGAAATCCCTCTAGCGACATAGAAATCCCTCTAGGGACATAGAAATCTCTCTCTCTCTAGGGACCTAGAAATCCCTCTAGGGACATAGAAATCCCTCTAGGGACCTAGAAATCCCTCTAGGGACATAGAAATCCCTCTAGGGACATAGAAATCCCTCTAGGGACATAGAAATCCCTCTAGGGACATATAAATCTATCCCTCTAGGGACATAGAAATCCCTCTAGGGACCTAGAAATCCCTCTAGGGACCTAGAAATCCCTCTAGGGACCTAGAAATCCCTCTAGGGACATTGAAATCCCTCTAGGGACATAGAAATCTATCCCTCTAGGGACATTGAAATCCCTCTAGGGACATAGAAATCTATCCCTCTAGGGACATAGAAATCCCTCTAGGGACATAGAAATCCCTCTAGGGACATAGAAATCTATCCCTCTAGGGACATAGAAATCCCTCTAGGGACATAGAAATCCCTCTAGGGACATAGAAATCCCTCTAGGGACATAGAAATCCCTCTAGGGACCTAGAAATCTATCCCTCCAGGGACCTAGAAATCCCTCTAGGGACATTAAAATCCCTCTAGGGACCTAGAAATCTCTCTAGTGACATAGAAATCTCTCTAGGGACATAGAAATCTATCCCTCTAGGGACCTAGAAATCCCTCTAGGGACCTAGAAATCCCTCTAGGGACATAGAAATCCCTCTAGGGACCTAGAAATCTCTCTAGGGACATAGAAATCCCTCTAGGGACATAGAAATCCCTCTAGGGACATAGAAATCTATCCCTCTAGGGACCTAGAAATCCCTCTAGGGACCTAGAAATCCCTCTAGCGACATAGAAATCCCTCTAGGGACATAGAAATCTCTCTCTCTAGG
Source organism: Troilus luridus (assembly GCA_964056705.1). NCBI lineage: Eukaryota > Metazoa > Arthropoda > Insecta > Hemiptera > Pentatomidae > Troilus > Troilus luridus. Next base: position 58,652,004 of record OZ057413.1, read on the forward strand.
GACCTAGAAATCCCTCTAGGGACATAGAAATCCCTCTAGGGACCTAGAAATCCCTCTAGGGACATAGAAATCCCTCTAGGGACATAGAAATCTCTCTCTCTAGGGACCTAGAAATCCCTCTAGGGACCTAGAAATCCCTCTAGCGACATAGAAATCCCTCTAGGGACATAGAAATCCCTCTAGGGACATAGAAATCTCTCTCTCTAGGGACCTAGAAATCCCTCTAGGGACATAGAAATCCCTCTAGGGACCTAGAAATCCCTCTAGGGCATAGAAATCCCTCTAGGGACATAGAAATCTATCCCTCTAGGGACATAGAAATCTATCCCTCTAGGGACATAGAAATCCCTCTAGGGACATAGAAATCCCTCTAGCGACATAGAAATCCCTCTAGGGACATAGAAATCCCTCTAGGGACATAGAAATCCCTCTAGGGACATAGAAATCTATCCCTCTAGGGACATAGAAATCCCTCTAGGGACATAGAAATCCCTCTAGGGACCTAGAAATCCCTCTAGGGACATTGAAATCCCTCTAGGGACCTAGAAATCTATCCCTCTAGGGACCTAGAAATCCCTCTAGGGACATTGAAATCCCTCTAGGGACCTAGAAATCTCTCTAGTGACATAGAAATCCCTCTAGGGACATAGAAATCTATCCCTCTAGGGACCTAGAAATCCCTCTAGGGACATTGAAATCCCTCTAGGAACCTAGAAATCTATCCCTCTAGGGACCTAGAAATCTCTCTAGGGACATAGAAATCTATCCCTCTAGGGACATTGAAATCCCTCTAGGGACATAGAAATCTATCCCTCTAGGGACATAGAAATCCCTCTAGGGACATAGAAATCCCTCTAGGGACATAGAAATCTATCCCTCTAGGGACATAGAAATCCCTCTAGGGACATAGAAATCCCTCTAGGGACATAGAAATCCCTCTAGGGACATAGAAATCCCTCTAGGGACCTAGAAATCTATCCCTCCAGGGACCTAGAAATCCCTCTAGGGACATTAAAATCCCTCTAGGGACCTAGAAATCTCTCTAGTGACATAGAAATCTCTCTAGGGACATAGAAATCTATCCCTCTAGGGACCTAGAAATCCCTCTAGGGACCTAGAAATCCCTCTAGGGACATAGAAATCCCTCTAGGGACCTAGAAATCTCTCTAGGGACATAGAAATCCCTCTAGGGACATAGAAATCCCTCTAGGGACATAGAAATCTTTCCCTCTAGGGACCTAGAAATCCCTCTAGGGACCTAGAAATCCCTCTAGCGACATAGAAATCCCTCTAGGGACATAGAAATCTCTCTCTCTAGGGACCTAGAAATCCCTCTAGAGACATAGAAGTCCCTCTAGGGACCTAGAAATCCCTCTAGGGACATAGAAATCCCTCTAGGGACAAAGAAATCTCTCTCTCTAGGGACCTAGAAATCCCTCTAGGGACCTAGAAATCCCTCTAGCGACATAGAAATCCCTCTAGGGACATAGAAATCCCTCTAGGGACATAGAAATCCCTCTAGGGACCTAGAAATCTATCCCTCCAGGGACCTAGAAATCCCTCTAGGGACATTAAAATCCCTCTAGGGACCTAGAAATCTCTCTAGTGACATAGAAATCTCTCTAGGGACATAGAAATCTATCCCTCTAGGGACCTAGAAATCCCTCTAGGGACCTAGAAATCCCTCTAGGGACATAGAAATCCCTCTAGGGACCTAGAAATCTCTCTAGGGACATAGAAATCCCTCTAGGGACATAGAAATCCCTCTAGGGACATAGAAATCTATCCCTCTAGGGACCTAGAAATCCCTCTAGGGACCTAGAAATCCCTCTAGCGACATAGAAATCCCTCTAGGGACATAGAAATCTCTCTCTCTAGGGACCTAGAAATCCCTCTAGGGACATAGAAATCCCTCTAGGGACCTAGAAATCCCTCTAGGGACATAGAAATCCCTCTAGGGACATAGAAATCTCTCTCTCTAGGGACCTAGAAATCCCTTTAGGGACCTAGAAATCCCTCTAGCGACATAGAAATCCCTCTAGGGACATAGAAATCCCTCTAGGGACATAGAAATCTCTCTCTCTAGGGACCTAGAAATCCCTCTAGGGACATAGAAATCCCTCTAGGGACCTAGAAATCCCTCTAGGGCATAGAAATCCCTCTAGGGACATAGAAATCTATCCCTCTAGGGACATAGAAATCTATCCCTCTAGGGACATAGAAATCCCTCTAGGGACATAGAAATCCCTCTAGCGACATAGAAATCCCTCTAGGGACATAGAAATCCCTCTAGGGACATAGAAATCCCTCTAGGGACATAGAAATCTATCCCTCTAGGGACATAGAAATCCCTCTAGGGACATAGAAATCCCTCTAGGGACCTAGAAATCCCTCTAGGGACATTGAAATCCCTCTAGGGACCTAGAAATCTATCCCTCTAGGGACCTAGAAATCCCTCTAGGGACATTGAAATCCCTCTAGGGACCTAGAAATCTCTCTAGTGACATAGAAATCCCTCTAGGGACATAGAAATCTATCCCTCTAGGGACCTAGAAATCCCTCTAGGGACATTGAAATCCCTCTAGGAACCTAGAAATCTATCCCTCTAGGGACCTAGAAATCTCTCTAGGGACATAGAAATCTATCCCTCTAGGGACATTGAAATCCCTCTAGGGACATAGAAATCTATCCCTCTAGGGACATAGAAATCCCTCTAGGGACATAGAAATCCCTCTAGGGACATAGAAATCTATCCCTCTAGGGACATAGAAATCCCTCTAGGGACATAGAAATCCCTCTAGGGACATAGAAATCCCTCTAGGGACATAGAAATCCCTCTAGGGACCTAGAAATCTATCCCTCCAGGGACCTAGAAATCCCTCTAGGGACATTAAAATCCCTCTAGGGACCTAGAAATCTCTCTAGTGACATAGAAATCTCTCTAGGGACATAGAAATCTATCCCTCTAGGGACCTAGAAATCCCTCTAGGGACCTAGAAATCCCTCTAGGGACATAGAAATCCCTCTAGGGACCTAGAAATCTCTCTAGGGACATAGAAATCCCTCTAGGGACATAGAAATCCCTCTAGGGACATAGAAATCTATCCCTCTAGGGACCTAGAAATCCCTCTAGGGACCTAGAAATCCCTCTAGCGACATAGAAATCCCTCTAGGGACATAGAAATCTCTCTCTCTAGGGACCTAGAAATCCCTCTAGAGACATAGAAGTCCCTCTAGGGACCTAGAAATCCCTCTAGGGACATAGAAATCCCTCTAGGGACATAGAAATCTCTCTCTCTAGGGACCTAGAAATCCCTCTAGGGACCTAGAAATCCCTCTAGCGACATAGAAATCCCTCTAGGGACAAAGAAATCCCTCTAGGGACATAGAAATCCCTCTAGGGCATAGAAATCCCTCTAGGGACATAGAAATCTATCCCTCTAGGGACATAGAAATCTATCCCTCTAGGGACATAGAAATCCCTCTAGGGACATAGAAATCCCTCTAGGGACATATAAATCTATCCCTCTAGGGACATATAAATCTATCCCTCTAGGGACATAGAAATCCCTCTAGGGACCTAGAAATCCCTCTAGGGACATTGAAATCCCTCTAGGGACATTGAAATCCCTCTAGGGACCTAGAAATCTATCCCTCTAGGGACCTAGAAATCTCTCTAGGGACCTAGAAATCCCTCTAGGGACAAAGAAATTCCTCTAGGGACATAGAAATCTATCCCTCTAGGGACCTAGAAATCCCTCTAGGGACCTAGAAATCCCTCTAGGGACATAGAAATCTCTCTCTCTAGGGACCTAGAAATCCCTCTAGGGACATAGAAATCCCTCTAGGGACATAGAAATCCCTCTAGGGACCTAGAAATCCCTCTAGGGACCTAGAAATCCCTCTAGGGACCTAGAAATCCCTCTAGGGACATTGAAATCCCTCTAGGGACATAGAAATCTATCCCTCTAGGGACATTGAAATCCCTCTAGGGACATAGAAATCTATCCCTCTAGGGACATAGAAATCCCTCTAGGGACATAGAAATCCCTCTAGGGACATAGAAATCTATCCCTCTAGGGACATAGAAATCCCTCTAGGGACAAAGAAATCCATCTAGGGACATAGAAATCCCTCTAGGGACATAGAAATCCCTCTAGGGACCTAGAAATCTATCCCTCCAGGGACCTAGAAATCCCTCTAGGGACATTAAAATCCCTCTAGGGACCTAGAAATCTCTCTAGTGACATAGAAATCTCTCTAGGGACATAGAAATCTATCCCTCTAGGGACCTAGAAATCCCTCTAGGGACCTAGAAATCCCTCTAGGGACATAGAAATCCCTCTAGGGACCTAGAAATCTCTCTAGGGACATAGAAATCCCTCTAGGGACATAGAAATCCCTCTAGGGACATAGAAATCTATCCCTCTAGGGACCTAGAAATCCCTCTAGGGACCTAGAAATCCCTCTAGCGACATAGAAATCCCTCTAGGGACATAGAAATCTCTCTCTCTAGGGACCTAGAAATCCCTCTAGGGACATAGAAATCCCTCTAGGGACCTAGAAATCCCTCTAGGGACATAGAAATCCCTCTAGGGACATAGAAATCTCTCTCTCTAGGGACCTAGAAATCCCTCTAGGGACCTAGAAATCCCTCTAGCGACATAGAAATCCCTCTAGGGACATAGAAATCCCTCTAGGGACATAGAAATCTCTCTCTCTAGGGACCTAGAAATCCCTCTAGGGACATAGAAATCCCTCTAGGGACCTAGAAATCCCTCTAGGGCATAGAAATCCCTCTAGGGACATAGAAATCTATCCCTCTAGGGACATAGAAATCTATCCCTCTAGGGACATAGAAATCCCTCTAGGGACATAGAAATCCCTCTAGCGACATAGAAATCCCTCTAGGGACATAGAAATCCCTCTAGGGACATAGAAATCCCTCTAGGGACATAGAAATCTATCCCTCTAGGGACATAGAAATCCCTCTAGGGACATAGAAATCCCTCTAGGGACCTAGAAATCCCTCTAGGGACATTGAAATCCCTCTAGGGACCTAGAAATCTATCCCTCTAGGGACCTAGAAATCCCTCTAGGGACATTGAAATCCCTCTAGGGACCTAGAAATCTCTCTAGTGACATAGAAATCCCTCTAGGGACATAGAAATCTATCCCTCTAGGGACCTAGAAATCCCTCTAGGGACATTGAAATCCCTCTAGGAACCTAGAAATCTATCCCTCTAGGGACCTAGAAATCTCTCTAGGGACATAGAAATCTATCCCTCTAGGGACATTGAAATCCCTCTAGGGACATAGAAATCTATCCCTCTAGGGACATAGAAATCCCTCTAGGGACATAGAAATCCCTCTAGGGACATAGAAATCTATCCCTCTAGGGACATAGAAATCCCTCTAGGGACATAGAAATCCCTCTAGGGACATAGAAATCCCTCTAGGGACATAGAAATCCCTCTAGGGACCTAGAAATCTATCCCTCCAGGGACCTAGAAATCCCTCTAGGGACATTAAAATCCCTCTAGGGACCTAGAAATCTCTCTAGTGACATAGAAATCTCTCTAGGGACATAGAAATCTATCCCTCTAGGGACCTAGAAATCCCTCTAGGGACCTAGAAATCCCTCTAGGGACATAGAAATCCCTCTAGGGACCTAGAAATCTCTCTAGGGACATAGAAATCCCTCTAGGGACATAGAAATCCCTCTAGGGACATAGAAATCTATCCCTCTAGGGACCTAGAAATCCCTCTAGGGACCTAGAAATCCCTCTAGCGACATAGAAATCCCTCTAGGGACATAGAAATCTCTCTCTCTAGGGACCTAGAAATCCCTCTAGAGACATAGAAGTCCCTCTAGGGACCTAGAAATCCCTCTAGGGACATAGAAATCCCTCTAGGGACAAAGAAATCTCTCTCTCTAGGGACCTAGAAATCCCTCTAGGGACCTAGAAATCCCTCTAGCGACATAGAAATCCCTCTAGGGACATAGAAATCCCTCTAGGGACATAGAAATCCCTCTAGGGACCTAGAAATCTATCCCTCCAGGGACCTAGAAATCCCTCTAGGGACATTAAAATCCCTCTAGGGACCTAGAAATCTCTCTAGTGACATAGAAATCTCTCTAGGGACATAGAAATCTATCCCTCTAGGGACCTAGAAATCCCTCTAGGGACCTAGAAATCCCTCTAGGGACATAGAAATCCCTCTAGGGACCTAGAAATCTCTCTAGGGACATAGAAATCCCTCTAGGGACATAGAAATCCCTCTAGGGACATAGAAATCTATCCCTCTAGGGACCTAGAAATCCCTCTAGGGACCTAGAAATCCCTCTAGCGACATAGAAATCCCTCTAGGGACATAGAAATCTCTCTCTCTAGGGACCTAGAAATCCCTCTAGGGACATAGAAATCCCTCTAGGGACCTAGAAATCCCTCTAGGGACATAGAAATCCCTCTAGGGACATAGAAATCTCTCTCTCTAGGGACCTAGAAATCCCTCTAGGGACCTAGAAATCCCTCTAGCGACATAGAAATCCCTCTAGGGACATAGAAATCCCTCTAGGGACATAGAAATCTCTCTCTCTAGGGACCTAGAAATCCCTCTAGGGACATAGAAATCCCTCTAGGGACCTAGAAATCCCTCTAGGGCATAGAAATCCCTCTAGGGACATAGAAATCTATCCCTCTAGGGACATAGAAATCTATCCCTCTAGGGACATAGAAATCCCTCTAGGGACATAGAAATCCCTCTAGCGACATAGAAATCCCTCTAGGGACATAGAAATCCCTCTAGGGACATAGAAATCCCTCTAGGGACATAGAAATCTATCCCTCTAATGACATAGAAATCCCTCTAGGGACATAGAAATCCCTCTAGGGACCTAGAAATCCCTCTAGGGACATTGAAATCCCTCTAGGGACCTAGAAATCTATCCCTCTAGGGACCTAGAAATCCCTCTAGGGACATTGAAATCCCTCTAGGGACCTAGAAATCTCTCTAGTGACATAGAAATCCCTCTAGGGACATAGAAATCTATCCCTCTAGGGACCTAGAAATCCCTCTAGGGACATTTAAATCCCTCTAGGAACCTAGAAATCTATCCCTCTAGGGACCTAGAAATCTCTCTAGGGACATAGAAATCTATCCCTCTAGGGACATTGAAATCCCTCTAGGGACATAGAAATCTATCCCTCTAGGGACATAGAAATCCCTCTAGGGACATAGAAATCCCTCTAGGGACATAGAAATCTATCCCTCTAGGGACATAGAAATCCCTCTAGGGACATAGAAATCCCTCTAGGGACATAGAAATCCCTCTAGGGACATAGAAATCCCTCTAGGGACCTAGAAATCTATCCCTCCAGGGACCTAGAAATCCCTCTAGGGACATTAAAATCCCTCTAGGGACCTAGAAATCTCTCTAGTGACATAGAAATCTCTCTAGGGACATAGAAATCTATCCCTCTAGGGACCTAGAAATCCCTCTAGGGACCTAGAAATCCCTCTAGGGACATAGAAATCCCTCTAGGGACCTAGAAATCTCTCTAGGGACATAGAAATCCCTCTAGGGACATAGAAATCCCTCTAGGGACATAGAAATCTATCCCTCTAGGGACCTAGAAATCCCTCTAGGGACCTAGAAATCCCTCTAGCGACATAGAAATCCCTCTAGGGACATAGAAATCTCTCTCTCTAGGGACCTAGAAATCCCTCTAGAGACATAGAAGTCCCTCTAGGGACCTAGAAATCCCTCTAGGGACATAGAAATCCCTCTAGGGACATAGAAATCTCTCTCTCTAGGGACCTAGAAATCCCTCTAGGGACCTAGAAATCCCTCTAGCGACATAGAAATCCCTCTAGGGACAAAGAAATCCCTCTAGGGACATAGAAATCCCTCTAGGGCATAGAAATCCCTCTAGGGACATAGAAATCTATCCCTCTAGGGACATAGAAATCTATCCCTCTAGGGACATAGAAATCCCTCTAGGGACATAGAAATCCCTCTAGGGACATATAAATCTATCCCTCTAGGGACATATAAATCTATCCCTCTAGGGACATAGAAATCCCTCTAGGGACCTAGAAATCCCTCTAGGGACATTGAAATCCCTCTAGGGACATTGAAATCCCTCTAGGGACCTAGAAATCTATCCCTCTAGGGACCTAGAAATCTCTCTAGGGACCTAGAAATCCCTCTAGGGACAAAGAAATTCCTCTAGGGACATAGAAATCTATCCCTCCAGGGACCTAGAAATCCCTCTAGGGACATTAAAATCCCTCTAGGGACCTAGAAATCTCTCTAGTGACATAGAAATCTCTCTAGGGACATAGAAATCTATCCCTCTAGGGACCTAGAAATCCCTCTAGGGACCTAGAAATCCCTCTAGGGACATAGAAATCCCTCTAGGGACCTAGAAATCCCTCTAGGGACATAGAAATCCCTCTAGGGACATTGAAATCCCTCTAGGGACCTAGAAATCTATCCCTCTAGGGACCTAGAAATCTCTCTAGGGGCATAGAAATCCCTCTAGGGACATAGAAATCTATCCCTCTAGGGACCTAGAAATCCCTCTAGCGACATAGAAATCCCTCTAGCGACATAGAAATCCCTCTAGGGACATAGAAATCTCTCTCTCTAGGGACCTAGAAATCCCTCTAGGGACATAGAAATCCCTCTAGGGACCTAGAAATCCCTCTACGGACCTAGATATCCCTCTCAAAACCCTGTAACACGCTCTAGAATCCCTATAAATCCCTCTAGGGACATTGAAATCCCTCTAGGGACCTAGAAATCTATCCCTCTAGGGACCTAGAAATCTCTCTAGGGACATAGAAATCCCTCTAGGGACCTAGAAATCCCTCTAGGGACCTAGAAATCCCTCTAGGGACATTGAAATCCCTCTAGGGACCTAGAAATCTATCCCTCTAGGGACCTAGAAATCCCTCTAGCGACATAGAAATCCCTCTAGCGACATAGAAATCCCTCTAGGGACATAGAAATCTCTCTCTCTAGGGACCTAGAAATCCCTCTAGGGACATAGAAATCCCTCTAGGGACCTAGAAATCCCTCTAGGGACATAGAAATCCCTCTAGGGACCTAGAAATCCCTCTAGGGACATAGAAATCCCTCTAGGGACATAGAAATCTCTCTCTCTAGGGACCTAGAAATCCCTCTAGGGACCTAGAAATCCCTCTAGCGACATAGAAATCCCTCTAGCGACATAGAAATCACTCTAGGGACATAGAAATCTCTCTCTCTAGGGACCTAGAAATCCCTCTAGGGACATAGAAATCCCTCTAGGGACCTAGAAATCCCTCTAGCGACATAGAAATCCCTCTAGGGACATAGAAATCTATCCCTCTAGGGACATAGAAATCCCTCTAGGGACATAGAAATCTATCCCTCTAGGGACATAGAAATCCCTCTAGGGACCTAGAAATCCCTCTAGCGACATAGAAATCCCTCTAGCGACATAGAAATCCCTCTAGGGACATAGAAATCTCTCTCTCTAGGGACCTAGAAATCCCTCTAGGGACCTAGAAATCCCTCTAGGGACCTAGAAATCCCTCTAGCGACATAGAAATCCCTCTAGCGACATAGAAATCCCTCTAGGGACATAGAAATCTCTCTCTCTAGGGACCTAGAAATCCCTCTAGGGACCTAGAAATCTATCCCTCTAGGGACCTAGAAATCCCTCTAGGGACATTGAAATCCCTCTAGGGACCTAGAAATCTCTCTAGTGACATAGAAATCCCTCTAGGGACATAGAAATCTATCCCTCTAGGGACCTAGAAATCCCTCTAGGGACCTAGAAATCCCTCTAGGGACATTGAAATCCCTCTAGGGACCTAGAAATCTATCCCTCTAGGGACCTAGAAATCTCTCTAGGGACATAGAAATCCCTCTAGGGACATAGAAATCCCTCTAGGGACATAGAAATCCCTCTAGGGACATAGAAATCCCTCTAGGGACCTAGAAATCCCTCTAGGGACCTAGAAATCCCTCTAGGGACATTGAAATCCCTCTAGGGACCTAGAAATCCCTCTAGCGACATAGAAATCCCTCTAGCGACATAGAAATCCCTCTAGGGACATAGAAATCCCTCTAGGGACATAGAAATCTATCCCTCTAGGGACATAGAAATCCCTCTAGGGACCTAGAAATCCCTCTAGGGACCTAGAAATCTATCCCTCTAGGGACCTAGAAATCCCTCTAGCGACATAGAAATCCCTCTAGGGACATAGAAATCTCTCTCTCTCTAGGGACCTAGAAATCCCTCTAGGGACATAGAAATCCCTCTAGGGACCTAGAAATCCCTCTAGGGACATAGAAATCCCTCTAGGGACATAGAAATCCCTCTAGGGACATAGAAATCCCTCTAGGGACATATAAATCTATCCCTCTAGGGACATAGAAATCCCTCTAGGGACCTAGAAATCCCTCTAGGGACCTAGAAATCCCTCTAGGGACCTAGAAATCCCTCTAGGGACATTGAAATCCCTCTAGGGACATAGAAATCTATCCCTCTAGGGACATTGAAATCCCTCTAGGGACATAGAAATCTATCCCTCTAGGGACATAGAAATCCCTCTAGGGACATAGAAATCCCTCTAGGGACATAGAAATCTATCCCTCTAGGGACATAGAAATCCCTCTAGGGACATAGAAATCCCTCTAGGGACATAGAAATCCCTCTAGGGACATAGAAATCCCTCTAGGGACCTAGAAATCTATCCCTCCAGGGACCTAGAAATCCCTCTAGGGACATTAAAATCCCTCTAGGGACCTAGAAATCTCTCTAGTGACATAGAAATCTCTCTAGGGACATAGAAATCTATCCCTCTAGGGACCTAGAAATCCCTCTAGGGACCTAGAAATCCCTCTAGGGACATAGAAATCCCTCTAGGGACCTAGAAATCTCTCTAGGGACATAGAAATCCCTCTAGGGACATAGAAATCCCTCTAGGGACAAAGAAATCTATCCCTCTAGGGACCTAGAAATCCCTCTAGGGACCTAGAAATCCCTCTAGCGACATAGAAATCCCTCTAGGGACATAGAAATCTCTCTCTCTAGGGACCTAGAAATCCCTCTAGGGACATAGAAATCCCTCTAGGGACCTAGAAATCCCTCTAGGGACATAGAAATCCCTCTAGGGACATAGAAATCTCTCTCTCTAGGGACCTAGAAATCCCTCTAGGGACCTAGAAATCCCTCTAGCGACATAGAAATCCCTCTAGGGACATAGAAATCCCTCTAGGGACATAGAAATCTCTCTCTCTAGGGACCTAGAAATCCCTCTAGGGACATAGAAATCCCTCTAGGGACCTAGAAATCCCTCTAGGGCATAGAAATCCCTCTAGGGACATAGAAATCTATCCCTCTAGGGACATAGAAATCTATCCCTCTAGGGACATAGAAATCCCTCTAGGGACATAGAAATCCCTCTAGCGACATAGAAATCCCTCTAGGGACATAGAAATCCCTCTAGGGACATAGAAATCCCTCTAGGGACATAGAAATCTATCCCTCTAGGGACATAGAAATCCCTCTAGGGACATAGAAATCCCTCTAGGGACCTAGAAATCCCTCTAGGGACATTGAAATCCCTCTAGGGACCTAGAAATCTATCCCTCTAGGGACCTAGAAATCCCTCTAGGGACATTGAAATCCCTCTAGGGACCTAGAAATCCCTCTAGGGACATTGAAATCCCTCTAGGAACCTAGAAATCTATCCCTCTAGGGACCTAGAAATCTCTCTAGGGACATAGAAATCTATCCCTCTAGGGACATTGAAATCCCTCTAGGGACATAGAAATCTATCCCTCTAGGGACATAGAAATCCCTCTAGGGACATAGAAATCCCTCTATGGACATAGAAATCTATCCCTCTAGGGACATAGAAATCCCTCTAGGGACATAGAAATCCCTCTAGGGACATAGAAATCCCTCTAGGGACATAGAAATCCCTCTAGGGACCTAGAAATCTATCCCTCCAGGGACCTAGAAATCCCTCTAGGGACATTAAAATCCCTCTAGGGACCTAGAAATCTCTCTAGTGACATAGAAATCTCTCTAGGGACATAGAAATCTATCCCTCTAGGGACCTAGAAATCCCTCTAGGGACCTAGAAATCCCTCTAGGGACATAGAAATCCCTCTAGGGACCTAGAAATCTCTCTAGGGACATAGAAATCCCTCTAGGGACATAGAAATCCCTCTAGGGACATAGAAATCTATCCCTCTAGGGACCTAGAAATCCCTCTAGGGACCTAGAAATCCCTCTAGCGACATAGAAATCCCTCTAGGGACATAGAAATCTCTCTCTCTAGGGACCTAGAAATCCCTCTAGAGACATAGAAGTCCCTCTAGGGACCTAGAAATCCCTCTAGGGACATAGAAATCCCTCTAGGGACATAGAAATCTCTCTCTCTAGGGACCTAGAAATCCCTCTAGGGACCTAGAAATCCCTCTAGCGACATAGAAATCCCTCTAGGGACATAGAAATCCCTCTAGGGACATAGAAATCCCTCTAGGGACCTAGAAATCTATCCCTCCAGGGACCTAGAAATCCCTCTAGGGACATTAAAATCCCTCTAGGGACCTAGAAATCTCTCTAGTGACATAGAAATCTCTCTAGGGACATAGAAATCTATCCCTCTAGGGACCTAGAAATCCCTCTAGGGACCTAGAAATCCCTCTAGGGACATAGAAATCCCTCTAGGGACCTAGAAATCTCTCTAGGGACATAGAAATCCCTCTAGGGACATAGAAATCCCTCTAGGGACATAGAAATCTATCCCTCTAGGGACCTAGAAATCCCTCTAGGGACCTAGAAATCCCTCTAGCGACATAGAAATCCCTCTAGGGACATAGAAATCTCTCTCTCTAGGGACCTAGAAATCCCTCTAGGGACATAGAAATCCCTCTAGGGACCTAGAAATCCCTCTAGGGACATAGAAATCCCTCTAGGGACATAGAAATCTCTCTCTCTAGGGACCTAGAAATCCCTCTAGGGACCTAGAAATCCCTCTAGCGACATAGAAATCCCTCTAGGGACATATAAATCCCTCTAGGGACATAGTAATCTCTCTCTCTAGGGACCTAGAAATCCCTCTAGGGACATAGAAATCCCTCTAGGGACCTAGAAATCCCTCTAGGGCATAGAAATCCCTCTAGGGACATAGAAATCTATCCCTCTAGGGACATAGAAATCTATCCCTCTAGGGACATAGAAATCCCTCTAGGGACATAGAAATCCCTCTAGGGACATAGAAATCCCTCTAGCGACATAGAAATCCCTCTAGGGACATAGAAATCCCTCTAGGGACATAGAAATCCCTCTAGGGACATAGAAATCTATCCCTCTAGGGACATAGAAATCCCTCTAGGGACATAGAAATCCCTCTAGGGACCTAGAAATCCCTCTAGGGACATTGAAATCCCTCTAGGGACCTAGAAATCTATCCCTCTAGGGACCTAGAAATCCCTCTAGGGACATTGAAATCCCTCTAGGGACCTAGAAATCTCTCTAGTGACATAGAAATCCCTCTAGGGACATAGAAATCTATCCCTCTAGGGACCTAGAAATCCCTCTAGGGACATTGAAATCCCTCTAGGAACCTAGAAATCTATCCCTCTAGGGACCTAGAAATCTCTCTAGGGACATAGAAATCTATCCCTCTAGGGACATTGAAATCCCTCTAGGGACATAGAAATCTATCCCTCTAGGGACATAGAAATCCCTCTAGGGACATAGAAATCCCTCTAGGGACATAGAAATCTATCCCTCTAGGGACATAGAAATCCCTCTAGGGACATAGAAATCCCTCTAGGGACATAGAAATCCCTCTAGGGACATAGAAATCCCTCTAGGGACCTAGAAATCTATCCCTCCAGGGACCTAGAAATCCCTCTAGGGACATTAAAATCCCTCTAGGGACCTAGAAATCTCTCTAGTGACATAGAAATCTCTCTAGGGACATAGAAATCTATCCCTCTAGGGACCTAGAAATCCCTCTAGGGACATAGAAATCCCTCTAGGGACCTAGAAATCTCTCTAGGGACATAGAAATCCCTCTAGGGACATAGAAATCCCTCTAGGGACATAGAAATCTATCCCTCTAGGGACCTAGAAATCCCTCTAGGGACCTAGAAATCCCTCTAGCGACATAGAAATCCCTCTAGGGACATAGAAATCTCTCTCTCTAGGGACCTAGAAATCCCTCTAGAGACATAGAAGTCCCTCTAGGGACATAGAAATCCCTCTAGGGACATAGAAATCCCTCTAGGGACATAGAAATCTCTCTCTCTAGGGACCTAGAAATCCCTCTAGGGACCTAGAAATCCCTCTAGCGACATAGAAATCCCTCTAGGGACATAGAAATCTCTCTCTCTAGGGACCTAGAAATCCCTCTAGGGACATAGAAATCCCTCTAGGGACCTAGAAATCCCTCTAGGGCATAGAAATCCCTCTAGGGACATAGAAATCTATCCCTCTAGGGACATAGAAATCTATCCCTCTAGGGACATAGAAATCCCTCTAGGGACATAGAAATCCCTCTAGCGACATAGAAATCCCTCTAGGGACATAGAAATCCCTCTAGGGACATAGAAATCCCTCTAGGGACATAGAAATCTATCCCTCTAGGGACATTGAAATCCCTCTAGGGACATAGAAATCCCTCTAGGGACCTAGAAATCCCTCTAGGGACATTGAAATCCCTCTAGGGACCTAGAAATCTATCCCTCTAGGGACCTAGAAATCTCTCTAGGGACATAGAAATCCCTCTAGGGACATAGAAATCCCTCTAGGGACATAGAAATCCCTCTAGGGACATAGAAATCCCTCTAGGGACCTAGAAATCCCTCTAGGGACCTAGAAATCCCTCTAGGGACATTGAAATCCCTCTAGGGACCTAGAAATCCCTCTAGCGACATAGAAATCCCTCTAGCGACATAGAAATCCCTCTAGGGACATAGAAATCCCTCTAGGGACATAGAAATCTATCCCTCTAGGGACATAGAAATCCCTCTAGGGACCTAGAAATCCCTCTAGGGACCTAGAAATCTATCCCTCTAGGGACCTAGAAATCCCTCTAGCGACATAGAAATCCCTCTAGGGACATAGAAATCTCTCTCTCTCTAGGGACCTAGAAATCCCTCTAGGGACATAGAAATCCCTCTAGGGACCTAGAAATCTATCCCTCCAGGGACCTAGAAATCCCTCTAGGGACATTAAAATCCCTCTAGGGACCTAGAAATCTCTCTAGTGACATAGAAATCTCTCTAGGGACATAGAAATCTATCCCTCTAGGGACCTAGAAATCCCTCTAGGGACCTAGAAATCCCTCTAGGGACATAGAAATCCCTCTAGGGACCTAGAAATCTCTCTAGGGACATAGAAATCCCTCTAGGGACATAGAAATCCCTCTAGGGACATAGAAATCTATCCCTCTAGGGACCTAGAAATCCCTCTAGGGACCTAGAAATCCCTCTAGCGACATAGAAATCCCTCTAGGGACATAGAAATCTCTCTCTCTAGGGACCTAGAAATCCCTCTAGGGACATAGAAATCCCTCTAGGGACCTAGAAATCCCTCTAGGGACATAGAAATCCCTCTAGGGACATAGAAATCTCTCTCTCTAGGGACCTAGAAATCCCTCTAGGGACCTAGAAATCCCTCTAGCGACATAGAAATCCCTCTAGGGACATAGAAATCCCTCTAGGGCATAGAAATCCCTCTAGGGACATAGAAATCTATCCCTCTAGGGACATAGAAATCTATCCCTCTAGGGACATAGAAATCCCTCTAGGGACATAGAAATCCCTCTAGCGACATAGAAATCCCTCTAGGGACATAGAAATCCCTCTAGGGACATAGAAATCCCTCTAGGGACATAGAAATCTATCCCTCTAGGGACATAGAAATCCCTCTAGGGACATAGAAATCCCTCTAGGGACCTAGAAATCCCTCTAGGGACATTGAAATCCCTCTAGGGACCTAGAAATCTATCCCTCTAGGGACCTAGAAATCCCTCTAGGGACATTGAAATCCCTCTAGGGACCTAGAAATCTCTCTAGTGACATAGAAATCCCTCTAGGGACATAGAAATCTATCCCTCTAGGGACCTAGAAATCCCTCTAGGGACATTGAAATCCCTCTAGGAACCTAGAAAAATATCCCTCTAGGGACCTAGAAATCTCTCTAGGGACATAGAAATCTATCCCTCTAGGGACATTGAAATCCCTCTAGGGACATAGAAATCTATCCCTCTAGGGACATAGAAATCCCTCTAGGGACATAGAAATCCCTCTAGGGACATAGAAATCTATCCCTCTAGGGACATAGAAATCCCTCTAGGGACATAGAAATCCCTCTAGGGACATAGAAATCCCTCTAGGGACATAGAAATCCCTCTAGGGACCTAGAAATCTATCCCTCCAGGGACCTAGAAATCCCTCTAGGGACATTAAAATCCCTCTAGGGACCTAGAAATCTCTCTAGTGACATAGAAATCTCTCTAGGGACATAGAAATCTATCCCTCTAGGGACCTAGAAATCCCTCTAGGGACCTAGAAATCCCTCTAGGGACATAGAAATCCCTCTAGGGACCTAGAAATCCCTCTAGGGACATAGATCCCTCTAGGGACATAGAAATCTCTCTCTCTAGGGACCTAGAAATCCCTCTAGGGACCTAGAAATCCCTCTAGCGACATAGAAATCCCTCTAGGGACATAGAAATCCCTCTAGGGACATAGAAATCTCTCTCTCTAGGGACCTAGAAATCCCTCTAGGGACATAGAAATCCCTCTAGGGACCTAGAAATCCCTCTAGGGCATAGAAATCCCTCTAGGGACATAGAAATCTATCCCTCTAGGGACATAGAAATCTATCCCTCTAGGGACATAGAAATCCCTCTAGGGACATAGAAATCCCTCTAGCGACATAGAAATCCCTCTAGGGACATAGAAATCCCTCTAGGGACATAGAAATCCCTCTAGGGACATAGAAATCTATCCCTCTAGGGACATAGAAATCCCTCTAGGGACATAGAAATCCCTCTAGGGACCTAGAAATCCCTCTAGGGACCTAGAAATCTATCCCTCTAGGGACCTAGAAATCCCTCTAGGGACATTGAAATCCCTCTAGGGACCTAGAAATCTCTCTAGTGACATAGAAATCCCTCTAGGGACATAGAAATCTATCCCTCTAGGGACCTAGAAATCCCTCTAGGGACATTGAAATCCCTCTAGGGACCTAGAAATCTATCCCTCTAGGGACCTAGAAATCTCTCTAGGGACATAGAAATCCCTCTAGGGACATAGAAATCCCTCCAGGGGCATAGAAATCCCTCTAGGGACATAGAAATCCCTCTAGGGACCTAGAAATCCCTCTAGGGACCTAGAAATCCCTCTAGGGACATTGAAATCCCTCTAGGGACATTGAAATCCCTCTAGGGACCTAGAAATCTATCCCTCTAGGGACCTAGAAATCTCTCTAGGGACCTAGAAATCCCTCTAGGGACATAGAAATCCCTCTAGGGACATAGAAATCTATCCCTCTAGGGACCTAGAAATCCCTCTAGGGACCTAGAAATCCCTCTAGGGACCTAGAAATCCCTCTAGGGACATAGAAATCTCTCTCTCTAGGGACCTAGAAATCCCTCTAGGGACATAGAAATCCCTCTAGGGACATAGAAATCCCTCTAGGGACATATAAATCTATCCCTCTAGGGACATAGAAATCCCTCTAGGGACCTAGAAATCCCTCTAGGGACATAGAAATCCCTCTAGGGACCTAGAAATCTCTCTAGGGGCATAGAAATCCCTCTAAAGACATAGAAATCTATCCCTCTAGGGACCTAGAAATCCCTCTAGCGACATAGAAATCCCTCTAGCGACATAGAAATCCCTCTAGGGACATAGAAATCTCTCTCTCTAGGGACCTAGAAATCCCTCTAGGGACATAGAAATCCCTCTAGGGACCTAGAAATCCCTCTAGGGACATAGAAATCCCTCTAGGGACATAGAAATCTATCCCTCTAGGGACATAGAAATCCCTCTAGCGACATAGAAATCCCTCTAGCGACATTGAAATCCCTCTAGGGACCTAGAAATCCCTCTAGCGACATAGAAATCTCTCTAGCGACATAGAAATCCCTCTAGGGACCTAGAAATCTATCCCTCTAGGGACCTAGAAATCCCTCTAGCGACATAGAAATCCCTCTAGCGACATAGAAATCCCTCTAGGGACATAGAAATCTCTCTCTCTAGGGACCTAAAAATCCCTCTAGGGACATAGAAATCCCTCTAGGGACATAGAAATCCCTCTAGGGACATAGAAATCCCTCTAGGGACATATAAATCTATCCCTCTAGGGACATAGAAATCCCTCTAGGGACCTAGAAATCCCTCTAGGGACCTAGAAATCCCTCTAGGGACCTAGAAATCCCTCTAGCGACATAGAAATCCCTCTAGCGACATAGAAATCCCTCTAGGGACATAGAAATCTCTCTCTCTAGGGACCTAGAAATCCCTCTAGGGACATAGAAATCCCTCTAGGGACATAGAAATCCCTCTAGGCGCAGAACATTGGCCTGCTAGTGCCGTGCGTTATAAACTCAAGTACCCAAATTTCTAAGCGAATCGAGCCAACTTAACCAGTTTTTCTAATTAATGAAAAAAATATAACGAAAGAAATGTTACCATTTTTCAAATGATCAATATATCCATCAAACATAGACCCAGACTCGCACGCTTCAATAACAGAATAAGCTGCAACAAAGTTGAAACTTGTTAATCTTAGTAAAGCAAAAATTATATTAAAAATTTATATAAAAAGAAACATAATTAATTATTCCTAATTATACCTAGAAATCCCTCTAGGAACATAGAAATCCCTCTAGGGACATAGAAATCTCTCTCTCTAGGGACCTAGAAATCCCTCTACGGACCTAGATATCCCTCTCAAAATCCTGTAACACGCTCTAGAATCCCTATAAATCCCTCTAGGGACATTGAAATCCCTCTAGGGACCTAGAAATCTATCCCTCTAGGGAGCTAGAAATCTCTCTAGGGACATAGAAATCCCTCTAGGGACCTAGAAATCCCTCTAGGGACATTGAAATCCCTCTAGGGACCTAGAAATCTATCCCTCTAGAGACCTAGAAATCCCTCTAGCGACATAGAAATCCCTCTAGCGACATAGAAATCCCTCTAGGGACATAGAAATCTCTCTCTCTAGGGACCTAGAAATCCCTCTAGGGACATAGAAATCCCTCTAGGGACCTAGAAATCCCTCTAGGGACATAGAAATCCCTCTAGGGACATAGAAATCTCTCTCTCTAGGGACCTAGAAATCCCTCTAGGGACCTAGAAATCCCTCTAGCGACATAGAAATCCCTCTAGCGACATAGAAATCCCTCTAGGGACATAGAAATCTCTCTCTCTAGGGACCTAGAAATCCCTCTAGGGACATAGAAATCCCTCTAGGGACCTAGAAATCCCTCTAGGGACATAGAAATCCCTCTAGGGACATAGAAATCTATCCCTCTAGGGACATAGAAATCCCTCTAGGGACATAGAAATCCCTCTAGGGACATAGAAATCTATCCCTCTAGGGACATAGAAATCTATCCCTCTAGGGACCTAGAAATCCCTCTAGGGACCTAGAAATCCCTCTAGCGACATAGAAATCCCTCTAGGGACATAGAAATCTCTCTCTCTAGGGACCTAGAAATCCCTCTAGGGACATAGAAATCCCTCTAGGGACCTAGAAATCCCTCTAGGGACATAGAAATCCCTCTAGGGACATAGAAATCTCTCTCTCTAGGGACCTAGAAATCCCTCTAGGGACCTAGAAATCCCTCTAGCGACATAGAAATCCCTCTAGGGACCTAGAAATCCCTCTAGGGACATAGAAATCTCTCTCTCTAGGGACCTAGAAATCCCTCTAGGGACATAGAAATCCCTCTAGGGACCTAGAAATCCCTCTAGGGACATAGAAATCCCTCTAGGGACATAGAAATCTATCCCTCTAGGGACATAGAAATCTATCCCTCTAGGGACATAGAAATCCCTCTAGGGACATAGAAATCCCTCTAGCGACATAGAAATCCCTCTAGGGACATAGAAATCCCTCTAGCGACATAGAAATCCCTCTAGGGACATAGAAATCTCTCTCTCTAGGGACCTAGAAATCCCTCTAGGGACATAGAAATCCCTCTAGGGACCTAGAAATCCCTCTAGGGACATAGAAATCCCTCTAGGGACATAGAAATCTATCCCTCTAGGGACATAGAAATCCCTCTAGGGACATAGAAATCCCTCTAGGGACATAGAAATCTATCCCTCTAGGGACATAGAAATCTATCCCTCTAGGGACCTAGAAATCCCTCTAGGGACCTAGAAATCCCTCTAGCGACATAGAAATCCCTCTAGGGACATAGAAATCTCTCTCTCTAGGGACCTAGAAATCCCTCTAGGGACATAGAAATCCCTCTAGGGACGTAGAAATCCCTCTAGGGACATAGAAATCCCTCTAGGGACATAGAAATCTCTCTCTCTAGGGACCTAGAAATCCCTCTAGGGACCTAGAAATCCCTCTAGCGACATAGAAATCCCTCTAGGGACATAGAAATCCCTCTAGGGACATAGAAATCTATCCCTCTAGGGACATAGAAATCCCTCTAGGGACCTAGAAATCCCTCTAGCGACATAGAAATCTCTCTAGCGACATAGAAATCCCTCTAGGGACCTAGAAATCTATCCCTCTAGGGACCTAGAAATCCCTCTAGCGACATAGAAATCCCTCTAGCGACATAGAAATCCCTCTAGGGACATAGAAATCTCTCTCTCTAGGGACCTAAAAATCCCTCTAGGGACATAGAAATCCCTCTAGGGACATAGAAATCCCTCTAGGGACATAGAAATCCCTCTAGGGACATATAAATCTATCCCTCTAGGGACATAGAAATCCCTCTAGGGACCTAGAAATCCCTCTAGGGACCTAGAAATCCCTCTAGGGACCTAGAAATCCCTCTAGCGACATAGAAATCCCTCTAGCGACATAGAAATCCCTCTAGGGACATAGAAATCTCTCTCTCTAGGGACCTAGAAATCCCTCTAGGGACATAGAAATCCCTCTAGGGACATAGAAATCCCTCTAGGCGCAGAACATTGGCCTGCTAGTGCCGTGCGTTATAAACTCAAGTACCCAAATTTCTAAGCGAATCGAGCCAACTTAACCAGTTTTTCTAATTAATGAAAAAAATATAACGAAAGAAATGTTACCATTTTTCAAATGATCAATATATCCATCAAACATAGACCCAGACTCGCACGCTTCAATAACAGAATAAGCTGCAACAAAGTTGAAACTTGTTAATCTTAGTAAAGCAAAAATTATATTAAAAATTTATATAAAAAGAAACATAATTAATTATTCCTAATTATACCTAGAAATCCCTCTAGGAACATAGAAATCCCTCTAGGGACATAGAAATCTCTCTCTCTAGGGACCTAGAAATCCCTCTACGGACCTAGATATCCCTCTCAAAATCCTGTAACACGCTCTAGAATCCCTATAAATCCCTCTAGGGACATTGAAATCCCTCTAGGGACCTAGAAATCTATCCCTCTAGGGAGCTAGAAATCTCTCTAGGGACATAGAAATCCCTCTAGGGACCTAGAAATCCCTCTAGGGACATTGAAATCCCTCTAGGGACCTAGAAATCCCTCTAGCGACATAGAAATCCCTCTAGCGACATAGAAATCCCTCTAGGGACATAGAAATCTCTCTCTCTAGGGACCTAGAAATCCCTCTAGGGACATAGAAATCCCTCTAGGGACCTAGAAATCCCTCTAGGGACATAGAAATCCCTCTAGGGACATAGAAATCTCTCTCTCTAGGGACCTAGAAATCCCTCTAGGGACCTAGAAATCCCTCTAGCGACATAGAAATCCCTCTAGCGACATAGAAATCCCTCTAGGGACATAGAAATCTCTCTCTCTAGGGACCTAGAAATCCCTCTAGGGACATAGAAATCCCTCTAGGGACCTAGAAATCCCTCTAGGGACATAGAAATCCCTCTAGGGACATAGAAATCTATCCCTCTAGGGACATAGAAATCCCTCTAGGGACATAGAAATCCCTCTAGGGACATAGAAATCTATCCCTCTAGGGACATAGAAATCTATCCCTCTAGGGACCTAGAAATCCCTCTAGCGACATAGAAATCCCTCTAGGGACATAGAAATCTCTCTCTCTAGGGACCTAGAAATCCCTCTAGGGACATAGAAATCCCTCTAGGGACCTAGAAATCCCTCTAGGGACATAGAAATCCCTCTAGGGACATAGAAATCTCTCTCTCTAGGGACCTAGAAATCCCTCTAGGGACCTAGAAATCCCTCTAGGGACCTAGAAATCCCTCTAGCGACATAGAAATCCCTCTAGGGACATAGAAATCCCTCTAGGGACATAGAAATCTCTCTCTCTAGGGACCTAGAAATCCCTCTAGGGACATAGAAATCCCTCTAGGGACCTAGAAATCCCTCTAGGGACATAGAAATCCCTCTAGGGACATAGAAATCTATCCCTCTAGGGACATAGAAATCTATCCCTCTAGGGACATAGAAATCCCTCTAGGGACATAGAAATCCCTCTAGCGACATAGAAATCCCTCTAGGGACATAGAAATCCCTCTAGGGACATAGAAATCCCTCTAGGGACATAGAAATCTATCCCTCTAGGGACATAGAAATCCCTCTAGGGACATAGAAATCCCTCTAGGGACCTAGAAATCCCTCTAGGGACATTGAAATCCCTCTAGGGACCTAGAAATCTATCCCTCTAGGGACCTAGAAATCCCTCTAGGGACATTAAAATCCCTCTAGGGACCTAGAAATCTCTCTAGTGACATAGAAATCCCTCTAGGGACATAGAAATCTATCCCTCTAGGGACCTAGAAATCCCTCTAGGGACATTGAAATCCCTCTAGGGACCTAGAAATCTATCCCTCTAGGGACCTAGAAATCTCTCTAGGGACATAGAAATCCCTCTAGGGACCTAGAAATCCCTCTAGGGACCTAGAAATCCCTCTAGGGACATTGAAATCCCTCTAGGGACATTGAAATCCCTCTAGGGACCTAGAAATCTATCCCTCTAGGGACCTAGAAATCTCTCTAGGGACCTAGAAATCCCTCTAGGGACATAGAAATCCCTCTAGGGACATAGAAATCTATCCCTCTAGGGACCTAGAAATCCCTCTAGGGACCTAGAAATCCCTCTAGGGACCTAGAAATCCCTCTAGGGACATAGAAATCTCTCTCTCTAGGGACCTAGAAATCCCTCTAGGGACATAGAAATCCCTCTAGGGACATAGAAATCCCTCTAGGGACATATAAATCTATCCCTCTAGGGACATAGAAATCCCTCTTGGGACCTAGAAATCCCTCTAGGGACCTAGAAATCTCTCTAGGGGCATAGAAATCCCTCTAGAGACATAGAAATCTATCCCTCTAGGGACCTAGAAATCCCTCTAGCGACATAGAAATCCCTCTAGCGACATAGAAATCCCTCTAGGGACATAGAAATCTCTCTCTCTAGGGACCTAGAAATCCCTCTAGGGACATAGAAATCCCTCTAGGGACCTAGAAATCCCTCTAGGGACATAGAAATCCCTCTAGGGACATAGAAATCTATCCCTCTAGGGACATAGAAATCCCTCTAGCGACATAGAAATCCCTCTAGCGACATTGAAATCCCTCTAGGGACCTAGAAATCCCTCTAGCGACATAGAAATCTCTCTAGCGACATAGAAATCCCTCTAGGGACCTAGAAATCTATCCCTCTAGGGACCTAGAAATCCCTCTAGCGACATAGAAATCCCTCTAGCGACATAGAAATCCCTCTAGGGACATAGAAATCTCTCTCTCTAGGGACCTAAAAATCCCTCTAGGGACATAGAAATCCCTCTAGCGACATAGAAATCCCTCTAGCGACATAGAAATCCCTCTAGGGACATAGAAATCTCTCTCTCTAGGGACCTAAAAATCCCTCTAGGGACATAGAAATCCCTCTAGGGACATAGAAATCCCTCTAGGGACATAGAAATCCCTCTAGGGACATATAAATCTATCCCTCTAGGGACATAGAAATCCCTCTAGGGACCTAGAAATCCCTCTAGGGACCTAGAAATCCCTCTAGGGACCTAGAAATCCCTCTAGGGACCTAGAAATCCCTCTAGGGACATTGAAATCCCTCTAGGGACCTAGAAATCCCTCTAGCGACATAGAAATCCCTCTAGCGACATAGAAATCCCTCTAGGGACATAGAAATCTCTCTCTCTAGGGACCTAGAAATCCCTCTAGGGACATAGAAATCCCTCTAGGGACATAGAAATCCCTCTAGGCGCAGAACATTGGCCTGCTAGTGCCGTGCGTTATAAACTCAAGTACCCAAATTTCTAAGCGAATCGAGCCAACTTAACCAGTTTTTCTAATTAATGAAAAAAATATAACGAAAAAAATGTTACCATTTTTCAAATGATCAATATATCCATCAAACATAGACCCAGACTCGCACGCTTCAATAACAGAATAAGCTGCAACAAAGTTGAAACTTGTTAATCTTAGTAAAGCAAAAATTATATTAAAAATTTATATAAAAAGAAACATAATTAATTATTCCTAATTATACCTAGAAATCCCTCTAGGAACATAGAAATCCCTCTAGGGACATAGAAATCTCTCTCTCTAGGGACCTAGAAATCCCTCTACGGACCTAGATATCCCTCTCAAAATCCTGTAACACGCTCTAGAATCCCTATAAATCCCTCTAGGGACATTGAAATCCCTCTAGGGACCTAGAAATCTATCCCTCTAGAGACCTAGAAATCCCTCTAGCGACATAGAAATCCCTCTAGCGACATAGAAATCCCTCTAGGGACATAGAAATCTCTCTCTCTAGGGACCTAGAAATCCCTCTAGGGACATAGAAATCCCTCTAGGGACCTAGAAATCCCTCTAGGGACATAGAAATCCCTCTAGGGACATAGAAATCTCTCTCTCTAGGGACCTAGAAATCCCTCTAGGGACCTAGAAATCCCTCTAGCGACATAGAAATCCCTCTAGCGACATAGAAATCCCTCTAGGGACATAGAAATCTCTCTCTCTAGGGACCTAGAAATCCCTCTAGGGACATAGAAATCCCTCTAGGGACCTAGAAATCCCTCTAGGGACATAGAAATCCCTCTAGGGACATAGAAATCTATCCCTCTAGGGACATAGAAATCCCTCTAGGGACATAGAAATCCCTCTAGGGACATAGAAATCTATCCCTCTAGGGACATAGAAATCCCTCTAGGGACCTAGAAATCCCTCTAGCGACATAGAAATCCCTCTAGCGACATAGAAATCCCTCTAGGGACATAGAAATCTCTCTCTCTAGGGACCTAGAAATCCCTCTAGGGACCTAGAAATCCCTCTAGGGACCTAGAAATCCCTCTAGCGACATAGAAATCCCTCTAGCGACATAGAAATCCCTCTAGGGACATAGAAATCTCTCTCTCTAGGGACCTAGAAATCCCTCTAGGGACCTAGAAATCTATCCCTCTAGGGACCTAGAAATCCCTCTAGGGACATTGAAATCCCTCTAGGGACCTAGAAATCTCTCTAGTGACATAGAAATCCCTCTAGGGACATAGAAATCTATCCCTCTAGGGACCTAGAAATCCCTCTAGGGACCTAGAAATCCCTCTAGGGACATTGAAATCCCTCTAGGGACCTAGAAATCTATCCCTCTAGGGACCTAGAAATCTCTCTAGGGACATAGAAATCCCTCTAGGGACATAGAAATCCCTCTAGGGACATAGAAATCTATCCCTCTAGGGACATAGAATTCCCTCTAGGGACCTAGAAATCCCTCTAGGGACCTAGAAATCCCTCTAGGGACCTAGAAATCCCTCTAGGGACATTGAAATCCCTCTAGGGACCTAGAAATCCCTCTAGCGACATAGAAATCGCTCTAGCGACATAGAAATCCGTCTAGGGACATAGAAATCTCTCTCTCTAGGGACCTAGAAATCCCTCTAGGGACATTGAAATCCCTCTAGGGACCTAGAAATCTCTCTAGTGACATAGAAATCCCTCTAGGGACATAGAAATCTATCCCTCTAGGGACCTAGAAATCCCTCTAGGGACCTAGAAATCCCTCTAGGGACATTGAAATCCCTCTAGGGACCTAGAAATCTATCCCTCTAGGGACCTAGAAATCTCTCTAGGGACATAGAAATCCCTCTAGGGACATAGAAATCCCTCTAGGGACATAGAAATCTATCCCTCTAGGGACATAGAATTCCCTCTAGGGACCTAGAAATCCCTCTAGGGACCTAGAAATCCCTCTAGGGACCTAGAAATCCCTCTAGGGACATTGAAATCCCTCTAGGGACCTAGAAATCCCTCTAGCGACATAGAAATCGCTCTAGCGACATAGAAATCCGTCTAGGGACATAGAAATCTCTCTCTCTAGGGACCTAGAAATCCCTCTAGGGACATTGAAATCCCTCTAGGGACCTAGAAATCTCTCTAGTGACATAGAAATCCCTCTAGGGACATAGAAATCTATCCCTCTAGGGACCTAGAAATCCCTCTAGGGACCTAGAAATCCCTCTAGGGACATTGAAATCCCTCTAGGGACCTAGAAATCTATCCCTCTAGGGACCTAGAAATCTCTCTAGGGACATAGAAATCCCTCTAGGGACATAGAAATCCCTCTAGGGACATAGAAATCTATCCCTCTAGGGACATAGAATTCCCTCTAGGGACCTAGAAATCCCTCTAGGGACCTAGAAATCCCTCTAGGGACCTAGAAATCCCTCTAGGGACATTGAAATCCCTCTAGGGACCTAGAAATCCCTCTAGCGACATAGAAATCCCTCTAGCGACATAGAAATCCGTCTAGGGACATAGAAATCTCTCTCTCTAGGGACCTAGAAATCCCTCTAGGGACATAGAAATCCCTCTAGGGACATAGAAATCCCTCTTGGGACATAGAAATCCCTCTAGGCAAATCTTTTCTCTTCAAAATATCCGAAGGGAGGCGATCTCAGATTCAAATCAAAATATTTTAAAAGGTTATCCAAGGTAACTGGTAGAAACGTAACTGTTATAAAATGTAACCGCTGGGGCATGCGCAGAACATTGGCCTGCTAGTGCCGTGCGTTATATACTCAAGTACCCAAATTTCTAAGCGAATCGAGCCAACTTAACCAGTTTTTCTAATTAATGAAAAAAATATAACGAAAGAAATGTTACCATTTTTCAAATGATCAATATATCCATCAAACATAGACCCAGACTCGCACGCTTCAATAACAGAATAAGCTGCAACAAAGTTGAAACTTGTTAATCTTAGTAAAGCAAAAATTATATTAAAAATTTATATAAAAAGAAACATAATTAATTATTCCTAATTATACCTAGAAATCCCTCTAGGGACATAGAAATCCCTCTAGGGACATAGAAATCTCTCTCTCTAGGGACCTAGAAATCCCTCTACGGACCTAGATATCCCTCTCAAAACCCTGTAACACGCTCTAGAATCCCTATAAATCCCTCTAGGGACATTGAAATCCCTCTAGGGACCTAGAAATCTATCCCTCTAGGGACCTAGAAATCTCTCTAGGGACATAGAAATCCCTCTAGGGACCTAGAAATCCCTCTAGGGACATTGAAATCCCTCTAGGGACCTAGAAATCTATCCCTCTAGGGACCTAGAAATCCCTCTAGCGACATAGAAATCCCTCTAGCGACATAGAAATCCCTCTGGGGACATAGAAATCTCTCTCTCTAGGGACCTAGAAATCCCTCTAGGGACATAGAAATCTCTCTCTGTTGGGACCTAGAAATCCCTCTAGGGACCTAGAAATCCCTCTAGGGACATAGAAATCTATCCCTCTAGGGACCTAGAAATCCCTCTAGGGACCTAGAAATCCCTCTAGCGACATAGAAATCCCTCTAGCGACATAGAAATCCCTCTAGGGACATAGAAATCTCTCTCTGTTGGGACCTAGAAATCCCTCTAGGGACCTAGAAATCCCTCTAGGGACCTAGAAATCCCTCTAGCGACATAGAAATCCCTCTAGCGACATAGAAATCTCTCTCTCTAGGGACCTAGAAATCCCTCTAGGGACCTAGAAATCTATCCCTCTAGGGACCTAGAAATCCTTCCAGGGACATTGAAATCCCTCTAGGGACCTAGAAATCTCTCTAGTGACATAGAAATCCCTCTAGGGACATAGAAATCTATCCCTCTAGGGACCTAGAAATCCCTCTAGGGACCTAGAAATCCCTCTAGGGACCTAGAAATCCCTCTAGGGACATTGAAATCCCTCTAGGGACCTAGAAATCTATCCCTCTAGGGACCTAGAAATCTCTCTAGGGACATAGAAATCCCTCTAGGGACATAGAAATCCCTCTAGGGACATAGAAATCCCTCTAGGGACATAGAAATCCCTCTAGGGACATATAAATCTATCCCTCTAGGGACCTAGAAATCCCTCTAGGGACCTAGAAATCCCTCTAGGGACCTAGAAATCCCTCTAGGGACATTGAAATCCCTCTAGGGACCTAGAAATCCCTCTAGCGACATAGAAATCCCTCTAGCGACATAGAAATCCCTCTAGGGACATAGAAATCTCTCTCTCTAGGGACCTAGAAATCCCTCTAGGGACATAGAAATCCCTCTAGGGACATAGAAATCCCTCTAGGGACATAGAAATCCCTCTAGGGACATAGAAATCTATCCCTCTAGGGACATAGAAATCCCTCTAGGGACCTAGAAATCCCTCTAGCGACATAGAAATCCCTCTAGCGACATAGAAATCCCTCTAGGGACCTAGAAATCTATCCCTCTAGGGACCTAGAAATCCCTCTAGCGACATAGAAATCCCTCTAGCGACATAGAAATCCCTCTAGGGACATAGAAATCTCTCTCTCTAGGGACCTAAAAATCCCTCTAGGGACATAGAAATCCCTCTAGCGACCTAGAAATCCCTCTAGGGACATAGAAATCCCTCTAGGGACATAGAAATCTATCCCTCTAGGGACATAGAAATCCCTCTAGGGACCTAGAAATCCCTCTAGCGACATAGAAATCCCTCTAGCGACATAGAAATCCCTCTAGGGACCTAGAAATCTATCCCTCTAGGGACCTAGAAATCCCTCTAGCGACATAGAAATCCCTCTAGCGACATAGAAATCTCTCTCTCTAGGGACCTAAAAATCCCTCTAGGGACATAGAAATCCCTCTAGGGACATAGAAATCTCTCTCTCTAGGGACCTAGAAATCCCTCTACGGACCTAGATATCCCTCTCAAAACCCTGTAACACGCTCTAGAATCCCTATAAATCCCTCTAGGGACATTGAAATCCCTCTAGGAACCTAGAAATCTATCCCTCTAGGGACCTAGAAATCTCTCTAGGGACCTAGAAATCCCTCTAGGGACCTAGAAATCCCTCTAGGGACCTAGAAATCCCTCTAGGGACATTGAAATCCCTCTAGGGACCTAGAAATCTATCCCTCTAGGGACCTAGAAATCCCTCTAGCGACATAGAAATCCCTCTAGGGACATAGAAATCTCTCTCTCTAGGGACCTAGAAATCCCTCTAGGGACATAGAAATCTCTCTCTGTTGGGACCTAGAAATCCCTCTAGGGACCTAGAAATCCCTCTAGGGACATAGAAATCTATCCCTCTAGGGACCTAGAAATCCCTCTAGGGACCTAGAAATCCCTCTAGCGACATAGAAATCCCTCTAGCGACATAGAAATCCCTCTAGGGACATAGAAATCTCTCTCTGTTGGGACCTAGAAATCCCTCTAGGGACCTAGAAATCCCTCTAGGGACCTAGAAATCCCTCTAGCGACATAGAAATCCCTCTAGCGACATAGAAATCCCTCTAGGGACATAGAAATCTCTCTCTCTAGGGACCTAGAAATCCCTCTAGGGACCTAGAAATCTATCCCTCTAGGGACCTAGAAATCCTTCAAGGGACATTGAAATCCCTCTAGGGACCTAGAAATCTCTCTAGTGACATAGAAATCCCTCTAGGGACATAGAAATCTATCCCTCTAGGGACCTAGAAATCCCTCTAGGGACCTAGAAATCCCTCTAGGGACCTAGAAATCCCTCTAGGGACATTGAAATCCCTCTAGGGACCTAGAAATCTATCCCTCTAGGGACCTAGAAATCTCTCTAGGGACATAGAAATCCCTCTAGGGACATAGAAATCCCTCTAGGGACATAGAAATCCCTCTAGGGACATAGAAATCCCTCTAGGGACATAGAAATCCCTCTAGGGACATATAAATCTATCCCTCTAGGGACCTAGAAATCCCTCTAGGGACCTAGAAATCCCTCTAGGGACCTAGAAATCCCTCTAGGGACCTAGAAATCCCTCTAGGGACATTGAAATCCCTCTAGGGACCTAGAAATCCCTCTAGCGACATAGAAATCCCTCTAGCGACATAGAAATCCCTCTAGGGACATATAAATCTCTCTCTCTAGGGACCTAGAAATCCCTCTAGGGACATAGAAATCCCTCTAGGGACATAGAAATCCCTCTAAGGACATAGAAATCCCTCTAGGGACATAGAAATCTATCCCTCTAGGGACATAGAAATCCCTCTAGGGACCTAGAAATCCCTCTAGCGACATAGAAATCCCTCTAGCGACATAGAAATCCCTCTAGGGACCTAGAAATCTATCCCTCTAGGGACCTAGAAATCCCTCTAGCGACATAGAAATCCCTCTAGCGACATAGAAATCCCTCTAGGGACATAGAAATCTCTCTCTCTAGGGACCTAAAAATCCCTCTAGGGACATAGAAATCCCTCTAGGGACCTAGAAATCCCTCTAGGGACATAGAAATCCCTCTAGGGACATAGAAATCTATCCCTCTAGGGACATAGAAATCCCTCTAGGGACCTAGAAATCCCTCTAGCGACATAGAAATCCCTCTAGCGACATAGAAATCCCTCTAGGGACCTAGAAATCTATCCCTCTAGGGACCTAGAAATCCCTCTAGCGACATAGAAATCCCTCTAGCGACATAGAAATCCCTCTAGGGACATAGAAATCTCTCTCTCTAGGGACCTAAAAATCCCTCTAGGGACATAGAAATCCCTCTAGGGACATAGAAATCCCTCTAGGGACATAGAAATCCCTCTAGGGACATAGAAATCTATCCCTCTAGGGACATAGAAATCCCTCTAGGGACCTAGAAATCCCTCTAGCGACATAGAAATCCCTCTAGCGACATAGAAATCCCTCTAGGGACCTAGAAATCTATCCCTCTAGGGACCTAGAAATCCCTCTAGCGACATAGAAATCCCTCTAGCGACATAGAAATCCCTCTAGGGACATAGAAATCTCTCTCTCTAGGGACCTAAAAATCCCTCTAGGGACATAGAAATCCCTCTAGGGACATAGAAATCCCTCTAGGGACATAGAAATCCCTCTAGGGACATAGAAATCCCTCTAGGGACATATAAATCTATCCCTCTAGGGACATAGAAATCCCTCTAGGGACCTAGAAATCCCTCTAGGGACCTAGAAATCCCTCTAGGGACCTAGAAATCCCTCTAGGGACCTAGAAATCCCTCTAGGGACATTGAAATCCCTCTAGGGACCTAGAAATCCCTCTAGCGACATAGAAATCCCTCTAGCGACATAGAAATCCCTCTAGGGACATAGAAATCTCTCTCTCTAGGGACCTAGAAATCCCTCTAGGGACATAGAAATCCCTCTAGGGACATAGAAATCCCTCTAGGCAAATCTTTTCTCTTCAAAATATCCGAAGGGAGGCGATCTCAGATTCAAATCAAAATATTTTAAAAGGTTATCCAAGGTAACTGGTAGAAACGTAACTGTTATAAAATGTAACCGCTGGGGCATGCGCAGAACATTGGCCTGCTAGTGCCGTGCGTTATATACTCAAGTACCCAAATTTCTAAGCGAATCGAGCCAACTTAACCAGTTTTTCTAATTAATGAAAAAAATATAACGAAAGAAATGTTACCATTTTTCAAATGATCAATATATCCATCAAACATAGACCCAGACTCGCACGCTTCAATAACAGAATAAGCTGCAACAAAGTTGAAACTTGTTAATCTTAGTAAAGCAAAAATTATATTAAAAATTTATATAAAAAGAAACATAATTAATTATTCCTAATTATACCTAGAAATCCCTCTAGGGACATAGAAATCCCTCTAGGGACATAGAAATCCCTCTAGGGACCTAGATATCCCTCTCAAAACCCTGTAACACGCTCTAGAATCCCTATAAATCCCTCTAGGGACATTGAAATCCCTCTAGGGACCTAGAAATCTATCCCTCTAGGGACCTAGAAATCTCTCTAGGGACATAGAAATCCCTCTAGGGACCTAGAAATCTATCCCTCTAGGGACCTAGAAATCCCTCTAGCGACATAGAAATCCCTCTAGCGACATAGAAATCCCTCTAGCGACATAGAAATCCCTCTAGGGACATAGAAATCTCTCTCTCTAGGGACCTAGAAATCCCTCTAGGGACATAGAAATCCCTCTAGGGACCTAGAAATCCCTCTAGGGACATAGAAATCTCTCTCTCTAGGGACCTAGAAATCCCTCTAGGGACCTAGAAATCCCTCTAGCGACATAGAAATCCCTCTAGCGACATAGAAATCCCTCTAGGGACATAGAAATCTCTCTCTCTAGGGACCTAGAAATCCCTCTAGGGACATAGAAATCCCTCTAGGGACCTAGAAATCCCTCTAGGGACATAGAAATCCCTCTAGGGACATAGAAATCTATCCCTCTAGGGACATAGAAATCCCTCTAGGGACCTAGAAATCCCTCTAGCGACATAGAAATCCCTCTAGCGACATAGAAATCCCTCTAGGGACCTAGAAATCTATCCCTCTAGGGACCTAGAAATCCCTCTAGCGACATAGAAATCCCTCTAGCGACATAGAAATCCCTCTAGGGACATAGAAATCTCTCTCTCTAGGGACCTAAAAATCCCTCTAGGGACATAGAAATCCCTCTAGGGACCTAGAAATCCCTCTAGGGACATAGAAATCCCTCTAGGGACATAGAAATCTATCCCTCTAGGGACATAGAAATCCCTCTAGGGACCTAGAAATCCCTCTAGCGACATAGAAATCCCTCTAGCGACATAGAAATCCCTCTAGGGACCTAGAAATCTATCCCTCTAGGGACCTAGAAATCCCTCTAGCGACATAGAAATCCCTCTAGCGACATAGAAATCCCTCTAGCGACATAGAAATCCCTCTAGGGACATAGAAATCTCTCTCTCTAGGGACCTAAAAATCCCTCTAGGGACATAGAAATCCCTCTAGGGACATAGAAATCCCTCTAGGGACATAGAAATCCCTCTAGGGACATAGAAATCTATCCCTCTAGGGACATAGAAATCCCTCTAGGGACCTAGAAATCCCTCTAGCGACATAGAAATCCCTCTAGCGACATAGAAATCCCTCTAGGGACCTAGAAATCTATCCCTCTAGGGACCTAGAAATCCCTCTAGCGACATAGAAATCCCTCTAGCGACATAGAAATCCCTCTAGGGACATAGAAATCTCTCTCTCTAGGGACCTAAAAATCCCTCTAGGGACATAGAAATCCCTCTAGGGACATAGAAATCCCTCTAGGGACATAGAAATCCCTCTAGGGACATAGAAATCCCTCTAGGGACATATAAATCTATCCCTCTAGGGACATAGAAATCCCTCTAGGGACCTAGAAATCCCTCTAGGGACCTAGAAATCCCTCTAGGGACCTAGAAATCCCTCTAGGGACCTAGAAATCCCTCTAGGGACATTGAAATCCCTCTAGGGACCTAGAAATCCCTCTAGCGACATAGAAATCCCTCTAGCGACATAGAAATCCCTCTAGGGACATAGAAATCTCTCTCTCTAGGGACCTAGAAATCCCTCTAGGGACATAGAAATCCCTCTAGGGACATAGAAATCCCTCTAGGCAAATCTTTTCTCTTCAAAATATCCGAAGGGAGGCGATCTCAGATTCAAATCAAAATATTTTAAAAGGTTATCCAAGGTAACTGGTAGAAACGTAACTGTTATAAAATGTAACCGCTGGGGCATGCGCAGAACATTGGCCTGCTAGTGCCGTGCGTTATATACTCAAGTACCCAAATTTCTAAGCGAATCGAGCCAACTTAACCAGTTTTTCTAATTAATGAAAAAAATATAACGAAAGAAATGTTACCATTTTTCAAATGATCAATATATCCATCAAACATAGACCCAGACTCGCACGCTTCAATAACAGAATAAGCTGCAACAAAGTTGAAACTTGTTAATCTTAGTAAAGCAAAAATTATATTAAAAATTTATATAAAAAGAAACATAATTAATTATTCCTAGTTATACCTAGAAATCCCTCTAGGGACATAGAAATCCCTCTAGGGACATAGAAATCCCTCTAGGGACATAGAAATCTCTCTCTCTAGGGACCTAGAAATCCCTCTACGGACCTAGATATCCCTCTCAAAACCCTGTAACACGCTCTAAAATCCCTATAAATCCCTCTAGGGACATTGAAATCCCTCTAGGGACCTAGAAATCTATCCCTCTAGGGACCTAGAAATCTCTCTAGGGACATAGAAATCCCTCTAGGGACCTAGAAATCTATCCCTCTAGGGACCTAGAAATCCCTCTAGCGACATAGAAATCCCTCTAGCGACATAGAAATCCCTCTAGCGACATAGAAATCCCTCTAGGGACATAGAAATCTCTCTCTCTAGGGACCTAGAAATCCCTCTAGGGACATAGAAATCCCTCTAGGGACCTAGAAATCCCTCTAGGGACATAGAAATCTCTCTCTCTAGGGACCTAGAAATCCCTCTAGGGACCTAGAAATCCCTCTAGCGACATAGAAATCCCTCTAGCGACATAGAAATCCCTCTAGGGACATAGAAATCTCTCTCTCTAGGGACCTAGAAATCCCTCTAGGGACATAGAAATCCCTCTAAGGACCTAGAAATCCCTCTAGGGACATAGAAATCCCTCTAGGGACATAGAAATCTATCCCTCTAGGGACATAGAAATCCCTCTAGGGACCTAGAAATCCCTCTAGCGACATAGAAATCCCTCTAGCGACATAGAAATCCCTCTAGGGACCTAGAAATCTATCCCTCTAGGGACCTAGAAATCCCTCTAGCGACATAGAAATCCCTCTAGGGACCTAGAAATCTATCCCTCTAGGGACCTAGAAATCCCTCTAGCGACATAGAAAGCCCTCTAGCGACATAGAAATCCCTCTAGGGACATAGAAATCTCTCTCTCTAGGGACCTAAAAATCCTTCTAGGGACATAGAAATACCTAATCTATGTCCCTAGAGGGATTTTTAGGTCCCTAGAGAGAGAGATTTCTATGTCCCTAGAGGGATTTCTATGTCGCTAGAGGGATTTCTATGTCGCTAGAGGGATTTCTAGGTCCCTAGAGGGATAGATTTCTAGGTCCCTAGAGGGATTTCTATGTCGCTAGAGGGATTTCTATGTCGCAAGAGGGATTTCTAGGTCCCTAGAGGGATTTCTATGTCCCTAGAGGGATAGATTTCTATGTCCCTAGAGGGATTTCTATGTCCCTAGAGGGATTTCTAGGTCCCTAGAGGGATTTCTATGTCCCTAGAGGGATTTCTAGGTCCCTAGAGAGAGAGATTTCTATGTCCCTAGAGGGATTTCTATGTCGCTAGAGGGATTTCTACGTCGCTAGAGGGATTTCTAGGTCCCTAGAGGGATTTCTAGGTCCCTAGAGAGAGAGATTTCTATGTCCCTAGAGGGATTTCTAGGTCCCTAGAGGGATTTCTATGTCCCTAGAGGGATTTCTAGGTCCCTAGAGAGAGAGATTTCTATGTCCCTAGAGGGATTTCTATGTCGCTAGAGGGATTTCTATGTCGCTAGAGGGATTTCTATGTCGCTAGAGGGATTTCTAGGTCCCTAGAGGGATAGATTTCTAGGCCCCTAGAGGGATTTCTATGTCCCTAGAGAGATTTCTAGGTCCCTAGAGGGATATATTTCTAGGTCCCTAGAGGGATTTCAATGTCCCTAGAGGGATTTATAGGGATTCTAGAGCGTGTTACAGGGTTTTGAGAGGGATATCTAGGTCCGTAGAGGGATTTCTAGGTCCCTAGAGAGAGAGATTTCTATGTCCCTAGAGGGATTTCTATGTCCCTAGAGGGATTTCTATGTCCCTAGAGGGATTTCTAGGTATAATTAGGAATAATTAATTATGTTTCTTTTTATATAAATTTTTAATATAATTTTTGCTTTACTAAGATTAACAAGTTTCAACTTTGTTGCAGCTTATTCTGTTATTGAAGCGTGCGAGTCTGGGTCTATGTTTGATGGATATATTGATCATTTGAAAAATGGTAACATTTCTTTCGTTATATTTTTTTCATTAATTAGAAAAACTGGTTAAGTTGGCTCGATTCGCTTAGAAATTTGGGTACTTGAGTATATAACGCACGGCACTAGCAGGCCAATGTTCTGCGCATGCCCCAGCGGTTACATTTTATAACAGTTACGTTTCTACCAGTTACCTTGGATAACCTTTTAAAATATTTTGATTTGAATCTGAGATCGCCTCCCTTCGGATATTTTGAAGAGAAAAGATTTGCCTAGAGGGATTTCTATGTCCCTAGAGGGATTTCTATGTCCCTAGAGGGATTTCTAGGTCCCTAGAGAGAGAGATTTCTATGTCCCTAGAGGGATTTCTATGTCGCTAGAGGGATTTCTATGTCGCTAGAGGGATTTCTAGGTCCCTAGAGGGATTTCAATGTCCCTAGAGGGATTTCTAGGTCCCTAGAGGGATTTCTAGGTCCCTAGAGGGATTTCTAGGTCCCTAGAGGGATTTCTAGGTCCCTAGAGGGATTTCTATGTCCCTAGAGGGATAGATTTATATGTCCCTAGAGGGATTTCTATGTCCCTAGAGGGATTTCTATGTCCCTAGAGGGATTTCTATGTCCCTAGAGGGATTTCTATGTCCCTAGAGGGATTTTTAGGTCCCTAGAGAGAGAGATTTCTATGTCCCTAGAGGGATTTCTATGTCGCTAGAGGGATTTCTATGTCGCTAGAGGGATTTCTAGGTCCCTAGAGGGATAGATTTCTAGGTCCCTAGAGGGATTTCTATGTCGCTAGAGGGATTTCTATGTCGCTAGAGGGATTTCTAGGTCCCTAGAGGGATTTCTATGTCCCTAGAGGGATAGATTTCTATGTCCCTAGAGGGATTTCTATGTCCCTAGAGCGATTTCTAGGTCCCTAGAGGGATTTCTATGTCCCTAGAGGGATTTTTAGGTCCCTAGAGAGAGAGATTTCTATGTCCCTAGAGGGATTTCTATGTCGCTAGAGGGATTTCTATGTCGCTAGAGGGATTTCTAGGTCCCTAGAGGGATAGATTTCTAGGTCCCTAGAGGGATTTCTATGTCGCTAGAGGGATTTCTATGTCGCTAGAGGGATTTCTAGGTCCCTAGAGGGATTTCTATGTCCCTAGAGGGATAGATTTCTATGTCCCTAGAGGGATTTCTATGTCCCTAGAGGGATTTCTATGTCCCTAGAGGGATTTCTATGTCCCTAGAGAGATTTCTAGGTCCCTAGAGGGATTTCTATGTCCCTAGAGGGATTTCTAGGTCCCTAGAGGGATTTCTAGGTCCCTAGAGGGATAGATTTCTATGTCCCTAGAGGGATTTCTATGTCACTAGAGAGATTTCTAGGTCCCTAGAGGGATTTCTATGTCCCTAGAGGGATTTCTATGTCCCTAGAGGGATTTCTATGTCCCTAGAGAGATTTCTAGGTCCCTAGAGGGATAGATTTCTAGGTCCCTAGAGGGATTTCAATGTCCCTAGAGGGATTTCTAGGTCCCTAGAGGGATTTCTAGGTCCCTAGAGGGATTTCTAGGTCCCTAGAGGGATAGATTTCTATGTCCCTAGAGGGATTTCTATGTCACTAGAGAGATTTCTAGGTCCCTAGAGGGATTTCAATGTCCCTAGAGGGATTTCTAGGTCCCTAGAGGGATAGATTTCTAGGTCCCTAGAGGGATTTCTAGGTCCCTAGAGAGAGAGATTTCTATGTTCCTAGAGGGATTTCTATGTCGCTAGAGGGATTTCTATGTCGCTAGAGGGATTTCTAGGTCCCTAGAGGGATTTCTAGGTCCCTAGAGGGATTTCTAGGTCCCTAGAGGGATTTCTAGGTCCCTAGAGAGAGAGATTTCTATGTCCCTAGAGGGATTTCTATGTCGCTAGAGGGATTTCTATGTCGCTAGAGGGATTTCTAGGTCCCTAGAGGGATTTCTATGTCCCTAGAGGGATAGATTTCTATGTCCCTAGAGGGATTTCTATGTCCCTAGAGGGATAGTTTTCTATGTCCCTAGAGGGATTTCTATGTCGCTAGAGGGATTTCTAGGTCCCTAGAGGGATTTCTATGTCCCTAGAGGGATTTCTAGGTCCCTAGAGAGAGAGATTTCTATGTCCCTAGAGTGATTTCTATGTCGCTAGAGGGATTTCTATGTCGCTAGAGGGATTTCTAGGTCCCTAGAGGGATTTCTAGGTCCCTAGAGAGAGAGATTTCTATGTCCCTAGAGGGATTTCTATGTCCCTAGAGGGATTTCTAGGTCCCTAGAGGGATTTCTATGTCCCTAGAGGGATTTCTAGGTCCCTAGAGGGATTTCTATGTCCCTAGAGGGATTTCTAGGTCCCTAGAGAGAGAGATTTCTATGTCCCTAGAGGGATTTCTAGGACCCTAGAGGGATAGATTTCTAGGTCCCTAGAGGGATTTCAATGTCCCTAGAGGGATTTCTAGGTCCCTAGAGGGATTTCTAGGTCCCTAGAGGGATTTCTATGTCCCTAGAGGGATTTCTAGGTCCCTAGAGAGAGAGATTTCTATGTCGCTAGAGGGATTTCTAGGACCCTAGAGGGATAGATTTCTAGGTCCCTAGAGGGATTTCAATGTCCCTAGAGGGATTTCTAGGTCCCTAGAGGGATTTCTAGGTCCCTAGAGGGATTTCTATGTCCCTAGAGAGATTTCTAGGTCCCTAGAGGGATAGATTACTAGGTCCCTAGAGGGATTTCAATGTCCCTAGAGGGATTTATAGGGATTCTAGAGCGTGTTACAGGGTTTTGAGAGGGATATCTAGGTCCGTAGAGGGATTTCTAGGTCCCTAGAGAGAGAGATTTCTATGTCCCTAGAGGGATTTCTATGTCCCTAGAGGGATTTCTAGGTCCCTAGAGGGATTTCTATGTCCCTAGAGGGATTTCTAGGTCCCTAGAGAGAGAGATTTCTATGTCCCTAGAGGGATTTCTATGTCGCTAGAGGGATTTCTATGTCGCTAGAGGGATTTCTAGGTCCCTAGAGGGATAGATTTCTATGTCCCTAGAGGGATTTCTATGCCCCTAGAGAGATTTCTAGGTCCCTAGAGGGATAGATTTCTAGGTCCCTAGAGGGATTTCAATGTCCCTAGAGGGATTTCTATGTCCCTAGAGGGATTTCTATGTCCCTAGAGGGATTTCTATGTCCCTAGAGGGATTTCTAGGTCCCTAGAGGGATTTCTAGGTCCCTAGAGGGATTTCTATGTCCCTAGAGGGATTTCTAGGTCCCTAGAGAGAGAGATTTCTATGTCCCTAGAGGGATTTCTAGGTCCCTAGAGGGATTTCTAGGTCCCTAGAGGGATAGATTTCTATGTCCCTAGAGGAATTTCTATGTCCCTAGAGGGATTTCTAGGTCCCTAGAGAGATTTCTAGGTCCCTAGAGAGATTTCTAGGTCCCTAGAGGGATAGATTTCTAGGTCCCTAGAGGGATTTCAATGTCCCTAGAGGGATTTCAATGTCCCTAGAGGGATTTCTAGGTCCCTAGAGGGATTTCTAGGTCCCTAGAGGGATTTCTATGTCCCTAGAGGGATAGATTTATATGTCCCTAGAGGGATAGATTTATATGTCCCTAGAGGGATTTCTATGTCCCTAGAGGGATTTATATGTCCCTAGAGAGATTTCTAGGTCCCTAGAGGGATAGATTTCTAGGTCCCTAGAGGGATTTCAATGTCCCTAGAGGGATTTCTAGGTCCCTAGAGGGATTTCTAGGTCCCTAGAGGGATTTCTAGGTCCCTAGAGGGATTTCTAGGTCCCTAGAGGGATTTCTAGGTCCCTAGAGGGATTTCTAGGTCCCTAGAGGGATAGATTTCTATGTCCCTAGAGGGATTTCTATGTCACTAGAGAGATTTCTAGGTCCCTAGAGGGATTTCAATGTCCCTAGAGGGATTTCTAGGTCCCTAGAGGGATAGATTTCTAGGTCCCTAGAGGGATAGATTTCGGGTGAACTTAGCAGGAATGGCTGCCTGCTAATGCAATCAGTGTAGCCCTATAAACCACTTTACTCTTTTTTTTACTCACGTGATTCGTGGTAGTGGAGTTGTATGTTCTTCTGCAATGCTAAAAACTCTAAAAGACTTTTGGCGATTAGGATTCTTTGATATTTCCCAAAATTCACTAATAGTCCATCTCTTGTTTTAAAATGGCTATTCCTTCGAAAACCAAGTTGACGAATGAAAAAAATTTCGTTTTTTCTTTTATCAAATTACACTCAAGTATCATAACAACAGACTAATTTTTATTTTATTGTTATCCGTTTAACAAATTTTGAATGAATAGTATTAGGAATATTTTGAACAACACGCCCCGGGTGCATCTCGTCAGCTCGTAGGGGAGGCGGCCCATGGGTGGTAGATCTGGGGTTGTAGGTTGAAATTCGTTGCAAGTTCACCCCGGCTAAGTCCGATATGGACTCACTCACCAACAATGTGAGCGACCCCCCAGACTTGCTTGAGGGATGTTACGTAGGTTGGAACGCCCTACTAACATTACGTTTCACTTAAACAATATCTCTAATAGTCAAGGATCTTTCTAAGGTAAAACGCTCGTTATCCGAAGGTAAACTATTCCCCAGTACGGATCTCCGGGTGGGGTATGCTCCAGGGGATTGGTGCAAGTTGAAATAT
The DNA here is from genome assembly GCA_964056705.1 of Troilus luridus. Taxonomy (NCBI): domain Eukaryota; kingdom Metazoa; phylum Arthropoda; class Insecta; order Hemiptera; family Pentatomidae; genus Troilus; species Troilus luridus. The sequence continues at coordinate 58,693,095 of OZ057413.1, forward strand.
AGAGATTTACGTAGAGAGAAGCTCACTAAGAATCACTTAGTGAATTAAATATTCAGAGGCTGATAGGGAAGATCGATTTGTAATAATATTAATAAATCAAGATTGATGAAATTAATAGAGTAAGAAAGAAAATGTTAGTAAAGATGACTAGAAGTACTCTCTTACTACAACCACAGGCTACATTTACTATCACAATATTTGAGCAAAAAACACCACAACACACAACATCTCAATACACAACACCACAACAAGCAACATCTCAATGCAAAACGCCACATCTCAATACACAACCCCTCAACACACAACGCCCCAATACACAACACCACAAGACACAGCCCAAGTCTGCTAATGAACTTGTGACGTAACCGGGAGCCATTACTTATTTAAATATTCGAACCTCCGTTAATTGTTTCGGTATTTATAATTTTTTTTTTTTTTATATGTTGATAAGGATTTTACAGAAGGGATTTAGTTTTACCACAGCCACTTAATATATATTATAGGCAAATGACAGCTACTATAACTCTGCGAAGAAATTGGTCTATACCCAAATTATAACAAGACCAAACTAATGACCAATAGTTCAAGGGAAGATATAAAAAAAAATGAACAAATTCACCCTGGAATACGTGGAGGGATATGTTAACTTGGGGCATTGGTTTCCTTTTCAGATCCTTTCAAGTTCTGGTCTCTAAAGTACATAACGAAAGGAAACATAACTTGTAAAACTTATGTATAAAAAAAGTAAAAACATATATGTTAGATCAATTAGTGATATCAATAAATAATATATATCACGTTACTTAAGCTAATTGCAGCTGTCTTTCTTAGAATAATAGATCAGCTTACAGGTATTTTGAGGAGTGATAGTGCATGCAATGGTAGAGGCTAGCTGCAAGTGTCTTTCCTAGAATAATAGATCAGCTAGCAGCAGGTGTCATTCTTAGAAGTTAGTTAGTTAAGCATAATCATTCGCTATATATCGCCCCTCCTCCTCTTTATAGCAATAGACTGCCTCTACTCTACTGTGATCATCCTTTCTCAACACTATTTCCTAGTATGAATATTTCCTCAGAATAAATTTTGTTTAATTTGATTATTCCTTAATTTCATCATTCTTTTTATTAAAAACAGATGTCTCTTGCCGAAACATCAAATAAGCTTAACCGATTTTCAGTGTACAAAATACTGGATCAGTTAGAAAATGGGAGAATTTATATCATTGCAAGAATGGAAATGAAGGAAACACAATATGAAAAATATTTACAAACTATCTTAGAGGGATTGTTGTCAGCATTTAGGAAAGTGTACTTAGACCACTATGATGGTAAGTACGACACAAATAATAATTACTAATATGTTGATTATGCTAAAAGAATATTAATTCCAGCTTTGTTTTCAGGCTCGCTGAAGTTAATGTATTTCGGTAAAGAAAATAACTGTTATCAGTTAAAATTATTAAAAGGAAAGAGGTGATTCTTTACGGTGATGGGTAACATTATTTTTATCTGAATGGAACTTGGAGGAAGTAAAAGAAGAAGAAAATACTTACCTATGAGATAGGCAGGATTCCAAACCACCCACGAGGTTCTGCCTGTGGTTTCGTTACCCATTTTTTATAGTGGATGGTTCGCTTCACTGAATCCAGTAGCAGGAATGGCTGCCTGCTAATGCAATCAGTGTAGCCCTATAAACCACTTTACTCTTTTTTTTACTCACGTGATTCGTGGTAGTGGAGTTGTATGTTCTTCTGCAATGCTAAAAACTCTAAAAGACTTTTGGCGATTAGGATTCTTTGATATTTCCCAAAATTCACTAATAGTCCATCTCTTGTTTTAAAATGGCTATTCCTTCGAAAACCAAGTTGACGAATGAAAAAAATTTCGTTTTTTCTTTTATCAAATTACACTCAAGTATCATAACAACAGACTAATTTTTATTTTATTGTTATCCGTTTAACAAATTTTGAATGAATAGTATTAGGAATATTTTGAACAACACGCCCCGGGTGCATCTCGTCAGCTCGTAGGGGAGGCGGCCCATGGGTGGTAGATCTGGGGTTGTAGGTTGAAATTCGTTGCAAGTTCACCCCGGCTAAGTCCGATATGGACTCACTCACCAACAATGTGAGCGACCCCCCAGACTTGCTTGAGGGATGTTACGTAGGTTGGAACGCCCTACTAACATTACGTTTCACTTAAACAATATCTCTAATAGTCAAGGATCTTTCTAAGGTAAAACGCTCGTTATCCGAAGGTAAACTATTCCCCAGTACGGATCTCCGGGTGGGATATGCTCCAGGGGATTGGTGCAAGTTGAAATATAGAGATTTACGTAGAGAGAAGCTCACTAAGAATCACTTAGTGAATTAAATATTCAGAGGCTGATAGGGAAGATCGATTTGTAATAATATTAATAAATCAAGATTGATGAAATTAATAGAGTAAGAAAGAAAATGTTAGTAAAGATGACTAGAAGTACTCTCTTACTACAACCACAGGCTACATTTACTATCACAATATTTGAGCAAAAAACACCACAACACACAACATCTCAATACACAACACCACAACAAGCAACATCTCAATGCAAAACGCCACATCTCAATACACAACCCCTCAACACACAACGCCCCAATACACAACACCACAAGACACAGCCCAAGTCTGCTAATGAACTTGTGACGTAACCGGGAGCCATTACTTATTTAAATATTCGAACCTCCGTTAATTGTTTCGGTATTTATAATTTTTTTTTTTTTTATATGTTGATAAGGATTTTACAGAAGGGATTTAGTTTTACCACAGCCACTTAATATATATTATAGGCAAATGACAGCTACTATAACTCTGCGAAGAAATTGGTCTATACCCAAATTATAACAAGACCAAACTAATGACCAATAGTTCAAGGGAAGATATAAAAAAAAATGAACAAATTCACCCTGGAATACGTGGAGGGATATGTTAACTTGGGCCATTGGTTTCCTTTTCAGATCCTTTCAAGTTCTGGTCTCTAAAGTACATAACGAAAGGAAACATAACTTGTAAAACTTATGTATAAAAAAAGTAAAAACATATATGTTAGATCAATTAGTGATATCAATAAATAATATATATCACGTTACTTAAGCTAATTGCAGCTGTCTTTCTTAGAATAATAGATCTGCTTACAGGTATTTTGAGGAGTGATAGTTCATGCAATGGTAGAGGCTAGCTGCAAGTGTCTTTCCTAGAATAATAGATCAGCTAGCAGCAGGTGTCATTCTTAGAAGTTAGTTAAGCATAATCATTCGCTATATATCGCCCCTCCTCCTCTTTATAGCAATAGACTGCCTCTACTCTACTGTGATCATCCTTTCTCAACACTATTTCCTAGTATGAATATTTCCTCAGAATAAATTTTGTTTAATTTGATTATTCCTTAATTTCATCTTTCTTTTTATTAAAAACAGATGTCTCTTGCCGAAACATCAAATAAGCTTAACCGATTTTCAGTGTACAAAATACTGAATGAAGGAAACACAATATGAAAAATATTTACAAACTATCTTAGAGGGATTGTTGTCAGCATTTACGAAAGTGTACTTAGACCACTATGATGGTAAGTACGACACAAATAATAATTACTAATATGTTGATTATGCTAAAAGAATATTAATTCCAGCTTTGTTTTCAGGCTCGCTGAAGTTAATGTATTTCGGTAAAGAAAATAACTGTTATCAGTTAAAATTATTAAAAGGAAAGAGGTGATTCTTTACGGTGATGGGTAACATTATTTTTATCTGAATGGAACTTGGAGGAAGTAAAAGAAGAAGAAAATACTTACCTATGAGATAGGCAGGATTCCAAACCACCCACGAGGTTCTGCCTGTGGTTTCGTTACCCATTTTTTATAGTGGATGGTTCGCTTCACTGAATCCAGTAGCAGGAATGGCTGCCTGCTAATGCAATCAGTGTAGCCCTATAAACCACTTTACTCTTTTTTTTACTCACGTGATTCGTGGTAGTGGAGTTGTATGTTCTTCTGCAATGCTAAAAACTCTAAAAGACTTTTGGCGATTAGGATTCTTTGATATTTCCCAAAATTCACTAATAGTCCATCTCTTGTTTTAAAATGGCTATTCCTTCGAAAACCAAGTTGACGAATGAAAAAAATTTCGTTTTTTCTTTTATCAAATTACACTCAAGTATCATAACAACAGACTAATTTTTATTTTATTGTTATCCGTTTAACAAATTTTGAATGAATAGTATTAGGAATATTTTGAACAACACGCCCCGGGTGCATCTCGTCAGCTCGTAGGGGAGGCGGCCCATGGGTGGTAGATCTGGGGTTGTAGGTTGAAATTCGTTGCAAGTTCACCCCGGCTAAGTCCGATATGGACTCACTCACCAACAATGTGAGCGACCCCCCAGACTTGCTTGAGGGATGTTACGTAGGTTGGAACGCCCTACTAACATTACGTTTCACTTAAACAATATCTCTAATAGTCAAGGATCTTTCTAAGGTAAAACGCTCGTTATCCGAAGGTAAACTATTCCCCAGTACGGATCTCCGGGTGGGGTATGCTCCAGGGGATTGGTGCAAGTTGAAATATAGAGATTTACGTAGAGAGAAACTCACTAAGAATCACTTAGTGAATTAAATATTCAGAGGCTGATAGGGAAGATCGATTTGTAATAATATTAATAAATCAAGATTGATGAAATTAATAGAGTAAGAAAGAAAATGTTAGTAAAGATGACTAGAAGTACTCTCTTACTACAACCACAGGCTACATTTACTATCACAATATTTGAACAGAAAACACCACAACACACAACATCTCAATACACAACACCACAACAAGCAACATCTCAATGCAAAACGCCACATCTCAATACACAACCCCTCAACACACAACGCCCCAATACACAACACCACAAGACACAGCCCAAGTCTGCTAATGAACTTGTGACGTACCCGGGAGCCATTACTTATTTAAATATTCGAACCTCCGTTAATTGTTTCGGTATTTATAATTTTTTTTTTTTTATATGTTGATAAGGATTTTACAGAAGGGATTTAGTTTTACCACAGCCACTTAATATATATTATAGGCAAATGACAGCTACTATAACTCTGCGAAGAAATTGGTCTATACCCAAATTATAACAAGACCAAACTAATGACCAATAGTTCAAGGGAAGATATAAAAAAAAATGAACAAATTCACCCTGGAATACGTGGAGGGATATGTTAACTTGGGGCATTGGTTTCCTTTTCAGATCCTTTCAAGTTCTGGTCTCTAAAGTACATAACGAAAGGAAACATAACTTGTAAAACTTATGTATAAAAAAAGTAAAAACATATATGTTAGATCAATTAGTGATATCAATAAATAATATATATCACGTTACTTAAGCTAATTGCAGCTGTCTTTCTTAGAATAATAGATCAGCTTACAGGTATTTTGAGGAGTGATAGTGCATGCAATGGTAGAGGCTAGCTGCAAGTGTCTTTCCTAGAATAATAGATCAGCTAGCAGCAGGTGTCATTCTTAGAAGTTAGTTAGTTAAGCATAATCATTCGCTATATATCGCCCCTCCTCCTCTTTATAGCAATAGACTGCCTCTACTCTACTGTGATCATCCTTTCTCAACACTATTTCCTAGTATGAATATTTCCTCAGAATAAATTTTGTTTAATTTGATTATTCCTTAATTTCATCATTCTTTTTATTAAAAACAGATGTCTCTTGCCGAAACATCAAATAAGCTTAACCGATTTTCAGTGTACAAAATACTGGATCAGTTAGAAAATGGGAGAATTTATATCATTGCAAGAATGGAAATGAAGGAAACACAATATGAAAAATATTTACAAACTATCTTAGAGGGATTGTTGTCAGCATTTAGGAAAGTGTACTTAGACCACTATGATGGTAAGTACGACACAAATAATAATTACTAATATGTTGATTATGCTAAAAGAATATTAATTCCAGCTTTGTTTTCAGGCTCGCTGAAGTTAATGTATTTCGGTAAAGAAAATAACTGTTATCAGTTAAAATTATTAAAAGGAAAGAGGTGATTCTTTACGGTGATGGGTAACATTATTTTTATCTGAATGGAACTTGGAGGAAGTAAAAGAAGAAGAAAATACTTACCTATGAGATAGGCAGGATTCCAAACCACCCACGAGGTTCTGCCTGTGGTTTCGTTACCCATTTTTTATAGTGGATGGTTCGCTTCACTGAATCCAGTAGCAGGAATGGCTGCCTGCTAATGCAATCAGTGTAGCCCTATAAACCACTTTACTCTTTTTTTTACTCACGTGATTCGTGGTAGTGGAGTTGTATGTTCTTCTGCAATGCTAAAAACTCTAAAAGACTTTTGGCGATTAGGATTCTTTGATATTTCCCAAAATTCACTAATAGTCCATCTCTTGTTTTAAAATGGCTATTCCTTCGAAAACCAAGTTGACGAATGAAAAAAATTTCGTTTTTTCTTTTATCAAATTACACTCAAGTATCATAACAACAGACTAATTTTTATTTTATTGTTATCCGTTTAACAAATTTTGAATGAATAGTATTAGGAATATTTTGAACAACACGCCCCGGGTGCATCTCGTCAGCTCGTAGGGGAGGCGGCCCATGGGTGGTAGATCTGGGGTTGTAGGTTGAAATTCGTTGCAAGTTCACCCCGGCTAAGTCCGATATGGACTCACTCACCAACAATGTGAGCGACCCCCCAGACTTGCTTGAGGGATGTTACGTAGGTTGGAACGCCCTACTAACATTACGTTTCACTTAAACAATATCTCTAATAGTCAAGGATCTTTCTAAGGTAAAACGCTCGTTATCCGAAGGTAAACTATTCCCCAGTACGGATCTCCGGGTGGGGTATGCTCCAGGGGATTGGTGCAAGTTGAAATATAGAGATTTACGTAGAGAGAAGCTCACTAAGAATCACTTAGTGAATTAAATATTCAGAGGCTGATAGGGAAGATCGATTTGTAATAATATTAATAAATCAAGATTGATGAAATTAATAGAGTAAGAAAGAAAATGTTAGTAAAGATGACTAGAAGTACTCTCTTACTACAACCACAGGCTACATTTACTATCACAATATTTGAGCAAAAAACACCACAACACACAACATCTCAATACACAACACCACAACAAGCAACATCTCAATGCAAAACGCCACATCTCAATACACAACCCCTCAACACACAACGCCCCAATACACAACACCACAAGACACAGCCCAAGTCTGCTAATGAACTTGTGACGTAACCGGGAGCCATTACTTATTTAAATATTCGAACCTCCGTTAATTGTTTCGGTATTTATAATTTTTTTTTTTTTTATATGTTGATAAGGATTTTACAGAAGGGATTTAGTTTTACCACAGCCACTTAATATATATTATAGGCAAATGACAGCTACTATAACTCTGCGAAGAAATTGGTCTATACCCAAATTATAACAAGACCAAACTAATGACCAATAGTTCAAGGGAAGATATAAAAAAAAATGAACAAATTCACCCTGGAATACGTGGAGGGATATGTTAACTTGGGGCATTGGTTTCCTTTTCAGATCCTTTCAAGTTCTGGTCTCTAAAGTACATAACGAAAGGAAACATAACTTGTAAAACTTATGTATAAAAAAAGTAAAAACATATATGTTAGATCAATTAGTGATATCAATAAATAATATATATCACGTTACTTAAGCTAATTGCAGCTGTCTTTCTTAGAATAATAGATCTGCTTACAGGTATTTTGAGGAGTGATAGTTCATGCAATGGTAGAGGCTAGCTGCAAGTGTCTTTCCTAGAATAATAGATCAGCTAGCAGCAGGTGTCATTCTTAGAAGTTAGTTAAGCATAATCATTCGCTATATATCGCCCCTCCTCCTCTTTATAGCAATAGACTGCCTCTACTCTACTGTGATCATCCTTTCTCAACACTATTTCCTAGTATGAATATTTCCTCAGAATAAATTTTGTTTAATTTGATTATTCCTTAATTTCATCTTTCTTTTTATTAAAAACAGATGTCTCTTGCCGAAACATCAAATAAGCTTAACCGATTTTCAGTGTACAAAATACTGAATGAAGGAAACACAATATGAAAAATATTTACAAACTATCTTAGAGGGATTGTTGTCAGCATTTACGAAAGTGTACTTAGACCACTATGATGGTAAGTACGACACAAATAATAATTACTAATATGTTGATTATGCTAAAAGAATATTAATTCCAGCTTTGTTTTCAGGCTCGCTGAAGTTAATGTATTTCGGTAAAGAAAATAACTGTTATCAGTTAAAATTATTAAAAGGAAAGAGGTGATTCTTTACGGTGATGGGTAACATTATTTTTATCTGAATGGAACTTGGAGGAAGTAAAAGAAGAAGAAAATACTTACCTATGAGATAGGCAGGATTCCAAACCACCCACGAGGTTCTGCCTGTGGTTTCGTTACCCATTTTTTATAGTGGATGGTTCGCTTCACTGAATCCAGTAGCAGGAATGGCTGCCTGCTAATGCAATCAGTGTAGCCCTATAAACCACTTTACTCTTTTTTTTACTCACGTGATTCGTGGTAGTGGAGTTGTATGTTCTTCTGCAATGCTAAAAACTCTAAAAGACTTTTGGCGATTAGGATTCTTTGATATTTCCCAAAATTCACTAATAGTCCATCTCTTGTTTTAAAATGGCTATTCCTTCGAAAACCAAGTTGACGAATGAAAAAAATTTCGTTTTTTCTTTTATCAAATTACACTCAAGTATCATAACAACAGACTAATTTTTATTTTATTGTTATCCGTTTAACAAATTTTGAATGAATAGTATTAGGAATATTTTGAACAACACGCCCCGGGTGCATCTCGTCAGCTCGTAGGGGAGGCGGCCCATGGGTGGTAGATCTGGGGTTGTAGGTTGAAATTCGTTGCAAGTTCACCCCGGCTAAGTCCGATATGGACTCACTCACCAACAATGTGAGCGACCCCCCAGACTTGCTTGAGGGATGTTACGTAGGTTGGAACGCCCTACTAACATTACGTTTCACTTAAACAATATCTCTAATAGTCAAGGATCTTTCTAAGGTAAAACGCTCGTTATCCGAAGGTAAACTATTCCCCAGTACGGATCTCCGGGTGGGGTATGCTCCAGGGGATTGGTGCAAGTTGAAATATAGAGATTTACGTAGAGAGAAACTCACTAAGAATCACTTAGTGAATTAAATATTCAGAGGCTGATAGGGAAGATCGATTTGTAATAATATTAATAAATCAAGATTGATGAAATTAATAGAGTAAGAAAGAAAATGTTAGTAAAGATGACTAGAAGTACTCTCTTACTACAACCACAGGCTACATTTACTATCACAATATTTGAACAGAAAACACCACAACACACAACATCTCAATACACAACACCACAACAAGCAACATCTCAATGCAAAACGCCACATCTCAATACACAACCCCTCAACACACAACGCCCCAATACACAACACCACAAGACACAGCCCAAGTCTGCTAATGAACTTGTGACGTAACCGGGAGCCATTACTTATTTAAATATTCGAACCTCCGTTAATTGTTTCGGTATTTATAATTTTTTTTTTTTTTATATGTTGATAAGGATTTTACAGAAGGGATTTAGTTTTACCACAGCCACTTAATATATATTATAGGCAAATGACAGCTACTATAACTCTGCGAAGAAATTGGTCTATACCCAAATTATAACAAGACCAAACTAATGACCAATAGTTCAAGGGAAGATATAAAAAAAAATGAACAAATTCACCCTGGAATACGTGGAGGGATATGTTAACTAGGGCCATTGGTTTCCTTTTCAGATCCTTTCGAGTTCTGGTCTCTAAAGTACATAACGAAAGGAAACATAACTTGTAAAACTTATGTATAAAAAAAGTAAAAACATATATGTTAGATCAATTAGTGATATCAATAAATAATATATATCACGTTACTTAAGCTAATTGCAGCTGTCTTTCTTAGAATAATAGATCAGCTTACAGGCATTTTGAGGAGTGATAGTGCATGCAATGGTAGAGGCTAGCTGCAAGTGTCTTTCCTAGAATAATAGATCAGCTAGCAGCAGGTGTCATTCTTAGAAGTTAGTTAAGCATAATCATTCGCTATATATCGCCCCTCCTCCTCTTTATAGCAATAGACTGCCTCTACTCTACTGTGATCATCCTTTCTCAACACTATTTCCTAGTATGAATATTTCCTCAGAATAAATTTTGTTTAATTTGATTATTCCTTAATTTCATCATTCTTTTTATTAAAAACAGATGTCTCTTGCCGAAACATCAAATAAGCTTAACCGATTTTCAGTGTACAAAATACTGGATCAGTTAGAAAATGGGAGAATTTATATCATTGCAAGAATGGAAATGAAGGAAACACAATATGAAAAATATTTACAAACTATCTTAGAGGGATTGTTGTCAGCATTTACGAAAGTGTACTTAGACCACTATGATGGTAAGTACGACACAAATAATAATTACTAATATGTTGATTATGCTAAAAGAATATTAATTCCAGCTTTGTTTTCAGGCTCGCTGAAGTTAATGTATTTCGGTAAAGAAAATAACTGTTATCAGTTAAAATTATTAAAAGGAAAGAGGTGATTCTTTACGGTGATGGGTAACATTATTTTTATCTGAATGGAACTTGGAGGAAGTAAAAGAAGAAGAAAATACTTACCTATGAGATAGGCAGGATTCCAAACCACCCACGAGGTTCTGCCTGTGGTTTCGTTACCCATTTTTTATAGTGGATGGTTCGCTTCACTGAATCCAGTAGCAGGAATGGCTGCCTGCTAATGCAATCAGTGTAGCCCTATAAACCACTTTACTCTTTTTTTTACTCACGTGATTCGTGGTAGTGGAGTTGTATGTTCTTCTGCAATGCTAAAAACTCTAAAAGACTTTTGGCGATTAGGATTCTTTGATATTTCCCAAAATTCACTAATAGTCCATCTCTTGTTTTAAAATGGCTATTCCTTCGAAAACCAAGTTGACGAATGAAAAAAATTTCGTTTTTTCTTTTATCAAATTACACTCAAGTATCATAACAACAGACTAATTTTTATTTTATTGTTATCCGTTTAACAAATTTTGAATGAATAGTATTAGGAATATTTTGAACAACACGCCCCGGGTGCATCTCGTCAGCTCGTAGGGGAGGCGGCCCATGGGTGGTAGATCTGGGGTTGTAGGTTGAAATTCGTTGCAAGTTCACCCCGGCTAAGTCCGATATGGACTCACTCACCAACAATGTGAGCGACCCCCCAGACTTGCTTGAGGGATGTTACGTAGGTTGGAACGCCCTACTAACATTACGTTTCACTTAAACAATATCTCTAATAGTCAAGGATCTTTCTAAGGTAAAACGCTCGTTATCCGAAGGTAAACTATTCCCCAGTACGGATCTCCGGGTGGGGTATGCTCCAGGGGATTGGTGCAAGTTGAAATATAGAGATTTACGTAGAGAGAAACTCACTAAGAATCACTTAGTGAATTAAATATTCAGAGGCTGATAGGGAAGATCGATTTGTAATAATATTAATAAATCAAGATTGATGAAATTAATAGAGTAAGAAAGAAAATGTTAGTAAAGATGACTAGAAGTACTCTCTTACTACAACCACAGGCTACATTTACTATCACAATATTTGAACAGAAAACACCACAACACACAACATCTCAATACACAACACCACAACAAGCAACATCTCAATGCAAAACGCCACATCTCAATACACAACCCCTCAACACACAACGCCCCAATACACAACACCACAAGACACAGCCCAAGTCTGCTAATGAACTTGTGACGTAACCGGGAGCCATTACTTATTTAAATATTCGAACCTCCGTTAATTGTTTCGGTATTTATAATTTTTTTTTTTTTTATATGTTGATAAGGATTTTACAGAAGGGATTTAGTTTTACCACAGCCACTTAATATATATTATAGGCAAATGACAGCTACTATAACTCTGCGAAGAAATTGGTCTATACCCAAATTATAACAAGACCAAACTAATGACCAATAGTTCAAGGGAAGATATAAAAAAAAATGAACAAATTCACCCTGGAATACGTGGAGGGATATGTTAACTAGGGCCATTGGTTTCCTTTTCAGATCCTTTCGAGTTCTGGTCTCTAAAGTACATAACGAAAGGAAACATAACTTGTTAAACTTATGTATAAAAAAAGTAAAAACATATATGTTAGATCAATTAGTGATATCAATAAATAATATATATCACGTTACTTAAGCTAATTGCAGCTGTCTTTCTTAGAATAATAGATCAGCTTACAGGCATTTTGAGGAGTGATAGTGCATGCAATGGTAGAGGCTAGCTGCAAGTGTCTTTCCTAGAATAATAGATCAGCTAGCAGCAGGTGTCATTCTTAGAAGTTAGTTAAGCATAATCATTCGCTATATATCGCCCCTCCTCCTCTTTATAGCAATAGACTGCCTCTACTCTACTGTGATCATCCTTTCTCAACACTATTTCCTAGTATGAATATTTCCTCAGAATAAATTTTGTTTAATTTGATTATTCCTTAATTTCATCATTCTTTTTATTAAAAACAGATGTCTCTTGCCGAAACATCAAATAAGCTTAACCGATTTTCAGTGTACAAAATACTGGATCAGTTAGAAAATGGGAGAATTTATATCATTGCAAGAATGGAAATGAAGGAAACACAATATGAAAAATATTTACAAACTATCTTAGAGGGATTGTTGTCAGCATTTACGAAAGTGTACTTAGACCACTATGATGGTAAGTACGACACAAATAATAATTACTAATATGTTGATTATGCTAAAAGAATATTAATTCCAGCTTTGTTTTCAGGCTCGCTGAAGTTAATGTATTTCGGTAAAGAAAATAACTGTTATCAGTTAAAATTATTAAAAGGAAAGAGGTGATTCTTTACGGTGATGGGTAACATTATTTTTATCTGAATGGAACTTGGAGGAAGTAAAAGAAGAAGAAAATACTTACCTATGAGATAGGCAGGATTCCAAACCACCCACGAGGTTCTGCCTGTGGTTTCGTTACCCATTTTTTATAGTGGATGGTTCGCTTCACTGAATCCAGTAGCAGGAATGGCTGCCTGCTAATGCAATCAGTGTAGCCCTATAAACCACTTTACTCTTTTTTTTACTCACGTGATTCGTGGTAGTGGAGTTGTATGTTCTTCTGCAATGCTAAAAACTCTAAAAGACTTTTGGCGATTAGGATTCTTTGATATTTCCCAAAATTCACTAATAGTCCATCTCTTGTTTTAAAATGGCTATTCCTTCGAAAACCAAGTTGCCGAATGAAAAAAATTTCGTTTTTTCTTTTATCAAATTACACTCAAGTATCATAACAACAGACTAATTTTTATTTTATTGTTATCCGTTTAACAAATTTTGAATGAATAGTATTAGGAATATTTTGAACAACACGCCCCGGGTGCATCTCGTCAGCTCGTAGGGGAGGCGGCCCATGGGTGGTAGATCTGGGGTTGTAGGTTGAAATTCGTTGCAAGTTCACCCCGGCTAAGTCCGATATGGACTCACTCACCAACAATGTGAGCGACCCCCCAGACTTGCTTGAGGGATGTTACGTAGGTTGGAACGCCCTACTAACATTACGTTTCACTTAAACAATATCTCTAATAGTCAAGGATCTTTCTAAGGTAAAACGCTCGTTATCCGAAGGTAAACTATTCCCCAGTACGGATCTCCGGGTGGGGTATGCTCCAGGGGATTGGTGCAAGTTGAAATATAGAGATTTACGTAGAGAGAAACTCACTAAGAATCACTTAGTGAATTAAATATTCAGAGGCTGATAGGGAAGATCGATTTGTAATAATATTAATAAATCAAGATTGATGAAATTAATAGAGTAAGAAAGAAAATGTTAGTAAAGATGACTAGAAGTACTCTCTTACTACAACCACAGGCTACATTTACTATCACAATATTTGAACAGAAAACACCACAACACACAACATCTCAATACACAACACCACAACAAGCAACATCTCAATGCAAAACGCCACATCTCAATACACAACCCCTCAACACACAACGCCCCAATACACAACACCACAAGACACAGCCCAAGTCTGCTAATGAACTTGTGACGTAACCGGGAGCCATTACTTATTTAAATATTCGAACCTCCGTTAATTGTTTCGGTATTTATAATTTTTTTTTTTTTTATATGTTGATAAGGATTTTACAGAAGGGATTTAGTTTTACCACAGCCACTTAATATATATTATAGGCAAATGACAGCTACTATAACTCTGCGAAGAAATTGGTCTATACCCAAATTATAACAAGACCAAACTAATGACCAATAGTTCAAGGGAAGATATAAAAAAAAATGAACAAATTCACCCTGGCATACGTGGAGGGATATGTTAACTAGGGCCATTGGTTTCCTTTTCAGATCCTTTCAAGTTCTGGTCTCTAAAGTACATAACGAAAGGAAACATAACTTGTTAAACTTATGTATAAAAAAAGTAAAAACATATATGTTAGATCAATTAGTGATATCAATAAATAATATATATCACGTTACTTAAGCTAATTGCAGCTGTCTTTCTTAGAATAATAGATCAGCTTACAGGCATTTTGAGGAGTGATAGTGCATGCAATGGTAGAGGCTAGCTGCAAGTGTCTTTCCTAGAATAATAGATCAGCTAGCAGCAGGTGTCATTCTTAGAAGTTAGTTAAGCATAATCATTCGCTATATATCGCCCCTCCTCCTCTTTATAGCAATAGACTGCCTCTACTCTACTGTGATCATCCTTTCTCAACACTATTTCCTAGTATGAATATTTCCTCAGAATAAATTTTGTTTAATTTGATTATTCCTTAATTTCATCATTCTTTTTATTAAAAACAGATGTCTCTTGCCGAAACATCAAATAAGCTTAACCGATTTTCAGTGTACAAAATACTGGATCAGTTAGAAAATGGGAGAATTTATATCATTGCAAGAATGGAAATGAAGGAAACACAATATGAAAAATATTTACAAACTATCTTAGAGGGATTGTTGTCAGCATTTACGAAAGTGTACTTAGACCACTATGATGGTAAGTACGACACAAATAATAATTACTAATATGTTGATTATGCTAAAAGAATATTAATTCCAGCTTTGTTTTCAGGCTCGCTGAAGTTAATGTATTTCGGTAAAGAAAATAACTGTTATCAGTTAAAATTATTAAAAGGAAAGAGGTGATTCTTTACGGTGATGGGTAACATTATTTTTATCTGAATGGAACTTGGAGGAAGTAAAAGAAGAAGAAAATACTTACCTATGAGATAGGCAGGATTCCAAACCACCCACGAGGTTCTGCCTGTGGTTTCGTTACCCATTTTTTATAGTGGATGGTTCGCTTCAC
Source organism: Troilus luridus (assembly GCA_964056705.1). Classification (NCBI taxonomy): domain Eukaryota; kingdom Metazoa; phylum Arthropoda; class Insecta; order Hemiptera; family Pentatomidae; genus Troilus; species Troilus luridus. The sequence goes on from OZ057413.1 coordinate 58,708,569, forward strand.
TGAATCCAGTAGCAGGAATGGCTGCCTGCTAATGCAATCAGTGTAGCCCTATAAACCACTTTACTCTTTTTTTTACTCACGTGATTCGTGGTAGTGGAGTTGTATGTTCTTCTGCAATGCTAAAAACTCTAAAAGACTTTTGGCGATTAGGATTCTTTGATATTTCCCAAAATTCACTAATAGTCCATCTCTTGTTTTAAAATGGCTATTCCTTCGAAAACCAAGTTGACGAATGAAAAAAATTTCGTTTTTTCTTTTATCAAATTACACTCAAGTATCATAACAACAGACTAATTTTTATTTTATTGTTATCCGTTTAACAAATTTTGAATGAATAGTATTAGGAATATTTTGAACAACACGCCCCGGGTGCATCTCGTCAGCTCGTAGGGGAGGCGGCCCATGGGTGGTAGATCTGGGGTTGTAGGTTGAAATTCGTTGCAAGTTCACCCCGGCTAAGTCCGATATGGACTCACTCACCAACAATGTGAGCGACCCCCCAGACTTGCTTGAGGGATGTTACGTAGGTTGGAACGCCCTACTAACATTACGTTTCACTTAAACAATATCTCTAATAGTCAAGGATCTTTCTAAGGTAAAACGCTCGTTATCCGAAGGTAAACTATTCCCCAGTACGGATCTCCGGGTGGGGTATGCTCCAGGGGATTGGTGCAAGTTGAAATATAGAGATTTACGTAGAGAGAAACTCACTAAGAATCACTTAGTGAATTAAATATTCAGAGGCTGATAGGGAAGATCGATTTGTAATAATATTAATAAATCAAGATTGATGAAATTAATAGAGTAAGAAAGAAAATGTTAGTAAAGATGACTAGAAGTACTCTCTTACTACAACCACAGGCTACATTTACTATCACAATATTTGAACAGAAAACACCACAACACACAACATCTCAATACACAACACCACAACAAGCAACATCTCAATGCAAAACGCCACATCTCAATACACAACCCCTCAACACACAACGCCCCAATACACAACACCACAAGACACAGCCCAAGTCTGCTAATGAACTTGTGACGTAACCGGGAGCCATTACTTATTTAAATATTCGAACCTCCGTTAATTGTTTCGGTATTTATAATTTTTTTTTTTTTTATATGTTGATAAGGATTTTACAGAAGGGATTTAGTTTTACCACAGCCACTTAATATATATTATAGGCAAATGACAGCTACTATAACTCTGCGAAGAAATTGGTCTATACCCAAATTATAACAAGACCAAACTAATGACCAATAGTTCAAGGGAAGATATAAAAAAAAATGAACAAATTCACCCTGGAATACGTGGAGGGATATGTTAACTTGGGCCATTGGTTTCCTTTTCAGATCCTTTCAAGTTCTGGTCTCTAAAGTACATAACGAAAGGAAACATAACTTGTAAAACTTATGTATAAAAAAAGTAAAAACATATATGTTAGATCAATTAGTGATATCAATAAATAATATATATCACGTTACTTAAGCTAATTGCAGCTGTCTTTCTTAGAATAATAGATCAGCTTACAGGTATTTTGAGGAGTGATAGTGCATGCAATGGTAGAGGCTAGCTGCAAGTGTCTTTCCTAGAATAATAGATCAGCTAGCAGCAGGTGTCATTCTTAGAAGTTAGTTAAGCATAATCATTCGCTATATATCGCCCCTCCTCCTCTTTATAGCAATAGACTGCCTCTACTCTACTGTGATCATCCTTTCTCAACACTATTTCCTAGTATGAATATTTCCTCAGAATAAATTTTGTTTAATTTGATTATTCCTTAATTTCATCATTCTTTTTATTAAAAACAGATGTCTCTTGCCGAAACATCAAATAAGCTTAACCGATTTTCAGTGTACAAAATACTGGATCAGTTAGAAAATGGGAGAATTTATATCATTGCAAGAATGGAAATGAAGGAAACACAATATGAAAAATATTTACAAACTATCTTAGAGGGATTGTTGTCAGCATTTACGAAAGTGTACTTAGACCACTATGATGGTAAGTACGACACAAATAATAATTACTAATATGTTGATTATGCTAAAAGAATATTAATTCCAGCTTTGTTTTCAGGCTCGCTGAAGTTAATGTATTTCGGTAAAGAAAATAACTGTTATCAGTTAAAATTATTAAAAGGAAAGAGGTGATTCTTTACGGTGATGGGTAACATTATTTTTATCTGAATGGAACTTGGAGGAAGTAAAAGAAGAAGAAAATACTTACCTATGAGATAGGCAGGATTCCAAACCACCCACGAGGTTCTGCCTGTGGTTTCGTTACCCATTTTTTATAGTGGATGGTTCGCTTCACTGAATCCAGTAGCAGGAATGGCTGCCTGCTAATGCAATCAGTGTAGCCCTATAAACCACTTTACTCTTTTTTTTACTCACGTGATTCGTGGTAGTGGAGTTGTATGTTCTTCTGCAATGCTAAAAACTCTAAAAGACTTTTGGCGATTAGGATTCTTTGATATTTCCCAAAATTCACTAATAGTCCATCTCTTGTTTTAAAATGGCTATTCCTTCGAAAACCAAGTTGCCGAATGAAAAAAATTTCGTTTTTTCTTTTATCAAATTACACTCAAGTATCATAACAACAGACTAATTTTTATTTTATTGTTATCCGTTTAACAAATTTTGAATGAATAGTATTAGGAATATTTTGAACAACACGCCCCGGGTGCATCTCGTCAGCTCGTAGGGGAGGCGGCCCATGGGTGGTAGATCTGGGGTTGTAGGTTGAAATTCGTTGCAAGTTCACCCCGGCTAAGTCCGATATGGACTCACTCACCAACAATGTGAGCGACCCCCCAGACTTGCTTGAGGGATGTTACGTAGGTTGGAACGCCCTACTAACATTACGTTTCACTTAAACAATATCTCTAATAGTCAAGGATCTTTCTAAGGTAAAACGCTCGTTATCCGAAGGTAAACTATTCCCCAGTACGGATCTCCGGGTGGGGTATGCTCCAGGGGATTGGTGCAAGTTGAAATATAGAGATTTACGTAGAGAGAAACTCACTAAGAATCACTTAGTGAATTAAATATTCAGAGGCTGATAGGGAAGATCGATTTGTAATAATATTAATAAATCAAGATTGATGAAATTAATAGAGTAAGAAAGAAAATGTTAGTAAAGATGACTAGAAGTACTCTCTTACTACAACCACAGGCTACATTTACTATCACAATATTTGAACAGAAAACACCACAACACACAACATCTCAATACACAACACCACAACAAGCAACATCTCAATGCAAAACGCCACATCTCAATACACAACCCCTCAACACACAACGCCCCAATACACAACACCACAAGACACAGCCCAAGTCTGCTAATGAACTTGTGACGTAACCGGGAGCCATTACTTATTTAAATATTCGAACCTCCGTTAATTGTTTCGGTATTTATAATTTTTTTTTTTTTATATGTTGATAAGGATTTTACAGAAGGGATTTAGTTTTACCACAGCCACTTAATATATATTATAGGCAAATGACAGCTACTATAACTCTGCGAAGAAATTGGTCTATACCCAAATTATAACAAGACCAAACTAATGACCAATAGTTCAAGGGAAGATATAAAAAAAAATGAACAAATTCACCCTGGAATACGTGGAGGGATATGTTAACTAGGGCCATTGGTTTCCTTTTCAGATCCTTTCGAGTTCTGGTCTCTAAAGTACATAACGAAAGGAAACATAACTTGTAAAACTTATGTATAAAAAAAGTAAAAACATATATGTTAGATCAATTAGTGATATCAATAAATAATATATATCACGTTACTTAAGCTAATTGCAGCTGTCTTTCTTAGAATAATAGATCAGCTTACAGGCATTTTGAGGAGTGATAGTGCATGCAATGGTAGAGGCTAGCTGCAAGTGTCTTTCCTAGAATAATAGATCAGCTAGCAGCAGGTGTCATTCTTAGAAGTTAGTTAAGCATAATCATTCGCTATATATCGCCCCTCCTCCTCTTTATAGCAATAGACTGCCTCTACTCTACTGTGATCATCCTTTCTCAACACTATTTCCTAGTATGAATATTTCCTCAGAATAAATTTTGTTTAATTTGATTATTCCTTAATTTCATCATTCTTTTTATTAAAAACAGATGTCTCTTGCCGAAACATCAAATAAGCTTAACCGATTTTCAGTGTACAAAATACTGGATCAGTTAGAAAATGGGAGAATTTATATCATTGCAAGAATGGAAATGAAGGAAACACAATATGAAAAATATTTACAAACTATCTTAGAGGGATTGTTGTCAGCATTTACGAAAGTGTACTTAGACCACTATGATGGTAAGTACGACACAAATAATAATTACTAATATGTTGATTATGCTAAAAGAATATTAATTCCAGCTTTGTTTTCAGGCTCGCTGAAGTTAATGTATTTCGGTAAAGAAAATAACTGTTATCAGTTAAAATTATTAAAAGGAAAGAGGTGATTCTTTACGGTGATGGGTAACATTATTTTTATCTGAATGGAACTTGGAGGAAGTAAAAGAAGAAGAAAATACTTACCTATGAGATAGGCAGGATTCCAAACCACCCACGAGGTTCTGCCTGTGGTTTCGTTACCCATTTTTTATAGTGGATGGTTCGCTTCACTGAATCCAGTAGCAGGAATGGCTGCCTGCTAATGCAATCAGTGTAGCCCTATAAACCACTTTACTCTTTTTTTTACTCACGTGATTCGTGGTAGTGGAGTTGTATGTTCTTCTGCAATGCTAAAAACTCTAAAAGACTTTTGGCGATTAGGATTCTTTGATATTTCCCAAAATTCACTAATAGTCCATCTCTTGTTTTAAAATGGCTATTCCTTCGAAAACCAAGTTGACGAATGAAAAAAATTTCGTTTTTTCTTTTATCAAATTACACTCAAGTATCATAACAACAGACTAATTTTTATTTTATTGTTATCCGTTTAACAAATTTTGAATGAATAGTATTAGGAATATTTTGAACAACACGCCCCGGGTGCATCTCGTCAGCTCGTAGGGGAGGCGGCCCATGGGTGGTAGATCTGGGGTTGTAGGTTGAAATTCGTTGCAAGTTCACCCCGGCTAAGTCCGATATGGACTCACTCACCAACAATGTGAGCGACCCCCCAGACTTGCTTGAGGGATGTTACGTAGGTTGGAACGCCCTACTAACATTACGTTTCACTTAAACAATATCTCTAATAGTCAAGGATCTTTCTAAGGTAAAACGCTCGTTATCCGAAGGTAAACTATTCCCCAGTACGGATCTCCGGGTGGGGTATGCTCCAGGGGATTGGTGCAAGTTGAAATATAGAGATTTACGTAGAGAGAAACTCACTAAGAATCACTTAGTGAATTAAATATTCAGAGGCTGATAGGGAAGATCGATTTGTAATAATATTAATAAATCAAGATTGATGAAATTAATAGAGTAAGAAAGAAAATGTTAGTAAAGATGACTAGAAGTACTCTCTTACTACAACCACAGGCTACATTTACTATCACAATATTTGAACAGAAAACACCACAACACACAACATCTCAATACACAACACCACAACAAGCAACATCTCAATGCAAAACGCCACATCTCAATACACAACCCCTCAACACACAACGCCCCAATACACAACACCACAAGACACAGCCCAAGTCTGCTAATGAACTTGTGACGTAACCGGGAGCCATTACTTATTTAAATATTCGAACCTCCGTTAATTGTTTCGGTATTTATAATTTTTTTTTTTTTTATATGTTGATAAGGATTTTACAGAAGGGATTTAGTTTTACCACAGCCACTTAATATATATTATAGGCAAATGACAGCTACTATAACTCTGCGAAGAAATTGGTCTATACCCAAATTATAACAAGACCAAACTAATGACCAATAGTTCAAGGGAAGATATAAAAAAAAATGAACAAATTCACCCTGGAATACGTGGAGGGATATGTTAACTTGGGCCATTGGTTTCCTTTTCAGATCCTTTCGAGTTCTGGTCTCTAAAGTACATAACGAAAGGAAACATAACTTGTAAAACTTATGTATAAAAAAAGTAAAAACATATATGTTAGATCAATTAGTGATATCAATAAATAATATATATCACGTTACTTAAGCTAATTGCAGCTGTCTTTCTTAGAATAATAGATCAGCTTACAGGTATTTTGAGGAGTGATAGTGCATGCAATGGTAGAGGCTAGCTGCAAGTGTCTTTCCTAGAATAATAGATCAGCTAGCAGCAGGTGTCATTCTTAGAAGTTATTTAAGCATAATCATTCGCTATATATCGCTCTCTCTAGGGACCTAGAAATCCCTCTAGGGACCTAGAAATCCCTCTAGGGACCTAGAAATCCCTCTAGCGACATAGAAATCCCTCTAGCGACATAGAAATCCCTCTAGGGACATAGAAATCTCTCTCTCTAGGGACCTAGAAATCCCTCTAGGGACCTAGAAATCTATCCCTCTAGGGACCTAGAAATCCCTCTAGGGACATTGAAATCCCTCTAGGGACCTAGAAATCTCTCTAGTGACATAGAAATCCCTCTAGGGACATAGAAATCTATCCCTCTAGGGACCTAGAAATCCCTCTAGGGACCTAGAAATCCCTCTAGGGACATTGAAATCCCTCTAGGGACCTAGAAATCTATCCCTCTAGGGACCTAGAAATCTCTCTAGGGACATAGAAATCCCTCTAGGGACATAGAAATCCCTCTAGGGACATAGAAATCCCTCTAGGGACATAGAAATCCCTCTAGGGACCTAGAAATCCCTCTAGGGACCTAGAAATCCCTCTAGGGACCTAGAAATCCCTCTAGGGACATTGAAATCCCTCTAGGGACCTAGAAATCCCTCTAGCGACATAGAAATCCCTCTAGGGACATAGAAATCCCTCTAGGGACATAGAAATCTATCCCTCTAGGGACATAGAAATCCCTCTAGGGACCTAGAAATCCCTCTAGCGACATAGAAATCCCTCTAGCGACATAGAAATCCCTCTGAGGACCTAGAAATCTATCCCTCTAGGGACCTATAAATCCCTCTAGCGACATAGAAATCCCTCTAGCGACATAGAAATCCCTCTAGGGACATAGAAATCTCTCTCTCTAGGGACCTAGAAATCCCTCTAGGGACATAGAAATCCATCTAGGGACCTAGAAATCCCTCTAGCGACATAGAAATCCCTCTAGCGACATAGAAATCCCTCTAGGGACATAGAAATCTCTCTCTGTTGGGACCTAGAAATCCCTCTAGGGACCTAGAAATCCCTCTAGGGACCTAGAAATCCCTCTAGCGACATAGAAATCCCTCTAGCGACATAGAAATCCCTCTCTCTAGGGACCTAGAAATCCCTCTAGGGACATAGAAATCCCTCTAGGGACATAGAAATCTCTCTCTCTAGGGACCTAGAAATCCCTCTAGGGACCTAGAAATCCCTCTAGCGACATAGAAATCCCTCTAGCGACATAGAAATCCCTCTAGGGACATAGAAATCTCTCTCTCTAGGGACCTAGAAATCCCTCTAGGGACATAGAAATCCCTCTAGGGACCTAGAAATCCCTCTAGGGACATAGAAATCCCTCTAGGGACATAGAAATCTATCCCTCTAGGGACATAGAAATCCCTCTAGGGACATAGAAATCTATCCCTCTAGGGACATAGAAATCCCTCTAGGGACCTAGAAATCCCTCTAGCGACATAGAAATCCCTCTAGCGACATAGAAATCCCTCTAGGGACATAGAAATCTCTCTCTCTAGGGACCTAGAAATCCCTCTAGGGACCTAGAAATCCCTCTAGGGACCTAGAAATCCCTCTAGCGACATAGAAATCCCTCTAGCGACATAGAAATCCCTCTAGGGACATAGAAATCTCTCTCTCTAGGGACCTAGAAATCCCTCTAGGGACCTAGAAATCTATCCCTCTAGGGACCTAGAAATCCCTCTAGGGACATTGAAATCCCTCTAGGGACCTAGAGATCTCTCTAGTGACATAGAAATCCCTCTAGGGACATAGAAATCTATCCCTCTAGGGACCTAGAAATCCCTCTAGGGACCTAGAAATCCCTCTAGGGACATTGAAATCCCTCTATTGACCTAGAAATCTCTCTAGGGACATAGAAATCCCTCTAGGGACATAGAAATCCCTCTAGGGACATAGAAATCCCTCTAGGGACATAGAAATCCCTCTAGGGACATAGAAATCCCTCTAGGGACATAGAAATCTATCCCTCTAGGGACATAGAAATCCCTCTAGGGACCTAGAAATCCCTCTAGGGACCTAGAAATCCCTCTAGGGACCTAGAAATCCCTCTAGGGACATTGAAATCCCTCTAGGGACCTAGAAATCCCTCTAGCGACATAGAAATCCCTCTAGGCAAATCTTTTCTCTTCAAAATATCCGAAGGGAGGCGATCTCAGATTCAAATCAAAATATTTTAAAAGGTTATCCAAGGTAACTGGTAGAAACGTAACTGTTATAAAATGTAACCGCTGGGGTATGCGCAGAACATTGGCCTGCTAGTGCCGTGCGTTATATACTCAAGTACCCAAATTTCTAAGCGAATCGAGCCAACTTAACCAGTTTTTCTAATTAATGAAAAAAATACAACGAAAGAAATGTTACCATTTTTCAAATGATCAATATATCCATCAAACATAGACCCAGACTCGCACGCTTCAATAACAGAATAAGCTGCAACAAAGTTGAAACTTGTTAATCTTAGTAAAGCAAAAATTATATTAAAAATTTATATAAAAAGAAACATAATTAATTATTCCTAATTATACCTAGAAATCCCTCTAGGGACATAGAAATCCCTCTAGGGACATAGAAATCTCTCTCTCTAGGGACCTAGAAATCCCTCTACGGACCTAGATATCCCTCTCAAAACCCTGTAACACGCTCTAGAATCCCTATAAATCCCTCTAGGGACATTGAAATCCCTCTAGGGACCTAGAAATCTATCCCTCTAGGGACCTAGAAATCTCTCTAGGGACATAGAAATCCCTCTAGGGACCTAGAAATCCCTCTAGGGACCTAGAAATCCCTCTAGGGACCTAGAAATCCCTCTAGGGACCTAGAAATCCCTCTAGGGACATTGAAATCCCTCTAGCGACATAGAAATCCCTCTAGCGACATAGAAATCCCTCTAGGGACATAGAAATCTCTCTCTCTAGGGACCTAGAAATCCCTCTAGGGACCTAGAAATCTATCCCTCTAGGGACCTAGAAATCCTTCTAGGGACATTGAAATCCCTCTAGGGACCTAGAAATCTCTCTAGTGACATAGAAATCCCTCTAGGGACATAGAAATCTATCCCTCTAGGGACCTAGAAATCCCTCTAGGGACCTAGAAATCCCTCTAGGGACCTAGAAATCCCTCTAGGGACCTAGAAATCCCTCTAGGGACATTGAAATCCCTCTAGGGACCTAGAAATCTATCCCTCTAGGGACCTAGAAATCTCTCTAGGGACATAGAAATCCCTCTAGGGACATAGAAATCCCTCTAGGGACATAGAAATCCCTCTAGGGACATAGAAATCCCTCTAGGGACATAGAAATCCCTCTAGGGACATATAAATCTATCCCTCTAGGGACCTAGAAATCCCTCTAGGGACCTAGAAATCCCTCTAGGGACCTAGAAATCCCTCTAGGGACCTAGAAATCCCTCTAGGGACATTGAAATCCCTCTAGGGACCTAGAAATCCCTCTAGCGACATAGAAATCCCTCTAGCGACATAGAAATCCCTCTAGGGACATAGAAATCTCTCTCTCTAGGGACCTAGAAATCCCTCTAGGGACATAGAAATCCCTCTAGGGACATAGAAATCCCTCTAAGGACATAGAAATCCCTCTAGGGACATAGAAATCTATCCCTCTAGGGACATAGAAATCCCTCTAGGGACCTAGAAATCCCTCTAGCGACATAGAAATCCCTCTAGCGACATAGAAATCCCTCTAGGGACCTAGAAATCTATCCCTCTAGGGACCTAGAAATCCCTCTAGCGACATAGAAATCCCTCTAGCGACATAGAAATCCCTCTAGGGACATAGAAATCTCTCTCTCTAGGGACCTAAAAATCCCTCTAGGGACATAGAAATCCCTCTAGGGACCTAGAAATCCCTCTAGGGACATAGAAATCCCTCTAGGGACATAGAAATCTATCCCTCTAGGGACATAGAAATCCCTCTAGGGACCTAGAAATCCCTCTAGCGACATAGAAATCCCTCTAGCGACATAGAAATCCCTCTAGGGACCTAGAAATCTATCCCTCTAGGGACCTAGAAATCCCTCTAGCGACATAGAAATCCCTCTAGCGACATAGAAATCCCTCTAGGGACATAGAAATCTCTCTCTCTAGGGACCTAAAAATCCCTCTAGGGACATAGAAATCCCTCTAGGGACATAGAAATCCCTCTAGGGACATAGAAATCCCTCTAGGGACATATAAATCTATCCCTCTAGGGACATAGAAATCCCTCTAGGGACCTAGAAATCCCTCTAGGGACCTAGAAATCCCTCTAGCGACATAGAAATCCCTCTAGGGACATAGAAATCTCTCTCTCTAGGGACCTAGAAATCCCTCTAGGGACCTAGAAATCTATCCCTCTAGGGACCTAGAAATCCTTCTAGGGACATTGAAATCCCTCTAGGGACCTAGAAATCTCTCTAGTGACATAGAAATCCCTCTAGGGACATAGAAATCTATCCCTCTAGGGACCTAGAAATCCCTCTAGGGACCTAGAAATCCCTCTAGGGACCTAGAAATCCCTCTAGGGACCTAGAAATCCCTCTAGGGACCTAGAAATCCCTCTAGGGACATTGAAATCCCTCTAGGGACCTAGAAATCTATCCCTCTAGGGACCTAGAAATCTCTCTAGGGACATAGAAATCCCTCTAGGGACATAGAAATCCCTCTAGGGACATAGAAATCCCTCTAGGGACATAGAAATCCCTCTAGGGACATAGAAATCCCTCTAGGGACATATAAATCTATCCCTCTAGGGACCTAGAAATCCCTCTAGGGACCTAGAAATCCCTCTAGGGACCTAGAAATCCCTCTAGGGACCTAGAAATCCCTCTAGGGACATTGAAATCCCTCTAGGGACCTAGAAATCCCTCTAGCGACATAGAAATCCCTCTAGCGACATAGAAATCCCTCTAGGGACATAGAAATCTCTCTCTCTAGGGACCTAGAAATCCCTCTAGGGACATAGAAATCCCTCTAGGGACATAGAAATCCCTCTAAGGACATAGAAATCCCTCTAGGGACATAGAAATCTATCCCTCTAGGGACATAGAAATCCCTCTAGGGACCTAGAAATCCCTCTAGCGACATAGAAATCCCTCTAGCGACATAGAAATCCCTCTAGGGACCTAGAAATCTATCCCTCTAGGGACCTAGAAATCCCTCTAGCGACATAGAAATCCCTCTAGCGACATAGAAATCCCTCTAGGGACATAGAAATCTCTCTCTCTAGGGACCTAAAAATCCCTCTAGGGACATAGAAATCCCTCTAGGGACCTAGAAATCCCTCTAGGGACATAGAAATCCCTCTAGGGACATAGAAATCTATCCCTCTAGGGACATAGAAATCCCTCTAGGGACCTAGAAATCCCTCTAGCGACATAGAAATCCCTCTAGCGACATAGAAATCCCTCTAGGGACCTAGAAATCTATCCCTCTAGGGACCTAGAAATCCCTCTAGCGACATAGAAATCCCTCTAGCGACATAGAAATCCCTCTAGGGACATAGAAATCTCTCTCTCTAGGGACCTAAAAATCCCTCTAGGGACATAGAAATCCCTCTAGGGACATAGAAATCCCTCTAGGGACATAGAAATCCCTCTAGGGACATATAAATCTATCCCTCTAGGGACATAGAAATCCCTCTAGGGACCTAGAAATCCCTCTAGGGACCTAGAAATCCCTCTAGGGACCTAGAAATCCCTCTAGGGACCTAGAAATCCCTCTAGGGACATTGAAATCCCTCTAGGGACCTAGAAATCCCTCTAGCGACATAGAAATCCCTCTAGCGACATAGAAATCTCTCTAGGGACATAGAAATCTCTCTCTCTAGGGACCTAGAAATCCCTCTAGGGACATAGAAATCCCTCTAGGGACATAGAAATCTATCTAGGCAAATCTTTTCTCTTCAAAATATCCGAAGGGAGGCGATCTCAGATTCAAATCAAAATATTTTAAAAGGTTATCCAAGGTAACTGGTAGAAACGTAACTGTTATAAAATGTAACCGCTGGGGCATGCGCAGAACATTGGCCTGCTAGTGCCGTGCGTTATATACTCAAGTACCCAAATTTCTAAGCGAATCGAGCCAACTTAACCAGTTTTTCTAATTAATGAAAAAAATATAACGAAAGAAATGTTACCATTTTTCAAATGATCAATATATCCATCAAATATAGACCCAGACTCGCACGCTTCAATAACAGAATAAGCTGCAACAAAGTTGAAACTTGTTAATCTTAGTAAAGCAAAAATTATATTAAAAATTTATATAAAAAGAAACATAATTAATTATTCCTAATTATACCTAGAAATCCCTCTAGGGACATAGAAATCCCTCTAGGGACATAGAAATCTCTCTCTCTAGGGACCTAGAAATCCCTCTAGGGACATAGAAATCCCTCTAGGGACCTAGAAATCCCTCTAGGGACATAGAAATCTCTCTCTCTAGGGACCTAGAAATCCCTCTAGGGACCTAGAAATCCCTCTAGCGACATAGAAATCCGTCTAGCGACATAGAAATCCCTCTAGGGACATAGAAATCTCTCTCTCTAGGGACCTAGAAATCCCTCTAGGGACATAGAAATCCCTCTAGGGACCTAGAAATCCCTCTAGGGACATAGAAATCCCTCTAGGGACATAGAAATCTATCCCTCTAGGGTCATAGAAATCCCTCTAGGGACATAGAAATCTATCCCTCTAGGGACATAGAAATCCCTCTAGGGACCTAGAAATCCCTCTAGCGACATAGAAATCCCTCTAGCGACATAGAAATCCCTCTAGGGACATAGAAATCTCTCTCTGTTGGGACCTAGAAATCCCTCTAGGGACCTAGAAATCCCTCTAGGGACCTAGAAATCCCTCTAGCGACATAGAAATCCCTCTAGCGACATAGAAATCCCTCTAGGGACATAGAAATCTCTCTCTCTAGGGACCTAGAAATCCCTCTAGGGACCTAGAAATCTATCCCTCTAGGGACCTAGAAATCCTTCTAGGGACATTGAAATCCCTCTAGGGACCTAGAAATCTCTCTAGTGACATAGAAATCCCTCTAGGGACATAGAAATCTATCCCTCTAGGGACCTAGAAATCCCTCTAGGGACCTAGAAATCCCTCTAGGGACCTAGAAATCCTTCTAGGGACATTGAAATCCCTCTAGGGACCTAGAAATCTATCCCTCTAGGGACCTAGAAATCTCTCTAGGGACATAGAAATCCCTCTAGGGACATAGAAATCCCTCTAGGGACATAGAAATCCCTCTAGGGACATAGAAATCCCTCTAGGGACATAGAAATCCCTCTAGGGACATATAAATCTATCCCTCTAGGGACCTAGAAATCCCTCTAGGGACCTAGAAATCCCTCTAGGGACATTGAAATCCCTCTAGGGACCTAGAAATCCCTCTAGCGACATAGAAATCCCTCTAGCGACATAGAAATCCCTCTAGGGACCTAGAAATCCTTCTAGGGACATTGAAATCCCTCTAGGGACCTAGAAATCCTTCTAGGGACATTGAAATCCCTCTAGGGACCTAGAAATCTCTCTAGGGACCTAGAAATCCCTCTAGGGACCTAGAAATCCCTCTAGGGACATTGAAATCCCTCTAGGGACCTAGAAATCTATCCCTCTAGGGACCTAGAAATCTCTCTAGGGACATAGAAATCCCTCTAGGGACATAGAAATCCCTCTAGGGACATAGAAATCCCTCTAGGGACATATAAATCTATCCCTCTAGGGACCTAGAAATCCCTCTAGGGACCTAGAAATCCCTCTAGGGACATTGAAATCCCTCTAGGGACCTAGAAATCCCTCTAGCGACATAGAAATCCCTCTAGCGACATAAAAATCCCTCTAGGGACATAGAAATCTCTCTCTCTAGGGACCTAGAAATCCCTCTAGGGACATAGAAATCCCTCTAGGGACATAGAAATCCCTCTAGGGACATAGAAATCCCTCTAGCGACATAGAAATCCCTCTAGGGACCTAGAAATCTATCCCTCTAGGGACCTAGAAATCCCTCTAGCGACATAGAAATCCCTCTAGCGACATAGAAATCCCTCTAGGGACATAGAAATCTCTCTCTCTAGGGACCTAAAAATCCCTCTAGGGACATAGAAATCCCTCTAGGGACCTAGAAATCCCTCTAGGGACCTAGAAATCTCTCTCTCTAGGGACCTAGAAATCCCTCTAGGGACCTAGAAATCCCTCTAGCGACATAGAAATCCCTCTAGGGACCTAGAAATCCTTCTAGGGACATTGAAATCCCTCTAGGGACCTAGAAATCTATCCCTCTAGGGACCTAGAAATCTCTCTAGGGACATAGAAATCCCTCTAGGGACATAGAAATCCCTCTAGGGACATAGAAATCCCTCTAGGGACATAGAAATCCCTCTAGGGACATAGAAATCCCTCTAGGGACATATAAATCTATCCCTCTAGGGACCTAGAAATCCCTCTAGGGACCTAGAAATCCCTCTAGGGACCTAGAAATCCCTCTAGCGACATAGAAATCCCTCTAGCGACATAGAAATCCCTCTAGGGACCTAGAAATCTATCCCTCTAGGGACCTAGAAATCCCTCTAGCGACATAGAAATCCCTCTAGCGACATAGAAATCCCTCTAGGGACATAGAAATCTCTCTCTCTAGGGACCTAGAAATCCCTCTAGGGACCTAGAAATCTATCCCTCTAGGGACCTAGAAATCCCTCTAGGGACATTGAAATCCCTCTAGGGACATTGAAATCCCTCTAGGGACCTAGAAATCTATCCCTCTAGGGACCTAGAAATCTCTCTAGGGACCTAGAAATCCCTCTAGGGACATAGAAATCCCTCTAGGGACATAGAAATCTATCCCTCTAGGGACCTAGAAATCCCTCTAGGGACCTAGAAATCCCTCTAGGGACCTAGAAATCCCTCTAGGGACATAGAAATCTCTCTCTCTAGGGACCTAGAAATCCCTCTAGGGACATAGAAATCCCTCTAGGGACATAGAAATCCCTCTAGGGACATATAAATCTATCCCTCTAGGGACATAGAAATCCCTCTAGGGACCTAGAAATCCCTCTAGGGACCTAGAAATCCCTCTAGGGACCTAGAAATCCCTCTAGGGACCTAGAAATCCCTCTAGGGACATTGAAATCCCTCTAGGGACCTA
The DNA here is from genome assembly GCA_964056705.1 of Troilus luridus. Classification (NCBI taxonomy): domain Eukaryota; kingdom Metazoa; phylum Arthropoda; class Insecta; order Hemiptera; family Pentatomidae; genus Troilus; species Troilus luridus. The sequence goes on from OZ057413.1 coordinate 58,723,983, forward strand.
GAAATATATCCCTCTAGGGACCTAGAAATCTCTCTAGGGGCATAGAAATCCCTCTAGAGACATAGAAATCTATCCCTCTAGGGACCTAGAAATCCCTCTAGGGACATAGAAATCCCTCTAGGGACATAGAAATCCCTCTAGGGACATATAAATCTATCCCTCTAGGGACATAGAAATCCCTCTAGGGACCTAGAAATCCCTCTAGGGACCTAGAAATCCCTCTAGGGACCTAGAAATCCCTCTAGGGACCTAGAAATCCCTCTAGGGACATTGAAATCCCTCTAGGGACCTAGAAATATATCCCTCTAGGGACCTAGAAATCTCTCTAGGGGCATCGAAATCCCTCTAGAGACATAGAAATCTATCCCTCTAGGGACCTAGAAATCCCTCTAGCGACATAGAAATCTCTCCCTCTAGGGACCTAGAAATCCCTCTAGCGACATAGAAATCTCTCTCTCTAGGGACCTAGAAATGCCTCTAGGGACATAGAAATCCCTCTAGGGACATAGAAATCTCTCTCTCTAGGGACCTAGAAATCCCTCTAGGGACCTAGAAATCCCTCTAGGGACATAGAAATCCCTCTAGGGACATAGAAATCTATCCCTCTAGGGACATAGAAATCCCTCTAGCGACACAGAAATCCCTCTAGCGACATTGAAATCCCTCTAGGGACCTAGAAATCCCTCTAGCGACATAGAAATCCCTCTAGCGACATAGAAATCCCTCTAGGGACCTAGAAATCTATCCCTCTAGGGACCTAGAAATCCCTCTAGCGACATAGAAATCCCTCTATCGACATAGAAATCCCTCTAGGGACATAGAAATCTCTCTCTCTAGGGACCTAAAAATCCCTCTAGGGACATAGAAATCCCTCTAGGGACATAGAAATCCCTCTAGGGACATATAAATCTATCCCTCTAGGGACATAGAAATCCCTCTAGGGACCTAGAAATCCCTCTAGGGACCTAGAAATCCCTCTAGGGACCTAGAAATCTCTCTAGGGACCTAGAAATCCCTCTAGGGACATTGAAATCCCTCTAGGGACCTAGAAATCCCTCTAGCGACATAGAAATCCCTCTAGCGACATAGAAATCCCTCTAGGGACATAGAAATCTCTCTCTCTAGGGACCTAGAAATCCCTCTAGGGACATAGAAATCCCTCTAGGGACATAGAAATCTCTCTCTCTAGGGACCTAGAAATCCCTCTAGGGACATAGAAATCCCTCTAGGGACCTAGAAATCCCTCTAGGGACATAGAAATCCCTCTAGGGACATAGAAATCTCTCTCTCTAGGGACCTAGAAATCCCTCTAGGGACATAGAAATCCCTCTAGGGACCTAGAAATCCCTCTAGGGACATAGAAATCCCTCTAGGGACATAGAAATCTATCCCTCTAGGGACATAGAAATCCCTCTAGGGACATAGAAATCTATCCCTCTAGGGACATAGAAATCCCTCTAGGGACCTAGAAATCCCTCTAGCGACATAGAAATCCCTCTAGCGACATAGAAATCCCTCTAGGGACATAGAAATCTCTCTCTCTAGGGACCTAGAAATCCCTCTAGGGACCTAGAAATCCCTCTAGGGACCTAGAAATCCCTCTAGCGACATAGAAATCCCTCTAGCGACATAGAAATCCCTCTAGGGACATAGAAATCTCTCTCTCTAGGGACCTAGAAATCCCTCTAGGGACCTAGAAATCTATCCCTCTAGGGACCTAGAAATCCCTCTAGGGACATTGAAATCCCTCTAGGGACCTAGAAATCTCTCTAGTGACATAGAAATCCCTCTAGGGACCTAGAAATCCCTCTAGGGACCTAGAAATCCCTCTAGGGACATTGAAATCCCTCTAGGCAAATCTTTTCTCTTCAAAATATCCGAAGGGAGGCGATCTCAGATTCAAATCAAAATATTTTAAAAGGTTATCCAAGGTAACTGGTAGAAACGTAACTGTTATAAAATGTAACCGCTGGGGCATGCGCAGAACATTGGCCTGCTAGTGCCGTGCGTTATATACTCAAGTACCCAAATTTCTAAGCGAATCGAGCCAACTTAACCAGTTTTTCTAATTAATGAAAAAAATATAACGAAAGAAATGTTACCATTTTTCAAATGATCAATATATCCATCAAACATAGACCCAGACTCGCACGCTTCAATAACAGAATAAGCTGCAACAAAGTTGAAACTTGTTAATCTTAGTAAAGCAAAAATTATATTAAAAATTTATATAAAAAGAAACATAATTAATTATTCCTAATTATACCTAGAAATCCCTCTAGGGACATAGAAATCCCTCTAGGGACATAGAAATCTCTCTCTCTAGGGACCTAGAAATCCCTCTACGGACCTAGATATCCCTCTCAAAATCCTGTAACACGCTCTAGAATCCCTATAAATCCCTCTAGGAACATTGAAATCCCTCTAGGGACCTAGAAATCTATCCCTCTAGGGAGCTAGAAATCTCTCTAGGGACATAGAAATCCCTCTAGGGACCTAGAAATCCCTCTAGGGACATTGAAATCCCTCTAGGGACCTAGAAATCTATCCCTCTAGAGACCTAGAAATCCCTCTAGCGACATAGAAATACCTCTAGCGACATAGAAATCCCTCTAGGGACATAGAAATCTCTCTCTCTAGGGACCTAGAAATCCCTCTAGGGACATAGAAATCCCTCTAGGGACCTAGAAATCCCTCTAGGGACATAGAAATCCCTCTAGGGACATAGAAATCTCTCTCTCTCTAGGGACCTAGAAATCCCTCTAGGGACATAGAAATCCCTCTAGGGACCTAGAAATCCCTCTAGGGACATTGAAATCCCTCTAGGCAAATCTTTTCTCTTCAAAATATCCGAAGGGAGGCGATCTCAGATTCAAATCAAAATATTTTAAAAGGTTATCCAAGGTAACTGGTAGAAACGTAACTGTTATAAAATGTAACCGCTGGGGCATGCGCAGAACATTGGCCTGCTAGTGCCGTGCGTTATATACTCAAGTACCCAAATTTCTAAGCGAATCGAGCCAACTTAACCAGTTTTTCTAATTAATGAAAAAAATATAACGAAAGAAATGTTACCATTTTTCAAATGATCAATATATCCATCAAACATAGACCCAGACTCGCACGCTTCAATAACAGAATAAGCTGCAACAAAGTTGAAACTTGTTAATCTTAGTAAAGCAAAAATTATATTAAAAATTTATATAAAAAGAAACATAATTAATTATTCCTAATTATACCTAGAAATCCCTCTAGGGACATAGAAATCCCTCTAGGGACATAGAAATCTCTCTCTCTAGGGACCTAGAAATCCCTCTACGGACCTAGATATCCCTCTCAAAATCCTGTAACACGCTCTAGAATCCCTATAAATCCCTCTAGGAACATTGAAATCCCTCTAGGGACCTAGAAATCTATCCCTCTAGGGAGCTAGAAATCTCTCTAGGGACATAGAAATCCCTCTAGGGACCTAGAAATCCCTCTAGGGACATTGAAATCCCTCTAGGGACCTAGAAATCTATCCCTCTAGAGACCTAGAAATCCCTCTAGCGACATAGAAATCTCTCTAGCGACATAGAAATCCCTCTAGGGACATAGAAATCTCTCTCTCTAGGGACCTAGAAATCCCTCTAGGGACATAGAAATCCCTCTAGGGACCTAGAAATCCCTCTAGGGACATAGAAATCCCTCTAGGGACATAGAAATCTCTCTCTCTAGGGACCTAGAAATCCCTCTAGGGACATAGAAATCCCTCTAGGGACCTAGAAATCCCTCTAGGGACATAGAAATCCCTCTAGGGACATAGAAATCTATCCCTCTAGGGACATAGAAATCCCTCTAGGGACATAGAAATCTATCCCTCTAGGGACATAGAAATCCCTCTAGGGACCTAGAAATCCCTCTAGCGACATAGAAATCCCTCTAGCGACATAGAAATCCCTCTAGGGAAATAGTATTAGGAATATTTTGAACAACACGCCCCGGGTGCATCTCGTCAGCTCGTAGGGGAGGCGGCCCATGGGTGGTAGATCTGGGGTTGTAGGTTGAAATTCGTTGCAAGTTCACCCCGGCTAAGTCCGATATGGACTCACTCACCAACAATGTGAGCGACCCCCCAGACTTGCTTGAGGGATGTTACGTAGGTTGGAACGCCCTACTAACATTACGTTTCACTTAAACAATATCTCTAATAGTCAAGGATCTTTCTAAGGTAAAACGCTCGTTATCCGAAGGTAAACTATTCCCCAGTACGGATCTCCGGGTGGGGTATGCTCCAGGGGATTGGTGCAAGTTGAAATATAGAGATTTACGTAGAGAGAAACTCACTAAGAATCACTTAGTGAATTAAATATTCAGAGGCTGATAGGGAAGATCGATTTGTAATAATATTAATAAATCAAGATTGATGAAATTAATAGAGTAAGAAAGAAAATGTTAGTAAAGATGACTAGAAGTACTCTCTTACTACAACCACAGGCTACATTTACTATCACAATATTTGAACAGAAAACACCACAACACACAACATCTCAATACACAACACCACAACAAGCAACATCTCAATGCAAAACGCCACATCTCAATACACAACCCCTCAACACACAACGCCCCAATACACAACACCACAAGACACAGCCCAAGTCTGCTAATGAACTTGTGACGTAACCGGGAGCCATTACTTATTTAAATATTCGAACCTCCGTTAATTGTTTCGGTATTTATAATTTTTTTTTTTTTTTATATGTTGATAAGGATTTTACAGAAGGGATTTAGTTTTACCACAGCCACTTAATATATATTATAGGCAAATGACAGCTACTATAACTCTGCGAAGAAATTGGTCTATACCCAAATTATAACAAGACCAAACTAATGACCAATAGTTCAAGGGAAGATATAAAAAAAAATGAACAAATTCACCCTGGAATACGTGGAGGGATATGTTAACTAGGGCCATTGGTTTCCTTTTCAGATCCTTTCAAGTTCTGGTCTCTAAAGTACATAACGAAAGGAAACATAACTTGTTAAACTTATGTATAAAAAAAGTAAAAACATATATGTTAGATCAATTAGTGATATCAATAAATAATATATATCACGTTACTTAAGCTAATTGCAGCTGTCTTTCTTAGAATAATAGATCAGCTTACAGGCATTTTGAGGAGTGATAGTGCATGCAATGGTAGAGGCTAGCTGCAAGTGTCTTTCCTAGAATAATAGATCAGCTAGCAGCAGGTGTCATTCTTAGAAGTTAGTTAAGCATAATCATTCGCTATATATCGCCCCTCCTCCTCTTTATAGCAAATTCAAACCATAAACCATTCCTGTGGATGGTTCGCTTCACTGAATCCAGTAGCAGGAATGGCTGCCTGCTAATGCAATCAGTGTAGCCCTATAAACCACTTTACTCTTTTTTTTACTCACGTGATTCGTGGTAGTGGAGTTGTATGTTCTTCTGCAATGCTAAAAACTCTAAAAGACTTTTGGCGATTAGGATTCTTTGATATTTCCCAAAATTCACTAATAGTCCATCTCTTGTTTTAAAATGGCTATTCCTTCGAAAACCAAGTTGACGAATGAAAAAAATTTCGTTTTTTCTTTTATCAAATTACACTCAAGTATCATAACAACAGACTAATTTTTATTTTATTGTTATCCGTTTAACAAATTTTGAATGAATAGTATTAGGAATATTTTGAACAACACGCCCCGGGTGCATCTCGTCAGCTCGTAGGGGAGGCGGCCCATGGGTGGTAGATCTGGGGTTGTAGGTTGAAATTCGTTGCAAGTTCACCCCGGCTAAGTCCGATATGGACTCACTCACCAACAATGTGAGCGACCCCCCAGACTTGCTTGAGGGATGTTACGTAGGTTGGAACGCCCTACTAACATTACGTTTCACTTAAACAATATCTCTAATAGTCAAGGATCTTTCTAAGGTAAAACGCTCGTTATCCGAAGGTAAACTATTCCCCAGTACGGATCTCCGGGTGGGGTATGCTCCAGGGGATTGGTGCAAGTTGAAATATAGAGATTTACGTAGAGAGAAACTCACTAAGAATCACTTAGTGAATTAAATATTCAGAGGCTGATAGGGAAGATCGATTTGTAATAATATTAATAAATCAAGATTGATGAAATTAATAGAGTAAGAAAGAAAATGTTAGTAAAGATGACTAGAAGTACTCTCTTACTACAACCACAGGCTACATTAAAACATATATGTTAGATCAATTAGTGATATCAATAAATAATATATATCACGTTACTTAAGCTAATTGCAGCTGTCTTTCTTAGAATAATAGATCAGCTTACAGGCATTTTGAGGAGTGATAGTGCATGCAATGGTAGAGGCTAGCTGCAAGTGTCTTTCCTAGAATAATAGATCAGCTAGCAGCAGGTGTCATTCTTAGAAGTTAGTTAAGCATAATCATTCGCTATATATCGCCCCTCCTCCTCTTTATAGCAATAGACTGCCTCTACTCTACTGTGATCATCCTTTCTCAACACTATTTCCTAGTATGAATATTTCCTCAGAATAAATTTTGTTTAATTTGATTATTCCTTAATTTCATCATTCTTTTTATTAAAAACAGATGTCTCTTGCCGAAACATCAAATAAGCTTAACCGATTTTCAGTGTACAAAATACTGGATCAGTTAGAAAATGGGAGAATTTATATCATTGCAAGAATGGAAATGAAGGAAACACAATATGAAAAATATTTACAAACTATCTTAGAGGGATTGTTGTCAGCATTTACGAAAGTGTACTTAGACCACTATGATGGTAAGTACGACACAAATAATAATTACTAATATGTTGATTATGCTAAAAGAATATTAATTCCAGCTTTGTTTTCAGGCTCGCTGAAGTTAATGTATTTCGGTAAAGAAAATAACTGTTATCAGTTAAAATTATTAAAAGGAAAGAGGTGATTCTTTACGGTGATGGGTAACATTATTTTTATCTGAATGGAACTTGGAGGAAGTAAAAGAAGAAGAAAATACTTACCTATGAGATAGGCAGGATTCCAAACCACCCACGAGGTTCTGCCTGTGGTTTCGTTACCCATTTTTTATAGTGGATGGTTCGCTTCACTGAATCCAGTAGCAGGAATGGCTGCCTGCTAATGCAATCAGTGTAGCCCTATAAACCACTTTACTCTTTTTTTTACTCACGTGATTCGTGGTAGTGGAGTTGTATGTTCTTCTGCAATGCTAAAAACTCTAAAAGACTTTTGGCGATTAGGATTCTTTGATATTTCCCAAAATTCACTAATAGTCCATCTCTTGTTTTAAAATGGCTATTCCTTCGAAAACCAAGTTGACGAATGAAAAAAATTTCGTTTTTTCTTTTATCAAATTACACTCAAGTATCATAACAACAGACTAATTTTTATTTTATTGTTATCCGTTTAACAAATTTTGAATGAATAGTATTAGGAATATTTTGAACAACACGCCCCGGGTGCATCTCGTCAGCTCGTAGGGGAGGCGGCCCATGGGTGGTAGATCTGGGGTTGTAGGTTGAAATTCGTTGCAAGTTCACCCCGGCTAAGTCCGATATGGACTCACTCACCAACAATGTGAGCGACCCCCCAGACTTGCTTGAGGGATGTTACGTAGGTTGGAACGCCCTACTAACATTACGTTTCACTTAAACAATATCTCTAATAGTCAAGGATCTTTCTAAGGTAAAACGCTCGTTATCCGAAGGTAAACTATTCCCCAGTACGGATCTCCGGGTGGGGTATGCTCCAGGGGATTGGTGCAAGTTGAAATATAGAGATTTACGTAGAGAGAAACTCACTAAGAATCACTTAGTGAATTAAATATTCAGAGGCTGATAGGGAAGATCGATTTGTAATAATATTAATAAATCAAGATTGATGAAATTAATAGAGTAAGAAAGAAAATGTTAGTAAAGATGACTAGAAGTACTCTCTTACTACAACCACAGGCTACATTTACTATCACAATATTTGAACAGAAAACACCACAACACACAACATCTCAATACACAACACCACAACAAGCAACATCTCAATGCAAAACGCCACATCTCAATACACAACCCCTCAACACACAACGCCCCAATACACAACACCACAAGACACAGCCCAAGTCTGCTAATGAACTTGTGACGTAACCGGGAGCCATTACTTATTTAAATATTCGAACCTCCGTTAATTGTTTCGGTATTTATAATTTTTTTTTTTTTATATGTTGATAAGGATTTTACAGAAGGGATTTAGTTTTACCACAGCCACTTAATATATATTATAGGCAAATGACAGCTACTATAACTCTGCGAAGAAATTGGTCTATACCCAAATTATAACAAGACCAAACTAATGACCAATAGTTCAAGGGAAGATATAAAAAAAAATGAACAAATTCACCCTGGAATACGTGGAGGGATATGTTAACTAGGGCCATTGGTTTCCTTTTCAGATCCTTTCAAGTTCTGGTCTCTAAAGTACATAACGAAAGGAAACATAACTTGTTAAACTTATGTATAAAAAAAGTAAAAACATATATGTTAGATCAATTAGTGATATCAATAAATAATATATATCACGTTACTTAAGCTAATTGCAGCTGTCTTTCTTAGAATAATAGATCAGCTTACAGGCATTTTGAGGAGTGATAGTGCATGCAATGGTAGAGGCTAGCTGCAAGTGTCTTTCCTAGAATAATAGATCAGCTAGCAGCAGGTGTCATTCTTAGAAGTTAGTTAAGCATAATCATTCGCTATATATCGCCCCTCCTCCTCTTTATAGCAAATTCAAACCATAAACCATTCCTGTGGATGGTTCGCTTCACTGAATCCAGTAGCAGGAATGGCTGCCTGCTAATGCAATCAGTGTAGCCCTATAAACCACTTTACTCTTTTTTTTACTCACGTGATTCGTGGTAGTGGAGTTGTATGTTCTTCTGCAATGCTAAAAACTCTAAAAGACTTTTGGCGATTAGGATTCTTTGATATTTCCCAAAATTCACTAATAGTCCATCTCTTGTTTTAAAATGGCTATTCCTTCGAAAACCAAGTTGACGAATGAAAAAAATTTCGTTTTTTCTTTTATCAAATTACACTCAAGTATCATAACAACAGACTAATTTTTATTTTATTGTTATCCGTTTAACAAATTTTGAATGAATAGTATTAGGAATATTTTGAACAACACGCCCCGGGTGCATCTCGTCAGCTCGTAGGGGAGGCGGCCCATGGGTGGTAGATCTGGGGTTGTAGGTTGAAATTCGTTGCAAGTTCACCCCGGCTAAGTCCGATATGGACTCACTCACCAACAATGTGAGCGACCCCCCAGACTTGCTTGAGGGATGTTACGTAGGTTGGAACGCCCTACTAACATTACGTTTCACTTAAACAATATCTCTAATAGTCAAGGATCTTTCTAAGGTAAAACGCTCGTTATCCGAAGGTAAACTATTCCCCAGTACGGATCTCCGGGTGGGGTATGCTCCAGGGGATTGGTGCAAGTTGAAATATAGAGATTTACGTAGAGAGAAACTCACTAAGAATCACTTAGTGAATTAAATATTCAGAGGCTGATAGGGAAGATCGATTTGTAATAATATTAATAAATCAAGATTGATGAAATTAATAGAGTAAGAAAGAAAATGTTAGTAAAGATGACTAGAAGTACTCTCTTACTACAACCACAGGCTACATTAAAACATATATGTTAGATCAATTAGTGATATCAATAAATAATATATATCACGTTACTTAAGCTAATTGCAGCTGTCTTTCTTAGAATAATAGATCAGCTTACAGGCATTTTGAGGAGTGATAGTGCATGCAATGGTAGAGGCTAGCTGCAAGTGTCTTTCCTAGAATAATAGATCAGCTAGCAGCAGGTGTCATTCTTAGAAGTTAGTTAAGCATAATCATTCGCTATATATCGCCCCTCCTCCTCTTTATAGCAATAGACTGCCTCTACTCTACTGTGATCATCCTTTCTCAACACTATTTCCTAGTATGAATATTTCCTCAGAATAAATTTTGTTTAATTTGATTATTCCTTAATTTCATCATTCTTTTTATTAAAAACAGATGTCTCTTGCCGAAACATCAAATAAGCTTAACCGATTTTCAGTGTACAAAATACTGGATCAGTTAGAAAATGAGAGAATTTATATCATTGCAAGAATGGAAATGAAGGAAACACAATATGAAAAATATTTACAAACTATCTTAGAGGGATTGTTGTCAGCATTTACGAAAGTGTACTTAGACCACTATGATGGTAAGTACGACACAAATAATAATTACTAATATGTTGATTATGCTAAAAGAATATTAATTCCAGCTTTGTTTTCAGGCTCGCTGAAGTTAATGTATTTCGGTAAAGAAAATAACTGTTATCAGTTAAAATTATTAAAAGGAAAGAGGTGATTCTTTACGGTGATGGGTAACATTATTTTTATCTGAATGGAACTTGGAGGAAGTAAAAGAAGAAGAAAATACTTACCTATGAGATAGGCAGGATTCCAAACCACCCACGAGGTTCTGCCTGTGGTTTCGTTACCCATTTTTTATAGTGGATGGTTCGCTTCACTGAATCCAGTAGCAGGAATGGCTGCCTGCTAATGCAATCAGTGTAGCCCTATAAACCACTTTACTCTTTTTTTTACTCACGTGATTCGTGGTAGTGGAGTTGTATGTTCTTCTGCAATGCTAAAAACTCTAAAAGACTTTTGGCGATTAGGATTCTTTGATATTTCCCAAAATTCACTAATAGTCCATCTCTTGTTTTAAAATGGCTATTCCTTCGAAAACCAAGTTGACGAATGAAAAAAATTTCGTTTTTTCTTTTATCAAATTACACTCAAGTATCATAACAACAGACTAATTTTTATTTTATTGTTATCCGTTTAACAAATTTTGAATGAATAGTATTAGGAATATTTTGAACAACACGCCCCGGGTGCATCTCGTCAGCTCGTAGGGGAGGCGGCCCATGGGTGGTAGATCTGGGGTTGTAGGTTGAAATTCGTTGCAAGTTCACCCCGGCTAAGTCCGATATGGACTCACTCACCAACAATGTGAGCGACCCCCCAGACTTGCTTGAGGGATGTTACGTAGGTTGGAACGCCCTACTAACATTACGTTTCACTTAAACAATATCTCTAATAGTCAAGGATCTTTCTAAGGTAAAACGCTCGTTATCCGAAGGTAAACTATTCCCCAGTACGGATCTCCGGGTGGGGTATGCTCCAGGGGATTGGTGCAAGTTTAAATATAGAGATTTACGTAGAGAGAAACTCACTAAGAATCACTTAGTGAATTAAATATTCAGAGGCTGATAGGGAAGATCGATTTGTAATAATATTAATAAATCAAGATTGATGAAATTAATAGAGTAAGAAAGAAAATGTTAGTAAAGATGACTAGAAGTACTCTCTTACTACAACCACAGGCTACATTTACTATCACAATATTTGAACAGAAAACACCACAACACACAACATCTCAATACACAACACCACAACAAGCAACATCTCAATGCAAAACGCCACATCTCAATACACAACCCCTCAACACACAACGCCCCAATACACAACACCACAAGACACAGCCCAAGTCTGCTAATGAACTTGTGACGTAACCGGGAGCCATTACTTATTTAAATATTCGAACCTCCGTTAATTGTTTCGGTATTTATAATTTTTTTTTTTTTATATGTTGATAAGGATTTTACAGAAGGGATTTAGTTTTACCACAGCCACTTAATATATATTATAGGCAAATGACAGCTACTATAACTCTGCGAAGAAATTGGTCTATACCCAAATTATAACAAGACCAAACTAATGACCAATAGTTCAAGGGAAGATATAAAAAAAAATGAACAAATTCACCCTGGAATACGTGGAGGGATATGTTAACTAGGGCCATTGGTTTCCTTTTCAGATCCTTTCAAGTTCTGGTCTCTAAAGTACATAACGAAAGGAAACATAACTTGTTAAACTTATGTATAAAAAAAGTAAAAACATATATGTTAGATCAATTAGTGATATCAATAAATAATATATATCACGTTACTTAAGCTAATTGCAGCTGTCTTTCTTAGAATAATAGATCAGCTTACAGGCATTTTGAGGAGTGATAGTGCATGATAGTGATAGATTTCATCATTCTTTTTATTAAAAACAGATGTCTCTTGCCGAAACATCAAATAAGCTTAACCGATTTTCAGTGTACAAAATACTGGATCAGTTAGAAAATGGGAGAATTTATATCATTGCAAGAATGGAAATGAAGGAAACACAATATGAAAAATATTTACAAACTATCTTAGAGGGATTGTTGTCAGCATTTACGAAAGTGTACTTAGACCACTATGATGGTAAGTACGACACAAATAATAATTACTAATATGTTGATTATGCTAAAAGAATATTAATTCCAGCTTTGTTTTCAGGCTCGCTGAAGTTAATGTATTTCGGTAAAGAAAATAACTGTTATCAGTTAAAATTATTAAAAGGAAAGAGGTGATTCTTTACGGTGATGGGTAACATTATTTTTATCTGAATGGAACTTGGAGGAAGTAAAAGAAGAAGAAAATACTTACCTATGAGATAGGCAGGATTCCAAACCACCCACGAGGTTCTGCCTGTGGTTTCGTTACCCATTTTTTATAGTGGATGGTTCGCTTCACTGAATCCAGTAGCAGGAATGGCTGCCTGCTAATGCAATCAGTGTAGCCCTATAAACCACTTTACTCTTTTTTTTACTCACGTGATTCGTGGTAGTGGAGTTGTATGTTCTTCTGCAATGCTAAAAACTCTAAAAGACTTTTGGCGATTAGGATTCTTTGATATTTCCCAAAATTCACTAATAGTCCATCTCTTGTTTTAAAATGGCTATTCCTTCGAAAACCAAGTTGACGAATGAAAAAAATTTCGTTTTTTCTTTTATCAAATTACACTCAAGTATCATAACAACAGACTAATTTTTATTTTATTGTTATCCGTTTAACAAATTTTGAATGAATAGTATTAGGAATATTTTGAACAACACGCCCCGGGTGCATCTCGTCAGCTCGTAGGGGAGGCGGCCCATGGGTGGTAGATCTGGGGTTGTAGGTTGAAATTCGTTGCAAGTTCACCCCGGCTAAGTCCGATATGGACTCACTCACCAACAATGTGAGCGACCCCCCAGACTTGCTTGAGGGATGTTACGTAGGTTGGAACGCCCTACTAACATTACGTTTCACTTAAACAATATCTCTAATAGTCAAGGATCTTTCTAAGGTAAAACGCTCGTTATCCGAAGGTAAACTATTCCCCAGTACGGATCTCCGGGTGGGGTATGCTCCAGGGGATTGGTGCAAGTTTAAATATAGAGATTTACGTAGAGAGAAACTCACTAAGAATCACTTAGTGAATTAAATATTCAGAGGCTGATAGGGAAGATCGATTTGTAATAATATTAATAAATCAAGATTGATGAAATTAATAGAGTAAGAAAGAAAATGTTAGTAAAGATGACTAGAAGTACTCTCTTACTACAACCACAGGCTACATTTACTATCACAATATTTGAACAGAAAACACCACAACACACAACATCTCAATACACAACACCACAACAAGCAACATCTCAATGCAAAACGCCACATCTCAATACACAACCCCTCAACACACAACGCCCCAATACACAACACCACAAGACACAGCCCAAGTCTGCTAATGAACTTGTGACGTAACCGGGAGCCATTACTTATTTAAATATTCGAACCTCCGTTAATTGTTTCGGTATTTATAATTTTTTTTTTTTTATATGTTGATAAGGATTTTACAGAAGGGATTTAGTTTTACCACAGCCACTTAATATATATTATAGGCAAATGACAGCTACTATAACTCTGCGAAGAAATTGGTCTATACCCAAATTATAACAAGACCAAACTAATGACCAATAGTTCAAGGGAAGATATAAAAAAAAATGAACAAATTCACCCTGGAATACGTGGAGGGATATGTTAACTAGGGCCATTGGTTTCCTTTTCAGATCCTTTCAAGTTCTGGTCTCTAAAGTACATAACGAAAGGAAACATAACTTGTTAAACTTATGTATAAAAAAAGTAAAAACATATATGTTAGATCAATTAGTGATATCAATAAATAATATATATCACGTTACTTAAGCTAATTGCAGCTGTCTTTCTTAGAATAATAGATCAGCTTACAGGCATTTTGAGGAGTGATAGTGCATGATAGTGATAGATTTCATCATTCTTTTTATTAAAAACAGATGTCTCTTGCCGAAACATCAAATAAGCTTAACCGATTTTCAGTGTACAAAATACTGGATCAGTTAGAAAATGGGAGAATTTATATCATTGCAAGAATGGAAATGAAGGAAACACAATATGAAAAATATTTACAAACTATCTTAGAGGGATTGTTGTCAGCATTTACGAAAGTGTACTTAGACCACTATGATGGTAAGTACGACACAAATAATAATTACTAATATGTTGATTATGCTAAAAGAATATTAATTCCAGCTTTGTTTTCAGGCTCGCTGAAGTTAATGTATTTCGGTAAAGAAAATAACTGTTATCAGTTAAAATTATTAAAAGGAAAGAGGTGATTCTTTACGGTGATGGGTAACATTATTTTTATCTGAATGGAACTTGGAGGAAGTAAAAGAAGAAGAAAATACTTACCTATGAGATAGGCAGGATTCCAAACCACCCACGAGGTTCTGCCTGTGGTTTCGTTACCCATTTTTTATAGTGGATGGTTCGCTTCACTGAATCCAGTAGCAGGAATGGCTGCCTGCTAATGCAATCAGTGTAGCCCTATAAACCACTTTACTCTTTTTTTTACTCACGTGATTCGTGGTAGTGGAGTTGTATGTTCTTCTGCAATGCTAAAAACTCTAAAAGACTTTTGGCGATTAGGATTCTTTGATATTTCCCAAAATTCACTAATAGTCCATCTCTTGTTTTAAAATGGCTATTCCTTCGAAAACCAAGTTGACGAATGAAAAAAATTTCGTTTTTTCTTTTATCAAATTACACTCAAGTATCATAACAACAGACTAATTTTTATTTTATTGTTATCCGTTTAACAAATTTTGAATGAATAGTATTAGGAATATTTTGAACAACACGCCCCGGGTGCATCTCGTCAGCTCGTAGGGGAGGCGGCCCATGGGTGGTAGATCTGGGGTTGTAGGTTGAAATTCGTTGCAAGTTCACCCCGGCTAAGTCCGATATGGACTCACTCACCAACAATGTGAGCGACCCCCCAGACTTGCTTGAGGGATGTTACGTAGGTTGGAACGCCCTACTAACATTACGTTTCACTTAAACAATATCTCTAATAGTCAAGGATCTTTCTAAGGTAAAACGCTCGTTATCCGAAGGTAAACTATTCCCCAGTACGGATCTCCGGGTGGGGTATGCTCCAGGGGATTGGTGCAAGTTGAAATATAGAGATTTACGTAGAGAGAAACTCACTAAGAATCACTTAGTGAATTAAATATTCAGAGGCTGATAGGGAAGATCGATTTGTAATAATATTAATAAATCAAGATTGATGAAATTAATAGAGTAAGAAAGAAAATGTTAGTAAAGATGACTAGAAGTACTCTCTTACTACAACCACAGGCTACATTTACTATCACAATATTTGAACAGAAAACACCACAACACACAACATCTCAATACACAACACCACAACAAGCAACATCTCAATGCAAAACGCCACATCTCAATACACAACCCCTCAACACACAACGCCCCAATACACAACACCACAAGACACAGCCCAAGTCTGCTAATGAACTTGTGACGTAACCGGGAGCCATTACTTATTTAAATATTCGAACCTCCGTTAATTGTTTCGGTATTTATAATTTTTTTTTTTTTATATGTTGATAAGGATTTTACAGAAGGGATTTAGTTTTACCACAGCCACTTAATATATATTATAGGCAAATGACAGCTACTATAACTCTGCGAAGAAATTGGTCTATACCCAAATTATAACAAGACCAAACTAATGACCAATAGTTCAAGGGAAGATATAAAAAAAAATGAACAAATTCACCCTGGAATACGTGGAGGGATATGTTAACTAGGGCCATTGGTTTCCTTTTCAGATCCTTTCAAGTTCTGGTCTCTAAAGTACATAACGAAAGGAAACATAACTTGTTAAACTTATGTATAAAAAAAGTAAAAACATATATGTTAGATCAATTAGTGATATCAATAAATAATATATATCACGTTACTTAAGCTAATTGCAGCTGTCTTTCTTAGAATAATAGATCAGCTTACAGGCATTTTGAGGAGTGATAGTGCATGCAATGGTAGAGGCTAGCTGCAAGTGTCTTTCCTAGAATAATAGATCAGCTAGCAGCAGGTGTCATTCTTAGAAGTTAGTTAAGCATAATCATTCGCTATATATCGCCCCTCCTCCTCTTTATAGCAATAGACTGCCTCTACTCTACTGTGATCATCCTTTCTCAACACTATTTCCTAGTATGAATATTTCCTCAGAATAAATTTTGTTTAATTTGATTATTCCTTAATTTCATCATTCTTTTTATTAAAAACAGATGTCTCTTGCCGAAACATCAAATAAGCTTAACCGATTTTCAGTGTACAAAATACTGGATCAGTTAGAAAATGGGAGAATTTATATCATTGCAAGAATGGAAATGAAGGAAACACAATATGAAAAATATTTACAAACTATCTTAGAGGGATTGTTGTCAGCATTTACGAAAGTGTACTTAGACCACTATGATGGTAAGTACGACACAAATAATAATTACTAATATGTTGATTATGCTAAAAGAATATTAATTCCAGCTTTGTTTTCAGGCTCGCTGAAGTTAATGTATTTCGGTAAAGAAAATAACTGTTATCAGTTAAAATTATTAAAAGGAAAGAGGTGATTCTTTACGGTGATGGGTAACATTATTTTTATCTGAATGGAACTTGGAGGAAGTAAAAGAAGAAGAAAATACTTACCTATGAGATAGGCAGGATTCCAAACCACCCACGAGGTTCTGCCTGTGGTTTCGTTACCCATTTTTTATAGTGGATGGTTCGCTTCACTGAATCCAGTAGCAGGAATGGCTGCCTGCTAATGCAATCAGTGTAGCCCTATAAACCACTTTACTCTTTTTTTTACTCACGTGATTCGTGGTAGTGGAGTTGTATGTTCTTCTGCAATGCTAAAAACTCTAAAAGACTTTTGGCGATTAGGATTCTTTGATATTTCCCAAAATTCACTAATAGTCCATCTCTTGTTTTAAAATGGCTATTCCTTCGAAAACCAAGTTGACGAATGAAAAAAATTTCGTTTTTTCTTTTATCAAATTACACTCAAGTATCATAACAACAGACTAATTTTTATTTTATTGTTATCCGTTTAACAAATTTTGAATGAATAGTATTAGGAATATTTTGAACAACACGCCCCGGGTGCATCTCGTCAGCTCGTAGGGGAGGCGGCCCATGGGTGGTAGATCTGGGGTTGTAGGTTGAAATTCGTTGCAAGTTCACCCCGGCTAAGTCCGATATGGACTCACTCACCAACAATGTGAGCGACCCCCCAGACTTGCTTGAGGGATGTTACGTAGGTTGGAACGCCCTACTAACATTACGTTTCACTTAAACAATATCTCTAATAGTCAAGGATCTTTATAAGGTAAAACGCTCGTTATCCGAAGGTAAACTATTCCCCAGTACGGATCTCCGGGTGGGGTATGCTCCAGGGGATTGGTGCAAGTTGAAATATAGAGATTTACGTAGAGAGAAACTCACTAAGAATCACTTAGTGAATTAAATATTCAGAGGCTGATAGGGAAGATCGATTTGTAATAATATTAATAAATCAAGATTGATGAAATTAATAGAGTAAGAAAGAAAATGTTAGTAAAGATGACTAGAAGTACTCTCTTACTACAACCACAGGCTACATTTACTATCACAATATTTGAACAGAAAACACCACAACACACAACATCTCAATACACAACACCACAACAAGCAACATCTCAATGCAAAACGCCACATCTCAATACACAACCCCTCAACACACAACGCCCCAATACACAACACCACAAGACACAGCCCAAGTCTGCTAATGAACTTGTGACGTAACCGGGAGCCATTACTTATTTAAATATTCGAACCTCCGTTAATTGTTTCGGTATTTATAATTTTTTTTTTTTTTATATGTTGATAAGGATTTTACAGAAGGGATTTAGTTTTACCACAGCCACTTAATATATATTATAGGCAAATGACAGCTACTATAACTCTGCGAAGAAATTGGTCTATACCCAAATTATAACAAGACCAAACTAATGACCAATAGTTCAAGGGAAGATATAAAAAAAAATGAACAAATTCACCCTGGAATACGTGGAGGGATATGTTAACTAGGGCCATTGGTTTCCTTTTCAGATCCTTTCAAGTTCTGGTCTCTAAAGTACATAACGAAAGGAAACATAACTTGTTAAACTTATGTATAAAAAAAGTAAAAACATATATGTTAGATCAATTAGTGATATCAATAAATAATATATATCACGTTACTTAAGCTAATTGCAGCTGTCTTTCTTAGAATAATAGATCAGCTTACAGGCATTTTGAGGAGTGATAGTGCATGCAATGGTAGAGGCTAGCTGCAAGTGTCTTTCCTAGAATAATAGATCAGCTAGCAGCAGGTGTCATTCTTAGAAGTTAGTTAAGCATAATCATTCGCTATATATCGCCCCTCCTCCTCTTTATAGCAATAGACTGCCTCTACTCTACTGTGATCATCCTTTCTCAACACTATTTCCTAGTATGAATATTTCCTCAGAATAAATTTTGTTTAATTTGATTATTCCTTAATTTCATCATTCTTTTTATTAAAAACAGATGTCTCTTGCCGAAACATCAAATAAGCTTAACCGATTTTCAGTGTACAAAATACTGGATCAGTTAGAAAATGGGAGAATTTATATCATTGCAAGAATGGAAATGAAGGAAACACAATATGAAAAATATTTACAAACTATCTTAGAGGGATTGTTGTCAGCATTTACGAAAGTGTACTTAGACCACTATGATGGTAAGTACGACACAAATAATAATTACTAATATGTTGATTATGCTAAAAGAATATTAATTCCAGCTTTGTTTTCAGGCTCGCTGAAGTTAATGTATTTCGGTAAAGAAAATAACTGTTATCAGTTAAAATTATTAAAAGGAAAGAGGTGATTCTTTACGGTGATGGGTAACATTATTTTTATCTGAATGGAACTTGGAGGAAGTAAAAGAAGAAGAAAATACTTA
The DNA here is from genome assembly GCA_964056705.1 of Troilus luridus. NCBI lineage: Eukaryota > Metazoa > Arthropoda > Insecta > Hemiptera > Pentatomidae > Troilus > Troilus luridus. The sequence goes on from OZ057413.1 coordinate 58,743,325, forward strand.
CCTATGAGATAGGCAGGATTCCAAACCACCCACGAGGTTCTGCCTGTGGTTTCGTTACCCATTTTTTATAGTGGATGGTTCGCTTCACTGAATCCAGTAGCAGGAATGGCTGCCTGCTAATGCAATCAGTGTAGCCCTATAAACCACTTTACTCTTTTTTTTACTCACGTGATTCGTGGTAGTGGAGTTGTATGTTCTTCTGCAATGCTAAAAACTCTAAAAGACTTTTGGCGATTAGGATTCTTTGATATTTCCCAAAATTCACTAATAGTCCATCTCTTGTTTTAAAATGGCTATTCCTTCGAAAACCAAGTTGACGAATGAAAAAAATTTCGTTTTTTCTTTTATCAAATTACACTCAAGTATCATAACAACAGACTAATTTTTATTTTATTGTTATCCGTTTAACAAATTTTGAATGAATAGTATTAGGAATATTTTGAACAACACGCCCCGGGTGCATCTCGTCAGCTCGTAGGGGAGGCGGCCCATGGGTGGTAGATCTGGGGTTGTAGGTTGAAATTCGTTGCAAGTTCACCCCGGCTAAGTCCGATATGGACTCACTCACCAACAATGTGAGCGACCCCCCAGACTTGCTTGAGGGATGTTACGTAGGTTGGAACGCCCTACTAACATTACGTTTCACTTAAACAATATCTCTAATAGTCAAGGATCTTTATAAGGTAAAACGCTCGTTATCCGAAGGTAAACTATTCCCCAGTACGGATCTCCGGGTGGGGTATGCTCCAGGGGATTGGTGCAAGTTGAAATATAGAGATTTACGTAGAGAGAAACTCACTAAGAATCACTTAGTGAATTAAATATTCAGAGGCTGATAGGGAAGATCGATTTGTAATAATATTAATAAATCAAGATTGATGAAATTAATAGAGTAAGAAAGAAAATGTTAGTAAAGATGACTAGAAGTACTCTCTTACTACAACCACAGGCTACATTTACTATCACAATATTTGAACAGAAAACACCACAACACACAACATCTCAATACACAACACCACAACAAGCAACATCTCAATGCAAAACGCCACATCTCAATACACAACCCCTCAACACACAACGCCCCAATACACAACACCACAAGACACAGCCCAAGTCTGCTAATGAACTTGTGACGTAACCGGGAGCCATTACTTATTTAAATATTCGAACCTCCGTTAATTGTTTCGGTATTTATAATTTTTTTTTTTTTATATGTTGATAAGGATTTTACAGAAGGGATTTAGTTTTACCACAGCCACTTAATATATATTATAGGCAAATGACAGCTACTATAACTCTGCGAAGAAATTGGTCTATACCCAAATTATAACAAGACCAAACTAATGACCAATAGTTCAAGGGAAGATATAAAAAAAAATGAACAAATTCACCCTGGAATACGTGGAGGGATATGTTAACTAGGGCCATTGGTTTCCTTTTCAGATCCTTTCAAGTTCTGGTCTCTAAAGTACATAACGAAAGGAAACATAACTTGTTAAACTTATGTATAAAAAAAGTAAAAACATATATGTTAGATCAATTAGTGATATCAATAAATAATATATATCACGTTACTTAAGCTAATTGCAGCTGTCTTTCTTAGAATAATAGATCAGCTTACAGGCATTTTGAGGAGTGATAGTGCATGCAATGGTAGAGGCTAGCTGCAAGTGTCTTTCCTAGAATAATAGATCAGCTAGCAGCAGGTGTCATTCTTAGAAGTTAGTTAAGCATAATCATTCGCTATATATCGCCCCTCCTCCTCTTTATAGCAATAGACTGCCTCTACTCTACTGTGATCATCCTTTCTCAACACTATTTCCTAGTATGAATATTTCCTCAGAATAAATTTTGTTTAATTTGATTATTCCTTAATTTCATCATTCTTTTTATTAAAAACAGATGTCTCTTGCCGAAACATCAAATAAGCTTAACCGATTTTCAGTGTACAAAATACTGGATCAGTTAGAAAATGGGAGAATTTATATCATTGCAAGAATGGAAATGAAGGAAACACAATATGAAAAATATTTACAAACTATCTTAGAGGGATTGTTGTCAGCATTTACGAAAGTGTACTTAGACCACTATGATGGTAAGTACGACACAAATAATAATTACTAATATGTTGATTATGCTAAAAGAATATTAATTCCAGCTTTGTTTTCAGGCTCGCTGAAGTTAATGTATTTCGGTAAAGAAAATAACTGTTATCAGTTAAAATTATTAAAAGGAAAGAGGTGATTCTTTACGGTGATGGGTAACATTATTTTTATCTGAATGGAACTTGGAGGAAGTAAAAGAAGAAGAAAATACTTACCTATGAGATAGGCAGGATTCCAAACCACCCACGAGGTTCTGCCTGTGGTTTCGTTACCCATTTTTTATAGTGGATGGTTCGCTTCACTGAATCCAGTAGCAGGAATGGCTGCCTGCTAATGCAATCAGTGTAGCCCTATAAACCACTTTACTCTTTTTTTTACTCACGTGATTCGTGGTAGTGGAGTTGTATGTTCTTCTGCAATGCTAAAAACTCTAAAAGACTTTTGGCGATTAGGATTCTTTGATATTTCCCAAAATTCACTAATAGTCCATCTCTTGTTTTAAAATGGCTATTCCTTCGAAAACCAAGTTGACGAATGAAAAAAATTTCGTTTTTTCTTTTATCAAATTACACTCAAGTATCATAACAACAGACTAATTTTTATTTTATTGTTATCCGTTTAACAAATTTTGAATGAATAGTATTAGGAATATTTTGAACAACACGCCCCGGGTGCATCTCGTCAGCTCGTAGGGGAGGCGGCCCATGGGTGGTAGATCTGGGGTTGTAGGTTGAAATTCGTTGCAAGTTCACCCCGGCTAAGTCCGATATGGACTCACTCACCAACAATGTGAGCGACCCCCCAGACTTGCTTGAGGGATGTTACGTAGGTTGGAACGCCCTACTAACATTACGTTTCACTTAAACAATATCTCTAATAGTCAAGGATCTTTCTAAGGTAAAACGCTCGTTATCCGAAGGTAAACTATTCCCCAGTACGGATCTCCGGGTGGGGTATGCTCCAGGGGATTGGTGCAAGTTGAAATATAGAGATTTACGTAGAGAGAAACTCACTAAGAATCACTTAGTGAATTAAATATTCAGAGGCTGATAGGGAAGATCGATTTGTAATAATATTAATAAATCAAGATTGATGAAATTAATAGAGTAAGAAAGAAAATGTTAGTAAAGATGACTAGAAGTACTCTCTTACTACAACCACAGGCTACATTTACTATCACAATATTTGAACAGAAAACACCACAACACACAACATCTCAATACACAACACCACAACAAGCAACATCTCAATGCAAAACGCCACATCTCAATACACAACCCCTCAACACACAACGCCCCAATACACAACACCACAAGACACAGCCCAAGTCTGCTAATGAACTTGTGACGTAACCGGGAGCCATTACTTATTTAAATATTCGAACCTCCGTTAATTGTTTCGGTATTTATAATTTTTTTTTTTTTATATGTTGATAAGGATTTTACAGAAGGGATTTAGTTTTACCACAGCCACTTAATATATATTATAGGCAAATGACAGCTACTATAACTCTGCGAAGAAATTGGTCTATACCCAAATTATAACAAGACCAAACTAATGACCAATAGTTCAAGGGAAGATATAAAAAAAAATGAACAAATTCACCCTGGAATACGTGGAGGGATATGTTAACTAGGGCCATTGGTTTCCTTTTCAGATCCTTTCAAGTTCTGGTCTCTAAAGTACATAACGAAAGGAAACATAACTTGTTAAACTTATGTATAAAAAAAGTAAAAACATATATGTTAGATCAATTAGTGATATCAATAAATAATATATATCACGTTACTTAAGCTAATTGCAGCTGTCTTTCTTAGAATAATAGATCAGCTTACAGGCATTTTGAGGAGTGATAGTGCATGCAATGGTAGAGGCTAGCTGCAAGTGTCTTTCCTAGAATAATAGATCAGCTAGCAGCAGGTGTCATTCTTAGAAGTTAGTTAAGCATAATCATTCGCTATATATCGCCCCTCCTCCTCTTTATAGCAATAGACTGCCTCTACTCTACTGTGATCATCCTTTCTCAACACTATTTCCTAGTATGAATATTTCCTCAGAATAAATTTTGTTTAATTTGATTATTCCTTAATTTCATCATTCTTTTTATTAAAAACAGATGTCTCTTGCCGAAACATCAAATAAGCTTAACCGATTTTCAGTGTACAAAATACTGGATCAGTTAGAAAATGGGAGAATTTATATCATTGCAAGAATGGAAATGAAGGAAACACAATATGAAAAATATTTACAAACTATCTTAGAGGGATTGTTGTCAGCATTTACGAAAGTGTACTTAGACCACTATGATGGTAAGTACGACACAAATAATAATTACTAATATGTTGATTATGCTAAAAGAATATTAATTCCAGCTTTGTTTTCAGGCTCGCTGAAGTTAATGTATTTCGGTAAAGAAAATAACTGTTATCAGTTAAAATTATTAAAAGGAAAGAGGTGATTCTTTACGGTGATGGGTAACATTATTTTTATCTGAATGGAACTTGGAGGAAGTAAAAGAAGAAGAAAATACTTACCTATGAGATAGGCAGGATTCCAAACCACCCACGAGGTTCTGCCTGTGGTTTCGTTACCCATTTTTTATAGTGGATGGTTCGCTTCACTGAATCCAGTAGCAGGAATGGCTGCCTGCTAATGCAATCAGTGTAGCCCTATAAACCACTTTACTCTTTTTTTTACTCACGTGATTCGTGGTAGTGGAGTTGTATGTTCTTCTGCAATGCTAAAAACTCTAAAAGACTTTTGGCGATTAGGATTCTTTGATATTTCCCAAAATTCACTAATAGTCCATCTCTTGTTTTAAAATGGCTATTCCTTCGAAAACCAAGTTGACGAATGAAAAAAATTTCGTTTTTTCTTTTATCAAATTACACTCAAGTATCATAACAACAGACTAATTTTTATTTTATTGTTATCCGTTTAACAAATTTTGAATGAATAGTATTAGGAATATTTTGAACAACACGCCCCGGGTGCATCTCGTCAGCTCGTAGGGGAGGCGGCCCATGGGTGGTAGATCTGGGGTTGTAGGTTGAAATTCGTTGCAAGTTCACCCCGGCTAAGTCCGATATGGACTCACTCACCAACAATGTGAGCGACCCCCCAGACTTGCTTGAGGGATGTTACGTAGGTTGGAACGCCCTACTAACATTACGTTTCACTTAAACAATATCTCTAATAGTCAAGGATCTTTCTAAGGTAAAACGCTCGTTATCCGAAGGTAAACTATTCCCCAGTACGGATCTCCGGGTGGGGTATGCTCCAGGGGATTGGTGCAAGTTGAAATATAGAGATTTACGTAGAGAGAAACTCACTAAGAATCACTTAGTGAATTAAATATTCAGAGGCTGATAGGGAAGATCGATTTGTAATAATATTAATAAATCAAGATTGATGAAATTAATAGAGTAAGAAAGAAAATGTTAGTAAAGATGACTAGAAGTACTCTCTTACTACAACCACAGGCTACATTTACTATCACAATATTTGAACAGAAAACACCACAACACACAACATCTCAATACACAACACCACAACAAGCAACATCTCAATGCAAAACGCCACATCTCAATACACAACCCCTCAACACACAACGCCCCAATACACAACACCACAAGACACAGCCCAAGTCTGCTAATGAACTTGTGACGTAACCGGGAGCCATTACTTATTTAAATATTCGAACCTCCGTTAATTGTTTCGGTATTTATAATTTTTTTTTTTTTTATATGTTGATAAGGATTTTACAGAAGGGATTTAGTTTTACCACAGCCACTTAATATATATTATAGGCAAATGACAGCTACTATAACTCTGCGAAGAAATTGGTCTATACCCAAATTATAACAAGACCAAACTAATGACCAATAGTTCAAGGGAAGATATAAAAAAAAATGAACAAATTCACCCTGGAATACGTGGAGGGATATGTTAACTTGGGCCATTGGTTTCCTTTTCAGATCCTTTCAAGTTCTGGTCTCTAAAGTACATAACGAAAGGAAACATAACTTGTAAAACTTATGTATAAAAAAAGTAAAAACATATATGTTAGATCAATTAGTGATATCAATAAATAATATATATCACGTTACTTAAGCTAATTGCAGCTGTCTTTCTTAGAATAATAGATCAGCTTACAGGCATTTTGAGGAGTGATAGTGCATGCAATGGTAGAGGCTAGCTGCAAGTGTCTTTCCTAGAATAATAGATCAGCTAGCAGCAGGTGTCATTCTTAGAAGTTAGTTAAGCATAATCATTCGCTATATATCGCCCCTCCTCCTCTTTATAGCAATAGACTGCCTCTACTCTACTGTGATCATCCTTTCTCAACACTATTTCCTAGTATGAATATTTCCTCAGAATAAATTTTGTTTAATTTGATTATTCCTTAATTTCATCATTCTTTTTATTAAAAACAGATGTCTCTTGCCGAAACATCAAATAAGCTTAACCGATTTTCAGTGTACAAAATACTGGATCAGTTAGAAAATGGGAGAATTTATATCATTGCAAGAATGGAAATGAAGGAAACACAATATGAAAAATATTTACAAACTATCTTAGAGGGATTGTTGTCAGCATTTACGAAAGTGTACTTAGACCACTATGATGGTAAGTACGACACAAATAATAATTACTAATATGTTGATTATGCTAAAAGAATATTAATTCCAGCTTTGTTTTCAGGCTCGCTGAAGTTAATGTATTTCGGTAAAGAAAATAACTGTTATCAGTTAAAATTATTAAAAGGAAAGAGGTGATTCTTTACGGTGATGGGTAACATTATTTTTATCTGAATGGAACTTGGAGGAAGTAAAAGAAGAAGAAAATACTTACCTATGAGATAGGCAGGATTCCAAACCACCCACGAGGTTCTGCCTGTGGTTTCGTTACCCATTTTTTATAGTGGATGGTTCGCTTCACTGAATCCAGTAGCAGGAATGGCTGCCTGCTAATGCAATCAGTGTAGCCCTATAAACCACTTTACTCTTTTTTTTACTCACGTGATTCGTGGTAGTGGAGTTGTATGTTCTTCTGCAATGCTAAAAACTCTAAAAGACTTTTGGCGATTAGGATTCTTTGATATTTCCCAAAATTCACTAATAGTCCATCTCTTGTTTTAAAATGGCTATTCCTTCGAAAACCAAGTTGACGAATGAAAAAAATTTCGTTTTTTCTTTTATCAAATTACACTCAAGTATCATAACAACAGACTAATTTTTATTTTATTGTTATCCGTTTAACAAATTTTGAATGAATAGTATTAGGAATATTTTGAACAACACGCCCCGGGTGCATCTCGTCAGCTCGTAGGGGAGGCGGCCCATGGGTGGTAGATCTGGGGTTGTAGGTTGAAATTCGTTGCAAGTTCACCCCGGCTAAGTCCGATATGGACTCACTCACCAACAATGTGAGCGACCCCCCAGACTTGCTTGAGGGATGTTACGTAGGTTGGAACGCCCTACTAACATTACGTTTCACTTAAACAATATCTCTAATAGTCAAGGATCTTTCTAAGGTAAAACGCTCGTTATCCGAAGGTAAACTATTCCCCAGTACGGATCTCCGGGTGGGGTATGCTCCAGGGGATTGGTGCAAGTTGAAATATAGAGATTTACGTAGAGAGAAACTCACTAAGAATCACTTAGTGAATTAAATATTCAGAGGCTGATAGGGAAGATCGATTTGTAATAATATTAATAAATCAAGATTGATGAAATTAATAGAGTAAGAAAGAAAATGTTAGTAAAGATGACTAGAAGTACTCTCTTACTACAACCACAGGCTACATTTACTATCACAATATTTGAACAGAAAACACCACAACACACAACATCTCAATACACAACACCACAACAAGCAACATCTCAATGCAAAACGCCACATCTCAATACACAACCCCTCAACACACAACGCCCCAATACACAACACCACAAGACACAGCCCAAGTCTGCTAATGAACTTGTGACGTAACCGGGAGCCATTACTTATTTAAATATTCGAACCTCCGTTAATTGTTTCGGTATTTATAATTTTTTTTTTTTTATATGTTGATAAGGATTTTACAGAAGGGATTTAGTTTTACCACAGCCACTTAATATATATTATAGGCAAATGACAGCTACTATAACTCTGCGAAGAAATTGGTCTATACCCAAATTATAACAAGACCAAACTAATGACCAATAGTTCAAGGGAAGATATAAAAAAAAATGAACAAATTCACCCTGGAATACGTGGAGGGATATGTTAACTAGGGCCATTGGTTTCCTTTTCAGATCCTTTCAAGTTCTGGTCTCTAAAGTACATAACGAAAGGAAACATAACTTGTTAAACTTATGTATAAAAAAAGTAAAAACATATATGTTAGATCAATTAGTGATATCAATAAATAATATATATCACGTTACTTAAGCTAATTGCAGCTGTCTTTCTTAGAATAATAGATCAGCTTACAGGCATTTTGAGGAGTGATAGTGCATGCAATGGTAGAGGCTAGCTGCAAGTGTCTTTCCTAGAATAATAGATCAGCTAGCAGCAGGTGTCATTCTTAGAAGTTAGTTAAGCATAATCATTCGCTATATATCGCCCCTCCTCCTCTTTATAGCAATAGACTGCCTCTACTCTACTGTGATCATCCTTTCTCAACACTATTTCCTAGTATGAATATTTCCTCAGAATAAATTTTGTTTAATTTGATTATTCCTTAATTTCATCATTCTTTTTATTAAAAACAGATGTCTCTTGCCGAAACATCAAATAAGCTTAACCGATTTTCAGTGTACAAAATACTGGATCAGTTAGAAAATGGGAGAATTTATATCATTGCAAGAATGGAAATGAAGGAAACACAATATGAAAAATATTTACAAACTATCTTAGAGGGATTGTTGTCAGCATTTACGAAAGTGTACTTAGACCACTATGATGGTAAGTACGACACAAATAATAATTACTAATATGTTGATTATGCTAAAAGAATATTAATTCCAGCTTTGTTTTCAGGCTCGCTGAAGTTAATGTATTTCGGTAAAGAAAATAACTGTTATCAGTTAAAATTATTAAAAGGAAAGAGGTGATTCTTTACGGTGATGGGTAACATTATTTTTATCTGAATGGAACTTGGAGGAAGTAAAAGAAGAAGAAAATACTTACCTATGAGATAGGCAGGATTCCAAACCACCCACGAGGTTCTGCCTGTGGTTTCGTTACCCATTTTTTATAGTGGATGGTTCGCTTCACTGAATCCAGTAGCAGGAATGGCTGCCTGCTAATGCAATCAGTGTAGCCCTATAAACCACTTTACTCTTTTTTTTACTCACGTGATTCGTGGTAGTGGAGTTGTATGTTCTTCTGCAATGCTAAAAACTCTAAAAGACTTTTGGCGATTAGGATTCTTTGATATTTCCCAAAATTCACTAATAGTCCATCTCTTGTTTTAAAATGGCTATTCCTTCGAAAACCAAGTTGACGAATGAAAAAAATTTCGTTTTTTCTTTTATCAAATTACACTCAAGTATCATAACAACAGACTAATTTTTATTTTATTGTTATCCGTTTAACAAATTTTGAATGAATAGTATTAGGAATATTTTGAACAACACGCCCCGGGTGCATCTCGTCAGCTCGTAGGGGAGGCGGCCCATGGGTGGTAGATCTGGGGTTGTAGGTTGAAATTCGTTGCAAGTTCACCCCGGCTAAGTCCGATATGGACTCACTCACCAACAATGTGAGCGACCCCCCAGACTTGCTTGAGGGATGTTACGTAGGTTGGAACGCCCTACTAACATTACGTTTCACTTAAACAATATCTCTAATAGTCAAGGATCTTTCTAAGGTAAAACGCTCGTTATCCGAAGGTAAACTATTCCCCAGTACGGATCTCCGGGTGGGGTATGCTCCAGGGGATTGGTGCAAGTTTAAATATAGAGATTTACGTAGAGAGAAACTCACTAAGAATCACTTAGTGAATTAAATATTCAGAGGCTGATAGGGAAGATCGATTTGTAATAATATTAATAAATCAAGATTGATGAAATTAATAGAGTAAGAAAGAAAATGTTAGTAAAGATGACTAGAAGTACTCTCTTACTACAACCACAGGCTACATTTACTATCACAATATTTGAACAGAAAACACCACAACACACAACATCTCAATACACAACACCACAACAAGCAACATCTCAATGCAAAACGCCACATCTCAATACACAACCCCTCAACACACAACGCCCCAATACACAACACCACAAGACACAGCCCAAGTCTGCTAATGAACTTGTGACGTAACCGGGAGCCATTACTTATTTAAATATTCGAACCTCCGTTAATTGTTTCGGTATTTATAATTTTTTTTTTTTTTATATGTTGATAAGGATTTTACAGAAGGGATTTAGTTTTACCACAGCCACTTAATATATATTATAGGCAAATGACAGCTACTATAACTCTGCGAAGAAATTGGTCTATACCCAAATTATAACAAGACCAAACTAATGACCAATAGTTCAAGGGAAGATATAAAAAAAAATGAACAAATTCACCCTGGAATACGTGGAGGGATATGTTAACTTGGGCCATTGGTTTCCTTTTCAGATCCTTTCAAGTTCTGGTCTCTAAAGTACATAACGAAAGGAAACATAACTTGTAAAACTTATGTATAAAAAAAGTAAAAACATATATGTTAGATCAATTAGTGATATCAATAAATAATATATATCACGTTACTTAAGCTAATTGCAGCTGTCTTTCTTAGAATAATAGATCAGCTTACAGGCATTTTGAGGAGTGATAGTGCATGCAATGGTAGAGGCTAGCTGCAAGTGTCTTTCCTAGAATAATAGATCAGCTAGCAGCAGGTGTCATTCTTAGAAGTTAGTTAAGCATAATCATTCGCTATATATCGCCCCTCCTCCTCTTTATAGCAATAGACTGCCTCTACTCTACTGTGATCATCCTTTCTCAACACTATTTCCTAGTATGAATATTTCCTCAGAATAAATTTTGTTTAATTTGATTATTCCTTAATTTCATCATTCTTTTTATTAAAAACAGATGTCTCTTGCCGAAACATCAAATAAGCTTAACCGATTTTCAGTGTACAAAATACTGGATCAGTTAGAAAATGGGAGAATTTATATCATTGCAAGAATGGAAATGAAGGAAACACAATATGAAAAATATTTACAAACTATCTTAGAGGGATTGTTGTCAGCATTTACGAAAGTGTACTTAGACCACTATGATGGTAAGTACGACACAAATAATAATTACTAATATGTTGATTATGCTAAAAGAATATTAATTCCAGCTTTGTTTTCAGGCTCGCTGAAGTTAATGTATTTCGGTAAAGAAAATAACTGTTATCAGTTAAAATTATTAAAAGGAAAGAGGTGATTCTTTACGGTGATGGGTAACATTATTTTTATCTGAATGGAACTTGGAGGAAGTAAAAGAAGAAGAAAATACTTACCTATGAGATAGGCAGGATTCCAAACCACCCACGAGGTTCTGCCTGTGGTTTCGTTACCCATTTTTTATAGTGGATGGTTCGCTTCACTGAATCCAGTAGCAGGAATGGCTGCCTGCTAATGCAATCAGTGTAGCCCTATAAACCACTTTACTCTTTTTTTTACTCACGTGATTCGTGGTAGTGGAGTTGTATGTTCTTCTGCAATGCTAAAAACTCTAAAAGACTTTTGGCGATTAGGATTCTTTGATATTTCCCAAAATTCACTAATAGTCCATCTCTTGTTTTAAAATGGCTATTCCTTCGAAAACCAAGTTGACGAATGAAAAAAATTTCGTTTTTTCTTTTATCAAATTACACTCAAGTATCATAACAACAGACTAATTTTTATTTTATTGTTATCCGTTTAACAAATTTTGAATGAATAGTATTAGGAATATTTTGAACAACACGCCCCGGGTGCATCTCGTCAGCTCGTAGGGGAGGCGGCCCATGGGTGGTAGATCTGGGGTTGTAGGTTGAAATTCGTTGCAAGTTCACCCCGGCTAAGTCCGATATGGACTCACTCACCAACAATGTGAGCGACCCCCCAGACTTGCTTGAGGGATGTTACGTAGGTTGGAACGCCCTACTAACATTACGTTTCACTTAAACAATATCTCTAATAGTCAAGGATCTTTCTAAGGTAAAACGCTCGTTATCCGAAGGTAAACTATTCCCCAGTACGGATCTCCGGGTGGGGTATGCTCCAGGGGATTGGTGCAAGTTGAAATATAGAGATTTACGTAGAGAGAAACTCACTAAGAATCACTTAGTGAATTAAATATTCAGAGGCTGATAGGGAAGATCGATTTGTAATAATATTAATAAATCAAGATTGATGAAATTAATAGAGTAAGAAAGAAAATGTTAGTAAAGATGACTAGAAGTACTCTCTTACTACAACCACAGGCTACATTTACTATCACAATATTTGAACAGAAAACACCACAACACACAACATCTCAATACACAACACCACAACAAGCAACATCTCAATGCAAAACGCCACATCTCAATACACAACCCCTCAACACACAACGCCCCAATACACAACACCACAAGACACAGCCCAAGTCTGCTAATGAACTTGTGACGTAACCGGGAGCCATTACTTATTTAAATATTCGAACCTCCGTTAATTGTTTCGGTATTTATAATTTTTTTTTTTTTATATGTTGATAAGGATTTTACAGAAGGGATTTAGTTTTACCACAGCCACTTAATATATATTATAGGCAAATGACAGCTACTATAACTCTGCGAAGAAATTGGTCTATACCCAAATTATAACAAGACCAAACTAATGACCAATAGTTCAAGGGAAGATATAAAAAAAAATGAACAAATTCACCCTGGAATACGTGGAGGGATATGTTAACTTGGGCCATTGGTTTCCTTTTCAGATCCTTTCGAGTTCTGGTCTCTAAAGTACATAACGAAAGGAAACATAACTTGTAAAACTTATGTATAAAAAAAGTAAAAACATATATGTTAGATCAATTAGTGATATCAATAAATAATATATATCACGTTACTTAAGCTAATTGCAGCTGTCTTTCTTAGAATAATAGATCAGCTTACAGGTATTTTGAGGAGTGATAGTGCATGCAATGGTAGAGGCTAGCTGCAAGTGTCTTTCCTAGAATAATAGATCAGCTAGCAGCAGGTGTCATTCTTAGAAGTTAGTTAAGCATAATCATTCGCTATATATCGCCCCTCCTCCTCTTTATAGCAATAGACTGCCTCTACTCTACTGTGATCATCCTTTCTCAACACTATTTCCTAGTATGAATATTTCCTCAGAATAAATTTTGTTTAATTTGATTATTCCTTAATTTCATCATTCTTTTTATTAAAAACAGATGTCTCTTGCCGAAACATCAAATAAGCTTAACCGATTTTCAGTGTACAAAATACTGGATCAGTTAGAAAATGGGAGAATTTATATCATTGCAAGAATGGAAATGAAGGAAACACAATATGAAAAATATTTACAAACTATCTTAGAGGGATTGTTGTCAGCATTTACGAAAGTGTACTTAGACCACTATGATGGTAAGTACGACACAAATAATAATTACTAATATGTTGATTATGCTAAAAGAATATTAATTCCAGCTTTGTTTTCAGGCTCGCTGAAGTTAATGTATTTCGGTAAAGAAAATAACTGTTATCAGTTAAAATTATTAAAAGGAAAGAGGTGATTCTTTACGGTGATGGGTAACATTATTTTTATCTGAATGGAACTTGGAGGAAGTAAAAGAAGAAGAAAATACTTACCTATGAGATAGGCAGGATTCCAAACCACCCACGAGGTTCTGCCTGTGGTTTCGTTACCCATTTTTTATAGTGGATGGTTCGCTTCACTGAATCCAGTAGCAGGAATGGCTGCCTGCTAATGCAATCAGTGTAGCCCTATAAACCACTTTACTCTTTTTTTTACTCACGTGATTCGTGGTAGTGGAGTTGTATGTTCTTCTGCAATGCTAAAAACTCTAAAAGACTTTTGGCGATTAGGATTCTTTGATATTTCCCAAAATTCACTAATAGTCCATCTCTTGTTTTAAAATGGCTATTCCTTCGAAAACCAAGTTGACGAATGAAAAAAATTTCGTTTTTTCTTTTATCAAATTACACTCAAGTATCATAACAACAGACTAATTTTTATTTTATTGTTATCCGTTTAACAAATTTTGAATGAATAGTATTAGGAATATTTTGAACAACACGCCCCGGGTGCATCTCGTCAGCTCGTAGGGGAGGCGGCCCATGGGTGGTAGATCTGGGGTTGTAGGTTGAAATTCGTTGCAAGTTCACCCCGGCTAAGTCCGATATGGACTCACTCACCAACAATGTGAGCGACCCCCCAGACTTGCTTGAGGGATGTTACGTAGGTTGGAACGCCCTACTAACATTACGTTTCACTTAAACAATATCTCTAATAGTCAAGGATCTTTCTAAGGTAAAACGCTCGTTATCCGAAGGTAAACTATTCCCCAGTACGGATCTCCGGGTGGGGTATGCTCCAGGGGATTGGTGCAAGTTTAAATATAGAGATTTACGTAGAGAGAAACTCACTAAGAATCACTTAGTGAATTAAATATTCAGAGGCTGATAGGGAAGATCGATTTGTAATAATATTAATAAATCAAGATTGATGAAATTAATAGAGTAAGAAAGAAAATGTTAGTAAAGATGACTAGAAGTACTCTCTTACTACAACCACAGGCTACATTTACTATCACAATATTTGAACAGAAAACACCACAACACACAACATCTCAATACACAACACCACAACAAGCAACATCTCAATGCAAAACGCCACATCTCAATACACAACCCCTCAACACACAACGCCCCAATACACAACACCACAAGACACAGCCCAAGTCTGCTAATGAACTTGTGACGTAACCGGGAGCCATTACTTATTTAAATATTCGAACCTCCGTTAATTGTTTCGGTATTTATAATTTTTTTTTTTTTTATATGTTGATAAGGATTTTACAGAAGGGATTTAGTTTTACCACAGCCACTTAATATATATTATAGGCAAATGACAGCTACTATAACTCTGCGAAGAAATTGGTCTATACCCAAATTATAACAAGACCAAACTAATGACCAATAGTTCAAGGGAAGATATAAAAAAAAATGAACAAATTCACCCTGGAATACGTGGAGGGATATGTTAACTTGGGCCATTGGTTTCCTTTTCAGATCCTTTCAAGTTCTGGTCTCTAAAGTACATAACGAAAGGAAACATAACTTGTAAAACTTATGTATAAAAAAAGTAAAAACATATATGTTAGATCAATTAGTGATATCAATAAATAATATATATCACGTTACTTAAGCTAATTGCAGCTGTCTTTCTTAGAATAATAGATCAGCTTACAGGCATTTTGAGGAGTGATAGTGCATGCAATGGTAGAGGCTAGCTGCAAGTGTCTTTCCTAGAATAATAGATCAGCTAGCAGCAGGTGTCATTCTTAGAAGTTAGTTAAGCATAATCATTCGCTATATATCGCCCCTCCTCCTCTTTATAGCAATAGACTGCCTCTACTCTACTGTGATCATCCTTTCTCAACACTATTTCCTAGTATGAATATTTCCTCAGAATAAATTTTGTTTAATTTGATTATTCCTTAATTTCATCATTCTTTTTATTAAAAACAGATGTCTCTTGCCGAAACATCAAATAAGCTTAACCGATTTTCAGTGTACAAAATACTGGATCAGTTAGAAAATGGGAGAATTTATATCATTGCAAGAATGGAAATGAAGGAAACACAATATGAAAAATATTTACAAACTATCTTAGAGGGATTGTTGTCAGCATTTACGAAAGTGTACTTAGACCACTATGATGGTAAGTACGACACAAATAATAATTACTAATATGTTGATTATGCTAAAAGAATATTAATTCCAGCTTTGTTTTCAGGCTCGCTGAAGTTAATGTATTTCGGTAAAGAAAATAACTGTTATCAGTTAAAATTATTAAAAGGAAAGAGGTGATTCTTTACGGTGATGGGTAACATTATTTTTATCTGAATGGAACTTGGAGGAAGTAAAAGAAGAAGAAAATACTTACCTATGAGATAGGCAGGATTCCAAACCACCCACGAGGTTCTGCCTGTGGTTTCGTTACCCATTTTTTATAGTGGATGGTTCGCTTCACTGAATCCAGTAGCAGGAATGGCTGCCTGCTAATGCAATCAGTGTAGCCCTATAAACCACTTTACTCTTTTTTTTACTCACGTGATTCGTGGTAGTGGAGTTGTATGTTCTTCTGCAATGCTAAAAACTCTAAAAGACTTTTGGCGATTAGGATTCTTTGATATTTCCCAAAATTCACTAATAGTCCATCTCTTGTTTTAAAATGGCTATTCCTTCGAAAACCAAGTTGACGAATGAAAAAAATTTCGTTTTTTCTTTTATCAAATTACACTCAAGTATCATAACAACAGACTAATTTTTATTTTATTGTTATCCGTTTAACAAATTTTGAATGAATAGTATTAGGAATATTTTGAACAACACGCCCCGGGTGCATCTCGTCAGCTCGTAGGGGAGGCGGCCCATGGGTGGTAGATCTGGGGTTGTAGGTTGAAATTCGTTGCAAGTTCACCCCGGCTAAGTCCGATATGGACTCACTCACCAACAATGTGAGCGACCCCCCAGACTTGCTTGAGGGATGTTACGTAGGTTGGAACGCCCTACTAACATTACGTTTCACTTAAACAATATCTCTAATAGTCAAGGATCTTTCTAAGGTAAAACGCTCGTTATCCGAAGGTAAACTATTCCCCAGTACGGATCTCCGGGTGGGGTATGCTCCAGGGGATTGGTGCAAGTTTAAATATAGAGATTTACGTAGAGAGAAACTCACTAAGAATCACTTAGTGAATTAAATATTCAGAGGCTGATAGGGAAGATCGATTTGTAATAATATTAATAAATCAAGATTGATGAAATTAATAGAGTAAGAAAGAAAATGTTAGTAAAGATGACTAGAAGTACTCTCTTACTACAACCACAGGCTACATTTACTATCACAATATTTGAACAGAAAACACCACAACACACAACATCTCAATACACAACACCACAACAAGCAACATCTCAATGCAAAACGCCACATCTCAATACACAACCCCTCAACACACAACGCCCCAATACACAACACCACAAGACACAGCCCAAGTCTGCTAATGAACTTGTGACGTAACCGGGAGCCATTACTTATTTAAATATTCGAACCTCCGTTAATTGTTTCGGTATTTATAATTTTTTTTTTTTTTATATGTTGATAAGGATTTTACAGAAGGGATTTAGTTTTACCACAGCCACTTAATATATATTATAGGCAAATGACAGCTACTATAACTCTGCGAAGAAATTGGTCTATACCCAAATTATAACAAGACCAAACTAATGACCAATAGTTCAAGGGAAGATATAAAAAAAAATGAACAAATTCACCCTGGAATACGTGGAGGGATATGTTAACTTGGGCCATTGGTTTCCTTTTCAGATCCTTTCAAGTTCTGGTCTCTAAAGTACATAACGAAAGGAAACATAACTTGTAAAACTTATGTATAAAAAAAGTAAAAACATATATGTTAGATCAATTAGTGATATCAATAAATAATATATATCACGTTACTTAAGCTAATTGCAGCTGTCTTTCTTAGAATAATAGATCAGCTTACAGGCATTTTGAGGAGTGATAGTGCATGCAATGGTAGAGGCTAGCTGCAAGTGTCTTTCCTAGAATAATAGATCAGCTAGCAGCAGGTGTCATTCTTAGAAGTTAGTTAAGCATAATCATTCGCTATATATCGCCCCTCCTCCTCTTTATAGCAATAGACTGCCTCTACTCTACTGTGATCATCCTTTCTCAACACTATTTCCTAGTATGAATATTTCCTCAGAATAAATTTTGTTTAATTTGATTATTCCTTAATTTCATCATTCTTTTTATTAAAAACAGATGTCTCTTGCCGAAACATCAAATAAGCTTAACCGATTTTCAGTGTACAAAATACTGGATCAGTTAGAAAATGGGAGAATTTATATCATTGCAAGAATGGAAATGAAGGAAACACAATATGAAAAATATTT
Source organism: Troilus luridus (assembly GCA_964056705.1). Lineage (NCBI taxonomy): Eukaryota > Metazoa > Arthropoda > Insecta > Hemiptera > Pentatomidae > Troilus > Troilus luridus. Next base: position 58,761,595 of record OZ057413.1, read on the forward strand.
ACAAACTATCTTAGAGGGATTGTTGTCAGCATTTACGAAAGTGTACTTAGACCACTATGATGGTAAGTACGACACAAATAATAATTACTAATATGTTGATTATGCTAAAAGAATATTAATTCCAGCTTTGTTTTCAGGCTCGCTGAAGTTAATGTATTTCGGTAAAGAAAATAACTGTTATCAGTTAAAATTATTAAAAGGAAAGAGGTGATTCTTTACGGTGATGGGTAACATTATTTTTATCTGAATGGAACTTGGAGGAAGTAAAAGAAGAAGAAAATACTTACCTATGAGATAGGCAGGATTCCAAACCACCCACGAGGTTCTGCCTGTGGTTTCGTTACCCATTTTTTATAGTGGATGGTTCGCTTCACTGAATCCAGTAGCAGGAATGGCTGCCTGCTAATGCAATCAGTGTAGCCCTATAAACCACTTTACTCTTTTTTTTACTCACGTGATTCGTGGTAGTGGAGTTGTATGTTCTTCTGCAATGCTAAAAACTCTAAAAGACTTTTGGCGATTAGGATTCTTTGATATTTCCCAAAATTCACTAATAGTCCATCTCTTGTTTTAAAATGGCTATTCCTTCGAAAACCAAGTTGACGAATGAAAAAAATTTCGTTTTTTCTTTTATCAAATTACACTCAAGTATCATAACAACAGACTAATTTTTATTTTATTGTTATCCGTTTAACAAATTTTGAATGAATAGTATTAGGAATATTTTGAACAACACGCCCCGGGTGCATCTCGTCAGCTCGTAGGGGAGGCGGCCCATGGGTGGTAGATCTGGGGTTGTAGGTTGAAATTCGTTGCAAGTTCACCCCGGCTAAGTCCGATATGGACTCACTCACCAACAATGTGAGCGACCCCCCAGACTTGCTTGAGGGATGTTACGTAGGTTGGAACGCCCTACTAACATTACGTTTCACTTAAACAATATCTCTAATAGTCAAGGATCTTTATAAGGTAAAACGCTCGTTATCCGAAGGTAAACTATTCCCCAGTACGGATCTCCGGGTGGGGTATGCTCCAGGGGATTGGTGCAAGTTGAAATATAGAGATTTACGTAGAGAGAAACTCACTAAGAATCACTTAGTGAATTAAATATTCAGAGGCTGATAGGGAAGATCGATTTGTAATAATATTAATAAATCAAGATTGATGAAATTAATAGAGTAAGAAAGAAAATGTTAGTAAAGATGACTAGAAGTACTCTCTTACTACAACCACAGGCTACATTTACTATCACAATATTTGAACAGAAAACACCACAACACACAACATCTCAATACACAACACCACAACAAGCAACATCTCAATGCAAAACGCCACATCTCAATACACAACCCCTCAACACACAACGCCCCAATACACAACACCACAAGACACAGCCCAAGTCTGCTAATGAACTTGTGACGTAACCGGGAGCCATTACTTATTTAAATATTCGAACCTCCGTTAATTGTTTCGGTATTTATAATTTTTTTTTTTTTATATGTTGATAAGGATTTTACAGAAGGGATTTAGTTTTACCACAGCCACTTAATATATATTATAGGCAAATGACAGCTACTATAACTCTGCGAAGAAATTGGTCTATACCCAAATTATAACAAGACCAAACTAATGACCAATAGTTCAAGGGAAGATATAAAAAAAAATGAACAAATTCACCCTGGAATACGTGGAGGGATATGTTAACTTGGGCCATTGGTTTCCTTTTCAGATCCTTTCGAGTTCTGGTCTCTAAAGTACATAACGAAAGGAAACATAACTTGTAAAACTTATGTATAAAAAAAGTAAAAACATATATGTTAGATCAATTAGTGATATCAATAAATAATATATATCACGTTACTTAAGCTAATTGCAGCTGTCTTTCTTAGAATAATAGATCAGCTTACAGGTATTTTGAGGAGTGATAGTGCATGCAATGGTAGAGGCTAGCTGCAAGTGTCTTTCCTAGAATAATAGATCAGCTAGCAGCAGGTGTCATTCTTAGAAGTTAGTTAAGCATAATCATTCGCTATATATCGCCCCTCCTCCTCTTTATAGCAATAGACTGCCTCTACTCTACTGTGATCATCCTTTCTCAACACTATTTCCTAGTATGAATATTTCCTCAGAATAAATTTTGTTTAATTTGATTATTCCTTAATTTCATCATTCTTTTTATTAAAAACAGATGTCTCTTGCCGAAACATCAAATAAGCTTAACCGATTTTCAGTGTACAAAATACTGGATCAGTTAGAAAATGGGAGAATTTATATCATTGCAAGAATGGAAATGAAGGAAACACAATATGAAAAATATTTACAAACTATCTTAGAGGGATTGTTGTCAGCATTTACGAAAGTGTACTTAGACCACTATGATGGTAAGTACGACACAAATAATAATTACTAATATGTTGATTATGCTAAAAGAATATTAATTCCAGCTTTGTTTTCAGGCTCGCTGAAGTTAATGTATTTCGGTAAAGAAAATAACTGTTATCAGTTAAAATTATTAAAAGGAAAGAGGTGATTCTTTACGGTGATGGGTAACATTATTTTTATCTGAATGGAACTTGGAGGAAGTAAAAGAAGAAGAAAATACTTACCTATGAGATAGGCAGGATTCCAAACCACCCACGAGGTTCTGCCTGTGGTTTCGTTACCCATTTTTTATAGTGGATGGTTCGCTTCACTGAATCCAGTAGCAGGAATGGCTGCCTGCTAATGCAATCAGTGTAGCCCTATAAACCACTTTACTCTTTTTTTTACTCACGTGATTCGTGGTAGTGGAGTTGTATGTTCTTCTGCAATGCTAAAAACTCTAAAAGACTTTTGGCGATTAGGATTCTTTGATATTTCCCAAAATTCACTAATAGTCCATCTCTTGTTTTAAAATGGCTATTCCTTCGAAAACCAAGTTGACGAATGAAAAAAATTTCGTTTTTTCTTTTATCAAATTACACTCAAGTATCATAACAACAGACTAATTTTTATTTTATTGTTATCCGTTTAACAAATTTTGAATGAATAGTATTAGGAATATTTTGAACAACACGCCCCGGGTGCATCTCGTCAGCTCGTAGGGGAGGCGGCCCATGGGTGGTAGATCTGGGGTTGTAGGTTGAAATTCGTTGCAAGTTCACCCCGGCTAAGTCCGATATGGACTCACTCACCAACAATGTGAGCGACCCCCCAGACTTGCTTGAGGGATGTTACGTAGGTTGGAACGCCCTACTAACATTACGTTTCACTTAAACAATATCTCTAATAGTCAAGGATCTTTATAAGGTAAAACGCTCGTTATCCGAAGGTAAACTATTCCCCAGTACGGATCTCCGGGTGGGGTATGCTCCAGGGGATTGGTGCAAGTTGAAATATAGAGATTTACGTAGAGAGAAACTCACTAAGAATCACTTAGTGAATTAAATATTCAGAGGCTGATAGGGAAGATCGATTTGTAATAATATTAATAAATCAAGATTGATGAAATTAATAGAGTAAGAAAGAAAATGTTAGTAAAGATGACTAGAAGTACTCTCTTACTACAACCACAGGCTACATTTACTATCACAATATTTGAACAGAAAACACCACAACACACAACATCTCAATACACAACACCACAACAAGCAACATCTCAATGCAAAACGCCACATCTCAATACACAACCCCTCAACACACAACGCCCCAATACACAACACCACAAGACACAGCCCAAGTCTGCTAATGAACTTGTGACGTAACCGGGAGCCATTACTTATTTAAATATTCGAACCTCCGTTAATTGTTTCGGTATTTATAATTTTTTTTTTTTTATATGTTGATAAGGATTTTACAGAAGGGATTTAGTTTTACCACAGCCACTTAATATATATTATAGGCAAATGACAGCTACTATAACTCTGCGAAGAAATTGGTCTATACCCAAATTATAACAAGACCAAACTAATGACCAATAGTTCAAGGGAAGATATAAAAAAAAATGAACAAATTCACCCTGGAATACGTGGAGGGATATGTTAACTTGGGCCATTGGTTTCCTTTTCAGATCCTTTCGAGTTCTGGTCTCTAAAGTACATAACGAAAGGAAACATAACTTGTAAAACTTATGTATAAAAAAAGTAAAAACATATATGTTAGATCAATTAGTGATATCAATAAATAATATATATCACGTTACTTAAGCTAATTGCAGCTGTCTTTCTTAGAATAATAGATCAGCTTACAGGTATTTTGAGGAGTGATAGTGCATGCAATGGTAGAGGCTAGCTGCAAGTGTCTTTCCTAGAATAATAGATCAGCTAGCAGCAGGTGTCATTCTTAGAAGTTAGTTAAGCATAATCATTCGCTATATATCGCCCCTCCTCCTCTTTATAGCAATAGACTGCCTCTACTCTACTGTGATCATCCTTTCTCAACACTATTTCCTAGTATGAATATTTCCTCAGAATAAATTTTGTTTAATTTGATTATTCCTTAATTTCATCATTCTTTTTATTAAAAACAGATGTCTCTTGCCGAAACATCAAATAAGCTTAACCGATTTTCAGTGTACAAAATACTGGATCAGTTAGAAAATGGGAGAATTTATATCATTGCAAGAATGGAAATGAAGGAAACACAATATGAAAAATATTTACAAACTATCTTAGAGGGATTGTTGTCAGCATTTACGAAAGTGTACTTAGACCACTATGATGGTAAGTACGACACAAATAATAATTACTAATATGTTGATTATGCTAAAAGAATATTAATTCCAGCTTTGTTTTCAGGCTCGCTGAAGTTAATGTATTTCGGTAAAGAAAATAACTGTTATCAGTTAAAATTATTAAAAGGAAAGAGGTGATTCTTTACGGTGATGGGTAACATTATTTTTATCTGAATGGAACTTGGAGGAAGTAAAAGAAGAAGAAAATACTTACCTATGAGATAGGCAGGATTCCAAACCACCCACGAGGTTCTGCCTGTGGTTTCGTTACCCATTTTTTATAGTGGATGGTTCGCTTCACTGAATCCAGTAGCAGGAATGGCTGCCTGCTAATGCAATCAGTGTAGCCCTATAAACCACTTTACTCTTTTTTTTACTCACGTGATTCGTGGTAGTGGAGTTGTATGTTCTTCTGCAATGCTAAAAACTCTAAAAGACTTTTGGCGATTAGGATTCTTTGATATTTCCCAAAATTCACTAATAGTCCATCTCTTGTTTTAAAATGGCTATTCCTTCGAAAACCAAGTTGACGAATGAAAAAAATTTCGTTTTTTCTTTTATCAAATTACACTCAAGTATCATAACAACAGACTAATTTTTATTTTATTGTTATCCGTTTAACAAATTTTGAATGAATAGTATTAGGAATATTTTGAACAACACGCCCCGGGTGCATCTCGTCAGCTCGTAGGGGAGGCGGCCCATGGGTGGTAGATCTGGGGTTGTAGGTTGAAATTCGTTGCAAGTTCACCCCGGCTAAGTCCGATATGGACTCACTCACCAACAATGTGAGCGACCCCCCAGACTTGCTTGAGGGATGTTACGTAGGTTGGAACGCCCTACTAACATTACGTTTCACTTAAACAATATCTCTAATAGTCAAGGATCTTTATAAGGTAAAACGCTCGTTATCCGAAGGTAAACTATTCCCCAGTACGGATCTCCGGGTGGGGTATGCTCCAGGGGATTGGTGCAAGTTGAAATATAGAGATTTACGTAGAGAGAAACTCACTAAGAATCACTTAGTGAATTAAATATTCAGAGGCTGATAGGGAAGATCGATTTGTAATAATATTAATAAATCAAGATTGATGAAATTAATAGAGTAAGAAAGAAAATGTTAGTAAAGATGACTAGAAGTACTCTCTTACTACAACCACAGGCTACATTTACTATCACAATATTTGAACAGAAAACACCACAACACACAACATCTCAATACACAACACCACAACAAGCAACATCTCAATGCAAAACGCCACATCTCAATACACAACCCCTCAACACACAACGCCCCAATACACAACACCACAAGACACAGCCCAAGTCTGCTAATGAACTTGTGACGTAACCGGGAGCCATTACTTATTTAAATATTCGAACCTCCGTTAATTGTTTCGGTATTTATAATTTTTTTTTTTTTATATGTTGATAAGGATTTTACAGAAGGGATTTAGTTTTACCACAGCCACTTAATATATATTATAGGCAAATGACAGCTACTATAACTCTGCGAAGAAATTGGTCTATACCCAAATTATAACAAGACCAAACTAATGACCAATAGTTCAAGGGAAGATATAAAAAAAAATGAACAAATTCACCCTGGAATACGTGGAGGGATATGTTAACTAGGGCCATTGGTTTCCTTTTCAGATCCTTTCAAGTTCTGGTCTCTAAAGTACATAACGAAAGGAAACATAACTTGTTAAACTTATGTATAAAAAAAGTAAAAACATATATGTTAGATCAATTAGTGATATCAATAAATAATATATATCACGTTACTTAAGCTAATTGCAGCTGTCTTTCTTAGAATAATAGATCAGCTTACAGGCATTTTGAGGAGTGATAGTGCATGCAATGGTAGAGGCTAGCTGCAAGTGTCTTTCCTAGAATAATAGATCAGCTAGCAGCAGGTGTCATTCTTAGAAGTTAGTTAAGCATAATCATTCGCTATATATCGCCCCTCCTCCTCTTTATAGCAATAGACTGCCTCTACTCTACTGTGATCATCCTTTCTCAACACTATTTCCTAGTATGAATATTTCCTCAGAATAAATTTTGTTTAATTTGATTATTCCTTAATTTCATCATTCTTTTTATTAAAAACAGATGTCTCTTGCCGAAACATCAAATAAGCTTAACCGATTTTCAGTGTACAAAATACTGGATCAGTTAGAAAATGGGAGAATTTATATCATTGCAAGAATGGAAATGAAGGAAACACAATATGAAAAATATTTACAAACTATCTTAGAGGGATTGTTGTCAGCATTTACGAAAGTGTACTTAGACCACTATGATGGTAAGTACGACACAAATAATAATTACTAATATGTTGATTATGCTAAAAGAATATTAATTCCAGCTTTGTTTTCAGGCTCGCTGAAGTTAATGTATTTCGGTAAAGAAAATAACTGTTATCAGTTAAAATTATTAAAAGGAAAGAGGTGATTCTTTACGGTGATGGGTAACATTATTTTTATCTGAATGGAACTTGGAGGAAGTAAAAGAAGAAGAAAATACTTACCTATGAGATAGGCAGGATTCCAAACCACCCACGAGGTTCTGCCTGTGGTTTCGTTACCCATTTTTTATAGTGGATGGTTCGCTTCACTGAATCCAGTAGCAGGAATGGCTGCCTGCTAATGCAATCAGTGTAGCCCTATAAACCACTTTACTCTTTTTTTTACTCACGTGATTCGTGGTAGTGGAGTTGTATGTTCTTCTGCAATGCTAAAAACTCTAAAAGACTTTTGGCGATTAGGATTCTTTGATATTTCCCAAAATTCACTAATAGTCCATCTCTTGTTTTAAAATGGCTATTCCTTCGAAAACCAAGTTGACGAATGAAAAAAATTTCGTTTTTTCTTTTATCAAATTACACTCAAGTATCATAACAACAGACTAATTTTTATTTTATTGTTATCCGTTTAACAAATTTTGAATGAATAGTATTAGGAATATTTTGAACAACACGCCCCGGGTGCATCTCGTCAGCTCGTAGGGGAGGCGGCCCATGGGTGGTAGATCTGGGGTTGTAGGTTGAAATTCGTTGCAAGTTCACCCCGGCTAAGTCCGATATGGACTCACTCACCAACAATGTGAGCGACCCCCCAGACTTGCTTGAGGGATGTTACGTAGGTTGGAACGCCCTACTAACATTACGTTTCACTTAAACAATATCTCTAATAGTCAAGGATCTTTCTAAGGTAAAACGCTCGTTATCCGAAGGTAAACTATTCCCCAGTACGGATCTCCGGGTGGGGTATGCTCCAGGGGATTGGTGCAAGTTGAAATATAGAGATTTACGTAGAGAGAAACTCACTAAGAATCACTTAGTGAATTAAATATTCAGAGGCTGATAGGGAAGATCGATTTGTAATAATATTAATAAATCAAGATTGATGAAATTAATAGAGTAAGAAAGAAAATGTTAGTAAAGATGACTAGAAGTACTCTCTTACTACAACCACAGGCTACATTTACTATCACAATATTTGAACAGAAAACACCACAACACACAACATCTCAATACACAACACCACAACAAGCAACATCTCAATGCAAAACGCCACATCTCAATACACAACCCCTCAACACACAACGCCCCAATACACAACACCACAAGACACAGCCCAAGTCTGCTAATGAACTTGTGACGTAACCGGGAGCCATTACTTATTTAAATATTCGAACCTCCGTTAATTGTTTCGGTATTTATAATTTTTTTTTTTTTTATATGTTGATAAGGATTTTACAGAAGGGATTTAGTTTTACCACAGCCACTTAATATATATTATAGGCAAATGACAGCTACTATAACTCTGCGAAGAAATTGGTCTATACCCAAATTATAACAAGACCAAACTAATGACCAATAGTTCAAGGGAAGATATAAAAAAAAATGAACAAATTCACCCTGGAATACGTGGAGGGATATGTTAACTTGGGCCATTGGTTTCCTTTTCAGATCCTTTCGAGTTCTGGTCTCTAAAGTACATAACGAAAGGAAACATAACTTGTAAAACTTATGTATAAAAAAAGTAAAAACATATATGTTAGATCAATTAGTGATATCAATAAATAATATATATCACGTTACTTAAGCTAATTGCAGCTGTCTTTCTTAGAATAATAGATCAGCTTACAGGTATTTTGAGGAGTGATAGTGCATGCAATGGTAGAGGCTAGCTGCAAGTGTCTTTCCTAGAATAATAGATCAGCTAGCAGCAGGTGTCATTCTTAGAAGTTAGTTAAGCATAATCATTCGCTATATATCTCTCTCTCTAGGGACCTAGAAATCCCTCTAGGGACCTAGAAATCTATCCCTCTAGGGACCTAGAAATCCCTCTAGGGACATTGAAATCCCTCTAGGGACCTAGAAATCTCTCTAGTGACATAGAAATCCCTCTAGGGACATAGAAATCTATCCCTCTAGGGACCTAGAAATCCCTCTAGGGACCTAGAAATCCCTCTAGGGACATTGAAATCCCTCTAGGGACCTAGAAATCTATCCCTCTAGGGACCTAGAAATCTCTCTAGGGACATAGAAATCCCTCTAGGGACATAGAAATCCCTCTAGGGACATAGAAATCCCTCTAGGGACATAGAAATCCCTCTAGGGACCTAGAAATCCCTCTAGGGACCTAGAAATCCCTCTAGGGACCTAGAAATCCCTCTAGGGACATTGAAATCCCTCTAGGGACCTAGAAATCCCTCTAGCGACATAGAAATCCCTCTAGCGACATAGAAATCCCTCTAGGGACATAGAAATCCCTCTAGGGACATAGAAATCTATCCCTCTAGGGACATAGAAATCCCTCTAGGGACCTAGAAATCCCTCTAGCGACATAGAAATCCCTCTAGCGACATAGAAATCCCTCTAGGAACCTAGAAATCTATCCCTCTAGGGACCTAGAAATCCCTCTAGCGACATAGAAATCCCTCTAGCGACATAGAAATCCCTCTAGGGACATAGAAATCTCTCTCTCTAGGGACCTAGAAATCCCTCTAGGGACATAGAAATCCCTCTAGGGACCTAGAAATCCCTCTAGGGACATAGAAATCCCTCTAGGGACATAGAAATCCCTCTAGGGACATAGAAATCCCTCTAGGGACATATAAATCTATCCCTCTAGGGACATAGAAATCCCTCTAGGGACCTAGAAATCCCTCTAGGGACCTAGAAATCCCTCTAGGGACCTAGAAATCCCTCTAGGGACCTAGAAATCCCTCTAGGGACATAGAAATCCCTCTAGGGACCTAGAAATCCCTCTAGGGACATAGAAATCCCTCTAGGGACATAGAAATCTCTCTCTCTAGGGACCTAGAAATCCCTCTAGGGACCTAGAAATCCCTCTAGCGACATAGAAATCCCTCTTGCGACATAGAAATCCCTCTAGGGACATAGAAATCTCTCTCTCTAGGGACCTAGAAATCCCTCTAGGGACATAGAAATCCCTCTAGGGACCTAGAAATCCCTCTAGGGACATAGAAATCCCTCTAGGGACATAGAAATCTATCCCTCTAGGGACATAGAAATCCCTCTAGGGACATAGAAATCTATCCCTCTAGGGACATAGAAATCCCTCTAGGGACCTAGAAATCCCTCTAGCGACATAGAAATCCCTCTAGCGACATAGAAATCCCTTTAGGGACATAGAAATCTCTCTCTCTAGGGACCTAGAAATCCCTCTAGGGACCTAGAAATCCCTCTAGGGACCTAGAAATCCCTCTAGCGACATAGAAATCCCTCTAGCGACATAGAAATCCCTCTAGGGACATAGAAATCTCTCTCTCTAGGGACCTAGAAATCCCTCTAGGGACCTAGAAATCTATCCCTCTAGGGACCTAGAAATCCCTCTAGGGACATTGAAATCCCTCTAGGGACCTAGAAATCTCTCTAGTGACATAGAAATCCCTCTAGGGACATAGAAATCTATCCCTCTAGGGACCTAGAAATCCCTCTAGGGACATTGAAATCCCTCTAGGGACCTAGAAATCTATCCCTCTAGGGACCTAGAAATCTCTCTAGGGACATAGAAATCCCTCTAGGGACATAGAAATCCCTCTAGGGACATAGAAATCCCTCTAGGGACATAGAAATCCCTCTAGGGACATAGAAATCCCTCTAGGGACATATAAATCTATCCCTCTAGGGACATAGAAATCCCTCTAGGGACCTAGAAATCCCTCTAGGGACCTAGAAATCCCTCTAGGGACCTAGAAATCCCTCTAGGGACATTGAAATCCCTCTAGGGACCTAGAAATCCCTCTAGCGACATAGAAATCCCTCTAGGCAAATCTTTTCTCTTCAAAATATCCGAAGAGAGGCGATCTCAGATTCAAATCAAAATATTTTAAAAGGTTATCCAAGGTAACTGGTAGAAACGTAACTGTTATAAAATGTAACCGCTGGGGCATGCGCAGAACATTGGCCTGCTAGTGCCGTGCGTTATATACTCAAGTACCCAAATTTCTAAGCGAATCGAGCCAACTTAACCAGTTTTTCTAATTAATGAAAAAAATACAACGAAAGAAATGTTACCATTTTTCAAATGATCAATATATCCATCAAACATAGACCCAGACTCGCACGCTTCAATAACAGAATAAGCTGCAACAAAGTTGAAACTTGTTAATCTTAGTAAAGCAAAAATTATATTAAAAATTTATATAAAAAGAAACATAATTAATTATTCATAATTATACCTAGAAATCCCTCTAGGGACATAGAAATCCCGCTAGGGACATAGAAATCTCTCTCTCTAGGGACCTAGAAATCCCTCTACGGACCTAGATATCCCTCTCAAAACCCTGTAACACGCTCTAGAATCCCTATAAATCCCTCTAGGGACATTGAAATCCCTCTAGGGACCTAGAAATCTATCCCTCTAGGGACCTAGAAATCTCTCTAGGGACATAGAAATCCCTCTAGGGACCTAGAAATCCCTCTAGGGACCTAGAAATCCCTCTAGGGACCTAGAAATCCCTCTAGGGACATTGAAATCCCTCTAGGGACCTAGAAATCTATCCCTCTAGGGACCTAGAAATCCCTCTAGCGACATAGAAATCCCTCTAGCGACATAGAAATCCCTCTAGGGACATAGAAATCTCTCTCTCTAGGGACCTAGAAATCCCTCTAGGGACATAGAAATCTCTCTCTGTTGGGACCTAGAAATCCCTCTAGGGACCTAGAAATCCCTCTAGGGACATAGAAATCTATCCCTCTAGGGACCTAGAAATCCCTCTAGGGACCTAGAAATCCCTCTAGGGACCTAGAAATCCCTCTAGCGACATAGAAATCCCTCTAGCGACATAGAAATCCCTCTAGGGACATAGAAATCTCTCTCTGTTGGGACCTAGAAATCCCTCTAGGGACCTAGAAATCCCTCTAGGGACCTAGAAATCCCTCTAGCGACATAGAAATCCCTCTAGCGACATAGAAATCCCTCTAGGGACATAGAAATCTCTCTCTCTAGGGACCTAGAAATCCCTCTAGGGACCTAGAAATCTATCCCTCTAGGGACCTAGAAATCCTTCTAGGGACATTGAAATCCCTCTAGGGACCTAGAAATCTCTCTAGTGACATAGAAATCCCTCTAGGGACATAGAAATCTATCCCTCTAGGGACCTAGAAATCCCTCTAGGGACCTAGAAATCCCTCTAGGGACCTAGAAATCCCTCTAGGGACATTGAAATCCCTCTAGGGACCTAGAAATCTATCCCTCTAGGGACCTAGAAATCTCTCTAGGGACATAGAAATCCCTCTAGGGACATAGAAATCCCTCTAGGGACATAGAAATCCCTCTAGGGACATAGAAATCCCTCTAGGGACATAGAAATCCCTCTAGGGACATATAAATCTATCCCTCTAGGGACCTAGAAATCCCTCTAGGGACCTAGAAATCCCTCTAGGGACCTAGAAATCCCTCTAGGGACCTAGAAATCCCTCTAGGGACATTGAAATCCCTCTAGGGACCTAGAAATCCCTCTAGCGACATAGAAATCCCTCTAGCGACATAGAAATCCCTCTAGGGACATAGAAATCTCTCTCTCTAGGGACCTAGAAATCCCTCTAGGGACATAGAAATCCCTCTAGGGACATAGAAATCCCTCTAAGGACATAGAAATCCCTCTAGGGACATAGAAATCTATCCCTCTAGGGACATAGAAATCCCTCTAGGGACCTAGAAATCCCTCTAGCGACATAGAAATCCCTCTAGCGACATAGAAATCCCTCTAGGGACCTAGAAATCTATCCCTCTAGGGACCTAGAAATCCCTCTAGCGACATAGAAATCCCTCTAGCGACATAGAAATCCCTCTAGGGACATAGAAATCTCTCTCTCTAGGGACCTAAAAATCCCTCTAGGGACATAGAAATCCCTCTAGGGACCTAGAAATCCCTCTAGGGACATAGAAATCCCTCTAGGGACATAGAAATCTATCCCTCTAGGGACATAGAAATCCCTCTAGGGACCTAGAAATCTCTCTAGCGACATAGAAATCCCTCTAGGGACATAGAAATCCCTCTAGGGACATAGAAATCTATCCCTCTAGGGACATAGAAATCCCTCTAGGGACCTAGAAATCCCTCTAGCGACATAGAAATCCCTCTAGCGACATAGAAATCCCTCTAGGGACCTAGAAATCTATCCCTCTAGGGACCTAGAAATCCCTCTAGCGACATAGAAATCCCTCTAGCGACATAGAAATCCCTCTAGGGACATAGAAATCTCTCTCTCTAGGGACCTAAAAATCCCTCTAGGGACATAGAAATCCCTCTAGGGACATAGAAATCCCTCTAGGGACATAGAAATCCCTCTAGGGACATATAAATCTATCCCTCTAGGGACATAGAAATCCCTCTAGGAACCTAGAAATCCCTCTAGGGACCTAGAAATCCCTCTAGGGACCTAGAAATCCCTCTAGGGACATTGAAATCCCTCTAGGGACCTAGAAATCCCTCTAGCGACATAGAAATCCCTCTAGCGACATAGAAATCCCTCTAGGGACATAGAAATCTCTCTCTCTATGGACCTAGAAATCCCTCTAGGGACATAGAAATCCCTCTAGGGACCTAGAAATCCCTCTAGGGACATAGAAATCCCTCTAGGGACATAGAAATCCCTCTAGGCAAATCTTTTTAGAGGGATTTCTAGGTCCCTAGAGGGATTTCTAGGTCCCTAGAGGGATTTCTATGTCCCTAGAGGGATTTCTATGTCCCTAGAGGGATTTCTATGTCCCTAGAGGGATTTCTAGGTCCCTAGAGGGATTTCTATGTCCCTAGAGGGATTTCTAGGTCCCTAGAGAGAGAGATTTCTATGTCCCTAGAGGGATTTCTATGTCGCTAGAGGGATTTCTATGTCCCTAGAGGGATTTCTAGGTCCCTAGAGAGAGAGATTTCTATGTCCCTAGAGGGATTTCTATGTCGCTAGAGGGATTTCTATGTCGCTAGAGGGATTTCTAGGTCCCTAGAGGGATAGATTTCTAGGTTCCTAGAGGGATTTCTATGTCGCTAGAGGGATTTCTATGTCGCTAGAGGGATTTCTAGGTCCCTAGAGGGATTTCTATGTCCCTAGAGGGATAGATTTCTATGTCCCTAGAGGGATTTCTATGTCCCTAGAGGGATTTCTATGTCGCTAGAGGGATTTCTATGTCGCTAGAGGGATTTCTAGGTCCCTAGAGGGATTTCAATGTCCCTAGAGGGATTTCTAGGTCCCTAGAGGGATTTCTAGGTCCCTAGAGGGATTTCTAGGTCCCTAGAGGGATTTCTATGTCCCTAGAGGGATTTCTATGTCCCTAGAGGGATTTCTATGTCCCTAGAGGGATTTCTATGTCCCTAGAGAGATTTCTAGGTCCCTAGAGGGATAGATTTCTAGGTCCCTAGAGGGATTTCAATGTCCCTAGAGGGATTTCTAGGTCCCTAGAGGGATTTCTAGGTCCCTAGAGGGATAGATTTCTATGTCCCTAGAGGGATTTCTATGTCACTAGAGAGATTTCTAGGTCCCTAGAGGGATTTCAATGTCCCTAGAGGGATTTCTAGGTCCCTAGAGGGATAGATTTCTAGGTCCCTAGAGGGATTTCTAGGTCCCTAGAGAGAGAGATATATAGCGAATGATTATGCTTAACTAACTTCTAAGAATGACACCTGCTGCTAGCTGATCTATTATTCTAGGAAAGACACTTGCAGCTAGCCTCTACCATTGCATGCACTATCACTCCTCAAAATACCTGTAAGCTGATCTATTATTCTAAGAAAGACAGCTGCAATTAGCTTAAGTAACGTGATATATATTATTTATTGATATCACTAATTGATCTAACATATATGTTTTTACTTTTTTTATACATAAGTTTTACAAGTTATGTTTCCTTTCGTTATGTACTTTAGAGACCAGAACTCGAAAGGATCTGAAAAGGAAACCAATGGCCCAAGTTAACATATCCCTCCACGTATTCCAGGGTGAATTTGTTCATTTTTTTTTATATCTTCCCTTGAACTATTGGTCATTAGTTTGGTCTTGTTATAATTTGGGTATAGACCAATTTCTTCGCAGAGTTATAGTAGCTGTCATTTGCCTATAAAATATATTAAGTGGCTGTGGTAAAACTAAATCCCTTCTGTAAAATCCTTATCAACATATAAAAAAAAAAAAAATTATAAATACCGAAACAATTAACGGAGGTTCGAATATTTAAATAAGTAATGGCTCCCGGTTACGTCACAAGTTCATTAGCAGACTTGGGCTGTGTCTTGTGGTGTTGTGTATTGGGGCGTTGTGTGTTGAGGGGTTGTGTATTGAGATGTGGCGTTTTGCATTGAGATGTTGCTTGTTGTGGTGTTGTGTATTGAGATGTTGTGTGTTGTGGTGTTTTCTGTTCAAATATTGTGATAGTAAATGTAGCCTGTGGTTGTAGTAAGAGAGTACTTCTAGTCATCTTTACTAACATTTTCTTTCTTACTCTATTAATTTCATCAATCTTGATTTATTAATATTATTACAAATCGATCTTCCCTATCAGCCTCTGAATATTTAATTCACTAAGTGATTCTTAGTGAGTTTCTCTCTACGTAAATCTCTATATTTCAACTTGCACCAATCCCCTGGAGCATACCCCACCCGGAGATCCGTACTGGGGAATAGTTTACCTTCGGATAACGAGCGTTTTACCTTAGAAAGATCCTTGACTATTAGAGATATTGTTTAAGTGAAACGTAATGTTAGTAGGGCGTTCCAACCTACGTAACATCCCTCAAGCAAGTCTGGGGGGTCGCTCACATTGTTGGTGAGTGAGTCCATATCGGACTTAGCCGGGGTGAACTTGCAACGAATTTCAACCTACAACCCCAGATCTACCACCCATGGGCCGCCTCCCCTACGAGCTGACGAGATGCACCCGGGGCGTGTTGTTCAAAATATTCCTAATACTATTCATTCAAAATTTGTTAAACGGATAACAATAAAATAAAAATTAGTCTGTTGTTATGATACTCAAAGAATCCTAATCGCCAAAAGTCTTTTAGAGTTTTTAGCATTGCAGAAGAACATACAACTCCACTACCACGAATCACGTGAGTAAAAAAAAGAGTAAAGTGGTTTATAGGGCTACACTGATTGCATTAGCAGGCAGCCATTCCTGCTACTGGATTCAGTGAAGCGAACCATCCACTATAAAAAATGGGTAACGAAACCACAGGCAGAACCTCGTGGGTGGTTTGGAATCCTGCCTATCTCATAGGTAAGTATTTTCTTCTTCTTTTACTTCCTCCAAGTTCCATTCAGATAAAAATAATGTTACCCATCACCGTAAAGAATCACCTCTTTCCTTTTAATAATTTTAACTGATAACAGTTATTTTCTTTACCGAAATACATTAACTTCAGCGAGCCTGAAAACAAAGCTGGAATTAATATTCTTTTAGCATAATCAACATATTAGTAATTATTATTTGTGTCGTACTTACCATCATAGTGGTCTAAGTACACTTTCGTAAATGCTGACAACAATCCCTCTAAGATAGTTTGTAAATATTTTTCATATTGTGTTTCCTTCATTTCCATTCTTGCAATGATATAAATTCTCCCATTTTCTAACTGATCCAGTATTTTGTACACTGAAAATCGGTTAAGCTTATTTGATGTTTCGGCAAGAGACATCTGTTTTTAATAAAAAGAATGATGAAATTAAGGAATAATCAAATTAAACAAAATTTATTCTGAGGAAATATTCATACTAGGAAATAGTGTTGAGAAAGGATGATCACAGTAGAGTAGAGGCAGTCTATTGCTATAAAGAGGAGGAGGGGCGATATATAGCGAATGATTATGCTTAACTAACTTCTAAGAATGACACCTGCTGCTAGCTGATCTATTATTCTAGGAAAGACACTTGCAGCTAGCCTCTACCATTGCATGCACTATCACTCCTCAAAATGCCTGTAAGCTGATCTATTATTCTAAGAAAGACAGCTGCAATTAGCTTAAGTAACGTGATATATATTATTTATTGATATCACTAATTGATCTAACATATATGTTTTTACTTTTTTTATACATAAGTTTTACAAGTTATGTTTCCTTTCGTTATGTACTTTAGAGACCAGAACTTGAAAGGATCTGAAAAGGAAACCAATGGCCCTAGTTAACATATCCCTCCACGTATTCCAGAGAGATTTCTAGGTCCCTAGAGAGAGAGATTTCTATGTCCCTAGAGGGATTTCTATGTCGCTAGAGGGATTTCTATGTCGCTAGAGGGATTTCTAGGTCCCTAGAGGGATTTCTAGGTCCCTAGAGAGAGAGATTTCTATGTCCCTAGAGGGATTTCTATGTCCCTAGAGGGATTTCTAGGTCCCTAGAGGGATTTCTATGTCCCTAGAGGGATTTCTAGGTCCCTAGAGAGAGAGATTTCTATGTCCCTAGAGGGATTTCTATGTCGCTAGAGGGATTTCTATGTCGCTAGAGGGATTTCTAGGTCCCTAGAGGGATAGATTTCTAGGTCCCTAGAGGGATTTCAATGTCCCTAGAGGGATTTCTAGGTCCCTAGAGGGATTTCTAGGTCCCTAGAGGGATTTCTATGTCCCTAGAGAGATTTCTATGCCCCTAGAGAGATTTCTAGGTCCCTAGAGGGATAGATTTCTAGGTCCATAGAGGGATTTCAATGTCCCTAGAGGGATTTCTATGTCCCTAGAGGGATTTCTAGGCCCCTAGAGGGATTTCTATGTCCCTAGAGGGATTTCTAGGTCCCTAGAGAGAGAGATTTCTATGTCCCTAGAGGGATTTCTAGGTCCCTAGAGGGATTTCTAGGTCCCTAGAGGGATTTCTAGGTCCCTAGAGGGATAGATTTCTATGTCCCTAGAGGAATTTCTATGTCCCTAGAGGGATTTCTAGGTCCCTAGAGAGATTTCTAGGTCCCTAGAGAGATTTCTAGGTCCCTAGAGGGATAGATTTCTAGGTCCCTAGATGGATTTCAATGTCCCTAGAGGGATTTCAATGTCCCTTGAGGGATTTCTAGGTCCCTAGAGGGATTTCTAGGTCCCTAGAGGGATTTCTATGTCCCTAGAGGGATAGATTTATATGTCCCTAGAGGGATTTCTATGTCCCTAGAGGGATTTATATGTCCCTAGAGAGATTTCTAGGTCCCTAGAGGGATAGATTTCTAGGTCCCTAGAGGGATTTCAATGTCCCTAGAGGGATTTCTAGGTCCCTAGAGGGATTTCTAGGTCCCTAGAGGGATTTCTAGGTCCCTAGAGGGATAGATTTCTATGTCCCTAGAGGGATTTCTATGTCACTAGAGAGATTTCTAGGTCCCTAGAGGGATTTCAATGTCCCTAGAAAGATTTCTAGGTCCCTAGAGGGATAGATTTCTAGGTCCCTAGAGGGATAGATTTCTAGGTCCCTAGAGGGATTTCAATGTCCCTAGAGGGATTTCTAGGTCCCTAGAGGGATTTCTATGTCCCTAGAGGGATTTCTATGTCCCTAGAGGGATAGATTTCTATGTCCCTAGGGGGATAGATTTCTATGTCCCTAGAGGGATTTCTATGTCGCTAGAGGGATTTCTATGTCGCTTGAGGGATTTCTATGTCGCTAGAGGGATTTCTAGGTCCCTAGAGGGATTTCTATGTCCCTAGAGGGATAGATTTCTATGTCCCTAGAGGGATTTCTATGTCGCTAGAGGGATTTCTATGTCGCTAGAGGGATTTCTAGGTCCCTAGAGGGATTTCTATGTCCCTAGAGGGATAGATTTCTATGTCCCTAGAGGGATTTCTATGTCCCTAGAGGGATTTCTATGTCCCTAGAGGGATTTCAATGTCCCTAGAGGGATTTCTAGGTCCCTAGAGGGATTTCTAGGTCCCTAGAGGGATTTCTAGGTCCCTAGAGGGATAGATTTCTATGTCCCTAGAGGGATTTCTATGTCCCTAGAGGGATTTCTAGGTCCCTAGAGGGATTTCTATGTCCCTAGAGGGATTTCTAGGTCCCTAGAGAGATTTCTAGGTCCCTAGAGAGATTTCTAGGTCCCTAGAGGGATAGATTTCTAGGTCCCTAGAGGGATTTCAATGTCCCTAGAGGGATTTCAATGTCCCTTGAGGGATTTCTAGGTCCCTAGAGGGATTTCTAGGTCCCTAGAGGGATTTCTATGTCCCTAGAGGGATAGATTTATATGTCCCTAGAGGGATTTCTATGTCCCTAGAGGGATTTATATGTCCCTAGAGAGATTTCTAGGTCCCTAGAGGGATAGATTTCTAGGTCCCTAGAGGGATTTCAATGTCCCTAGAGGGATTTCTAGGTCCCTAGAGGGATTTCTAGGTCCCTAGAGGGATTTCTAGGTCCCTAGAGGGATAGATTTCTATGTCCCTAGAGGGATTTCTATGTCACTAGAGAGATTTCTAGGTCCCTAGAGGGATTTCAATGTCCCTAGAAAGATTTCTAGGTCCCTAGAGGGATAGATTTCTAGGTCCCTAGAGGGATAGATTTCTAGGTCCCTAGAGGGATTTCAATGTCCCTAGAGGGATTTCTAGGTCCCTAGAGGGATTTCTATGTCCCTAGAGGGATTTCTATGTCCCTAGAGGGATAGATTTCTATGTCCCTAGGGGGATAGATTTCTATGTCCCTAGAGGGATTTCTATGTCGCTAGAGGGATTTCTATGTCGCTTGAGGGATTTCTATGTCGCTAGAGGGATTTCTAGGTCCCTAGAGGGATTTCTATGTCCCTAGAGGGATAGATTTCTATGTCCCTAGAGGGATTTCTATGTCGCTAGAGGGATTTCTATGTCGCTAGAGGGATTTCTAGGTCCCTAGAGGGATTTCTATGTCCCTAGAGGGATAGATTTCTATGTCCCTAGAGGGATTTCTATGTCCCTAGAGGGATTTCTATGTCCCTAGAGGGATTTCAATGTCCCTAGAGGGATTTCTAGGTCCCTAGAGGGATTTCTAGGTCCCTAGAGGGATTTCTAGGTCCCTAGAGGGATAGATTTCTATGTCCCTAGAGGGATTTCTATGTCCCTAGAGGGATTTCTAGGTCCCTAGAGGGATTTCTATGTCCCTAGAGGGATTTCTAGGTCCCTAGAGAGAGAGATTTCTATGTCCCTAGAGGGATTTCTATGTCGCTAGAGGGATTTCTATGTCGCTAGAGGGATTTCTAGGTCCCTAGAGGGATAGATTTCTAGGTCCCTAGAGGGATTTCAATGTCCCTAGAGGGATTTCTAGGTCCCTAGAGGGATTTCTAGGTCCCTAGAGGGATTTCTATGTCCCTAGAGAGATTTCTATGCCCCTAGAGAGATTTCTAGGTCCCTAGAGGGATAGATTTCTAGGTCCATAGAGGGATTTCAATGTCCCTAGAGGGATTTCTATGTCCCTAGAGGGATTTCTAGGCCCCTAGAGGGATTTCTATGTCCCTAGAGGGATTTCTAGGTCCCTAGAGAGAGAGATTTCTATGTCCCTAGAGGGATTTCTAGGTCCCTAGAGGGATTTCTAGGTCCCTAGAGGGATTTCTAGGTCCCTAGAGGGATAGATTTCTATGTCCCTAGAGGAATTTCTATGTCCCTAGAGGGATTTCTAGGTCCCTAGAGAGATTTCTAGGTCCCTAGAGAGATTTCTAGGTCCCTAGAGGGATAGATTTCTAGGTCCCTAGAGGGATTTCAATGTCCCTAGAGAGATTTCAATGTCCCTTGAGGGATTTCTAGGTCCCTAGAGGGATTTCTAGGTCCCTAGAGGGATTTCTATGTCCCTAGAGGGATAGATTTCTATGTCCCTAGGGGGATAGATTTCTATGTCCCTAGAGGGATTTCTATGTCGCTAGAGGGATTTCTATGTCGCTTGAGGGATTTCTATGTCGCTAGAGGGATTTCTAGGTCCCTAGAGGGATTTCTATGTCCCTAGAGGGATAGATTTCTATGTCCCTAGAGGGATTTCTATGTCGCTAGAGGGATTTCTATGTCGCTAGAGGGATTTCTAGGTCCCTAGAGGGATTTCTATGTCCCTAGAGGGATAGATTTCTATGTCCCTAGAGGGATTTCTATGTCCCTAGAGGGATTTCTATGTCCCTAGAGGGATTTCAATGTCCCTAGAGGGATTTCTAGGTCCCTAGAGGGATTTCTAGGTCCCTAGAGGGATTTCTAGGTCCCTAGAGGGATAGATTTCTATGTCCCTAGAGGGATTTCTATGTCCCTAGAGGGATTTCTAGGTCCCTAGAGGGATTTCTATGTCCCTAGAGGGATTTCTAGGTCCCTAGAGAGAGAGATTTCTATGTCCCTAGAGGGATTTCTATGTCGCTAGAGGGATTTCTATGTCGCTAGAGGGATTTCTAGGTCCCTAGAGGGATTTCTAGGTCCCTAGAGAGAGAGATTTCTAGGTCCCTAGAGGGATTTCTAGGTCCCTAGAGGGATTTCTATGTCCCTAGAGGGATTTTTAGGTCCCTAGAGAGAGAGATTTCTATGTCCCTAGAGGGATTTCTATGTCGCTAGAGGGATTTCTATGTCGCTAGAGGGATTTCTAGGTCCCTAGAGGGATAGATTTCTAGGTCCCTAGAGGGATTTCTATGTCGCTAGAGGGATTTCTATGTCCCTAGAGGGATTTCTATGTCCCTAGAGGGATTTCTATGTCCCTAGAGGGATTTCTAGGTCCCTAGAGAGAGAGATTTCTATGTCCCTAGAGGGATTTTTATGTCGCTAGAGGGATTTCTATGTCGCTAGAGGGATTTCTAGGTCCCTAGAGGGATTTCAATGTCCCTAGAGGGATTTCTAGGTCCCTAGAGGGATTTCTAGGTCCCTAGAGGGATAGATTTATATGTCCCTAGAGGGATTTCTATGTCCCTAGAGGGATTTCTATGTCAATAGAGGGATTTCTATGTCCCTAGAGAGATTTCTAGGTCCCTAGAGGGATAGATTTCTAGGTCCCTAGAGGGATTTCAATGTCCCTAGAGGGATTTCTAGGTCCCTAGAGGGATTTCTAGGTCCCTAGAGAGATTTCTAGGTCCCTAGAGGGATTTCAATGTCCCTAGAAGGATTTCTAGGTCCCTAGAGGGATAGATTTCTAGGTCCCTAGAGGGATTTCAATGTCCCTAGAAGGATTTCTAGGTCCCTAGAGGGATTTCTATGTCGCTAGAGGGATTTCTATGTCGCTAGAGGGATTTCTAGGTCCCTAGAGGGATTTCAATGTCCCTAGAGGGATTTCTAGGTCCCTAGAGGGATTTCTAGGTCCCTAGAGGGATTTCTAGGTCCCCAGAGGGATAGATTTATATGTCCCTAGAGGGATTTCTATGTCCCTAGAGGGATTTCTATGTCCCTAGAGGGATTTCTATGTCCCTAGAGAGATTTCTAGGTCCCTAGAGGGATAGATTTCTAGGTCCCTAGAGGGATTTCAATGTCCCTAGAAGGATTTCTAGGTCCCTAGAGGGATTTCTATGTCGCTAGAGGGATTTCTAGGTCCCCAGAGGGATTTCTAGGTCCCTAGAGAGAGAGATTTCTAGGTCCCTAGAGGGATTTCTAGGTCCCTAGAGGGATTTCTATGTCCCTAGAGGGATTTTTAGGTCCCTAGAGAGAGAGATTTCTATGTCCCTAGAGGGATTTCTAGGTCCCTAGAGGGATTTCTATGTCCCTAGAGGGATTTTTAGGTCCCTAGAGAGAGAGATTTCTATGTCCCTAGAGGGATTTCTATGTCGCTAGAGGGATTTCTATGTCGCTAGAGGGATTTCTAGGTCCCTAGAGGGATAGATTTCTAGGTCCCTAGAGGGATTTCTATGTCGCTAGAGGGATTTCTATGTCGCTAGAGGGATTTCTAGGTCCCTAGAGGGATTTCTATGTCCCTAGAGGGATAGATTTCTATGTCCCTAGAGGGATTTCTATGTCCTTAGAGGGATTTCTATGTCCCTAGAGGGATTTCTATGTCCCTAGAGGGATTTCTAGGTCCCTAGAGAGAGAGATTTCTATGTCCCTAGAGGGATTTCTATGTCGCTAGAGGGATTTCTATGTCGCTAGAGGGATTTCTAGGTCCCTAGAGGGATTTCAATGTCCCTAGAGGGATTTCTAGGTCCCTAGAGGGATTTCTAGGTCCCTAGAGGGATTTCTAGGTCCCTAGAGGGATTTCTAGGTCCCTAGAGGGATAGATTTATATGTCCCTAGAGGGATTTCTATGTCCCTAGAGGGATTTCTATGTCCCTAGAGGGATTTCTATGTCCCTAGAGGGATTTCTATGTCCCTAGAGGGATTTCTATGTCCCTAGAGAGATTTCTAGGTCCCTAGAGGGATAGATTTCTAGGTCCCTAGAGGGATTTCAATGTCCCTAGAGGGATTTCTAGGTCCCTAGAGGGATTTCTAGGTCCCTAGAGGGATTTCTAGGTCCCTAGAGGGATAGATTTCTATGTCCCTAGAGGGATTTCTATGTCACTAGAGAGATTTCTAGGTCCCTAGAGGGATTTCAATGTCCCTAGAAGGATTTCTAGGTCCCTAGAGGGATAGATTTCTAGGTCCCTAGAGGGATTTCTAGGTCCCTAGAGAGAGAGATTTCTATGTCCCTAGAGGGATTTCTATGTCGCTAGAGGGATTTCTATGTCGCTAGAGGGATTTCTAGGTCCCTAGAGGGATTTCTAGGTCCCTAGAGGGATTTCTAGGTCCCAACAGAGAGAGATTTCTATGTCCCTAGAGGGATTTCTATGTCGCTAGAGGGATTTCTATGTCGCTAGAGGGATTTCTAGGTCCCTAGAGGGATTTCTAGGTCCCTAGAGGGATTTCTAGGTCCCTAGAGGGATAGATTTCTATGTCCCTAGAGGGATTTCTAGGTCCCTAGAGGGATTTCTAGGTCCCAACAGAGAGAGATTTCTATGTCCCTAGAGGGATTTCTAGGTCCCTAGAGAGAGAGATTTCTATGTCCCTAGAGGGATTTCTATGTCGCTAGAGGGATTTCTATGTCGCTAGAGGGATTTCTAGGTCCCTAGAGGGATAGATTTCTAGGTCCCTAGAGGGATTTCAATGTCCCTAGAGGGATTTCTAGGTCCCTAGAGGGATTTCTAGGTCCCTAGAGGGATTTCTAGGTCCCTAGAGGGATTTCTATGTCCCTAGAGAGATTTCTAGGTCCCTAGAGGGATAGATTTCTAGGTCCCTAGAGGGATTTCAATGTCCCTAGAGGGATTTATAGGGATTCTAGAGCGTGTTACAGGGTTTTGAGAGGGATATCTAGGTCCGTAGAGGGATTTCTAGGTCCCTAGAGAGAGAGATTTCTATGTCCCTAGCGGGATTTCTATGTCCCTAGAGGGATTTCTAGGTATAATTATGAATAATTAATTATGTTTCTTTTTATATAAATTTTTAATATAATTTTTGCTTTACTAAGATTAACAAGTTTCAACTTTGTTGCAGCTTATTCTGTTATTGAAGCGTGCGAGTCTGGGTCTATGTTTGATGGATATATTGATCATTTGAAAAATGGTAACATTTCTTTCGTTGTATTTTTTTCATTAATTAGAAAAACTGGTTAAGTTGGCTCGATTCGCTTAGAAATTTGGGTACTTGAGTATATAACGCACGGCACTAGCAGGCCAATGTTCTGCGCATGCCCCAGCGGTTACATTTTATAACAGTTACGTTTCTACCAGTTACCTTGGATAACCTTTTAAAATATTTTGATTTGAATCTGAGATCGCCTCTCTTCGGATATTTTGAAGAGAAAAGATTTGCCTAGAGGGATTTCTATGTCGCTAGAGGGATTTCTAGGTCCCTAGAGGGATTTCAATGTCCCTAGAGGGATTTCTAGGTCCCTAGAGGGATTTCTAGGTCCCTAGAGGGATTTCTAGGTCCCTAGAGGGATTTCTATGTCCCTAGAGGGATAGATTTATATGTCCCTAGAGGGATTTCTATGTCCCTAGAGGGATTTCTATGTCCCTAGAGGGATTTCTATGTCCCTAGAGGGATTTCTATGTCCCTAGAGGGATTTCTATGTCCCTAGAGAGATTTCTAGGTCCCTAGAGGGATAGATTTCTAGGTCCCTAGAGGGATTTCAATGTCCCTAGAGGGATTTCTAGGTCCCTAGAGGGATAGATTTCTATGTCCCTAGAGGGATTTCTATGTCACTAGAGAGATTTCTAGGTCCCTAGAGGGATTTCAATGTCCCTAGAGGGATTTCTAGGTCCCTAGAGGGATAGATTTCTAGGTCCCTAGAGGGATTTCTAGGTCCCTAGAGAGAGAGATTTCTATGTCCCTAGAGGGATTTCTATGTCGCTAGAGGGATTTCTATGTCGCTAGAGGGATTTCTAGGTCCCTAGAGGGATTTCTAGGTCCCTAGAGGGATTTCTAGGTCCCTAGAGAGAGAGATTTCTATGTCCCTAAAGGGATTTCTATGTCGCTAGAGGGATTTCTATGTCGCTAGAGGGATTTCTAGGTCCCTAGAGGGATTTCTATGTCCCTAGAGGGATAGATTTCTATGTCCCTAGAGGGATTTCTATGTCCCTAGAGGGATAGATTTCTATGTCCCTAGAGGGATTTCTATGTCCCTAGAGGGATTTCTAGGTCCCTAGAGGGATTTCTATGTCCCTAGAGGGATTTCTAGGTCCCTAGAGAGAGAGATTTCTATGTCCCTAGAGGGATTTCTATGTCGCAAGAGGGATTTCTATGTCGCTAGAGGGATTTCTAGGTCCCTAGAGGGATTTCTAGGTCCCTAGAGAGAGAGATTTCTATGTCCCTAGAGGGATTTCTATGTCCCTAGAGGGATTTCTAGGTCCCTAGAGGGATTTCTATGTCCCTAGAGGGATTTCTAGGTCCCTAGAGGGATTTCTAGGTCCCTAGAGGGATTTCTAGGTCCCTAGAGGGATTTCTAGGTCCCTAGAGGGATTTCTATGTCCCTAGAGGGATAGATTTATATGTCCCTAGAGGGATTTCTATGTCCCTAGAGGGATTTCTATGTCCCTAGAGGGATTTCTATGTCCCTAGAGGGATTTCTAGGTCCCTAGAGGGATTTCTATGTCCCTAGAGGGATTTCTAGGTCCCTAGAGAGAGAGATTTCTATGTCCCTAGAGGGATTTCTATGTCGCTAGAGGGATTTCTATGTCGCTAGAGGGATTTCTAGGTCCCTAGAGGGATAGATTTCTAGGTTCCTAGAGGGATTTCTATGTCGCTAGAGGGATTTCTATGTCGCTAGAGGGATTTCTAGGTCCCTAGAGGGATTTCTATGTCCCTAGAGGGATAGATTTCTATGTCCCTAGAGGGATTTCTATGTCCCTAGAGGGATTTCTATGTCGCTAGAGGGATTTCTATGTCGCTAGAGGGATTTCTAGGTCCCTAGAGGGATTTCAATGTCCCTAGAGGGATTTCTAGGTCCCTAGAGGGATTTCTAGGTCCCTAGAGGGATTTCTAGGTCCCTAGAGGGATTTCTATGTCCCTAGAGGGATTTCTATGTCCCTAGAGGGATTTCTATGTCCCTAGAGGGATTTCTATGTCCCTAGAGAGATTTCTAGGTCCCTAGAGGGATAGATTTCTAGGTCCCTAGAGGGATTTCAATGTCCCTAGAGGGATTTCTAGGTCCCTAGAGGGATTTCTAGGTCCCTAGAGGGATAGATTTCTATGTCCCTAGAGGGATTTCTATGTCACTAGAGAGATTTCTAGGTCCCTAGAGGGATTTCAATGTCCCTAGAGGGATTTCTAGGTCCCTAGAGGGATAGATTTCTAGGTCCCTAGAGGGATTTCTAGGTCCCTAGAGAGAGAGATATATAGCGAATGATTATGCTTAACTAACTTCTAAGAATGACACCTGCTGCTAGCTGATCTATTATTCTAGGAAAGACACTTGCAGCTAGCCTCTACCATTGCATGCACTATCACTCCTCAAAATACCTGTAAGCTGATCTATTATTCTAAGAAAGACAGCTGCAATTAGCTTAAGTAACGTGATATATATTATTTATTGATATCACTAATTGATCTAACATATATGTTTTTACTTTTTTTATACATAAGTTTTACAAGTTATGTTTCCTTTCGTTATGTACTTTAGAGACCAGAACTCGAAAGGATCTGAAAAGGAAACCAATGGCCCAAGTTAACATATCCCTCCACGTATTCCAGGGTGAATTTGTTCATTTTTTTTTATATCTTCCCTTGAACTATTGGTCATTAGTTTGGTCTTGTTATAATTTGGGTATAGACCAATTTCTTCGCAGAGTTATAGTAGCTGTCATTTGCCTATAATATATATTAAGTGGCTGTGGTAAAACTAAATCCCTTCTGTAAAATCCTTATCAACATATAAAAAAAAAAAAAATTATAAATACCGAAACAATTAACGGAGGTTCGAATATTTAAATAAGTAATGGCTCCCGGTTACGTCACAAGTTCATTAGCAGACTTGGGCTGTGTCTTGTGGTGTTGTGTATTGGGGCGTTGTGTGTTGAGGGGTTGTGTATTGAGATGTGGCGTTTTGCATTGAGATGTTGCTTGTTGTGGTGTTGTGTATTGAGATGTTGTGTGTTGTGGTGTTTTCTGTTCAAATATTGTGATAGTAAATGTAGCCTGTGGTTGTAGTAAGAGAGTACTTCTAGTCATCTTTACTAACATTTTCTTTCTTACTCTATTAATTTCATCAATCTTGATTTATTAATATTATTACAAATCGATCTTCCCTATCAGCCTCTGAATATTTAATTCACTAAGTGATTCTTAGTGAGTTTCTCTCTACGTAAATCTCTATATTTCAACTTGCACCAATCCCCTGGAGCATACCCCACCCGGAGATCCGTACTGGGGAATAGTTTACCTTCGGATAACGAGCGTTTTACCTTAGAAAGATCCTTGACTATTAGAGATATTGTTTAAGTGAAACGTAATGTTAGTAGGGCGTTCCAACCTACGTAACATCCCTCAAGCAAGTCTGGGGGGTCGCTCACATTGTTGGTGAGTGAGTCCATATCGGACTTAGCCGGGGTGAACTTGCAACGAATTTCAACCTACAACCCCAGATCTACCACCCATGGGCCGCCTCCCCTACGAGCTGACGAGATGCACCCGGGGCGTGTTGTTCAAAATATTCCTAATACTATTCATTCAAAATTTGTTAAACGGATAACAATAAAATAAAAATTAGTCTGTTGTTATGATACTTGAGTGTAATTTGATAAAAGAAAAAACGAAATTTTTTTCATTCGTCAACTTGGTTTTCGAAGGAATAGCCATTTTAAAACAAGAGATGGACTATTAGTGAATTTTGGGAAATATCAAAGAATCCTAATCGCCAAAAGTCTTTTAGAGTTTTTAGCATTGCAGAAGAACATACAACTCCACTACCACGAATCACGTGAGTAAAAAAAAGAGTAAAGTGGTTTATAGGGCTACACTGATTGCATTAGCAGGCAGCCATTCCTGCTACTGGATTCAGTGAAGCGAACCATCCACTATAAAAAATGGGTAACGAAACCACAGGCAGAACCTCGTGGGTGGTTTGGAATCCTGCCTATCTCATAGGTAAGTATTTTCTTCTTCTTTTACTTCCTCCAAGTTCCATTCAGATAAAAATAATGTTACCCATCACCGTAAAGAATCACCTCTTTCCTTTTAATAATTTTAACTGATAACAGTTATTTTCTTTACCGAAATACATTAACTTCAGCGAGCCTGAAAACAAAGCTGGAATTAATATTCTTTTAGCATAATCAACATATTAGTAATTATTATTTGTGTCGTACTTACCATCATAGTGGTCTAAGTACACTTTCGTAAATGCTGACAACAATCCCTCTAAGATAGTTTGTAAATATTTTTCATATTGTGTTTCCTTCATTTCCATTCTTGCAATGATATAAATTCTCCCATTTTCTAACTGATCCAGTATTTTGTACACTGAAAATCGGTTAAGCTTATTTGATGTTTCGGCAAGAGACATCTGTTTTTAATAAAAAGAATGATGAAATTAAGGAATAATCAAATTAAACAAAATTTATTCTGAGGAAATATTCATACTAGGAAATAGTGTTGAGAAAGGATGATCACAGTAGAGTAGAGGCAGTCTATTGCTATAAAGAGGAGGAGGGGCGATATATAGCGAATGATTATGCTTAACTAACTTCTAAGAATGACACCTGCTGCTAGCTGATCTATTATTCTAGGAAAGACACTTGCAGCTAGCCTCTACCATTGCATGCACTATCACTCCTCAAAATGCCTGTAAGCTGATCTATTATTCTAAGAAAGACAGCTGCAATTAGCTTAAGTAACGTGATATATATTATTTATTGATATCACTAATTGATCTAACATATATGTTTTTACTTTTTTTATACATAAGTTTAACAAGTTATGTTTCCTTTCGTTATGTACTTTAGAGACCAGAACTTGAAAGGATCTGAAAAGGAAACCAATGGCCCTAGTTAACATATCCCTCCACGTATTCCAGGGTGAATTTGTTCATTTTTTTTTATATCTTCCCTTGAACTATTGGTCATTAGTTTGGTCTTGTTATAATTTGGGTATAGACCAATTTCTTCGCAGAGTTATAGTAGCTGTCATTTGCCTATAATATATATTAAGTGGCTGTGGTAAAACTAAATCCCTTCTGTAAAATCCTTATCAACATATAAAAAAAAAAAAATTATAAATACCGAAACAATTAACGGAGGTTCGAATATTTAAATAAGTAATGGCTCCCGGTTACGTCACAAGTTCATTAGCAGACTTGGGCTGTGTCTTGTGGTGTTGTGTATTGGGGCGTTGTGTGTTGAGGGGTTGTGTATTGAGATGTGGCGTTTTGCATTGAGATGTTGCTTGTTGTGGTGTTGTGTATTGAGATGTTGTGTGTTGTGGTGTTTTCTGTTCAAATATTGTGATAGTAAATGTAGCCTGTGGTTGTAGTAAGAGAGTACTTCTAGTCATCTTTACTAACATTTTCTTTCTTACTCTATTAATTTCATCAATCTTGATTTATTAATATTATTACAAATCGATCTTCCCTATCAGCCTCTGAATATTTAATTCACTAAGTGATTCTTAGTGAGTTTCTCTCTACGTAAATCTCTATATTTCAACTTGCACCAATCCCCTGGAGCATACCCCACCCGGAGATCCGTACTGGGGAATAGTTTACCTTCGGATAACGAGCGTTTTACCTTATAAAGATCCTTGACTATTAGAGATATTGTTTAAGTGAAACGTAATGTTAGTAGGGCGTTCCAACCTACGTAACATCCCTCAAGCAAGTCTGGGGGGTCGCTCACATTGTTGGTGAGTGAGTCCATATCGGACTTAGCCGGGGTGAACTTGCAACGAATTTCAACCTACAACCCCAGATCTACCACCCATGGGCCGCCTCCCCTACGAGCTGACGAGATGCACCCGGGGCGTGTTGTTCAAAATATTCCTAATACTATTCATTCAAAATTTGTTAAACGGATAACAATAAAATAAAAATTAGTCTGTTGTTATGATACTTGAGTGTAATTTGATAAAAGAAAAAACGAAATTTTTTTCATTCGTCAACTTGGTTTTCGAAGGAATAGCCATTTTAAAACAAGAGATGGACTATTAGTGAATTTTGGGAAATATCAAAGAATCCTAATCGCCAAAAGTCTTTTAGAGTTTTTAGCATTGCAGAAGAACATACAACTCCACTACCACGAATCACGTGAGTAAAAAAAAGAGTAAAGTGGTTTATAGGGCTACACTGATTGCATTAGCAGGCAGCCATTCCTGCTACTGGATTCAGTGAAGCGAACCATCCACTATAAAAAATGGGTAACGAAACCACAGGCAGAACCTCGTGGGTGGTTTGGAATCCTGCCTATCTCATAGGTAAGTATTTTCTTCTTCTTTTACTTCCTCCAAGTTCCATTCAGATAAAAATAATGTTACCCATCACCGTAAAGAATCACCTCTTTCCTTTTAATAATTTTAACTGATAACAGTTATTTTCTTTACCGAAATACATTAACTTCAGCGAGCCTGAAAACAAAGCTGGAATTAATATTCTTTTAGCATAATCAACATATTAGTAATTATTATTTGTGTCGTACTTACCATCATAGTGGTCTAAGTACACTTTCGTAAATGCTGACAACAATCCCTCTAAGATAGTTTGTAAATATTTTTCATATTGTGTTTCCTTCATTTCCATTCTTGCAATGATATAAATTCTCCCATTTTCTAACTGATCCAGTATTTTGTACACTGAAAATCGGTTAAGCTTATTTGATGTTTCGGCAAGAGACATCTGTTTTTAATAAAAAGAATGATGAAATTAAGGAATAATCAAATTAAACAAAATTTATTCTGAGGAAATATTCATACTAGGAAATAGTGTTGAGAAAGGATGATCACAGTAGAGTAGAGGCAGTCTATTGCTATAAAGAGGAGGAGGGGCGATATATAGCGAATGATTATGCTTAACTAACTTCTAAGAATGACACCTGCTGCTAGCTGATCTATTATTCTAGGAAAGACACTTGCAGCTAGCCTCTACCATTGCATGCACTATCACTCCTCAAAATACCTGTAAGCTGATCTATTATTCTAAGAAAGACAGCTGCAATTAGCTTAAGTAACGTGATATATATTATTTATTGATATCACTAATTGATCTAACATATATGTTTTTACTTTTTTTATACATAAGTTTTACAAGTTATGTTTCCTTTCGTTATGTACTTTAGAGACCAGAACTCGAAAGGATCTGAAAAGGAAACCAATGGCCCAAGTTAACATATCCCTCCACGTATTCCAGGGTGAATTTGTTCATTTTTTTTTATATCTTCCCTTGAACTATTGGTCATTAGTTTGGTCTTGTTATAATTTGGGTATAGACCAATTTCTTCGCAGAGTTATAGTAGCTGTCATTTGCCTATAATATATATTAAGTGGCTGTGGTAAAACTAAATCCCTTCTGTAAAATCCTTATCAACATATAAAAAAAAAAAAATTATAAATACCGAAACAATTAACGGAGGTTCGAATATTTAAATAAGTAATGGCTCCCGGTTACGTCACAAGTTCATTAGCAGACTTGGGCTGTGTCTTGTGGTGTTGTGTATTGGGGCGTTGTGTGTTGAGGGGTTGTGTATTGAGATGTGGCGTTTTGCATTGAGATGTTGCTTGTTGTGGTGTTGTGTATTGAGATGTTGTGTGTTGTGGTGTTTTCTGTTCAAATATTGTGATAGTAAATGTAGCCTGTGGTTGTAGTAAGAGAGTACTTCTAGTCATCTTTACTAACATTTTCTTTCTTACTCTATTAATTTCATCAATCTTGATTTATTAATATTATTACAAATCGATCTTCCCTATCAGCCTCTGAATATTTAATTCACTAAGTGATTCTTAGTGAGTTTCTCTCTACGTAAATCTCTATATTTCAACTTGCACCAATCCCCTGGAGCATACCCCACCCGGAGATCCGTACTGGGGAATAGTTTACCTTCGGATAACGAGCGTTTTACCTTATAAAGATCCTTGACTATTAGAGATATTGTTTAAGTGAAACGTAATGTTAGTAGGGCGTTCCAACCTACGTAACATCCCTCAAGCAAGTCTGGGGGGTCGCTCACATTGTTGGTGAGTGAGTCCATATCGGACTTAGCCGGGGTGAACTTGCAACGAATTTCAACCTACAACCCCAGATCTACCACCCATGGGCCGCCTCCCCTACGAGCTGACGAGATGCACCCGGGGCGTGTTGTTCAAAATATTCCTAATACTATTCATTCAAAATTTGTTAAACGGATAACAATAAAATAAAAATTAGTCTGTTGTTATGATACTTGAGTGTAATTTGATAAAAGAAAAAACGAAATTTTTTTCATTCGTCAACTTGGTTTTCGAAGGAATAGCCATTTTAAAACAAGAGATGGA
Source organism: Troilus luridus (assembly GCA_964056705.1). NCBI lineage: Eukaryota > Metazoa > Arthropoda > Insecta > Hemiptera > Pentatomidae > Troilus > Troilus luridus. Next base: position 58,794,622 of record OZ057413.1, read on the forward strand.
CTATTAGTGAATTTTGGGAAATATCAAAGAATCCTAATCGCCAAAAGTCTTTTAGAGTTTTTAGCATTGCAGAAGAACATACAACTCCACTACCACGAATCACGTGAGTAAAAAAAAGAGTAAAGTGGTTTATAGGGCTACACTGATTGCATTAGCAGGCAGCCATTCCTGCTACTGGATTCAGTGAAGCGAACCATCCACTATAAAAAATGGGTAACGAAACCACAGGCAGAACCTCGTGGGTGGTTTGGAATCCTGCCTATCTCATAGGTAAGTATTTTCTTCTTCTTTTAGTTCCTCCAAGTTCCATTCAGATAAAAATAATGTTACCCATCACCGTAAAGAATCACCTCTTTCCTTTTAATAATTTTAACTGATAACAGTTATTTTCTTTACCGAAATACATTAACTTCAGCGAGCCTGAAAACAAAGCTGGAATTAATATTCTTTTAGCATAATCAACATATTAGTAATTATTATTTGTGTCGTACTTACCATCATAGTGGTCTAAGTACACTTTCGTAAATGCTGACAACAATCCCTCTAAGATAGTTTGTAAATATTTTTCATATTGTGTTTCCTTCATTTCCATTCTTGCAATGATATAAATTCTCCCATTTTCTAACTGATCCAGTATTTTGTACACTGAAAATCGGTTAAGCTTATTTGATGTTTCGGCAAGAGACATCTGTTTTTAATAAAAAGAATGATGAAATTAAGGAATAATCAAATTAAACAAAATTTATTCTGAGGAAATATTCATACTAGGAAATAGTGTTGAGAAAGGATGATCACAGTAGAGTAGAGGCAGTCTATTGCTATAAAGAGGAGGAGGGGCGATATATAGCGAATGATTATGCTTAACTAACTTCTAAGAATGACACCTGCTGCTAGCTGATCTATTATTCTAGGAAAGACACTTGCAGCTAGCCTCTACCATTGCATGCACTATCACTCCTCAAAATACCTGTAAGCTGATCTATTATTCTAAGAAAGACAGCTGCAATTAGCTTAAGTAACGTGATATATATTATTTATTGATATCACTAATTGATCTAACATATATGTTTTTACTTTTTTTATACATAAGTTTTACAAGTTATGTTTCCTTTCGTTATGTACTTTAGAGACCAGAACTCGAAAGGATCTGAAAAGGAAACCAATGGCCCAAGTTAACATATCCCTCCACGTATTCCAGGGTGAATTTGTTCATTTTTTTTTATATCTTCCCTTGAACTATTGGTCATTAGTTTGGTCTTGTTATAATTTGGGTATAGACCAATTTCTTCGCAGAGTTATAGTAGCTGTCATTTGCCTATAATATATATTAAGTGGCTGTGGTAAAACTAAATCCCTTCTGTAAAATCCTTATCAACATATAAAAAAAAAAAAATTATAAATACCGAAACAATTAACGGAGGTTCGAATATTTAAATAAGTAATGGCTCCCGGTTACGTCACAAGTTCATTAGCAGACTTGGGCTGTGTCTTGTGGTGTTGTGTATTGGGGCGTTGTGTGTTGAGGGGTTGTGTATTGAGATGTGGCGTTTTGCATTGAGATGTTGCTTGTTGTGGTGTTGTGTATTGAGATGTTGTGTGTTGTGGTGTTTTCTGTTCAAATATTGTGATAGTAAATGTAGCCTGTGGTTGTAGTAAGAGAGTACTTCTAGTCATCTTTACTAACATTTTCTTTCTTACTCTATTAATTTCATCAATCTTGATTTATTAATATTATTACAAATCGATCTTCCCTATCAGCCTCTGAATATTTAATTCACTAAGTGATTCTTAGTGAGTTTCTCTCTACGTAAATCTCTATATTTCAACTTGCACCAATCCCCTGGAGCATACCCCACCCGGAGATCCGTACTGGGGAATAGTTTACCTTCGGATAACGAGCGTTTTACCTTATAAAGATCCTTGACTATTAGAGATATTGTTTAAGTGAAACGTAATGTTAGTAGGGCGTTCCAACCTACGTAACATCCCTCAAGCAAGTCTGGGGGGTCGCTCACATTGTTGGTGAGTGAGTCCATATCGGACTTAGCCGGGGTGAACTTGCAACGAATTTCAACCTACAACCCCAGATCTACCACCCATGGGCCGCCTCCCCTACGAGCTGACGAGATGCACCCGGGGCGTGTTGTTCAAAATATTCCTAATACTATTCATTCAAAATTTGTTAAACGGATAACAATAAAATAAAAATTAGTCTGTTGTTATGATACTTGAGTGTAATTTGATAAAAGAAAAAACGAAATTTTTTTCATTCGTCAACTTGGTTTTCGAAGGAATAGCCATTTTAAAACAAGAGATGGACTATTAGTGAATTTTGGGAAATATCAAAGAATCCTAATCGCCAAAAGTCTTTTAGAGTTTTTAGCATTGCAGAAGAACATACAACTCCACTACCACGAATCACGTGAGTAAAAAAAAGAGTAAAGTGGTTTATAGGGCTACACTGATTGCATTAGCAGGCAGCCATTCCTGCTACTGGATTCAGTGAAGCGAACCATCCACTATAAAAAATGGGTAACGAAACCACAGGCAGAACCTCGTGGGTGGTTTGGAATCCTGCCTATCTCATAGGTAAGTATTTTCTTCTTCTTTTACTTCCTCCAAGTTCCATTCAGATAAAAATAATGTTACCCATCACCGTAAAGAATCACCTCTTTCCTTTTAATAATTTTAACTGATAACAGTTATTTTCTTTACCGAAATACATTAACTTCAGCGAGCCTGAAAACAAAGCTGGAATTAATATTCTTTTAGCATAATCAACATATTAGTAATTATTATTTGTGTCGTACTTACCATCATAGTGGTCTAAGTACACTTTCGTAAATGCTGACAACAATCCCTCTAAGATAGTTTGTAAATATTTTTCATATTGTGTTTCCTTCATTTCCATTCTTGCAATGATATAAATTCTCCCATTTTCTAACTGATCCAGTATTTTGTACACTGAAAATCGGTTAAGCTTATTTGATGTTTCGGCAAGAGACATCTGTTTTTAATAAAAAGAATGATGAAATTAAGGAATAATCAAATTAAACAAAATTTATTCTGAGGAAATATTCATACTAGGAAATAGTGTTGAGAAAGGATGATCACAGTAGAGTAGAGGCAGTCTATTGCTATAAAGAGGAGGAGGGGCGATATATAGCGAATGATTATGCTTAACTAACTTCTAAGAATGACACCTGCTGCTAGCTGATCTATTATTCTAGGAAAGACACTTGCAGCTAGCCTCTACCATTGCATGCACTATCACTCCTCAAAATGCCTGTAAGCTGATCTATTATTCTAAGAAAGACAGCTGCAATTAGCTTAAGTAACGTGATATATATTATTTATTGATATCACTAATTGATCTAACATATATGTTTTTACTTTTTTTATACATAAGTTTTACAAGTTATGTTTCCTTTCGTTATGTACTTTAGAGACCAGAACTTGAAAGGATCTGAAAAGGAAACCAATGGCCCAAGTTAACATATCCCTCCACGTATTCCAGGGTGAATTTGTTCATTTTTTTTTATATCTTCCCTTGAACTATTGGTCATTAGTTTGGTCTTGTTATAATTTGGGTATAGACCAATTTCTTCGCAGAGTTATAGTAGCTGTCATTTGCCTATAATATATATTAAGTGGCTGTGGTAAAACTAAATCCCTTCTGTAAAATCCTTATCAACATATAAAAAAAAAAAAAATTATAAATACCGAAACAATTAACGGAGGTTCGAATATTTAAATAAGTAATGGCTCCCGGTTACGTCACAAGTTCATTAGCAGACTTGGGCTGTGTCTTGTGGTGTTGTGTATTGGGGCGTTGTGTGTTGAGGGGTTGTGTATTGAGATGTGGCGTTTTGCATTGAGATGTTGCTTGTTGTGGTGTTGTGTATTGAGATGTTGTGTGTTGTGGTGTTTTCTGTTCAAATATTGTGATAGTAAATGTAGCCTGTGGTTGTAGTAAGAGAGTACTTCTAGTCATCTTTACTAACATTTTCTTTCTTACTCTATTAATTTCATCAATCTTGATTTATTAATATTATTACAAATCGATCTTCCCTATCAGCCTCTGAATATTTAATTCACTAAGTGATTCTTAGTGAGTTTCTCTCTACGTAAATCTCTATATTTAAACTTGCACCAATCCCCTGGAGCATACCCCACCCGGAGATCCGTACTGGGGAATAGTTTACCTTCGGATAACGAGCGTTTTACCTTAGAAAGATCCTTGACTATTAGAGATATTGTTTAAGTGAAACGTAATGTTAGTAGGGCGTTCCAACCTACGTAACATCCCTCAAGCAAGTCTGGGGGGTCGCTCACATTGTTGGTGAGTGAGTCCATATCGGACTTAGCCGGGGTGAACTTGCAACGAATTTCAACCTACAACCCCAGATCTACCACCCATGGGCCGCCTCCCCTACGAGCTGACGAGATGCACCCGGGGCGTGTTGTTCAAAATATTCCTAATACTATTCATTCAAAATTTGTTAAACGGATAACAATAAAATAAAAATTAGTCTGTTGTTATGATACTTGAGTGTAATTTGATAAAAGAAAAAACGAAATTTTTTTCATTCGTCAACTTGGTTTTCGAAGGAATAGCCATTTTAAAACAAGAGATGGACTATTAGTGAATTTTGGGAAATATCAAAGAATCCTAATCGCCAAAAGTCTTTTAGAGTTTTTAGCATTGCAGAAGAACATACAACTCCACTACCACGAATCACGTGAGTAAAAAAAAGAGTAAAGTGGTTTATAGGGCTACACTGATTGCATTAGCAGGCAGCCATTCCTGCTACTGGATTCAGTGAAGCGAACCATCCACTATAAAAAATGGGTAACGAAACCACAGGCAGAACCTCGTGGGTGGTTTGGAATCCTGCCTATCTCATAGGTAAGTATTTTCTTCTTCTTTTACTTCCTCCAAGTTCCATTCAGATAAAAATAATGTTACCCATCACCGTAAAGAATCACCTCTTTCCTTTTAATAATTTTAACTGATAACAGTTATTTTCTTTACCGAAATACATTAACTTCAGCGAGCCTGAAAACAAAGCTGGAATTAATATTCTTTTAGCATAATCAACATATTAGTAATTATTATTTGTGTCGTACTTACCATCATAGTGGTCTAAGTACACTTTCGTAAATGCTGACAACAATCCCTCTAAGATAGTTTGTAAATATTTTTCATATTGTGTTTCCTTCATTTCCATTCTTGCAATGATATAAATTCTCCCATTTTCTAACTGATCCAGTATTTTGTACACTGAAAATCGGTTAAGCTTATTTGATGTTTCGGCAAGAGACATCTGTTTTTAATAAAAAGAATGATGAAATTAAGGAATAATCAAATTAAACAAAATTTATTCTGAGGAAATATTCATACTAGGAAATAGTGTTGAGAAAGGATGATCACAGTAGAGTAGAGGCAGTCTATTGCTATAAAGAGGAGGAGGGGCGATATATAGCGAATGATTATGCTTAACTAACTTCTAAGAATGACACCTGCTGCTAGCTGATCTATTATTCTAGGAAAGACACTTGCAGCTAGCCTCTACCATTGCATGCACTATCACTCCTCAAAATACCTGTAAGCTGATCTATTATTCTAAGAAAGACAGCTGCAATTAGCTTAAGTAACGTGATATATATTATTTATTGATATCACTAATTGATCTAACATATATGTTTTTACTTTTTTTATACATAAGTTTTACAAGTTATGTTTCCTTTCGTTATGTACTTTAGAGACCAGAACTCGAAAGGATCTGAAAAGGAAACCAATGGCCCAAGTTAACATATCCCTCCACGTATTCCAGGGTGAATTTGTTCATTTTTTTTTATATCTTCCCTTGAACTATTGGTCATTAGTTTGGTCTTGTTATAATTTGGGTATAGACCAATTTCTTCGCAGAGTTATAGTAGCTGTCATTTGCCTATAATATATATTAAGTGGCTGTGGTAAAACTAAATCCCTTCTGTAAAATCCTTATCAACATATAAAAAAAAAAAAATTATAAATACCGAAACAATTAACGGAGGTTCGAATATTTAAATAAGTAATGGCTCCCGGTTACGTCACAAGTTCATTAGCAGACTTGGGCTGTGTCTTGTGGTGTTGTGTATTGGGGCGTTGTGTGTTGAGGGGTTGTGTATTGAGATGTGGCGTTTTGCATTGAGATGTTGCTTGTTGTGGTGTTGTGTATTGAGATGTTGTGTGTTGTGGTGTTTTCTGTTCAAATATTGTGATAGTAAATGTAGCCTGTGGTTGTAGTAAGAGAGTACTTCTAGTCATCTTTACTAACATTTTCTTTCTTACTCTATTAATTTCATCAATCTTGATTTATTAATATTATTACAAATCGATCTTCCCTATCAGCCTCTGAATATTTAATTCACTAAGTGATTCTTAGTGAGTTTCTCTCTACGTAAATCTCTATATTTCAACTTGCACCAATCCCCTGGAGCATACCCCACCCGGAGATCCGTACTGGGGAATAGTTTACCTTCGGATAACGAGCGTTTTACCTTATAAAGATCCTTGACTATTAGAGATATTGTTTAAGTGAAACGTAATGTTAGTAGGGCGTTCCAACCTACGTAACATCCCTCAAGCAAGTCTGGGGGGTCGCTCACATTGTTGGTGAGTGAGTCCATATCGGACTTAGCCGGGGTGAACTTGCAACGAATTTCAACCTACAACCCCAGATCTACCACCCATGGGCCGCCTCCCCTACGAGCTGACGAGATGCACCCGGGGCGTGTTGTTCAAAATATTCCTAATACTATTCATTCAAAATTTGTTAAACGGATAACAATAAAATAAAAATTAGTCTGTTGTTATGATACTTGAGTGTAATTTGATAAAAGAAAAAACGAAATTTTTTTCATTCGTCAACTTGGTTTTCGAAGGAATAGCCATTTTAAAACAAGAGATGGACTATTAGTGAATTTTGGGAAATATCAAAGAATCCTAATCGCCAAAAGTCTTTTAGAGTTTTTAGCATTGCAGAAGAACATACAACTCCACTACCACGAATCACGTGAGTAAAAAAAAGAGTAAAGTGGTTTATAGGGCTACACTGATTGCATTAGCAGGCAGCCATTCCTGCTACTGGATTCAGTGAAGCGAACCATCCACTATAAAAAATGGGTAACGAAACCACAGGCAGAACCTCGTGGGTGGTTTGGAATCCTGCCTATCTCATAGGTAAGTATTTTCTTCTTCTTTTACTTCCTCCAAGTTCCATTCAGATAAAAATAATGTTACCCATCACCGTAAAGAATCACCTCTTTCCTTTTAATAATTTTAACTGATAACAGTTATTTTCTTTACCGAAATACATTAACTTCAGCGAGCCTGAAAACAAAGCTGGAATTAATATTCTTTTAGCATAATCAACATATTAGTAATTATTATTTGTGTCGTACTTACCATCATAGTGGTCTAAGTACACTTTCGTAAATGCTGACAACAATCCCTCTAAGATAGTTTGTAAATATTTTTCATATTGTGTTTCCTTCATTTCCATTCTTGCAATGATATAAATTCTCCCATTTTCTAACTGATCCAGTATTTTGTACACTGAAAATCGGTTAAGCTTATTTGATGTTTCGGCAAGAGACATCTGTTTTTAATAAAAAGAATGATGAAATTAAGGAATAATCAAATTAAACAAAATTTATTCTGAGGAAATATTCATACTAGGAAATAGTGTTGAGAAAGGATGATCACAGTAGAGTAGAGGCAGTCTATTGCTATAAAGAGGAGGAGGGGCGATATATAGCGAATGATTATGCTTAACTAACTTCTAAGAATGACACCTGCTGCTAGCTGATCTATTATTCTAGGAAAGACACTTGCAGCTAGCCTCTACCATTGCATGCACTATCACTCCTCAAAATGCCTGTAAGCTGATCTATTATTCTAAGAAAGACAGCTGCAATTAGCTTAAGTAACGTGATATATATTATTTATTGATATCACTAATTGATCTAACATATATGTTTTTACTTTTTTTATACATAAGTTTTACAAGTTATGTTTCCTTTCGTTATGTACTTTAGAGACCAGAACTTGAAAGGATCTGAAAAGGAAACCAATGGCCCAAGTTAACATATCCCTCCACGTATTCCAGGGTGAATTTGTTCATTTTTTTTTATATCTTCCCTTGAACTATTGGTCATTAGTTTGGTCTTGTTATAATTTGGGTATAGACCAATTTCTTCGCAGAGTTATAGTAGCTGTCATTTGCCTATAATATATATTAAGTGGCTGTGGTAAAACTAAATCCCTTCTGTAAAATCCTTATCAACATATAAAAAAAAAAAAAATTATAAATACCGAAACAATTAACGGAGGTTCGAATATTTAAATAAGTAATGGCTCCCGGTTACGTCACAAGTTCATTAGCAGACTTGGGCTGTGTCTTGTGGTGTTGTGTATTGGGGCGTTGTGTGTTGAGGGGTTGTGTATTGAGATGTGGCGTTTTGCATTGAGATGTTGCTTGTTGTGGTGTTGTGTATTGAGATGTTGTGTGTTGTGGTGTTTTCTGTTCAAATATTGTGATAGTAAATGTAGCCTGTGGTTGTAGTAAGAGAGTACTTCTAGTCATCTTTACTAACATTTTCTTTCTTACTCTATTAATTTCATCAATCTTGATTTATTAATATTATTACAAATCGATCTTCCCTATCAGCCTCTGAATATTTAATTCACTAAGTGATTCTTAGTGAGTTTCTCTCTACGTAAATCTCTATATTTAAACTTGCACCAATCCCCTGGAGCATACCCCACCCGGAGATCCGTACTGGGGAATAGTTTACCTTCGGATAACGAGCGTTTTACCTTAGAAAGATCCTTGACTATTAGAGATATTGTTTAAGTGAAACGTAATGTTAGTAGGGCGTTCCAACCTACGTAACATCCCTCAAGCAAGTCTGGGGGGTCGCTCACATTGTTGGTGAGTGAGTCCATATCGGACTTAGCCGGGGTGAACTTGCAACGAATTTCAACCTACAACCCCAGATCTACCACCCATGGGCCGCCTCCCCTACGAGCTGACGAGATGCACCCGGGGCGTGTTGTTCAAAATATTCCTAATACTATTCATTCAAAATTTGTTAAACGGATAACAATAAAATAAAAATTAGTCTGTTGTTATGATACTTGAGTGTAATTTGATAAAAGAAAAAACGAAATTTTTTTCATTCGTCAACTTGGTTTTCGAAGGAATAGCCATTTTAAAACAAGAGATGGACTATTAGTGAATTTTGGGAAATATCAAAGAATCCTAATCGCCAAAAGTCTTTTAGAGTTTTTAGCATTGCAGAAGAACATACAACTCCACTACCACGAATCACGTGAGTAAAAAAAAGAGTAAAGTGGTTTATAGGGCTACACTGATTGCATTAGCAGGCAGCCATTCCTGCTACTGGATTCAGTGAAGCGAACCATCCACTATAAAAAATGGGTAACGAAACCACAGGCAGAACCTCGTGGGTGGTTTGGAATCCTGCCTATCTCATAGGTAAGTATTTTCTTCTTCTTTTACTTCCTCCAAGTTCCATTCAGATAAAAATAATGTTACCCATCACCGTAAAGAATCACCTCTTTCCTTTTAATAATTTTAACTGATAACAGTTATTTTCTTTACCGAAATACATTAACTTCAGCGAGCCTGAAAACAAAGCTGGAATTAATATTCTTTTAGCATAATCAACATATTAGTAATTATTATTTGTGTCGTACTTACCATCATAGTGGTCTAAGTACACTTTCGTAAATGCTGACAACAATCCCTCTAAGATAGTTTGTAAATATTTTTCATATTGTGTTTCCTTCATTTCCATTCTTGCAATGATATAAATTCTCCCATTTTCTAACTGATCCAGTATTTTGTACACTGAAAATCGGTTAAGCTTATTTGATGTTTCGGCAAGAGACATCTGTTTTTAATAAAAAGAATGATGAAATTAAGGAATAATCAAATTAAACAAAATTTATTCTGAGGAAATATTCATACTAGGAAATAGTGTTGAGAAAGGATGATCACAGTAGAGTAGAGGCAGTCTATTGCTATAAAGAGGAGGAGGGGCGATATATAGCGAATGATTATGCTTAACTAACTTCTAAGAATGACACCTGCTGCTAGCTGATCTATTATTCTAGGAAAGACACTTGCAGCTAGCCTCTACCATTGCATGCACTATCACTCCTCAAAATGCCTGTAAGCTGATCTATTATTCTAAGAAAGACAGCTGCAATTAGCTTAAGTAACGTGATATATATTATTTATTGATATCACTAATTGATCTAACATATATGTTTTTACTTTTTTTATACATAAGTTTAACAAGTTATGTTTCCTTTCGTTATGTACTTTAGAGACCAGAACTTGAAAGGATCTGAAAAGGAAACCAATGGCCCTAGTTAACATATCCCTCCACGTATTCCAGGGTGAATTTGTTCATTTTTTTTTATATCTTCCCTTGAACTATTGGTCATTAGTTTGGTCTTGTTATAATTTGGGTATAGACCAATTTCTTCGCAGAGTTATAGTAGCTGTCATTTGCCTATAATATATATTAAGTGGCTGTGGTAAAACTAAATCCCTTCTGTAAAATCCTTATCAACATATAAAAAAAAAAAAATTATAAATACCGAAACAATTAACGGAGGTTCGAATATTTAAATAAGTAATGGCTCCCGGTTACGTCACAAGTTCATTAGCAGACTTGGGCTGTGTCTTGTGGTGTTGTGTATTGGGGCGTTGTGTGTTGAGGGGTTGTGTATTGAGATGTGGCGTTTTGCATTGAGATGTTGCTTGTTGTGGTGTTGTGTATTGAGATGTTGTGTGTTGTGGTGTTTTCTGTTCAAATATTGTGATAGTAAATGTAGCCTGTGGTTGTAGTAAGAGAGTACTTCTAGTCATCTTTACTAACATTTTCTTTCTTACTCTATTAATTTCATCAATCTTGATTTATTAATATTATTACAAATCGATCTTCCCTATCAGCCTCTGAATATTTAATTCACTAAGTGATTCTTAGTGAGTTTCTCTCTACGTAAATCTCTATATTTCAACTTGCACCAATCCCCTGGAGCATACCCCACCCGGAGATCCGTACTGGGGAATAGTTTACCTTCGGATAACGAGCGTTTTACCTTAGAAAGATCCTTGACTATTAGAGATATTGTTTAAGTGAAACGTAATGTTAGTAGGGCGTTCCAACCTACGTAACATCCCTCAAGCAAGTCTGGGGGGTCGCTCACATTGTTGGTGAGTGAGTCCATATCGGACTTAGCCGGGGTGAACTTGCAACGAATTTCAACCTACAACCCCAGATCTACCACCCATGGGCCGCCTCCCCTACGAGCTGACGAGATGCACCCGGGGCGTGTTGTTCAAAATATTCCTAATACTATTCATTCAAAATTTGTTAAACGGATAACAATAAAATAAAAATTAGTCTGTTGTTATGATACTTGAGTGTAATTTGATAAAAGAAAAAACGAAATTTTTTTCATTCGTCAACTTGGTTTTCGAAGGAATAGCCATTTTAAAACAAGAGATGGACTATTAGTGAATTTTGGGAAATATCAAAGAATCCTAATCGCCAAAAGTCTTTTAGAGTTTTTAGCATTGCAGAAGAACATACAACTCCACTACCACGAATCACGTGAGTAAAAAAAAGAGTAAAGTGGTTTATAGGGCTACACTGATTGCATTAGCAGGCAGCCATTCCTGCTACTGGATTCAGTGAAGCGAACCATCCACTATAAAAAATGGGTAACGAAACCACAGGCAGAACCTCGTGGGTGGTTTGGAATCCTGCCTATCTCATAGGTAAGTATTTTCTTCTTCTTTTACTTCCTCCAAGTTCCATTCAGATAAAAATAATGTTACCCATCACCGTAAAGAATCACCTCTTTCCTTTTAATAATTTTAACTGATAACAGTTATTTTCTTTACCGAAATACATTAACTTCAGCGAGCCTGAAAACAAAGCTGGAATTAATATTCTTTTAGCATAATCAACATATTAGTAATTATTATTTGTGTCGTACTTACCATCATAGTGGTCTAAGTACACTTTCGTAAATGCTGACAACAATCCCTCTAAGATAGTTTGTAAATATTTTTCATATTGTGTTTCCTTCATTTCCATTCTTGCAATGATATAAATTCTCCCATTTTCTAACTGATCCAGTATTTTGTACACTGAAAATCGGTTAAGCTTATTTGATGTTTCGGCAAGAGACATCTGTTTTTAATAAAAAGAATGATGAAATTAAGGAATAATCAAATTAAACAAAATTTATTCTGAGGAAATATTCATACTAGGAAATAGTGTTGAGAAAGGATGATCACAGTAGAGTAGAGGCAGTCTATTGCTATAAAGAGGAGGAGGGGCGATATATAGCGAATGATTATGCTTAACTAACTTCTAAGAATGACACCTGCTGCTAGCTGATCTATTATTCTAGGAAAGACACTTGCAGCTAGCCTCTACCATTGCATGCACTATCACTCCTCAAAATGCCTGTAAGCTGATCTATTATTCTAAGAAAGACAGCTGCAATTAGCTTAAGTAACGTGATATATATTATTTATTGATATCACTAATTGATCTAACATATATGTTTTTACTTTTTTTATACATAAGTTTTACAAGTTATGTTTCCTTTCGTTATGTACTTTAGAGACCAGAACTTGAAAGGATCTGAAAAGGAAACCAATGGCCCAAGTTAACATATCCCTCCACGTATTCCAGGGTGAATTTGTTCATTTTTTTTTATATCTTCCCTTGAACTATTGGTCATTAGTTTGGTCTTGTTATAATTTGGGTATAGACCAATTTCTTCGCAGAGTTATAGTAGCTGTCATTTGCCTATAATATATATTAAGTGGCTGTGGTAAAACTAAATCCCTTCTGTAAAATCCTTATCAACATATAAAAAAAAAAAAAATTATAAATACCGAAACAATTAACGGAGGTTCGAATATTTAAATAAGTAATGGCTCCCGGTTACGTCACAAGTTCATTAGCAGACTTGGGCTGTGTCTTGTGGTGTTGTGTATTGGGGCGTTGTGTGTTGAGGGGTTGTGTATTGAGATGTGGCGTTTTGCATTGAGATGTTGCTTGTTGTGGTGTTGTGTATTGAGATGTTGTGTGTTGTGGTGTTTTCTGTTCAAATATTGTGATAGTAAATGTAGCCTGTGGTTGTAGTAAGAGAGTACTTCTAGTCATCTTTACTAACATTTTCTTTCTTACTCTATTAATTTCATCAATCTTGATTTATTAATATTATTACAAATCGATCTTCCCTATCAGCCTCTGAATATTTAATTCACTAAGTGATTCTTAGTGAGTTTCTCTCTACGTAAATCTCTATATTTCAACTTGCACCAATCCCCTGGAGCATACCCCACCCGGAGATCCGTACTGGGGAATAGTTTACCTTCGGATAACGAGCGTTTTACCTTAGAAAGATCCTTGACTATTAGAGATATTGTTTAAGTGAAACGTAATGTTAGTAGGGCGTTCCAACCTACGTAACATCCCTCAAGCAAGTCTGGGGGGTCGCTCACATTGTTGGTGAGTGAGTCCATATCGGACTTAGCCGGGGTGAACTTGCAACGAATTTCAACCTACAACCCCAGATCTACCACCCATGGGCCGCCTCCCCTACGAGCTGACGAGATGCGCCCGGGGCGTGTTGTTCAAAATATTCCTAATACTATTCATTCAAAATTTGTTAAACGGATAACAATAAAATAAAAATTAGTCTGTTGTTATGATACTTGAGTGTAATTTGATAAAAGAAAAAACGAAATTTTTTTCATTCGTCAACTTGGTTTTCGAAGGAATAGCCATTTTAAAACAAGAGATGGACTATTAGTGAATTTTGGGAAATATCAAAGAATCCTAATCGCCAAAAGTCTTTTAGAGTTTTTAGCATTGCAGAAGAACATACAACTCCACTACCACGAATCACGTGAGTAAAAAAAAGAGTAAAGTGGTTTATAGGGCTACACTGATTGCATTAGCAGGCAGCCATTCCTGCTACTGGATTCAGTGAAGCGAACCATCCACTATAAAAAATGGGTAACGAAACCACAGGCAGAACCTCGTGGGTGGTTTGGAATCCTGCCTATCTCATAGGTAAGTATTTTCTTCTTCTTTTACTTCCTCCAAGTTCCATTCAGATAAAAATAATGTTACCCATCACCGTAAAGAATCACCTCTTTCCTTTTAATAATTTTAACTGATAACAGTTATTTTCTTTACCGAAATACATTAACTTCAGCGAGCCTGAAAACAAAGCTGGAATTAATATTCTTTTAGCATAATCAACATATTAGTAATTATTATTTGTGTCGTACTTACCATCATAGTGGTCTAAGTACACTTTCGTAAATGCTGACAACAATCCCTCTAAGATAGTTTGTAAATATTTTTCATATTGTGTTTCCTTCATTTCCATTCTTGCAATGATATAAATTCTCCCATTTTCTAACTGATCCAGTATTTTGTACACTGAAAATCGGTTAAGCTTATTTGATGTTTCGGCAAGAGACATCTGTTTTTAATAAAAAGAATGATGAAATTAAGGAATAATCAAATTAAACAAAATTTATTCTGAGGAAATATTCATACTAGGAAATAGTGTTGAGAAAGGATGATCACAGTAGAGTAGAGGCAGTCTATTGCTATAAAGAGGAGGAGGGGCGATATATAGCGAATGATTATGCTTAACTAACTTCTAAGAATGACACCTGCTGCTAGCTGATCTATTATTCTAGGAAAGACACTTGCAGCTAGCCTCTACCATTGCATGCACTATCACTCCTCAAAATGCCTGTAAGCTGATCTATTATTCTAAGAAAGACAGCTGCAATTAGCTTAAGTAACGTGATATATATTATTTATTGATATCACTAATTGATCTAACATATATGTTTTTACTTTTTTTATACATAAGTTTAACAAGTTATGTTTCCTTTCGTTATGTACTTTAGAGACCAGAACTTGAAAGGATCTGAAAAGGAAACCAATGGCCCTAGTTAACATATCCCTCCACGTATTCCAGGGTGAATTTGTTCATTTTTTTTTATATCTTCCCTTGAACTATTGGTCATTAGTTTGGTCTTGTTATAATTTGGGTATAGACCAATTTCTTCGCAGAGTTATAGTAGCTGTCATTTGCCTATAATATATATTAAGTGGCTGTGGTAAAACTAAATCCCTTCTGTAAAATCCTTATCAACATATAAAAAAAAAAAAATTATAAATACCGAAACAATTAACGGAGGTTCGAATATTTAAATAAGTAATGGCTCCCGGTTACGTCACAAGTTCATTAGCAGACTTGGGCTGTGTCTTGTGGTGTTGTGTATTGGGGCGTTGTGTGTTGAGGGGTTGTGTATTGAGATGTGGCGTTTTGCATTGAGATGTTGCTTGTTGTGGTGTTGTGTATTGAGATGTTGTGTGTTGTGGTGTTTTCTGTTCAAATATTGTGATAGTAAATGTAGCCTGTGGTTGTAGTAAGAGAGTACTTCTAGTCATCTTTACTAACATTTTCTTTCTTACTCTATTAATTTCATCAATCTTGATTTATTAATATTATTACAAATCGATCTTCCCTATCAGCCTCTGAATATTTAATTCACTAAGTGATTCTTAGTGAGTTTCTCTCTACGTAAATCTCTATATTTCAACTTGCACCAATCCCCTGGAGCATACCCCACCCGGAGATCCGTACTGGGGAATAGTTTACCTTCGGATAACGAGCGTTTTACCTTAGAAAGATCCTTGACTATTAGAGATATTGTTTAAGTGAAACGTAATGTTAGTAGGGCGTTCCAACCTACGTAACATCCCTCAAGCAAGTCTGGGGGGTCGCTCACATTGTTGGTGAGTGAGTCCATATCGGACTTAGCCGGGGTGAACTTGCAACGAATTTCAACCTACAACCCCAGATCTACCACCCATGGGCCGCCTCCCCTACGAGCTGACGAGATGCACCCGGGGCGTGTTGTTCAAAATATTCCTAATACTATTCATTCAAAATTTGTTAAACGGATAACAATAAAATAAAAATTAGTCTGTTGTTATGATACTTGAGTGTAATTTGATAAAAGAAAAAACGAAATTTTTTTCATTCGTCAACTTGGTTTTCGAAGGAATAGCCATTTTAAAACAAGAGATGGACTATTAGTGAATTTTGGGAAATATCAAAGAATCCTAATCGCCAAAAGTCTTTTAGAGTTTTTAGCATTGCAGAAGAACATACAACTCCACTACCACGAATCACGTGAGTAAAAAAAAGAGTAAAGTGGTTTATAGGGCTACACTGATTGCATTAGCAGGCAGCCATTCCTGCTACTGGATTCAGTGAAGCGAACCATCCACTATAAAAAATGGGTAACGAAACCACAGGCAGAACCTCGTGGGTGGTTTGGAATCCTGCCTATCTCATAGGTAAGTATTTTCTTCTTCTTTTACTTCCTCCAAGTTCCATTCAGATAAAAATAATGTTACCCATCACCGTAAAGAATCACCTCTTTCCTTTTAATAATTTTAACTGATAACAGTTATTTTCTTTACCGAAATACATTAACTTCAGCGAGCCTGAAAACAAAGCTGGAATTAATATTCTTTTAGCATAATCAACATATTAGTAATTATTATTTGTGTCGTACTTACCATCATAGTGGTCTAAGTACACTTTCGTAAATGCTGACAACAATCCCTCTAAGATAGTTTGTAAATATTTTTCATATTGTGTTTCCTTCATTTCCATTCTTGCAATGATATAAATTCTCCCATTTTCTAACTGATCCAGTATTTTGTACACTGAAAATCGGTTAAGCTTATTTGATGTTTCGGCAAGAGACATCTGTTTTTAATAAAAAGAATGATGAAATTAAGGAATAATCAAATTAAACAAAATTTATTCTGAGGAAATATTCATACTAGGAAATAGTGTTGAGAAAGGATGATCACAGTAGAGTAGAGGCAGTCTATTGCTATAAAGAGGAGGAGGGGCGATATATAGCGAATGATTATGCTTAACTAACTTCTAAGAATGACACCTGCTGCTAGCTGATCTATTATTCTAGGAAAGACACTTGCAGCTAGCCTCTACCATTGCATGCACTATCACTCCTCAAAATGCCTGTAAGCTGATCTATTATTCTAAGAAAGACAGCTGCAATTAGCTTAAGTAACGTGATATATATTATTTATTGATATCACTAATTGATCTAACATATATGTTTTTACTTTTTTTATACATAAGTTTAACAAGTTATGTTTCCTTTCGTTATGTACTTTAGAGACCAGAACTTGAAAGGATCTGAAAAGGAAACCAATGGCCCTAGTTAACATATCCCTCCACGTATTCCAGGGTGAATTTGTTCATTTTTTTTTATATCTTCCCTTGAACTATTGGTCATTAGTTTGGTCTTGTTATAATTTGGGTATAGACCAATTTCTTCGCAGAGTTATAGTAGCTGTCATTTGCCTATAATATATATTAAGTGGCTGTGGTAAAACTAAATCCCTTCTGTAAAATCCTTATCAACATATAAAAAAAAAAAAATTATAAATACCGAAACAATTAACGGAGGTTCGAATATTTAAATAAGTAATGGCTCCCGGTTACGTCACAAGTTCATTAGCAGACTTGGGCTGTGTCTTGTGGTGTTGTGTATTGGGGCGTTGTGTGTTGAGGGGTTGTGTATTGAGATGTAGCGTTTTGCATTGAGATGTTGCTTGTTGTGGTGTTGTGTATTGAGATGTTGTGTGTTGTGGTGTTTTCTGTTCAAATATTGTGATAGTAAATGTAGCCTGTGGTTGTAGTAAGAGAGTACTTCTAGTCATCTTTACTAACATTTTCTTTCTTACTCTATTAATTTCATCAATCTTGATTTATTAATATTATTACAAATCGATCTTCCCTATCAGCCTCTGAATATTTAATTCACTAAGTGATTCTTAGTGAGTTTCTCTCTACGTAAATCTCTATATTTCAACTTGCACCAATCCCCTGGAGCATACCCCACCCGGAGATCCGTACTGGGGAATAGTTTACCTTCGGATAACGAGCGTTTTACCTTATAAAGATCCTTGACTATTAGAGATATTGTTTAAGTGAAACGTAATGTTAGTAGGGCGTTCCAACCTACGTAACATCCCTCAAGCAAGTCTGGGGGGTCGCTCACATTGTTGGTGAGTGAGTCCATATCGGACTTAGCCGGGGTGAACTTGCAACGAATTTCAACCTACAACCCCAGATCTACCACCCATGGGCCGCCTCCCCTACGAGCTGACGAGATGCACCCGGGGCGTGTTGTTCAAAATATTCCTAATACTATTCATTCAAAATTTGTTAAACGGATAACAATAAAATAAAAATTAGTCTGTTGTTATGATACTTGAGTGTAATTTGATAAAAGAAAAAACGAAATTTTTTTCATTCGTCAACTTGGTTTTCGAAGGAATAGCCATTTTAAAACAAGAGATGGACTATTAGTGAATTTTGGGAAATATCAAAGAATCCTAATCGCCAAAAGTCTTTTAGAGTTTTTAGCATTGCAGAAGAACATACAACTCCACTACCACGAATCACGTGAGTAAAAAAAAGAGTAAAGTGGTTTATAGGGCTACACTGATTGCATTAGCAGGCAGCCATTCCTGCTACTGGATTCAGTGAAGCGAACCATCCACTATAAAAAATGGGTAACGAAACCACAGGCAGAACCTCGTGGGTGGTTTGGAATCCTGCCTATCTCATAGGTAAGTATTTTCTTCTTCTTTTACTTCCTCCAAGTTCCATTCAGATAAAAATAATGTTACCCATCACCGTAAAGAATCACCTCTTTCCTTTTAATAATTTTAACTGATAACAGTTATTTTCTTTACCGAAATACATTAACTTCAGCGAGCCTGAAAACAAAGCTGGAATTAATATTCTTTTAGCATAATCAACATATTAGTAATTATTATTTGTGTCGTACTTACCATCATAGTGGTCTAAGTACACTTTCGTAAATGCTGACAACAATCCCTCTAAGATAGTTTGTAAATATTTTTCATATTGTGTTTCCTTCATTTCCATTCTTGCAATGATATAAATTCTCCCATTTTCTAACTGATCCAGTATTTTGTACACTGAAAATCGGTTAAGCTTATTTGATGTTTCGGCAAGAGACATCTGTTTTTAATAAAAAGAATGATGAAATTAAGGAATAATCAAATTAAACAAAATTTATTCTGAGGAAATATTCATACTAGGAAATAGTGTTGAGAAAGGATGATCACAGTAGAGTAGAGGCAGTCTATTGCTATAAAGAGGAGGAGGGGCGATATATAGCGAATGATTATGCTTAACTAACTTCTAAGAATGACACCTGCTGCTAGCTGATCTATTATTCTAGGAAAGACACTTGCAGCTAGCCTCTACCATTGCATGCACTATCACTCCTCAAAATGCCTGTAAGCTGATCTATTATTCTAAGAAAGACAGCTGCAATTAGCTTAAGTAACGTGATATATATTATTTATTGATATCACTAATTGATCTAACATATATGTTTTTACTTTTTTTATACATAAGTTTAACAAGTTATGTTTCCTTTCGTTATGTACTTTAGAGACCAGAACTTGAAAGGATCTGAAAAGGAAACCAATGGCCCTAGTTAACATATCCCTCCACGTATTCCAGGGTGAATTTGTTCATTTTTTTTTATATCTTCCCTTGAACTATTGGTCATTAGTTTGGTCTTGTTATAATTTGGGTATAGACCAATTTCTTCGCAGAGTTATAGTAGCTGTCATTTGCCTATAATATATATTAAGTGGCTGTGGTAAAACTAAATCCCTTCTGTAAAATCCTTATCAACATATAAAAAAAAAAAAATTATAAATACCGAAACAATTAACGGAGGTTCGAATATTTAAATAAGTAATGGCTCCCGGTTACGTCACAAGTTCATTAGCAGACTTGGGCTGTGTCTTGTGGTGTTGTGTATTGGGGCGTTGTGTGTTGAGGGGTTGTGTATTGAGATGTGGCGTTTTGCATTGAGATGTTGCTTGTTGTGGTGTTGTGTATTGAGATGTTGTGTGTTGTGGTGTTTTCTGTTCAAATATTGTGATAGTAAATGTAGCCTGTGGTTGTAGTAAGAGAGTACTTCTAGTCATCTTTACTAACATTTTCTTTCTTACTCTATTAATTTCATCAATCTTGATTTATTAATATTATTACAAATCGATCTTCCCTATCAGCCTCTGAATATTTAATTCACTAAGTGATTCTTAGTGAGTTTCTCTCTACGTAAATCTCTATATTTCAACTTGCACCAATCCCCTGGAGCATACCCCACCCGGAGATCCGTACTGGGGAATAGTTTACCTTCGGATAACGAGCGTTTTACCTTATAAAGATCCTTGACTATTAGAGATATTGTTTAAGTGAAACGTAATGTTAGTAGGGCGTTCCAACCTACGTAACATCCCTCAAGCAAGTCTGGGGGGTCGCTCACATTGTTGGTGAGTGAGTCCATATCGGACTTAGCCGGGGTGAACTTGCAACGAATTTCAACCTACAACCCCAGATCTACCACCCATGGGCCGCCTCCCCTACGAGCTGACGAGATGCACCCGGGGCGTGTTGTTCAAAATATTCCTAATACTATTCATTCAAAATTTGTTAAACGGATAACAATAAAATAAAAATTAGTCTGTTGTTATGATACTTGAGTGTAATTTGATAAAAGAAAAAACGAAATTTTTTTCATTCGTCAACTTGGTTTTCGAAGGAATAGCCATTTTAAAACAAGAGATGGACTATTAGTGAATTTTGGGAAATATCAAAGAATCCTAATCGCCAAAAGTCTTTTAGAGTTTTTAGCATTGCAGAAGAACATACAACTCCACTACCACGAATCACGTGAGTAAAAAAAAGAGTAAAGTGGTTTATAGGGCTACACTGATTGCATTAGCAGGCAGCCATTCCTGCTACTGGATTCAGTGAAGCGAACCATCCACTATAAAAAATGGGTAACGAAACCACAGGCAGAACCTCGTGGGTGGTTTGGAATCCTGCCTATCTCATAGGTAAGTATTTTCTTCTTCTTTTACTTCCTCCAAGTTCCATTCAGATAAAAATAATGTTACCCATCACCGTAAAGAATCACCTCTTTCCTTTTAATAATTTTAACTGATAACAGTTATTTTCTTTACCGAAATACATTAACTTCAGCGAGCCTGAAAACAAAGCTGGAATTAATATTCTTTTAGCATAATCAACATATTAGTAATTATTATTTGTGTCGTACTTACCATCATAGTGGTCTAAGTACACTTTCGTAAATGCTGACAACAATCCCTCTAAGATAGTTTGTAAATATTTTTCATATTGTGTTTCCTTCATTTCCATTCTTGCAATGATATAAATTCTCCCATTTTCTAACTGATCCAGTATTTTGTACACTGAAAATCGGTTAAGCTTATTTGATGTTTCGGCAAGAGACATCTGTTTTTAATAAAAAGAATGATGAAATTAAGGAATAATCAAATTAAACAAAATTTATTCTGAGGAAATATTCATACTAGGAAATAGTGTTGAGAAAGGATGATCACAGTAGAGTAGAGGCAGTCTATTGCTATAAAGAGGAGGAGGGGCGATATATAGCGAATGATTATGCTTAACTAACTTCTAAGAATGACACCTGCTGCTAGCTGATCTATTATTCTAGGAAAGACACTTGCAGCTAGCCTCTACCATTGCATGCACTATCACTCCTCAAAATGCCTGTAAGCTGATCTATTATTCTAAGAAAGACAGCTGCAATTAGCTTAAGTAACGTGATATATATTATTTATTGATATCACTAATTGATCTAACATATATGTTTTTACTTTTTTTATACATAAGTTTTACAAGTTATGTTTCCTTTCGTTATGTACTTTAGAGACCAGAACTCGAAAGGATCTGAAAAGGAAACCAATGGCCCAAGTTAACATATCCCTCCACGTATTCCAGGGTGAATTTGTTCATTTTTTTTTATATCTTCCCTTGAACTATTGGTCATTAGTTTGGTCTTGTTATAATTTGGGTATAGACCAATTTCTTCGCAGAGTTATAGTAGCTGTCATTTGCCTATAATATATATTAAGTGGCTGTGGTAAAACTAAATCCCTTCTGTAAAATCCTTATCAACATATAAAAAAAAAAAAAATTATAAATACCGAAACAATTAACGGAGGTTCGAATATTTAAATAAGTAATGGCTCCCGGTTACGTCACAAGTTCATTAGCAGACTTGGGCTGTGTCTTGTGGTGTTGTGTATTGGGGCGTTGTGTGTTGAGGGGTTGTGTATTGAGATGTGGCGTTTTGCATTGAGATGTTGCTTGTTGTGGTGTTGTGTATTGAGATGTTGTGTGTTGTGGTGTTTTCTGTTCAAATATTGTGATAGTAAATGTAGCCTGTGGTTGTAGTAAGAGAGTACTTCTAGTCATCTTTACTAACATTTTCTTTCTTACTCTATTAATTTCATCAATCTTGATTTATTAATATTATTACAAATCGATCTTCCCTATCAGCCTCTGAATATTTAATTCACTAAGTGATTCTTAGTGAGTTTCTCTCTACGTAAATCTCTATATTTCAACTTGCACCAATCCCCTGGAGCATACCCCACCCGGAGATCCGTACTGGGGAATAGTTTACCTTCGGATAACGAGCGTTTTACCTTAGAAAGATCCTTGACTATTAGAGATATTGTTTAAGTGAAACGTAATGTTAGTAGGGCGTTCCAACCTACGTAACATCCCTCAAGCAAGTCTGGGGGGTCGCTCACATTGTTGGTGAGTGAGTCCATATCGGACTTAGCCGGGGTGAACTTGCAACGAATTTCAACCTACAACCCCAGATCTACCACCCATGGGCCGCCTCCCCTACGAGCTGACGAGATGCACCCGGGGCGTGTTGTTCAAAATATTCCTAATACTATTCATTCAAAATTTGTTAAACGGATAACAATAAAATAAAAATTAGTCTGTTGTTATGATACTTGAGTGTAATTTGATAAAAGAAAAAACGAAATTTTTTTCATTCGTCAACTTGGTTTTCGAAGGAATAGCCATTTTAAAACAAGAGATGGACTATTAGTGAATTTTGGGAAATATCAAAGAATCCTAATCGCCAAAAGTCTTTTAGAGTTTTTAGCATTGCAGAAGAACATACAACTCCACTACCACGAATCACGTGAGTAAAAAAAAGAGTAAAGTGGTTTATAGGGCTACACTGATTGCATTAGCAGGCACCCATTCCTGCTACTGGATTCAGTGAAGCGAACCATCCACTATAAAAAATGGGTAACGAAACCACAGGCAGAACCTCGTGGGTGGTTTGGAATCCTGCCTATCTCATAGGTAAGTATTTTCTTCTTCTTTTACTTCCTCCAAGTTCCATTCAGATAAAAATAATGTTACCCATCACCGTAAAGAATCACCTCTTTCCTTTTAATAATTTTAACTGATAACAGTTATTTTCTTTACCGAAATACATTAACTTCAGCGAGCCTGAAAACAAAGCTGGAATTAATATTCTTTTAGCATAATCAACATATTAGTAATTATTATTTGTGTCGTACTTACCATCATAGTGGTCTAAGTACACTTTCGTAAATGCTGACAACAATCCCTCTAAGATAGTTTGTAAATATTTTTCATATTGTGTTTCCTTCATTTCCATTCTTGCAATGATATAAATTCTCCCATTTTCTAACTGATCCAGTATTTTGTACACTGAAAATCGGTTAAGCTTATTTGATGTTTCGGCAAGAGACATCTGTTTTTAATAAAAAGAATGATGAAATTAAGGAATAATCAAATTAAACAAAATTTATTCTGAGGAAATATTCATACTAGGAAATAGTGTTGAGAAAGGATGATCACAGTAGAGTAGAGGCAGTCTATTGCTATAAAGAGGAGGAGGGGCGATATATAGCGAATGATTATGCTTAACTAACTTCTAAGAATGACACCTGCTGCTAGCTGATCTATTATTCTAGGAAAGACACTTGCAGCTAGCCTCTACCATTGCATGCACTATCACTCCTCAAAATGCCTGTAAGCTGATCTATTATTCTAAGAAAGACAGCTGCAATTAGCTTAAGTAACGTGATATATATTATTTATTGATATCACTAATTGATCTAACATATATGTTTTTACTTTTTTTATACATAAGTTTAACAAGTTATGTTTCCTTTCGTTATGTACTTTAGAGACCAGAACTTGAAAGGATCTGAAAAGGAAACCAATGGCCCTAGTTAACATATCCCTCCACGTATTCCAGGGTGAATTTGTTCATTTTTTTTTATATCTTCCCTTGAACTATTGGTCATTAGTTTGGTCTTGTTATAATTTGGGTATAGACCAATTTCTTCGCAGAGTTATAGTAGCTGTCATTTGCCTATAATATATATTAAGTGGCTGTGGTAAAACTAAATCCCTTCTGTAAAATCCTTATCAACATATAAAAAAAAAAAATTATAAATACCGAAACAATTAACGGAGGTTCGAATATTTAAATAAGTAATGGCTCCCGGTTACGTCACAAGTTCATTAGCAGACTTGGGCTGTGTCTTGTGGTGTTGTGTATTGGGGCGTTGTGTGTTGAGGGGTTGTGTATTGAGATGTGGCGTTTTGCATTGAGATGTTGCTTGTTGTGGTGTTGTGTATTGAGATGTTGTGTGTTGTGGTGTTTTCTGTTCAAATATTGTGATAGTAAATGTAGCCTGTGGTTGTAGTAAGAGAGTACTTCTAGTCATCTTTACTAACATTTTCTTTCTTACTCTATTAATTTCATCAATCTTGATTTATTAATATTATTACAAATCGATCTTCCCTATCAGCCTCTGAATATTTAATTCACTAAGTGATTCTTAGTGAGTTTCTCTCTACGTAAATCTCTATATTTCAACTTGCACCAATCCCCTGGAGCATACCCCACCCGGAGATCCGTACTGGGGAATAGTTTACCTTCGGATAACGAGCGTTTTACCTTAGAAAGATCCTTGACTATTAGAGATATTGTTTAAGTGAAACGTAATGTTAGTAGGGCGTTCCAACCTACGTAACATCCCTCAAGCAAGTCTGGGGGGTCGCTCACATTGTTGGTGAGTGAGTCCATATCGGACTTAGCCGGGGTGAACTTGCAACGAATTTCAACCTACAACCCCAGATCTACCACCCATGGGCCGCCTCCCCTACGAGCTGACGAGATGCACCCGGGGCGTGTTGTTCAAAATATTCCTAATACTATTCATTCAAAATTTGTTAAACGGATAACAATAAAATAAAAATTAGTCTGTTGTTATGATACTTGAGTGTAATTTGATAAAAGAAAAAACGAAATTTTTTTCATTCGTCAACTTGGTTTTCGAAGGAATAGCCATTTTAAAACAAGAGATGGACTATTAGTGAATTTTGGGAAATATCAAAGAATCCTAATCGCCAAAAGTCTTTTAGAGTTTTTAGCATTGCAGAAGAACATACAACTCCACTACCACGAATCACGTGAGTAAAAAAAAGAGTAAAGTGGTTTATAGGGCTACACTGATTGCATTAGCAGGCAGCCATTCCTGCTACTGGATTCAGTGAAGCGAACCATCCACTATAAAAAATGGGTAACGAAACCACAGGCAGAACCTCGTGGGTGGTTTGGAATCCTGCCTATCTCATAGGTAAGTATTTTCTTCTTCTTTTACTTCCTCCAAGTTCCATTCAGATAAAAATAATGTTACCCATCACCGTAAAGAATCACCTCTTTCCTTTTAATAATTTTAACTGATAACAGTTATTTTCTTTACCGAAATACATTAACTTCAGCGAGCCTGAAAACAAAGCTGGAATTAATATTCTTTTAGCATAATCAACATATTAGTAATTATTATTTGTGTCGTACTTACCATCATAGTGGTCTAAGTACACTTTCGTAAATGCTGACAACAATCCCTCTAAGATAGTTTGTAAATATTTTTCATATTGTGTTTCCTTCATTTCCATTCTTGCAATGATATAAATTCTCCCATTTTCTAACTGATCCAGTATTTTGTACACTGAAAATCGGTTAAGCTTATTTGATGTTTCGGCAAGAGACATCTGTTTTTAATAAAAAGAATGATGAAATCTATCACTATCATGCACTATCACTCCTCAAAATGCCTGTAAGCTGATCTATTATTCTAAGAAAGACAGCTGCAATTAGCTTAAGTAACGTGATATATATTATTTATTGATATCACTAATTGATCTAACATATATGTTTTTACTTTTTTTATACATAAGTTTAACAAGTTATGTTTCCTTTCGTTATGTACTTTAGAGACCAGAACTTGAAAGGATCTGAAAAGGAAACCAATGGCCCTAGTTAACATATCCCTCCACGTATTCCAGGGTGAATTTGTTCATTTTTTTTTATATCTTCCCTTGAACTATTGGTCATTAGTTTGGTCTTGTTATAATTTGGGTATAGACCAATTTCTTCGCAGAGTAATAGTAGCTGTCATTTGCCTATAATATATATTAAGTGGCTGTGGTAAAACTAAATCCCTTCTGTAAAATCCTTATCAACATATAAAAAAAAAAAAAATTATAAATACCGAAACAATTAACGGAGGTTCGAATATTTAAATAAGTAATGGCTCCCGGTTACGTCACAAGTTCATTAGCAGACTTGGGCTGTGTCTTGTGGTGTTGTGTATTGGGGCGTTGTGTGTTGAGGGGTTGTGTATTGAGATGTGGCGTTTTGCATTGAGATGTTGCTTGTTGTGGTGTTGTGTATTGAGATGTTGTGTGTTGTGGTGTTTTCTGTTCAAATATTGTGATAGTAAATGTAGCCTGTGGTTGTAGTAAGAGAGTACTTCTAGTCATCTTTACTAACATTTTCTTTCTTACTCTATTAATTTCATCAATCTTGATTTATTAATATTATTACAAATCGATCTTCCCTATCAGCCTCTGAATATTTAATTCACTAAGTGATTCTTAGTGAGTTTCTCTCTACGTAAATCTCTATATTTAAACTTGCACCAATCCCCTGGAGCATACCCCACCCGGAGATCCGTACTGGGGAATAGTTTACCTTCGGATAACGAGCGTTTTACCTTAGAAAGATCCTTGACTATTAGAGATATTGTTTAAGTGAAACGTAATGTTAGTAGGGCGTTCCAACCTACGTAACATCCCTCAAGCAAGTCTGGGGGGTCGCTCACATTGTTGGTGAGTGAGTCCATATCGGACTTAGCCGGGGTGAACTTGCAACGAATTTCAACCTACAACCCCAGATCTACCACCCATGGGCCGCCTCCCCTACGAGCTGACGAGATGCACCCGGGGCGTGTTGTTCAAAATATTCCTAATACTATTCATTCAAAATTTGTTAAACGGATAACAATAAAATAAAAATTAGTCTGTTGTTATGATACTTGAGTGTAATTTGATAAAAGAAAAAACGAAATTTTTTTCATTCGTCAACTTGGTTTTCGAAGGAATAGCCATTTTAAAACAAGAGATGGACTATTAGTGAATTTTGGGAAATATCAAAGAATCCTAATCGCCAAAAGTCTTTTAGAGTTTTTAGCATTGCAGAAGAACATACAACTCCACTACCACGAATCACGTGAGTAAAAAAAAGAGTAAAGTGGTTTATAGGGCTACACTGATTGCATTAGCAGGCAGCCATTCCTGCTACTGGATTCAGTGAAGCGAACCATCCACTATAAAAAATGGGTAACGAAACCACAGGCAGAACCTCGTGGGTGGTTTGGAATCCTGCCTATCTCATAGGTAAGTATTTTCTTCTTCTTTTACTTCCTCCAAGTTCCATTCAGATAAAAATAATGTTACCCATCACCGTAAAGAATCACCTCTTTCCTTTTAATAATTTTAACTGATAACAGTTATTTTCTTTACCGAAATACATTAACTTCAGCGAGCCTGAAAACAAAGCTGGAATTAATATTCTTTTAGCATAATCAACATATTAGTAATTATTATTTGTGTCGTACTTACCATCATAGTGGTCTAAGTACACTTTCGTAAATGCTGACAACAATCCCTCTAAGATAGTTTGTAAATATTTTTCATATTGTGTTTCCTTCATTTCCATTCTTGCAATGATATAAATTCTCTCATTTTCTAACTGATCCAGTATTTTGTACACTGAAAATCGGTTAAGCTTATTTGATGTTTCGGCAAGAGACATCTGTTTTTAATAAAAAGAATGATGAAATTAAGGAATAATCAAATTAAACAAAATTTATTCTGAGGAAATATTCATACTAGGAAATAGTGTTGAGAAAGGATGATCACAGTAGAGTAGAGGCAGTCTATTGCTATAAAGAGGAGGAGGGGCGATATATAGCGAATGATTATGCTTAACTAACTTCTAAGAATGACACCTGCTGCTAGCTGATCTATTATTCTAGGAAAGACACTTGCAGCTAGCCTCTACCATTGCATGCACTATCACTCCTCAAAATGCCTGTAAGCTGATCTATTATTCTAAGAAAGACAGCTGCAATTAGCTTAAGTAACGTGATATATATTATTTATTGATATCACTAATTGATCTAACATATATGTTTTAATGTAGCCTGTGGTTGTAGTAAGAGAGTACTTCTAGTCATCTTTACTAACATTTTCTTTCTTACTCTATTAATTTCATCAATCTTGATTTATTAATATTATTACAAATCGATCTTCCCTATCAGCCTCTGAATATTTAATTCACTAAGTGATTCTTAGTGAGTTTCTCTCTACGTAAATCTCTATATTTCAACTTGCACCAATCCCCTGGAGCATACCCCACCCGGAGATCCGTACTGGGGAATAGTTTACCTTCGGATAACGAGCGTTTTACCTTAGAAAGATCCTTGACTATTAGAGATATTGTTTAAGTGAAACGTAATGTTAGTAGGGCGTTCCAACCTACGTAACATCCCTCAAGCAAGTCTGGGGGGTCGCTCACATTGTTGGTGAGTGAGTCCATATCGGACTTAGCCGGGGTGAACTTGCAACGAATTTCAACCTACAACCCCAGATCTACCACCCATGGGCCGCCTCCCCTACGAGCTGACGAGATGCACCCGGGGCGTGTTGTTCAAAATATTCCTAATACTATTCATTCAAAATTTGTTAAACGGATAACAATAAAATAAAAATTAGTCTGTTGTTATGATACTTGAGTGTAATTTGATAAAAGAAAAAACGAAATTTTTTTCATTCGTCAACTTGGTTTTCGAAGGAATAGCCATTTTAAAACAAGAGATGGACTATTAGTGAATTTTGGGAAATATCAAAGAATCCTAATCGCCAAAAGTCTTTTAGAGTTTTTAGCATTGCAGAAGAACATACAACTCCACTACCACGAATCACGTGAGTAAAAAAAAGAGTAAAGTGGTTTATAGGGCTACACTGATTGCATTAGCAGGCAGCCATTCCTGCTACTGGATTCAGTGAAGCGAACCATCCACAGGAATGGTTTATGGTTTGAATTTGCTATAAAGAGGAGGAGGGGCGATATATAGCGAATGATTATGCTTAACTAACTTCTAAGAATGACACCTGCTGCTAGCTGATCTATTATTCTAGGAAAGACACTTGCAGCTAGCCTCTACCATTGCATGCACTATCACTCCTCAAAATGCCTGTAAGCTGATCTATTATTCTAAGAAAGACAGCTGCAATTAGCTTAAGTAACGTGATATATATTATTTATTGATATCACTAATTGATCTAACATATATGTTTTTACTTTTTTTATACATAAGTTTAACAAGTTATGTTTCCTTTCGTTATGTACTTTAGAGACCAGAACTTGAAAGGATCTGAAAAGGAAACCAATGGCCCTAGTTAACATATCCCTCCACGTATTCCAGGGTGAATTTGTTCATTTTTTTTTATATCTTCCCTTGAACTATTGGTCATTAGTTTGGTCTTGTTATAATTTGGGTATAGACCAATTTCTTCGCAGAGTAATAGTAGCTGTCATTTGCCTATAATATATATTAAGTGGCTGTGGTAAAACTAAATCCCTTCTGTAAAATCCTTATCAACATATAAAAAAAAAAAAAATTATAAATACCGAAACAATTAACGGAGGTTCGAATATTTAAATAAGTAATGGCTCCCGGTTACGTCACAAGTTCATTAGCAGACTTGGGCTGTGTCTTGTGGTGTTGTGTATTGGGGCGTTGTGTGTTGAGGGGTTGTGTATTGAGATGTGGCGTTTTGCATTGAGATGTTGCTTGTTGTGGTGTTGTGTATTGAGATGTTGTGTGTTGTGGTGTTTTCTGTTCAAATATTGTGATAGTAAATGTAGCCTGTGGTTGTAGTAAGAGAGTACTTCTAGTCATCTTTACTAACATTTTCTTTCTTACTCTATTAATTTCATCAATCTTGATTTATTAATATTATTACAAATCGATCTTCCCTATCAGCCTCTGAATATTTAATTCACTAAGTGATTCTTAGTGAGTTTCTCTCTACGTAAATCTCTATATTTAAACTTGCACCAATCCCCTGGAGCATACCCCACCCGGAGATCCGTACTGGGGAATAGTTTACCTTCGGATAACGAGCGTTTTACCTTAGAAAGATCCTTGACTATTAGAGATATTGTTTAAGTGAAACGTAATGTTAGTAGGGCGTTCCAACCTACGTAACATCCCTCAAGCAAGTCTGGGGGGTCGCTCACATTGTTGGTGAGTGAGTCCATATCGGACTTAGCCGGGGTGAACTTGCAACGAATTTCAACCTACAACCCCAGATCTACCACCCATGGGCCGCCTCCCCTACGAGCTGACGAGATGCACCCGGGGCGTGTTGTTCAAAATATTCCTAATACTATTCATTCAAAATTTGTTAAACGGATAACAATAAAATAAAAATTAGTCTGTTGTTATGATACTTGAGTGTAATTTGATAAAAGAAAAAACGAAATTTTTTTCATTCGTCAACTTGGTTTTCGAAGGAATAGCCATTTTAAAACAAGAGATGGACTATTAGTGAATTTTGGGAAATATCAAAGAATCCTAATCGCCAAAAGTCTTTTAGAGTTTTTAGCATTGCAGAAGAACATACAACTCCACTACCACGAATCACGTGAGTAAAAAAAAGAGTAAAGTGGTTTATAGGGCTACACTGATTGCATTAGCAGGCAGCCATTCCTGCTACTGGATTCAGTGAAGCGAACCATCCACTATAAAAAATGGGTAACGAAACCACAGGCAGAACCTCGTGGGTGGTTTGGAATCCTGCCTATCTCATAGGTAAGTATTTTCTTCTTCTTTTACTTCCTCCAAGTTCCATTCAGATAAAAATAATGTTACCCATCACCGTAAAGAATCACCTCTTTCCTTTTAATAATTTTAACTGATAACAGTTATTTTCTTTACCGAAATACATTAACTTCAGCGAGCCTGAAAACAAAGCTGGAATTAATATTCTTTTAGCATAATCAACATATTAGTAATTATTATTTGTGTCGTACTTACCATCATAGTGGTCTAAGTACACTTTCGTAAATGCTGACAACAATCCCTCTAAGATAGTTTGTAAATATTTTTCATATTGTGTTTCCTTCATTTCCATTCTTGCAATGATATAAATTCTCCCATTTTCTAACTGATCCAGTATTTTGTACACTGAAAATCGGTTAAGCTTATTTGATGTTTCGGCAAGAGACATCTGTTTTTAATAAAAAGAATGATGAAATTAAGGAATAATCAAATTAAACAAAATTTATTCTGAGGAAATATTCATACTAGGAAATAGTGTTGAGAAAGGATGATCACAGTAGAGTAGAGGCAGTCTATTGCTATAAAGAGGAGGAGGGGCGATATATAGCGAATGATTATGCTTAACTAACTTCTAAGAATGACACCTGCTGCTAGCTGATCTATTATTCTAGGAAAGACACTTGCAGCTAGCCTCTACCATTGCATGCACTATCACTCCTCAAAATGCCTGTAAGCTGATCTATTATTCTAAGAAAGACAGCTGCAATTAGCTTAAGTAACGTGATATATATTATTTATTGATATCACTAATTGATCTAACATATATGTTTTTACTTTTTTTATACATAAGTTTAACAAGTTATGTTTCCTTTCGTTATGTACTTTAGAGACCAGAACTTGAAAGGATCTGAAAAGGAAACCAATGGCCCTAGTTAACATATCCCTCCACGTATTCCAGGGTGAATTTGTTCATTTTTTTTTATATCTTCCCTTGAACTATTGGTCATTAGTTTGGTCTTGTTATAATTTGGGTATAGACCAATTTCTTCGCAGAGTTATAGTAGCTGTCATTTGCCTATAATATATATTAAGTGGCTGTGGTAAAACTAAATCCCTTCTGTAAAATCCTTATCAACATATAAAAAAAAAAAAAATTATAAATACCGAAACAATTAACGGAGGTTCGAATATTTAAATAAGTAATGGCTCCCGGTTACGTCACAAGTTCATTAGCAGACTTGGGCTGTGTCTTGTGGTGTTGTGTATTGGGGCGTTGTGTGTTGAGGGGTTGTGTATTGAGATGTGGCGTTTTGCATTGAGATGTTGCTTGTTGTGGTGTTGTGTATTGAGATGTTGTGTGTTGTGGTGTTTTCTGTTCAAATATTGTGATAGTAAATGTAGCCTGTGGTTGTAGTAAGAGAGTACTTCTAGTCATCTTTACTAACATTTTCTTTCTTACTCTATTAATTTCATCAATCTTGATTTATTAATATTATTACAAATCGATCTTCCCTATCAGCCTCTGAATATTTAATTCACTAAGTGATTCTTAGTGAGTTTCTCTCTACGTAAATCTCTATATTTCAACTTGCACCAATCCCCTGGAGCATACCCCACCCGGAGATCCGTACTGGGGAATAGTTTACCTTCGGATAACGAGCGTTTTACCTTAGAAAGATCCTTGACTATTAGAGATATTGTTTAAGTGAAACGTAATGTTAGTAGGGCGTTCCAACCTACGTAACATCCCTCAAGCAAGTCTGGGGGGTCGCTCACATTGTTGGTGAGTGAGTCCATATCGGACTTAGCCGGGGTGAACTTGCAACGAATTTCAACCTACAACCCCAGATCTACCACCCATGGGCCGCCTCCCCTACGAGCTGACGAGATGCACCCGGGGCGTGTTGTTCAAAATATTCCTAATACTATTCATTCAAAATTTGTTAAACGGATAACAATAAAATAAAAATTAGTCTGTTGTTATGATACTTGAGTGTAATTTGATAAAAGAAAAAACGAAATTTTTTTCATTCGTCAACTTGGTTTTCGAAGGAATAGCCATTTTAAAACAAGAGATGGACTATTAGTGAATTTTGGGAAATATCAAAGAATCCTAATCGCCAAAAGTCTTTTAGAGTTTTTAGCATTGCAGAAGAACATACAACTCCACTACCACGAATCACGTGAGTAAAAAAAAGAGTAAAGTGGTTTATAGGGCTACACTGATTGCATTAGCAGGCAGCCATTCCTGCTACTGGATTCAGTGAAGCGAACCATCCACTATAAAAAATGGGTAACGAAACCACAGGCAGAACCTCGTGGGTGGTTTGGAATCCTGCCTATCTCATAGGTAAGTATTTTCTTCTTCTTTTACTTCCTCCAAGTTCCATTCAGATAAAAATAATGTTACCCATCACCGTAAAGAATCACCTCTTTCCTTTTAATAATTTTAACTGATAACAGTTATTTTCTTTACCGAAATACATTAACTTCAGCGAGCCTGAAAACAAAGCTGGAATTAATATTCTTTTAGCATAATCAACATATTAGTAATTATTATTTGTGTCGTACTTACCATCATAGTGGTCTAAGTACACTTTCGTAAATGCTGACAACAATCCCTCTAAGATAGTTTGTAAATATTTTTCATATTGTGTTTCCTTCATTTCCATTCTTGCAATGATATAAATTCTCCCATTTTCTAACTGATCCAGTATTTTGTACACTGAAAATCGGTTAAGCTTATTTGATGTTTCGGCAAGAGACATCTGTTTTTAATAAAAAGAATGATGAAATTAAGGAATAATCAAATTAAACAAAATTTATTCTGAGGAAATATTCATACTAGGAAATAGTGTTGAGAAAGGATGATCACAGTAGAGTAGAGGCAGTCTATTGCTATAAAGAGGAGGAGGGGCGATATATAGCGAATGATTATGCTTAACTAACTTCTAAGAATGACACCTGCTGCTAGCTGATCTATTATTCTAGGAAAGACACTTGCAGCTAGCCTCTACCATTGCATGCACTATCACTCCTCAAAATGCCTGTAAGCTGATCTATTATTCTAAGAAAGACAGCTGCAATTAGCTTAAGTAACGTGATATATATTATTTATTGATATCACTAATTGATCTAACATATATGTTTTAATGTAGCCTGTGGTTGTAGTAAGAGAGTACTTCTAGTCATCTTTACTAACATTTTCTTTCTTACTCTATTAATTTCATCAATCTTGATTTATTAATATTATTACAAATCGATCTTCCCTATCAGCCTCTGAATATTTAATTCACTAAGTGATTCTTAGTGAGTTTCTCTCTACGTAAATCTCTATATTTCAACTTGCACCAATCCCCTGGAGCATACCCCACCCGGAGATCCGTACTGGGGAATAGTTTACCTTCGGATAACGAGCGTTTTACCTTAGAAAGATCCTTGACTATTAGAGATATTGTTTAAGTGAAACGTAATGTTAGTAGGGCGTTCCAACCTACGTAACATCCCTCAAGCAAGTCTGGGGGGTCGCTCACATTGTTGGTGAGTGAGTCCATATCGGACTTAGCCGGGGTGAACTTGCAACGAATTTCAACCTACAACCCCAGATCTACCACCCATGGGCCGCCTCCCCTACGAGCTGACGAGATGCACCCGGGGCGTGTTGTTCAAAATATTCCTAATACTATTCATTCAAAATTTGTTAAACGGATAACAATAAAATAAAAATTAGTCTGTTGTTATGATACTTGAGTGTAATTTGATAAAAGAAAAAACGAAATTTTTTTCATTCGTCAACTTGGTTTTCGAAGGAATAGCCATTTTAAAACAAGAGATGGACTATTAGTGAATTTTGGGAAATATCAAAGAATCCTAATCGCCAAAAGTCTTTTAGAGTTTTTAGCATTGCAGAAGAACATACAACTCCACTACCACGAATCACGTGAGTAAAAAAAAGAGTAAAGTGGTTTATAGGGCTACACTGATTGCATTAGCAGGCAGCCATTCCTGCTACTGGATTCAGTGAAGCGAACCATCCACAGGAATGGTTTATGGTTTGAATTTGCTATAAAGAGGAGGAGGGGCGATATATAGCGAATGATTATGCTTAACTAACTTCTAAGAATGACACCTGCTGCTAGCTGATCTATTATTCTAGGAAAGACACTTGCAGCTAGCCTCTACCATTGCATGCACTATCACTCCTCAAAATGCCTGTAAGCTGATCTATTATTCTAAGAAAGACAGCTGCAATTAGCTTAAGTAACGTGATATATATTATTTATTGATATCACTAATTGATCTAACATATATGTTTTTACTTTTTTTATACATAAGTTTAACAAGTTATGTTTCCTTTCGTTATGTACTTTAGAGACCAGAACTTGAAAGGATCTGAAAAGGAAACCAATGGCCCTAGTTAACATATCCCTCCACGTATTCCAGGGTGAATTTGTTCATTTTTTTTTATATCTTCCCTTGAACTATTGGTCATTAGTTTGGTCTTGTTATAATTTGGGTATAGACCAATTTCTTCGCAGAGTTATAGTAGCTGTCATTTGCCTATAATATATATTAAGTGGCTGTGGTAAAACTAAATCCCTTCTGTAAAATCCTTATCAACATATAAAAAAAAAAAAAAATTATAAATACCGAAACAATTAACGGAGGTTCGAATATTTAAATAAGTAATGGCTCCCGGTTACGTCACAAGTTCATTAGCAGACTTGGGCTGTGTCTTGTGGTGTTGTGTATTGGGGCGTTGTGTGTTGAGGGGTTGTGTATTGAGATGTGGCGTTTTGCATTGAGATGTTGCTTGTTGTGGTGTTGTGTATTGAGATGTTGTGTGTTGTGGTGTTTTCTGTTCAAATATTGTGATAGTAAATGTAGCCTGTGGTTGTAGTAAGAGAGTACTTCTAGTCATCTTTACTAACATTTTCTTTCTTACTCTATTAATTTCATCAATCTTGATTTATTAATATTATTACAAATCGATCTTCCCTATCAGCCTCTGAATATTTAATTCACTAAGTGATTCTTAGTGAGTTTCTCTCTACGTAAATCTCTATATTTCAACTTGCACCAATCCCCTGGAGCATACCCCACCCGGAGATCCGTACTGGGGAATAGTTTACCTTCGGATAACGAGCGTTTTACCTTAGAAAGATCCTTGACTATTAGAGATATTGTTTAAGTGAAACGTAATGTTAGTAGGGCGTTCCAACCTACGTAACATCCCTCAAGCAAGTCTGGGGGGTCGCTCACATTGTTGGTGAGTGAGTCCATATCGGACTTAGCCGGGGTGAACTTGCAACGAATTTCAACCTACAACCCCAGATCTACCACCCATGGGCCGCCTCCCCTACGAGCTGACGAGATGCACCCGGGGCGTGTTGTTCAAAATATTCCTAATACTATTTCCCTAGAGGGATTTCTATGTCGCTAGAGGGATTTCTATGTCGCTAGAGGGATTTCTAGGTCCCTAGAGGGATTTCTATGTCCCTAGAGGGATAGATTTCTATGTCCCTAGAGGGATTTCTATGTCCCTAGAGGGATAGATTTCTATGTCCCTAGAGGGATTTCTATGTCCCTAGAGGGATTTCTAGGTCCCTAGAGGGATTTCTATGTCCCTAGAGGGATTTCTAGGTCCCTAGAGAGAGAGATTTCTATGTCCCTAGAGGGATTTCTATGTCCCTAGAGGGATTTCTAGGTCCCTAGAGGGATTTCTATGTCCCTAGAGGGATTTCTAGGTCCCTAGAGAGAGAGATTTCTATGTCCCTAGAGGGATTTCTATGTCGCTAGAGAGATTTCTATGTCGCTAGAGGGATTTCTAGGTCTCTAGAGGGATAGATTTCTAGGTCCCTAGAGGGATTTCAATGTCCCTAGAGGGATTTCTAGGTCCCTAGAGGGATTTCTATGTCCCTAGAGAGATTTCTAGCTCCCTAGAGGGATAGATTTCTAGGTCCCTAGAGGGATTTCAATGTTCCTAGAGGGATTTATAGGGATTCTAGAGCGTGTTACAGGATTTTGAGAGGGATATCTAGGTCCGTAGAGGGATTTCTAGGTCCCTAGAGAGAGAGATTTCTATGTCCCTAGAGGGATTTCTATGTCCCTAGAGGGATTTCTAGGTATAATTAGGAATAATTAATTATGTTTCTTTTTATATAAATTTTTAATATAATTTTTGCTTTACTAAGATTAACAAGTTTCAACTTTGTTGCAGCTTATTCTGTTATTGAAGCGTGCGAGTCTGGGTCTATGTTTGATGGATATATTGATCATTTGAAAAATGGTAACATTTCTTTCGTTATATTTTTTTCATTAATTAGAAAAACTGGTTAAGTTGGCTCGATTCGCTTAGAAATTTGGGTACTTGAGTATATAACGCACGGCACTAGCAGGCCAATGTTCTGCGCATGCCCCAGCGGTTACATTTTATAACAGTTACGTTTCTACCAGTTACCTTGGATAACCTTTTAAAATATTTTGATTTGAATCTGAGATCGCCTCCCTTCGGATATTTTGAAGAGAAAAGATTTGCCTAGAGGGATTTCAATGTCCCTAGAGGGATTTCTAGGTCCCTAGAGGGATTTCTATGTCCCTAGAGGGATTTCTAGGTCCCTAGAGAGAGAGAGATTTCTATGTCCCTAGAGGGATTTCTATGTCCCTAGAGGGATTTCTAGGTCCCTAGAGGGATTTCTATGTCCCTAGAGGGATTTCTAGGTCCCTAGAGAGAGAGATTTCTATGTCCCTAGAGGGATTTCTATGTCGCTAGAGGTATTTCTATGTCGCTAGAGGGATTTCTAGGTCTCTAGAGGGATAGATTTCTAGGTCCCTAGAGGGATTTCAATGTCCCTAGAGGGATTTCTAGGTCCCTAGAGGGATTTCTATGTCCCTAGAGAGATTTCTAGCTCCCTAGAGGGATAGATTTCTAGGTCCCTAGAGGGATTTCAATGTTCCTAGAGGGATTTATAGGGATTCTAGAGCGTGTTACAGGATTTTGAGAGGGATATCTAGGTCCGTAGAGGGATTTCTAGGTCCCTAGAGAGAGAGATTTCTATGTCCCTAGAGGGATTTCTATGTCCCTAGAGGGATTTCTAGGTATAATTAGGAATAATTAATTATGTTTCTTTTTATATAAATTTTTAATATAATTTTTGCTTTACTAAGATTAACAAGTTTCAACTTTGTTGCAGCTTATTCTGTTATTGAAGCGTGCGAGTCTGGGTCTATGTTTGATGGATATATTGATCATTTGAAAAATGGTAACATTTCTTTCGTTATATTTTTTTCATTAATTAGAAAAACTGGTTAAGTTGGCTCGATTCGCTTAGAAATTTGGGTACTTGAGTATATAACGCACGGCACTAGCAGGCCAATGTTCTGCGCATGCCCCAGCGGTTACATTTTATAACAGTTACGTTTCTACCAGTTACCTTGGATAACCTTTTAAAATATTTTGATTTGAATCTGAGATCGCCTCCCTTCGGATATTTTGAAGAGAAAAGATTTGCCTAGAGGGATTTCAATGTCCCTAGAGGGATTTCTAGGTCCCTAGAGGGATTTCTAGGTCCCTAGAGGGATTTCTATGTCACTAGAGAGATTTCTAGGTCCCTAGAGGGATTTCAATGTCCCTAGAGGGATTTCTAGGTCCCTAGAGGGATAGATTTCTAGGTCCCTAGAGGGATTTCTAGGTCCCTAGAGAGAGAGATTTCTATGTCCCTAGAGGGATTTCTATGTCGCTAGAGGGATTTCTATGTCGCTAGAGGGATTTCTAGGTCCCTAGAGGGATTTCTAGGTCCCTAGAGGGATTTCTAGGTCCCTAGAGAGAGAGATTTCTATGTCCCTAGAGGGATTTCTATGTCGCTAGAGGGATTTCTATGTCGCTAGAGGGATTTCTAGGTCCCTAGAGGGATTTCTATGTCCCTAGAGGGATAGATTTCTATGTCCCTAGAGGGATTTCTATGTCCCTAGAGGGATAGATTTCTATGTCCCTAGAGGGATTTCTATGTCCCTAGAGGGATTTCTAGGTCCCTAGAGGGATTTCTATGTCCCTAGAGGGATTTCTAGGTCCCTAGAGAGAGAGATTTCTATGTCCCTAGAGGGATTTCTATGTCCCTAGAGGGATTTCTAGGTCCCTAGAGGGATTTCTATGTCCCTAGAGGGATTTCTAGGTCCCTAGAGAGAGAGATTTCTATGTCCCTAGAGGGATTTCTATGTCCCTAGAGGGATTTCTAGGTCCCTAGAGAGAGAGATTTCTATGTCCCTAGAGGGATTTCTATGTCGCTAGAGGGATTTCTATGTCGCTAGAGGGATTTCTAGGTCCCTAGAGGGATTTCAATGTCCCTAGAGGGATTTCTAGGTCCCTAGAGAGATTTCTAGGTCCCTAGAGGGATTTCTAGGTCCCTAGAGGGATTTCTAGGTCCCTAGAGGGATTTCTATGTCCCTAGAGGGATAGATTTATATGTCCCTAGAGGGATTTCTATGTCCCTAGAGGGATTTCTATGTCCCTAGAGGGATTTTTAGGTCCCTAGAGAGAGAGATTTCTATGTCCCTAGAGGGATTTCTATGTCGCTAGAGGGATTTCTATGTCGCTAGAGGGATTTCTAGGTCCCTAGAGGGATAGATTTCTAGGTCCCTAGAGGGATTTCTATGTCGCTAGAGGGATTTCTATGTCGCTAGAGGGATTTCTAGGTCCCTAGAGGGATTTCAATGTCGCTAGAGGGATTTCTGTGTCGCTAGAGGAATTTCTATGTCCCTAGAGGGATAGATTTCTATGTCCCTAGAGGGATTTCTATGTCCCTAGAGGGATTTCTAGGTCCCTAGAGGGATTTCTAGGTCCCTAGAGAGAGAGATTTCTATGTCCCTAGAGGGATTTCTATGTCCCTAGAGGCATTTCTAGGTCCCTAGAGAGAGAGATTTCTATGTCGCTAGAGGGATTTCTAGGTCCCTAGAGGGAGAGATTTCTATGTCGCTAGAGGGATTTCTAGGTCCCTAGAGGGATAGATTTCTATGTCTCTAGAGGGATTTCTATGCCCCTAGAGAGATTTCTAGGTCCCTAGAGGGATATATTTCTAGGTCCCTAGAGGGATTTCAATGTCCCTAGAGGGATTTCTAGGTCCCTAGAGGGATTTCTAGGTCCCTAGAGGGATTTCTAGGTCCCTAGAGGGATTTCTAGGTCCCTAGAGGGATTTCTATGTCCCTAGAGGGATAGATTTATATGTCCCTAGAGGGATTTCTATGTCCCTAGAGGGATTTCTATGTCCCTAGAGGGATTTCTAGGTCCCTAGAGAGAGAGATTTCTATGTCCCTAGAGGGATTTCTAGGTCCCTAGAGGGATTTCTAGGTCCCTAGAGGGATTTCTAGGTCCCTAGAGGGATAGATTTCTATGTCCCTAGAGGGATTTCTATGTCCCTAGAGGGATTTCTAGGTCCCTAGAGAGATTTCTAGGTCCCTAGAGGGATAGATTTCTAGGTCCCTAGAGGGATTTCAATGTCCCTAGAGGGATTTCAATGTCCCTAGAGGGATTTCTAGGTCCCTAGAGGGATAGATTTCTAGGTCCCTAGAGGGATTTCTAGGTCCCTAGAGAGAGAGATTTCTATGTCCCTAGAGGGATTTCTATGTCGCTAGAGGGATTTCTATGTCGCTAGAGGGATTTCTAGGTCCCTAGAGGGATAGATTTCTAGGTCCCTAGAGGGATTTCTATGTCGCTAGAGGGATTTCTATGTCGCTAGAGGGATTTCTAGGTCCCTAGAGAGATTTCTAGGTCCCTAGAGGGATAGATTTCTAGGTCCCTAGAGGGATTTCAATGTCCCTAGAGGGATTTCTAGGTCCCTAGAGAGAGAGATTTCTATGTCCCCAGAGGGATTTCTATGTCGCTAGAGGGATTTCTATGTCGCTAGAGGGATTTCTAGGTCCCTAGAGGGATAGATTTCTAGGTCCCTAGAGGGATTTCTATGTCGCTAGAGGGATTTCTATGTCGCTAGAGGGATTTCTAGGTCCCTAGAGGGATTTCTATGTCCCTAGAGGGATAGATTTCTATGTCCCTAGAGGGATTTCTATGTCCCTAGAGGGATTTCTATGTCGCTAGAGGGATTTCTATGTCGCTAGAGGGATTTCTAGGTCCCTAGAGGGATTTCAATGTACCTAGAGGGATTTCTAGGTCCCTAGAGGGATTTCTAGGTCCCTAGAGGGATTTCTAGGTCCCTAGAGAGAGAGATTTCTATGTCCCTAGAGGGATTTCTATGTCGCTAGAGGGATTTCTAGGTCCCTAGAGGGATTTCTAGGTCCCTAGAGGGATAGATTTCTATGTCCCTAGAGGGATTTCTATGTCCCTAGAGAGATAGATTTCTATGTCCCTAGAGGGATTTCTATGTCCCTAGAGAGATTTCTAGGTCCCTAGAGGGATTTCTATGTCCCTAGAGGGATTTCTAGGTCCCTAGAGGGATTTCTAGGTCCCTAGAGGGATAGATTTCTATGTCCCTAGAGGGATTTCTATGTCACTAGAGAGATTTCTAGGTCCCTAGAGGGATTTCAATGTCCCTAGAGGGATTTCTAGGTCCCTAGAGGGATAGATTTCTAGGTCCCTAGAGGGGTTTCTATGTCCCTAGAGGGATTTCTATGTCCCTAGAGGGATTTCTATGTCCCAAGAGGGATTTCTATGTCCCTAGAGGGATAGATTTCTATGTCCCTAGAGGGATTTCTATGTCCCTAGAGGGATTTCTATGTCGCTAGAGGGATTTCTATGTCGCTAGAGGGATTTCTAGGTCCCTAGAGGGATTTCTATGTCCCTAGAGGGATAGATTTCTATGTCCCTAGAGGGATTTCTATGTCCCTAGAGGGATAGATTTCTATGTCCCTAGAGGGATTTCTATGTCCCTAGA
Organism: Troilus luridus; assembly: GCA_964056705.1. NCBI lineage: Eukaryota > Metazoa > Arthropoda > Insecta > Hemiptera > Pentatomidae > Troilus > Troilus luridus. The sequence goes on from OZ057413.1 coordinate 58,836,843, forward strand.
GGGATTTCTAGGTCCCTAGAGGGATTTCTATGTCCCTAGAGGGATTTCTAGGTCCCTAGAGAGAGAGATTTCTATGTCCCTAGAGGGATTTCTATGTCCCTAGAGGGATTTCTAGGTCCCTAGAGGGATTTCTATGTCCCTAGAGGGATTTCTAGGTCCCTAGAGAGAGAGATTTCTATGTCCCTAGAGGGATTTCTATGTCCCTAGAGGGATTTCTAGGTCCCTAGAGAGAGAGATTTCTATGTCCCTAGAGGGATTTCTATGTCGCTAGAGGGATTTCTATGTCGCTAGAGGGATTTCTAGGTCCCTAGAGGGATTTCAATGTCCCTAGAGGGATTTCTAGGTCCCTAGAGAGATTTCTAGGTCCCTAGAGGGATTTCTAGGTCCCTAGAGGGATTTCTAGGTCCCTAGAGGGATTTCTATGTCCCTAGAGGGATAGATTTATATGTCCCTAGAGGGATTTCTATGTCCCTAGAGGGATTTCTATGTCCCTAGAGGGATTTTTAGGTCCCTAGAGAGAGAGATTTCTATGTCCCTAGAGGGATTTCTATGTCGCTAGAGGGATTTCTATGTCGCTAGAGGGATTTCTAGGTCCCTAGAGGGATAGATTTCTAGGTCCCTAGAGGGATTTCTATGTCGCTAGAGGGATTTCTATGTCGCTAGAGGGATTTCTAGGTCCCTAGAGGGTATTTTGTACAAAATACTGGATCAGTTAGAAAATGGGAGAATTTATATCATTGCAAGAATGGAAATGAAGGAAACACAATATGAAAAATATTTACAAACTATCTTAGAGGGATTGTTGTCAGCATTTACGAAAGTGTACTTAGACCACTATGATAGTAAGTACGACACAAATAATAATTACTAATATGTTGATTATGCTAAAAGAATATTAATTCCAGCTTTGTTTTCAGGCTCGCTGAAGTTAATGTATTTCGGTAAAGAAAATAACTGTTATCAGTTAATATTATTAAAAGGAAAGAGGTGATTCTTTACGGTGATGGGTAACATTATTTTTATCTGAATGGAACTTGGAGGAAGTAAAAGAAGAAGAAAATACTTACCTATGAGATAGGCAGGATTCCAAACCACCCACGAGGTTCTGCCTGTGGTTTCGTTACCCATTTTTTATAGTGGATGGTTCGCTTCACTGAATCCAGTAGCAGGAATGGCTGCCTGCTAATGCAATCAGTGTAGCCCTATAAACCACTTTACTCTTTTTTTTACTCACGTGATTCGTGGTAGTGGAGTTGTATGTTCTTCTGCAATGCTAAAAACTCTAAAAGACTTTTGGCGATTAGGATTCTTTGATATTTCCCAAAATTCACTAATAGTCCATCTCTTGTTTTAAAATGGCTATTCCTTCGAAAACCAAGTTGACGAATGAAAAAAATTTCGTTTTTTCTTTTATCAAATTACACTCAAGTATCATAACAACAGACTAATTTTTATTTTATTGTTATCCGTTTAACAAATTTTGAATGAATAGTATTAGGAATATTTTGAACAACACGCCCCGGGTGCATCTCGTCAGCTCGTAGGGGAGGCGGCCCATGGGTGGTAGATCTGGGGTTGTAGGTTGAAATTCGTTGCAAGTTCACCCCGGCTAAGTCCGATATGGACTCACTCACCAACAATGTGAGCGACCCCCCAGACTTGCTTGAGGGATGTTACGTAGGTTGGAACGCCCTACTAACATTACGTTTCACTTAAACAATATCTCTAATAGTCAAGGATCTTTCTAAGGTAAAACGCTCGTTATCCGAAGGTAAACTATTCCCCAGTACGGATCTCCGGGTGGGGTATGCTCCAGGGGATTGGTGCAAGTTTAAATATAGAGATTTACGTAGAGAGAAACTCACTAAGAATCACTTAGTGAATTAAATATTCAGAGGCTGATAGGGAAGATCGATTTGTAATAATATTAATAAATCAAGATTGATGAAATTAATAGAGTAAGAAAGAAAATGTTAGTAAAGATGACTAGAAGTACTCTCTTACTACAACCACAGGCTACATTTACTATCACAATATTTGAACAGAAAACACCACAACACACAACATCTCAATACACAACACCACAACAAGCAACATCTCAATGCAAAACGCCACATCTCAATACACAACCCCTCAACACACAACGCCCCAATACACAACACCACAAGACACAGCCCAAGTCTGCTAATGAACTTGTGACGTAACCGGGAGCCATTACTTATTTAAATATTCGAACCTCCGTTAATTGTTTCGGTATTTATAATTTTTTTTTTTTTTATATGTTGATAAGGATTTTACAGAAGGGATTTAGTTTTACCACAGCCACTTAATATATATTATAGGCAAATGACAGCTACTATAACTCTGCGAAGAAATTGGTCTATACCCAAATTATAACAAGACCAAACTAATGACCAATAGTTCAAGGGAAGATATAAAAAAAAATGAACAAATTCACCCTGGAATACGTGGAGGGATATGTTAACTAGGGCCATTGGTTTCCTTTTCAGATCCTTTCAAGTTCTGGTCTCTAAAGTACATAACGAAAGGAAACATAACTTGTTAAACTTATGTATAAAAAAAGTAAAAACATATATGTTAGATCAATTAGTGATATCAATAAATAATATATATCACGTTACTTAAGCTAATTGCAGCTGTCTTTCTTAGAATAATAGATCAGCTTACAGGCATTTTGAGGAGTGATAGTGCATGCAATGGTAGAGGCTAGCTGCAAGTGTCTTTCCTAGAATAATAGATCAGCTAGCAGCAGGTGTCATTCTTAGAAGTTAGTTAAGCATAATCATTCGCTATATATCGCCCCTCCTCCTCTTTATAGCAATAGACTGCCTCTACTCTACTGTGATCATCCTTTCTCAACACTATTTCCTAGTATGAATATTTCCTCAGAATAAATTTTGTTTAATTTGATTATTCCTTAATTTCATCATTCTTTTTATTAAAAACAGATGTCTCTTGCCGAAACATCAAATAAGCTTAACCGATTTTCAGTGTACAAAATACTGGATCAGTTAGAAAATGGGAGAATTTATATCATTGCAAGAATGGAAATGAAGGAAACACAATATGAAAAATATTTACAAACTATCTTAGAGGGATTGTTGTCAGCATTTACGAAAGTGTACTTAGACCACTATGATGGTAAGTACGACACAAATAATAATTACTAATATGTTGATTATGCTAAAAGAATATTAATTCCAGCTTTGTTTTCAGGCTCGCTGAAGTTAATGTATTTCGGTAAAGAAAATAACTGTTATCAGTTAAAATTATTAAAAGGAAAGAGGTGATTCTTTACGGTGATGGGTAACATTATTTTTATCTGAATGGAACTTGGAGGAAGTAAAAGAAGAAGAAAATACTTACCTATGAGATAGGCAGGATTCCAAACCACCCACGAGGTTCTGCCTGTGGTTTCGTTACCCATTTTTTATAGTGGATGGTTCGCTTCACTGAATCCAGTAGCAGGAATGGCTGCCTGCTAATGCAATCAGTGTAGCCCTATAAACCACTTTACTCTTTTTTTTACTCACGTGATTCGTGGTAGTGGAGTTGTATGTTCTTCTGCAATGCTAAAAACTCTAAAAGACTTTTGGCGATTAGGATTCTTTGATATTTCCCAAAATTCACTAATAGTCCATCTCTTGTTTTAAAATGGCTATTCCTTCGAAAACCAAGTTGACGAATGAAAAAAATTTCGTTTTTTCTTTTATCAAATTACACTCAAGTATCATAACAACAGACTAATTTTTATTTTATTGTTATCCGTTTAACAAATTTTGAATGAATAGTATTAGGAATATTTTGAACAACACGCCCCGGGTGCATCTCGTCAGCTCGTAGGGGAGGCGGCCCATGGGTGGTAGATCTGGGGTTGTAGGTTGAAATTCGTTGCAAGTTCACCCCGGCTAAGTCCGATATGGACTCACTCACCAACAATGTGAGCGACCCCCCAGACTTGCTTGAGGGATGTTACGTAGGTTGGAACGCCCTACTAACATTACGTTTCACTTAAACAATATCTCTAATAGTCAAGGATCTTTCTAAGGTAAAACGCTCGTTATCCGAAGGTAAACTATTCCCCAGTACGGATCTCCGGGTGGGGTATGCTCCAGGGGATTGGTGCAAGTTTAAATATAGAGATTTACGTAGAGAGAAACTCACTAAGAATCACTTAGTGAATTAAATATTCAGAGGCTGATAGGGAAGATCGATTTGTAATAATATTAATAAATCAAGATTGATGAAATTAATAGAGTAAGAAAGAAAATGTTAGTAAAGATGACTAGAAGTACTCTCTTACTACAACCACAGGCTACATTTACTATCACAATATTTGAACAGAAAACACCACAACACACAACATCTCAATACACAACACCACAACAAGCAACATCTCAATGCAAAACGCCACATCTCAATACACAACCCCTCAACACACAACGCCCCAATACACAACACCACAAGACACAGCCCAAGTCTGCTAATGAACTTGTGACGTAACCGGGAGCCATTACTTATTTAAATATTCGAACCTCCGTTAATTGTTTCGGTATTTATAATTTTTTTTTTTTTTATATGTTGATAAGGATTTTACAGAAGGGATTTAGTTTTACCACAGCCACTTAATATATATTATAGGCAAATGACAGCTACTATAACTCTGCGAAGAAATTGGTCTATACCCAAATTATAACAAGACCAAACTAATGACCAATAGTTCAAGGGAAGATATAAAAAAAAATGAACAAATTCACCCTGGAATACGTGGAGGGATATGTTAACTAGGGCCATTGGTTGCCTTTTCAGATCCTTTCAAGTTCTGGTCTCTAAAGTACATAACGAAAGGAAACATAACTTGTTAAACTTATGTATAAAAAAAGTAAAAACATATATGTTAGATCAATTAGTGATATCAATAAATAATATATATCACGTTACTTAAGCTAATTGCAGCTGTCTTTCTTAGAATAATAGATCAGCTTACAGGCATTTTGAGGAGTGATAGTGCATGCAATGGTAGAGGCTAGCTGCAAGTGTCTTTCCTAGAATAATAGATCAGCTAGCAGCAGGTGTCATTCTTAGAAGTTAGTTAAGCATAATCATTCGCTATATATCGCCCCTCCTCCTCTTTATAGCAATAGACTGCCTCTACTCTACTGTGATCATCCTTTCTCAACACTATTTCCTAGTATGAATATTTCCTCAGAATAAATTTTGTTTAATTTGATTATTCCTTAATTTCATCATTCTTTTTATTAAAAACAGATGTCTCTTGCCGAAACATCAAATAAGCTTAACCGATTTTCAGTGTACAAAATACTGGATCAGTTAGAAAATGGGAGAATTTATATCATTGCAAGAATGGAAATGAAGGAAACACAATATGAAAAATATTTACAAACTATCTTAGAGGGATTGTTGTCAGCATTTACGAAAGTGTACTTAGACCACTATGATGGTAAGTACGACACAAATAATAATTACTAATATGTTGATTATGCTAAAAGAATATTAATTCCAGCTTTGTTTTCAGGCTCGCTGAAGTTAATGTATTTCGGTAAAGAAAATAACTGTTATCAGTTAAAATTATTAAAAGGAAAGAGGTGATTCTTTACGGTGATGGGTAACATTATTTTTATCTGAATGGAACTTGGAGGAAGTAAAAGAAGAAGAAAATACTTACCTATGAGATAGGCAGGATTCCAAACCACCCACGAGGTTCTGCCTGTGGTTTCGTTACCCATTTTTTATAGTGGATGGTTCGCTTCACTGAATCCAGTAGCAGGAATGGCTGCCTGCTAATGCAATCAGTGTAGCCCTATAAACCACTTTACTCTTTTTTTTACTCACGTGATTCGTGGTAGTGGAGTTGTATGTTCTTCTGCAATGCTAAAAACTCTAAAAGACTTTTGGCGATTAGGATTCTTTGATATTTCCCAAAATTCACTAATAGTCCATCTCTTGTTTTAAAATGGCTATTCCTTCGAAAACCAAGTTGACGAATGAAAAAAATTTCGTTTTTTCTTTTATCAAATTACACTCAAGTATCATAACAACAGACTAATTTTTATTTTATTGTTATCCGTTTAACAAATTTTGAATGAATAGTATTAGGAATATTTTGAACAACACGCCCCGGGTGCATCTCGTCAGCTCGTAGGGGAGGCGGCCCATGGGTGGTAGATCTGGGGTTGTAGGTTGAAATTCGTTGCAAGTTCACCCCGGCTAAGTCCGATATGGACTCACTCACCAACAATGTGAGCGACCCCCCAGACTTGCTTGAGGGATGTTACGTAGGTTGGAACGCCCTACTAACATTACGTTTCACTTAAACAATATCTCTAATAGTCAAGGATCTTTCTAAGGTAAAACGCTCGTTATCCGAAGGTAAACTATTCCCCAGTACGGATCTCCGGGTGGGGTATGCTCCAGGGGATTGGTGCAAGTTTAAATATAGAGATTTACGTAGAGAGAAACTCACTAAGAATCACTTAGTGAATTAAATATTCAGAGGCTGATAGGGAAGATCGATTTGTAATAATATTAATAAATCAAGATTGATGAAATTAATAGAGTAAGAAAGAAAATGTTAGTAAAGATGACTAGAAGTACTCTCTTACTACAACCACAGGCTACATTTACTATCACAATATTTGAACAGAAAACACCACAACACACAACATCTCAATACACAACACCACAACAAGCAACATCTCAATGCAAAACGCCACATCTCAATACACAACCCCTCAACACACAACGCCCCAATACACAACACCACAAGACACAGCCCAAGTCTGCTAATGAACTTGTGACGTAACCGGGAGCCATTACTTATTTAAATATTCGAACCTCCGTTAATTGTTTCGGTATTTATAATTTTTTTTTTTTTTATATGTTGATAAGGATTTTACAGAAGGGATTTAGTTTTACCACAGCCACTTAATATATATTATAGGCAAATGACAGCTACTATAACTCTGCGAAGAAATTGGTCTATACCCAAATTATAACAAGACCAAACTAATGACCAATAGTTCAAGGGAAGATATAAAAAAAAATGAACAAATTCACCCTGGAATACGTGGAGGGATATGTTAACTAGGGCCATTGGTTGCCTTTTCAGATCCTTTCAAGTTCTGGTCTCTAAAGTACATAACGAAAGGAAACATAACTTGTTAAACTTATGTATAAAAAAAGTAAAAACATATATGTTAGATCAATTAGTGATATCAATAAATAATATATATCACGTTACTTAAGCTAATTGCAGCTGTCTTTCTTAGAATAATAGATCAGCTTACAGGCATTTTGAGGAGTGATAGTGCATGCAATGGTAGAGGCTAGCTGCAAGTGTCTTTCCTAGAATAATAGATCAGCTAGCAGCAGGTGTCATTCTTAGAAGTTAGTTAAGCATAATCATTCGCTATATATCGCCCCTCCTCCTCTTTATAGCAATAGACTGCCTCTACTCTACTGTGATCATCCTTTCTCAACACTATTTCCTAGTATGAATATTTCCTCAGAATAAATTTTGTTTAATTTGATTATTCCTTAATTTCATCATTCTTTTTATTAAAAACAGATGTCTCTTGCCGAAACATCAAATAAGCTTAACCGATTTTCAGTGTACAAAATACTGGATCAGTTAGAAAATGGGAGAATTTATATCATTGCAAGAATGGAAATGAAGGAAACACAATATGAAAAATATTTACAAACTATCTTAGAGGGATTGTTGTCAGCATTTACGAAAGTGTACTTAGACCACTATGATGGTAAGTACGACACAAATAATAATTACTAATATGTTGATTATGCTAAAAGAATATTAATTCCAGCTTTGTTTTCAGGCTCGCTGAAGTTAATGTATTTCGGTAAAGAAAATAACTGTTATCAGTTAAAATTATTAAAAGGAAAGAGGTGATTCTTTACGGTGATGGGTAACATTATTTTTATCTGAATGGAACTTGGAGGAAGTAAAAGAAGAAGAAAATACTTACCTATGAGATAGGCAGGATTCCAAACCACCCACGAGGTTCTGCCTGTGGTTTCGTTACCCATTTTTTATAGTGGATGGTTCGCTTCACTGAATCCAGTAGCAGGAATGGCTGCCTGCTAATGCAATCAGTGTAGCCCTATAAACCACTTTACTCTTTTTTTTACTCACGTGATTCGTGGTAGTGGAGTTGTATGTTCTTCTGCAATGCTAAAAACTCTAAAAGACTTTTGGCGATTAGGATTCTTTGATATTTCCCAAAATTCACTAATAGTCCATCTCTTGTTTTAAAATGGCTATTCCTTCGAAAACCAAGTTGACGAATGAAAAAAATTTCGTTTTTTCTTTTATCAAATTACACTCAAGTATCATAACAACAGACTAATTTTTATTTTATTGTTATCCGTTTAACAAATTTTGAATGAATAGTATTAGGAATATTTTGAACAACACGCCCCGGGTGCATCTCGTCAGCTCGTAGGGGAGGCGGCCCATGGGTGGTAGATCTGGGGTTGTAGGTTGAAATTCGTTGCAAGTTCACCCCGGCTAAGTCCGATATGGACTCACTCACCAACAATGTGAGCGACCCCCCAGACTTGCTTGAGGGATGTTACGTAGGTTGGAACGCCCTACTAACATTACGTTTCACTTAAACAATATCTCTAATAGTCAAGGATCTTTCTAAGGTAAAACGCTCGTTATCCGAAGGTAAACTATTCCCCAGTACGGATCTCCGGGTGGGGTATGCTCCAGGGGATTGGTGCAAGTTGAAATATAGAGATTTACGTAGAGAGAAACTCACTAAGAATCACTTAGTGAATTAAATATTCAGAGGCTGATAGGGAAGATCGATTTGTAATAATATTAATAAATCAAGATTGATGAAATTAATAGAGTAAGAAAGAAAATGTTAGTAAAGATGACTAGAAGTACTCTCTTACTACAACCACAGGCTACATTTACTATCACAATATTTGAACAGAAAACACCACAACACACAACATCTCAATACACAACACCACAACAAGCAACATCTCAATGCAAAACGCCACATCTCAATACACAACCCCTCAACACACAACGCCCCAATACACAACACCACAAGACACAGCCCAAGTCTGCTAATGAACTTGTGACGTAACCGGGAGCCATTACTTATTTAAATATTCGAACCTCCGTTAATTGTTTCGGTATTTATAATTTTTTTTTTTTTTATATGTTGATAAGGATTTTACAGAAGGGATTTAGTTTTACCACAGCCACTTAATATATATTATAGGCAAATGACAGCTACTATAACTCTGCGAAGAAATTGGTCTATACCCAAATTATAACAAGACCAAACTAATGACCAATAGTTCAAGGGAAGATATAAAAAAAAATGAACAAATTCACCCTGGAATACGTGGAGGGATATGTTAACTAGGGCCATTGGTTTCCTTTTCAGATCCTTTCAAGTTCTGGTCTCTAAAGTACATAACGAAAGGAAACATAACTTGTAAAACTTATGTATAAAAAAAGTAAAAACATATATGTTAGATCAATTAGTGATATCAATAAATAATATATATCACGTTACTTAAGCTAATTGCAGCTGTCTTTCTTAGAATAATAGATCAGCTTACAGGCATTTTGAGGAGTGATAGTGCATGCAATGGTAGAGGCTAGCTGCAAGTGTCTTTCCTAGAATAATAGATCAGCTAGCAGCAGGTGTCATTCTTAGAAGTTAGTTAAGCATAATCATTCGCTATATATCGCCCTTCCTCCTCTTTATAGCAATAGACTGCCTCTACTCTACTGTGATCATCCTTTCTCAACACTATTTCCTAGTATGAATATTTCCTCAGAATAAATTTTGTTTAATTTGATTATTCCTTAATTTCATCATTCTTTTTATTAAAAACAGATGTCTCTTGCCGAAACATCAAATAAGCTTAACCGATTTTCAGTGTACAAAATACTGGATCAGTTAGAAAATGGGAGAATTTATATCATTGCAAGAATGGAAATGAAGGAAACACAATATGAAAAATATTTACAAACTATCTTAGAGGGATTGTTGTCAGCATTTACGAAAGTGTACTTAGACCACTATGATGGTAAGTACGACACAAATAATAATTACTAATATGTTGATTATGCTAAAAGAATATTAATTCCAGCTTTGTTTTCAGGCTCGCTGAAGTTAATGTATTTCGGTAAAGAAAATAACTGTTATCAGTTAAAATTATTAAAAGGAAAGAGGTGATTCTTTACGGTGATGGGTAACATTATTTTTATCTGAATGGAACTTGGAGGAAGTAAAAGAAGAAGAAAATACTTACCTATGAGATAGGCAGGATTCCAAACCACCCACGAGGTTCTGCCTGTGGTTTCGTTACCCATTTTTTATAGTGGATGGTTCGCTTCACTGAATCCAGTAGCAGGAATGGCTGCCTGCTAATGCAATCAGTGTAGCCCTATAAACCACTTTACTCTTTTTTTTACTCACGTGATTCGTGGTAGTGGAGTTGTATGTTCTTCTGCAATGCTAAAAACTCTAAAAGACTTTTGGCGATTAGGATTCTTTGATATTTCCCAAAATTCACTAATAGTCCATCTCTTGTTTTAAAATGGCTATTCCTTCGAAAACCAAGTTGACGAATGAAAAAAATTTCGTTTTTTCTTTTATCAAATTACACTCAAGTATCATAACAACAGACTAATTTTTATTTTATTGTTATCCGTTTAACAAATTTTGAATGAATAGTATTAGGAATATTTTGAACAACACGCCCCGGGTGCATCTCGTCAGCTCGTAGGGGAGGCGGCCCATGGGTGGTAGATCTGGGGTTGTAGGTTGAAATTCGTTGCAAGTTCACCCCGGCTAAGTCCGATATGGACTCACTCACCAACAATGTGAGCGACCCCCCAGACTTGCTTGAGGGATGTTACGTAGGTTGGAACGCCCTACTAACATTACGTTTCACTTAAACAATATCTCTAATAGTCAAGGATCTTTCTAAGGTAAAACGCTCGTTATCCGAAGGTAAACTATTCCCCAGTACGGATCTCCGGGTGGGGTATGCTCCAGGGGATTGGTGCAAGTTGAAATATAGAGATTTACGTAGAGAGAAACTCACTAAGAATCACTTAGTGAATTAAATATTCAGAGGCTGATAGGGAAGATCGATTTGTAATAATATTAATAAATCAAGATTGATGAAATTAATAGAGTAAGAAAGAAAATGTTAGTAAAGATGACTAGAAGTACTCTCTTACTACAACCACAGGCTACATTTACTATCACAATATTTGAACAGAAAACACCACAACACACAACATCTCAATACACAACACCACAACAAGCAACATCTCAATGCAAAACGCCACATCTCAATACACAACCCCTCAACACACAACGCCCCAATACACAACACCACAAGACACAGCCCAAGTCTGCTAATGAACTTGTGACGTAACCGGGAGCCATTACTTATTTAAATATTCGAACCTCCGTTAATTGTTTCGGTATTTATAATTTTTTTTTTTTTTATATGTTGATAAGGATTTTACAGAAGGGATTTAGTTTTACCACAGCCACTTAATATATATTATAGGCAAATGACAGCTACTATAACTCTGCGAAGAAATTGGTCTATACCCAAATTATAACAAGACCAAACTAATGACCAATAGTTCAAGGGAAGATATAAAAAAAAATGAACAAATTCACCCTGGAATACGTGGAGGGATATGTTAACTTGGGCCATTGGTTTCCTTTTCAGATCCTTTCGAGTTCTGGTCTCTAAAGTACATAACGAAAGGAAACATAACTTGTAAAACTTATGTATAAAAAAAGTAAAAACATATATGTTAGATCAATTAGTGATATCAATAAATAATATATATCACGTTACTTAAGCTAATTGCAGCTGTCTTTCTTAGAATAATAGATCAGCTTACAGGCATTTTGAGGAGTGATAGTGCATGCAATGGTAGAGGCTAGCTGCAAGTGTCTTTCCTAGAATAATAGATCAGCTAGCAGCAGGTGTCATTCTTAGAAGTTAGTTAAGCATAATCATTCGCTATATATCGCCCCTCCTCCTCTTTATAGCAATAGACTGCCTCTACTCTACTGTGATCATCCTTTCTCAACACTATTTCCTAGTATGAATATTTCCTCAGAATAAATTTTGTTTAATTTGATTATTCCTTAATTTCATCATTCTTTTTATTAAAAACAGATGTCTCTTGCCGAAACATCAAATAAGCTTAACCGATTTTCAGTGTACAAAATACTGGATCAGTTAGAAAATGGGAGAATTTATATCATTGCAAGAATGGAAATGAAGGAAACACAATATGAAAAATATTTACAAACTATCTTAGAGGGATTGTTGTCAGCATTTACGAAAGTGTACTTAGACCACTATGATGGTAAGTACGACACAAATAATAATTACTAATATGTTGATTATGCTAAAAGAATATTAATTCCAGCTTTGTTTTCAGGCTCGCTGAAGTTAATGTATTTCGGTAAAGAAAATAACTGTTATCAGTTAAAATTATTAAAAGGAAAGAGGTGATTCTTTACGGTGATGGGTAACATTATTTTTATCTGAATGGAACTTGGAGGAAGTAAAAGAAGAAGAAAATACTTACCTATGAGATAGGCAGGATTCCAAACCACCCACGAGGTTCTGCCTGTGGTTTCGTTACCCATTTTTTATAGTGGATGGTTCGCTTCACTGAATCCAGTAGCAGGAATGGCTGCCTGCTAATGCAATCAGTGTAGCCCTATAAACCACTTTACTCTTTTTTTTACTCACGTGATTCGTGGTAGTGGAGTTGTATGTTCTTCTGCAATGCTAAAAACTCTAAAAGACTTTTGGCGATTAGGATTCTTTGATATTTCCCAAAATTCACTAATAGTCCATCTCTTGTTTTAAAATGGCTATTCCTTCGAAAACCAAGTTGACGAATGAAAAAAATTTCGTTTTTTCTTTTATCAAATTACACTCAAGTATCATAACAACAGACTAATTTTTATTTTATTGTTATCCGTTTAACAAATTTTGAATGAATAGTATTAGGAATATTTTGAACAACACGCCCCGGGTGCATCTCGTCAGCTCGTAGGGGAGGCGGCCCATGGGTGGTAGATCTGGGGTTGTAGGTTGAAATTCGTTGCAAGTTCACCCCGGCTAAGTCCGATATGGACTCACTCACCAACAATGTGAGCGACCCCCCAGACTTGCTTGAGGGATGTTACGTAGGTTGGAACGCCCTACTAACATTACGTTTCACTTAAACAATATCTCTAATAGTCAAGGATCTTTCTAAGGTAAAACGCTCGTTATCCGAAGGTAAACTATTCCCCAGTACGGATCTCCGGGTGGGGTATGCTCCAGGGGATTGGTGCAAGTTGAAATATAGAGATTTACGTAGAGAGAAACTCACTAAGAATCACTTAGTGAATTAAATATTCAGAGGCTGATAGGGAAGATCGATTTGTAATAATATTAATAAATCAAGATTGATGAAATTAATAGAGTAAGAAAGAAAATGTTAGTAAAGATGACTAGAAGTACTCTCTTACTACAACCACAGGCTACATTTACTATCACAATATTTGAACAGAAAACACCACAACACACAACATCTCAATACACAACACCACAACAAGCAACATCTCAATGCAAAACGCCACATCTCAATACACAACCCCTCAACACACAACGCCCCAATACACAACACCACAAGACACAGCCCAAGTCTGCTAATGAACTTGTGACGTAACCGGGAGCCATTACTTATTTAAATATTCGAACCTCCGTTAATTGTTTCGGTATTTATAATTTTTTTTTTTTTTATATGTTGATAAGGATTTTACAGAAGGGATTTAGTTTTACCACAGCCACTTAATATATATTATAGGCAAATGACAGCTACTATAACTCTGCGAAGAAATTGGTCTATACCCAAATTATAACAAGACCAAACTAATGACCAATAGTTCAAGGGAAGATATAAAAAAAAATGAACAAATTCACCCTGGAATACGTGGAGGGATATGTTAACTAGGGCCATTGGTTTCCTTTTCAGATCCTTTCAAGTTCTGGTCTCTAAAGTACATAACGAAAGGAAACATAACTTGTAAAACTTATGTATAAAAAAAGTAAAAACATATATGTTAGATCAATTAGTGATATCAATAAATAATATATATCACGTTACTTAAGCTAATTGCAGCTGTCTTTCTTAGAATAATAGATCAGCTTACAGGCATTTTGAGGAGTGATAGTGCATGCAATGGTAGAGGCTAGCTGCAAGTGTCTTTCCTAGAATAATAGATCAGCTAGCAGCAGGTGTCATTCTTAGAAGTTAGTTAAGCATAATCATTCGCTATATATCGCCCTTCCTCCTCTTTATAGCAATAGACTGCCTCTACTCTACTGTGATCATCCTTTCTCAACACTATTTCCTAGTATGAATATTTCCTCAGAATAAATTTTGTTTAATTTGATTATTCCTTAATTTCATCATTCTTTTTATTAAAAACAGATGTCTCTTGCCGAAACATCAAATAAGCTTAACCGATTTTCAGTGTACAAAATACTGGATCAGTTAGAAAATGGGAGAATTTATATCATTGCAAGAATGGAAATGAAGGAAACACAATATGAAAAATATTTACAAACTATCTTAGAGGGATTGTTGTCAGCATTTACGAAAGTGTACTTAGACCACTATGATGGTAAGTACGACACAAATAATAATTACTAATATGTTGATTATGCTAAAAGAATATTAATTCCAGCTTTGTTTTCAGGCTCGCTGAAGTTAATGTATTTCGGTAAAGAAAATAACTGTTATCAGTTAAAATTATTAAAAGGAAAGAGGTGATTCTTTACGGTGATGGGTAACATTATTTTTATCTGAATGGAACTTGGAGGAAGTAAAAGAAGAAGAAAATACTTACCTATGAGATAGGCAGGATTCCAAACCACCCACGAGGTTCTGCCTGTGGTTTCGTTACCCATTTTTTATAGTGGATGGTTCGCTTCACTGAATCCAGTAGCAGGAATGGCTGCCTGCTAATGCAATCAGTGTAGCCCTATAAACCACTTTACTCTTTTTTTTACTCACGTGATTCGTGGTAGTGGAGTTGTATGTTCTTCTGCAATGCTAAAAACTCTAAAAGACTTTTGGCGATTAGGATTCTTTGATATTTCCCAAAATTCACTAATAGTCCATCTCTTGTTTTAAAATGGCTATTCCTTCGAAAACCAAGTTGACGAATGAAAAAAATTTCGTTTTTTCTTTTATCAAATTACACTCAAGTATCATAACAACAGACTAATTTTTATTTTATTGTTATCCGTTTAACAAATTTTGAATGAATAGTATTAGGAATATTTTGAACAACACGCCCCGGGTGCATCTCGTCAGCTCGTAGGGGAGGCGGCCCATGGGTGGTAGATCTGGGGTTGTAGGTTGAAATTCGTTGCAAGTTCACCCCGGCTAAGTCCGATATGGACTCACTCACCAACAATGTGAGCGACCCCCCAGACTTGCTTGAGGGATGTTACGTAGGTTGGAACGCCCTACTAACATTACGTTTCACTTAAACAATATCTCTAATAGTCAAGGATCTTTCTAAGGTAAAACGCTCGTTATCCGAAGGTAAACTATTCCCCAGTACGGATCTCCGGGTGGGGTATGCTCCAGGGGATTGGTGCAAGTTGAAATATAGAGATTTACGTAGAGAGAAACTCACTAAGAATCACTTAGTGAATTAAATATTCAGAGGCTGATAGGGAAGATCGATTTGTAATAATATTAATAAATCAAGATTGATGAAATTAATAGAGTAAGAAAGAAAATGTTAGTAAAGATGACTAGAAGTACTCTCTTACTACAACCACAGGCTACATTTACTATCACAATATTTGAACAGAAAACACCACAACACACAACATCTCAATACACAACACCACAACAAGCAACATCTCAATGCAAAACGCCACATCTCAATACACAACCCCTCAACACACAACGCCCCAATACACAACACCACAAGACACAGCCCAAGTCTGCTAATGAACTTGTGACGTAACCGGGAGCCATTACTTATTTAAATATTCGAACCTCCGTTAATTGTTTCGGTATTTATAATTTTTTTTTTTTTTATATGTTGATAAGGATTTTACAGAAGGGATTTAGTTTTACCACAGCCACTTAATATATATTATAGGCAAATGACAGCTACTATAACTCTGCGAAGAAATTGGTCTATACCCAAATTATAACAAGACCAAACTAATGACCAATAGTTCAAGGGAAGATATAAAAAAAAATGAACAAATTCACCCTGGAATACGTGGAGGGATATGTTAACTAGGGCCATTGGTTTCCTTTTCAGATCCTTTCAAGTTCTGGTCTCTAAAGTACATAACGAAAGGAAACATAACTTGTAAAACTTATGTATAAAAAAAGTAAAAACATATATGTTAGATCAATTAGTGATATCAATAAATAATATATATCACGTTACTTAAGCTAATTGCAGCTGTCTTTCTTAGAATAATAGATCAGCTTACAGGCATTTTGAGGAGTGATAGTGCATGCAATGGTAGAGGCTAGCTGCAAGTGTCTTTCCTAGAATAATAGATCAGCTAGCAGCAGGTGTCATTCTTAGAAGTTAGTTAAGCATAATCATTCGCTATATATCGCCCTTCCTCCTCTTTATAGCAATAGACTGCCTCTACTCTACTGTGATCATCCTTTCTCAACACTATTTCCTAGTATGAATATTTCCTCAGAATAAATTTTGTTTAATTTGATTATTCCTTAATTTCATCATTCTTTTTATTAAAAACAGATGTCTCTTGCCGAAACATCAAATAAGCTTAACCGATTTTCAGTGTACAAAATACTGGATCAGTTAGAAAATGGGAGAATTTATATCATTGCAAGAATGGAAATGAAGGAAACACAATATGAAAAATATTTACAAACTATCTTAGAGGGATTGTTGTCAGCATTTACGAAAGTGTACTTAGACCACTATGATGGTAAGTACGACACAAATAATAATTACTAATATGTTGATTATGCTAAAAGAATATTAATTCCAGCTTTGTTTTCAGGCTCGCTGAAGTTAATGTATTTCGGTAAAGAAAATAACTGTTATCAGTTAAAATTATTAAAAGGAAAGAGGTGATTCTTTACGGTGATGGGTAACATTATTTTTATCTGAATGGAACTTGGAGGAAGTAAAAGAAGAAGAAAATACTTACCTATGAGATAGGCAGGATTCCAAACCACCCACGAGGTTCTGCCTGTGGTTTCGTTACCCATTTTTTATAGTGGATGGTTCGCTTCACTGAATCCAGTAGCAGGAATGGCTGCCTGCTAATGCAATCAGTGTAGCCCTATAAACCACTTTACTCTTTTTTTTACTCACGTGATTCGTGGTAGTGGAGTTGTATGTTCTTCTGCAATGCTAAAAACTCTAAAAGACTTTTGGCGATTAGGATTCTTTGATATTTCCCAAAATTCACTAATAGTCCATCTCTTGTTTTAAAATGGCTATTCCTTCGAAAACCAAGTTGACGAATGAAAAAAATTTCGTTTTTTCTTTTATCAAATTACACTCAAGTATCATAACAACAGACTAATTTTTATTTTATTGTTATCCGTTTAACAAATTTTGAATGAATAGTATTAGGAATATTTTGAACAACACGCCCCGGGTGCATCTCGTCAGCTCGTAGGGGAGGCGGCCCATGGGTGGTAGATCTGGGGTTGTAGGTTGAAATTCGTTGCAAGTTCACCCCGGCTAAGTCCGATATGGACTCACTCACCAACAATGTGAGCGACCCCCCAGACTTGCTTGAGGGATGTTACGTAGGTTGGAACGCCCTACTAACATTACGTTTCACTTAAACAATATCTCTAATAGTCAAGGATCTTTCTAAGGTAAAACGCTCGTTATCCGAAGGTAAACTATTCCCCAGTACGGATCTCCGGGTGGGGTATGCTCCAGGGGATTGGTGCAAGTTGAAATATAGAGATTTACGTAGAGAGAAACTCACTAAGAATCACTTAGTGAATTAAATATTCAGAGGCTGATAGGGAAGATCGATTTGTAATAATATTAATAAATCAAGATTGATGAAATTAATAGAGTAAGAAAGAAAATGTTAGTAAAGATGACTAGAAGTACTCTCTTACTACAACCACAGGCTACATTTACTATCACAATATTTGAACAGAAAACACCACAACACACAACATCTCAATACACAACACCACAACAAGCAACATCTCAATGCAAAACGCCACATCTCAATACACAACCCCTCAACACACAACGCCCCAATACACAACACCACAAGACACAGCCCAAGTCTGCTAATGAACTTGTGACGTAACCGGGAGCCATTACTTATTTAAATATTCGAACCTCCGTTAATTGTTTCGGTATTTATAATTTTTTTTTTTTTTATATGTTGATAAGGATTTTACAGAAGGGATTTAGTTTTACCACAGCCACTTAATATATATTATAGGCAAATGACAGCTACTATAACTCTGCGAAGAAATTGGTCTATACCCAAATTATAACAAGACCAAACTAATGACCAATAGTTCAAGGGAAGATATAAAAAAAAATGAACAAATTCACCCTGGAATACGTGGAGGGATATGTTAACTTGGGCCATTGGTTTCCTTTTCAGATCCTTTCGAGTTCTGGTCTCTAAAGTACATAACGAAAGGAAACATAACTTGTAAAACTTATGTATAAAAAAAGTAAAAACATATATGTTAGATCAATTAGTGATATCAATAAATAATATATATCACGTTACTTAAGCTAATTGCAGCTGTCTTTCTTAGAATAATAGATCAGCTTACAGGCATTTTGAGGAGTGATAGTGCATGCAATGGTAGAGGCTAGCTGCAAGTGTCTTTCCTAGAATAATAGATCAGCTAGCAGCAGGTGTCATTCTTAGAAGTTAGTTAAGCATAATCATTCGCTATATATCGCCCCTCCTCCTCTTTATAGCAATAGACTGCCTCTACTCTACTGTGATCATCCTTTCTCAACACTATTTCCTAGTATGAATATTTCCTCAGAATAAATTTTGTTTAATTTGATTATTCCTTAATTTCATCATTCTTTTTATTAAAAACAGATGTCTCTTGCCGAAACATCAAATAAGCTTAACCGATTTTCAGTGTACAAAATACTGGATCAGTTAGAAAATGGGAGAATTTATATCATTGCAAGAATGGAAATGAAGGAAACACAATATGAAAAATATTTACAAACTATCTTAGAGGGATTGTTGTCAGCATTTACGAAAGTGTACTTAGACCACTATGATGGTAAGTACGACACAAATAATAATTACTAATATGTTGATTATGCTAAAAGAATATTAATTCCAGCTTTGTTTTCAGGCTCGCTGAAGTTAATGTATTTCGGTAAAGAAAATAACTGTTATCAGTTAAAATTATTAAAAGGAAAGAGGTGATTCTTTACGGTGATGGGTAACATTATTTTTATCTGAATGGAACTTGGAGGAAGTAAAAGAAGAAGAAAATACTTACCTATGAGATAGGCAGGATTCCAAACCACCCACGAGGTTCTGCCTGTGGTTTCGTTACCCATTTTTTATAGTGGATGGTTCGCTTCACTGAATCCAGTAGCAGGAATGGCTGCCTGCTAATGCAATCAGTGTAGCCCTATAAACCACTTTACTCTTTTTTTTACTCACGTGATTCGTGGTAGTGGAGTTGTATGTTCTTCTGCAATGCTAAAAACTCTAAAAGACTTTTGGCGATTAGGATTCTTTGATATTTCCCAAAATTCACTAATAGTCCATCTCTTGTTTTAAAATGGCTATTCCTTCGAAAACCAAGTTGACGAATGAAAAAAATTTCGTTTTTTCTTTTATCAAATTACACTCAAGTATCATAACAACAGACTAATTTTTATTTTATTGTTATCCGTTTAACAAATTTTGAATGAATAGTATTAGGAATATTTTGAACAACACGCCCCGGGTGCATCTCGTCAGCTCGTAGGGGAGGCGGCCCATGGGTGGTAGATCTGGGGTTGTAGGTTGAAATTCGTTGCAAGTTCACCCCGGCTAAGTCCGATATGGACTCACTCACCAACAATGTGAGCGACCCCCCAGACTTGCTTGAGGGATGTTACGTAGGTTGGAACGCCCTACTAACATTACGTTTCACTTAAACAATATCTCTAATAGTCAAGGATCTTTCTAAGGTAAAACGCTCGTTATCCGAAGGTAAACTATTCCCCAGTACGGATCTCCGGGTGGGGTATGCTCCAGGGGATTGGTGCAAGTTGAAATATAGAGATTTACGTAGAGAGAAACTCACTAAGAATCACTTAGTGAATTAAATATTCAGAGGCTGATAGGGAAGATCGATTTGTAATAATATTAATAAATCAAGATTGATGAAATTAATAGAGTAAGAAAGAAAATGTTAGTAAAGATGACTAGAAGTACTCTCTTACTACAACCACAGGCTACATTTACTATCACAATATTTGAACAGAAAACACCACAACACACAACATCTCAATACACAACACCACAACAAGCAACATCTCAATGCAAAACGCCACATCTCAATACACAACCCCTCAACACACAACGCCCCAATACACAACACCACAAGACACAGCCCAAGTCTGCTAATGAACTTGTGACGTAACCGGGAGCCATTACTTATTTAAATATTCGAACCTCCGTTAATTGTTTCGGTATTTATAATTTTTTTTTTTTTTATATGTTGATAAGGATTTTACAGAAGGGATTTAGTTTTACCACAGCCACTTAATATATATTATAGGCAAATGACAGCTACTATAACTCTGCGAAGAAATTGGTCTATACCCAAATTATAACAAGACCAAACTAATGACCAATAGTTCAAGGGAAGATATAAAAAAAAATGAACAAATTCACCCTGGAATACGTGGAGGGATATGTTAACTTGGGCCATTGGTTTCCTTTTCAGATCCTTTCGAGTTCTGGTCTCTAAAGTACATAACGAAAGGAAACATAACTTGTAAAACTTATGTATAAAAAAAGTAAAAACATATATGTTAGATCAATTAGTGATATCAATAAATAATATATATCACGTTACTTAAGCTAATTGCAGCTGTCTTTCTTAGAATAATAGATCAGCTTACAGGTATTTTGAGGAGTGATAGTGCATGCAATGGTAGAGGCTAGCTGCAAGTGTCTTTCCTAGAATAATAGATCAGCTAGCAGCAGGTGTCATTCTTAGAAGTTAGTTAAGCATAATCATTCGCTATATATCGCTCTCTCTAGGGACCTAGAAATCCCTTTAGGGACCTAGAAATCCCTCTAGGGACCTAGAAATCCCTCTAGCGACATAGAAATCCCTCTAGCGACATAGAAATCCCTCTAGGGACATAGAAATCTCTCTCTCTAGGGACCTAGAAATCCCTCTAGGGACCTAGAAATCTATCCCTCTAGGGACCTAGAAATCCCTCTAGGGACATTGAAATCCCTCTAGGGACCTAGAAATCTCTCTAGTGACATAGAAATCCCTCTAGGGACATAGAAATCTATCCCTCTAGGGACCTAGAAATCCCTCTAGGGACCTAGAAATCCCTCTAGGGACATTGAAATCCCTCTAGGGACCTAGAAATCTATCCCTCTAGGGACCTAGAAATCTCTCTAGGGACATAGAAATCCCTCTAGGGACATAGAAATCCCTCTAGGGACATAGAAATCCCTCTAGGGACATAGAAATCCCTCTAGGGACCTAGAAATCCCTCTAGGGACCTAGAAATCCCTCTAGGGACCTAGAAATCCCTCTAGGGACATTGAAATCCCTCTAGGGACCTAGAAATCCCTCTAGCGACATAGAAATCCCTCTAGCGACATAGAAATCCCTCTAGGGACATAGAAATCCCTCTAGGGACATAGAAATCTATCCCTCTAGGGACATAGAAATCCCTCTAGGGACCTAGAAATCCCTCTAGCGACATAGAAATCCCTCTAGCGACATAGAAATCCCTCTAGGGACCTAGAAATCTATCCCTCTAGGGACCTAGAAATCCCTCTAGCGACATAGAAATCCCTCTAGCGACATAGAAATCCCTCTAGGGACATAGAAATCTCTCTCTCTAGGGACCTAGAAATCCCTCTAGGGACATAGAAATCCCTCTAGGGACCTAGAAATCCCTCTAGGGACATAGAAATCCCTCTAGGGACATAGAAATCCCTCTAGGGACATAGAAATCCCTCTAGGGACATATAAATCTATCCCTCTAGGGACATAGAAATCCCTCTAGGGACCTAGAAATCCCTCTAGGGACCTAGAAATCCCTCTAGGGACCTAGAAATCCCTCTAGGGACATAGAAATCCCTCTAGGGACCTAGAAATCCCTCTAGGGACATAGAAATCCCTCTAGGGACATAGAAATCTCTCTCTCTAGGGACCTAGAAATCCCTCTAGGGACCTAGAAATCCCTCTAGCGACATAGAAATCCCTCTAGCGACATAGAAATCCCTCTAGGGACATAGAAATCTCTCTCTCTAGGGACCTAGAAATCCCTCTAGGGACATAGAAATCCCTCTAGGGACCTAGAAATCCCTCTAGGGACATAGAAATCCCTCTAGGGACATAGAAATCTATCCCTCTAGGGACATAGAAATCCCTCTAGGGACATAGAAATCTATCCCTCTAGGGACATAGAAATCCCTCTAGGGACCTAGAAATCCCTCTAGCGACATAGAAATCCCTCTAGCGACATAGAAATCCCTCTAGGGACATAGAAATCTCTCTCTCTAGGGACCTAGAAATCCCTCTAGGGACCTAGAAATCCCTCTAGGGACATTGAAATCCCTCTAGGGACCTAGAAATCTATCCCTCTAGGGACCTAGAAATCTCTCTAGGGACATAGAAATCCCTCTAGGGACATAGAAATCCCTCTAGGGACATAGAAATCCCTCTAGGGACATAGAAATCCCTCTAGGGACCTAGAAATCCCTCTAGGGACCTAGAAATCCCTCTAGGGACCTAGAAATCCCTCTAGGGACATTGAAATCCCTCTAGGGACCTAGAAATCCCTCTAGCGACATAGAAATCCCTCTAGCGACATAGAAATCCCTCTAGGGACATAGAAATCCCTCTAGGGACATAGAAATCTATCCCTCTAGGGACATAGAAATCCCTCTAGGGACCTAGAAATCCCTCTAGCGACATAGAAATCCCTCTAGCGACATAGAAATCCCTCTAGGGACCTAGAAATCTATCCCTCTAGGGACCTAGAAATCCCTCTAGCGACATAGAAATCCCTCTAGCGACATAGAAATCCCTCTAGGGACATAGAAATCTCTCTCTCTAGGGACCTAGAAATCCCTCTAGGGACATAGAAATCCCTCTAGGGACCTAGAAATCCCTCTAGGGACATAGAAATCCCTCTAGGGACATAGAAATCCCTCTAGGGACATAGAAATCCCTCTAGGGACATATAAATCTATCCCTCTAGGGACATAGAAATCCCTCTAGGGACCTAGAAATCCCTCTAGGGACCTAGAAATCCCTCTAGGGACATAGAAATCCCTCTAGGGACCTAGAAATCCCTCTAGGGACATAGAAATCCCTCTAGGGACATAGAAATCTCTCTCTCTAGGGACCTAGAAATCCCTCTAGGGACCTAGAAATCCCTCTAGCGACATAGAAATCCCTCTAGCGACATAGAAATCCCTCTAGGGACATAGAAATCTCTCTCTCTAGGGACCTAGAAATCCCTCTAGGGACATAGAAATCCCTCTAGGGACCTAGAAATCCCTCTAGGGACATAGAAATCCCTCTAGGGACATAGAAATCTATCCCTCTAGGGACATAGAAATCCCTCTAGGGACATAGAAATCTATCCCTCTAGGGACATAGAAATCCCTCTAGGGACCTAGAAATCCCTCTAGCGACATAGAAATCCCTCTAGCGACATAGAAATCCCTCTAGGGACATAGAAATCTCTCTCTCTAGGGACCTAGAAATCCCTCTAGGGACCTAGAAATCCCTCTAGGGGCCTAGAAATCCCTCTAGCGACATAGAAATCCCTCTAGCGACATAGAAATCCCTCTAGGGACATAGAAATCTCTCTCTCTAGGGACCTAGAAATCCCTCTAGGGACCTAGAAATCTATCCCTCTAGGGACCTAGAAATCCCTCTAGGGACATTGAAATCCCTCTAGGGACCTAGAAATCTATCCCTCTAGGGACCTAGAAATCTCTCTAGGGACATAGAAATCCCTCTAGGGACATAGAAATCCCTCTAGGGACATAGAAATCTCTCTCTCTAGGGACCTAGAAATCCCTCTAGGGACATAGAAATCCCTCTAGGGACCTAGAAATCCCTCTAGGGACATAGAAATCCCTCTAGGGACATAGAAATCCCTCTAGGGACATAGAAATCCCTCTAGGGACATATAAATCTATCCCTCTAGGGACATAGAAATCCCTCTAGGGACCTAGAAATCCCTCTAGGGACCTAGAAATCCCTCTAGGGACCTAGAAATCCCTCTAGGGACATAGAAATCCCTCTAGGGACCTAGAAATCCCTCTAGGGACATAGAAATCCCTCTAGGGACATAGAAATCTCTCTCTCTAGGGACCTAGAAATCCCTCTAGGGACCTAGAAATCCCTCTAGCGACATAGAAATCCCTCTAGCGACATAGAAATCCCTCTAGGGACATAGAAATCTCTCTCTCTAGGGACCTAGAAATCCCTCTAGGGACATAGAAATCCCTCTAGGGACCTAGAAATCCCTCTAGGGACATAGAAATCCCTCTAGGGACATAGAAATCTATCCCTCTAGGGACATAGAAATCCCTCTAGGGACATAGAAATCTATCCCTCTAGGGACATAGAAATCCCTCTAGGGACCTAGAAATCCCTCTAGCGACATAGAAATCCCTCTAGCGACATAGAAATCCCTCTAGGGACATAGAAATCTCTCTCTCTAGGGACCTAGAAATCCCTCTAGGGACCTAGAAATCCCTCTAGGGACCTAGAAATCCCTCTAGCGACATAGAAATCCCTCTAGCGACATAGAAATCCCTCTAGGGACATAGAAATCTCTCTCTCTAGGGACATTGAAATCCCTCTAGGGACCTAGAAATCTCTCTAGTGACATAGAAATCCCTCTAGGGACATAGAAATCTATCCCTCTAGGGACCTAGAAATCCCTCTAGGGACCTAGAAATCCCTCTAGGGACATTGAAATCCCTCTAGGGACCTAGAAATCTATCCCTCTAGGGACCTAGAAATCTCTCTAGGGACATAGAAATCCCTCTAGGGACATAGAAATCCCTCTAGGGACCTAGAAATCCCTCTAGCGACATAGAAATCCCTCTAGCGACATAGAAATCCCTCTAGGGACCTAGAAATCTATCCCTCTAGGGACCTAGAAATCCCTCTAGCGACATAGAAATCCCTCTAGCGACATAGAAATCCCTCTAGGGACATAGAAATCTCTCTCTCTAGGGACCTAGAAATCCCTCTAGGGACATAGAAATCCCTCTAGGGACCTAGAAATCCCTCTAGGGACATAGAAATCCCTCTAGGGACATAGAAATCCCTCTAGGGACATAGAAATCCCTCTAGGGACATATAAATCTATCCCTCTAGGGACATAGAAATCCCTCTAGGGACCTAGAAATCCCTCTAGGGACCTAGAAATCCCTCTAGGGACCTAGAAATCCCTCTAGGGACCTAGAAATCCCTCTAGGGACATAGAAATCCCTCTAGGGACCTAGAAATCCCTCTAGGGACATAGAAATCCCTCTAGGGACATAGAAATCTCTCTCTCTAGGGACCTAGAAATCCCTCTAGGGACCTAGAAATCCCTCTAGCGACATAGAAATCCCTCTAGCGACATAGAAATCCCTCTAGGGACATAGAAATCTCTCTCTCTAGGGACCTAGAAATCCCTCTAGGGACATAGAAATCCCTCTAGGGACCTAGAAATCCCTCTAGGGACATAGAAATCCCTCTAGGGACATAGAAATCTATCCCTCTAGGGACATAGAAATCCCTCTAGGGACATAGAAATCTATCCCTCTAGGGACATAGAAATCCCTCTAGGGACCTAGAAATCCCTCTAGCGACATAGAAATCCCTCTAGCGACATAGAAATCCCTCTAGGGACATAGAAATCTCTCTCTCTAGGGACCTAGAAATCCCTCTAGGGACCTAGAAATCCCTCTAGGGACCTAGAAATCCCTCTAGCGACATAGAAATCCCTCTAGCGACATAGAAATCCCTCTAGGGACATAGAAATCTCTCTCTCTAGGGACATTGAAATCCCTCTAGGGACCTAGAAATCTCTCTAGTGACATAGAAATCCCTCTAGGGACATAGAAATCTATCCCTCTAGGGACCTAGAAATCCCTCTAGGGACCTAGAAATCCCTCTAGGGACATTGAAATCCCTCTAGGGACCTAGAAATCTATCCCTCTAGGGACCTAGAAATCTCTCTAGGGACATAGAAATCCCTCTAGGGACATAGAAATCCCTCTAGGGACATAGAAATCCCTCTAGGGACATAGAAATCCCTCTAGGGACATAGAAATCCCTCTAGGGACATATAAATCTATCCCTCTAGGGACATTGAAATCCCTCTAGGGACCTAGAAATCCCTCTAGCGACATAGAAATCCCTCTAGCGACATAGAAATCCCTCTAGGGACATAGAAATCCCTCTAGGGACATAGAAATCTATCCCTCTAGGGACATAGAAATCCCTCTAGGGACCTAGAAATCCCTCTAGCGACATAGAAATCCCTCTAGCGACATAGAAATCCCTCTAGGGACCTAGAAATCTATCCCTCTAGGGACCTAGAAATCCCTCTAGCGACATAGAAATCCCTCTAGCGACATAGAAATCCCTCTAGGGACATAGAAATCTCTCTCTCTAGGGACCTAGAAATCCCTCTAGGGACATAGAAATCCCTCTAGGGACCTAGAAATCCCTCTAGGGACATAGAAATCCCTCTAGGGACATAGAAATCCCTCTAGGGACATAGAAATCCCTCTAGGGACATATAAATCTATCCCTCTAGGGACATAGAAATCCCTCTAGGGACCTAGAAATCCCTCTAGGGACCTAGAAATCCCTCTAGGGACCTAGAAATCCCTCTAGGGACATAGAAATCCCTCTAGGGACCTAGAAATCCCTCTAGGGACATAGAAATCCCTCTAGGGACCTAGAAATCCCTCTAGGGACATTGAAATCCCTCTAGGGACCTAGAAATCCCTCTAGCGACATAGAAATCCCTCTAGGCAAATCTTTTCTCTTCAAAATATCCGAAGGGAGGCGATCTCAGATTCAAATCAAAATATTTTAAAAGGTTATCCAAGGTAACTGGTAGAAACGTAACTGTTATAAAATGTAACCGCTGGGGCATGCGCAGAACATTGGCCTGCTAGTGCCGTGCGTTATATACTCAAGTAACCAAATTTCTAAGCGAATCGAGCCAACTTAACCAGTTTTTCTAATTAATGAAAAAAATATAACGAAAGAAATGTTACCATTTTTCAAATGATCAATATATCCATCAAACATAGACCCAGACTCGCACGCTTCAATAACAGAATAAGCTGCAACAAAGTTGAAACTTGTTAATCTTAGTAAAGCAAAAATTATATTAAAAATTTATATAAAAAGAAACATAATTAATTATTCCTAATTATACCTAGAAATCCCTCTAGGGACATAGAAATCCCTCTAGGGACATAGAAATCTCTCTCTCTAGGGACCTAGAAATCCCTCTACGGACCTAGATATCCCTCTCAAAACCCTGTAACACGCTCTAGAATCCCTATAAATCCCTCTAGGGACATTGAAATCCCTCTAGGGACCTAGAAATCTATCCCTCTAGGGACCTAGAAATCTCTCTAGGGACATAGAAATCCCTCTAGGGACCTAGAAATCCCTCTAGGGACCTAGAAATCCCTCTAGGGACCTAGAAATCCCTCTAGGGACATTGAAATCCCTCTAGGGACCTAGAAATCTATCCCTCTAGGGACCTAGAAATCCCTCTAGCGACATAGAAATCCCTCTAGCGACATAGAAATCCCTCTAGGGACATAGAAATCTCTCTCTCTAGGGACCTAGAAATCCCTCTAGGGACATAGAAATCTCTCTCTGTTGGGACCTAGAAATCCCTCTAGGGACCTAGAAATTCCTCTAGGGACATAGAAATCTATCCCTCTAGGGACCTAGAAATCCCTCTAGGGACCTAGAAATCCCTCTAGCGACATAGAAATCCCTCTAGCGACATAGAAATCCCTCTAGGGACATAGAAATCTCTCTCTGTTGGGACCTAGAAATCCCTCTAGGGACCTAGAAATCCCTCTAGGGACCTAGAAATCCCTCTAGCGACATAGAAATCCCTCTAGCGACATAGAAATCCCTCTAGGGACATAGAAATCTCTCTCTCTAGGGACCTAGAAATCCCTCTAGGGACCTAGAAATCTATCCCTCTAGGGACCTAGAAATCCTTCTAGGGACATTGAAATCCCTCTAGGGACCTAGAAATCTCTCTAGTGACATAGAAATCCCTCTAGGGACATAGAAATCTATCCCTCTAGGGACCTAGAAATCCCTCTAGGGACCTAGAAATCCCTCTAGGGACCTAGAAATCCCTCTAGGGACATTGAAATCCCTCTAGGGACCTAGAAATCTATCCCTCTAGGGACCTAGAAATCTCTCTAGGGACATACAAATCCCTCTAGGGACATAGAAATCCCTCTAGGGACATAGAAATCCCTCTAGGGACATAGAAATCCCTCTAGGGACATAGAAATCCCTCTAGGGACATATAAATCTATCCCTCTAGGGACCTAGAAATCCCTCTAGGGACCTAGAAATCCCTCTAGGGACCTAGAAATCCCTCTAGGGACCTAGAAATCCCTCTAGGGACATTGAAATCCCTCTAGGGGCCTAGAAATCCCTCTAGCGACATAGAAATCCCTCTAGCGACATAGAAATCCCTCTAGGGACATAGAAATCTCTCTCTCTAGGGACCTAGAAATCCCTCTAGGGACATAGAAATCCCTCTAGGGACATAGAAATCCCTCTAAGGACATAGAAATCCCTCTAGGGACATAGAAATCTATCCCTCTAGGGACATAGAAATCTCTCTAGGGACCTAGAAATCCCTCTAGCGACATAGAAATCCCTCTAGCGACATAGAAATCCCTCTAGGGACCTAGAAATCTATCCCTCTAGGGACCTAGAAATCCCTCTAGCGACATAGAAATCCCTCTAGCGACATAGAAATCCCTCTAGGGACATAGAAATCTCTCTCTCTAGGGACCAAAAATCCCTCTAGGGACATAGAAATCCCTCTAGGGACCTAGAAATCCCTCTAGGGACATAGAAATCCCTCTAGGGACATAGAAATCTATCCCTCTAGGGACATAGAAATCCCTCTAGGGACCTAGAAATCCCTCTAGCGACATAGAAATCCCTCTAGCGACATAGAAATCCCTCTAGGGACCTAGAAATCTATCCCTCTAGGGACCTAGAAATCCCTCTAGCGACATAGAAATCCCTCTAGGGACATAGAAATCTCTCTCTCTAGGGACCTAAAAATCCCTCTAGGGACATAGAAATCCCTCTAGGGACATAGAAATCCCTCTAGGGACATAGAAATCCCTCTAGGGACATATAAATCTATCCCTCTAGGGACATAGAAATCCCTCTAGGGACCTAGAAATCCCTCTAGGGACCTAGAAATCCCTCTAGGGACCTAGAAATCCGTCTAGGGACATTGAAATCCCTCTAGGGACCTAGAAATCCCTCTAGCGACATAGAAATCCCTCTTGCGACATAGAAATCCCTCTAGGGACATAGAAATCTCTCTCTCTAGGGACCTAGAAATCCCTCTAGCGACATAGAAATCCCTCTAGGGACATAGAAATCTATCCCTCTAGGGACCTAGAAATCCCTCTAGGGACCTAGAAATCCCTCTAGGGACCTAGAAATCCCTCTAGGGACATTGAAATCCCTCTAGGGACCTAGAAATCTATCCCTCTAGGGACCTAGAAATCTCTCTAGGGACATAGAAATCCCTCTAGGGACATAGAAATCCCTCTAGGGACATAGAAATCCCTCTAGGGACATAGAAATCCCTCTAGGGACATAGAAATCCCTCTAGGGACATATAAATCTATCCCTCTAGGGACCTAGAAATCCCTCTAGGGACCTAGAAATCCCTCTAGGGACCTAGAAATCCCTCTAGGGACCTAGAAATCCCTCTAGGGACATTGAAATCCCTCTAGGGACCTAGAAATCCCTCTAGCGACATAGAAATCCCTCTAGCGACATAGAAATCCCTCTAGGGACATAGAAATCTCTCTCTCTAGGGACCTAGAAATCCCTCTAGGGACATAGAAATCCCTCTAGGGACATAGAAATCCCTCTAAGGACATAGAAATCCCTCTAGGGACATGGAAATCTATCCCTCTAGGGACATAGAAATCTCTCTAGGGACCTAGAAATCCCTCTAGCGACATAGAAATCCCTCTAGCGACATAGAAATCCCTCTAGGGACCTAGAAATCCCTCTAGCGACATAGAAATCCCTCTAGCGACATAGAAATCCCTCTAGGGACATAGAAATCTCTCTCTCTAGGGACCTAAAAATCCCTCTAGGGACATAGAAATCCCTCTAGGGACCTAGAAATCCCTCTAGGGACATAGAAATCCCTCTAGGGACATAGAAATCAATCCCTCTAGGGACATAGAAATCCCTCTAGGGACCTAGAAATCCCTCTAGCGACATAGAAATCCCTCTAGCGACATAGAAATCCCTCTAGGGACCTAGAAATCTATCCCTCTAGGGACCTAGAAATCCCTCTAGCGACATAGAAATCCCTCTAGCGACATAGAAATCCCTCTAGGGACATAGAAATCTCTCTCTCTAGGGACCTAAAAATCCCTCTAGGGACATAGAAATCCCTCTAGGGACATAGAAATCCCTCTAGGGACATAGAAATCCCTCTAGGGACATATAAATCTATCCCTCTAGGGACATAGAAATCCCTCTAGGGACCTAGAAATCCCTCTAGGGACCTAGAAATCCCTCTAGGGACCTAGAAATCCCTCTAGGGACATTGAAATCCCTCTAGGGACCTAGAAATCCCTCTAGCGACATAGAAATCCCTCTTGCGACATAGAAATCCCTCTAGGGACATAGAAATCTCTCTCTCTAGGGACCTAGAAATCCCTCTAGCGACATAGAAATCCCTCTAGCGACATAGAAATCCCTCTAGGGACATAGAAATCTCTCTCTCTAGGGACCTAAAAATCCCTCTAGGGACATAGAAATCCCTCTAGGGACATAGAACTCCCTCTAGGGACATAGAAATCCCTCTAGGGACATATAAATCTATCCCTCTAGGGACATAGAAATCCCTCTAGGGACCTAGAAATCCCTCTAGGGACCTAGAAATCCCTCTAGGGACCTAGAAATCCCTCTAGGGACATTGAAATCCCTCTAGGGACCTAGAAATCCCTCTAGCGACATAGAAATCCCTCTAGCGACATAGAAATCCCTCTAGGGACATAGAAATCTCTCTCTCTAGGGACCTAGAAATCCCTCTAGGGACATAGAAATCCCTCTAGGGACATAGAAATCCCTCTAGGCAAATCTTTTCTCTTCAAAATATCCGAAGGGAGGCGATCTCAGATTCAAATCAAAATATTTTAAAAGGTTATCCAAGGTAACTGGTAGAAACGTAACTGTTATAAAATGTAACCGCTGGGGCATGCGCAGAACATTGGCCTGCTAGTGCCGTGCGTTATATACTCAAGTACCCAAATTTCTAAGCGAATCGAGCCAACTTAACCAGTTTTTCTAATTAATGAAAAAAATATAACGAAAGAAATGTTACCATTTTTCAAATGATCAATATATCCATCAAACATAGACCCAGACTCGCACGCTTCAATAACAGAATAAGCTGCAACAAAGTTGAAACTTGTTAATCTTAGTAAAGCAAAAATTATATTAAAAATTTATATAAAAAGAAACATAATTAATTATTCCTAATTATACCTAGAAATCCCTCTAGGGACATAGAAATCCCTTTAGGGACATAGAAATCTCTCTCTCTAGGGACCTAGAAATCCCTCTAGGGACATAGAAATCCCTCTAGGGACCTAGAAATCCCTCTAGGGACATAGAAATCTCTCTCTCTAGGGACCTAGAAATCCCTCTAGGGACCTAGAAATCCCTCTAGCGACATAGAAATCCCTCTAGCGACATAGAAATCCCTCTAGGGACATAGAAATCTCTCTCTCTAGGGACCTAGAAATCCCTCTAGGGACATAGAAATCCCTCTAGGGACCTAGAAATCCCTCTAGGGACATAGAAATCCCTCTAGGGACATAGAAATCTATCCCTCTAGGGACATAGAAATCCCTCTAGGGACATAGAAATCTATCCCTCTAGGGACATAGAAATCCCTCTAGGGACCTAGAAATCCCTCTAGCGACATAGAAATCCCTCTAGCGACATAGAAATCCCTCTAGGGACATAGAAATCTCTCTCTTTTGGGACCTAGAAATCCCTCTAGGGACCTAGAAATCCCTCTAGCGACATAGAAATCCCTCTAGCGACATAGAAATCCCTCTAGGGACATAGAAATCTCTCTCTCTAGGGACCTAGAAATCCCTCTAGGGACCTAGAAATCTATCCCTCTAGGGACCTAGAAATCCTTCTAGGGACATTGAAATCCCTCTAGGGACCTAGAAATCTCTCTAGTGACATAGAAATCCCTCTAGGGACATAGAAATCTATCCCTCTAGGGACCTAGAAATCCCTCTAGGGACCTAGAAATCCCTCTAGGGACCTAGAAATCCTTCTAGGGACATTGAAATCCCTCTAGGGACCTAGAAATCTATCCCTCTAGGGACCTAGAAATCTCTCTAGGGACATAGAAATCCCTCTAGGGACATAGAAATCCCTCTAGGGACATAGAAATCCCTCTAGGGACATAGAAATCCCTCTAGGGACATAGAAATCCCTCTAGGGACATATAAATCTATCCCTCTAGGGACCTAGAAATCCCTCTAGGGACCTAGAAATCCCTCTAGGGACCTAGAAATCCCTCTAGGGACCTAGAAATCTATCCCTCTAGGGACCTAGAAATCTCTCTAGGGACATAGAAATCTCTCTAGGGACCTAGAAATCCTTCTAGGGACATTGAAATCCCTCTAGGGACCTAGAAATCTATCCCTCTAGGGACCTAGAAATCCTTCTAGGGACATTGAAATCCCTCTAGGGACCTAGAAATCTCTCTAGGGACCTAGAAATCCCTCTAGGGACATTGAAATCCCTCTAGGGACCTAGAAATCTATCCCTCTAGGGACCTAGAAATCTCTCTAGGGACATAGAAATCCCTCTAGGGACATAGAAATCCCTCTAGGGACATATAAATCCCTCTAGGGACATATAAATCCTTCTAGGGACATTGAAATCCCTCTAGGGACCTAGAAATCTCTCTAGTGACATAGAAATCCCTCTAGGGACATAGAAATCTATCCCTCTAGGGACCTAGAAATCCCTCTAGGGACCTAGAAATCCCTCTAGGGACATAGAAATCCCTCTAGGGACATAGAAATCTATCCCTCTAGGGACATAGAAATCCCTCTAGGGACCTAGAAATCCCTCTAGCGACATAGAAATCCCACTAGCGACATAGAAATCCCTCTAGGGACCTAGAAATCTATCCCTCTAGGGACCTAGAAATCCCTCTAGCGACATAGAAATCCCTCTAGCGACATAGAAATCCCTCTAGGGACATAGAAATCTCTCTCTCTAGGGACCTAGAAATCCCTCTAGGGACATAGAAATCCCTCTAGGGACCTAGAAATCCCTCTAGGGACATAGAAATCCCTCTAGGGACATAGAAATCCCTCTAGGGACATAGAAATCCCTCTAGGGACATATAAATCTATCCCTCTAGGGACATAGAAATCCCTCTAGGGACCTAGAAATCCCTCTAGGGACCTAGAAATCCCTCTAGGGACCTAGAAATCCCTCTAGGGACATAGAAATCCCTCTAGGGACCTAGAAATCCCTCTAGGGACATAGAAATCCCTCTAGGGACCTAGAAATCCCTCTAGGGACATTGAAATCCCTCTAGGGACCTAGAAATCCCTCTAGGGACCTAGAAATCCCTCTAGCGACATAGAAATCCCTCTAGGCAAATCTTTTCTCTTCAAAATATCCGAAGGGAGGCGATCTCAGATTCAAATCAAAATATTTTAAAAGGTTATCCAAGGTAACTGGTAGAAACGTAACTGTTATAAAATGTAACCGCTGGGGCATGCGCAGAACATTGGCCTGCTAGTGCCGTGCGTTATATACTCAAGTACCCAAATTTCTAAGCGAATCGAGCCAACTTAACCAGTTTTTCTAATTAATGAAAAAAATACAACGAAAGAAATGTTACCATTTTTCAAATGATCAATATATCCATCAAACATAGACCCAGACTCGCACGCTTCAATAACAGAATAAGCTGCAACAAAGTTGAAACTTGTTAATCTTAGTAAAGCAAAAATTATATTAAAAATTTATATAAAAAGAAACATAATTAATTATTCCTAATTATACCTAGAAATCCCTCTAGGGACATAGAAATCCCTCTAGGGACATAGAAATCTCTCTCTCTAGGGACCTAGAAATCCCTCTACGGACCTAGATATCCCTCTCAAAACCCTGTAACACGCTCTAGAATCCCTATAAATCCCTCTAGGGACATTGAAATCCCTCTAGGGACCTAGAAATCTATCCCTCTAGGGACCTAGAAATCTCTCTAGGGACATAGAAATCCCTCTAGGGACCTAGAAATCCCTCTAGGGACCTAGAAATCCCTCTAGGGACCTAGAAATCCCTCTAGGGACATTGAAATCCCTCTAGGGACCTAGAAATCTATCCCTCTAGGGACCTAGAAATCCCTCTAGCGACATAGAAATCCCTCTAGCGACATAGAAATCCCTCTAGGGACATAGAAATCTCTCTCTCTAGGGACCTAGAAATCCCTCTAGGGACATAGAAATCTCTCTCTGTTGGGACATTGAAATCCCTCTAGGGACCTAGAAATCTATCCCTCTAGGGACCTAGAAATCCCTCTAGCGACATAGAAATCCCTCTAGCGACATAGAAATCCCTCTAGGGACATAGAAATCTCTCTCTCTAGGGACCTAGAAATCCCTCTAGGGACATAGAAATCTCTCTCTGTTGGGACCTAGAAATCCCTCTAGGGACCTAAAAATCCCTCTAGGGACATAGAAATCCCTCTAGGGACCTAGAAATCCCTCTAGGGACATAGAAATCCCTCTAGGGACATATAAATCTATCCCTCTAGGGACATAGAAATCCCTCTAGGGACCTAGAAATCCCTCTAGGGACCTAGAAATCCCTCTAGGGACCTAGAAATCCCTCTAGGGACCTAGAAATCCCTCTAGGGACATAGAAATCCCTCTAGGGACCTAGAAATCCCTCTAGGGACATAGAAATCCCTCTAGGGACATAGAAATCTCTCTCTCTAGGGACCTAGAAATCCCTCTAGGGACCTAGAAATCCCTCTAGCGACATAGAAATCCCTCTAGCGACATAGAAATCCCTCTAGGGACATAGAAATCTCTCTCTCTAGGGACCTAGAAATCCCTCTAGGGACATAGAAATCCCTCTAGGGACCTAGAAATCCCTCTAGGGACATAGAAATCCCTCTAGGGACATAGAAATCTATCCCTCTAGGGACATAGAAATCCCTCTAGGGACATAGAAATCTATCCCTCTAGGGACATAGAAATCCCTCTAGGGACCTAGAAATCCCTCTAGCGACATAGAAATCCCTCTAGCGACATAGAAATCCCTCTAGGGACATAGAAATCTCTCTCTCTAGGGACCTAGAAATCCCTCTAGGGACCTAGAAATCCCTCTAGGGACCTAGAAATCCCTCTAGCGACATAGAAATCCCTCTAGCGACATAGAAATCCCTCTAGGGACATAGAAATCTCTCTCTCTAGGGACCTAGAAATCCCTCTAGGGACCTAGAAATCTATCCCTCTAGGGACCTAGAAATCCCTCTAGGGACATTGAAATCCCTCTAGGGACCTAGAAATCTCTCTAGTGACATAGAAATCCCTCTAGGGACATAGAAATCTATCCCTCTAGGGACCTAGAAATCCCTCTAGGGACCTAGAAATCCCTCTAGGGACATTGAAATCCCTCTAGGGACCTAGAAATCTATCCCTCTAGGGACCTAGAAATCTCTCTAGGGACATAGAAATCCCTCTAGGGACATAGAAATCCCTCTAGGGACATAGAAATCCCTCTAGGGACATAGAAATCCCTCTAGGGACATAGAAATCCCTCTAGGGACATATAAATCTATCCCTCTAGGGACATAGAAATCCCTCTAGGGACCTAGAAATCCCTCTAGGGACCTAGAAATCCCTCTAGGGACCTAGAAATCCCTCTAGGGACATTGAAATCCCTCTAGGGACCTAGAAATCCCTCTAGCGACATAAAAATCCCTCTAGGCAAATCTTTTCTCTTCAAAATATCCGAAGGGAGGCGATCTCAGATTCAAATCAAAATATTTTAAAAGGTTATCCAAGGTAACTGGTAGAAACGTAACTGTTATAAAATGTAACCGCTGGGGCATGCGCAGAACATTGGCCTGCTAGTGCCGTGCGTTATATACTCAAGTACCCAAATTTCTAAGCGAATCGAGCCAACTTAACCAGTTTTTCTAATTAATGAAAAAAATACAACGAAAGAAATGTTACCATTTTTCAAATGATCAATATATCCATCAAACATAGACCCAGACTCGCACGCTTCAATAACAGAATAAGCTGCAACAAAGTTGAAACTTGTTAATCTTAGTAAAGCAAAAATTATATTAAAAATTTATATAAAAAGAAACATAATTAATTATTCCTAATTATACCTAGAAATCCCTCTAGGGACATAGAAATCCCTCTAGGGACATAGAAATCTCTCTCTCTAGGGACCTAGAAATCCCTCTACGGACCTAGATATCCCTCTCAAAACCCTGTAACACGCTCTAGAATCCCTATAAATCCCTCTAGGGACATTGAAATCCCTCTAGGGACCTAGAAATCTATCCCTCTAGGGACCTAGAAATCTCTCTAGGGACATAGAAATCCCTCTAGGGACCTAGAAATCCCTCTAGGGACCTAGAAATCCCTCTAGGGACCTAGAAATCCCTCTAGGGACATTGAAATCCCTCTAGGGACCTAGAAATCTATCCCTCTAGGGACCTAGAAATCCCTCTAGCGACATAGAAATCCCTCTAGCGACATAGAAATCCCTCTAGGGACATAGAAATCTCTCTCTCTAGGGACCTAGAAATCCCTCTAGGGACATAGAAATCTATCCCTCTAGGGACCTAGAAATCCCTCTAGGGACCTAGAAATCCCTCTAGGGACCTAGAAATCCCTCTAGCGACATAGAAATCCCTCTAGCGACATAGAAATCCCTCTAGGGACATAGAAATCTCTCTCTGTTGGGACCTAGAAATCCCTCTAGGGACCTAGAAATCCCTCTAGGGACCTAGAAATCCCTCTAGCGACATAGAAATCCCTCTAGCGACATAGAAATCCCTCTAGGGACATAGAAATCTCTCTCTCTAGGGACCTAGAAATCCCTCTAGGGACCTAGAAATCTATCCCTCTAGGGACCTAGAAATCTCTCTAGGGACCTAAAAATCCCTCTAGGGACATAGAAATCCCTCTAGGGACATAGAAATCCCTCTAGGGACATAGAAATCCCTCTAGGGACATATAAATCTATCCCTCTAGGGACATAGAAATCCCTCTAGGGACCTAGAAATCCCTCTAGGGACCTAGAAATCCCTCTAGGGACCTAGAAATCCCTCTAGGGACCTAGAAATCCCTCTAGGGACATTGAAATCCCTCTAGGGACCTAGAAATCCCTCTAGCGACATAGAAATCCCTCTAGGGACATTGAAATCCCTCTAGGGACATTGAAATCCCTCTAGGGACCTAGAAATCTATCCCTCTAGGGACCTAGAAATCTCTCTAGGGACCTAGAAATCTCTCTAGGGACCTAGAAATCCCTCTAGGGACATAGAAATTCCTCTAGGGACATAGAAATCTATCCCTCTAGGAACCTAGAAATCCCTCTAGGGACCGAGAAATCCCTCTAGGGACATAGAAATCTCTCTCTCTAGGGACCTAGAAATCCCTCTAGGGACATAGAAATCCCTCTAGGGACCTAGAAATCCCTCTAGGGACATAGAAATCCCTCTAGGGACATTGAAATCCCTCTATGGACCTAGAAATCTATCCCTCTAGGGACCTAGAAATCTCTCTAGGGGCATAGAAATCTCTCTAGGGACATAGAAATCCCTCTAGGGACCTAGAAATCCCTCTAGGGACCTAGAAATCCCTCTAGGGACATTGAAATCCCTCTAGGGACCTAGAAATCTATCCCTCTAGGGACCTAGAAATCCTTCTAGGGACATTGAAATCCCTCTAGGGACCTAGAAATCTCTCTAGTGACATAGAAATCCCTCTAGGGACATAGAAATCTATCCCTCTAGGGACCTAGAAATCCCTCTAGGGACCTAGAAATCCCTCTAGGGACCTAGAAATCCCTCTAGGGACATAGAAATCCCTCTAGGGACATAGAAATCCCTCTAGGGACATAGAAATCTCTCTCTCTAGGGACCTAGAAATCCCTCTACGGACCTAGATATCCCTCTCAAAACCCTGTAACACGCTCTAGAATCCCTATAAATCCCTCTAGGGACATTGAAATCCCTCTAGGGACCTAGAAATCTATCCCTCTAGGGACCTAGAAATCTCTCTAGGGACATAGAAATCCCTCTAGGGACCTAGAAATCTATCCCTCTAGGGACCTAGAAATCCCTCTAGCGACATAGAAATCCCTCTAGCGACATAGAAATCCCTCTAGGGACATAGAAATCTCTCTCTCTAGGGACCTAGAAATCCCTCTAGGGACATAGAAATCCCTCTAGGGACCTAGAAATCCCTCTAGGGACATAGAAATCTCTCTCTCTAGGGACCTAGAAATCCCTCTAGGGACCTAGAAATCCCTCTAGCGACATAGAAATCCCTCTAGCGACATAGAAATCCCTCTAGGGACATAGAAATCTCTCTCTCTAGGGACCTAGAAATCCCTCTAGGGACATAGAAATCCCTCTAGGGACCTAGAAATCCCTCTAGGGACATAGAAATCCCTCTAGGGACATAGAAATCTATCCCTCTAGGGACATAGAAATCCCTCTAGCGACATAGAAATCCCTCTAGCGACATAGAAATCCCTCTAGGGACCTAGAAATCTATCCCTCTAGGGACCTAGAAATCCCTCTAGCGACATAGAAATCCCTCTAGCGACATAGAAATCCCTCTAGGGACATAGAAATCTCTCTCTCTAGGGACCTAAAAATCCCTCTAGGGACATAGAAATCCCTCTAGGGACCTAGAAATCCCTCTAGGGACATAGAAATCCCTCTAGGAACATAGAAATCCCTCTAGGGACCTAGAAATCCCTCTAGCGACATAGAAATCCCTCTAGCGACATAGAAATCCCTCTAGGGACCTAGAAATCCCTCTAGCGACATAGAAATCCCTCTAGCGACATAGAAATCCCTCTAGGGACATAGAAATCTCTCTCTCTAGGGACCTAGAAATCCCTCTAGGGACATAGAAATCCCTCTAGGGACATAGAAATCCCTCTAGGGACATAGAAATCCCTCTAGGCAAATCTTTTCTCTTCAAAATATCCGAAGGGAGGCGATCTCAGATTCAAATCAAAATATTTTAAAAGGTTATCCAAGGTAACTGGTAGAAACGTAACTGTTATAAAATGTAACCGCTGGGGCATGCGCAGAACATTGGCCTGCTAGTGCCGTGCGTTATATACTCAAGTACCCAAATTTCTAAGCGAATCGAGCCAACTTAACCAGTTTTTCTAATTAATGAAAAAAATATAACGAAAGAAATGTTACCATTTTTCAAATGATCAATATATCCATCAAACATAGACCCAGACTCGCACGCTTCAATAACAGAATAAGCTGCAACAAAGTTGAAACTTGTTAATCTTAGTAAAGCAAAAATTATATTAAAAATTTATATAAAAAGAAACATAATTAATTATTCCTAATTATACCTAGAAATCCCTCTAGGGACATAGAAATCCCTCTAGGGACATAGAAATCTCTCTCTCTAGGGACCTAGAAATCCCTCTACGGACCTAGATATCCCTCTCAAAACCCTGTAACACGCTCTAGAATCCCTATAAATCCCTCTAGGGACATTGAAATCCCTCTAGGGACCTAGAAATCTATCCCTCTAGGGACCTAGAAATCCCTCTAGGGACCTAGAAATCCCTCTAGCGACATAGAAATCCCTCTAGCGACATAGAAATCCCTCTAGGGACATAGAAATCTCTCTCTGTTGGGACCTAGAAATCCCTCTAGGGACCTAGAAATCCCTCTAGGGAACTAGAAATCCCTCTAGCGACATAGAAATCCCTCTAGCGACATAGAAATCCCTCTAGGGACATAGAAATCTCTCTCTCTAGGGACCTAGAAATCCCTCTAGGGACCTAGAAATCTATCCCTCTAGGGACCTAGAAATCCTTCTAGGGACATTGAAATCCCTCTAGGGACCTAGAAATCTCTCTAGTGACATAGAAATCCCTCTAGGGACATAGAAATCTATCCCTCTAGGGACCTAGAAATCCCTCTAGGGACCTAGAAATCCCTCTAGGGACATTGAAATCCCTCTAGGGACCTAGAAATCTATCCCTCTAGGGACCTAGAAATCTCTCTAGGGACATAGAAATCCCTCTAGGGACATAGAAATCCCTCTAGGGACATAGAAATCCCTCTAGGGACATAGAAATCCCTCTAGGGACATAGAAATCCCTCTAGGGACAT
This sequence comes from Troilus luridus, assembly GCA_964056705.1. Taxonomy (NCBI): domain Eukaryota; kingdom Metazoa; phylum Arthropoda; class Insecta; order Hemiptera; family Pentatomidae; genus Troilus; species Troilus luridus. The sequence continues at coordinate 58,877,921 of OZ057413.1, forward strand.
ATAAATCCCTCTAGCGACATAGAAATCCCTCTAGGGACCTAGAAATCTATCCCTCTAGGGACCTAGAAATCCCTCTAGCGACATAGAAATCCCTCTAGCGACATAGAAATCCCTCTAGGGACATAGAAATCTCTCTCTCTAGGGACCTAAAAATCCCTCTAGGGACATAGAAATCCCTCTAGGGACCTAGAAATCCCTCTAGGGACATAGAAATCCCTCTAGGGACATAGAAATCTATCCCTCTAGGGACATAGAAATCCCTCTAGGGACCTAGAAATCCCTCTAGCGACATAGAAATCCCTCTAGCGACATAGAAATCCCTCTAGGGACCTAGAAATCTATCCCTCTAGGGACCTAGAAATCCCTCTAGCGAAATAGAAATCCCTCTAGCGACATAGAAATCCCTCTAGGGACATAGAAATCTCTCTCTCTAGGGACCTAAAAATCCCTCTAGGGACATAGAAATCCCTCTAGGGACATAGAAATCCCTCTAGGGACATAGAAATCCCTCTAGGGACATATAAATCTATCCCTCTAGGGACATAGAAATCCCTCTAGGGACATTGAAATCCCTCTAGGGACCTAGAAATCCCTCTAGCGACATAGAAATCCCTCTAGCGACATAGAAATCCCTCTAGGGACATAGAAATCTCTCTCTCTAGGGACCTAGAAATCCCTCTAGGGACATAGAAATCCCTCTAGGGACATAGAAATCTATCTAGGCAAATCTTTTCTCTTCAAAATATCCGAAGGGAGGCGATCTCAGATTCAAATCAAAATATTTTAAAAGGTTATCCAAGGTAACTGGTAGAAACGTAACTGTTATAAAATGTAACCGCTGGGGCATGCGCAGAACATTGGCCTGCTAGTGCCGTGCGTTATATACTCAAGTACCCAAATTTCTAAGCGAATCGAGCCAACTTAACCAGTTTTTCTAATTAATGAAAAAAATATAACGAAAGAAATGTTACCATTTTTCAAATGATCAATATATCCATCAAACATAGACCCAGACTCGCACGCTTCAATAACAGAATAAGCTGCAACAAAGTTGAAACTTGTTAATCTTAGTAAAGCAAAAATTATATTAAACATTTATATAAAAAGAAACATAATTAATTATTCCTAATTATACCTAGAAATCCCTCTAGGGACATAGAAATCCCTCTAGGGACATAGAAATCTCTCTCTCTAGGGACCTAGAAATCCCTCTAGGGACATAGAAATCCCTCTAGGGACCTAGAAATCCCTCTAGGGACATAGAAATCTCTCTCTCTAGGGACCTAGAAATCCCTCTAGGGACCTAGAAATCCCTCTAGCGACATAGAAATCCCTCTAGCGACATAGAAATCCCTCTAGGGACATAGAAATCCCTCTAGGGACATAGAAATCTATCCCTCTAGGGACATAGAAATCCCTCTAGGGACATAGAAATCTATCCCTCTAGGGACATAGAAATCCCTCTAGGGACCTAGAAATCCCTCTAGCGACATAGAAATCCCTCTAGCGACATAGAAATCCCTCTAGGGACATAGAAATCTCTCTCTGTTGGGACCTAGAAATCCCTCTAGGGACCTAGAAATCCCTCTAGGGACCTAGAAATCCCTCTAGCGACATAGAAATCCCTCTAGCGACATAGAAATCCCTCTAGGGACATAGAAATCTCTCTCTCTAGGGACCTAGAAATCCCTCTAGGGACCTAGAAATCTATCCCTCTAGGGACCTAGAAATCCTTCTAGGGACATTGAAATCCCTCTAGGGAGCTAGAAATCTATCCCTCTAGGGACCTAGAAATCTTTCTAGGGACATTGAAATCCCTCTAGGGACCTAGAAATCTCTCTAGTGACATAGAAATCCCTCTAGGGACATAGAAATCTATCCCTCTAGGGACCTAGAAATCCCTCTAGGGACCTAGAAATCCCTCTAGGGACCTAGAAATCCCTCTAGGGACATTGAAATCCCTCTAGGGACCTAGAAATCTATCCCTCTAGGGACCTAGAAATCTCTCTAGGGACATATAAATCCCTCTAGGGACATAGAAATCCCTCTAGGGACATATAAATCTATCCCTCTAGGGACCTAGAAATCCCTCTAGGGACCTAGAAATCCCTCTAGGGACATTGAAATCCCTCTAGGGACATTGAAATCCCTCTAGGGACCTAGAAATCTATCCCTCTAGGGACCTAGAAATCTCTCTAGGGACCTAGAAATCTCTCTAGGGACCTAGAAATCCCTCTAGGGACATAGAAATTCCTCTAGGGACATAGAAATCTATCCTTCTAGGAACCTAGAAATCCCTCTAGGGACCTAGAAATCCCTCTAGGGACATAGAAATCTCTCTCTCTAGGGACCTAGAAATCCCTCTAGGGACATAGAAATCCCTCTAGGGACCTAGAAATCCCTCTAGGGACATAGAAATCCCTCTAGGGACATTGAAATCCCTCTATGGACCTAGAAATCTATCCCTCTAGGGACCTAGAAATCCCTCTAGGGACCTAGAAATCCCTCTAGGGACATTGAAATCCCTCTAGGGACCTAGTAATCTATCCCTCTAGGGACCTAGAAATCTCTCTAGGGACATAGAATTCCCTCTAGGGACATAGAAATCCCTCTAGGGACATAGAAATCCCTCTAGGGACATAGAAATCCCTCTAGGGACCTAGAAATCCCTCTAGGGACCTAGAAATCCCTCTAGGGACCTAGAAATCCCTCTAGGGACCTAGAAATCCCTCTAGGGACATTGAAATCCCTCTAGGGACCTAGAAATCCCTCTAGCGACATAGAAATCCCTCTAGCGACATAGAAATCCCTCTAGGGACATAGAAATCCCTCTAGGGACATAGAAATCCCTCTAGGGACCTAGAAATCCCTCTAGCGACATAGAAATCCCTCTAGCGACATAGAAATCCCTCTAGGGACCTAGAAATCTATCCCTCTAGGGACCTAGAAATCCCTCTAGCGACATAGAAATCCCTCTAGCGACATAGAAATCCCTCTAGGGACATAGAAATCTCTCTCTCTAGGGACCTAGAAATCCCTCTAGGGACATAGAAATCCCTCTAGGGACCTAGAAATCCCTCTAGGGACATAGAAATCCCTCTAGGGACATAGAAATCCCTCTAGGGACATAGAAATCCCTCTAGGGACATATAAATCTATCCCTCTAGGGACATAGAAATCCCTCTAGGGACCTAGAAATCCCTCTAGGGACCTAGAAATCCCTCTAGGGACCTAGAAATCCCTCTAGGGACCTAGAAATCCCTCTAGGGACATAGAAATCCCTCTAGGGACCTAGAAATCCCTCTAGGGACATAGAAATCCCTCTAGGGACATAGAAATCTCTCTCTCTAGGGACCTAGAAACCCCTCTAGGGACCTAGAAATCCCTCTAGCGACATAGAAATCCCTCTAGCGACATAGAAATCCCTCTAGGGACATAGAAATCTCTCTCTCTAGGGACCTAGAAATCCCTCTAGGGACATAGAAATCCCTCTAGGGACCTAGAAATCCCTCTAGGGACATAGAAATCCCTCTAGGAACATAGAAATCTATCCCTCTAGGGACATAGAAATCCCTCTAGGGACATAGAAATCCCTCTAGCGACATAGAAATCCCTCTAGCGACATAGAAATCCCTCTAGGGACATAGAAATCTCTCTCTCTAGGGACCTAGAAATCCCTCTAGGGACCTAGAAATCCCTCTAGGGACCTAGAAATCCCTCTAGCGACATAGAAATCCCTCTAGCGACATAGAAATCCCTCTAGGGACATAGAAATCTCTCTCTCTAGGGACCTAGAAATCCCTCTAGGGACCTAGAAATCTATCCCTCTAGGGACCTAGAAATCCCTCTAGGGACATTGAAATCCCTCTAGGGACCTAGAAATCTCTCTAGTGACATAGAAATCCCTCTAGGGACATAGAAATCTATCCCTCTAGGGACCTAGAAATCCCTCTAGGGACCTAGAAATCCCTCTAGGGACATTGAAATCCCTCTAGGGACCTAGAAATCTATCCCTCTAGGGACCTAGAAATCTCTCTAGGGACATAGAAATCCCTCTAGGGACATAGAAATCCCTCTAGGGACATAGAAATCCCTCTAGGGACATAGAAATCCCTCTAGGGACATAGAAATCCCTCTAGGGACATATAAATCTATCCCTCTAGGGACATAGAAATCCCTCTAGGGACCTAGAAATCCCTCTAGGGACCTAGAAATCCCTCTAGGGACCTAGAAATCCCTCTAGGGACATTGAAATCCCTCTAGGGACCTAGAAATCCCTCTAGCGACATAAAAATCCCTCTAGGCAAATCTTTTCTCTTCAAAATATCCGAAGGGAGGCGATCTCAGATTCAAATCAAAATATTTTAAAAGGTTATCCAAGGTAACTGGTAGAAACGTAACTGTTATAAAATGTAACCGCTGGGGCATGCGCAGAACATTGGCCTGCTAGTGCCGTGCGTTATATACTCAAGTACCCAAATTTCTAAGCGAATCGAGCCAACTTAACCAGTTTTTCTAATTAATGAAAAAAATACAACGAAAGAAATGTTACCATTTTTCAAATGATCAATATATCCATCAAACATAGACCCAGACTCGCACGCTTCAATAACAGAATAAGCTGCAACAAAGTTGAAACTTGTTAATCTTAGTAAAGCAAAAATTATATTAAAAATTTATATAAAAAGAAACATAATTAATTATTCCTAATTATACCTAGAAATCCCTCTAGGGACATAGAAATCCCTCTAGGGACATAGAAATCTCTCTCTCTAGGGACCTAGAAATCCCTCTACGGACCTAGATATCCCTCTCAAAACCCTGTAACACGCTCTAGAATCCCTATAAATCCCTCTAGGGACATTGAAATCCCTCTAGGGACCTAGAAATCTATCCCTCTAGGGACCTAGAAATCTCTCTAGGGACATAGAAATCCCTCTAGGGACCTAGAAATCCCTCTAGGGACCTAGAAATCTATCCCTCTAGGGACCTAGAAATCCCTCTAGCGACATAGAAATCCCTCTAGCGACATAGAAATCCCTCTAGGGACATAGAAATCTCTCTCTCTAGGGACCTAGAAATCCCTCTAGGGACATAGAAATCTCTCTCTGTTGGGACCTAGAAATCCCTCTAGGGACCTAGAAATCCCTCTAGGGACATAGAAATCTATCCCTCTAGGGACCTAGAAATCCCTCTAGGGACCTAGAAATCCCTCTAGCGACATAGAAATCCCTCTAGCGACATAGAAATCCCTCTAGGGACATAGAAATCTCTCTCTGTTGGGACCTAGAAATCCCTCTAGGGACCTAGAAATCCCTCTAGGGACCTAGAAATCCCTCTAGCGACATAGAAATCCCTCTAGCGACATAGAAATCCCTCTAGGGACATAGAAATCTCTCTCTCTAGGGACCTAGAAATCCCTCTAGGGACCTAGAAATCTATCCCTCTAGGGACCTAGAAATCCTTCTAGGGACATTGAAATCCCTCTAGGGACCTAGAAATCTCTCTAGTGACATAGAAATCCCTCTAGGGACATAGAAATCTATCCCTCTAGGGACCTAGAAATCCCTCTAGGGACCTAGAAATCCCTCTAGGGACATTGAAATCCCTCTAGGGACCTAGAAATCTATCCCTCTAGGGACCTAGAAATCTCTCTAGGGACATAGAAATCCCTCTAGGGACATAGAAATCCCTCTAGGGACATAGAAATCCCTCTAGGGACATAGAAATCCCTCTAGGGACATAGAAATCCCTCTAGGGACATATAAATCTATCCCTCTAGGGACCTAGAAATCCCTCTAGGGACCTAGAAATCCCTCTAGGGACCTAGAAATCCCTCTAGGGACCTAGAAATCCCTCTAGGGACCTAGAAATCCCTCTAGGGACATTGAAATCCCTCTAGGGACCTAGAAATCCCTCTAGCGACATAGAAATCCCTCTAGCGACATAGAAATCCCTCTAGGGACATAGAAATCTCTCTCTCTAGGGACCTAGAAATCCCTCTAGGGACATAGAAATCCCTCTAGGGACATAGAAATCCCTCTAAGGACATAGAAATCCCTCTAGGGACATAGAAATCTATCCCTCTAGGGACATAGAAATCCCTCTAGGGACCTAGAAATCCCTCTAGCGACATAGAAATCCCTCTAGCGACATAGAAATCCCTCTAGGGACCTAGAAATCTATCCCTCTAGGGACCTAGAAATCCCTCTAGCGACATAGAAATCCCTCTAGCGACATAGAAATCCCTCTAGGGACATAGAAATCTCTCTCTCTAGGGACCTAAAAATCCCTCTAGGGACATAGAAATCCCTCTAGGGACCTAGAAATCCCTCTAGGGACATAGAAATCCCTCTAGGGACATAGAAATCTATCCCTCTAGGGACATAGAAATCCCTCTAGGGACCTAGAAATCCCTCTAGCGACATAGAAATCCCTCTAGCGACATAGAAATCCCTCTAGGGACCTAGAAATCTATCCCTCTAGGGACCTAGAAATCCCTCTAGCGACATAGAAATCCCTCTAGCGACATAGAAATCCCTCTAGGGACATAGAAATCTCTCTCTCTAGGGACCTAAAAATCCCTCTAGGGACATAGAAATCCCTCTAGGGACATAGAAATCCCTCTAGGGACATAGAAATCCCTCTAGGGACATATAAATCTATCCCTCTAGGGACATAGAAATCCCTCTAGGGACCTAGAAATCCCTCTAGGGACCTAGAAATCCCTCTAGGGACCTAGAAATCCCTCTAGGGACCTAGAAATCCCTCTAGGGACATTGAAATCCTTCTAGGGACCTAGAAATCCCTCTAGCGACATAGAAATCCCTCTAGCGACATAGAAATCCCTCTAGGGACATAGAAATCTCTCTCTCTAGGGACCTAGAAATCCCTCTAGGGACATAGAAATCCCTCTAGGGACATAGAAATCTATCTAGGCAAATCTTTTCTCTTCAAAATATCCGAAGGGAGGCGATCTCAGATTCAAATCAAAATATTTTAAAAGGTTATCCAAGGTAACTGGTAGAAACGTAACTGTTATAAAATGTAACCGCTGGGGCATGCGCAGAACATTGGCCTGCTAGTGCCGTGCGTTATATACTCAAGTACCCAAATTTCTAAGCGAATCGAGCCAACTTAACCAGTTTTTCTAATTAATGAAAAAAATATAACGAAAGAAATGTTACCATTTTTCAAATGATCAATATATCCATCAAACATAGACCCAGACTCGCACGCTTCAATAACAGAATAAGCTGCAACAAAGTTGAAACTTGTTAATCTTAGTAAAGCAAAAATTATATTAAACATTTATATAAAAAGAAACATAATTAATTATTCCTAATTATACCTAGAAATCCCTCTAGGGACATAGAAATCCCTCTAGGGACATAGAAATCTCTCTCTCTAGGGACCTAGAAATCCCTCTAGGGACATAGAAATCCCTCTAGGGACCTAGAAATCCCTCTAGGGACATAGAAATCTCTCTCTCTAGGGACCTAGAAATCCCTCTAGGGACCTAGAAATCCCTCTAGCGACATAGAAATCCCTCTAGCGACATAGAAATCCCTCTAGGGACATAGAAATCTCTCTCTCTAGGGACCTAGAAATCCCTCTAGGGACATAGAAATCCCTCTAGGGACATAGAAATCCCTCTAGGGACATAGAAATCTCTCTCTCTAGGGACCTAGAAACCCCTCTAGGGACCTAGAAATCCCTCTAGCGACATAGAAATCCCTCTAGCGACATAGAAATCCCTCTAGGGACATAGAAATCTCTCTCTCTAGGGACCTAGAAATCCCTCTAGGGACATAGAAATCCCTCTAGGGACCTAGAAATCCCTCTAGGGACATAGAAATCCCTCTAGGAACATAGAAATCTATCCCTCTAGGGACATAGAAATCCCTCTAGGGACATAGAAATCCCTCTAGCGACATAGAAATCCCTCTAGCGACATAGAAATCCCTCTAGGGACATAGAAATCTCTCTCTCTAGGGACCTAGAAATCCCTCTAGGGACCTAGAAATCCCTCTAGGGACCTAGAAATCCCTCTAGCGACATAGAAATCCCTCTAGCGACATAGAAATCCCTCTAGGGACATAGAAATCTCTCTCTCTAGGGACCTAGAAATCCCTCTAGGGACCTAGAAATCTATCCCTCTAGGGACCTAGAAATCCCTCTAGGGACATTGAAATCCCTCTAGGGACCTAGAAATCTCTCTAGTGACATAGAAATCCCTCTAGGGACATAGAAATCTATCCCTCTAGGGACCTAGAAATCCCTCTAGGGACCTAGAAATCCCTCTAGGGACATTGAAATCCCTCTAGGGACCTAGAAATCTATCCCTCTAGGGACCTAGAAATCTCTCTAGGGACATAGAAATCCCTCTAGGGACATAGAAATCCCTCTAGGGACATAGAAATCCCTCTAGGGACATAGAAATCCCTCTAGGGACATAGAAATCCCTCTAGGGACATATAAATCTATCCCTCTAGGGACATAGAAATCCCTCTAGGGACCTAGAAATCCCTCTAGGGACCTAGAAATCCCTCTAGGGACCTAGAAATCCCTCTAGGGACATTGAAATCCCTCTAGGGACCTAGAAATCCCTCTAGCGACATAAAAATCCCTCTAGGCAAATCTTTTCTCTTCAAAATATCCGAAGGGAGGCGATCTCAGATTCAAATCAAAATATTTTAAAAGGTTATCCAAGGTAACTGGTAGAAACGTAACTGTTATAAAATGTAACCGCTGGGGCATGCGCAGAACATTGGCCTGCTAGTGCCGTGCGTTATATACTCAAGTACCCAAATTTCTAAGCGAATCGAGCCAACTTAACCAGTTTTTCTAATTAATGAAAAAAATACAACGAAAGAAATGTTACCATTTTTCAAATGATCAATATATCCATCAAACATAGACCCAGACTCGCACGCTTCAATAACAGAATAAGCTGCAACAAAGTTGAAACTTGTTAATCTTAGTAAAGCAAAAATTATATTAAAAATTTATATAAAAAGAAACATAATTAATTATTCCTAATTATACCTAGAAATCCCTCTAGGGACATAGAAATCCCTCTAGGGACATAGAAATCTCTCTCTCTAGGGACCTAGAAATCCCTCTACGGACCTAGATATCCCTCTCAAAACCCTGTAACACGCTCTAGAATCCCTATAAATCCCTCTAGGGACATTGAAATCCCTCTAGGGACCTAGAAATCTATCCCTCTAGGGACCTAGAAATCTCTCTAGGGACATAGAAATCCCTCTAGGGACCTAGAAATCCCTCTAGGGACCTAGAAATCTATCCCTCTAGGGACCTAGAAATCCCTCTAGCGACATAGAAATCCCTCTAGCGACATAGAAATCCCTCTAGGGACATAGAAATCTCTCTCTCTAGGGACCTAGAAATCCCTCTAGGGACATAGAAATCTCTCTCTGTTGGGACCTAGAAATCCCTCTAGGGACCTAGAAATCCCTCTAGGGACATAGAAATCTATCCCTCTAGGGACCTAGAAATCCCTCTAGGGACCTAGAAATCCCTCTAGCGACATAGAAATCCCTCTAGCGACATAGAAATCCCTCTAGGGACATAGAAATCTCTCTCTGTTGGGACCTAGAAATCCCTCTAGGGACCTAGAAATCCCTCTAGGGACCTAGAAATCCCTCTAGCGACATAGAAATCCCTCTAGCGACATAGAAATCCCTCTAGGGACATAGAAATCTCTCTCTCTAGGGACCTAGAAATCCCTCTAGGGACCTAGAAATCTATCCCTCTAGGGACCTAGAAATCCTTCTAGGGACATTGAAATCCCTCTAGGGACCTAGAAATCTCTCTAGTGACATAGAAATCCCTCTAGGGACATAGAAATCTATCCCTCTAGGGACCTAGAAATCCCTCTAGGGACCTAGAAATCCCTCTAGGGACATTGAAATCCCTCTAGGGACCTAGAAATCTATCCCTCTAGGGACCTAGAAATCTCTCTAGGGACATAGAAATCCCTCTAGGGACATAGAAATCCCTCTAGGGACATAGAAATCCCTCTAGGGACATAGAAATCCCTCTAGGGACATAGAAATCCCTCTAGGGACATATAAATCTATCCCTCTAGGGACCTAGAAATCCCTCTAGGGACCTAGAAATCCCTCTAGGGACCTAGAAATCCCTCTAGGGACCTAGAAATCCCTCTAGGGACCTAGAAATCCCTCTAGGGACATTGAAATCCCTCTAGGGACCTAGAAATCCCTCTAGCGACATAGAAATCCCTCTAACGACATAGAAATCCCTCTAGGGACATAGAAATCTCTCTCTCTAGGGACCTAGAAATCCCTCTAGGGACATAGAAATCCCTCTAGGGACATAGAAATCCCTCTAAGGACATAGAAATCCCTCTAGGGACATAGAAATCTATCCCTCTAGGGACATAGAAATCCCTCTAGGGACCTAGAAATCCCTCTAGCGACATAGAAATCCCTCTAGCGACATAGAAATCCCTCTAGGGACCTAGAAATCTATCCCTCTAGGGACCTAGAAATCCCTCTAGCGACATAGAAATCCCTCTAGCGACATAGTAATCCCTCTAGGGACATAGAAATCTCTCTCTCTAGGGACCTAAAAATCCCTCTAGGGACATAGAAATCCCTCTAGGGACCTAGAAATCCCTCTAGGGACATAGAAATCCCTCTAGGGACATAGAAATCTATCCCTCTAGGGACATAGAAATCCCTCTAGGGACCTAGAAATCCCTCTAGCGACATAGAAATCCCTCTAGCGACATAGAAATCCCTCTAGGGACCTAGAAATCTATCCCTCTAGGGACCTAGAAATCCCTCTAGCGACATAGAAATCCCTCTAGCGACATAGAAATCCCTCTAGGGACATAGAAATCTCTCTCTCTAGGGACCTAAAAATCCCTCTAGGGACATAGAAATCCCTCTAGGGACATAGAAATCCCTCTAGGGACATAGAAATCCCTCTAGGGACATATAAATCTATCCCTCTAGGGACATAGAAATCCCTCTAGGGACCTAGAAATCCCTCTAGGGACCTAGAAATCCCTCTAGGGACCTAGAAATCCCTCTAGGGACCTAGAAATCCCTCTAGGGACCTAGAAATCCCTCTAGGGACATTGAAATCCCTCTAGGGACCTAGAAATCCCTCTAGCGACATAGAAATCCCTCTAGCGACATAGAAATCCCTCTAGGGACATAGAAATCTCTCTCTCTAGGGACCTAGAAATCCCTCTAGGGACATAGAAATCCCTCTAGGGACATAGAAATCTATCTAGGCAAATCTTTTCTCTTCAAAATATCCGAAGGGAGGCGATCTCAGATTCAAATCAAAATATTTTAAAAGGTTATCCAAGGTAACTGGTAGAAACGTAACTGTTATAAAATGTAACCGCTGGGGCATGCGCAGAACATTGGCCTGCTAGTGCCGTGCGTTATATACTCAAGTACCCAAATTTCTAAGCGAATCGAGCCAACTTAACCAGTTTTTCTAATTAATGAAAAAAATATAACGAAAGAAATGTTACCATTTTTCAAATGATCAATATATCCATCAAACATAGACCCAGACTCGCACGCTTCAATAACAGAATAAGCTGCAACAAAGTTGAAACTTGTTAATCTTAGTAAAGCAAAAATTATATTAAACATTTATATAAAAAGAAACATAATTAATTATTCCTAATTATACCTAGAAATCCCTCTAGGGACATAGAAATCCCTCTAGGGACATAGAAATCTCTCTCTCTAGGGACCTAGAAATCCCTCTAGGGACATAGAAATCCCTCTAGGGACCTAGAAATCCCTCTAGGGACATAGAAATCTCTCTCTCTAGGGACCTAGAAATCCCTCTAGGGACCTAGAAATCCCTCTAGCGACATAGAAATCCCTCTAGCGACATAGAAATCCCTCTAGGGACATAGAAATCTCTCTCTCTAGGGACCTAGAAATCCCTCTAGGGACATAGAAATCCCTCTAGGGACCTAGAAATCCCTCTAGGGACATAGAAATCCCTCTAGGGACATAGAAATCTATCCCTCTAGGGACATAGAAATCCCTCTAGGGACATAGAAATCTATCCCTCTAGGGACATAGAAATCCCTCTAGGGACCTAGAAATCCCTCTAGCGACATAGAAATCCCTCTAGCGACATAGAAATCCCTCTAGGGACATAGAAATCTCTCTCTGTTGGGACCTAGAAATCCCTCTAGGGACCTAGAAATCCCTCTAGGGACCTAGAAATCCCTCTAGCGACATAGAAATCCCTCTAGCGACATAGAAATCCCTCTAGGGACATAGAAATCTCTCTCTCTAGGGACCTAGAAATCCCTCTAGGGACCTAGAAATCTATCCCTCTAGGGACCTAGAAATCCTTCTAGGGACATTGAAATCCCTCTAGGGACCTAGAAATCTATCCCTCTAGGGACCTAGAAATCTTTCTAGGGACATTGAAATCCCTCTAGGGACCTAGAAATCTCTCTAGTGACATAGAAATCCCTCTAGGGACATAGAAATCTATCCCTCTAGGGACCTAGAAATCCCTCTAGGGACCTAGAAATCCCTCTAGGGACCTAGAAATCCCTCTAGGGACATTGAAATCCCTCTAGGGACCTAGAAATCTATCCCTCTAGGGACCTAGAAATCTCTCTAGGGACATATAAATCCCTCTAGGGACATAGAAATCTCTCTAGGGACATATAAATCCCTCTAGGGACCTAGAAATCCCTCTAGCGACATAGAAATCCCTCTAGCGACATAGAAATCCCTCTAGGGACCTAGAAATCTATCCCTCTAGGGACCTAGAAATCCCTCTAGCGACATAGAAATCCCTCTAGCGACATAGAAATCCCTCTAGGGACATAGAAATCTCTCTCTCTAGGGACCTAAAAATCCCTCTAGGGACATAGAAATCCCTCTAGGGACCTAGAAATCCCTCTAGGGACATAGAAATCCCTCTAGGGACATAGAAATCTATCCCTCTAGGGACATAGAAATCCCTCTAGGGACCTAGAAATCCCTCTAGCGACATAGAAATCCCTCTAGCGACATAGAAATCCCTCTAGGGACCTAGAAATCTATCCCTCTAGGGACCTAGAAATCCCTCTAGCGACATAGAAATCCCTCTAGCGACATAGAAATCCCTCTAGGGACATAGAAATCTCTCTCTCTAGGGACCTAAAAATCCCTCTAGGGACATAGAAATCCCTCTAGGGACATAGAAATCCCTCTAGGGACATAGAAATCCCTCTAGGGACATATAAATCTATCCCTCTAGGGACATAGAAATCCCTCTAGGGACCTAGAAATCCCTCTAGGGACCTAGAAATCCCTCTAGGGACCTAGAAATCCCTCTAGGGACCTAGAAATCCCTCTAGGGACATTGAAATCCCTCTAGGGACCTAGAAATCCCTCTAGCGACATAGAAATCCCTCTAGCGACATAGAAATCCCTCTAGGGACATAGAAATCCCTCTAGGGACATAGAAATCCCTCTAGGGACATATAAATCTATCCCTCTAGGGACATAGAAATCCCTCTAGGGACCTAGAAATCCCTCTAGGGACCTAGAAATCCCTCTAGGGACATTGAAATCCCTCTAGGGACCTAGAAATCCCTCTAGCGACATAGAAATCCCTCTAGCGACATAGAAATCCCTCTAGGGACATAGAAATCTCTCTCTCTAGGGACCTAGAAATCCCTCTAGGGACATAGAAATCCCTCTAGGGACATAGAAATCTATCTAGGCAAATCTTTTCTCTTCAAAATATCCGAAGGGAGGCGATCTCAGATTCAAATCAAAATATTTTAAAAGGTTATCCAAGGTAACTGGTAGAAACGTAACTGTTATAAAATGTAACCGCTGGGGCATGCGCAGAACATTGGCCTGCTAGTGCCGTGCGTTATATACTCAAGTACCCAAATTTCTAAGCGAATCGAGCCAACTTAACCAGTTTTTCTAATTAATGAAAAAAATATAACGAAAGAAATGTTACCATTTTTCAAATGATCAATATATCCATCAAACATAGACCCAGACTCGCACGCTTCAATAACAGAATAAGCTGCAACAAAGTTGAAACTTGTTAATCTTAGTAAAGCAAAAATTATATTAAACATTTATATAAAAAGAAACATAATTAATTATTCCTAATTATACCTAGAAATCCCTCTAGGGACATAGAAATCCCTCTAGGGACATAGAAATCTCTCTCTCTAGGGACCTAGAAATCCCTCTAGGGACATAGAAATCCCTCTAGGGACCTAGAAATCCCTCTAGGGACATAGAAATCTCTCTCTCTAGGGACCTAGAAATCCCTCTAGGGACCTAGAAATCCCTCTAGCGACATAGAAATCCCTCTAGCGACATAGAAATCCCTCTAGGGACATAGAAATCTCTCTCTCTAGGGACCTAGAAATCCCTCTAGGGACATAGAAATCCCTCTAGGGACCTAGAAATCCCTCTAGGGACATAGAAATCCCTCTAGGGACATAGAAATCTATCCCTCTAGGGACATAGAAATCCCTCTAGGGACATAGAAATCTATCCCTCTAGGGACATAGAAATCCCTCTAGGGACCTAGAAATCCCTCTAGCGACATAGAAATCCCTCTAGCGACATAGAAATCCCTCTAGGGACATAGAAATCTCTCTCTGTTGGGACCTAGAAATCCCTCTAGGGACCTAGAAATCCCTCTAGGGACCTAGAAATCCCTCTAGCGACATAGAAATCCCTCTAGCGACATAGAAATCCCTCTAGGGACATAGAAATCTCTCTCTCTAGGGACCTAGAAATCCCTCTAGGGACCTAGAAATCTATCCCTCTAGGGACCTAGAAATCCTTCTAGGGACATTGAAATCCCTCTAGGGACCTAGAAATCTATCCCTCTAGGGACCTAGAAATCTTTCTAGGGACATTGAAATCCCTCTAGGGACCTAGAAATCTCTCTAGTGACATAGAAATCCCTCTAGGGACATAGAAATCTATCCCTCTAGGGACCTAGAAATCCCTCTAGGGACCTAGAAATCCCTCTAGGGACCTAGAAATCCCTCTAGGGACATTGAAATCCCTCTAGGGACCTAGAAATCTATCCCTCTAGGGACCTAGAAATCTCTCTAGGGACATATAAATCCCTCTAGGGACATAGAAATCCCTCTAGGGACATATAAATCTATCCCTCTAGGGACATAGAAATCTATCCCTCTAGGAACCTAGAAATCCCTCTAGGGACCTAGAAATCCCTCTAGGGACATAGAAATCTCTCTCTCTAGGGACCTAGAAATCCCTCTAGGGACATAGAAATCTATCCCTCTAGGGACCTAGAAATCCCTCTAGGGACCTAGAAATCCCTCTAGGGACCTAGAAATCCCTCTAGGGACATTGAAATCCCTCTAGGGACCTAGAAATCTATCCCTCTAGGGACCTAGAAATCTCTCTAGGGACATATAAATCCCTCTAGGGACATAGAAATCCCTCTAGGGACATAGAAATTCCTCTAGGGACATAGAAATCTATCCCTCTAGGAACCTAGAAATCCCTCTAGGGACCTAGAAATCCCTCTAGGGACATAGAAATCTCTCTCTCTAGGGACCTAGAAATCCCTCTAGGGACATAGAAATCCCTCTAGGGACCTAGAAATCTCTCTAGGGGCATAGAAATCTCTCTAGGGACATAGAAATCCCTCTAGGGACCTAGAAATCCCTCTAGGGACCTAGAAATCCCTCTAGGGACATTGAAATCCCTCTAGGGACCTAGAAATCTATCCCTCTAGGGACCTAGAAATCCTTCTAGGGACATTGAAATCCCTCTAGGGACCTAGAAATCTCTCTAGTGACATAGAAATCCCTCTAGGGACATAGAAATCTATCCCTCTAGGGACCTAGAAATCCCTCTAGGGACCTAGAAATCCCTCTAGGGACCTAGAAATCCCTCTAGGGACATAGAAATCCCTCTAGGGACATAGAAATCCCTCTAGGGACATAGAAATCTCTCTCTCTAGGGACCTAGAAATCCCTCTACGGACCTAGATATCCCTCTCAAAACCCTGTAACACGCTCTAGAATCCCTATAAATCCCTCTAGGGACATTGAAATCCCTCTAGGGACCTAGAAATCTATCCCTCTAGGGACCTAGAAATCTCTCTAGGGACATAGAAATCCCTCTAGGGACCTAGAAATCTATCCCTCTAGGGACCTAGAAATCCCTCTAGCGACATAGAAATCCCTCTAGCGACATAGAAATCCCTCTAGCGACATAGAAATCCCTCTAGGGACATAGAAATCTCTCTCTCTAGGGACCTAGAAATCCCTCTAGGGACATAGAAATCCCTCTAGGGACCTAGAAATCCCTCTAGGGACATAGAAATCTCTCTCTCTAGGGACCTAGAAATCCCTCTAGGGACCTAGAAATCCCTCTAGCGACATAGAAATCCCTCTAGCGACATAGAAATCCCTCTAGGGACATAGAAATCTCTCTCTCTAGGGACCTAGAAATCCCTCTAGGGACATAGAAATCCCTCTAGGGACATAGAAATCCCTCTAGGGACATAGAAATCTATCCCTCTAGGGACATAGAAATCCCTCTAGCGACATAGAAATCCCTCTAGCGACATAGAAATCCCTCTAGGGACCTAGAAATCTATCCCTCTAGGGACCTAGAAATCCCTCTAGCGACATAGAAATCCCTCTAGCGACATAGAAATCCCTCTAGGGACATAGAAATCTCTCTCTCTAGGGACCTAAAAATCCCTCTAGGGACATAGAAATCCCTCTAGGGACCTAGAAATCCCTCTAGGGACATAGAAATCCCTCTAGGAACATAGAAATCCCTCTAGGGACCTAGAAATCCCTCTAGCGACATAGAAATCCCTCTAGGGACCTAGAAATCCCTCTAGGGACCTAGAAATCCCTCTAGCGACATAGAAATCCCTCTAGCGACATAGAAATCCCTCTAGGGACATAGAAATCTCTCTCTCTAGGGACCTAGAAATCCCTCTAGGGACCTAGAAATCCCTCTAGCGACATAGAAATCCCTCTAGCGACATAGAAATCCCTCTAGGGACATAGAAATCTCTCTCTCTAGGGACCTAAAAATCCCTCTAGGGACATAGAAATCCCTCTAGGGACATAGAAATCCCTCTAGGGACATAGAAATCCCTCTAGGGACATATAAATCTATCCCTCTAGGGACATAGAAATCCCTCTAGGGACCTAGAAATCCCTCTAGGGACCTAGAAATCCCTCTAGGGACCTAGAAATCCCTCTAGGGACCTAGAAATCCCTCTAGGGACATTGAAATCCCTCTAGGGACCTAGAAATCCCTCTAGCGACATAGAAATCCCTCTAGCGACATAGAAATCCCTCTAGGGACATAGAAATCTCTCTCTCTAGGGACCTAGAAATCCCTCTAGGGACATAGAAATCCCTCTAGGGACATAGAAATCTATCTAGGCAAATCTTTTCTCTTCAAAATATCCGAAGGGAGGCGATCTCAGATTCAAATCAAAATATTTTAAAAGGTTATCCAAGGAAACTGGTAGAAACGTAACTGTTATAAAATGTAACCGCTGGGGCATGCGCAGAACATTGGCCTGCTAGTGCCGTGCGTTATATACTCAAGTACCCAAATTTCTAAGCGAATCGAGCCAACTTAACCAGTTTTTCTAATTAATGAAAAAAATATAACGAAAGAAATGTTACCATTTTTCAAATGATCAATATATCCATCAAACATAGACCCAGACTCGCACGCTTCAATAACAGAATAAGCTGCAACAAAGTTGAAACTTTTTAATCTTAGTAAAGCAAAAATTATATTAAACATTTATATAAAAAGAAACATAATTAATTATTCCTAATTATACCTAGAAATCCCTCTAGGGACATAGAAATCCCTCTAGGGACATAGAAATCTCTCTCTCTAGGGACCTAGAAATCCCTCTAGGGACATAGAAATCCCTCTAGGGACCTAGAAATCCCTCTAGGGACATAGAAATCTCTCTCTCTAGGGACCTAGAAATCCCTCTAGGGACCTAGAAATCCCTCTAGCGACATAGAAATCCCTCTAGCGACATAGAAATCCCTCTAGGGACATAGAAATCCCTCTAGGGACATAGAAATCTATCCCTCTAGGGACATAGAAATCCCTCTAGGGACATAGAAATCTATCCCTCTAGGGACATAGAAATCCCTCTAGGGACCTAGAAATCCCTCTAGCGACATAGAAATCCCTCTAGCGACATAGAAATCCCTCTAGGGACATAGAAATCTCTCTCTGTTGGGACCTAGAAATCCCTCTAGGGACCTAGAAATCCCTCTAGGGACCTAGAAATCCCTCTAGCGACATAGAAATCCCTCTAGCGACATAGAAATCCCTCTAGGGACATAGAAATCTCTCTCTCTAGGGACCTAGAAATCCCTCTAGGGACCTAGAAATCTATCCCTCTAGGGACCTAGAAATCCTTCTAGGGACATTGAAATCCCTCTAGGGACCTAGAAATCTATCCCTCTAGGGACCTAGAAATCTTTCTAGGGACATTGAAATCCCTCTAGGGACCTAGAAATCTCTCTAGTGACATAGAAATCCCTCTAGGGACATAGAAATCTATCCCTCTAGGGACCTAGAAATCCCTCTAGGGACCTAGAAATCCCTCTAGGGACATTGAAATCCCTCTAGGGACCTAGAAATCTATCCCTCTAGGGACCTAGAAATCTCTCTAGGGACATATAAATCCCTCTAGGGACATAGAAATCCCTCTAGGGACATATAAATCTATCCCTCTAGGGACATAGAAATCCCTCTAGGGACCTAGAAATCCCTCTAGGGACATTGAAATCCCTCTAGGGACATTGAAATCCCTCTAGGGACCTAGAAATCTATCCCTCTAGGGACATATAAATCTATCCCTCTAGGGACCTAGAAATCCCTCTAGGGACATTGAAATCCCTCTAGGGACCTAGAAATCCCTCTAGCGACATAGAAATCCCTCTAGCGACATAAAAATCCCTCTAGGGACATAGAAATCTCTCTCTCTAGGGACCTAGAAATCCCTCTAGGGACATAGAAATCCCTCTAGGGACATAGAAATCCCTCTAGGGACATAGAAATCCCTCTAGCGACATAGAAATCCCTCTAGGGACCTAGAAATCTATCCCTCTAGGGACCTAGAAATCCCTCTAGCGACATAGAAATCCCTCTAGCGACATAGAAATCCCTCTAGGGACATAGAAATCTCTCTCTCTAGGGACCTAGAAATCCCTCTAGGGACATAGAAATCCCTCTAGGGACCTAGAAATCCCTCTAGGGGCATAGAAATCCCTCTAGGGACATAGAAATCTATCCCTCTAGGGACCTAGAAATCCCTCTAGGGACCTAGAAATCCCTCTAGGGACCTAGAAATCCCTCTAGGGACATTGAAATCCCTCTAGGGACATAGAAATCCCTCTAGGGACATAGAAATCCCTCTAGGGACATAGAAATCTATCCCTCTAGGGACATATAAATCCCTCTAGGGACCTAGAAATCCCTCTAGCGACATAGAAATCCCTCTAGCGACATAGAAATCCCTCTAGGGACATAGAAATCTATCCCTCTAGGGACATAGAAATCCCTCTAGGGACCTAGAAATCCCTCTAGCGACATAGAAATCCCTCTAGGGACATAGAAATCTCTCTCTCTAGGGACCTAGAAATCCCTCTAGGGACCTAGAAATCCCTCTAGCGACATAGAAATCCCTCTAGCGACATAGAAATCCCTCTAGGGACATAGAAATCTCTCTCTCTAGGGACCTAAAAATCCCTCTAGGGACATAGAAATCCCTCTAGGGACATAGAAATCCCTCTAGGGACATAGAAATCCCTCTAGGGACATATAAATCTATCCCTCTAGGGACATAGAAATCCCTCTAGGGACCTAGAAATCCCTCTAGGGACCTAGAAATCCCTCTAGGGACCTAGAAATCCCTCTAGGGACCTAGAAATCCCTCTAGGGACATTGAAATCCCTCTAGGGACCTAGAAATCCCTCTAGCGACATAGAAATCCCTCTAGCGACATAGAAATCCCTCTAGGGACATAGAAATCTCTCTCTCTAGGGACCTAGAAATCCCTCTAGGGACATAGAAATCCCTCTAGGGACATAGAAATCTATCTAGGCAAATCTTTTCTCTTCAAAATATCCGAAGGGAGGCGATCTCAGATTCAAATCAAAATATTTTAAAAGGTTATCCAAGGAAACTGGTAGAAACGTAACTGTTATAAAATGTAACCGCTGGGGCATGCGCAGAACATTGGCCTGCTAGTGCCGTGCGTTATATACTCAAGTACCCAAATTTCTAAGCGAATCGAGCCAACTTAACCAGTTTTTCTAATTAATGAAAAAAATATAACGAAAGAAATGTTACCATTTTTCAAATGATCAATATATCCATCAAACATAGACCCAGACTCGCACGCTTCAATAACAGAATAAGCTGCAACAAAGTTGAAACTTTTTAATCTTAGTAAAGCAAAAATTATATTAAACATTTATATAAAAAGAAACATAATTAATTATTCCTAATTATACCTAGAAATCCCTCTAGGGACATAGAAATCCCTCTAGGGACATAGAAATCTCTCTCTCTAGGGACCTAGAAATCCCTCTAGGGACATAGAAATCCCTCTAGGGACCTAGAAATCCCTCTAGGGACATAGAAATCTCTCTCTCTAGGGACCTAGAAATCCCTCTAGGGACCTAGAAATCCCTCTAGCGACATAGAAATCCCTCTAGCGACATAGAAATCCCTCTAGGGACATAGAAATCCCTCTAGGGACATAGAAATCTATCCCTCTAGGGACATAGAAATCCCTCTAGGGACATAGAAATCTATCCCTCTAGGGACATAGAAATCCCTCTAGGGACCTAGAAATCCCTCTAGCGACATAGAAATCCCTCTAGCGACATAGAAATCCCTCTAGGGACATAGAAATCTCTCTCTGTTGGGACCTAGAAATCCCTCTAGGGACCTAGAAATCCCTCTAGGGACCTAGAAATCCCTCTAGCGACATAGAAATCCCTCTAGCGACATAGAAATCCCTCTAGGGACATAGAAATCTCTCTCTCTAGGGACCTAGAAATCCCTCTAGGGACCTAGAAATCTATCCCTCTAGGGACCTAGAAATCCTTCTAGGGACATTGAAATCCCTCTAGGGACCTAGAAATCTATCCCTCTAGGGACCTAGAAATCTTTCTAGGGACATTGAAATCCCTCTAGGGACCTAGAAATCTCTCTAGTGACATAGAAATCCCTCTAGGGACATAGAAATCTATCCCTCTAGGGACCTAGAAATCCCTCTAGGGACCTAGAAATCCCTCTAGGGACATTGAAATCCCTCTAGGGACCTAGAAATCTATCCCTCTAGGGACCTAGAAATCTCTCTAGGGACATATAAATCCCTCTAGGGACATAGAAATCCCTCTAGGGACATATAAATCTATCCCTCTAGGGACATAGAAATCCCTCTAGGGACCTAGAAATCCCTCTAGGGACATTGAAATCCCTCTAGGGACATTGAAATCCCTCTAGGGACCTAGAAATCTATCCCTCTAGGGACATATAAATCTATCCCTCTAGGGACCTAGAAATCCCTCTAGGGACATTGAAATCCCTCTAGGGACCTAGAAATCCCTCTAGCGACATAGAAATCCCTCTAGCGACATAAAAATCCCTCTAGGGACATAGAAATCTCTCTCTCTAGGGACCTAGAAATCCCTCTAGGGACATAGAAATCCCTCTAGGGACATAGAAATCCCTCTAGGGACATAGAAATCCCTCTAGCGACATAGAAATCCCTCTAGGGACCTAGAAATCTATCCCTCTAGGGACCTAGAAATCCCTCTAGCGACATAGAAATCCCTCTAGCGACATAGAAATCCCTCTAGGGACATAGAAATCTCTCTCTCTAGGGACCTAGAAATCCCTCTAGGGACATAGAAATCCCTCTAGGGACCTAGAAATCCCTCTAGGGGCATAGAAATCCCTCTAGGGACATAGAAATCTATCCCTCTAGGGACCTAGAAATCCCTCTAGGGACCTAGAAATCCCTCTAGGGACCTAGAAATCCCTCTAGGGACATTGAAATCCCTCTAGGGACATAGAAATCCCTCTAGGGACATAGAAATCCCTCTAGGGACATAGAAATCTATCCCTCTAGGGACATATAAATCCCTCTAGGGACCTAGAAATCCCTCTAGCGACATAGAAATCCCTCTAGCGACATAGAAATCCCTCTAGGGACATAGAAATCTATCCCTCTAGGGACATAGAAATCCCTCTAGGGACCTAGAAATCCCTCTAGCGACATAGAAATCCCTCAAGCGACATAGAAATCCCTCTAGCGACATAGAAATCCCTCTAGGGACATAGAAATCTATCCCCCTAGGGACATAGAAATCTATCCCTCTAGGGACATAGAAATCCCTCTAGGGACATAGAAATCCCTCTAGGGACCTAGAAATCCCTCTAGGGACATTGAAATCCCTCTAGGGACCTAGAAATCTATCCCTCTAGGGACCTAGAAATCTATCCCTCTAGGGACCTAGAAATCTTTCTAGGGACATTGAAATCCCTCTAGGGACCTAGAAATCTCTCTAGTGACATAGAAATCCCTCTAGGGACATAGAAATCTATCCCTCTAGGGACCTAGAAATCCCTCTAGGGACCTAGAAATCCCTCTAGGGACATTGAAATCCCTCTAGGGACCTAGAAATCTATCCCTCTAGGGACCTAGAAATCTCTCTAGGGACATATAAATCCCTCTAGGGACATAGAAATCCCTCTAGGGACATATAAATCTATCCCTCTAGGGACATAGAAATCCCTCTAGGGACCTAGAAATCCCTCTAGGGAACTAGAAATCCCTCTAGGGACATTGAAATCCCTCTAGGGACATTGAAATCCCTCTAGGGACCTAGAAATCTATCCCTCTAGGGACCTAGAAATCTCTCTAGGGACCTAGAAATCTCTCTAGGGACCTAGAAATCCCTCTAGGGACATAGAAATTCCTCTAGGGACATAGAAATCTATCCCTCTAGGGACCTAGAAATCCCTCTAGGGACCTAGAAATCCCTCTAGGGACATAGAAATCTCTCTCTCTAGGGACCTAGAAATCCCTCTAGGGACATAGAAATCCCTCTAGGGACCTAGAAATCCCTCTAGGGACATAGAAATCCCTTTAGGGACATTGAAATCCCTCTATGGACCTAGAAATCTATCCCTCTAGGGACCTAGAAATCTCTCTAGGGGCATAGAAATCTCTCTCTGTTGGGACCTAGAAATCCCTCTAGGGACCTAGAAATCCCTCTAGGGACCTAGAAATCCCTCTAGCGACATAGAAATCCCTCTAGCGACATAGAAATCCCTCTAGGGACATAGAAATATCTCTCTCTAGGGACCTAGAAATCCCTCTAGGGACCTAGAAATCTATCCCTCTAGGGACCTAGAAATCCTTCTAGGGACATAGAAATCCCTCTAGGGACATAGAAATCTATCCCTCTAGGGACCTAGAAATCCCTCTAGGGACCTAGAAATCCCTCTAGGGACCTAGAAATCCTTCTAGGGACATTGAAATCCCTCTAGGGACCTAGAAATCTATCCCTCTAGGGACCTAGAAATCTCTCTAGGGACATAGAAATCCCTCTAGGGACATAGAAATCCCTCTAGGGACATAGAAATCCCTCTAGGGACATAGAAATCCCTCTAGGGACATAGAAATCCCTCTAGGGACATAGAAATCCCTCTAGGGACATATAAATCTATCCCTCTAGGGACCTAGAAATCCCTCTAGGGACCTAGAAATCCCTCTAGGGACCTAGAAATCCCTCTAGGGACCTAGAAATCCCTCTAGGGACATTGAAATCCCTCTAGGGACCTAGAAATCCCTCTAGCGACATAGAAATCCCTCTAGCGACATAGAAATCCCTCTAGGGACCTAGAAATCCTTCTAGGGACATTGAAATCCCTCTAGGGACCTAGAAATCTTTCCCTCTAGGGACCTAGAAATCCTTCTAGGGACATTGAAATCCCTCTAGGGACCTAGAAATCTCTCTAGGGACCTAGAAATCCCTCTAGGGACCTAGAAATCCCTCTAGGGACATTGAAATCCCTCTAGGGACCTAGAAATCTATCCCTCTAGGGACCTAGAAATCTCTCTAGGGACATAGAAATCCCTCTAGGGACATAGAAATCCCTCTAGGGACATAGAAATCCCTCTAGGGACATATAAATCTATCCCTCTAGGGACCTAGAAATCCCTCTAGGGACCTAGAAATCCCTCTAGGGACATTGAAATCCCTCTAGGGACCTAGAAATCCCTCTAGCGACATAGAAATCCCTCTAGCGACATAAAAATCCCTCTAGGGACATAGAAATCTCTCTCTCTAGGGACCTAGAAATCCCTCTAGGGACATAGAAATCCCTCTAGGGACATAGAAATCCCTCTAGCGACATAGAAATCCCTCTAGGGACCTAGAAATCTATCCCTCTAGGGACCTAGAAATCCCTCTAGCGACATAGAAATCCCTCTAGCGACATAGAAATCCCTCTAGGGACATAGAAATCTCTCTCTCTAGGGACCTAAAAATCCCTCTAGGGACATAGAAATCCCTCTAGGGACCTAGAAATCCCTCTAGGGACCTAGAAATCTCTCTCTCTAGGGACCTAGAAATCCCTCTAGGGACCTAGAAATCCCTCTAGCGACATAGAAATCCCTCTAGCGACATAGAAATCCCTCTAGGGACATAGAAATCTCTCTCTCTAGGGACCTAGAAATCCCTCTAGGGACATAGAAATCCCTCTAGGGACCTAGAAATCCCTCTAGGGACATAGAAATCCCTCTAGGGACATAGAAATCTATCCCTCTAGGGACCTAGAAATCCCTCTAGGGACCTAGAAATCCCTCTAGGGACCTAGAAATCCCTCTAGGGACCTAGAAATCCCTCTAGCGACATAGAAATCCCTCAAGCGACATAGAAATCCCTCTAGCGACATAGAAATCCCTCTAGGGACATAGAAATCTATCCCCCTAGGGACATAGAAATCTATCCCTCTAGGGACATAGAAATCCCTCTAGGGACATAGAAATCCCTCTAGGGACCTAGAAATCCCTCTAGGGACATTGAAATCCCTCTAGGGACATAGAAATCCCTCTAGGGACCTAGAAATCCCTCTAGGGACCTAGAAATCCCTCTAGGGACATTGAAATCCCTCTAGGGACATTGAAATCCCTCTAGGGACCTAGAAATCTATCCCTCTAGGGACCTAGAAATCTCTCTAGGGACCTAGAAATCTCTCTAGGGACCTAGAAATCCCTCTAGGGACATAGAAATTCCTTTAGGGACATAGAAATCTATCCCTCTAGGGACCTAGAAATCCCTCTAGGGACCTAGAAATCCCTCTAGGGACATAGAAATCTCTCTCTCTAGGGACCTAGAAATCCCTCTAGGGACATAGAAACCCTCTAGGGACCTAGAAATCCCTCTAGGGACATAGAAATCCCTCTAGGGACATTGAAATCCCTCTATGGACCTAGAAATCTATCCCTCTAGGGACCTAGAAATCTCTCTAGGGGCATAGAAATCTCTCTAGGGACATAGAAATCCCTCTAGGGACCTAGAAATCCCTCTAGGGACCTAGAAATCCCTCTAGGGACATTGAAATTCCTCTAGGGACCTAGAAATCTATCCCTCTAGGGACCTAGAAATCCTTCTAGGGACATTGAAATCCCTCTAGGGACCTAGAAATCTCTCTAGTGACATAGAAATCCCTCTAGGGACATAGAAATCTATCCCTCTAGGGACCTAGAAATCCCTCTAGGGACCTAGAAATCCCTCTAGGGACCTAGAAATCCTTCTAGGGACATTGAAATCCCTCTAGGGACCTAGAAATCTATCCCTCTAGGGACCTAGAAATCTCTCTAGGGACATAGAAATCCCTCTAGGGACCTAGAAATCTTTCCCTCTAGGGACCTAGAAATCCTTCTAGGGACATTGAAATCCCTCTAGGGACCTAGAAATCTCTCTAGGGACCTAGAAATCCCTCTAGGGACCTAGAAATCCCTCTAGGGACATAGAAATCTCTCTCTCTAGGGACCTAGAAATCCCTCTAGGGACATAGAAATCCCTCTAGGGACCTAGAAATCCCTCTAGGGACATAGAAATCCCTTTAGGGACATTGAAATCCCTCTATGGACCTAGAAATCTATCCCTCTAGGGACCTAGAAATCTCTCTAGGGGCATAGAAATCTCTCTCTGTTGGGACCTAGAAATCCCTCTAGGGACCTAGAAATCCCTCTAGGGACCTAGAAATCCCTCTAGCGACATAGAAATCCCTCTAGCGACATAGAAATCCCTCTAGGGACATAGAAATATCTCTCTCTAGGGACCTAGAAATCCCTCTAGGGACCTAGAAATCTATCCCTCTAGGGACCTAGAAATCCTTCTAGGGACATAGAAATCCCTCTAGGGACATAGAAATCTATCCCTCTAGGGACCTAGAAATCCCTCTAGGGACCTAGAAATCCCTCTAGGGACCTAGAAATCCTTCTAGGGACATTGAAATCCCTCTAGGGACCTAGAAATCTATCCCTCTAGGGACCTAGAAATCTCTCTAGGGACATAGAAATCCCTCTAGGGACATAGAAATCCCTCTAGGGACATAGAAATCCCTCTAGGGACATAGAAATCCCTCTAGGGACATAGAAATCCCTCTAGGGACATAGAAATCCCTCTAGGGACATATAAATCTATCCCTCTAGGGACCTAGAAATCCCTCTAGGGACCTAGAAATCCCTCTAGGGACCTAGAAATCCCTCTAGGGACCTAGAAATCCCTCTAGGGACATTGAAATCCCTCTAGGGACCTAGAAATCCCTCTAGCGACATAGAAATCCCTCTAGCGACATAGAAATCCCTCTAGGGACCTAGAAATCCTTCTAGGGACATTGAAATCCCTCTAGGGACCTAGAAATCTTTCCCTCTAGGGACCTAGAAATCCTTCTAGGGACATTGAAATCCCTCTAGGGACCTAGAAATCTCTCTAGGGACCTAGAAATCCCTCTAGGGACCTAGAAATCCCTCTAGGGACCTAGAAATCCCTCTAGGGACATTGAAATCCCTCTAGGGACCTAGAAATCTATCCCTCTAGGGACCTAGAAATCTCTCTAGGGACATAGAAATCCCTCTAGGGACATAGAAATCCCTCTAGGGACATAGAAATCCCTCTAGGGACATATAAATCTATCCCTCTAGGGACCTAGAAATCCCTCTAGGGACCTAGAAATCCCTCTAGGGACATTGAAATCCCTCTAGGGACCTAGAAATCCCTCTAGCGACATAGAAATCCCTCTAGCGACATAAAAATCCCTCTAGGGACATAGAAATCTCTCTCTCTAGGGACCTAGAAATCCCTCTAGGGACATAGAAATCCCTCTAGGGACATAGAAATCCCTCTAGGGACATAGAAATCCCTCTAGCGACATAGAAATCCCTCTAGGGACCTAGAAATCTATCCCTCTAGGGACCTAGAAATCCCTCTAGCGACATAGAAATCCCTCTAGCGACATAGAAATCCCTCTAGGGACATAGAAATCTCTCTCTCTAGGGACCTAAAAATCCCTCTAGGGACATAGAAATCCCTCTAGGGACCTAGAAATCCCTCTAGGGACCTAGAAATCTCTCTCTCTAGGGACCTAGAAATCCCTCTAGGGACCTAGAAATCCCTCTAGCGACATAGAAATCCCTCTAGCGACATAGAAATCCCTCTAGGGACATAGAAATCTCTCTCTCTAGGGACCTAGAAATCCCTCTAGGGACATAGAAATCCCTCTAGGGACCTAGAAATCCCTCTAGGGACATAGAAATCCCTCTAGGGACATAGAAATCTATCCCTCTAGGGACCTAGAAATCCCTCTAGGGACCTAGAAATCCCTCTAGGGACCTAGAAATCCCTCTAGGGACCTAGAAATCCCTCTAGCGACATAGAAATCCCTCAAGCGACATAGAAATCCCTCTAGCGACATAGAAATCCCTCTAGGGACATAGAAATCTATCCCCCTAGGGACATAGAAATCTATCCCTCTAGGGACATAGAAATCCCTCTAGGGACATAGAAATCCCTCTAGGGACCTAGAAATCCCTCTAGGGACATTGAAATCCCTCTAGGGACATAGAAATCCCTCTAGGGACCTAGAAATCCCTCTAGGGACCTAGAAATCCCTCTAGGGACATTGAAATCCCTCTAGGGACATTGAAATCCCTCTAGGGACCTAGAAATCTATCCCTCTAGGGACCTAGAAATCTCTCTAGGGACCTAGAAATCTCTCTAGGGACCTAGAAATCCCTCTAGGGACATAGAAATTCCTTTAGGGACATAGAAATCTATCCCTCTAGGGACCTAGAAATCCCTCTAGGGACCTAGAAATCCCTCTAGGGACATAGAAATCTCTCTCTCTAGGGACCTAGAAATCCCTCTAGGGACATAGAAACCCTCTAGGGACCTAGAAATCCCTCTAGGGACATAGAAATCCCTCTAGGGACATTGAAATCCCTCTATGGACCTAGAAATCTATCCCTCTAGGGACCTAGAAATCTCTCTAGGGGCATAGAAATCTCTCTAGGGACATAGAAATCCCTCTAGGGACCTAGAAATCCCTCTAGGGACCTAGAAATCCCTCTAGGGACATTGAAATTCCTCTAGGGACCTAGAAATCTATCCCTCTAGGGACCTAGAAATCCTTCTAGGGACATTGAAATCCCTCTAGGGACCTAGAAATCTCTCTAGTGACATAGAAATCCCTCTAGGGACATAGAAATCTATCCCTCTAGGGACCTAGAAATCCCTCTAGGAACCTAGAAATCCCTCTAGGGACCTAGAAATCCTTCTAGGGACATTGAAATCCCTCTAGGGACCTAGAAATCTATCCCTCTAGGGACCTAGAAATCTCTCTAGGGACATAGAAATCCCTCTAGGGACCTAGAAATCTTTCCCTCTAGGGACCTAGAAATCCTTCTAGGGACATTGAAATCCCTCTAGGGACCTAGAAATCTCTCTAGGGACCTAGAAATCCCTCTAGGGACCTAGAAATCCCTCTAGGGACATTGAAATCCCTCTAGGGACCTAGAAATCTATCCCTCTAGGGACCTAGAAATCTCTCTAGGGACATAGAAATCCCTCTAGGGACATAGAAATCCCTCTAGGGACATAGAAATCCCTCTAGGGACATATAAATCTATCCCTCTAGGGACCTAGAAATCCCTCTAGGGACCTAGAAATCCCTCTAGGGACATTGAAATCCCTCTAGGGACCTAGAAATCCCTCTAGCGACATAGAAATCCCTCTAGCGACATAAAAATCCCTCTAGGGACATAGAAATCTCTCTCTCTAGGGACCTAGAAATCCCTCTAGGGACATAGAAATCCCTCTAGGGACATAGAAATCCCTCTAGGGACATAGAAATCCCTCTAGCGACATAGAAATCCCTCTAGGGACCTAGAAATCTATCCCTCTAGGGACCTAGAAATCCCTCTAGCGACATAGAAATCCCTCTAGCGACATAGAAATCCCTCTAGGGACATAGAAATCTCTCTCTCTAGGGACCTAAAAATCCCTCTAGGGACATAGAAATCCCTCTAGGGACCTAGAAATCCCTCTAGGGACCTAGAAATCTCTCTCTCTAGGGACCTAGAAATCCCTCTAGGGACCTAGAAATCCCTCTAGCGACATAGAAATCCCTCTAGCGACATAGAAATCCCTCTAGGGACATAGAAATCTCTCTCTCTAGGGACCTAGAAATCCCTCTAGGGACATAGAAATCCCTCTAGGGACCTAGAAATCCCTCTAGGGACATAGAAATCCCTCTAGGGACATAGAAATCTATCCCTCTAGGGACCTAGAAATCCCTCTAGGGACCTAGAAATCCCTCTAGGGACCTAGAAATCCCTCTAGGGACCTAGAAATCCCTCTAGGGACATTGAAATCCCTCTAGGGACATAGAAATCCCTCTAGGGACATAGAAATCCCTCTAGGGACATAGAAATCTATCCCTCTAGGGACATAGAAATCCCTCTAGGGACCTAGAAATCCCTCTAGCGACATAGAAATCCCTCTAGCGACATAGAAATCCCTCTAGGGACATAGAAATCTATCCCTCTAGGGACATAGAAATCCCTCTAGGGACCTAGAAATCCCTCTAGCGACATAGAAATCCCTCAAGCGACATAGAAATCCCTCTAGCGACATAGAAATCCCTCTAGGGACATAGAAATCTATCCCCCTAGGGACATAGAAATCTATCCCTCTAGGGACATAGAAATCCCTCTAGGGACATAGAAATCCCTCTAGGGACCTAGAAATCCCTCTAGGGACATTGAAATCCCTCTAGGGACATAGAAATCCCTCTAGGGACCTAGAAATCCCTCTAGGGACCTAGAAATCCCTCTAGGGACATTGAAATCCCTCTAGGGACATTGAAATCCCTCTAGGGACCTAGAAATCTATCCCTCTAGGGACCTAGAAATCTCTCTAGGGACCTAGAAATCTCTCTAGGGACCTAGAAATCCCTCTAGGGACATAGAAATTCCTTTAGGGACATAGAAATCTATCCCTCTAGGGACCTAGAAATCCCTCTAGGGACCTAGAAATCCCTCTAGGGACATAGAAATCTCTCTCTCTAGGGACCTAGAAATCCCTCTAGGGACATAGAAATCCCTCTAGGGACCTAGAAATCCCTCTAGGGACATAGAAATCCCTCTAGGGACATTGAAATCCCTCTATGGACCTAGAAATCTATCCCTCTAGGGACCTAGAAATCTCTCTAGGGGCATAGAAATCTCTCTAGGGACATAGAAATCCCTCTAGGGACCTAGAAATCCCTCTAGGGACCTAGAAATCCCTCTAGGGACATTGAAATTCCTCTAGGGACCTAGAAATCTATCCCTCTAGGGACCTAGAAATCCTTCTAGGGACATTGAAATCCCTCTAGGGACCTAGAAATCTCTCTAGTGACATAGAAATCCCTCTAGGGACATAGAAATCTATCCCTCTAGGGACCTAGAAATCCCTCTAGGGACCTAGAAATCCCTCTAGGGACCTAGAAATCCTTCTAGGGACATTGAAATCCCTCTAGGGACCTAGAAATCTATCCCTCTAGGGACCTAGAAATCTCTCTAGGGACATAGAAATCCCTCTAGGGACATAGAAATCCCTCTAGGGACATAGAAATCTCTCTAGGGACATAGAAATCCCTCTAGGGACATAGAAATCCCTCTAGGGACATATAAATCTATCCCTCTAGGGACCTAGAAATCCCTCTAGGGACCTAGAAATCCCTCTAGGGACCTAGAAATCCCTCTAGGGACCTAGAAATCCCTCTAGGGACATTGAAATCCCTCTAGGGACCTAGAAATCCCTCTAGCGACATAGAAATCCCTCTAGCGACATAGAAATCCCTCTAGGGACCTAGAAATCCTTCTAGGGACATTGAAATCCCTCTAGGGACCTAGAAATCTATCCCTCTAGGGACCTAGAAATCCTTCTAGGGACATTGAAATCCCTCTAGGGACCTAGAAATCTCTCTAGGGACCTAGAAATCCCTCTAGGGACCTAGAAATCCCTCTAGGGACATTGAAATCCCTCTAGGGACCTAGAAATCTATCCCTCTAGGGACCTAGAAATCTCTCTAGGGACATAGAAATCCCTCTAGGGACATAGAAATCCCTCTAGGGACATAGAAATCCCTCTAGGGACATATAAATCTATCCCTCTAGGGACCTAGAAATCCCTCTAGGGACATTGAAATCCCTCTAGGGACCTAGAAATCCCTCTAGCGACATAGAAATCCCTCTAGCGACATAAAAATCCCTCTAGGGACATAGAAATCTCTCTCTCTAGGGACCTAGAAATCCCTCTAGGGGCATAGAAATCCCTCTAGGGACATAGAAATCCCTCTAGGGACATAGAAATCCCTCTAGCGACATAGAAATCCCTCTAGGGACCTAGAAATCTATCCCTCTAGGGACCTAGAAATCCCTCTAGCGACATAGAAATCCCTCTAGCGACATAGAAATCCCTCTAGGGACATAGAAATCTCTCTCTCTAGGGACCTAGAAATCCCTCTAGGGACATAGAAATCCCTCTAGGGACCTAGAAATCCCTCTAGGGACATAGAAATCCCTCTAGGGACATAGAAATCTATCCCTCTAGGGACCTAGAAATCCCTCTAGGGACCTAGAAATCCCTCTAGGGACCTAGAAATCCCTCTAGGGACATTGAAATCCCTCTAGGGACCTAGAAATCCTTCTAGGGACATTGAAATCCCTCTAGGGACCTAGAAATCTATCCCTCTAGGGACCTAGAAATCCTTCTAGGGACATTGAAATCCCTCTAGGGACCTAGAAATCTCTCTAGGGACCTAGAAATCCCTCTAGGGACCTAGAAATCCCTCTAGGGACATTGAAATCCCTCTAGGGACCTAGAAATCTATCCCTCTAGGGACCTAGAAATCTCTCTAGGGACATAGAAATCCCTCTAGGGACATAGAAATCCCTCTAGGGACATAGAAATCCCTCTAGGGACATATAAATCTATCCCTCTAGGGACCTAGAAATCCCTCTAGGGACATTGAAATCCCTCTAGGGACCTATAAATCCCTCTAGCGACATAGAAATCCCTCTAGCGACATAAAAATCCCTCTAGGGACATAGAAATCTCTCTCTCTAGGGACCTAGAAATCCCTCTAGGGACATAGAAATCCCTCTAGGGACATAGAAATCCCTCTAGGGACATAGAAATCCCTCTAGCGACATAGAAATCCCTCTAGGGACCTAGAAATCTATCCCTCTAGGGACCTAGAAATCCCTCTAGCGACATAGAAATCCCTCTAGCGACATAGAAATCCCTCTAGGGACATAGAAATCTCTCTCTCTAGGGACCTAAAAATCCCTCTAGGGACATAGAAATCCCTCTAGGGACCTAGAAATCCCTCTAGGGACCTAGAAATCTCTCTCTCTAGGGACCTAGAAATCCCTCTAGGGACCTAGAAATCCCTCTAGCGACATAGAAATCCCTCTAGCGACATAGAAATCCCTCTAGGGACATAGAAATCTCTCTCTCTAGGGACCTAGAAATCCCTCTAGGGACATAGAAATCCCTCTAGGGACCTAGAAATCCCTCTAGGGACATAGAAATCCCTCTAGGGACATAGAAATCTATCCCTCTAGGGACCTAGAAATCCCTCTAGGGACCTAGAAATCCCTCTAGGGGACTAGAAATCCCTCTAGGGACATAGAAATCCCTCTAGGGACATAGAAATCCCTCTAGCGACATAGAAATCCCTCTAGGGACCTAGAAATCTATCCCTCTAGGGACCTAGAAATCCCTCTAGCGACATAGAAATCCCTCTAGCGACATAGAAATCCCTCTAGGGACATAGAAATCTCTCTCTCTAGGGACCTAAAAATCCCTCTAGGGACATAGAAATCCCTCTAGGGACCTAGAAATCCCTCTAGGGACCTAGAAATCTCTCTCTCTAGGGACCTAGAAATCCCTCTAGGGA
Organism: Troilus luridus; assembly: GCA_964056705.1. Classification (NCBI taxonomy): domain Eukaryota; kingdom Metazoa; phylum Arthropoda; class Insecta; order Hemiptera; family Pentatomidae; genus Troilus; species Troilus luridus. Next base: position 58,911,514 of record OZ057413.1, read on the forward strand.
CCTAGAAATCCCTCTAGCGACATAGAAATCCCTCTAGCGACATAGAAATCCCTCTAGGGACATAGAAATCTCTCTCTCTAGGGACCTAGAAATCCCTCTAGGGACATAGAAATCCCTCTAGGGACCTAGAAATCCCTCTAGGGACATAGAAATCCCTCTAGGGACATAGAAATCTATCCCTCTAGGGACCTAGAAATCCCTCTAGGGACCTAGAAATCCCTCTAGGGACCTAGAAATCCCTCTAGGGACATTGAAATCCCTCTAGGGACCTAGAAATCCTTCTAGGGACATTGAAATCCCTCTAGGGACCTAGAAATCTTTCCCTCTAGGGACCTAGAAATCCTTCTAGGGACATTGAAATCCCTCTAGGGACCTAGAAATCCCTCTAGGGACATTGAAATCCCTCTAGGGACATTGAAATCCCTCTAGGGACCTAGAAATCTATCCCTCTAGGGACCTAGAAATCTCTCTAGGGACCTAGAAATCTATCCCTCTAGGGACCTAGAAATCCCTCTAGCGACATAGAAATCCCTCTAGCGACATAGAAATCCCTCTAGGGACATAGAAATCTCTCTCTCTAGGGACATAGAAATCCCTCTAGGGACCTAGAAATCCCTCTAGGGACCTAGAAATCCCTCTAGGGACATTGAAATCCCTCTAGGGACCTAGAAATCTATCCCTCTAGGGACCTAGAAATCTCTCTAGGGACATAGAAATCCCTCTAGGGACATAGAAATCCCTCTAGGGACATAGAAATCCCTCTAGGGACATATAAATCTATCCCTCTAGGGACCTAGAAATCCCTCTAGGGACATTGAAATCCCTCTAGGGACCTATAAATCCCTCTAGCGACATAGAAATCCCTCTAGCGACATAAAAATCCCTCTAGGGACATAGAAATCTCTCTCTCTAGGGACCTAGAAATCCCTCTAGGGACATAGAAATCCCTCTAGGGACATAGAAATCCCTCTAGGGACATAGAAATCCCTCTAGCGACATAGAAATCCCTCTAATGACCTAGAAATCTATCCCTCTAGGGACCTAGAAATCCCTCTAGCGACATAGAAATCCCTCTAGCGACATAGAAATCCCTCTAGGGACATAGAAATCTCTCTCTCTAGGGACCTAAAAATCCCTCTAGGGACATAGAAATCCCTCTAGGGACCTAGAAATCCCTCTAGGGACCTAGAAATCTCTCTCTCTAGGGACCTAGAAATCCCTCTAGGGACCTAGAAATCCCTCTAGCGACATAGAAATCCCTCTAGCGACATAGAAATCCCTCTAGGGACATAGAAATCTCTCTCTCTAGGGACCTAGAAATCCCTCTAGGGACATAGAAATCCCTCTAGGGACCTAGAAATCCCTCTAGGGACATAGAAATCCCTCTAGGGACATAGAAATCTATCCCTCTAGGGACCTAGAAATCCCTCTAGGGACCTAGAAATCCCTCTAGGGACCTAGAAATCCCTCTAGGGACATTGAAATCCCTCTAGGGACCTAGAAATCCCTCTAGGGACCTAGAAATCCCTCTAGGGACCTAGAAATCCCTCTAGGGACATTGAAATCCCTCTAGGGACATAGAAATCCCTCTAGGGACATAGAAATCCCTCTAGGGACATAGAAATCTATCCCTCTAGGGACATAGAAATCCCTCTAGGGACCTAGAAATCCCTCTAGCGACATAGAAATCCCTCCAGCGACATAGAAATCCCTCTAGGGACATAGAAATCTATCCCTCTAGCGACATAGAAATCCCTCAAGCGACATAGAAATCCCTCTAGCGACATAGAAATCCCTCTAGGGACATAGAAATCTATCCCCCTAGGGACATAGAAATCTATCCCTCTAGGGACATAGAAATCCCTCTAGGGACATAGAAATCCCTCTAGGGACCTAGAAATCCCTCTAGGGACCTAGAAATCTATCCCTCTAGGGACCTAGAAATCTATCCCTCTAGGGACCTAGAAATCTCTCTAGTGACATAGAAATCCCTCTAGGGACATAGAAATCTATCCCTCTAGGGACCTAGAAATCCCTCTAGGGACCTAGAAATCCCTCTAGGGACCTAGAAATCCCTCTAGGGACATTGAAATCCCTCTAGGGACCTAGAAATCTATCTCTCTAGGGGCATAGAAATCTCTCTAGGGACATAGAAATCCCTCTAGGGACCTAGAAATCCCTCTAGGGACCTAGAAATCCCTCTAGGGACATTGAAATCCCTCTAGGGACCTAGAAATCTATCCCTCTAGGGACCTAGAAATCCCTCTAGCGACATAGAAATCCCTCTAGCGACATAGAAATCCCTCTAGGGACATAGAAATCTCTCTCTCTAGGGACCTAGAAATCCCTCTAGGGACATAGAAATCCCTCTAGGGACCTAGAAATCCCTCTAGGGACATAGAAATCCCTCTAGGGACATAGAAATCTCTCTCTCTAGGGACCTAGAAATCCCTCTAGGGACCTAGAAATCCCTAAAAATTTATTCTGAGGAAATATTCATACTAGGAAATAGTGTTGAGAAAGGATGATCACAGTAGAGTAGAGGCAGTCTATTGCTATAAAGAGGAGGAGGGGCGATATATAGCGAATGATTATGCTTAACTAACTTCTAAGAATGACACCTGCTGCTAGCTGATCTATTATTCTAGGAAAGACACTTGCAGCTAGCCTCTACCATTGCATGCACTATCACTCCTCAAAATGCCTGTAAGCTGATCTATTATTCTAAGAAAGACAGCTGCAATTAGCTTAAGTAACGTGATATATATTATTTATTGATATCACTAATTGATCTAACATATATGTTTTTACTTTTTTTATACATAAGTTTAACAAGTTATGTTTCCTTTCGTTATGTACTTTAGAGACCAGAACTTGAAAGGATCTGAAAAGGAAACCAATGGCCCTAGTTAACATATCCCTCCACGTATTCCAGGGTGAATTTGTTCATTTTTTTTTATATCTTCCCTTGAACTATTGGTCATTAGTTTGGTCTTGTTATAATTTGGGTATAGACCAATTTCTTCGCAGAGTTATAGTAGCTGTCATTTGCCTATAATATATATTAAGTGGCTGTGGTAAAACTAAATCCCTTCTGTAAAATCCTTATCAACATATAAAAAAAAAAAAATTATAAATACCGAAACAATTAACGGAGGTTCGAATATTTAAATAAGTAATGGCTCCCGGTTACGTCACAAGTTCATTAGCAGACTTGGGCTGTGTCTTGTGGTGTTGTGTATTGGGGCGTTGTGTGTTGAGGGGTTGTGTATTGAGATGTGGCGTTTTGCATTGAGATGTTGCTTGTTGTGGTGTTGTGTATTGATATGTTGTGTGTTGTGGTGTTTTCTGTTCAAATATTGTGATAGTAAATGTAGCCTGTGGTTGTAGTAAGAGAGTACTTCTAGTCATCTTTACTAACATTTTCTTTCTTACTCTATTAATTTCATCAATCTTGATTTATTAATATTATTACAAATCGATCTTCCCTATCAGCCTCTGAATATTTAATTCACTAAGTGATTCTTAGTGAGTTTCTCTCTACGTAAATCTCTATATTTCAACTTGCACCAATCCCCTGGAGCATACCCCACCCGGAGATCCGTACTGGGGAATAGTTTACCTTCGGATAACGAGCGTTTTACCTTAGAAAGATCCTTGACTATTAGAGATATTGTTTAAGTGAAACGTAATGTTAGTAGGGCGTTCCAACCTACGTAACATCCCTCAAGCAAGTCTGGGGGGTCGCTCACATTGTTGGTGAGTGAGTCCATATCGGACTTAGCCGGGGTGAACTTGCAACGAATTTCAACCTACAACCCCAGATCTACCACCCATGGGCCGCCTCCCCTACGAGCTGACGAGATGCACCCGGGGCGTGTTGTTCAAAATATTCCTAATACTATTCATTCAAAATTTGTTAAACGGATAACAATAAAATAAAAATTAGTCTGTTGTTATGATACTTGAGTGTAATTTGATAAAAGAAAAAACGAAATTTTTTTCATTCGTCAACTTGGTTTTCGAAGGAATAGCCATTTTAAAACAAGAGATGGACTATTAGTGAATTTTGGGAAATATCAAAGAATCCTAATCGCCAAAAGTCTTTTAGAGTTTTTAGCATTGCAGAAGAACATACAACTCCACTACCACGAATCACGTGAGTAAAAAAAAGAGTAAAGTGGTTTATAGGGCTACACTGATTGCATTAGCAGGCAGCCATTCCTGCTACTGGATTCAGTGAAGCGAACCATCCACTATAAAAAATGGGTAACGAAACCACAGGCAGAACCTCGTGGGTGGTTTGGAATCCTGCCTATCTCATAGGTAAGTATTTTCTTCTTCTTTTACTTCCTCCAAGTTCCATTCAGATAAAAATAATGTTACCCATCACCGTAAAGAATCACCTCTTTCCTTTTAATAATTTTAACTGATAACAGTTATTTTCTTTACCGAAATACATTAACTTCAGCGAGCCTGAAAACAAAGCTGGAATTAATATTCTTTTAGCATAATCAACATATTAGTAATTATTATTTGTGTCGTACTTACCATCATAGTGGTCTAAGTACACTTTCGTAAATGCTGACAACAATCCCTCTAAGATAGTTTGTAAATATTTTTCATATTGTGTTTCCTTCATTTCCATTCTTGCAATGATATAAATTCTCCCATTTTCTAACTGATCCAGTATTTTGTACACTGAAAATCGGTTAAGCTTATTTGATGTTTCGGCAAGAGACATCTGTTTTTAATAAAAAGAATGATGAAATTAAGGAATAATCAAATTAAACAAAATTTATTCTGAGGAAATATTCATACTAGGAAATAGTGTTGAGAAAGGATGATCACAGTAGAGTAGAGACAGTCTATTGCTATAAAGAGGAGGAGGGGCGATATATAGCGAATGATTATGCTTAACTAACTTCTAAGAATGACACCTGCTGCTAGCTGATCTATTATTCTAGGAAAGACACTTGCAGCTAGCCTCTACCATTGCATGCACTATCACTCCTCAAAATGCCTGTAAGCTGATCTATTATTCTAAGAAAGACAGCTGCAATTAGCTTAAGTAACGTGATATATATTATTTATTGATATCACTAATTGATCTAACATATATGTTTTTACTTTTTTTATACATAAGTTTTACAAGTTATGTTTCCTTTCGTTATGTACTTTAGAGACCAGAACTTGAAAGGATCTGAAAAGGAAACCAATGGCCCTAGTTAACATATCCCTCCACGTATTCCAGAGAGATTTCTAGGTCCCTAGAGAGAGAGATTTCTATGTCCCTAGAGGGATTTCTATGTCGCTAGAGGGATTTCTATGTCGCTAGAGGGATTTCTAGGTCCCTAGAGGGATTTCTAGGTCCCTAGAGGGATTTCTAGGTCCCTAGAGGGATAGATTTCTAGGTCCCTAGAGGGATAGATTTCTAGGTCCCTAGAGGGATTTCAATGTCCCTAGAGGGATTTCTAGGTCCCTAGAGGGATTTCTATGTCCCTAGAGGGATTTCTATGTCCCTAGAGGGATAGATTTCTATGTCCCTAGGGGGATAGATTTCTATGTCCCTAGAGGGATTTCTATGTCGCTAGAGGGATTTCTATGTCGCTTGAGGGATTTCTATGTCGCTAGAGGGATTTCTAGGTCCCTAGAGGGATTTCAATGTCCCTAGAGGGATAGATTTCTATGTCCCTAGAGGGATTTCTATGTCGCTAGAGGGATTTCTATGTCGCTAGAGGGATTTCTAGGTCCCTAGAGGGATTTCTATGTCCCTAGAGGGATAGATTTCTATGTCCCTAGAGGGATTTCTATGTCCCTAGAGGGATTTCTATGTCCCTAGAGGGATTTCAATGTCCCTAGAGGGATTTCTAGGTCCCTAGAGGGATTTCTAGGTCCCTAGAGGGATTTCTAGGTCCCTAGAGGGATAGATTTCTATGTCCCTAGAGGGATTTCTATGTCCCTAGAGGGATTTCTAGGTCCCTAGAGGGATTTCTATGTCCCTAGAGGGATTTCTAGGTCCCTAGAGAGAGAGATTTCTATGTCCCTAGAGGGATTTCTATGTCGCTAGAGGGATTTCTATGTCGCTAGAGGGATTTCTAGGTCCCTAGAGGGATTTCTAGGTCCCTAGAGAGAGAGATTTCTAGGTCCCTAGAGGGATTTCTAGGTCCCTAGAGGGATTTCTAGGTCCCTAGAGGGATTTCTAGGTCCCTAGAGGGATAGATTTCTATGTCCCTAGAGGGATTTCTATGTCACTAGAGAGATTTCTAGGTCCCTAGAGGGATTTCAATGTCCCTAGAAAGATTTCTAGGTCCCTAGAGGGATAGATTTCTAGGTCCCTAGAGGGATAGATTTCTAGGTCCCTAGAGGGATTTCAATGTCCCTAGAGGGATTTCTAGGTCCCTAGAGGGATTTCTATGTCCCTAGAGGGATTTCTATGTCCCTAGAGGGATAGATTTCTATGTCCCTAGGGGGATAGATTTCTATGTCCCTAGAGGGATTTCTATGTCGCTAGAGGGATTTCTATGTCGCTTGAGGGATTTCTATGTCGCTAGAGGGATTTCTAGGTCCCTAGAGGGATTTCTATGTCCCTAGAGGGATAGATTTCTATGTCCCTAGAGGGATTTCTAGGTCCCTAGAGGGATTTCTAGGTCCCTAGAGGGATAGATTTCTATGTCCCTAGAGGGATTTCTATGTCACTAGAGAGATTTCTAGGTCCCTAGAGGGATTTCAATGTCCCTAGAAAGATTTCTAGGTCCCTAGAGGGATAGATTTCTAGGTCCCTAGAGGGATAGATTTCTAGGTCCCTAGAGGGATTTCAATGTCCCTAGAGGGATTTCTAGGTCCCTAGAGGGATTTCTATGTCCCTAGAGGGATTTCTATGTCCCTAGAGGGATAGATTTCTATGTCCCTAGGGGGATAGATTTCTATGTCCCTAGAGGGATTTCTATGTCGCTAGAGGGATTTCTATGTCGCTTGAGGGATTTCTATGTCGCTAGAGGGATTTCTAGGTCCCTAGAGGGATTTCTATGTCCCTAGAGGGATAGATTTCTATGTCCCTAGAGGGATTTCTATGTCGCTAGAGGGATTTCTATGTCGCTAGAGGGATTTCTAGGTCCCTAGAGGGATTTCTATGTCCCTAGAGGGATAGATTTCTATGTCCCTAGAGGGATTTCTATGTCCCTAGAGGGATTTCTATGTCCCTAGAGGGATTTCAATGTCCCTAGAGGGATTTCTAGGTCCCTAGAGGGATTTCTAGGTCCCTAGAGGGATAGATTTCTATGTCCCTAGAGGGATTTCTATGTCCCTAGAGGGATTTCTAGGTCCCTAGAGGGATTTCTATGTCCCTAGAGGGATTTCTAGGTCCCTAGAGAGAGAGATTTCTATGTCCCTAGAGGGATTTCTATGTCGCTAGAGGGATTTCTATGTCGCTAGAGGGATTTCTAGGTCCCTAGAGGGATTTCTAGGTCCCTAGAGAGAGAGATTTCTAGGTCCCTAGAGGGATTTCTAGGTCCCTAGAGGGATTTCTATGTCCCTAGAGGGATTTTTAGGTCCCTAGAGAGAGAGATTTCTATGTCCCTAGAGGGATTTCTATGTCGCTAGAGGGATTTCTATGTCGCTAGAGGGATTTCTAGGTCCCTAGAGGGATAGATTTCTAGGTCCCTAGAGGGATTTCTATGTCGCTAGAGGGATTTCTATGTCCCTAGAGGGATTTCTAGGTCCCTAGAGGGATTTCTAGGTCCCTAGAGGGATTTCTAGGTCCCTAGAGGGATAGATTTCTATGTCCCTAGAGGGATTTCTATGTCCCTAGAGGGATTTCTAGGTCCCTAGAGGGATTTCTATGTCCCTAGAGGGATTTCTCGGTCCCTAGAGAGAGAGATTTCTATGTCCCTAGAGGGATTTCTATGTCGCTAGAGGGATTTCTATGTCGCTAGAGGGATTTCTAGGTCCCTAGAGGGATTTCTAGGTCCCTAGAGAGAGAGATTTCTAGGTCCCTAGAGGGATTTCTAGGTCCCTAGAGGGATTTCTATGTCCCTAGAGGGATTTTTAGGTCCCTAGAGAGAGAGATTTCTATGTCCCTAGAGGGATTTCTATGTCGCTAGAGGGATTTCTATGTCGCTAGAGGGATTTCTATGTCGCTAGAGGGATTTCTAGGTCCCTAGAGGGATAGATTTCTAGGTCCCTAGAGGGATTTCTAGGTCCCTAGAGGGATTTCTAGGTCCCTAGAGAGATTTCTAGGTCCCTAGAGGGATTTCAATGTCCCTAGAAGGATTTCTAGGTCCCTAGAGGGATAGATTTCTAGGTCCCTAGAGGGATTTCTAGGTCCCTAGAGGGATAGATTTATATGTCCCTAGAGGGATTTCTATGTCCCTAGAGGGATTTCTATGTCCCTAGAGGGATTTCTATGTCCCTAGAGAGATTTCTAGGTCCCTAGAGGGATAGATTTCTAGGTCCCTAGAGGGATTTCAATGTCCCTAGAGGGATTTCTAGGTCCCTAGAGGGATTTCTAGGTCCCTAGAGAGATTTCTAGGTCCCTAGAGGGATTTCAATGTCCCTAGAAGGATTTCTAGGTCCCTAGAGGGATAGATTTCTAGGTCCCTAGAGGGATTTCAATGTCCCTAGAAGGATTTCTAGGTCCCTAGAGGGATTTTTATGTCGCTAGAGGGATTTCTATGTCGCTAGAGGGATTTCTAGGTCCCTAGAGGGATTTCAATGTCCCTAGAAGGATTTCTAGGTCCCTAGAGGGATAGATTTCTAGGTCCCTAGAGGGATTTCTAGGTCCCTAGAGAGAGAGATTTCTATGTCCCTAGAGGGATTTCTATGTCGCTAGAGGGATTTCTATGTCGCTAGAGGGATTTCTAGGTCCCTAGAGGGATTTCTAGGTCCCTAGAGGGATTTCTAGGTCCCAACAGAGAGAGATTTCTAGGTCCCTAGAGGGATTTCTAGGTCCCTAGAGAGAGAGATTTCTATGTCCCTAGAGGGATTTCTATGTCGCTAGAGGGATTTCTATGTCGCTAGAGGGATTTCTAGGTCCCTAGAGGGATTTCTAGGTCCCTAGAGGGATTTCTAGGTCCCAACAGAGAGAGATTTCTATGTCCCTAGAGGGATTTCTATGTCGCTAGAGGGATTTCTATGTCGCTAGAGGGATTTCTAGGTCCCTAGAGGGATTTCTATGTCCCTAGAGGGATAGATTTCTATGTCCCTAGAGGGATTTCTATGTCCCTAGAGGGATAGATTTCTATGTCCCTAGAGGGATTTCTATGTCCCTAGAGGGATTTCTAGGTCCCTAGAGGGATTTCTATGTCCCTAGAGGGATTTCTAGGTCCCTAGAGAGAGAGATTTCTATGTCCCTAGAGGGATTTCTATGTCGCTAGAGGGATTTCTATGTCGCTAGAGGGATTTCTAGGTCCCTAGAGGGATTTCTAGGTCCCTAGAGAGAGAGATTTCTATGTCCCTAGAGGGATTTCTAGGTCCGTAGAGGGATTTCTATGTCCCTAGAGGGATTTCTAGGTCCCTAGAGAGAGAGATTTCTATGTCCCTAGAGGGATTTCTATGTCCCTAGAGGGATTTCTAGGTATAATTAGGAATAATTAATTATGTTTCTTTTTATATAAATTTTTAATATAATTTTTGCTTTACTAAGATTAACAAGTTTCAACTTTGTTGCAGCTTATTCTGTTATTGAAGCGTGCGAGTCTGGGTCTATGTTTGATGGATATATTGATCATTTGAAAAATGGTAACATTTCTTTCGTTATATTTTTTTCATTAATTAGAAAAACTGGTTAAGTTGGCTCGATTCGCTTAGAAATTTGGGTACTTGAGTATATAACGCACGGCACTAGCAGGCCAATGTTCTGCGCATGCCCCAGCGGTTACATTTTATAACAGTTACGTTTCTACCAGTTACCTTGGATAACCTTTTAAAATATTTTGATTTGAATCTGAGATCGCCTCCCTTCGGATATTTTGAAGAGAAAAGATTTGCCTAGATAGATTTCTATGTCCCTAGAGGGATTTCTATGTCCCTAGAGGGATTTCTAGGTCCCTAGAGAGAGAGATTTCTATGTCCCTAGAGGGATTTCTATGTCGCTAGAGGGATTTCTATGTCGCTAGAGGGATTTCTAGGTCCCTAGAGGGATTTCAATGTCCCTAGAGGGATTTCTAGGTCCCTAGAGGGATTTCTAGGTCCCTAGAGGGATTTCTAGGTCCCTAGAGGGATTTCTAGGTCCCTAAAGGGATTTCTATGTCCCTAGAGGGATAGATTTATATGTCCCTAGAGGGATTTCTATGTCCCTAGAGGGATTTCTATGTCCCTAGAGGGATTTCTATGTCCCTAGAGGGATTTTTAGGTCCCTAGAGAGAGAGATTTCTATGTCCCTAGAGGGATTTCTATGTCGCTAGAGGGATTTCTATGTCGCTAGAGGGATTTCTAGGTCCCTAGAGGGATAGATTTCTAGGTCCCTAGAGGGAAATCTATGTCGCTAGAGGGATTTCTATGTCGCTAGAGGGATTTCTAGGTCCCTAGAGGGATTTCTATGTCCCTAGAGGGATAGATTTCTATGTCCCTAGAGGGATTTCTATGTCCCTAGAGGGATTTCTAGGTCCCTAGAGGGATTTCTATGTCCCTAGAGGGATTTTTAGGTCCCTAGAGAGAGAGATTTCTATGTCCCTAGAGGGATTTCTATGTCGCTAGAGGGATTTCTATGTCGCTAGAGGGATTTCTAGGTCCCTAGAGGGATAGATTTCTAGGTCCCTAGAGGGATTTCTATGTCGCTAGAGGGATTTCTATGTCGCTAGAGGGATTTCTAGGTCCCTAGAGGGATTTCTATGTCCCTAGAGGGATAGATTTCTATGTCCCTAGAGGGATTTCTATGTCCTTAGAGGGATTTCTATGTCCCTAGAGGGATTTCTATGTCCCTAGAGGGATTTCTAGGTCCTTAGAGGGATTTCTATGTCCCTAGAGGGATTTCTATGTCCCTAGAGGGATTTCTAGGTCCCTAGAGAGAGAGATTTCTATGTCCCTAGAGGGATTTCTATGTCGCTAGAGGGATTTCTATGTCGCTAGAGGGATTTCTAGGTCCCTAGAGGGATTTCAATGTCCCTAGAGGGATTTCTAGGTCCCTAGAGGGATTTCTAGGTCCCTAGAGGGATTTCTAGGTCCCTAGAGGGATAGATTTATATGTCCCTAGAGGGATTTCTATGTCCCTAGAGGGATTTCTATGTCCCTAGAGGGATTTCTATGTCCCTAGAGGGATTTCTATGTCCCTAGAGGGATTTCTATGTCCCTAGAGAGATTTCTAGGTCCCTAGAGGGATAGATTTCTAGGTCCCTAGAGGGATTTCAATGTCCCTAGAGGGATTTCTAGGTCCCTAGAGGGATTTCTAGGTCCCTAGAGGTATTTCTAGGTCCCTAGAGGGATAGATTTCTATGTCCCTAGAGGGATTTCTATGTCACTAGAGAGATTTCTAGGTCCCTAGAGGGATTTCAATGTCCCTAGAGGGATTTCTATGTCGCTAGAGGGATTTCTATGTCGCTAGAGGGATTTCTAGGTCCCTAGAGGGATTTCTAGGTCCCTAGAGAGAGAGATTTCTAGGTCCCTAGAGGGATTTCTAGGTCCCTAGAGGGATTTCTATGTCCCTAGAGGGATTTTTAGGTCCCTAGAGAGAGAGATTTCTATGTCCCTAGAGGGATTTCTATGTCGCTAGAGGGATTTCTATGTCGCTAGAGGGATTTCTAGGTCCCTAGAGGGATAGATTTCTAGGTCCCTAGAGGGATTTCTATGTCGCTAGAGGGATTTCTATGTCCCTAGAGGGATTTCTATGTCCCTAGAGGGATTTCTATGTCCCTAGAGGGATTTCTAGGTCCCTAGAGAGAGAGATTTCTATGTCCCTAGAGGGACTTTTATGTCGCTAGAGGGATTTCTATGTCGCTAGAGGGATTTCTAGGTCCCTAGAGGGATTTCAATGTCCCTAGAGGGATTTCTAGGTCCCTAGAGGGATTTCTAGGTCCCTAGAGGGATAGATTTATATGTCCCTAGAGGGATTTCTATGTCCCTAGAGGGATTTCTATGTCCCTAGAGGGATTTCTATGTCCCTAGAGAGATTTCTAGGTCCCTAGAGGGATAGATTTCTAGGTCCCTAGAGGGATTTCAATGTCCCTAGAGGGATTTCTAGGTCCCTAGAGGGATTTCTAGGTCCCTAGAGAGATTTCTAGGTCCCTAGAGGGATTTCAATGTCCCTAGAAGGATTTCTAGGTCCCTAGAGGGATAGATTTCTAGGTCCCTAGAGGGATTTCAATGTCCCTAGAAGGATTTCTAGGTCCCTAGAGGGATTTTTATGTCGCTAGAGGGATTTCTATGTCGCTAGAGGGATTTCTAGGTCCCTAGAGGGATTTCAATGTCCCTAGAGGGATAGATTTCTAGGTCCCTAGAGGGATTTCTATGTCGCTAGAGGGATTTCTATGTCCCTAGAGGGATTTCTATGTCCCTAGAGGGATTTCTATGTCCCTAGAGGGATTTCTAGGTCCCTAGAGAGAGAGATTTCTATGTCCCTAGAGGGACTTTTATGTCGCTAGAGGGATTTCTATGTCGCTAGAGGGATTTCTAGGTCCCTAGAGGGATTTCAATGTCCCTAGAGGGATTTCTAGGTCCCTAGAGGGATTTCTAGGTCCCTAGAGGGATAGATTTATATGTCCCTAGAGGGATTTCTATGTCCCTAGAGGGATTTCTATGTCCCTAGAGGGATTTCTATGTCCCTAGAGAGATTTCTAGGTCCCTAGAGGGATAGATTTCTAGGTCCCTAGAGGGATTTCAATGTCCCTAGAGGGATTTCTAGGTCCCTAGAGGGATTTCTAGGTCCCTAGAGAGATTTCTAGGTCCCTAGAGGGATTTCAATGTCCCTAGAAGGATTTCTAGGTCCCTAGAGGGATAGATTTCTAGGTCCCTAGAGGGATTTCAATGTCCCTAGAAGGATTTCTAGGTCCCTAGAGGGATTTTTATGTCGCTAGAGGGATTTCTATGTCGCTAGAGGGATTTCTAGGTCCCTAGAGGGATTTCAATGTCCCTAGAGGGATTTCTAGGTCCCTAGAGGGATTTCTAGGTCCCTATAGGGATTTCTAGGTCCCTAGAGGGATTTCTAGGTCCCTAGAGGGATAGATTTATATGTCCCTAGAGGGATTTCTATGTCCCTAGAGGGATTTCTATGTCCCTAGAGGGATTTCTATGTCCCTAGAGGGATTTCTATGTCCCTAGAGGGATTTCTATGTCCCTAGAGAGATTTCTAGGTCCCTAGAGGGATAGATTTCTAGGTCCCTAGAGGGATTTCAATGTCCCTAGAAGGATTTCTAGGTCCCTAGAGGGATTTCTAGGTCCCTAGAGGGATTTCTAGGTCCCTAGAGGGATAGATTTCTATGTCCCTAGAGGGATTTCTATGTCACTAGAGAGATTTCTAGGTCCCTAGAGGGATTTCAATGTCCCTAGAAGGATTTCTAGGTCCCTAGAGGGATAGATTTCTAGGTCCCTAGAGGGATTTCTAGGTCCCTAGAGAGAGAGATTTCTATGTCCCTAGAGGGATTTCTATGTCGCTAGAGGGATTTCTATGTCGCTAGAGGGATTTCTAGGTCCCTAGAGGGATTTCTAGGTCCCTAGAGGGATTTCTAGGTCCCAACAGAGAGAGATTTCTATGTCCCTAGAGGGATTTCTATGTCGCTAGAGGGATTTCAATGTCCCTAGAAGGATTTCTAGGTCCCTAGAGGGATAGATTTCTAGGTCCCTAGAGGGACTTTTATGTCCCTAGAGGGATTTCTAGGTCCCTATAGGGATTTCTAGGTCCCTAGAGGGATTTCTAGGTCCCTAGAGGGATAGATTTATATGTCCCTAGAGGGATTTCTATGTCCCTAGAGGGATTTCTATGTCCCTAGAGGGATTTCTATGTCCCTAGAGGGATTTCTATGTCCCTAGAGGGATTTCTATGTCCCTAGAGAGATTTCTAGGTCCCTAGAGGGATAGATTTCTAGGTCCCTAGAGGGATTTCAATGTCCCTAGAAGGATTTCTAGGTCCCTAGAGGGATTTCTAGGTCCCTAGAGGGATTTCTAGGTCCCTAGAGGGATAGATTTCTATGTCCCTAGAGGGATTTCTATGTCACTAGAGAGATTTCTAGGTCCCTAGAGGGATTTCAATGTCCCTAGAAGGATTTCTAGGTCCCTAGAGGGATAGATTTCTAGGTCCCTAGAGGGATTTCTAGGTCCCTAGAGAGAGAGATTTCTATGTCCCTAGAGGGATTTCTATGTCGCTAGAGGGATTTCTATGTCGCTAGAGGGATTTCTAGGTCCCTAGAGGGATTTCTAGGTCCCTAGAGGGATTTCTAGGTCCCAACAGAGAGAGATTTCTATGTCCCTAGAGGGATTTCTATGTCGCTAGAGGGATTTCAATGTCCCTAGAAGGATTTCTAGGTCCCTAGAGGGATAGATTTCTAGGTCCCTAGAGGGATTTCTAGGTCCCTAGAGGGATAGATTTATATGTCCCTAGAGGGATTTCTATGTCCCTAGAGGGATTTCTATGTCCCTAGAGGGATTTCTATGTCCCTAGAGAGATTTCTAGGTCCCTAGAGGGATAGATTTCTAGGTCCCTAGAGGGATTTCAATGTCCCTAGAGGGATTTCTAGGTCCCTAGAGGGATTTCTAGGTCCCTAGAGAGATTTCTAGGTCCCTAGAGGGATTTCAATGTCCCTAGAAGGATTTCTAGGTCCCTAGAGGGATAGATTTCTAGGTCCCTAGAGGGATTTCAATGTCCCTAGAAGGATTTCTAGGTCCCTAGAGGGATTTTTATGTCGCTAGAGGGATTTCTATGTCGCTAGAGGGATTTCTAGGTCCCTAGAGGGATTTCAATGTCCCTAGAAGGATTTCTAGGTCCCTAGAGGGATAGATTTCTAGGTCCCTAGAGGGATTTCTAGGTCCCTAGAGAGAGAGATTTCTATGTCCCTAGAGGGATTTCTATGTCGCTAGAGGGATTTCTATGTCGCTAGAGGGATTTCTAGGTCCCTAGAGGGATTTCTAGGTCCCTAGAGGGATTTCTAGGTCCCAACAGAGAGAGATTTCTATGTCCCTAGAGGGATTTCTATGTCGCTAGAGGGATTTCTATGTCGCTAGAGGGATTTCTAGGTCCCTAGAGGGATTTCTATGTCCCTAGAGGGATAGATTTCTATGTCCCTAGAGGGATTTCTATGTCCCTAGAGGGATAGATTTCTATGTCCCTAGAGGGATTTCTATGTCCCTAGAGGGATTTCTAGGTCCCTAGAGGGATTTCTATGTCCCTAGAGGGATTTCTAGGTCCCTAGAGAGAGAGATTTCTATGTCCCTAGAGGGATTTCTATGTCGCTAGAGGGATTTCTATGTCGCTAGAGGGATTTCTAGGTCCCTAGAGGGATTTCTAGGTCCCTAGAGAGAGAGATTTCTATGTCCCTAGAGGGATTTCTAGGTCCCTAGAGGGATTTCTATGTCCCTAGAGGGATTTCTAGGTCCCTAGAGAGAGAGATTTCTATGTCCCTAGAGGGATTTCTATGTCCCTAGAGGGATTTCTAGGTATAATTAGGAATAATTAATTATGTTTCTTTTTATATAAATTTTTAATATAATTTTTGCTTTACTAAGATTAACAAGTTTCAACTTTGTTGCAGCTTATTCTGTTATTGAAGCGTGCGAGTCTGGGTCTATGTTTGATGGATATATTGATCATTTGAAAAATGGTAACATTTCTTTCGTTATATTTTTTTCATTAATTAGAAAAACTGGTTAAGTTGGCTCGATTCGCTTAGAAATTTGGGTACTTGAGTATATAACGCACGGCACTAGCAGGCCAATGTTCTGCGCATGCCCCAGCGGTTACATTTTATAACAGTTACGTTTCTACCAGTTACCTTGGATAACTTTTTAAAATATTTTGATTTGAATCTGAGATCGCCTCCCTTCGGATATTTTGAAGAGAAAAGATTTGCCTAGATAGATTTCTATGTCCCTAGAGGGATTTCTATGTCCCTAGAGGGATTTCTAGGTCCCTAGAGAGAGAGATTTCTATGTCCCTAGAGGGATTTCTATGTCGCTAGAGGGATTTCTATGTCGCTAGAGGGATTTCTAGGTCCCTAGAGGGATTTCAATGTCCCTAGAGGGATTTCTAGGTCCCTAGAGGGATTTCTAGGTCCCTAGAGGGATTTCTAGGTCCCTAGAGGGATTTCTAGGTCCCTAGAGGGATTTCTATGTCCCTAGAGGGATAGATTTATATGTCCCTAGAGGGATTTCTATGTCCCTAGAGGGATTTCTATGTCCCTAGAGGGATTTCTATGTCCCTAGAGGGATTTTTAGGTCCCTAGAGAGAGAGATTTCTATGTCCCTAGAGGGATTTCTATGTCGCTAGAGGGATTTCTATGTCGCTAGAGGGATTTCTAGGTCCCTAGAGGGATAGATTTCTAGGTCCCTAGAGGGAAATCTATGTCGCTAGAGGGATTTCTATGTCGCTAGAGGGATTTCTAGGTCCCTAGAGGGATTTCTATGTCCCTAGAGGGATAGATTTCTATGTCCCTAGAGGGATTTCTATGTCCCTAGAGGGATTTCTAGGTCCCTAGAGGGATTTCTATGTCCCTAGAGGGATTTTTAGGTCCCTAGAGAGAGAGATTTCTATGTCCCTAGAGGGATTTCTATGTCGCTAGAGGGATTTCTATGTCGCTAGAGGGATTTCTAGGTCCCTAGAGGGATAGATTTCTAGGTCCCTAGAGGGATTTCTATGTCGCTAGAGGGATTTCTATGTCGCTAGAGGGATTTCTAGGTCCCTAGAGGGATTTCTATGTCCCTAGAGGGATAGATTTCTATGTCCCTAGAGGGATTTCTATGTCCTTAGAGGGATTTCTATGTCCCTAGAGGGATTTCTATGTCCCTAGAGGGATTTCTAGGTCCTTAGAGGGATTTCTATGTCCCTAGAGGGATTTCTATGTCCCTAGAGGGATTTCTAGGTCCCTAGAGAGAGAGATTTCTATGTCCCTAGAGGGATTTCTATGTCGCTAGAGGGATTTCTATGTCGCTAGAGGGATTTCTAGGTCCCTAGAGGGATTTCAATGTCCCTAGAGGGATTTCTAGGTCCCTAGAGGGATTTCTAGGTCCCTAGAGGGATTTCTAGGTCCCTAGAGGGATTTCTAGGTCCCTAGAGGGATAGATTTATATGTCCCTAGAGGGATTTCTATGTCCCTAGAGGGATTTCTATGTCCCTAGAGGGATTTCTATGTCCCTAGAGGGATTTCTATGTCCCTAGAGGGATTTCTATGTCCCTAGAGAGATTTCTAGGTCCCTAGAGGGATAGATTTCTAGGTCCCTAGAGGGATTTCAATGTCCCTAGAGGGATTTCTAGGTCCCTAGAGGGATTTCTAGGTCCCTAGAGGGATTTCTAGGTCCCTAGAGGGATAGATTTCTATGTCCCTAGAGGGATTTCTATGTCACTAGAGAGATTTCTAGGTCCCTAGAGGGATTTCAATGTCCCTAGAGGGATTTCTATGTCGCTAGAGGGATTTCTATGTCGCTAGAGGGATTTCTAGGTCCCTAGAGGGATTTCTAGGTCCCTAGAGAGAGAGATTTCTAGGTCCCTAGAGGGATTTCTAGGTCCCTAGAGGGATTTCTATGTCCCTAGAGGGATTTTTAGGTCCCTAGAGAGAGAGATTTCTATGTCCCTAGAGGGATTTCTATGTCGCTAGAGGGATTTCTATGTCGCTAGAGGGATTTCTAGGTCCCTAGAGGGATAGATTTCTAGGTCCCTAGAGGGATTTCTATGTCGCTAGAGGGATTTCTATGTCCCTAGAGGGATTTCTATGTCCCTAGAGGGATTTCTATGTCCCTAGAGGGATTTCTAGGTCCCTAGAGAGAGAGATTTCTATGTCCCTAGAGGGACTTTTATGTCGCTAGAGGGATTTCTATGTCGCTAGAGGGATTTCTAGGTCCCTAGAGGGATTTCAATGTCCCTAGAGGGATTTCTAGGTCCCTAGAGGGATTTCTAGGTCCCTAGAGGGATAGATTTATATGTCCCTAGAGGGATTTCTATGTCCCTAGAGGGATTTCTATGTCCCTAGAGGGATTTCTATGTCCCTAGAGAGATTTCTAGGTCCCTAGAGGGATAGATTTCTAGGTCCCTAGAGGGATTTCAATGTCCCTAGAGGGATTTCTAGGTCCCTAGAGGGATTTCTAGGTCCCTAGAGAGATTTCTAGGTCCCTAGAGGGATTTCAATGTCCCTAGAAGGATTTCTAGGTCCCTAGAGGGATAGATTTCTAGGTCCCTAGAGGGATTTCAATGTCCCTAGAAGGATTTCTAGGTCCCTAGAGGGATTTTTATGTCGCTAGAGGGATTTCTATGTCGCTAGAGGGATTTCTAGGTCCCTAGAGGGATTTCAATGTCCCTAGAGGGATTTCTAGGTCCCTAGAGGGATTTCTAGGTCCCTATAGGGATTTCTAGGTCCCTAGAGGGATTTCTAGGTCCCTAGAGGGATAGATTTATATGTCCCTAGAGGGATTTCTATGTCCCTAGAGGGATTTCTATGTCCCTAGAGGGATTTCTATGTCCCTAGAGGGATTTCTATGTCCCTAGAGGGATTTCTATGTCCCTAGAGAGATTTCTAGGTCCCTAGAGGGATAGATTTCTAGGTCCCTAGAGGGATTTCAATGTCCCTAGAAGGATTTCTAGGTCCCTAGAGGGATTTCTAGGTCCCTAGAGGGATTTCTAGGTCCCTAGAGGGATAGATTTCTATGTCCCTAGAGGGATTTCTATGTCACTAGAGAGATTTCTAGGTCCCTAGAGGGATTTCAATGTCCCTAGAAGGATTTCTAGGTCCCTAGAGGGATAGATTTCTAGGTCCCTAGAGGGATTTCTAGGTCCCTAGAGAGAGAGATTTCTATGTCCCTAGAGGGATTTCTATGTCGCTAGAGGGATTTCTATGTCGCTAGAGGGATTTCTAGGTCCCTAGAGGGATTTCTAGGTCCCTAGAGGGATTTCTAGGTCCCAACAGAGAGAGATTTCTATGTCCCTAGAGGGATTTCTATGTCGCTAGAGGGATTTCTATGTCGCTAGAGGGATTTCTAGGTCCCTAGAGGGATTTCTATGTCCCTAGAGGGATAGATTTCTATGTCCCTAGAGGGATTTCTATGTCCCTAGAGGGATAGATTTCTATGTCCCTAGAGGGATTTCTATGTCCCTAGAGGGATTTCTAGGTCCCTAGAGGGATTTCTATGTCCCTAGAGGGATTTCTAGGTCCCTAGAGAGAGAGATTTCTATGTCCCTAGAGGGATTTCTATGTCGCTAGAGGGATTTCTATGTCGCTAGAGGGATTTCTAGGTCCCTAGAGGGATTTCTAGGTCCCTAGAGAGAGAGATTTCTATGTCCCTAGAGGGATTTCTAGGTCCCTAGAGGGATTTCTATGTCCCTAGAGGGATTTCTAGGTCCCTAGAGAGAGAGATTTCTATGTCCCTAGAGGGATTTCTATGTCCCTAGAGGGATTTCTAGGTATAATTAGGAATAATTAATTATGTTTCTTTTTATATAAATTTTTAATATAATTTTTGCTTTACTAAGATTAACAAGTTTCAACTTTGTTGCAGCTTATTCTGTTATTGAAGCGTGCGAGTCTGGGTCTATGTTTGATGGATATATTGATCATTTGAAAAATGGTAACATTTCTTTCGTTATATTTTTTTCATTAATTAGAAAAACTGGTTAAGTTGGCTCGATTCGCTTAGAAATTTGGGTACTTGAGTATATAACGCACGGCACTAGCAGGCCAATGTTCTGCGCATGCCCCAGCGGTTACATTTTATAACAGTTACGTTTCTACCAGTTACCTTGGATAACCTTTTAAAATATTTTGATTTGAATCTGAGATCGCCTCCCTTCGGATATTTTGAAGAGAAAAGATTTGCCTAGATAGATTTCTATGTCCCTAGAGGGATTTCTATGTCCCTAGAGGGATTTCTAGGTCCCTAGAGAGAGAGATTTCTATGTCCCTAGAGGGATTTCTATGTCGCTAGAGGGATTTCTATGTCGCTAGAGGGATTTCTAGGTCCCTAGAGGGATTTCAATGTCCCTAGAGGGATTTCTAGGTCCCTAGAGGGATTTCTAGGTCCCTAGAGGGATTTCTAGGTCCCTAGAGGGATTTCTATGTCCCTAGATGGATAGATTTATATGTCCCTAGAGGGATAGATTTATATGTCCCTAGAGGGATTTCTATGTCCCTAGAGGGATTTCTATGTCCCTAGAGGGATTTTTAGGTCCCTAGAGAGAGAGATTTCTATGTCCCTAGAGGGATTTCTATGTCGCTAGAGGGATTTCTATGTCGCTAGAGGGATTTCTATGTCGCTAGAGGGATTTCTAGGTCCCTAGAGGGATAGATTTCTAGGTCCCTAGAGGGATTTCTATGTCGCTAGAGGGATTTCTATGTCGCTAGAGGGATTTCTAGGTCCCTAGAGGGATTTCTATGTCCCTAGAGGGATAGATTTCTATGTCCCTAGAGGGATTTCTATGTCCCTAGAGGGATTTCTAGGTCCCTAGAGGGATTTCTATGTCCCTAGAGGGATTTTTAGGTCCCTAGAGAGAGAGATTTCTATGTCCCTAGAGGGATTTCTATGTCGCTAGAGGGATTTCTATGTCGCTAGAGGGATTTCTAGGTCCCTAGAGGGATAGATTTCTAGGTCCCTAGAGGGATTTCAATGTCCCTAGAGGGATTTATAGGGATTCTAGAGCGTGTTACAGGGTTTTGAGAGGGATATCTAGGTCCGTAGAGGGATTTCTAGGTCCCTAGAGAGAGAGATTTCTATGTCCCTAGAGGGATTTCTATGTCCCTAGAGGGATTTCTAGGTATAATTAGGAATAATTAATTATGTTTCTTTTTATATAAATTTTTAATATAATTTTTGCTTTACTAAGATTAACAAGTTTCAACTTTGTTGCAGCTTATTCTGTTATTGAAGCGTGCGAGTCTGGGTCTATGTTTGATGGATATATTGATCATTTGAAAAATGGTAACATTTCTTTCGTTGTATTTTTTTCATTAATTAGAAAAACTGGTTAAGTTGGCTCGATTCGCTTAGAAATTTGGGTACTTGAGTATATAACGCACGGCACTAGCAGGCCAATGTTCTGCGCATGCCCCAGCGGTTACATTTTATAACAGTTACGTTTCTACCAGTTACCTTGGATAACCTTTTAAAATATTTTGATTTGAATCTGAGATCGCCTCCCTTCGGATATTTTGAAGAGAAAAGATTTGCCTAGAGGGATTTCTATGTCGCTAGAGGGATTTCTAGGTCCCTAGAGGGATTTCAATGTCCCTAGAGGGATTTCTAGGTCCCTAGAGGGATTTCTAGGTCCCTAGAGGGATTTCTAGGTCCCTAGAGGGATTTCTATGTCCCTAGAGGGATAGATTTATATGTCCCTAGAGGGATTTCTATGTCCCTAGAGGGATTTCTATGTCCCTAGAGGGATTTCTATGTCCCTAGAGGGATTTCTATGTCCCTAGAGGGATTTCTATGTCCCTAGAGAGATTTCTAGGTCCCTAGAGGGATAGATTTCTAGGTCCCTAGAGGGATTTCAATGTCCCTAGAGGGATTTCTAGGTCCCTAGAGGGATTTCTAGGTCCCTAGAGGGATTTCTAGGTCCCTAGAGGGATAGATTTCTATGTCCCTAGAGGGATTTCTATGTCACTAGAGAGATTTCTAGGTCCCTAGAGGGATTTCAATGTCCCTAGAGGGATTTCTAGGTCCCTAGAGGGATAGATTTCTAGGTCCCTAGAGGGATTTCTAGGTCCCTAGAGAGAGAGATTTCTATGTCCCTAGAGGGATTTCTATGTCGCTAGAGGGATTTCTATGTCGCTAGAGGGATTTCTAGGTCCCTAGAGGGATTTCTAGGTCCCTAGAGGGATTTCTAGGTCCCTAGAGGGATTTCTAGGTCCCTAGAGAGAGAGATTTCTATGTCCCTAGAGGGATTTCTATGTCGCTAGAGGGATTTCTATGTCGCTAGAGGGATTTCTAGGTCCCTAGAGGGATTTCTATGTCCCTAGAGGGATAGATTTCTATGTCCCTAGAGGGATTTCTATGTCCCTAGAGGGATTTCTAGGTCCCTAGAGAGAGCGATATATAGCGAATGATTATGCTTAACTAACTTCTAAGAATGACACCTGCTGCTAGCTGATCTATTATTCTAGGAAAGACACTTGCAGCTAGCCTCTACCATTGCATGCACTATCACTCCTCAAAATACCTGTAAGCTGATCTATTATTCTAAGAAAGACAGCTGCAATTAGCTTAAGTAACGTGATATATATTATTTATTGATATCACTAATTGATCTAACATATATGTTTTTACTTTTTTTATACATAAGTTTTACAAGTTATGTTTCCTTTCGTTATGTACTTTAGAGATCAGAACTCGAAAGGATCTGAAAAGGAAACCAATGGCCCTAGTTAACATATCCCTCCACGTATTCCAGGGTGAATTTGTTCATTTTTTTTTATATCTTCCCTTGAACTATTGGTCATTAGTTTGGTCTTGTTATAATTTGGGTATAGACCAATTTCTTCGCAGAGTTATAGTAGCTGTCATTTGCCTATAATATATATTAAGTGGCTGTGGTAAAACTAAATCCCTTCTGTAAAATCCTTATCAACATATAAAAAAAAAAAAAATTATAAATACCGAAACAATTAACGGAGGTTCGAATATTTAAATAAGTAATGGCTCCCGGTTACGTCACAAGTTCATTAGCAGACTTGGGCTGTGTCTTGTGGTGTTGTGTATTGGGGCGTTGTGTGTTGAGGGGTTGTGTATTGAGATGTGGCGTTTTGCATTGAGATGTTGCTTGTTGTGGTGTTGTGTATTGAGATGTTGTGTGTTGTGGTGTTTTCTGTTCAAATATTGTGATAGTAAATGTAGCCTGTGGTTGTAGTAAGAGAGTACTTCTAGTCATCTTTACTAACATTTTCTTTCTTACTCTATTAATTTCATCAATCTTGATTTATTAATATTATTACAAATCGATCTTCCCTATCAGCCTCTGAATATTTAATTCACTAAGTGATTCTTAGTGAGTTTCTCTCTACGTAAATCTCTATATTTCAACTTGCACCAATCCCCTGGAGCATACCCCACCCGGAGATCCGTACTGGGGAATAGTTTACCTTCGGATAACGAGCGTTTTACCTTAGAAAGATCCTTGACTATTAGAGATATTGTTTAAGTGAAACGTAATGTTAGTAGGGCGTTCCAACCTACGTAACATCCCTCAAGCAAGTCTGGGGGGTCGCTCACATTGTTGGTGAGTGAGTCCATATCGGACTTAGCCGGGGTGAACTTGCAACGAATTTCAACCTACAACCCCAGATCTACCACCCATGGGCCGCCTCCCCTACGAGCTGACGAGATGCACCCGGGGCGTGTTGTTCAAAATATTCCTAATACTATTCATTCAAAATTTTTTAAACGGATAACAATAAAATAAAAATTAGTCTGTTGTTATGATACTTGAGTGTAATTTGATAAAAGAAAAAACGAAATTTTTTTCATTCGTCAACTTGGTTTTCGAAGGAATAGCCATTTTAAAACAAGAGATGGACTATTAGTGAATTTTGGGAAATATCAAAGAATCCTAATCGCCAAAAGTCTTTTAGAGTTTTTAGCATTGCAGAAGAACATACAACTCCACTACCACGAATCACGTGAGTAAAAAAAAGAGTAAAGTGGTTTATAGGGCTACACTGATTGCATTAGCAGGCAGCCATTCCTGCTACTGGATTCAGTGAAGCGAACCATCCACTATAAAAAATGGGTAACGAAACCACAGGCAGAACCTCGTGGGTGGTTTGGAATCCTGCCTATCTCATAGGTAAGTATTTTCTTCTTCTTTTACTTCCTCCAAGTTCCATTCAGATAAAAATAATGTTACCCATCACCGTAAAGAATCACCTCTTTCCTTTTAATAATTTTAACTGATAACAGTTATTTTCTTTACCGAAATACATTAACTTCAGCGAGCCTGAAAACAAAGCTGGAATTAATATTCTTTTAGCATAATCAACATATTAGTAATTATTATTTGTGTCGTACTTACCATCATAGTGGTCTAAGTACACTTTCGTAAATGCTGACAACAATCCCTCTAAGATAGTTTGTAAATATTTTTCATATTGTGTTTCCTTCATTTCCATTCTTGCAATGATATAAATTCTCCCATTTTCTAACTGATCCAGTATTTTGTACACTGAAAATCGGTTAAGCTTATTTGATGTTTCGGCAAGAGACATCTGTTTTTAATAAAAAGAATGATGAAATTAAGGAATAATCAAATTAAACAAAATTTATTCTGAGGAAATATTCATACTAGGAAATAGTGTTGAGAAAGGATGATCACAGTAGAGTAGAGGCAGTCTATTGCTATAAAGAGGAGGAGGGGCGATATATAGCGAATGATTATGCTTAACTAACTTCTAAGAATGACACCTGCTGCTAGCTGATCTATTATTCTAGGAAAGACACTTGCAGCTAGCCTCTACCATTGCATGCACTATCACTCCTCAAAATGCCTGTAAGCTGATCTATTATTCTAAGAAAGACAGCTGCAATTAGCTTAAGTAACGTGATATATATTATTTATTGATATCACTAATTGATCTAACATATATGTTTTTACTTTTTTTATACATAAGTTTTACAAGTTATGTTTCCTTTCGTTATGTACTTTAGAGACCAGAACTTGAAAGGATCTGAAAAGGAAACCAATGGCCCAAGTTAACATATCCCTCCACGTATTCCAGGGTGAATTTGTTCATTTTTTTTTATATCTTCCCTTGAACTATTGGTCATTAGTTTGGTCTTGTTATAATTTGGGTATAGACCAATTTCTTCGCAGAGTTATAGTAGCTGTCATTTGCCTATAATATATATTAAGTGGCTGTGGTAAAACTAAATCCCTTCTGTAAAATCCTTATCAACATATAAAAAAAAAAAAAAATTATAAATACCGAAACAATTAACGGAGGTTCGAATATTTAAATAAGTAATGGCTCCCGGTTACGTCACAAGTTCATTAGCAGACTTGGGCTGTGTCTTGTGGTGTTGTGTATTGGGGCGTTGTGTGTTGAGGGGTTGTGTATTGAGATGTGGCGTTTTGCATTGAGATGTTGCTTGTTGTGGTGTTGTGTATTGAGATGTTGTGTGTTGTGGTGTTTTCTGTTCAAATATTGTGATAGTAAATGTAGCCTGTGGTTGTAGTAAGAGAGTACTTCTAGTCATCTTTACTAACATTTTCTTTCTTACTCTATTAATTTCATCAATCTTGATTTATTAATATTATTACAAATCGATCTTCCCTATCAGCCTCTGAATATTTAATTCACTAAGTGATTCTTAGTGAGTTTCTCTCTACGTAAATCTCTATATTTCAACTTGCACCAATCCCCTGGAGCATACCCCACCTGGAGATCCGTACTGGGGAATAGTTTACCTTCGGATAACGAGCGTTTTACCTTAGAAAGATCCTTGACTATTAGAGATATTGTTTAAGTGAAACGTAATGTTAGTAGGGCGTTCCAACCTACGTAACATCCCTCAAGCAAGTCTGGGGGGTCGCTCACATTGTTGGTGAGTGAGTCCATATCGGACTTAGCCGGGGTGAACTTGCAACGAATTTCAACCTACAACCCCAGATCTACCACCCATGGGCCGCCTCCCCTACGAGCTGACGAGATGCACCCGGGGCGTGTTGTTCAAAATATTCCTAATACTATTCATTCAAAATTTGTTAAACGGATAACAATAAAATAAAAATTAGTCTGTTGTTATGATACTTGAGTGTAATTTGATAAAAGAAAAAACGAAATTTTTTTCATTCGTCAACTTGGTTTTCGAAGGAATAGCCATTTTAAAAAAAGAGATGGACTATTAGTGAATTTTGGGAAATATCAAAGAATCCTAATCGCCAAAAGTCTTTTAGAGTTTTTAGCATTGCAGAAGAACATACAACTCCACTACCACGAATCACGTGAGTAAAAAAAAGAGTAAAGTGGTTTATAGGGCTACACTGATTGCATTAGCAGGCAGCCATTCCTGCTACTGGATTCAGTGAAGCGAACCATCCACTATAAAAAATGGGTAACGAAACCACAGGCAGAACCTCGTGGGTGGTTTGGAATCCTGCCTATCTCATAGGTAAGTATTTTCTTCTTCTTTTACTTCCTCCAAGTTCCATTCAGATAAAAATAATGTTACCCATCACCGTAAAGAATCACCTCTTTCCTTTTAATAATTTTAACTGATAACAGTTATTTTCTTTACCGAAATACATTAACTTCAGCGAGCCTGAAAACAAAGCTGGAATTAATATTCTTTTAGCATAATCAACATATTAGTAATTATTATTTGTGTCGTACTTACCATCATAGTGGTCTAAGTACACTTTCGTAAATGCTGACAACAATCCCTCTAAGATAGTTTGTAAATATTTTTCATATTGTGTTTCCTTCATTTCCATTCTTGCAATGATATAAATTCTCCCATTTTCTAACTGATCCAGTATTTTGTACACTGAAAATCGGTTAAGCTTATTTGATGTTTCGGCAAGAGACATCTGTTTTTAATAAAAAGAATGATGAAATTAAGGATTAATCAAATTAAACAAAATTTATTCTGAGGAAATATTCATACTAGGAAATAGTGTTGAGAAAGGATGATCACAGTAGAGTAGAGGCAGTCTATTGCTATAAAGAGGAGGAGGGGCGATATATAGCGAATGATTATGCTTAACTAACTTCTAAGAATGACACCTGCTGCTAGCTGATCTATTATTCTAGGAAAGACACTTGCAGCTAGCCTCTACCATTGCATGCACTATCACTCCTCAAAATACCTGTAAGCTGATCTATTATTCTAAGAAAGACTGCTGCAATTAGCTTAAGTAACGTGATATATATTATTTATTGATATCACTAATTGATCTAACATATATGTTTTTACTTTTTTTATACATAAGTTTTACAAGTTATGTTTCCTTTCGTTATGTACTTTAGAGACCAGAACTCGAAAGGATCTGAAAAGGAAACCAATGGCCCAAGTTAACATATCCCTCCACGTATTCCTGGGTGAATTTGTTCATTTTTTTTTATATCTTCCCTTGAACTATTGGTCATTAGTTTGGTCTTGTTATAATTTGGGTATAGACCAATTTCTTCGCAGAGTTATAGTAGCTGTCATTTGCCTATAATATATATTAAGTGGCTGTGGTAAAACTAAATCCCTTCTGTAAAATCCTTATCAATATATAAAAAAAAAAAAAATTATAAATACCGAAACAATTAACGGAGGTTCGAATATTTAAATAAGTAATGGCTCCCGGTTACGTCACAAGTTCATTAGCAGACTTGGGCTGTGTCTTGTGGTGTTGTGTATTGGGGCGTTGTGTGTTGAGGGGTTGTGTATTGAGATGTGGCGTTTTGCATTGAGATGTTGCTTGTTGTGGTGTTGTGTATTGAGATGTTGTGTGTTGTGGTGTTTTCTGTTCAAATATTGTGATAGTAAATGTAGCCTGTGGTTGTAGTAAGAGAGTACTTCTAGTCATCTTTACTAACATTTTCTTTCTTACTCTATTAATTTCATCAATCTTGATTTATTAATATTATTACAAATCGATCTTCCCTATCAGCCTCTGAATATTTAATTCACTAAGTGATTCTTAGTGAGTTTCTCTCTACGTAAATCTCTATATTTCAACTTGCACCAATCCCCTGGAGCATACCCCACCCGGAGATCCGTACTGGGGAATAGTTTACCTTCGGATAACGAGCGTTTTACCTTAGAAAGATCCTTGACTATTAGAGATATTGTTTAAGTGAAACGTAATGTTAGTAGGGCGTTCCAACCTACGTAACATCCCTCAAGCAAGTCTGGGGGGTCGCTCACATTGTTGGTGAGTGAGTCCATATCGGACTTAGCCGGGGTGAACTTGCAACGAATTTCAACCTACAACCCCAGATCTACCACCCATGGGCCGCCTCCCCTACGAGCTGACGAGATGCACCCGGGGCGTGTTGTTCAAAATATTCCTAATACTATTCATTCAAAATTTGTTAAACGGATAACAATAAAATAAAAATTAGTCTGTTGTTATGATACTTGAGTGTAATTTGATAAAAGAAAAAACGAAATTTTTTTCATTCGTCAACTTGGTTTTCGAAGGAATAGCCATTTTAAAACAAGAGATGGACTATTAGTGAATTTTGGGAAATATCAAAGAATCCTAATCGCCAAAAGTCTTTTAGAGTTTTTAGCATTGCAGAAGAACATACAACTCCACTACCACGAATCACGTGAGTAAAAAAAAGAGTAAAGTGGTTTATAGGGCTACACTGATTGCATTAGCAGGCAGCCATTCCTGCTACTGGATTCAGTGAAGCGAACCATCCACTATAAAAAATGGGTAACGAAACCACAGGCAGAACCTCGTGGGTGGTTTGGAATCCTGCCTATCTCATAGGTAAGTATTTTCTTCTTCTTTTACTTCCTCCAAGTTCCATTCAGATAAAAATAATGTTACCCATCACCGTAAAGAATCACCTCTTTCCTTTTAATAATTTTAACTGATAACAGTTATTTTCTTTACCGAAATACATTAACTTCAGCGAGCCTGAAAACAAAGCTGGAATTAATATTCTTTTAGCATAATCAACATATTAGTAATTATTATTTGTGTCGTACTTACCATCATAGTGGTCTAAGTACACTTTCGTAAATGCTGACTACAATCCCTCTAAGATAGTTTGTAAATATTTTTCATATTGTGTTTCCTTCATTTCCATTCTTGCAATGATATAAATTCTCCCATTTTCTAACTGATCCAGTATTTTGTACACTGAAAATCGGTTAAGCTTATTTGATGTTTCGGCAAGAGACATCTGTTTTTAATAAAAAGAATGATGAAATTAAGGAATAATCAAATTAAACAAAATTTATTCTGAGGAAATATTCATACTAGGAAATAGTGTTGAGAAAGGATGATCACAGTAGAGTAGAGGCAGTCTATTGCTATAAAGAGGAGGAGGGGCGATATATAGCGAATGATTATGCTTAACTAACTTCTAAGAATGACACCTGCTGCTAGCTGATCTATTATTCTAGGAAAGACACTTGCAGCTAGCCTCTACCATTGCATGCACTATCACTCCTCAAAATGCCTGTAAGCTGATCTATTATTCTAAGAAAGACAGCTGCAATTAGCTTAAGTAACGTGATATATATTATTTATTGATATCACTAATTGATCTAACATATATGTTTTTACTTTTTTTATACATAAGTTTAACAAGTTATGTTTCCTTTCGTTATGTACTTTAGAGACCAGAACTTGAAAGGATCTGAAAAGGAAACCAATGGCCCTAGTTAACATATCCCTCCACGTATTCCAGGGTGAATTTGTTCATTTTTTTTTATATCTTCCCTTGAACTATTGGTCATTAGTTTGGTCTTGTTATAATTTGGGTATAGACCAATTTCTTCGCAGAGTTATAGTAGCTGTCATTTGCCTATAATATATATTAAGTGGCTGTGGTAAAACTAAATCCCTTCTGTAAAATCCTTATCAACATATAAAAAAAAAAAAAATATAAATACCGAAACAATTAACGGAGGTTCGAATATTTAAATAAGTAATGGCTCCCGGTTACGTCACAAGTTCATTAGCAGACTTGGGCTGTGTCTTGTGGTGTTGTGTATTGGGGCGTTGTGTGTTGAGGGGTTGTGTATTGAGATGTGGCGTTTTGCATTGAGATGTTGCTTGTTGTGGTGTTGTGTATTGAGATGTTGTGTGTTGTGGTGTTTTCTGTTCAAATATTGTGATAGTAAATGTAGCCTGTGGTTGTAGTAAGAGAGTACTTCTAGTCATCTTTACTAACATTTTCTTTCTTACTCTATTAATTTCATCAATCTTGATTTATTAATATTATTACAAATCGATCTTCCCTATCAGCCTCTGAATATTTAATTCACTAAGTGATTCTTAGTGAGTTTCTCTCTACGTAAATCTCTATATTTCAACTTGCACCAATCCCCTGGAGCATACCCCACCCGGAGATCCGTACTGGGGAATAGTTTACCTTCGGATAACGAGCGTTTTACCTTAGAAAGATCCTTGACTATTAGAGATATTGTTTAAGTGAAACGTAATGTTAGTAGGGCGTTCCAACCTACGTAACATCCCTCAAGCAAGTCTGGGGGGTCGCTCACATTGTTGGTGAGTGAGTCCATATCGGACTTAGCCGGGGTGAACATGCAACGAATTTCAACCTACAACCCCAGATCTACCACCCATGGGCCGCCTCCCCTACGAGCTGACGAGATGCACCCGGGGCGTGTTGTTCAAAATATTCCTAATACTATTCATTCAAAATTTGTTAAACGGATAACAATAAAATAAAAATTAGTCTGTTGTTATGATACTTGAGTGTAATTTGATAAAAGAAAAAACGAAATTTTTTTCATTCGTCAACTTGGTTTTCGAAGGAATAGCCATTTTAAAACAAGAGATGGACTATTAGTGAATTTTGGGAAATATCAAAGAATCCTAATCGCCAAAAGTCTTTTAGAGTTTTTAGCATTGCAGAAGAACATACAACTCCACTACCACGAATCACGTGAGTAAAAAAAAGAGTAAAGTGGTTTATAGGGCTACACTGATTGCATTAGCAGGCAGCCATTCCTGCTACTGGATTCAGTGAAGCGAACCATCCACTATAAAAAATGGGTAACGAAACCACAGGCAGAACCTCGTGGGTGGTTTGGAATCCTGCCTATCTCATAGGTAAGTATTTTCTTCTTCTTTTACTTCCTCCAAGTTCCATTCAGATAAAAATAATGTTACCCATCACCGTAAAGAATCACCTCTTTCCTTTTAATAATTTTAACTGATAACAGTTATTTTCTTTACCGAAATACATTAACTTCAGCGAGCCTGAAAACAAAGCTGGAATTAATATTCTTTTAGCATAATCAACATATTAGTAATTATTATTTGTGTCGTACTTACCATCATAGTGGTCTAAGTACACTTTCGTAAATGCTGACAACAATCCCTCTAAGATAGTTTGTAAATATTTTTCATATTGTGTTTCCTTCATTTCCATTCTTGCAATGATATAAATTCTCCCATTTTCTAACTGATCCAGTATTTTGTACACTGAAAATCGGTTAAGCTTATTTGATGTTTCGGCAAGAGACATCTGTTTTTAATAAAAAGAATGATGAAATTAAGGATTAATCAAATTAAACAAAATTTATTCTGAGGAAATATTCATACTAGGAAATAGTGTTGAGAAAGGATGATCACAGTAGAGTAGAGGCAGTCTATTGCTATAAAGAGGAGGAGGGGCGATATATAGCGAATGATTATGCTTAACTAACTTCTAAGAATGACACCTGCTGCTAGCTGATCTATTATTCTAGGAAAGACACTTGCAGCTAGCCTCTACCATTGCATGCACTATCACTCCTCAAAATACCTGTAAGCTGATCTATTATTCTAAGAAAGACAGCTGCAATTAGCTTAAGTAACGTGATATATATTATTTATTGATATCACTAATTGATCTAACATATATGTTTTTACTTTTTTTATACATAAGTTTTACAAGTTATGTTTCCTTTCGTTATGTACTTTAGAGACCAGAACTCGAAAGGATCTGAAAAGGAAACCAATGGCCCAAGTTAACATATCCCTCCACGTATTCCAGGGTGAATTTGTTCATTTTTTTTTATATCTTCCCTTGAACTATTGGTCATTAGTTTGGTCTTGTTATAATTTGGGTATAGACCAATTTCTTCGCAGAGTTATAGTAGCTGTCATTTGCCTATAATATATATTAAGTGGCTGTGGTAAAACTAAATCCCTTCTGTAAAATCCTTATCAACATATAAAAAAAAAAAAAATTATAAATACCGAAACAATTAACGGAGGTTCGAATATTTAAATAAGTAATGGCTCCCGGTTACGTCACAAGTTCATTAGCAGACTTGGGCTGTGTCTTGTGGTGTTGTGTATTGGGGCGTTGTGTGTTGAGGGGTTGTGTATTGAGATGTGGCGTTTTGCATTGAGATGTTGCTTGTTGTGGTGTTGTGTATTGAGATGTTGTGTGTTGTGGTGTTTTCTGTTCAAATATTGTGATAGTAAATGTAGCCTGTGGTTGTAGTAAGAGAGTACTTCTAGTCATCTTTACTAACATTTTCTTTCTTACTCTATTAATTTCATCAATCTTGATTTATTAATATTATTACAAATCGATCTTCCCTATCAGCCTCTGAATATTTAATTCACTAAGTGATTCTTAGTGAGTTTCTCTCTACGTAAATCTCTATATTTCAACTTGCACCAATCCCCTGGAGCATACCCCACCCGGAGATCCGTACTGGGGAATAGTTTACCTTCGGATAACGAGCGTTTTACCTTAGAAAGATCCTTGACTATTAGAGATATTGTTTAAGTGAAACGTAATGTTAGTAGGGCGTTCCAACCTACGTAACATCCCTCAAGCAAGTCTGGGGGGTCGCTCACATTGTTGGTGAGTGAGTCCATATCGGACTTAGCCGGGGTGAACTTGCAACGAATTTCAACCTACAACCCCAGATCTACCACCCATGGGCCGCCTCCCCTACGAGCTGACGAGATGCACCCGGGGCGTGTTGTTCAAAATATTCCTAATACTATTCATTCAAAATTTGTTAAACGGATAACAATAAAATAAAAATTAGTCTGTTGTTATGATACTTGAGTGTAATTTGATAAAAGAAAAAACGAAATTTTTTTCATTCGTCAACTTGGTTTTCGAAGGAATAGCCATTTTAAAACAAGAGATGGACTATTAGTGAATTTTGGGAAATATCAAAGAATCCTAATCGCCAAAAGTCTTTTAGAGTTTTTAGCATTGCAGAAGAACATACAACTCCACTACCACGAATCACGTGAGTAAAAAAAAGAGTAAAGTGGTTTATAGGGCTACACTGATTGCATTAGCAGGCAGCCATTCCTGCTACTGGATTCAGTGAAGCGAACCATCCACTATAAAAAATGGGTAACGAAACCACAGGCAGAACCTCGTGGGTGGTTTGGAATCCTGCCTATCTCATAGGTAAGTATTTTCTTCTTCTTTTACTTCCTCCAAGTTCCATTCAGATAAAAATAATGTTACCCATCACCGTAAAGAATCACCTCTTTCCTTTTAATAATTTTAACTGATAACAGTTATTTTCTTTACCGAAATACATTAACTTCAGCGAGCCTGAAAACAAAGCTGGAATTAATATTCTTTTAGCATAATCAACATATTAGTAATTATTATTTGTGTCGTACTTACCATCATAGTGGTCTAAGTACACTTTCGTAAATGCTGACAACAATCCCTCTAAGATAGTTTGTAAATATTTTTCATATTGTGTTTCCTTCATTCAGTATTTTGTACACTGAAAATCGGTTAAGCTTATTTGATGTTTCGGCAAGAGACATCTGTTTTTAATAAAAAGAATGATGAAATTAAGGAATAATCAAATTAAACAAAATTTATTCTGAGGAAATATTCATACTAGGAAATAGTGTTGAGAAAGGATGATCACAGTAGAGTAGAGGCAGTCTATTGCTATAAAGAGGAGGAGGGGCGATATATAGCGAATGATTATGCTTAACTAACTTCTAAGAATGACACCTGCTGCTAGCTGATCTATTATTCTAGGAAAGACACTTGCAGCTAGCCTCTACCATTGCATGAACTATCACTCCTCAAAATACCTGTAAGCAGATCTATTATTCTAAGAAAGACAGCTGCAATTAGCTTAAGTAACGTGATATATATTATTTATTGATATCACTAATTGATCTAACATATATGTTTTTACTTTTTTTATACATAAGTTTTACAAGTTATGTTTCCTTTCGTTATGTACTTTAGAGACCAGAACTTGAAAGGATCTGAAAAGGAAACCAATGGCCCAAGTTAACATATCCCTCCACGTATTCCAGGGTGAATTTGTTCATTTTTTTTTATATCTTCCCTTGAACTATTGGTCATTAGTTTGGTCTTGTTATAATTTGGGTATAGACCAATTTCTTCGCAGAGTTATAGTAGCTGTCATTTGCCTATAATATATATTAAGTGGCTGTGGTAAAACTAAATCCCTTCTGTAAAATCCTTATCAACATATAAAAAAAAAAAAAATTATAAATACCGAAACAATTAACGGAGGTTCGAATATTTAAATAAGTAATGGCTCCCGGTTACGTCACAAGTTCATTAGCAGACTTGGGCTGTGTCTTGTGGTGTTGTGTATTGGGGCGTTGTGTGTTGAGGGGTTGTGTATTGAGATGTGGCGTTTTGCATTGAGATGTTGCTTGTTGTGGTGTTGTGTATTGAGATGTTGTGTGTTGTGGTGTTTTTTGCTCAAATATTGTGATAGTAAATGTAGCCTGTGGTTGTAGTAAGAGAGTACTTCTAGTCATCTTTACTAACATTTTCTTTCTTACTCTATTAATTTCATCAATCTTGATTTATTAATATTATTACAAATCGATCTTCCCTATCAGCCTCTGAATATTTAATTCACTAAGTGATTCTTAGTGAGTTTCTCTCTACGTAAATCTCTATATTTCAACTTGCACCAATCCCCTGGAGCATACCCCACCCGGAGATCCGTACTGGGGAATAGTTTACCTTCGGATAACGAGCGTTTTACCTTAGAAAGATCCTTGACTATTAGAGATATTTTTTAAGTGAAACGTAATGTTAGTAGGGCGTTCCAACCTACGTAACATCCCTCAAGCAAGTCTGGGGGGTCGCTCACATTGTTGGTGAGTGAGTCCATATCGGACTTAGCCGGGGTGAACTTGCAACGAATTTCAACCTACAACCCCAGATCTACCACCCATGGGCCGCCTCCCCTACGAGCTTACGAGATGCACCCGGGGCGTGTTGTTCAAAATATTCCTAATACTATTCATTCAAAATTTGTTAAACGGATAACAATAAAATAAAAATTAGTCTGTTGTTATGATACTTGAGTGTAATTTGATAAAAGAAAAAACGAAATTTTTTTCATTCGTCAACTTGGTTTTCGAAGGAATAGCCATTTTAAAACAAGAGATGGACTATTAGTGAATTTTGGGAAATATCAAAGAATCCTAATCGCCAAAAGTCTTTTAGAGTTTTTAGCATTGCAGAAGAACATACAACTCCACTACCACGAATCACGTGAGTAAAAAAAAGAGTAAAGTGGTTTATAGGGCTACACTGATTGCATTAGCAGGCAGCCATTCCTGCTACTGGATTCAGTGAAGCGAACCATCCACTATAAAAAATGGGTAACGAAACCACAGGCAGAACCTCGTGGGTGGTTTGGAATCCTGCCTATCTCATAGGTAAGTATTTTCTTCTTCTTTTACTTCCTCCAAGTTCCATTCAGATAAAAATAATGTTACCCATCACCGTAAAGAATCACCTCTTTCCTTTTAATAATTTTAACTGATAACAGTTATTTTCTTTACCGAAATACATTAACTTCAGCGAGCCTGAAAACAAAGCTGGAATTAATATTCTTTTAGCATAATCAACATATTAGTAATTATTATTTGTGTCGTACTTACCATCATAGTGGTCTAAGTACACTTTCGTAAATGCTGACAACAATCCCTCTAAGATAGTTTGTAAATATTTTTCATATTGTGTTTCCTTCATTTCCATTCTTGCAATGATATAAATTCTCCCATTTTCTAACTGATCCAGTATTTTGTACACTGAAAATCGGTTAAGCTTATTTGATGTTTCGGCAAGAGACATCTGTTTTTAATAAAAAGAATGATGAAATTAAGGAATAATCAAATTAAACAAAATTTATTCTGAGGAAATATTCATACTAGGAAATAGTGTTGAGAAAGGATGATCACAGTAGAGTAGAGGCAGTCTATTGCTATAAAGAGGAGGAGGGGCGATATATAGCGAATGATTATGCTTAACTAACTTCTAAGAATGACACCTGCTGCTAGCTGATCTATTATTCTAGGAAAGACACTTGCAGCTAGCCTCTACCATTGCATGCACTATCACTCCTCAAAATACCTGTAAGCTGATCTATTATTCTAAGAAAGACAGCTGCAATTAGCTTAAGTAACGTGATATATATTATTTATTGATATCACTAATTGATCTAACATATATGTTTTTACTTTTTTTATACATAAGTTTTACAAGTTATGTTTCCTTTCGTTATGTACTTTAGAGACCAGAACTCGAAAGGATCTGAAAAGGAAACCAATGGCCCAAGTTAACATATCCCTCCACGTATTCCAGGGTGAATTTGTTCATTTTTTTTTATATCTTCCCTTGAACTATTGGTCATTAGTTTGGTCTTGTTATAATTTGGGTATAGACCAATTTCTTCGCAGAGTTATAGTAGCTGTCATTTGCCTATAATATATATTAAGTGGCTGTGGTAAAACTAAATCCCTTCTGTAAAATCCTTATCAACATATAAAAAAAAAAAAAATTATAAATACCGAAACAATTAACGGAGGTTCGAATATTTAAATAAGTAATGGCTCCCGGTTACGTCACAAGTTCATTAGCAGACTTGGGCTGTGTCTTGTGGTGTTGTGTATTGGGGCGTTGTGTGTTGAGGGGTTGTGTATTGAGATGTGGCGTTTTGCATTGAGATGTTGCTTGTTGTGGTGTTGTGTATTGAGATGTTGTGTGTTGTGGTGTTTTCTGTTCAAATATTGTGATAGTAAATGTAGCCTGTGGTTGTAGTAAGAGAGTACTTCTAGTCATCTTTACTAACATTTTCTTTCTTACTCTATTAATTTCATCAATCTTGATTTATTAATATTATTACAAATCGATCTTCCCTATCAGCCTCTGAATATTTAATTCACTAAGTGATTCTTAGTGAGTTTCTCTCTACGTAAATCTCTATATTTCAACTTGCACCAATCCCCTGGAGCATACCCCACCCGGAGATCCGTACTGGGGAATAGTTTACCTTCGGATAACGAGCGTTTTACCTTAGAAAGATCCTTGACTATTAGAGATATTGTTTAAGTGAAACGTAATGTTAGTAGGGCGTTCCAACCTACGTAACATCCCTCAAGCAAGTCTGGGGGGTCGCTCACATTGTTGGTGAGTGAGTCCATATCGGACTTAGCCGGGGTGAACTTGCAACGAATTTCAACCTACAACCCCAGATCTACCACCCATGGGCCGCCTCCCCTACGAGCTGACGAGATGCAACCGGGGCGTGTTGTTCAAAATATTCCTAATACTATTCATTCAAAATTTGTTAAACGGATAACAATAAAATAAAAATTAGTCTGTTGTTATGATACTTGAGTGTAATTTGATAAAAGAAAAAACGAAATTTTTTTCATTCGTCAACTTGGTTTTCGAAGGAATAGCCATTTTAAAACAAGAGATGGACTATTAGTGAATTTTGGGAAATATCAAAGAATCCTAATCGCCAAAAGTCTTTTAGAGTTTTTAGCATTGCAGAAGAACATACAACTCCACTACCACGAATCACGTGAGTAAAAAAAAGAGTAAAGTGGTTTATAGGGCTACACTGATTGCATTAGCAGGCAGCCATTCCTGCTACTGGATTCAGTGAAGCGAACCATCCACTATAAAAAATGGGTAACGAAACCACAGGCAGAACCTCGTGGGTGGTTTGGAATCCTGCCTATCTCATAGGTAAGTATTTTCTTCTTCTTTTACTTCCTCCAAGTTCCATTCAGATAAAAATAATGTTACCCATCACCGTAAAGAATCACCTCTTTCCTTTTAATAATTTTAACTGATAACAGTTATTTTCTTTACCGAAATACATTAACTTCAGCGAGCCTGAAAACAAAGCTGGAATTAATATTCTTTTAGCATAATCAACATATTAGTAATTATTATTTGTGTCGTACTTACCATCATAGTGGTCTAAGTACACTTTCGTAAATGCTGACAACAATCCCTCTAAGATAGTTTGTAAATATTTTTCATATTGTGTTTCCTTCATTTCCATTCTTGCAATGATATAAATTCTCCCATTTTCTAACTGATCCAGTATTTTGTACACTGAAAATCGGTTAAGCTTATTTGATGTTTCGGCAAGAGACATCTGTTTTTAATAAAAAGAATGATGAAATTAAGGAATAATCAAATTAAACAAAATTTATTCTGAGGAAATATTCATACTAGGAAATAGTGTTGAGAAAGGATGATCACAGTAGAGTAGAGGCAGTCTATTGCTATAAAGAGGAGGAGGGGCGATATATAGCGAATGATTATGCTTAACTAACTTCTAAGAATGACACCTGCTGCTAGCTGATCTATTATTCTAGGAAAGACACTTGCAGCTAGCCTCTACCATTGCATGCACTATCACTCCTCAAAATACCTGTAAGCTGATCTATTATTCTAAGAAAGACAGCTGCAATTAGCTTAAGTAACGTGATATATATTATTTATTGATATCACTAATTGATCTAACATATATGTTTTTACTTTTTTTATACATAAGTTTTACAAGTTATGTTTCCTTTCGTTATGTACTTTAGAGACCAGAACTCGAAAGGATCTGAAAAGGAAACCAATGGCCCAAGTTAACATATCCCTCCACGTATTCCAGGGTGAATTTGTTCATTTTTTTTTATATCTTCCCTTGAACTATTGGTCATTAGTTTGGTCTTGTTATAATTTGGGTATAGACCAATTTCTTCGCAGAGTTATAGTAGCTGTCATTTGCCTATAATATATATTAAGTGGCTGTGGTAAAACTAAATCCCTTCTGTAAAATCCTTATCAACATATAAAAAAAAAAAAAATTATAAATACCGAAACAATTAACGGAGGTTCGAATATTTAAATAAGTAATGGCTCCCGGTTACGTCACAAGTTCATTAGCAGACTTGGGCTGTGTCTTGTGGTGTTGTGTATTGGGGCGTTGTGTGTTGAGGGGTTGTGTATTGAGATGTGGCGTTTTGCATTGAGATGTTGCTTGTTGTGGTGTTGTGTATTGAGATGTTGTGTGTTGTGGTGTTTTCTGTTCAAATATTGTGATAGTAAATGTAGCCTGTGGTTGTAGTAAGAGAGTACTTCTAGTCATCTTTACTAACATTTTCTTTCTTACTCTATTAATTTCATCAATCTTGATTTATTAATATTATTACAAATCGATCTTCCCTATCAGCCTCTGAATATTTAATTCACTAAGTGATTCTTAGTGAGTTTCTCTCTACGTAAATCTCTATATTTCAACTTGCACCAATCCCCTGGAGCATACCCCACCCGGAGATCCGTACTGGGGAATAGTTTACCTTCGGATAACGAGCGTTTTACCTTAGAAAGATCCTTGACTATTAGAGATATTGTTTAAGTGAAACGTAATGTTAGTAGGGCGTTCCAACCTACGTAACATCCCTCAAGCAAGTCTGGGGGGTCGCTCACATTGTTGGTGAGTGAGTCCATATCGGACTTAGCCGGGGTGAACTTGCAACGAATTTCAACCTACAACCCCAGATCTACCACCCATGGGCCGCCTCCCCTACGAGCTGACGAGATGCACCCGGGGCGTGTTGTTCAAAATATTCCTAATACTATTCATTCAAAATTTGTTAAACGGATAACAATAAAATAAAAATTAGTCTGTTGTTATGATACTTGAGTGTAATTTGATAAAAGAAAAAACGAAATTTTTTTCATTCGTCAACTTGGTTTTCGAAGGAATAGCCATTTTAAAACAAGAGATGGACTATTAGTGAATTTTGGGAAATATCAAAGAATCCTAATCGCCAAAAGTCTTTTAGAGTTTTTAGCATTGCAGAAGAACATACAACTCCACTACCACGAATCACGTGAGTAAAAAAAAGAGTAAAGTGGTTTATAGGGCTACACTGATTGCATTAGCAGGCAGCCATTCCTGCTACTGGATTCAGTGAAGCGAACCATCCACTATAAAAAATGGGTAACGAAACCACAGGCAGAACCTCGTGGGTGGTTTGGAATCCTGCCTATCTCATAGGTAAGTATTTTCTTCTTCTTTTACTTCCTCCAAGTTCCATTCAGATAAAAATAATGTTACCCATCACCGTAAAGAATCACCTCTTTCCTTTTAATAATTTTAACTGATAACAGTTATTTTCTTTACCGAAATACATTAACTTCAGCGAGCCTGAAAACAAAGCTGGAATTAATATTCTTTTAGCATAATCAACATATTAGTAATTATTATTTGTGTCGTACTTACCATCATAGTGGTCTAAGTACACTTTCGTAAATGCTGACAACAATCCCTCTAAGATAGTTTGTAAATATTTTTCATATTGTGTTTCCTTCATTTCCATTCTTGCAATGATATAAATTCTCCCATTTTCTAACTGATCCAGTATTTTGTACACTGAAAATCGGTTAAGCTTATTTGATGTTTCGGCAAGAGACATCTGTTTTTAATAAAAAGAATGATGAAATTAAGGAATAATCAAATTAAACAAAATTTATTCTGAGGAAATATTCATACTAGGAAATAGTGTTGAGAAAGGATGATCACAGTAGAGTAGAGGCAGTCTATTGCTATAAAGAGGAGGAGGGGCGATATATAGCGAATGATTATGCTTAACTAACTTCTAAGAATGACACCTGCTGCTAGCTGATCTATTATTCTAGGAAAGACACTTGCAGCTAGCCTCTACCATTGCATGCACTATCACTCCTCAAAATGCCTGTAAGCTGATCTATTATTCTAAGAAAGACAGCTGCAATTAGCTTAAGTAACGTGATATATATTATTTATTGATATCACTAATTGATCTAACATATATGTTTTTACTTTTTTTATACATAAGTTTTACAAGTTATGTTTCCTTTCGTTATGTACTTTAGAGACCAGAACTTGAAAGGATCTGAAAAGGAAACCAATGGCCCAAGTTAACATATCCCTCCACGTATTCCAGGGTGAATTTGTTCATTTTTTTTTATATCTTCCCTTGAACTATTGGTCATTAGTTTGGTCTTGTTATAATTTGGGTATAGACCAATTTCTTCGCAGAGTTATAGTAGCTGTCATTTGCCTATAATATATATTAAGTGGCTGTGGTAAAACTAAATCCCTTCTGTAAAATCCTTATCAACATATAAAAAAAAAAAAAATTATAAATACCGAAACAATTAACGGAGGTTCGAATATTTAAATAAGTAATGGCTCCCGGTTACGTCACAAGTTCATTAGCAGACTTGGGCTGTGTCTTGTGGTGTTGTGTATTGGGGCGTTGTGTGTTGAGGGGTTGTGTATTGAGATGTGGCGTTTTGCATTGAGATGTTGCTTGTTGTGGTGTTGTGTATTGAGATGTTGTGTGTTGTGGTGTTTTCTGTTCAAATATTGTGATAGTAAATGTAGCCTGTGGTTGTAGTAAGAGAGTACTTCTAGTCATCTTTACTAACATTTTCTTTCTTACTCTATTAATTTCATCAATCTTGATTTATTAATATTATTACAAATCGATCTTCCCTATCAGCCTCTGAATATTTAATTCACTAAGTGATTCTTAGTGAGTTTCTCTCTACGTAAATCTCTATATTTCAACTTGCACCAATCCCCTGGAGCATACCCCACCCGGAGATCCGTACTGGGGAATAGTTTACCTTCGGATAACGAGCGTTTTACCTTAGAAAGATCCTTGACTATTAGAGATATTGTTTAAGTGAAACGTAATGTTAGTAGGGCGTTCCAACCTACGTAACATCCCTCAAGCAAGTCTGGGGGGTCGCTCACATTGTTGGTGAGTGAGTCCATATCGGACTTAGCCGGGGTGAACTTGCAACGAATTTCAACCTACAACCCCAGATCTACCACCCATGGGCCGCCTCCCCTACGAGCTGACGAGATGCACCCGGGGCGTGTTGTTCAAAATATTCCTAATACTATTCATTCAAAATTTGTTAAACGGATAACAATAAAATAAAAATTAGTCTGTTGTTATGATACTTGAGTGTAATTTGATAAAAGAAAAAACGAAATTTTTTTCATTCGTCAACTTGGTTTTCGAAGGAATAGCCATTTTAAAACAAGAGATGGACTATTAGTGAATTTTGGGAAATATCAAAGAATCCTAATCGCCAAAAGTCTTTTAGAGTTTTTAGCATTGCAGAAGAACATACAACTCCACTACCACGAATCACGTGAGTAAAAAAAAGAGTAAAGTGGTTTATAGGGCTACACTGATTGCATTAGCAGGCAGCCATTCCTGCTACTGGATTCAGTGAAGCGAACCATCCACTATAAAAAATGGGTAACGAAACCACAGGCAGAACCTCGTGGGTGGTTTGGAATCCTGCCTATCTCATAGGTAAGTATTTTCTTCTTCTTTTACTTCCTCCAAGTTCCATTCAGATAAAAATAATGTTACCCATCACCGTAAAGA
This sequence comes from Troilus luridus, assembly GCA_964056705.1. NCBI lineage: Eukaryota > Metazoa > Arthropoda > Insecta > Hemiptera > Pentatomidae > Troilus > Troilus luridus. Next base: position 58,954,004 of record OZ057413.1, read on the forward strand.
ATCACCTCTTTCCTTTTAATAATTTTAACTGATAACAGTTATTTTCTTTACCGAAATACATTAACTTCAGCGAGCCTGAAAACAAAGCTGGAATTAATATTCTTTTAGCATAATCAACATATTAGTAATTATTATTTGTGTCGTACTTACCATCATAGTGGTCTAAGTACACTTTCGTAAATGCTGACAACAATCCCTCTAAGATAGTTTGTAAATATTTTTCATATTGTGTTTCCTTCATTTCCATTCTTGCAATGATATAAATTCTCCCATTTTCTAACTGATCCAGTATTTTGTACACTGAAAATCGGTTAAGCTTATTTGATGTTTCGGCAAGAGACATCTGTTTTTAATAAAAAGAATGATGAAATTAAGGAATAATCAAATTAAACAAAATTTATTCTGAGGAAATATTCATACTAGGAAATAGTGTTGAGAAAGGATGATCACAGTAGAGTAGAGGCAGTCTATTGCTATAAAGAGGAGGAGGGGCGATATATAGCGAATGATTATGCTTAACTAACTAACTTCTAAGAATGACACCTGCTGCTAGCTGATCTATTATTCTAGGAAAGACACTTGCAGCTAGCCTCTACCATTGCATGCACTATCACTCCTCAAAATACCTGTAAGCTGATCTATTATTCTAAGAAAGACAGCTGCAATTAGCTTAAGTAACGTGATATATATTATTTATTGATATCACTAATTGATCTAACATATATGTTTTTACTTTTTTTATACATAAGTTTTACAAGTTATGTTTCCTTTCGTTATGTACTTTAGAGACCAGAACTTGAAAGGATCTGAAAAGGAAACCAATGGCCCAAGTTAACATATCCCTCCACGTATTCCAGGGTGAATTTGTTCATTTTTTTTTATATCTTCCCTTGAACTATTGGTCATTAGTTTGGTCTTGTTATAATTTGGGTATAGACCAATTTCTTCGCAGAGTTATAGTAGCTGTCATTTGCCTATAATATATATTAAGTGGCTGTGGTAAAACTAAATCCCTTCTGTAAAATCCTTATCAACATATAAAAAAAAAAAAATTATAAATACCGAAACAATTAACGGAGGTTCGAATATTTAAATAAGTAATGGCTCCCGGGTACGTCACAAGTTCATTAGCAGACTTGGGCTGTGTCTTGTGGTGTTGTGTATTGGGGCGTTGTGTGTTGAGGGGTTGTGTATTGAGATGTGGCGTTTTGCATTGAGATGTTGCTTGTTGTGGTGTTGTGTATTGAGATGTTGTGTGTTGTGGTGTTTTCTGTTCAAATATTGTGATAGTAAATGTAGCCTGTGGTTGTAGTAAGAGAGTACTTCTAGTCATCTTTACTAACATTTTCTTTCTTACTCTATTAATTTCATCAATCTTGATTTATTAATATTATTACAAATCGATCTTCCCTATCAGCCTCTGAATATTTAATTCACTAAGTGATTCTTAGTGAGTTTCTCTCTACGTAAATCTCTATATTTCAACTTGCACCAATCCCCTGGAGCATACCCCACCCGGAGATCCGTACTGGGGAATAGTTTACCTTCGGATAACGAGCGTTTTACCTTAGAAAGATCCTTGACTATTAGAGATATTGTTTAAGTGAAACGTAATGTTAGTAGGGCGTTCCAACCTACGTAACATCCCTCAAGCAAGTCTGGGGGGTCGCTCACATTGTTGGTGAGTGAGTCCATATCGGACTTAGCCGGGGTGAACTTGCAACGAATTTCAACCTACAACCCCAGATCTACCACCCATGGGCCGCCTCCCCTACGAGCTGACGAGATGCACCCGGGGCGTGTTGTTCAAAATATTCCTAATACTATTCATTCAAAATTTGTTAAACGGATAACAATAAAATAAAAATTAGTCTGTTGTTATGATACTTGAGTGTAATTTGATAAAAGAAAAAACGAAATTTTTTTCATTCGTCAACTTGGTTTTCGAAGGAATAGCCATTTTAAAACAAGAGATGGACTATTAGTGAATTTTGGGAAATATCAAAGAATCCTAATCGCCAAAAGTCTTTTAGAGTTTTTAGCATTGCAGAAGAACATACAACTCCACTACCACGAATCACGTGAGTAAAAAAAAGAGTAAAGTGGTTTATAGGGCTACACTGATTGCATTAGCAGGCAGCCATTCCTGCTAAGTTCACCCGAAATCTATCCCTCTAGGGACCTAGAAATCTATCCCTCTAGGGACCTAGAAATCCCTCTAGGGACATTGAAATCCCTCTAGGGACCTAGAAATCTCTCTAGTGACATAGAAATCCCTCTAGGGACATAGAAATCTATCCCTCTAGGGACCTAGAAATCCCTCTAGGGACCTAGAAATCCCTCTAGGGACCTAGAAATCCCTCTAGGGACATTGAAATCCCTCTAGGGACCTAGAAATCTATCCCTCTAGGGACCTAGAAATCTCTCTAGGGACATATAAATCCCTCTAGGGACATAGAAATCCCTCTAGGGACATATAAATCTATCCCTCTAGGGACATATAAATCTATCCCTCTAGGGACATAGAAATCCCTCTAGGGACCTAGAAATCCCTCTAGGGACCTAGAAATCCCTCTAGGGACATTGAAATCCCTCTAGGGACATTGAAATCCCTCTAGGGACCTAGAAATCTATCCCTCTAGGGACCTAGAAATCTCTCTAGGGACCTAGAAATCTCTCTAGGGACCTAGAAATCCCTCTAGGGACATAGAAATTCCTCTAGGGACATAGAAATCTATCCCTCTAGGGACCTAGAAATCCCTCTAGGGACCTAGAAATCCCTCTAGGGACATAGAAATCTCTCTCTCTAGGGACCTAGAAATCCCTCTAGGGACATAGAAATCCCTCTAGCGACATAGAAATCCCTCTAGCGACATAGAAATCCCTCTAGGGACATAGAAATCTCTCTCTCTAGGGACCTAGAAATCCCTCTAGGGACATAGAAATCTCTCTCTGTTGGGACCTAGAAATCCCTCTAGGGACCTAGAAATCCCTCTAGGGACATAGAAATCTATCCCTCTAGGGACCTAGAAATCCCTCTAGGGACCTAGAAATCCCTCTAGCGACATAGAAATCCCTCTAGCGACATAGAAATCCCTCTAGGGACATAGAAATCTCTCTCTGTTGGGACCTAGAAATCCCTCTAGGGACCTAGAAATCCCTCTAGCGACATAGAAATCCCTCTAGCGACATAGAAATCTCTCTCTCTAGGGACCTAGAAATCCCTCTAGGGACCTAGAAATCTATCCCTCTAGGGACCTAGAAATCCTTCTAGGGACATTGAAATCCCTCTAGGGACCTAGAAATCTCTCTAGTGACATAGAAATCCCTCTAGGGACATAGAAATCTATCCCTCTAGGGACCTAGAAATCCCTCTAGGGACCTAGAAATCCCTCTAGGGACCTAGAAATCCCTCTAGGGACATTGAAATCCCTCTAGGGACCTAGAAATCTATCCCTCTAGGGACCTAGAAATCTCTCTAGGGACATAGAAATCCCTCTAGGGACATAGAAATCCCTCTAGGGACATAGAAATCCCTCTAGGGACATAGAAATCCCTCTAGGGACATATAAATCTATCCCTCTAGGGACCTAGAAATCCCTCTAGGGACCTAGAAATCCTTCTAGGGACCTAGAAATCCCTCTAGGGACATTGAAATCCCTCTAGGGACCTAGAAATCCCTCTAGCGACATAGAAATCCCTCTAGCGACATAGAAATCCCTCTAGGGACATAGAAATCTCTCTCTCTAGGGACCTAGAAATCCCTCTAGGGACATAGAAATCCCTCTAGGGACATAGAAATCCCTCTAGGGACATAGAAATCCCTCTAGGGACATAGAAATCTATCCCTCTAGGGACATAGAAATCCCTCTAGGGACCTAGAAATCCCTCTAGCGACATAGAAATCCCTCTAGCGACATAGAAATCCCTCTAGGGACCTAGAAATCTATCCCTCTAGGGACCTAGAAATCCCTCTAGCGACATAGAAATCCCTCTAGCGACATAGAAATCCCTCTAGGGACATAGAAATCTCTCTCTCTAGGGACCTAAAAATCCCTCTAGGGACATAGAAATCCCTCTAGGGACATAGAAATCCCTCTAGGGACATAGAAATCCCTCTAGGGACATAGAAATCTATCCCTCTAGGGACATATAAATCTATCCCTCTAGGGACATAGAAATCCCTCTAGGGACCTAGAAATCCCTCTAGGGACCTAGAAATCCCTCTAGGGACATTGAAATCCCTCTAGGGACATTGAAATCCCTCTAGGGACCTAGAAATCTATCCCTCTAGGGACCTAGAAATCTCTCTAGGGACCTAGAAATCTCTCTAGGGACCTAGAAATCCCTCTAGGGACATAGAAATTCCTCTAGGGACATAGAAATCTATCCCTCTAGGGACCTAGAAATCCCTCTAGGGACCTAGAAATCCCTCTAGGGACATAGAAATCTCTCTCTCTAGGGACCTAGAAATCCCTCTAGGGACATAGAAATCCCTCTAGCGACATAGAAATCCCTCTAGCGACATAGAAATCCCTCTAGGGACCTAGAAATCTATCCCTCTAGGGACCTAGAAATCCCTCTAGCGACATAGAAAGCCCTCTAGCGACATAGAAAGCCCTCTAGCGACATAGAAATCCCTCTAGGGACATAGAAATCCCTCTAGCGACATAGAAATCCCTCTAGCGACATAGAAATCCCTCTAGGGACATAGAAATCTCTCTCTCTAGGGACCTAGAAATCCCTCTAGGGACATAGAAATCTCTCTCTGTTGGGACCTAGAAATCCCTCTAGGGACCTAGAAATCCTTCTAGGGACATTGAAATCCCTCTAGGGACCTAGAAATCTCTCTAGTGACATAGAAATCCCTCTAGGGACATAGAAATCTATCCCTCTAGGGACATTGAAATCCCTCTAGGGACCTAGAAATCTCTCTAGTGACATAGAAATCCCTCTAGGGACATAGAAATCTATCCCTCTAGGGACCTAGAAATCCCTCTAGGGACCTAGAAATCCCTCTAGGGACCTAGAAATCCCTCTAGGGACATTGAAATCCCTCTAGGGACCTAGAAATCTATCCCTCTAGGGACCTAGAAATCTCTCTAGGGACATAGAAATCCCTCTAGGGACATAGAAATCCCTCTAGGGACATAGAAATCCCTCTAGGGACATAGAAATCCCTCTAGGGACATAGAAATCCCTCTAGGGACATAGAAATCCCTCTAGGGACATATAAATCTATCCCTCTAGGGACCTAGAAATCCCTCTAGGGACCTAGAAATCCCTCTAGGGACCTAGAAATCCCTCTAGGGACATTGAAATCCCTCTAGGGACCTAGAAATCCCTCTAGCGACATAGAAATCCCTCTAGCGACATAGAAATCCCTCTAGGGACATAGAAATCTCTCTCTCTAGGGACCTAGAAATCCCTCTAGGGACATAGAAATCCCTCTAGGGACATAGAAATCCCTCTAGGGACATAGAAATCCCTCTAGGGACATAGAAATCTATCCCTCTAGGGACATAGAAATCCCTCTAGGGACCTAGAAATCCCTCTAGCGACATAGAAATCCCTCTAGCGACATAGAAATCCCTCTAGGGACCTAGAAATCTATCCCTCTAGGGACCTAGAAATCCCTCTAGCGACATAGAAATCCCTCTAGCGACATAGAAATCCCTCTAGGGACATAGAAATCTCTCTCTCTAGGGACCTAAAAATCCCTCTAGGGACATAGAAATCCCTCTAGGGACCTAGAAATCCCTCTAGGGACATAGAAATCCCTCTAGGGACATAGAAATCTATCCCTCTAGGGACATAGAAATCCCTCTAGGGACCTAGAAATCCCTCTAGCGACATAGAAATCCCTCTAGCAACATAGAAATCCCTCTAGGGACCTAGAAATCTATCCCTCTAGGGACCTAGAAATCCCTCTAGCGACATAGAAATCCCTCTAGCGACATAGAAATCCCTCTAGGGACATAGAAATCTCTCTCTCTAGGGACCTAAAAATCCCTCTAGGGACATAGAAATCCCTCTAGGGACATAGAAATCCCTCTAGGGACATAGAAATCCCTCTAGGGACATAGAAATCCCTCTAGAGACATATAAATCTATCCCTCTAGGGACATAGAAATCCCTCTAGGGACCTAGAAATCCCTCTAGGGACCTAGAAATCCCTCTAGGGACCTAGAAATCCCTCTAGGGACCTAGAAATCCCTCTAGGGACATTGAAATCCCTCTAGGGACCTAGAAATCCCTCTAGCGACATAGAAATCCCTCTAGCGACATAGAAATCCCTCTAGGGACATAGAAATCTCTCTCTCTAGGGACCTAGAAATCCCTCTAGGGACATAGAAATCCCTCTAGGGACATAGAAATCCCTCTAGGCAAATCTTTTCTCTTCAAAATATCCGAAGGGAGGCGATCTCAGATTCAAATCAAAATATTTTAAAAGGTTATCCAAGGTAACTGGTAGAAACGTAACTGTTATAAAATGTAACCGCTGGGGCATGCGCAGAACATTGGCCTGCTAGTGCCGTGCGTTATATACTCAAGTACCCAAATTTCTAAGCGAATCGAGCCAACTTAACCAGTTTTTCTAATTAATGAAAAAAATATAACGAAAGAAATGTTACCATTTTTAAAATGATCAATATATCCATCAAACATAGACCCAGACTCGCACGCTTCAATAACAGAATAAGCTGCAACAAAGTTGAAACTTGTTAATCTTAGTAAAGCAAAAATTATATTAAAAATTTATATAAAAAGAAACATAATTAATTATTCCTAATTATACCTAGAAATCCCTCTAGGGACATAGAAATCCCTCTAGGGACATAGAAATCCCTCTAGGGACATAGAAATCTCTCTCTCTAGGGACCTAGAAATCCCTCTACGGACCTAGATATCCCTCTCAAAACCCTGTAACACGCTCTAGAATCCCTATAAATCCCTCTAGGGACATTGAAATCCCTCTAGGGACCTAGAAATCTATCCCTCTAGGGACCTAGAAATCTCTCTAGGGACATAGAAATCCCTCTAGGGACCTAGAAATCTATCCCTCTAGGGACCTAGAAATCCCTCTAGCGACATAGAAATCCCTCTAGCGACATAGAAATCCCTCTAGCGACATAGAAATCCCTCTAGGGACATAGAAATCTCTCTCTCTAGGGACCTAGAAATCCCTCTAGGGACATAGAAATCCCTCTAGGGACCTAGAAATCCCTCTAGGGACATAGAAATCTCTCTCTCTAGGGACCTAGAAATCCCTCTAGGGACCTAGAAATCCCTCTAGCGACATAGAAATCCCTCTAGCGACATAGAAATCCCTCTAGGGACATAGAAATCTCTCTCTCTAGGGACCTAGAAATCCCTCTAGGGACATAGAAATCCCTCTAGGGACATAGAAATCCCTCTAGGGACATAGAAATCCCTCTAGGGACATAGAAATCTATCCCTCTAGGGACATAGAAATCCCTCTAGGGACCTAGAAATCCCTCTAGCGACATAGAAATCCCTCTAGGGACATAGAAATCTATCCCTCTAGGGACATAGAAATCCCTCTAGGGACCTAGAAATCCCTCTAGCGACATAGAAATCCCTCTAGCGACATAGAAATCCCTCTAGGGACCTAGAAATCTATCCCTCTAGGGACCTAGAAATCCCTCTAGCGACATAGAAAGCCCTCTAGCGACATAGAAATCCCTCTAGGGACCTAGAAATCTATCCCTCTAGGGACCTAGAAATCTCTCTAGGGACATAGAAATCCCTCTAGGGACCTAGAAATCTATCCCTCTAGGGACCTAGAAATCCCTCTAGGGACCTAGAAATCCCTCTAGGGACCTAGAAATCCCTCTAGGGACATTGAAATCCCTCTAGGGACCTAGAAATCCCTCTAGCGACATAGAAATCCCTCTAGCGACATAGAAATCCCTCTAGGGACATAGAAATCTCTCTCTCTAGGGACCTAGAAATCCCTCTAGGGACATAGAAATCCCTCTAGGGACATAGAAATCCCTCTAGGGACATAGAAATCCCTCTAGGGACATAGAAATCTATCCCTCTAGGGACATAGAAATCCCTCTAGGGACCTAGAAATCCCTCTAGCGACATAGAAATCCCTCTAGCGACATAGAAATCCCTCTAGGGACCTAGAAATCTATCCCTCTAGGGACCTAGAAATCCCTCTAGCGACATAGAAATCCCTCTAGCGACATAGAAATCCCTCTAGGGACATAGAAATCTCTCTCTCTAGGGACCTAAAAATCCCTCTAGGGACATAGAAATCCCTCAGGGAAATCCCCCATTTTATAACAGTTACGTTTCTACCAGTTACCTTGGATAACCTTTTAAAATATTTTGATTTGAATCTGAGATCGCCTCCCTTCGGATATTTTGAAGAGAAAAGATTTGCCTAGAGGGATTTCTATGTCCCTAGAGGGATTTCTATGTCCCTAGAGGGATTTCTAGGTCCCTAGAGAGAGAGATTTCTATGTCCCTAGAGGGATTTCTATGTCGCTAGAGGGATTTCTATGTCGCTAGAGGGATTTCTAGGTCCCTAGAGGGATTTCAATGTCCCTAGAGGGATTTCTAGGTGCCTAGAGGGATTTCTAGGTCCCTAGAGGGATTTCTAGGTCCCTAGAGGGATTTCTAGGTCCCTAGAGGGATTTCTATGTCCCTAGAGGGATAGATTTATATGTCCCTAGAGGGATTTCTATGTCCCTAGAGGGATTTCTATGTCCCTAGAGGGATTTCTATGTCCCTAGAGGGATTTCTATGTCCCTAGAGGGATTTCTATGTCCCTAGAGGGATTTTTAGGTCCCTAGAGAGAGAGATTTCTATGTCCCTAGAGGGATTTCTATGTCGCTAGAGGGATTTCTATGTCGCTAGAGGGATTTCTAGGTCCCTAGAGGGATAGATTTCTAGGTCCCTAGAGGGATTTCTATGTCGCTAGAGGGATTTCTATGTCGCTAGAGGGATTTCTAGGTCCCTAGAGGGATTTCTATGTCCCTAGAGGGATAGATTTCTATGTCCCTAGAGGGATTTCTATGTCCCTAGAGGGATTTCTAGGTCCCTAGAGGGATTTCTATGTCCCTAGAGGGATTTTTAGGTCCCTAGAGAGAGAGATTTCTATGTCCCTAGAGGGATTTCTATGTCGCTAGAGGGATTTCTATGTCGCTAGAGGGATTTCTAGGTCCCTAGAGGGATAGATTTCTAGGTCCCTAGAGGGATTTCTATGTCGCTAGAGGGATTTCTATGTCGCTAGAGGGATTTCTAGGTCCCTAGAGGGATTTCTATGTCCCTAGAGGGATAGATTTCTATGTCCCTAGAGGGATTTCTATGACCCTAGAGGGATTTCTATGTCCCTAGAGGGATTTCTATGTCCCTAGAGGGATTTCTAGGTCCCTAGAGAGAGAGATTTCTATGTCCCTAGAGGGATTTCTATGTCGCTAGAGGGATTTCTATGTCGCTAGAGGGATTTCTAGGTCCCTAGAGGGATTTCAATGTCCCTAGAGGGATTTCTAGGTCCCTAGAGGGATTTCTAGGTCCCTAGAGGGATTTCTAGGTCCCTAGAGGGATAGATTTATATGTCCCTAGAGGGATTTCTATGTCCCTAGAGGGATTTCTATGTCCCTAGAGGGATTTCTATGTCCCTAGAGGGATTTCTATGTCCCTAGAGAGATTTCTAGGTCCCTAGAGGGATAGATTTCTAGGTCCCTAGAGGGATTTCTAGGTCCCTAGAGGGATTTCAATGTCCCTAGAAGGATTTCTAGGTCCCTAGAGGGATTTCTAGGTCCCAACAGAGAGAGATTTCTATGTCCCTAGAGGGATTTCTAGGTCCCTAGAGAGAGAGATTTCTATGTCCCTAGAGGGATTTCTATGTCGCTAGAGGGATTTCTATGTCGCTAGAGGGATTTCTATGTCCCTAGAGGGATTTCTAGGTCCCTAGAGAGAGAGATTTCTATGTCCCTAGAGGGATTTCTAGGTCCCTAGAGGGATTTCTAGGTCCCTAGAGGGATAGATTTCTATGTCCCTAGAGGAATTTCTATGTCCCTAGAGGGATTTCTAGGTCCCTAGAGAGATTTCTAGGTCCCTAGAGAGATTTCTAGGTCCCTAGAGGGATAGATTTCTAGGTCCCTAGAGGGATTTCAATGTCCCTAGAGGGATTTCAATGTCCCTAGAGGGATTTCTAGGTCCCTAGAGGGATTTCTAGGTCCCTAGAGGGATTTCTATGTCCCTAGAGGGATAGATTTATATGTCCCTAGAGGGATAGATTTATATGTCCCTAGAGGGATTTCTATGTCCCTAGAGGGATTTCTATGTCCCTAGAGGGATTTCTATGTCCCTAGAGGGATTTCTATGTCCCTAGAGGGATTTTTAGGTCCCTAGAGAGAGAGATTTCTATGTCCCTAGAGGGATTTCTATGTCGCTAGAGGGATTTCTATGTCGCTAGAGGGATTTCTAGGTCCCTAGAGGGATAGATTTCTAGGTCCCTAGAGGGATTTCTATGTCGCTAGAGGGATTTCTATGTCGCTAGAGGGATTTCTAGGTCCCTAGAGGGATTTCTATGTCCCTAGAGGGATAGATTTCTATGTCCCTAGAGGGATTTCTATGTCCCTAGAGGGATTTCTATGTCCCTAGAGGGATTTCTATGTCCCTAGAGGGATTTCTATGTCCCCAGAGGGATTTTTAGGTCCCTAGAGAGAGAGATTTCTATGTCCCTAGAGGGATTTCTATGTCGCTAGAGGGATTTCTATGTCGCTAGAGGGATTTCTAGGTCCCTAGAGGGATAGATTTCTAGGTCCCTAGAGGGATTTCTATGTCGCTAGAGGGATTTCTATGTCGCTAGAGGGATTTCTAGGTCCCTAGAGGGATTTCTATGTCCCTAGAGGGATAGATTTCTATGTCCCTAGAGGGATTTCTATGTCCCTAGAGGGATTTCTATGTCCCTAGAGGGATTTCTATGTCCCTAGAGGGATTTCTAGGTCCCTAGAGAGAGAGATTTCTATGTCCCTAGAGGGATTTCTATGTCGCTAGAGGGATTTCTATGTCGCTAGAGGGATTTCTAGGTCCCTAGAGGGATTTCAATGTCCCTAGAGGGATTTCTAGGTCCCTAGAGGGATTTCTAGGTCCCTAGAGGGATTTCTAGGTCCCTAGAGGGATAGATTTATATGTCCCTAGAGGGATTTCTATGTCCCTAGAGGGATTTCTATGTCCCTAGAGGGATTTCTATGTCCCTAGAGGGATTTCTATGTCCCTAGAGGGATTTCTATGTCCCTAGAGAGATTTCTAGGTCCCTAGAGGGATAGATTTCTAGGTCCCTAGAGGGATTTCAATGTCCCTAGAGGGATTTCTAGGTCCCTAGAGGGATTTCTAGGTCCCTAGAGGGATTTCTAGGTCCCTAGAGGGATAGATTTCTATGTCCCTAGAGGGATTTCTATGTCACTAGAGAGATTTCTAGGTCCCTAGAGGGATTTCAATGTCCCTAGAAGGATTTCTAGGTCCCTAGAGGGATAGATTTCTAGGTCCCTAGAGGGATTTCTAGGTCCCTAGAGAGAGAGATTTCTATGTCGCTAGAGGGATTTCTATGTCGCTAGAGGGATTTCTAGGTCCCTAGAGGGATTTCTAGGTCCCAACAGAGAGAGATTTCTATGTCCCTAGAGGGATTTCTATGTCGCTAGAGGGATTTCTATGTCGCTAGAGGGATTTCTAGGTCCCTAGAGGGATTTCTAGGTCCCTAGAGGGATAGATTTCTATGTCCCTAGAGGGATTTCTAGGTCCCTAGAGGGATTTCTAGGTCCCAACAGAGAAAGATTTCTATGTCCCTAGAGGGATTTCTAGGTCCCTAGAGAGAGAGATTTCTATGTCCCTAGAGGGATTTCTATGTCGCTAGAGGGATTTCTATGTCGCTAGAGGGATTTCTATGTCCCTAGAGGGATTTCTAGGTCCCTAGAGAGAGAGATTTCTATGTCCCTAGAGGGATTTCTAGGTCCCTAGAGGGATTTCTAGGTCCCTAGAGGGATAGATTTCTATGTCCCTAGAGGAATTTCTATGTCCCTAGAGGGATTTCTAGGTCCCTAGAGAGATTTCTAGGTCCCTAGAGAGATTTCTAGGTCCCTAGAGGGATAGATTTCTAGGTCCCTAGAGGGATTTCAATGTCCCTAGAGGGATTTCAATGTCCCTAGAGGGATTTCTAGGTCCCTAGAGGGATTTCTAGGTCCCTAGAGGGATTTCTAGGTCCCTAGAGGGATTTCTAGGTCCCTAGAGGGATTTCTAGGTCCCTAGAGGGATAGATTTCTATGTCCCTAGAGGGATTTCTATGTCACTAGAGAGATTTCTAGGTCCCTAGAGGGATTTCAATGTCCCTAGAGGGATTTCTAGGTCCCTAGAGGGATAGATTTCTAGGTCCCTAGAGGGATAGATTTCGGGTGAACTTAGCAGGAATGGCTGCCTGCTAATGCAATCAGTGTAGCCCTATAAACCACTTTACTCTTTTTTTTACTCACGTGATTCGTGGTAGTGGAGTTGTATGTTCTTCTGCAATGCTAAAAACTCTAAAAGACTTTTGGCGATTAGGATTCTTTGATATTTCCCAAAATTCACTAATAGTCCATCTCTTGTTTTAAAATGGCTATTCCTTCGAAAACCAAGTTGACGAATGAAAAAAATTTCGTTTTTTCTTTTATCAAATTACACTCAAGTATCATAACAACAGACTAATTTTTATTTTATTGTTATCCGTTTAACAAATTTTGAATGAATAGTATTAGGAATATTTTGAACAACACGCCCCGGGTGCATCTCGTCAGCTCGTAGGGGAGGCGGCCCATGGGTGGTAGATCTGGGGTTGTAGGTTGAAATTCGTTGCAAGTTCACCCCGGCTAAGTCCGATATGGACTCACTCACCAACAATGTGAGCGACCCCCCAGACTTGCTTGAGGGATGTTACGTAGGTTGGAACGCCCTACTAACATTACGTTTCACTTAAACAATATCTCTAATAGTCAAGGATCTTTCTAAGGTAAAACGCTCGTTATCCGAAGGTAAACTATTCCCCAGTACGGATCTCCGGGTGGGGTATGCTCCAGGGGATTGGTGCAAGTTGAAATATAGAGATTTACGTAGAGAGAAACTCACTAAGAATCACTTAGTGAATTAAATATTCAGAGGCTGATAGGGAAGATCGATTTGTAATAATATTAATAAATCAAGATTGATGAAATTAATAGAGTAAGAAAGAAAATGTTAGTAAAGATGACTAGAAGTACTCTCTTACTACAACCACAGGCTACATTTACTATCACAATATTTGAACAGAAAACACCACAACACACAACATCTCAATACACAACACCACAACAAGCAACATCTCAATGCAAAACGCCACATCTCAATACACAACCCCTCAACACACAACGCCCCAATACACAACACCACAAGACACAGCCCAAGTCTGCTAATGAACTTGTGACGTAACCGGGAGCCATTACTTATTTAAATATTCGAACCTCCGTTAATTGTTTCGGTATTTATAATTTTTTTTTTTTTTATATGTTGATAAGGATTTTACAGAAGGGATTTAGTTTTACCACAGCCACTTAATATATATTATAGGCAAATGACAGCTACTATAACTCTGCGAAGAAATTGGTCTATACCCAAATTATAGCAAGACCAAACTAATGACCAATAGTTCAAGGGAAGATATAAAAAAAAATGAACAAATTCACCCTGGAATACGTGGAGGGATATGTTAACTTGGGCCATTGGTTTCCTTTTCAGATCCTTTCAAGTTCTGGTCTCTAAAGTACATAACGAAAGGAAACATAACTTGTAAAACTTATGTATAAAAAAAGTAAAAACATATATGTTAGATCAATTAGTGATATCAATAAATAATATATATCACGTTACTTAAGCTAATTGCAGCTGTCTTTCTTAGAATAATAGATCAGCTTACAGGTATTTTGAGGAGTGATAGTGCATGCAATGGTAGAGGCTAGCTGCAAGTGTCTTTCCTAGAATAATAGATCAGCTAGCAGCAGGTGTCATTCTTAGAAGTTAGTTAAGCATAATCATTCGCTATATATCGCCCCTCCTCCTCTTTATAGCAATAGACTGCCTCTACTCTACTGTGATCATCCTTTCTCAACACTATTTCCTAGTATGAATATTTCCTCAGAATAAATTTTGTTTAATTTGATTATTCCTTAATTTCATCATTCTTTTTATTAAAAACAGATGTCTCTTGCCGAAACATCAAATAAGCTTAACCGATTTTCAGTGTACAAAATACTGGATCAGTTAGAAAATGGGAGAATTTATATCATTGCAAGAATGGAAATGAAGGAAACACAATATGAAAAATATTTACAAACTATCTTAGAGGGATTGTTGTCAGCATTTACGAAAGTGTACTTAGACCACTATGATGGTAAGTACGACACAAATAATAATTACTAATATGTTGATTATGCTAAAAGAATATTAATTCCAGCTTTGTTTTCAGGCTCGCTGAAGTTAATGTATTTCGGTAAAGAAAATAACTGTTATCAGTTAAAATTATTAAAAGGAAAGAGGTGATTCTTTACGGTGATGGGTAACATTATTTTTATCTGAATGGAACTTGGAGGAAGTAAAAGAAGAAGAAAATACTTACCTATGAGATAGGCAGGATTCCAAACCACCCACGAGGTTCTGCCTGTGGTTTCGTTACCCATTTTTTATAGTGGATGGTTCGCTTCACTGAATCCAGTAGCAGGAATGGCTGCCTGCTAATGCAATCAGTGTAGCCCTATAAACCACTTTACTCTTTTTTTTACTCACGTGATTCGTGGTAGTGGAGTTGTATGTTCTTCTGCAATGCTAAAAACTCTAAAAGACTTTTGGCGATTAGGATTCTTTGATATTTCCCAAAATTCACTAATAGTCCATCTCTTGTTTTAAAATGGCTATTCCTTCGAAAACCAAGTTGACGAATGAAAAAAATTTCGTTTTTTCTTTTATCAAATTACACTCAAGTATCATAACAACAGACTAATTTTTATTTTATTGTTATCCGTTTAACAAATTTTGAATGAATAGTATTAGGAATATTTTGAACAACACGCCCCGGGTGCATCTCGTAAGCTCGTAGGGGAGGCGGCCCATGGGTGGTAGATCTGGGGTTGTAGGTTGAAATTCGTTGCAAGTTCACCCCGGCTAAGTCCGATATGGACTCACTCACCAACAATGTGAGCGACCCCCCAGACTTGCTTGAGGGATGTTACGTAGGTTGGAACGCCCTACTAACATTACGTTTCACTTAAACAATATCTCTAATAGTCAAGGATCTTTCTAAGGTAAAACGCTCGTTATCCGAAGGTAAACTATTCCCCAGTACGGATCTCCGGGTGGGGTATGCTCCAGGGGATTGGTGCAAGTTGAAATATAGAGATTTACGTAGAGAGAAACTCACTAAGAATCACTTAGTGAATTAAATATTCAGAGGCTGATAGGGAAGATCGATTTGTAATAATATTAATAAATCAAGATTGATGAAATTAATAGAGTAAGAAAGAAAATGTTAGTAAAGATGACTAGAAGTACTCTCTTACTACAACCACAGGCTACATTTACTATCACAATATTTGAGCAAAAAACACCACAACACACAACATCTCAATACACAACACCACAACAAGCAACATCTCAATGCAAAACGCCACATCTCAATACACAACCCCTCAACACACAACGCCCCAATACACAACACCACAAGACACAGCCCAAGTCTGCTAATGAACTTGTGACGTAACCGGGAGCCATTACTTATTTAAATATTCGAACCTCCGTTAATTGTTTCGGTATTTATAATTTTTTTTTTTTTTATATGTTGATAAGGATTTTACAGAAGGGATTTAGTTTTACCACAGCCACTTAATATATATTATAGGCAAATGACAGCTACTATAACTCTGCGAAGAAATTGGTCTATACCCAAATTATAACAAGACCAAACTAATGACCAATAGTTCAAGGGAAGATATAAAAAAAAATGAACAAATTCACCCTGGAATACGTGGAGGGATATGTTAACTTGGGCCATTGGTTTCCTTTTCAGATCCTTTCAAGTTCTGGTCTCTAAAGTACATAACGAAAGGAAACATAACTTGTAAAACTTATGTATAAAAAAAGTAAAAACATATATGTTAGATCAATTAGTGATATCAATAAATAATATATATCACGTTACTTAAGCTAATTGCAGCTGTCTTTCTTAGAATAATAGATCTGCTTACAGGTATTTTGAGGAGTGATAGTGCATGCAATGGTAGAGGCTAGCTGCAAGTGTCTTTCCTAGAATAATAGATCAGCTAGCAGCAGGTGTCATTCTTAGAAGTTAGTTAAGCATAATCATTCGCTATATATCGCCCCTCCTCCTCTTTATAGCAATAGACTGCCTCTACTCTACTGTGATCATCCTTTCTCAACACTATTTCCTAGTATGAATATTTCCTCAGAATAAATTTTGTTTAATTTGATTATTCCTTAATTTCATCATTCTTTTTATTAAAAACAGATGTCTCTTGCCGAAACATCAAATAAGCTTAACCGATTTTCAGTGTACAAAATACTGAATGAAGGAAACACAATATGAAAAATATTTACAAACTATCTTAGAGGGATTGTTGTCAGCATTTACGAAAGTGTACTTAGACCACTATGATGGTAAGTACGACACAAATAATAATTACTAATATGTTGATTATGCTAAAAGAATATTAATTCCAGCTTTGTTTTCAGGCTCGCTGAAGTTAATGTATTTCGGTAAAGAAAATAACTGTTATCAGTTAAAATTATTAAAAGGAAAGAGGTGATTCTTTACGGTGATGGGTAACATTATTTTTATCTGAATGGAACTTGGAGGAAGTAAAAGAAGAAGAAAATACTTACCTATGAGATAGGCAGGATTCCAAACCACCCACGAGGTTCTGCCTGTGGTTTCGTTACCCATTTTTTATAGTGGATGGTTCGCTTCACTGAATCCAGTAGCAGGAATGGCTGCCTGCTAATGCAATCAGTGTAGCCCTATAAACCACTTTACTCTTTTTTTTACTCACGTGATTCGTGGTAGTGGAGTTGTATGTTCTTCTGCAATGCTAAAAACTCTAAAAGACTTTTGGCGATTAGGATTCTTTGATATTTCCCAAAATTCACTAATAGTCCATCTCTTGTTTTAAAATGGCTATTCCTTCGAAAACCAAGTTGACGAATGAAAAAAATTTCGTTTTTTCTTTTATCAAATTACACTCAAGTATCATAACAACAGACTAATTTTTATTTTATTGTTATCCGTTTAACAAATTTTGAATGAATAGTATTAGGAATATTTTGAACAACACGCCCCGGGTGCATCTCGTCAGCTCGTAGGGGAGGCGGCCCATGGGTGGTAGATCTGGGGTTGTAGGTTGAAATTCGTTGCAAGTTCACCCCGGCTAAGTCCGATATGGACTCACTCACCAACAATGTGAGCGACCCCCCAGACTTGCTTGAGGGATGTTACGTAGGTTGGAACGCCCTACTAACATTACGTTTCACTTAAACAATATCTCTAATAGTCAAGGATCTTTCTAAGGTAAAACGCTCGTTATCCGAAGGTAAACTATTCCCCAGTACGGATCTCCGGGTGGGGTATGCTCCAGGGGATTGGTGCAAGTTGAAATATAGAGATTTACGTAGAGAGAAACTCACTAAGAATCACTTAGTGAATTAAATATTCAGAGGCTGATAGGGAAGATCGATTTGTAATAATATTAATAAATCAAGATTGATGAAATTAATAGAGTAAGAAAGAAAATGTTAGTAAAGATGACTAGAAGTACTCTCTTACTACAACCACAGGCTACATTTACTATCACAATATTTGAACAGAAAACACCACAACACACAACATCTCAATACACAACACCACAACAAGCAACATCTCAATGCAAAACGCCACATCTCAATACACAACCCCTCAACACACAACGCCCCAATACACAACACCACAAGACACAGCCCAAGTCTGCTAATGAACTTGTGACGTAACCGGGAGCCATTACTTATTTAAATATTCGAACCTCCGTTAATTGTTTCGGTATTTATAATTTTTTTTTTTTTTATATGTTGATAAGGATTTTACAGAAGGGATTTAGTTTTACCACAGCCACTTAATATATATTATAGGCAAATGACAGCTACTATAACTCTGCGAAGAAATTGGTCTATACCCAAATTATAACAAGACCAAACTAATGACCAATAGTTCAAGGGAAGATATAAAAAAAAATGAACAAATTCACCCTGGAATACGTGGAGGGATATGTTAACTTGGGCCATTGGTTTCCTTTTCAGATCCTTTCAAGTTCTGGTCTCTAAAGTACATAACGAAAGGAAACATAACTTGTAAAACTTATGTATAAAAAAAGTAAAAACATATATGTTAGATCAATTAGTGATATCAATAAATAATATATATCACGTTACTTAAGCTAATTGCAGCTGTCTTTCTTAGAATAATAGATCTGCTTACAGGTATTTTGAGGAGTGATAGTGCATGCAATGGTAGAGGCTAGCTGCAAGTGTCTTTCCTAGAATAATAGATCAGCTAGCAGCAGGTGTCATTCTTAGAAGTTAGTTAAGCATAATCATTCGCTATATATCGCCCCTCCTCCTCTTTATAGCAATAGACTGCCTCTACTCTACTGTGATCATCCTTTCTCAACACTATTTCCTAGTATGAATATTTCCTCAGAATAAATTTTGTTTAATTTGATTATTCCTTAATTTCATCATTCTTTTTATTAAAAACAGATGTCTCTTGCCGAAACATCAAATAAGCTTAACCGATTTTCAGTGTACAAATTACTGAATGAAGGAAACACAATATGAAAAATATTTACAAACTATCTTAGAGGGATTGTTGTCAGCATTTACGAAAGTGTACTTAGACCACTATGATGGTAAGTACGACACAAATAATAATTACTAATATGTTGATTATGCTAAAAGAATATTAATTCCAGCTTTGTTTTCAGGCTCGCTGAAGTTAATGTATTTCGGTAAAGAAAATAACTGTTATCAGTTAAAATTATTAAAAGGAAAGAGGTGATTCTTTACGGTGATGGGTAACATTATTTTTATCTGAATGGAACTTGGAGGAAGTAAAAGAAGAAGAAAATACTTACCTATGAGATAGGCAGGATTCCAAACCACCCACGAGGTTCTGCCTGTGGTTTCGTTACCCATTTTTTATAGTGGATGGTTCGCTTCACTGAATCCAGTAGCAGGAATGGCTGCCTGCTAATGCAATCAGTGTAGCCCTATAAACCACTTTACTCTTTTTTTTACTCACGTGATTCGTGGTAGTGGAGTTGTATGTTCTTCTGCAATGCTAAAAACTCTAAAAGACTTTTGGCGATTAGGATTCTTTGATATTTCCCAAAATTCACTAATAGTCCATCTCTTGTTTTAAAATGGCTATTCCTTCGAAAACCAAGTTGACGAATGAAAAAAATTTCGTTTTTTCTTTTATCAAATTACACTCAAGTATCATAACAACAGACTAATTTTTATTTTATTGTTATCCGTTTAACAAATTTTGAATGAATAGTATTAGGAATATTTTGAACAACACGCCCCGGGTGCATCTCGTCAGCTCGTAGGGGAGGCGGCCCATGGGTGGTAGATCTGGGGTTGTAGGTTGAAATTCGTTGCAAGTTCACCCCGGCTAAGTCCGATATGGACTCACTCACCAACAATGTGAGCGACCCCCCAGACTTGCTTGAGGGATGTTACGTAGGTTGGAACGCCCTACTAACATTACGTTTCACTTAAACAATATCTCTAATAGTCAAGGATCTTTCTAAGGTAAAACGCTCGTTATCCGAAGGTAAACTATTCCCCAGTACGGATCTCCGGGTGGGGTATGCTCCAGGGGATTGGTGCAAGTTGAAATATAGAGATTTACGTAGAGAGAAACTCACTAAGAATCACTTAGTGAATTAAATATTCAGAGGCTGATAGGGAAGATCGATTTGTAATAATATTAATAAATCAAGATTGATGAAATTAATAGAGTAAGAAAGAAAATGTTAGTAAAGATGACTAGAAGTACTCTCTTACTACAACCACAGGCTACATTTACTATCACAATATTTGAACAGAAAACACCACAACACACAACATCTCAATACACAACACCACAACAAGCAACATCTCAATGCAAAACGCCACATCTCAATACACAACCCCTCAACACACAACGCCCCAATACACAACACCACAAGACACAGCCCAAGTCTGCTAATGAACTTGTGACGTAACCGGGAGCCATTACTTATTTAAATATTCGAACCTCCGTTAATTGTTTCGGTATTTATAATTTTTTTTTTTTTTATATGTTGATAAGGATTTTACAGAAGGGATTTAGTTTTACCACAGCCACTTAATATATATTATAGGCAAATGACAGCTACTATAACTCTGCGAAGAAATTGGTCTATACCCAAATTATAACAAGACCAAACTAATGACCAATAGTTCAAGGGAAGATATAAAAAAAAATGAACAAATTCACCCTGGAATACGTGGAGGGATATGTTAACTTGGGCCATTGGTTTCCTTTTCAGATCCTTTCAAGTTCTGGTCTCTAAAGTACATAACGAAAGGAAACATAACTTGTAAAACTTATGTATAAAAAAAGTAAAAACATATATGTTAGATCAATTAGTGATATCAATAAATAATATATATCACGTTACTTAAGCTAATTGCAGCTGTCTTTCTTAGAATAATAGATCAGCTTACAGGCATTTTGAGGAGTGATAGTGCATGCAATGGTAGAGGCTAGCTGCAAGTGTCTTTCCTAGAATAATAGATCAGCTAGCAGCAGGTGTCATTCTTAGAAGTTAGTTAAGCATAATCATTCGCTATATATCGCCCCTCCTCCTCTTTATAGCAATAGACTGCCTCTACTCTACTGTGATCATCCTTTCTCAACACTATTTCCTAGTATGAATATTTCCTCAGAATAAATTTTGTTTAATTTGATTATTCCTTAATTTCATCATTCTTTTTATTAAAAACAGATGTCTCTTGCCGAAACATCAAATAAGCTTAACCGATTTTCAGTGTACAAAATACTGGATCAGTTAGAAAATGGGAGAATTTATATCATTGCAAGAATGGAAATGAAGGAAACACAATATGAAAAATATTTACAAACTATCTTAGAGGGATTGTTGTCAGCATTTACGAAAGTGTACTTAGACCACTATGATGGTAAGTACGACACAAATAATAATTACTAATATGTTGATTATGCTAAAAGAATATTAATTCCAGCTTTGTTTTCAGGCTCGCTGAAGTTAATGTATTTCGGTAAAGAAAATAACTGTTATCAGTTAAAATTATTAAAAGGAAAGAGGTGATTCTTTACGGTGATGGGTAACATTATTTTTATCTGAATGGAACTTGGAGGAAGTAAAAGAAGAAGAAAATACTTACCTATGAGATAGGCAGGATTCCAAACCACCCACGAGGTTCTGCCTGTGGTTTCGTTACCCATTTTTTATAGTGGATGGTTCGCTTCACTGAATCCAGTAGCAGGAATGGCTGCCTGCTAATGCAATCAGTGTAGCCCTATAAACCACTTTACTCTTTTTTTTACTCACGTGATTCGTGGTAGTGGAGTTGTATGTTCTTCTGCAATGCTAAAAACTCTAAAAGACTTTTGGCGATTAGGATTCTTTGATATTTCCCAAAATTCACTAATAGTCCATCTCTTGTTTTAAAATGGCTATTCCTTCGAAAACCAAGTTGACGAATGAAAAAAATTTCGTTTTTTCTTTTATCAAATTACACTCAAGTATCATAACAACAGACTAATTTTTATTTTATTGTTATCCGTTTAACAAATTTTGAATGAATAGTATTAGGAATATTTTGAACAACACGCCCCGGGTGCATCTCGTCAGCTCGTAGGGGAGGCGGCCCATGGGTGGTAGATCTGGGGTTGTAGGTTGAAATTCGTTGCAAGTTCACCCCGGCTAAGTCCGATATGGACTCACTCACCAACAATGTGAGCGACCCCCCAGACTTGCTTGAGGGATGTTACGTAGGTTGGAACGCCCTACTAACATTACGTTTCACTTAAACAATATCTCTAATAGTCAAGGATCTTTCTAAGGTAAAACGCTCGTTATCCGAAGGTAAACTATTCCCCAGTACGGATCTCCGGGTGGGGTATGCTCCAGGGGATTGGTGCAAGTTGAAATATAGAGATTTACGTAGAGAGAAACTCACTAAGAATCACTTAGTGAATTAAATATTCAGAGGCTGATAGGGAAGATCGATTTGTAATAATATTAATAAATCAAGATTGATGAAATTAATAGAGTAAGAAAGAAAATGTTAGTAAAGATGACTAGAAGTACTCTCTTACTACAACCACAGGCTACATTTACTATCACAATATTTGAACAGAAAACACCACAACACACAACATCTCAATACACAACACCACAACAAGCAACATCTCAATGCAAAACGCCACATCTCAATACACAACCCCTCAACACACAACGCCCCAATACACAACACCACAAGACACAGCCCAAGTCTGCTAATGAACTTGTGACGTAACCGGGAGCCATTACTTATTTAAATATTCGAACCTCCGTTAATTGTTTCGGTATTTATAATTTTTTTTTTTTTTATATGTTGATAAGGATTTTACAGAAGGGATTTAGTTTTACCACAGCCACTTAATATATATTATAGGCAAATGACAGCTACTATAACTCTGCGAAGAAATTGGTCTATACCCAAATTATAACAAGACCAAACTAATGACCAATAGTTCAAGGGAAGATATAAAAAAAAATGAACAAATTCACCCTGGAATACGTGGAGGGATATGTTAACTAGGGCCATTGGTTTCCTTTTCAGATCCTTTCAAGTTCTGGTCTCTAAAGTACATAACGAAAGGAAACATAACTTGTAAAACTTATGTATAAAAAAAGTAAAAACATATATGTTAGATCAATTAGTGATATCAATAAATAATATATATCACGTTACTTAAGCTAATTGCAGCTGTCTTTCTTAGAATAATAGATCAGCTTACAGGCATTTTGAGGAGTGATAGTGCATGCAATGGTAGAGGCTAGCTGCAAGTGTCTTTCCTAGAATAATAGATCAGCTAGCAGCAGGTGTCATTCTTAGAAGTTAGTTAAGCATAATCATTCGCTATATATCGCCCCTCCTCCTCTTTATAGCAATAGACTGCCTCTACTCTACTGTGATCATCCTTTCTCAACACTATTTCCTAGTATGAATATTTCCTCAGAATAAATTTTGTTTAATTTGATTATTCCTTAATTTCATCATTCTTTTTATTAAAAACAGATGTCTCTTGCCGAAACATCAAATAAGCTTAACCGATTTTCAGTGTACAAAATACTGGATCAGTTAGAAAATGGGAGAATTTATATCATTGCAAGAATGGAAATGAAGGAAACACAATATGAAAAATATTTACAAACTATCTTAGAGGGATTGTTGTCAGCATTTACGAAAGTGTACTTAGACCACTATGATGGTAAGTACGACACAAATAATAATTACTAATATGTTGATTATGCTAAAAGAATATTAATTCCAGCTTTGTTTTCAGGCTCGCTGAAGTTAATGTATTTCGGTAAAGAAAATAACTGTTATCAGTTAAAATTATTAAAAGGAAAGAGGTGATTCTTTACGGTGATGGGTAACATTATTTTTATCTGAATGGAACTTGGAGGAAGTAAAAGAAGAAGAAAATACTTACCTATGAGATAGGCAGGATTCCAAACCACCCACGAGGTTCTGCCTGTGGTTTCGTTACCCATTTTTTATAGTGGATGGTTCGCTTCACTGAATCCAGTAGCAGGAATGGCTGCCTGCTAATGCAATCAGTGTAGCCCTATAAACCACTTTACTCTTTTTTTTACTCACGTGATTCGTGGTAGTGGAGTTGTATGTTCTTCTGCAATGCTAAAAACTCTAAAAGACTTTTGGCGATTAGGATTCTTTGATATTTCCCAATATTCACTAATAGTCCATCTCTTGTTTTAAAATGGCTATTCCTTCGAAAACCAAGTTGCCGAATGAAAAAAATTTCGTTTTTTCTTTTATCAAATTACACTCAAGTATCATAACAACAGACTAATTTTTATTTTATTGTTATCCGTTTAACAAATTTTGAATGAATAGTATTAGGAATATTTTGAACAACACGCCCCGGGTGCATCTCGTCAGCTCGTAGGGGAGGCGGCCCATGGGTGGTAGATCTGGGGTTGTAGGTTGAAATTCGTTGCAAGTTCACCCCGGCTAAGTCCGATATGGACTCACTCACCAACAATGTGAGCGACCCCCCAGACTTGCTTGAGGGATGTTACGTAGGTTGGAACGCCCTACTAACATTACGTTTCACTTAAACAATATCTCTAATAGTCAAGGATCTTTCTAAGGTAAAACGCTCGTTATCCGAAGGTAAACTATTCCCCAGTACGGATCTCCGGGTGGGGTATGCTCCAGGGGATTGGTGCAAGTTGAAATATAGAGATTTACGTAGAGAGAAACTCACTAAGAATCACTTAGTGAATTAAATATTCAGAGGCTGATAGGGAAGATCGATTTGTAATAATATTAATAAATCAAGATTGATGAAATTAATAGAGTAAGAAAGAAAATGTTAGTAAAGATGACTAGAAGTACTCTCTTACTACAACCACAGGCTACATTTACTATCACAATATTTGAACAGAAAACACCACAACACACAACATCTCAATACACAACACCACAACAAGCAACATCTCAATGCAAAACGCCACATCTCAATACACAACCCCTCAACACACAACGCCCCAATACACAACACCACAAGACACAGCCCAAGTCTGCTAATGAACTTGTGACGTAACCGGGAGCCATTACTTATTTAAATATTCGAACCTCCGTTAATTGTTTCGGTATTTATAATTTTTTTTTTTTTTATATGTTGATAAGGATTTTACAGAAGGGATTTAGTTTTACCACAGCCACTTAATATATATTATAGGCAAATGACAGCTACTATAACTCTGCGAAGAAATTGGTCTATACCCAAATTATAACAAGACCAAACTAATGACCAATAGTTCAAGGGAAGATATAAAAAAAAATGAACAAATTCACCCTGGAATACGTGGAGGGATATGTTAACTTGGGCCATTGGTTTCCTTTTCAGATCCTTTCGAGTTCTGGTCTCTAAAGTACATAACGAAAGGAAACATAACTTGTAAAACTTATGTATAAAAAAAGTAAAAACATATATGTTAGATCAATTAGTGATATCAATAAATAATATATATCACGTTACTTAAGCTAATTGCAGCTGTCTTTCTTAGAATAATAGATCAGCTTACAGGTATTTTGAGGAGTGATAGTGCATGCAATGGTAGAGGCTAGCTGCAAGTGTCTTTCCTAGAATAATAGATCAGCTAGCAGCAGGTGTAATTTTTAAAGGTTAGTTAAGCATAATCATTCGCTATATATCGCCCCTCCTCCTCTTTATAGCAATAGACTGCCTCTACTCTACTGTGATCATCCTTTCTCAACACTATTTCCTAGTATGAATATTTCCTCAGAATAAATTTTGTTTAATTTGATTATTCCTTAATTTCATCATTCTTTTTATTAAAAACAGATGTCTCTTGCCGAAACATCAAATAAGCTTAACCGATTTTCAGTGTACAAAATACTGGATCAGTTAGAAAATGGGAGAATTTATATCATTGCAAGAATGGAAATGAAGGAAACACAATATGAAAAATATTTACAAACTATCTTAGAGGGATTGTTGTCAGCATTTACGAAAGTGTACTTAGACCACTATGATGGTAAGTACGACACAAATAATAATTACTAATATGTTGATTATGCTAAAAGAATATTAATTCCAGCTTTGTTTTCAGGCTCGCTGAAGTTAATGTATTTCGGTAAAGAAAATAACTGTTATCAGTTAAAATTATTAAAAGGAAAGAGGTGATTCTTTACGGTGATGGGTAACATTATTTTTATCTGAATGGAACTTGGAGGAAGTAAAAGAAGAAGAAAATACTTACCTATGAGATAGGCAGGATTCCAAACCACCCACGAGGTTCTGCCTGTGGTTTCGTTACCCATTTTTTATAGTGGATGGTTCGCTTCACTGAATCCAGTAGCAGGAATGGCTGCCTGCTAATGCAATCAGTGTAGCCCTATAAACCACTTTACTCTTTTTTTTACTCACGTGATTCGTGGTAGTGGAGTTGTATGTTCTTCTGCAATGCTAAAAACTCTAAAAGACTTTTGGCGATTAGGATTCTTTGATATTTCCCAAAATTCACTAATAGTCCATCTCTTGTTTTAAAATGGCTATTCCTTCGAAAACCAAGTTGCCGAATGAAAAAAATTTCGTTTTTTCTTTTATCAAATTACACTCAAGTATCATAACAACAGACTAATTTTTATTTTATTGTTATCCGTTTAACAAATTTTGAATGAATAGTATTAGGAATATTTTGAACAACACGCCCCGGGTGCATCTCGTCAGCTCGTAGGGGAGGCGGCCCATGGGTGGTAGATCTGGGGTTGTAGGTTGAAATTCGTTGCAAGTTCACCCCGGCTAAGTCCGATATGGACTCACTCACCAACAATGTGAGCGACCCCCCAGACTTGCTTGAGGGATGTTACGTAGGTTGGAACGCCCTACTAACATTACGTTTCACTTAAACAATATCTCTAATAGTCAAGGATCTTTCTAAGGTAAAACGCTCGTTATCCGAAGGTAAACTATTCCCCAGTACGGATCTCCGGGTGGGGTATGCTCCAGGGGATTGGTGCAAGTTGAAATATAGAGATTTACGTAGAGAGAAACTCACTAAGAATCACTTAGTGAATTAAATATTCAGAGGCTGATAGGGAAGATCGATTTGTAATAATATTAATAAATCAAGATTGATGAAATTAATAGAGTAAGAAAGAAAATGTTAGTAAAGATGACTAGAAGTACTCTCTTACTACAACCACAGGCTACATTTACTATCACAATATTTGAACAGAAAACACCACAACACACAACATCTCAATACACAACACCACAACAAGCAACATCTCAATGCAAAACGCCACATCTCAATACACAACCCCTCAACACACAACGCCCCAATACACAACACCACAAGACACAGCCCAAGTCTGCTAATGAACTTGTGACGTAACCGGGAGCCATTACTTATTTAAATATTCGAACCTCCGTTAATTGTTTCGGTATTTATAATTTTTTTTTTTTTTATATGTTGATAAGGATTTTACAGAAGGGATTTAGTTTTACCACAGCCACTTAATATATATTATAGGCAAATGACAGCTACTATAACTCTGCGAAGAAATTGGTCTATACCCAAATTATAACAAGACCAAACTAATGACCAATAGTTCAAGGGAAGATATAAAAAAAAATGAACAAATTCACCCTGGAATACGTGGAGGGATATGTTAACTAGGGCCATTGGTTTCCTTTTCAGATCCTTTCAAGTTCTGGTCTCTAAAGTACATAACGAAAGGAAACATAACTTGTTAAACTTATGTATAAAAAAAGTAAAAACATATATGTTAGATCAATTAGTGATATCAATAAATAATATATATCACGTTACTTAAGCTAATTGCAGCTGTCTTTCTTAGAATAATAGATCAGCTTACAGGCATTTTGAGGAGTGATAGTGCATGCAATGGTAGAGGCTAGCTGCAAGTGTCTTTCCTAGAATAATAGATCAGCTAGCAGCAGGTGTCATTCTTAGAAGTTAGTTAAGCATAATCATTCGCTATATATCGCCCCTCCTCCTCTTTATAGCAATAGACTGCCTCTACTCTACTGTGATCATCCTTTCTCAACACTATTTCCTAGTATGAATATTTCCTCAGAATAAATTTTGTTTAATTTGATTATTCCTTAATTTCATCATTCTTTTTATTAAAAACAGATGTCTCTTGCCGAAACATCAAATAAGCTTAACCGATTTTCAGTGTACAAAATACTGGATCAGTTAGAAAATGGGAGAATTTATATCATTGCAAGAATGGAAATGAAGGAAACACAATATGAAAAATATTTACAAACTATCTTAGAGGGATTGTTGTCAGCATTTACGAAAGTGTACTTAGACCACTATGATGGTAAGTACGACACAAATAATAATTACTAATATGTTGATTATGCTAAAAGAATATTAATTCCAGCTTTGTTTTCAGGCTCGCTGAAGTTAATGTATTTCGGTAAAGAAAATAACTGTTATCAGTTAAAATTATTAAAAGGAAAGAGGTGATTCTTTACGGTGATGGGTAACATTATTTTTATCTGAATGGAACTTGGAGGAAGTAAAAGAAGAAGAAAATACTTACCTATGAGATAGGCAGGATTCCAAACCACCCACGAGGTTCTGCCTGTGGTTTCGTTACCCATTTTTTATAGTGGATGGTTCGCTTCACTGAATCCAGTAGCAGGAATGGCTGCCTGCTAATGCAATCAGTGTAGCCCTATAAACCACTTTACTCTTTTTTTTACTCACGTGATTCGTGGTAGTGGAGTTGTATGTTCTTCTGCAATGCTAAAAACTCTAAAAGACTTTTGGCGATTAGGATTCTTTGATATTTCCCAAAATTCACTAATAGTCCATCTCTTGTTTTAAAATGGCTATTCCTTCGAAAACCAAGTTGACGAATGAAAAAAATTTCGTTTTTTCTTTTATCAAATTACACTCAAGTATCATAACAACAGACTAATTTTTATTTTATTGTTATCCGTTTAACAAATTTTGAATGAATAGTATTAGGAATATTTTGAACAACACGCCCCGGGTGCATCTCGTCAGCTCGTAGGGGAGGCGGCCCATGGGTGGTAGATCTGGGGTTGTAGGTTGAAATTCGTTGCAAGTTCACCCCGGCTAAGTCCGATATGGACTCACTCACCAACAATGTGAGCGACCCCCCAGACTTGCTTGAGGGATGTTACGTAGGTTGGAACGCCCTACTAACATTACGTTTCACTTAAACAATATCTCTAATAGTCAAGGATCTTTCTAAGGTAAAACGCTCGTTATCCGAAGGTAAACTATTCCCCAGTACGGATCTCCGGGTGGGGTATGCTCCAGGGGATTGGTGCAAGTTGAAATATAGAGATTTACGTAGAGAGAAACTCACTAAGAATCACTTAGTGAATTAAATATTCAGAGGCTGATAGGGAAGATCGATTTGTAATAATATTAATAAATCAAGATTGATGAAATTAATAGAGTAAGAAAGAAAATGTTAGTAAAGATGACTAGAAGTACTCTCTTACTACAACCACAGGCTACATTTACTATCACAATATTTGAACAGAAAACACCACAACACACAACATCTCAATACACAACACCACAACAAGCAACATCTCAATGCAAAACGCCACATCTCAATACACAACCCCTCAACACACAACGCCCCAATACACAACACCACAAGACACAGCCCAAGTCTGCTAATGAACTTGTGACGTAACCGGGAGCCATTACTTATTTAAATATTCGAACCTCCGTTAATTGTTTCGGTATTTATAATTTTTTTTTTTTTATATGTTGATAAGGATTTTACAGAAGGGATTTAGTTTTACCACAGCCACTTAATATATATTATAGGCAAATGACAGCTACTATAACTCTGCGAAGAAATTGGTCTATACCCAAATTATAACAAGACCAAACTAATGACCAATAGTTCAAGGGAAGATATAAAAAAAAATGAACAAATTCACCCTGGAATACGTGGAGGGATATGTTAACTTGGGCCATTGGTTTCCTTTTCAGATCCTTTCGAGTTCTGGTCTCTAAAGTACATAACGAAAGGAAACATAACTTGTAAAACTTATGTATAAAAAAAGTAAAAACATATATGTTAGATCAATTAGTGATATCAATAAATAATATATATCACGTTACTTAAGCTAATTGCAGCTGTCTTTCTTAGAATAATAGATCAGCTTACAGGTATTTTGAGGAGTGATAGTGCATGCAATGGTAGAGGCTAGCTGCAAGTGTCTTTCCTAGAATAATAGATCAGCTAGCAGCAGGTGTCATTCTTAGAAGTTAGTTAAGCATAATCATTCGCTATATATCGCCCCTCCTCCTCTTTATAGCAATAGACTGCCTCTACTCTACTGTGATCATCCTTTCTCAACACTATTTCCTAGTATGAATATTTCCTCAGAATAAATTTTGTTTAATTTGATTATTCCTTAATTTCATCATTCTTTTTATTAAAAACAGATGTCTCTTGCCGAAACATCAAATAAGCTTAACCGATTTTCAGTGTACAAAATACTGGATCAGTTAGAAAATGGGAGAATTTATATCATTGCAAGAATGGAAATGAAGGAAACACAATATGAAAAATATTTACAAACTATCTTAGAGGGATTGTTGTCAGCATTTACGAAAGTGTACTTAGACCACTATGATGGTAAGTACGACACAAATAATAATTACTAATATGTTGATTATGCTAAAAGAATATTAATTCCAGCTTTGTTTTCAGGCTCGCTGAAGTTAATGTATTTCGGTAAAGAAAATAACTGTTATCAGTTAAAATTATTAAAAGGAAAGAGGTGATTCTTTACGGTGATGGGTAACATTATTTTTATCTGAATGGAACTTGGAGGAAGTAAAAGAAGAAGAAAATACTTACCTATGAGATAGGCAGGATTCCAAACCACCCACGAGGTTCTGCCTGTGGTTTCGTTACCCATTTTTTATAGTGGATGGTTCGCTTCACTGAATCCAGTAGCAGGAATGGCTGCCTGCTAATGCAATCAGTGTAGCCCTATAAACCACTTTACTCTTTTTTTTACTCACGTGATTCGTGGTAGTGGAGTTGTATGTTCTTCTGCAATGCTAAAAACTCTAAAAGACTTTTGGCGATTAGGATTCTTTGATATTTCCCAAAATTCACTAATAGTCCATCTCTTGTTTTAAAATGGCTATTCCTTCGAAAACCAAGTTGACGAATGAAAAAAATTTCGTTTTTTCTTTTATCAAATTACACTCAAGTATCATAACAACAGACTAATTTTTATTTTATTGTTATCCGTTTAACAAATTTTGAATGAATAGTATTAGGAATATTTTGAACAACACGCCCCGGGTGCATCTCGTCAGCTCGTAGGGGAGGCGGCCCATGGGTGGTAGATCTGGGGTTGTAGGTTGAAATTCGTTGCAAGTTCACCCCGGCTAAGTCCGATATGGACTCACTCACCAACAATGTGAGCGACCCCCCAGACTTGCTTGAGGGATGTTACGTAGGTTGGAACGCCCTACTAACATTACGTTTCACTTAAACAATATCTCTAATAGTCAAGGATCTTTCTAAGGTAAAACGCTCGTTATCCGAAGGTAAACTATTCCCCAGTACGGATCTCCGGGTGGGGTATGCTCCAGGGGATTGGTGCAAGTTGAAATATAGAGATTTACGTAGAGAGAAACTCACTAAGAATCACTTAGTGAATTAAATATTCAGAGGCTGATAGGGAAGATCGATTTGTAATAATATTAATAAATCAAGATTGATGAAATTAATAGAGTAAGAAAGAAAATGTTAGTAAAGATGACTAGAAGTACTCTCTTACTACAACCACAGGCTACATTTACTATCACAATATTTGAACAGAAAACACCACAACACACAACATCTCAATACACAACACCACAACAAGCAACATCTCAATGCAAAACGCCACATCTCAATACACAACCCCTCAACACACAACGCCCCAATACACAACACCACAAGACACAGCCCAAGTCTGCTAATGAACTTGTGACGTAACCGGGAGCCATTACTTATTTAAATATTCGAACCTCCGTTAATTGTTTCGGTATTTATAATTTTTTTTTTTTTATATGTTGATAAGGATTTTACAGAAGGGATTTAGTTTTACCACAGCCACTTAATATATATTATAGGCAAATGACAGCTACTATAACTCTGCGAAGAAATTGGTCTATACCCAAATTATAACAAGACCAAACTAATGACCAATAGTTCAAGGGAAGATATAAAAAAAAATGAACAAATTCACCCTGGAATACGTGGAGGGATATGTTAACTTGGGCCATTGGTTTCCTTTTCAGATCCTTTCAAGTTCTGGTCTCTAAAGTACATAACGAAAGGAAACATAACTTGTAAAACTTATGTATAAAAAAAGTAAAAACATATATGTTAGATCAATTAGTGATATCAATAAATAATATATATCACGTTACTTAAGCTAATTGCAGCTGTCTTTCTTAGAATAATAGATCAGCTTACAGGCATTTTGAGGAGTGATAGTGCATGCAATGGTAGAGGCTAGCTGCAAGTGTCTTTCCTAGAATAATAGATCAGCTAGCAGCAGGTGTCATTCTTAGAAGTTAGTTAAGCATAATCATTCGCTATATATCGCCCCTCCTCCTCTTTATAGCAATAGACTGCCTCTACTCTACTGTGATCATCCTTTCTCAACACTATTTCCTAGTATGAATATTTCCTCAGAATAAATTTTGTTTAATTTGATTATTCCTTAATTTCATCATTCTTTTTATTAAAAACAGATGTCTCTTGCCGAAACATCAAATAAGCTTAACCGATTTTCAGTGTACAAAATACTGGATCAGTTAGAAAATGGGAGAATTTATATCATTGCAAGAATGGAAATGAAGGAAACACAATATGAAAAATATTTACAAACTATCTTAGAGGGATTGTTGTCAGCATTTACGAAAGTGTACTTAGACCACTATGATGGTAAGTACGACACAAATAATAATTACTAATATGTTGATTATGCTAAAAGAATATTAATTCCAGCTTTGTTTTCAGGCTCGCTGAAGTTAATGTATTTCGGTAAAGAAAATAACTGTTATCAGTTAAAATTATTAAAAGGAAAGAGGTGATTCTTTACGGTGATGGGTAACATTATTTTTATCTGAATGGAACTTGGAGGAAGTAAAAGAAGAAGAAAATACTTACCTATGAGATAGGCAGGATTCCAAACCACCCACGAGGTTCTGCCTGTGGTTTCGTTACCCATTTTTTATAGTGGATGGTTCGCTTCACTGAATCCAGTAGCAGGAATGGCTGCCTGCTAATGCAATCAGTGTAGCCCTATAAACCACTTTACTCTTTTTTTTACTCACGTGATTCGTGGTAGTGGAGTTGTATGTTCTTCTGCAATGCTAAAAACTCTAAAAGACTTTTGGCGATTAGGATTCTTTGATATTTCCCAAAATTCACTAATAGTCCATCTCTTGTTTTAAAATGGCTATTCCTTCGAAAACCAAGTTGACGAATGAAAAAAATTTCGTTTTTTCTTTTATCAAATTACACTCAAGTATCATAACAACAGACTAATTTTTATTTTATTGTTATCCGTTTAACAAATTTTGAATGAATAGTATTAGGAATATTTTGAACAACACGCCCCGGGTGCATCTCGTCAGCTCGTAGGGGAGGCGGCCCATGGGTGGTAGATCTGGGGTTGTAGGTTGAAATTCGTTGCAAGTTCACCCCGGCTAAGTCCGATATGGACTCACTCACCAACAATGTGAGCGACCCCCCAGACTTGCTTGAGGGATGTTACGTAGGTTGGAACGCCCTACTAACATTACGTTTCACTTAAACAATATCTCTAATAGTCAAGGATCTTTCTAAGGTAAAACGCTCGTTATCCGAAGGTAAACTATTCCCCAGTACGGATCTCCGGGTGGGGTATGCTCCAGGGGATTGGTGCAAGTTGAAATATAGAGATTTACGTAGAGAGAAACTCACTAAGAATCACTTAGTGAATTAAATATTCAGAGGCTGATAGGGAAGATCGATTTGTAATAATATTAATAAATCAAGATTGATGAAATTAATAGAGTAAGAAAGAAAATGTTAGTAAAGATGACTAGAAGTACTCTCTTACTACAACCACAGGCTACATTTACTATCACAATATTTGAACAGAAAACACCACAACACACAACATCTCAATACACAACACCACAACAAGCAACATCTCAATGCAAAACGCCACATCTCAATACACAACCCCTCAACACACAACGCCCCAATACACAACACCACAAGACACAGCCCAAGTCTGCTAATGAACTTGTGACGTAACCGGGAGCCATTACTTATTTAAATATTCGAACCTCCGTTAATTGTTTCGGTATTTATAATTTTTTTTTTTTTTATATGTTGATAAGGATTTTACAGAAGGGATTTAGTTTTACCACAGCCACTTAATATATATTATAGGCAAATGACAGCTACTATAACTCTGCGAAGAAATTGGTCTATACCCAAATTATAACAAGACCAAACTAATGACCAATAGTTCAAGGGAAGATATAAAAAAAAATGAACAAATTCACCCTGGAATACGTGGAGGGATATGTTAACTTGGGCCATTGGTTTCCTTTTCAGATCCTTTCAAGTTCTGGTCTCTAAAGTACATAACGAAAGGAAACATAACTTGTAAAACTTATGTATAAAAAAAGTAAAAACATATATGTTAGATCAATTAGTGATATCAATAAATAATATATATCACGTTACTTAAGCTAATTGCAGCTGTCTTTCTTAGAATAATAGATCAGCTTACAGGCATTTTGAGGAGTGATAGTGCATGCAATGGTAGAGGCTAGCTGCAAGTGTCTTTCCTAGAATAATAGATCAGCTAGCAGCAGGTGTCATTCTTAGAAGTTAGTTAAGCATAATCATTCGCTATATATCGCCCCTCCTCCTCTTTATAGCAATAGACTGCCTCTACTCTACTGTGATCATCCTTTCTCAACACTATTTCCTAGTATGAATATTTCCTCAGAATAAATTTTGTTTAATTTGATTATTCCTTAATTTCATCATTCTTTTTATTAAAAACAGATGTCTCTTGCCGAAACATCAAATAAGCTTAACCGATTTTCAGTGTACAAAATACTGGATCAGTTAGAAAATGGGAGAATTTATATCATTGCAAGAATGGAAATGAAGGAAACACAATATGAAAAATATTTACAAACTATCTTAGAGGGATTGTTGTCAGCATTTACGAAAGTGTACTTAGACCACTATGATGGTAAGTACGACACAAATAATAATTACTAATATGTTGATTATGCTAAAAGAATATTAATTCCAGCTTTGTTTTCAGGCTCGCTGAAGTTAATGTATTTCGGTAAAGAAAATAACTGTTATCAGTTAAAATTATTAAAAGGAAAGAGGTGATTCTTTACGGTGATGGGTAACATTATTTTTATCTGAATGGAACTTGGAGGAAGTAAAAGAAGAAGAAAATACTTACCTATGAGATAGGCAGGATTCCAAACCACCCACGAGGTTCTGCCTGTGGTTTCGTTACCCATTTTTTATAGTGGATGGTTCGCTTCACTGAATCCAGTAGCAGGAATGGCTGCCTGCTAATGCAATCAGTGTAGCCCTATAAACCACTTTACTCTTTTTTTTACTCACGTGATTCGTGGTAGTGGAGTTGTATGTTCTTCTGCAATGCTAAAAACTCTAAAAGACTTTTGGCGATTAGGATTCTTTGATATTTCCCAAAATTCACTAATAGTCCATCTCTTGTTTTAAAATGGCTATTCCTTCGAAAACCAAGTTGACGAATGAAAAAAATTTCGTTTTTTCTTTTATCAAATTACACTCAAGTATCATAACAACAGACTAATTTTTATTTTATTGTTATCCGTTTAACAAATTTTGAATGAATAGTATTAGGAATATTTTGAACAACACGCCCCGGGTGCATCTCGTCAGCTCGTAGGGGAGGCGGCCCATGGGTGGTAGATCTGGGGTTGTAGGTTGAAATTCGTTGCAAGTTCACCCCGGCTAAGTCCGATATGGACTCACTCACCAACAATGTGAGCGACCCCCCAGACTTGCTTGAGGGATGTTACGTAGGTTGGAACGCCCTACTAACATTACGTTTCACTTAAACAATATCTCTAATAGTCAAGGATCTTTCTAAGGTAAAACGCTCGTTATCCGAAGGTAAACTATTCCCCAGTACGGATCTCCGGGTGGGGTATGCTCCAGGGGATTGGTGCAAGTTGAAATATAGAGATTTACGTAGAGAGAAACTCACTAAGAATCACTTAGTGAATTAAATATTCAGAGGCTGATAGGGAAGATCGATTTGTAATAATATTAATAAATCAAGATTGATGAAATTAATAGAGTAAGAAAGAAAATGTTAGTAAAGATGACTAGAAGTACTCTCTTACTACAACCACAGGCTACATTTACTATCACAATATTTGAACAGAAAACACCACAACACACAACATCTCAATACACAACACCACAACAAGCAACATCTCAATGCAAAACGCCACATCTCAATACACAACCCCTCAACACACAACGCCCCAATACACAACACCACAAGACACAGCCCAAGTCTGCTAATGAACTTGTGACGTAACCGGGAGCCATTACTTATTTAAATATTCGAACCTCCGTTAATTGTTTCGGTATTTATAATTTTTTTTTTTTTTATATGTTGATAAGGATTTTACAGAAGGGATTTAGTTTTACCACAGCCACTTAATATATATTATAGGCAAATGACAGCTACTATAACTCTGCGAAGAAATTGGTCTATACCCAAATTATAACAAGACCAAACTAATGACCAATAGTTCAAGGGAAGATATAAAAAAAAATGAACAAATTCACCCTGGAATACGTGGAGGGATATGTTAACTTGGGCCATTGGTTTCCTTTTCAGATCCTTTCGAGTTCTGGTCTCTAAAGTACATAACGAAAGGAAACATAACTTGTAAAACTTATGTATAAAAAAAGTAAAAACATATATGTTAGATCAATTAGTGATATCAATAAATAATATATATCACGTTACTTAAGCTAATTGCAGCTGTCTTTCTTAGAATAATAGATCAGCTTACAGGTATTTTGAGGAGTGATAGTGCATGCAATGGTAGAGGCTAGCTGCAAGTGTCTTTCCTAGAATAATAGATCAGCTAGCAGCAGGTGTCATTCTTAGAAGTTAGTTAAGCATAATCATTCGCTATATATCGCCCCTCCTCCTCTTTATAGCAATAGACTGCCTCTACTCTACTGTGATCATCCTTTCTCAACACTATTTCCTAGTATGAATATTTCCTCAGAATAAATTTTGTTTAATTTGATTATTCCTTAATTTCATCATTCTTTTTATTAAAAACAGATGTCTCTTGCCGAAACATCAAATAAGCTTAACCGATTTTCAGTGTACAAAATACTGGATCAGTTAGAAAATGGGAGAATTTATATCATTGCAAGAATGGAAATGAAGGAAACACAATATGAAAAATATTTACAAACTATCTTAGAGGGATTGTTGTCAGCATTTACGAAAGTGTACTTAGACCACTATGATGGTAAGTACGACACAAATAATAATTACTAATATGTTGATTATGCTAAAAGAATATTAATTCCAGCTTTGTTTTCAGGCTCGCTGAAGTTAATGTATTTCGGTAAAGAAAATAACTGTTATCAGTTAAAATTATTAAAAGGAAAGAGGTGATTCTTTACGGTGATGGGTAACATTATTTTTATCTGAATGGAACTTGGAGGAAGTAAAAGAAGAAGAAAATACTTACCTATGAGATAGGCAGGATTCCAAACCACCCACGAGGTTCTGCCTGTGGTTTCGTTACCCATTTTTTATAGTGGATGGTTCGCTTCACTGAATCCAGTAGCAGGAATGGCTGCCTGCTAATGCAATCAGTGTAGCCCTATAAACCACTTTACTCTTTTTTTTACTCACGTGATTCGTGGTAGTGGAGTTGTATGTTCTTCTGCAATGCTAAGAACTCTAAAAGACTTTTGGCGATTAGGATTCTTTGATATTTCCCAAAATTCACTAATAGTCCATCTCTTGTTTTAAAATGGCTATTCCTTCGAAAACCAAGTTGACGAATGAAAAAAATTTCGTTTTTTCTTTTATCAAATTACACTCAAGTATCATAACAACAGACTAATTTTTATTTTATTGTTATCCGTTTAACAAATTTTGAATGAATAGTATTAGGAATATTTTGAACAACACGCCCCGGGTGCATCTCGTCAGCTCGTAGGGGAGGCGGCCCATGGGTGGTAGATCTGGGGTTGTAGGTTGAAATTCGTTGCAAGTTCACCCCGGCTAAGTCCGATATGGACTCACTCACCAACAATGTGAGCGACCCC
The DNA here is from genome assembly GCA_964056705.1 of Troilus luridus. Lineage (NCBI taxonomy): Eukaryota > Metazoa > Arthropoda > Insecta > Hemiptera > Pentatomidae > Troilus > Troilus luridus. Next base: position 58,992,362 of record OZ057413.1, read on the forward strand.
CCAGACTTGCTTGAGGGATGTTACGTAGGTTGGAACGCCCTACTAACATTACGTTTCACTTAAACAATATCTCTAATAGTCAAGGATCTTTCTAAGGTAAAACGCTCGTTATCCGAAGGTAAACTATTCCCCAGTACGGATCTCCGGGTGGGGTATGCTCCAGGGGATTGGTGCAAGTTGAAATATAGAGATTTACGTAGAGAGAAACTCACTAAGAATCACTTAGTGAATTAAATATTCAGAGGCTGATAGGGAAGATCGATTTGTAATAATATTAATAAATCAAGATTGATGAAATTAATAGAGTAAGAAAGAAAATGTTAGTAAAGATGACTAGAAGTACTCTCTTACTACAACCACAGGCTACATTTACTATCACAATATTTGAACAGAAAACACCACAACACACAACATCTCAATACACAACACCACAACAAGCAACATCTCAATGCAAAACGCCACATCTCAATACACAACCCCTCAACACACAACGCCCCAATACACAACACCACAAGACACAGCCCAAGTCTGCTAATGAACTTGTGACGTAACCGGGAGCCATTACTTATTTAAATATTCGAACCTCCGTTAATTGTTTCGGTATTTATAATTTTTTTTTTTTTTATATGTTGATAAGGATTTTACAGAAGGGATTTAGTTTTACCACAGCCACTTAATATATATTATAGGCAAATGACAGCTACTATAACTCTGCGAAGAAATTGGTCTATACCCAAATTATAACAAGACCAAACTAATGACCAATAGTTCAAGGGAAGATATAAAAAAAAATGAACAAATTCACCCTGGAATACGTGGAGGGATATGTTAACTAGGGCCATTGGTTTCCTTTTCAGATCCTTTCAAGTTCTGGTCTCTAAAGTACATAACGAAAGGAAACATAACTTGTTAAACTTATGTATAAAAAAAGTAAAAACATATATGTTAGATCAATTAGTGATATCAATAAATAATATATATCACGTTACTTAAGCTAATTGCAGCTGTCTTTCTTAGAATAATAGATCAGCTTACAGGCATTTTGAGGAGTGATAGTGCATGCAATGGTAGAGGCTAGCTGCAAGTGTCTTTCCTAGAATAATAGATCAGCTAGCAGCAGGTGTCATTCTTAGAAGTTAGTTAAGCATAATCATTCGCTATATATCGCCCCTCCTCCTCTTTATAGCAATAGACTGCCTCTACTCTACTGTGATCATCCTTTCTCAACACTATTTCCTAGTATGAATATTTCCTCAGAATAAATTTTGTTTAATTTGATTATTCCTTAATTTCATCATTCTTTTTATTAAAAACAGATGTCTCTTGCCGAAACATCAAATAAGCTTAACCGATTTTCAGTGTACAAAATACTGGATCAGTTAGAAAATGGGAGAATTTATATCATTGCAAGAATGGAAATGAAGGAAACACAATATGAAAAATATTTACAAACTATCTTAGAGGGATTGTTGTCAGCATTTACGAAAGTGTACTTAGACCACTATGATGGTAAGTACGACACAAATAATAATTACTAATATGTTGATTATGCTAAAAGAATATTAATTCCAGCTTTGTTTTCAGGCTCGCTGAAGTTAATGTATTTCGGTAAAGAAAATAACTGTTATCAGTTAAAATTATTAAAAGGAAAGAGGTGATTCTTTACGGTGATGGGTAACATTATTTTTATCTGAATGGAACTTGGAGGAAGTAAAAGAAGAAGAAAATACTTACCTATGAGATAGGCAGGATTCCAAACCACCCACGAGGTTCTGCCTGTGGTTTCGTTACCCATTTTTTATAGTGGATGGTTCGCTTCACTGAATCCAGTAGCAGGAATGGCTGCCTGCTAATGCAATCAGTGTAGCCCTATAAACCACTTTACTCTTTTTTTTACTCACGTGATTCGTGGTAGTGGAGTTGTATGTTCTTCTGCAATGCTAAAAACTCTAAAAGACTTTTGGCGATTAGGATTCTTTGATATTTCCCAAAATTCACTAATAGTCCATCTCTTGTTTTAAAATGGCTATTCCTTCGAAAACCAAGTTGACGAATGAAAAAAATTTCGTTTTTTCTTTTATCAAATTACACTCAAGTATCATAACAACAGACTAATTTTTATTTTATTGTTATCCGTTTAAAAAATTTTGAATGAATAGTATTAGGAATATTTTGAACAACACGCCCCGGGTGCATCTCGTCAGCTCGTAGGGGAGGCGGCCCATGGGTGGTAGATCTGGGGTTGTAGGTTGAAATTCGTTGCAAGTTCACCCCGGCTAAGTCCGATATGGACTCACTCACCAACAATGTGAGCGACCCCCCAGACTTGCTTGAGGGATGTTACGTAGGTTGGAACGCCCTACTAACATTACGTTTCACTTAAACAATATCTCTAATAGTCAAGGATCTTTCTAAGGTAAAACGCTCGTTATCCGAAGGTAAACTATTCCCCAGTACGGATCTCCGGGTGGGGTATGCTCCAGGGGATTGGTGCAAGTTGAAATATAGAGATTTACGTAGAGAGAAACTCACTAAGAATCACTTAGTGAATTAAATATTCAGAGGCTGATAGGGAAGATCGATTTGTAATAATATTAATAAATCAAGATTGATGAAATTAATAGAGTAAGAAAGAAAATGTTAGTAAAGATGACTAGAAGTACTCTCTTACTACAACCACAGGCTACATTTACTATCACAATATTTGAACAGAAAACACCACAACACACAACATCTCAATACACAACACCACAACAAGCAACATCTCAATGCAAAACGCCACATCTCAATACACAACCCCTCAACACACAACGCCCCAATACACAACACCACAAGACACAGCCCAAGTCTGCTAATGAACTTGTGACGTAACCGGGAGCCATTACTTATTTAAATATTCGAACCTCCGTTAATTGTTTCGGTATTTATAATTTTTTTTTTTTTTATATGTTGATAAGGATTTTACAGAAGGGATTTAGTTTTACCACAGCCACTTAATATATATTATAGGCAAATGACAGCTACTATAACTCTGCGAAGAAATTGGTCTATACCCAAATTATAACAAGACCAAACTAATGACCAATAGTTCAAGGGAAGATATAAAAAAAAATGAACAAATTCACCCTGGAATACGTGGAGGGATATGTTAACTAGGGCCATTGGTTTCCTTTTCAGATCCTTTCAAGTTCTGGTCTCTAAAGTACATAACGAAAGGAAACATAACTTGTTAAACTTATGTATAAAAAAAGTAAAAACATATATGTTAGATCAATTAGTGATATCAATAAATAATATATATCACGTTACTTAAGCTAATTGCAGCTGTCTTTCTTAGAATAATAGATCAGCTTACAGGCATTTTGAGGAGTGATAGTGCATGCAATGGTAGAGGCTAGCTGCAAGTGTCTTTCCTAGAATAATAGATCAGCTAGCAGCAGGTGTCATTCTTAGAAGTTAGTTAAGCATAATCATTCGCTATATATCGCCCCTCCTCCTCTTTATAGCAATAGACTGCCTCTACTCTACTGTGATCATCCTTTCTCAACACTATTTCCTAGTATGAATATTTCCTCAGAATAAATTTTGTTTAATTTGATTATTCCTTAATTTCATCATTCTTTTTATTAAAAACAGATGTCTCTTGCCGAAACATCAAATAAGCTTAACCGATTTTCAGTGTACAAAATACTGGATCAGTTAGAAAATGGGAGAATTTATATCATTGCAAGAATGGAAATGAAGGAAACACAATATGAAAAATATTTACAAACTATCTTAGAGGGATTGTTGTCAGCATTTACGAAAGTGTACTTAGACCACTATGATGGTAAGTACGACACAAATAATAATTACTAATATGTTGATTATGCTAAAAGAATATTAATTCCAGCTTTGTTTTCAGGCTCGCTGAAGTTAATGTATTTCGGTAAAGAAAATAACTGTTATCAGTTAAAATTATTAAAAGGAAAGAGGTGATTCTTTACGGTGATGGGTAACATTATTTTTATCTGAATGGAACTTGGAGGAAGTAAAAGAAGAAGAAAATACTTACCTATGAGATAGGCAGGATTCCAAACCACCCACGAGGTTCTGCCTGTGGTTTCGTTACCCATTTTTTATAGTGGATGGTTCGCTTCACTGAATCCAGTAGCAGGAATGGCTGCCTGCTAATGCAATCAGTGTAGCCCTATAAACCACTTTACTCTTTTTTTTACTCACGTGATTCGTGGTAGTGGAGTTGTATGTTCTTCTGCAATGCTAAAAACTCTAAAAGACTTTTGGCGATTAGGATTCTTTGATATTTCCCAAAATTCACTAATAGTCCATCTCTTGTTTTAAAATGGCTATTCCTTCGAAAACCAAGTTGACGAATGAAAAAAATTTCGTTTTTTCTTTTATCAAATTACACTCAAGTATCATAACAACAGACTAATTTTTATTTTATTGTTATCCGTTTAACAAATTTTGAATGAATAGTATTAGGAATATTTTGAACAACACGCCCCGGGTGCATCTCGTCAGCTCGTAGGGGAGGCGGCCCATGGGTGGTAGATCTGGGGTTGTAGGTTGAAATTCGTTGCAAGTTCACCCCGGCTAAGTCCGATATGGACTCACTCACCAACAATGTGAGCGACCCCCCAGACTTGCTTGAGGGATGTTACGTAGGTTGGAACGCCCTACTAACATTACGTTTCACTTAAACAATATCTCTAATAGTCAAGGATCTTTCTAAGGTAAAACGCTCGTTATCCGAAGGTAAACTATTCCCCAGTACGGATCTCCGGGTGGGGTATGCTCCAGGGGATTGGTGCAAGTTTAAATATAGAGATTTACGTAGAGAGAAACTCACTAAGAATCACTTAGTGAATTAAATATTCAGAGGCTGATAGGGAAGATCGATTTGTAATAATATTAATAAATCAAGATTGATGAAATTAATAGAGTAAGAAAGAAAATGTTAGTAAAGATGACTAGAAGTACTCTCTTACTACAACCACAGGCTACATTTACTATCACAATATTTGAACAGAAAACACCACAACACACAACATCTCAATACACAACACCACAACAAGCAACATCTCAATGCAAAACGCCACATCTCAATACACAACCCCTCAACACACAACGCCCCAATACACAACACCACAAGACACAGCCCAAGTCTGCTAATGAACTTGTGACGTAACCGGGAGCCATTACTTATTTAAATATTCGAACCTCCGTTAATTGTTTCGGTATTTATAATTTTTTTTTTTTTATATGTTGATAAGGATTTTACAGAAGGGATTTAGTTTTACCACAGCCACTTAATATATATTATAGGCAAATGACAGCTACTATAACTCTGCGAAGAAATTGGTCTATACCCAAATTATAACAAGACCAAACTAATGACCAATAGTTCAAGGGAAGATATAAAAAAAAATGAACAAATTCACCCTGGAATACGTGGAGGGATATGTTAACTTGGGCCATTGGTTTCCTTTTCAGATCCTTTCGAGTTCTGGTCTCTAAAGTACATAACGAAAGGAAACATAACTTGTAAAACTTATGTATAAAAAAAGTAAAAACATATATGTTAGATCAATTAGTGATATCAATAAATAATATATATCACGTTACTTAAGCTAATTGCAGCTGTCTTTCTTAGAATAATAGATCAGCTTACAGGTATTTTGAGGAGTGATAGTGCATGCAATGGTAGAGGCTAGCTGCAAGTGTCTTTCCTAGAATAATAGATCAGCTAGCAGCAGGTGTCATTCTTAGAAGTTAGTTAAGCATAATCATTCGCTATATATCGCCCCTCCTCCTCTTTATAGCAATAGACTGCCTCTACTCTACTGTGATCATCCTTTCTCAACACTATTTCCTAGTATGAATATTTCCTCAGAATAAATTTTGTTTAATTTGATTATTCCTTAATTTCATCATTCTTTTTATTAAAAACAGATGTCTCTTGCCGAAACATCAAATAAGCTTAACCGATTTTCAGTGTACAAAATACTGGATCAGTTAGAAAATGGGAGAATTTATATCATTGCAAGAATGGAAATGAAGGAAACACAATATGAAAAATATTTACAAACTATCTTAGAGGGATTGTTGTCAGCATTTACGAAAGTGTACTTAGACCACTATGATGGTAAGTACGACACAAATAATAATTACTAATATGTTGATTATGCTAAAAGAATATTAATTCCAGCTTTGTTTTCAGGCTCGCTGAAGTTAATGTATTTCGGTAAAGAAAATAACTGTTATCAGTTAAAATTATTAAAAGGAAAGAGGTGATTCTTTACGGTGATGGGTAACATTATTTTTATCTGAATGGAACTTGGAGGAAGTAAAAGAAGAAGAAAATACTTACCTATGAGATAGGCAGGATTCCAAACCACCCACGAGGTTCTGCCTGTGGTTTCGTTACCCATTTTTTATAGTGGATGGTTCGCTTCACTGAATCCAGTAGCAGGAATGGCTGCCTGCTAATGCAATCAGTGTAGCCCTATAAACCACTTTACTCTTTTTTTTACTCACGTGATTCGTGGTAGTGGAGTTGTATGTTCTTCTGCAATGCTAAAAACTCTAAAAGACTTTTGGCGATTAGGATTCTTTGATATTTCCCAAAATTCACTAATAGTCCATCTCTTGTTTTAAAATGGCTATTCCTTCGAAAACCAAGTTGACGAATGAAAAAAATTTCGTTTTTTCTTTTATCAAATTACACTCAAGTATCATAACAACAGACTAATTTTTATTTTATTGTTATCCGTTTAAAAAATTTTGAATGAATAGTATTAGGAATATTTTGAACAACACGCCCCGGGTGCATCTCGTCAGCTCGTAGGGGAGGCGGCCCATGGGTGGTAGATCTGGGGTTGTAGGTTGAAATTCGTTGCAAGTTCACCCCGGCTAAGTCCGATATGGACTCACTCACCAACAATGTGAGCGACCCCCCAGACTTGCTTGAGGGATGTTACGTAGGTTGGAACGCCCTACTAACATTACGTTTCACTTAAACAATATCTCTAATAGTCAAGGATCTTTCTAAGGTAAAACGCTCGTTATCCGAAGGTAAACTATTCCCCAGTACGGATCTCCGGGTGGGGTATGCTCCAGGGGATTGGTGCAAGTTGAAATATAGAGATTTACGTAGAGAGAAACTCACTAAGAATCACTTAGTGAATTAAATATTCAGAGGCTGATAGGGAAGATCGATTTGTAATAATATTAATAAATCAAGATTGATGAAATTAATAGAGTAAGAAAGAAAATGTTAGTAAAGATGACTAGAAGTACTCTCTTACTACAACCACAGGCTACATTTACTATCACAATATTTGAACAGAAAACACCACAACACACAACATCTCAATACACAACACCACAACAAGCAACATCTCAATGCAAAACGCCACATCTCAATACACAACCCCTCAACACACAACGCCCCAATACACAACACCACAAGACACAGCCCAAGTCTGCTAATGAACTTGTGACGTAACCGGGAGCCATTACTTATTTAAATATTCGAACCTCCGTTAATTGTTTCGGTATTTATAATTTTTTTTTTTTTATATGTTGATAAGGATTTTACAGAAGGGATTTAGTTTTACCACAGCCACTTAATATATATTATAGGCAAATGACAGCTACTATAACTCTGCGAAGAAATTGGTCTATACCCAAATTATAACAAGACCAAACTAATGACCAATAGTTCAAGGGAAGATATAAAAAAAAATGAACAAATTCACCCTGGAATACGTGGAGGGATATGTTAACTTGGGCCATTGGTTTCCTTTTCAGATCCTTTCGAGTTCTGGTCTCTAAAGTACATAACGAAAGGAAACATAACTTGTAAAACTTATGTATAAAAAAAGTAAAAACATATATGTTAGATCAATTAGTGATATCAATAAATAATATATATCACGTTACTTAAGCTAATTGCAGCTGTCTTTCTTAGAATAATAGATCAGCTTACAGGTATTTTGAGGAGTGATAGTGCATGCAATGGTAGAGGCTAGCTGCAAGTGTCTTTCCTAGAATAATAGATCAGCTAGCAGCAGGTGTCATTCTTAGAAGTTAGTTAAGCATAATCATTCGCTATATATCGCTCTCTCTAGGGACCTAGAAATCCCTCTAGGGACCTAGAAATCCCACTAGGGACCTAGAAATCCCTCTAGCGACATAGAAATCCCTCTAGCGACATAGAAATCCCTCTAGGGACATAGAAATCTCTCTCTCTAGGGACCTAGAAATCCCTCTAGGGACCTAGAAATCTATCCCTCTAGGGACCTAGAAATCCGTCTAGGGACATTGAAATCCCTCTAGGGACCTAGAAATCTCTCTAGTGACATAGAAATCCCTCTAGGGACATAGAAATCTATCCCTCTATTGACCTAGAAATCCCTCTAGGGACCTAGAAATCCCTCTAGGGACATTGAAATCCCTCTAGGGACCTAGAAATCTATCCCTCTAGGGACCTAGAAATCTCTCTAGGGACATAGAAATCCCTCTAGGGACATAGAAATCCCTCTAGGGACATAGAAATCCCTCTAGGGACCTAGAAATCCCTCTAGGGACCTAGAAATCCCTCTAGGGACCTAGAAATCCCTCTAGAGACATTGAAATCCCTCTAGGGACCTAGAAATCCATCTAGCGACATAGAAATCCCTCTAGCGACATAGAAATCCCTCTAGGGACATAGAAATCCCTCTAGGGACATAGAAATCTATCCCTCTAGGGACATAGAAATCCCTCTAGGGACCTAGAAATCCCTCTAGCGACATAGAAATCCCTCTAGCGACATAGAAATCCCTCTAGGGACCTAAAAATCTATCCCTCTAGGGACCTAGAAATCCCTCTAGCGACATAGAAATCCCTCTAGCGACATAGAAATCCCTCTAGGGACATAGAAATCTCTCTCTCTAGGGACCTAGAAATCCCTCTAGGGACATAGAAATCCCTCTAGGGACCTAGAAATCCCTCTAGGGACATAGAAATCCCTCTAGGGACATAGAAATCCCTCTAGGGACATAGAAATCCCTCTAGGGACATATAAATCTATCCCTCTAGGGACATAGAAATCCCTCTAGGGACCTAGAAATCCCTCTAGGGACCTAGAAATCCCTCTAGGGACCTAGAAATCCCTCTAGGGACCTAGAAATCCCTCTAGGGACATAGAAATCCCTCTAGGGACCTAGAAATCCCTCTAGGGACATAGAAATCCCTCTAGGGACATAGAAATCTCTCTCTCTAGGGACCTAGAAATCCCTCTAGGGACCTAGAAATCCCTCTAGCGACATAGAAATCCCTCTAGCGACATAGAAATCCCTCTAGGGACATAGAAATCTCTCTCTCTAGGGACCTAGAAATCCCTCTAGGGACATAGAAATCCCTCTAGGGACCTAGAAATCCCTCTAGGGACATAGAAATCCCTCTAGGGACATAGAAATCTATCCCTCTAGGGACATAGAAATCCCTCTAGGGACATAGAAATCTATCCCTCTAGGGACATAGAAATCCCTCTAGGGACCTAGAAATCCCTCTAGCGACATAGAAATCCCTCTAGCGACATAGAAATCCCTCTAGGGACATAGAAATCTCTCTCTCTAGGGACCTAGAAATCCCTCTAGGGACCTAGAAATCCCTCTAGGGACCTAGAAATCCCTCTAGCGACATAGAAATCCCTCTAGCGACATAGAAATCCCTCTAGGGACATAGAAATCTCTCTCTCTAGGGACCTAGAAATCCCTCTAGGGACCTAGAAATCTATCCCTCTAGGGACCTAGAAATCCCTCTAGGGACATTGAAATCCCTCTAGGGGCCTAGAAATCTCTCTAGTGACATAGAAATCCCTCTAGGGACATAGAAATCTATCCCTCTAGGGACCTAGAAATCCCTCTAGGGACCTAGAAATCCCTCTAGGGACATTGAAATCCCTCTAGGGACCTAGAAATCTATCCCTCTAGGGACCTAGAAATCTCTCTAGGGACATAGAAATCCCTCTAGGGACATAGAAATCCCTCTAGGGACATAGAAATCCCTCTAGGGACATAGAAATCCCTCTAGGGACATAGAAATCCCTCTAGGGACATAGAAATCCCTCTAGGGACATATAAATCTATCCCTCTAGGGACATAGAAATCCCTCTAGGGACCTAGAAATCCCTCTAGGGACCTAGAAATCCCTCTAGGGACCTAGAAATCCCTCTAGGGACATTGAAATCCCTCTAGGGACCTAGAAATCCCTCTAGCGACATAGAAATCCCTCTAGGCAAATCTTTTCTCTTCAAAATATCCGAAGGGAGGCGATCTCAGATTCAAATCAAAATATTTTAAAAGGTTATCCAAGGTAACTGGTAGAAACGTAACTGTTATAAAATGTAACCGCTGGGGCATGCGCAGAACATTGGCCTGCTAGTGCCGTGCGTTATATACTCAAGTACCCAAATTTCTAAGCGAATCGAGCCAACTTAACCAGTTTTTCTAATTAATGAAAAAAATACAACGAAAGAAATGTTACCATTTTTCAAATGATCAATATATCCATCAAACATAGACCCAGACTCGCACGCTTCAATAACAGAATAAGCTGCAACAAAGTTGAAACTTGTTAATCTTAGTAAAGCAAAAATTATATTAAAAATTTATATAAAAAGAAACATAATTAATTATTCCTAATTATACCTAGAAATCCCTCTAGGGACATAGAAATCCCTCTAGGGACATAGAAATCTCTCTCTCTCTAGGGACCTAGAAATCCCTCTACGGACCTAGATATCCCTCTCAAAACCCTGTAACACGCTCTAGAATCCCTATAAATCCCTCTAGGGACATTGAAATCCCTCTAGGGACCTAGAAATCTATCCCTCTAGGGACCTAGAAATCTCTCTAGGGACATAGAAATCCCTCTAGGGACCTAGAAATCCCTCTAGGGACCTAGAAATCCCTCTAGGGACATTGAAATCCCTCTAGGGACCTAGAAATCTATCCCTCTAGGGACCTAGAAATCCCTCTAGCGACATAGAAATCCCTCTAGCGACATAGAAATCCCTCTAGGGACATAGAAATCTCTCTCTCTAGGGACCTAGAAATCCCTCTAGGGACATAGAAATCTCTCTCTGTTGGGACCTAGAAATCCCTCTAGGGACCTAGAAATCCCTCTAGGGACATAGAAATCTATCCCTCTAGGGACCTAGAAATCCCTCTAGGGACCTAGAAATCCCTCTAGCGACATAGAAATCCCTCTAGCGACATAGAAATCCCTCTAGGGACATAGAAATCTCTCTCTGTTGGGACCTAGAAATCCCTCTAGGGACCTAGAAATCCCTCTAGGGACCTAGAAATCCCTCTAGCGAAATAGAAATCCCTCTAGCGACCTAGAAATCCCTCTAGGGACATAGAAATCTCTCTCTCTAGGGACCTAGAAATCCCTCTAGGGACCTAGAAATCTATCCCTCTAGGGACCTAGAAATCCTTCTAGGGACATTGAAATCCCTCTAGGGACCTAGAAATCTCTCTAGTGACATAGAAATCCCTCTAGGGACCTAGAAATCCCTCTAGGGACATTGAAATCCCTCTAGGGACCTAGAAATCTATCCCTCTAGGGACCTAGAAATCTCTCTAGGGACATAGAAATCCCTCTAGGGACATAGAAATCCCTCTAGGGACATAGAAATCCCTCTAGGGACATAGAAATCCCTCTAGGGACATAGAAATCCCTCTAGGGACATATAAATCTATCCCTCTAGGGACCTAGAAATCCCTCTAGGGACCTAGAAATCCCTCTAGGGACCTAGAAATCCCTCTAGGGACCTAGAAATCCCTCTAGGGACCTAGAAATCCCTCTAGGGACATTGAAATCCCTCTAGGGACCTAGAAATCCCTCTAGCGACATAGAAATCCCTCTAGGCAAATCTTTTCTCTTCAAAATATCCGAAGGGAGGCGATCTCAGATTCAAATCAAAATATTTTAAAAGGTTATCCAAGGTAACTGGTAGAAACGTAACTGTTATAAAATGTAACCGCTGGGGCATGCGCAGAACATTGGCCTGCTAGTGCCGTGCGTTATATACTCAAGTACCCAAATTTCTAAGCGAATCGAGCCAACTTAACCAGTTTTTCTAATTAATGAAAAAAATACAACGAAAGAAATGTTACCATTTTTCAAATGATCAATATATCCATCAAACATAGACCCAGACTCGCACGCTTCAATAACAGAATAAGCTGCAACAAAGTTGAAACTTGTTAATCTTAGTAAAGCAAAAATTATATTAAAAATTTATATAAAAAGAAACATAATTAATTATTCCTAATTATACCTAGAAATCCCTCTAGGGACATAGAAATCCCTCTAGGGACATAGAAATCTCTCTCTCTAGGGACCTAGAAATCCCTCTACGGACCTAGATATCCCTCTCAAAACCCTGTAACACGCTCTAGAATCCCTATAAATCCCTCTAGGGACATTGAAATCCCTCTAGGGACCTAGAAATCTATCCCTCTAGGGACCTAGAAATCTCTCTAGGGACATAGAAATCCCTCTAGGGACCTAGAAATCCCTCTAGGGACCTAGAAATCCCTCTAGGGACCTAGAAATCCCTCTAGGGACATTGAAATCCCTCTAGGGACCTAGAAATCTATCCCTCTAGGGACCTAGAAATCCCTCTAGCGACATAGAAATCCCTCTAGCGACATAGAAATCCCTCTAGGGACATAGAAATCTCTCTCTCTAGGGACCTAGAAATCCCTCTAGGGACATAGAAATCTCTCTCTGTTGGGACCTAGAAATCCCTCTAGGGACCTAGAAATCCCTCTAGGGACATAGAAATCTATCCCTCTAGGGACCTAGAAATCCCTCTAGGGACCTAGAAATCCCTCTAGCGACATAGAAATCCCTCTAGCGACATAGAAATCCCTCTAGGGACATAGAAATCTCTCTCTGTTGGGACCTAGAAATCCCTCTAGGGACCTAGAAATCCCTCTAGGGACCTAGAAATCCCTCTAGCGACATAGAAATCCCTCTAGCGACATAGAAATCCCTCTAGGGACATAGAAATCTCTCTCTCTAGGGACCTAGAAATCCCTCTAGGGACCTAGAAATCTATCCCTCTAGGGACCTAGAAATCCTTCTAGGGACATTGAAATCCCTCTAGGGACCTAGAAATCTCTCTAGTGACATAGAAATCCCTCTAGGGACATAGAAATCTATCCCTCTAGGGACCTAGAAATCCCTCTAGGGACCTAGAAATCCCTCTAGGGACATTGAAATCCCTCTAGGGACCTAGAAATCTATCCCTCTAGGGACCTAGAAATCTCTCTAGGGACATAGAAATCCCTCTAGGGACATAGAAATCCCTCTAGGGACATAGAAATCCCTCTAGGGACATAGAAATCCCTCTAGGGACATAGAAATCCCTCTAGGGACATAGAAATCCCTCTAGGGACATAGAAATCCCTCTAGGGACATATAAATCTATCCCTCTAGGGACCTAGAAATCCTTCTAGGGACCTAGAAATCCCTCTAGGGACCTAGAAATCCCTCTAGGGACATTGAAATCCCTCTAGGGACCTAGAAATCCCTCTAGCGACATAGAAATCCCTCTAGCGACATAGAAATCCCTCTAGGGACATAGAAATCTCTCTCTCTAGGGACCTAGAAATCCCTCTAGGGACATAGAAATCCCTCTAGGGACATAGAAATCCCTCTAAGGACATAGAAATCCCTCTAGGGACATAGAAATCTATCCCTCTAGGGACATAGAAATCCCTCTAGGGACCTAGAAATCCCTCTAGCGACATAGAAATCCCTCTAGCGACATAGAAATCCCTCTAGGGACCTAGAAATCTATCCCTCTAGGGACCTAGAAATCCCTCTAGCGACATAGAAATCCCTCTAGCGACATAGAAATCCCTCTAGGGACATAGAAATCTCTCTCTCTAGGGACCTAAAAATCCCTCTAGGGACATAGAAATCCCTCTAGGGACCTAGAAATCCCTCTAGGGACATAGAAATCCCTCTAGGGACATAGAAATCTATCCCTCTAGGGACATAGAAATCCCTCTAGGGACCTAGAAATCCCTCTAGCGACATAGAAATCCCTCTAGCGACATAGAAATCCCTCTAGGGACCTAGAAATCTATCCCTCTAGGGCCTAGAAATCCCTCTAGCGACATAGAAATCCCTCTAGCGACATAGAAATCCCTCTAGGGACATAGAAATCTCTCTCTCTAGGGACCTAAAAATCCCTCTAGGGACATAGAAATCCCTCTAGGGACATAGAAATCCCTCTAGGGACATATAAATCTATCCCTCTAGGGACATAGAAATCCCTCTAGGGACCTAGAAATCCCTCTAGGGACCTAGAAATCCCTCTAGGGACCTAGAAATCCCTCTAGGGACCTAGAAATCCCTCTAGGGACATTGAAATCCCTCTAGGGACCTAGAAATCCCTCTAGCGACATAGAAATCCCTCTAGCGACATAGAAATCCCTCTAGGGACATAGAAATCTCTCTCTCTAGGGACCTAGAAATCCCTCTAGGGACATAGAAATCCCTCTAGGGACATAGAAATCTATCTAGGCAAATCTTTTCTCTTCAAAATATCCGAAGGGAGGCGATCTCAGATTCAAATCAAAATATTTTAAAAGGTTATCCAAGGTAACTGGTAGAAACGTAACTGTTATAAAATGTAACCGCTGGGGCATGCGCAGAACATTGGCCTGCTAGTGCCGTGCGTTATATACTCAAGTACCCAAATTTCTAAGCGAATCGAGCCAACTTAACCAGTTTTTCTAATTAATGAAAAAAATATAACGAAAGAAATGTTACCATTTTTCAAATGATCAATATATCCATCAAACATAGACCCAGACTCGCACGCTTCAATAACAGAATAAGCTGCAACAAAGTTGAAACTTGTTAATCTTAGTAAAGCAAAAATTATATTAAAAATTTATATAAAAAGAAACATAATTAATTATTCCTAATTATACCTAGAAATCCCTCTAGGGACATAGAAATCCCTCTAGGGACATAGAAATCTCTCTCTCTAGGGACCTAGAAATCCCTCTAGGGACATAGAAATCCCTCTAGGGACCTAGAAATCCCTCTAGGGACATAGAAATCTCTCTCTCTAGGGACCTAGAAATCCCTCTAGGGACCTAGAAATCCCTCTAGCGACATAGAAATCCCTCTAGCGACATAGAAATCCCTCTAGGGACATAGAAATCTCTCTCTCTAGGGACCTAGAAATCCCTCTAGGGACATAGAAATCCCTCTAGGGACCTAGAAATCCCTCTAGGGACATAGAAATCCCTCTAGGGACATAGCAATCTATCCCTCTAGGGACATAGAAATCCCTCTAGGGACATAGAAATCTATCCCTCTAGGGACATAGAAATCCCTCTAGGGACCTAGAAATCCCTCTAGCGACATAGAAATCCCTCTAGCGACATAGAAATCCCTCTAGGGACATAGAAATCTCTCTCTGTTGGGACCTAGAAATCCCTCTAGGGACCTAGAAATCCCTCTAGGGACCTAGAAATCCCTCTAGCGACATAGAAATCCCTCTAGCGACATAGAAATCCCTCTAGGGACATAGAAATCTCTCTCTCTAGGGACCTAGAAATCCCTCTAGGGACCTAGAAATCTATCCCTCTAGGGACCTAGAAATCCTTCTAGGGACATTGAAATCCCTCTAGGGACCTAGAAATCTCTCTAGTGACATAGAAATCCCTCTAGGGACATAGAAATCTATCCCTCTAGGGACCTAGAAATCCCTCTAGGGACCTAGAAATCCCTCTAGGGACGTAGAAATCCTTCTAGGGACATTGAAATCCCTCTAGGGACCTAGAAATCTATCCCTCTAGGGACCTAGAAATCTCTCTAGGGACATAGAAATCCCTCTAGGGACATAGAAATCCCTCTAGGGACATAGAAATCCCTCTAGGGACATAGAAATCCCTCTAGGGACATAGAAATCCCTCTAGGGACATATAAATCTATCCCTCTAGGGACATATAAATCTATCCCTCTAGGGACCTAGAAATCCCTCTAGGGACCTATAAATCCCTCTAGGGACCTAGAAATCCCTCTAGGGACCTAGAAATCCCTCTAGGGACATTGAAATCCCTCTAGGGACCTAGAAATCCCTCTAGCGACATAGAAATCCCTCTAGCGACATAGAAATCCCTCTAGGGACATAGAAATCTCTCTCTCTAGGGACCTAGAAATCCCTCTAGGGACATAGAAATCTATCCCTCTAGGGACCTAGAAATCCTTCTAGGGACATTGAAATCCCTCTAGGGACCTAGAAATCTCTCTAGTGACATAGAAATCCCTCTAGGGACATAGAAATCTATCCCTCTAGGGACCTAGAAATCCCTCTAGGGACCTAGAAATCCCTCTAGGGACCTAGAAATCCCTCTAGGGACATTGAAATCCCTCTAGGGACCTAGAAATCTATCCCTCTAGGGACCTAGAAATCTCTCTAGGGACATAGAAATCCCTCTAGGGACATAGAAATCCCTCTAGGGACATAGAAATCCCTCTAGGGACATAGAAATCCCTCTAGGGACATAGAAATCCCTCTAGGGACATATAAATCTATCCCTCTAGGGACCTAGAAATCCCTCTAGGGACCTAGAAATCCCTCTAGGGACCTAGAAATCCCTCTAGGGACATTGAAATCCCTCTAGGGACCTAGAAATCCCTCTAGCGACATAGAAATCCCTCTAGCGACATAGAAATCCCTCTAGGGACATAGAAATCTCTCTCTCTAGGGACCTAGAAATCCCTCTAGGGACATAGAAATCCCTCTAGGGACATAGAAATCCCTCTAGGGACATAGAAATCCCTCTAGGGACCTAGAAATCCCTCTAGCGACATAGAAATCCCTCTAGCGACATAGAAATCCCTCTAGGGACCTAGAAATCTATCCCTCTAGGGACCTAGAAATCCCTCTAGCGACATAGAAATCCCTCTAGCGACATAGAAATCCCTCTAGGGACATAGAAATCTCTCTCTCTAGGGACCTAAAAATCCCTCTAGGGACATAGAAATCCCTCTAGGGACCTAGAAATCCCTCTAGGGACATAGAAATCCCTCTAGGGACATAGAAATCTATCCCTCTAGGGACATAGAAATCCCTCTAGGGACCTAGAAATCCCTCTAGCGACAAAGAAATCCCTCTAGCGACATAGAAATCCCTCTAGGGACCTAGAAATCTATCCCTCTAGGGACCTAGAAATCCCTCTAGCGACATAGAAATCCCTCTAGCGACATAGAAATCCCTCTAGGGACATAGAAATCTCTCTCTCTAGGGACCTAAAAATCCCTCTAGGGACATAGAAATCCCTCTAGGGACATATAAATCCCTCTAGGGACATATAAATCTATCCCTCTAGGGACATAGAAATCCCTCTAGGGACCTAGAAATCCCTCTAGGGACCTAGAAATCCCTCTAGGGACCTAGAAATCCCTCTAGGGACCTAGAAATCCCTCTAGGGACATTGAAATCCCTCTAGGGACCTAGAAATCCCTCTAGCGACATATAAATCTATCCCTCTAGGGACATATAAATCTATCCCTCTAGGGACCTAGAAATCCCTCTAGGGACCTAGAAATCCCTCTAGGGACCTAGAAATCCCTCTAGGGACCTAGAAATCCCTCTAGGGACATTGAAATCCCTCTAGGGACCTAGAAATCCCTCTAGCGACATAGAAATCCCTCTAGCGACATAGAAATCCCTCTAGGGACATAGAAATCTCTCTCTCTAGGGACCTAGAAATCCCTCTAGGGACATAGAAATCTATCCCTCTAGGGACCTAGAAATCCTTCTAGGGACATTGAAATCCCTCTAGGGACCTAGAAATCTCTCTAGTGACATAGAAATCCCTCTAGGGACATAGAAATCTATCCCTCTAGGGACCTAGAAATCCCTCTAGGGACCTAGAAATCCCTCTAGGGACCTAGAAATCCCTCTAGGGACATTGAAATCCCTCTAGGGACCTAGAAATCTATCCCTCTAGGGACCTAGAAATCTCTCTAGGGACATAGAAATCCCTCTAGGGACATAGAAATCCCTCTAGGGACATAGAAATCCCTCTAGGGACATAGAAATCCCTCTAGGGACATAGAAATCCCTCTAGGGACATATAAATCTATCCCTCTAGGGACCTAGAAATCCCTCTAGGGACC
This sequence comes from Troilus luridus, assembly GCA_964056705.1. Taxonomy (NCBI): domain Eukaryota; kingdom Metazoa; phylum Arthropoda; class Insecta; order Hemiptera; family Pentatomidae; genus Troilus; species Troilus luridus. The sequence goes on from OZ057413.1 coordinate 59,010,578, forward strand.
TAGAAATCCCTCTAGGGACCTAGAAATCCCTCTAGGGACATTGAAATCCCTCTAGGGACCTAGAAATCCCTCTAGCGACATAGAAATCCCTCTAGCGACATAGAAATCCCTCTAGGGACATAGAAATCTCTCTCTCTAGGGACCTAGAAATCCCTCTAGGGACATAGAAATCCCTCTAGGGACATAGAAATCCCTCTAAGGACATAGAAATCCCTCTAGGGACATAGAAATCTATCCCTCTAGGGACATAGAAATCCCTCTAGGGACCTAGAAATCCCTCTAGCGACATAGAAATCCCTCTAGCGACATAGAAATCCCTCTAGGGACCTAGAAATCTATCCCTCTAGGGACCTAGAAATCCCTCTAGCGACATAGAAATCCCTCTAGCGACATAGAAATCCCTCTAGGGACATAGAAATCTCTCTCTCTAGGGACCTAAAAATCCCTCTAGGGACATAGAAATCCCTCTAGGGACCTAGAAATCCCTCTAGGGACATAGAAATCCCTCTAGGGACATAGAAATCTATCCCTCTAGGGACATAGAAATCCCTCTAGGGACCTAGAAATCCCTCTAGCGACAAAGAAATCCCTCTAGCGACATAGAAATCCCTCTAGGGACCTAGAAATCTATCCCTCTAGGGACCTAGAAATCCCTCTAGCGACATAGAAATCCCTCTAGCGACATAGAAATCCCTCTAGGGACATAGAAATCTCTCTCTCTAGGGACCTAAAAATCCCTCTAGGGACATAGAAATCCCTCTAGGGACATATAAATCCCTCTAGGGACATATAAATCTATCCCTCTAGGGACATAGAAATCCCTCTAGGGACCTAGAAATCCCTCTAGGGACCTAGAAATCCCTCTAGGGACCTAGAAATCCCTCTAGGGACCTAGAAATCCCTCTAGGGACATTGAAATCCCTCTAGGGACCTAGAAATCCCTCTAGCGACATAGAAATCCCTCTAGCGACATAGAAATCCCTCTAGGGACATAGAAATCTCTCTCTCTAGGGACCTAGAAATCCCTCTAGGGACATAGAAATCCCTCTAGGGACATAGAAATCTATCTAGGCAAATCTTTTCTCTTCAAAATATCCGAAGGGAGGCGATCTCAGATTCAAATCAAAATATTTTAAAAGGTTATCCAAGGTAACTGGTAGAAACGTAACTGTTAAAAAATGTAACCGCTGGGGCATGCGCAGAACATTGGCCTGCTAGTGCCGTGCGTTATATACTCAAGTACCCAAATTTCTAAGCGAATCGAGCCAACTTAACCAGTTTTTCTAATTAATGAAAAAAATATAACGAAAGAAATGTTACCATTTTTCAAATGATCAATATATCCATCAAACATAGACCCAGACTCGCACGCTTCAATAACAGAATAAGCTGCAACAAAGTTGAAACTTGTTAATCTTAGTAAAGCAAAAATTATATTAAAAATTTATATAAAAAGAAACATAATTAATTATTCCTAATTATACCTAGAAATCCCTCTAGGGACATAGAAATCCCTCTAGGGACATAGAAATCTCTCTCTCTAGGGACCTAGAAATCCCTCTAGGGACATAGAAATCCCTCTAGGGACCTAGAAATCCCTCTAGGGACATAGAAATCTCTCTCTCTAGGGACCTAGAAATCCCTCTAGGGACCTAGAAATCCCTCTAGCGACATAGAAATCCCTCTAGCGACATAGAAATCCCTCTAGGGACATAGAAATCTCTCTCTCTAGGGACCTAGAAATCCCTCTAGGGACATAGAAATCCCTCTAGGGACCTAGAAATCCCTCTAGGGACATAGAAATCCCTCTAGGGACATAGAAATCTATCCCTCTAGGGACATAGAAATCCCTCTAGGGACATAGAAATCTATCCCTCTAGGGACATAGAAATCCCTCTAGGGACCTAGAAATCCCTCTAGCGACATAGAAATCCCTCTAGCGACATAGAAATCCCTCTAGGGACATAGAAATCTCTCTCTGTTGGGACCTAGAAATCCCTCTAGGGACCTAGAAATCCCTCTAGGGACCTAGAAATCCCTCTAGCGACATAGAAATCCCTCTAGCGACATAGAAATCCCTCTAGGGACATAGAAATCTCTCTCTCTAGGGACCTAGAAATCCCTCTAGGGACCTAGAAATCTATCCCTCTAGGGACCTAGAAATCCTTCTAGGGACATTGAAATCCCTCTAGGGACCTAGAAATCTCTCTAGTGACATAGAAATCCCTCTAGGGACATAGAAATCTATCCCTCTAGGGACCTAGAAATCCCTCTAGGGACCTAGAAATCCCTCTAGGGACCTAGAAATCCTTCTAGGGACATTGAAATCCCTCTAGGGACCTAGAAATCTATCCCTCTAGGGACCTAGAAATCTCTCTAGGGACATAGAAATCCCTCTAGGGACATAGAAATCCCTCTAGGGACATAGAAATCTCTCTCTCTAGGGACCTAAAAATCCCTCTAGCGACATAGAAATCCCTCTAGCGACATAGAAATCCCTCTAGCGACATAGAAATCCCTCTAGGGACATAGAAATCTCTCTCTCTAGGGACCTAAAAATCCCTCTAGGGACATAGAAATCCCTCTAGGGACCTAGAAATCCCTCTAGGGACATAGAAATCCCTCTAGGGACATAGAAATCTATCCCTCTAGGGACATAGAAATCCCTCTAGGGACCTAGAAATCCCTCTAGCGACATAGAAATCCCTCTAGCGACATAGAAATCCCTCTAGGGACCTAGAAATCTATCCCTCTAGGGACCTAGAAATCCCTCTAGCGACATAGAAATCCCTCTAGCGACATAGAAATCCCTCTAGGGACATAGAAATCTCTCTCTCTAGGGACCTAAAAATCCCTCTAGGGACATAGAAATCCCTCTAGGGACATAGAAATCCCTCTAGGGACATATAAATCTATCCCTCTAGGGACATAGAAATCCCTCTAGGGACCTAGAAATCCCTCTAGGGACCTAGAAATCCCTCTAGGGACCTAGAAATCCCTCTAGGGACCTAGAAATCCCTCTAGGGACATTGAAATCCCTCTAGGGACCTAGAAATCCCTCTAGCGACATAGAAATCCCTCTAGCGACATAGAAATCCCTCTAGGGACATAGAAATCTCTCTCTCTAGGGACCTAGAAATCCCTCTAGGGACATAGAAATCCCTCTAGGGACATAGAAATCTATCTAGGCAAATCTTTTCTCTTCAAAATATCCGAAGGGAGGCGATCTCAGATTCAAATCAAAATATTTTAAAAGGTTATCCAAGGTAACTGGTAGAAACGTAACTGTTATAAAATGTAACCGCTGGGGCATGCGCAGAACATTGGCCTGCTAGTGCCGTGCGTTATATACTCAAGTACCCAAATTTCTAAGCGAATCGAGCCAACTTAACCAGTTTTTCTAATTAATGAAAAAAATATAACGAAAGAAATGTTACCATTTTTCAAATGATCAATATATCCATCAAACATAGACCCAGACTCGCACGCTTCAATAACAGAATAAGCTGCAACAAAGTTGAAACTTGTTAATCTTAGTAAAGCAAAAATTATATTAAAAATTTATATAAAAAGAAACATAATTAATTATTCCTAATTATACCTAGAAATCCCTCTAGGGACATAGAAATCCCTCTAGGGACATAGAAATCTCTCTCTCTAGGGACCTAGAAATCCCTCTAGGGACATAGAAATCCCTCTAGGGACCTAGAAATCCCTCTAGGGACATAGAAATCTCTCTCTCTAGGGACCTAGAAATCCCTCTAGGGACCTAGAAATCCCTCTAGCGACATAGAAATCCCTCTAGCGACATAGAAATCCCTCTAGGGACATAGAAATCTCTCTCTCTAGGGACCTAGAAATCCCTCTAGGGACATAGAAATCCCTCTAGGGACCTAGAAATCCCTCTAGGGACATAGAAATCCCTCTAGGGACATAGCAATCTATCCCTCTAGGGACATAGAAATCCCTCTAGGGACATAGAAATCTATCCCTCTAGGGACATAGAAATCCCTCTAGGGACCTAGAAATCCCTCTAGCGACATAGAAATCCCTCTAGCGACATAGAAATCCCTCTAGGGACATAGAAATCTCTCTCTGTTGGGACCTAGAAATCCCTCTAGGGACCTAGAAATCCCTCTAGGGACCTAGAAATCCCTCTAGCGACATAGAAATCCCTCTAGCGACATAGAAATCCCTCTAGGGACATAGAAATCTCTCTCTCTAGGGACCTAGAAATCCCTCTAGGGACCTAGAAATCTATCCCTCTAGGGACCTAGAAATCCTTCTAGGGACATTGAAATCCCTCTAGGGACCTAGAAATCTCTCTAGTGACATAGAAATCCCTCTAGGGACATAGAAATCTATCCCTCTAGGGACCTAGAAATCCCTCTAGGGACCTAGAAATCCCTCTAGGGACGTAGAAATCCTTCTAGGGACATTGAAATCCCTCTAGGGACCTAGAAATCTATCCCTCTAGGGACCTAGAAATCTCTCTAGGGACATAGAAATCCCTCTAGGGACATAGAAATCCCTCTAGGGACATAGAAATCCCTCTAGGGACATAGAAATCCCTCTAGGGACATAGAAATCCCTCTAGGGACATATAAATCTATCCCTCTAGGGACATATAAATCTATCCCTCTAGGGACCTAGAAATCCCTCTAGGGACCTAGAAATCCCTCTAGGGACCTAGAAATCCCTCTAGGGACCTAGAAATCCCTCTAGGGACATTGAAATCCCTCTAGGGACCTAGAAATCCCTCTAGCGACATAGAAATCCCTCTAGCGACATAGAAATCCCTCTAGGGACATAGAAATCTCTCTCTCTAGGGACCTAGAAATCCCTCTAGGGACATAGAAATCTATCCCTCTAGGGACCTAGAAATCCTTCTAGGGACATTGAAATCCCTCTAGGGACCTAGAAATCTCTCTAGTGACATAGAAATCCCTCTAGGGACATAGAAATCTATCCCTCTAGGGACCTAGAAATCCCTCTAGGGACCTAGAAATCCCTCTAGGGACCTAGAAATCCCTCTAGGGACATTGAAATCCCTCTAGGGACCTAGAAATCTATCCCTCTAGGGACCTAGAAATCTCTCTAGGGACATAGAAATCCCTCTAGGGACATAGAAATCCCTCTAGGGACATAGAAATCCCTCTAGGGACATAGAAATCCCTCTAGGGACATAGAAATCCCTCTAGGGACATATAAATCTATCCCTCTAGGGACCTAGAAATCCCTCTAGGGACCTAGAAATCCCTCTAGGGACCTAGAAATCCCTCTAGGGACCTAGAAATCCCTCTAGGGACATTGAAATCCCTCTAGGGACCTAGAAATCCCTCTAGCGACATAGAAATCCCTCTAGCGACATAGAAATCCCTCTAGGGACATAGAAATCTCTCTCTCTAGGGACCTAGAAATCCCTCTAGGGACATAGAAATCCCTCTAGGGACATAGAAATCCCTCTAAGGACATAGAAATCCCTCTAGGGACATAGAAATCTATCCCTCTAGGGACATAGAAATCCCTCTAGGGACCTAGAAATCCCTCTAGCGACATAGAAATCCCTCTAGCGACATAGAAATCCCTCTAGGGACCTAGAAATCTATCCCTCTAGGGACCTAGAAATCCCTCTAGCGACATAGAAATCCCTCTAGCGACATAGAAATCCCTCTAGGGACATAGAAATCTCTCTCTCTAGGGACCTAAAAATCCCTCTAGGGACATAGAAATCCCTCTAGGGACCTAGAAATCCCTCTAGGGACATAGAAATCCCTCTAGGGACATAGAAATCTATCCCTCTAGGGACATAGAAATCCCTCTAGGGACATAGAAATCCCTCTAGGGACATAGAAATCTCTCTCTCTAGGGACCTAGAAATCCCTCTAGGGACATAGAAATCCCTCTAGGGACCTAGAAATCCCTCTAGGGACATAGAAATCTCTCTCTCTAGGGACCTAGAAATCCCTCTAGGGACCTAGAAATCCCTCTAGCGACATAGAAATCCCTCTAGCGACATAGAAATCCCTCTAGGGACATAGAAATCTCTCTCTCTAGGGACCTAGAAATCCCTCTAGGGACATAGAAATCCCTCTAGGGACCTAGAAATCCCTCTAGGGACATAGAAATCCCTCTAGGGACATAGCAATCTATCCCTCTAGGGACATAGAAATCCCTCTAGGGACATAGAAATCTATCCCTCTAGGGACATAGAAATCCCTCTAGGGACCTAGAAATCCCTCTAGCGACATAGAAATCCCTCTAGCGACATAGAAATCCCTCTAGGGACATAGAAATCTCTCTCTGTTGGGACCTAGAAATCCCTCTAGGGACCTAGAAATCCCTCTAGGGACCTAGAAATCCCTCTAGCGACATAGAAATCCCTCTAGCGACATAGAAATCCCTCTAGGGACATAGAAATCTCTCTCTCTAGGGACCTAGAAATCCCTCTAGGGACCTAGAAATCTATCCCTCTAGGGACCTAGAAATCCTTCTAGGGACATTGAAATCCCTCTAGGGACCTAGAAATCTCTCTAGTGACATAGAAATCCCTCTAGGGACATAGAAATCTATCCCTCTAGGGACCTAGAAATCCCTCTAGGGACCTAGAAATCCCTCTAGGGACGTAGAAATCCTTCTAGGGACATTGAAATCCCTCTAGGGACCTAGAAATCTATCCCTCTAGGGACCTAGAAATCTCTCTAGGGACATAGAAATCCCTCTAGGGACATAGAAATCCCTCTAGGGACATAGAAATCCCTCTAGGGACATAGAAATCCCTCTAGGGACATAGAAATCCCTCTAGGGACATATAAATCTATCCCTCTAGGGACATATAAATCTATCCCTCTAGGGACCTAGAAATCCCTCTAGGGACCTAGAAATCCCTCTAGGGACCTAGAAATCCCTCTAGGGACCTAGAAATCCCTCTAGGGACATTGAAATCCCTCTAGGGACCTAGAAATCCCTCTAGCGACATAGAAATCCCTCTAGCGACATAGAAATCCCTCTAGGGACATAGAAATCTCTCTCTCTAGGGACCTAGAAATCCCTCTAGGGACATAGAAATCTATCCCTCTAGGGACCTAGAAATCCTTCTAGGGACATTGAAATCCCTCTAGGGACCTAGAAATCTCTCTAGTGACATAGAAATCCCTCTAGGGACATAGAAATCTATCCCTCTAGGGACCTAGAAATCCCTCTAGGGACCTAGAAATCCCTCTAGGGACCTAGAAATCCCTCTAGGGACATTGAAATCCCTCTAGGGACCTAGAAATCTATCCCTCTAGGGACCTAGAAATCTCTCTAGGGACATAGAAATCCCTCTAGGGACATAGAAATCCCTCTAGGGACATAGAAATCCCTCTAGGGACATAGAAATCCCTCTAGGGACATAGAAATCCCTCTAGGGACATATAAATCTATCCCTCTAGGGACCTAGAAATCCCTCTAGGGACCTAGAAATCCCTCTAGGGACCTAGAAATCCCTCTAGGGACCTAGAAATCCCTCTAGGGACATTGAAATCCCTCTAGGGACCTAGAAATCCCTCTAGCGACATAGAAATCCCTCTAGCGACATAGAAATCCCTCTAGGGACATAGAAATCTCTCTCTCTAGGGACCTAGAAATCCCTCTAGGGACATAGAAATCCCTCTAGGGACATAGAAATCCCTCTAAGGACATAGAAATCCCTCTAGGGACATAGAAATCTATCCCTCTAGGGACATAGAAATCCCTCTAGGGACCTAGAAATCCCTCTAGCGACATAGAAATCCCTCTAGCGACATAGAAATCCCTCTAGGGACCTAGAAATCTATCCCTCTAGGGACCTAGAAATCCCTCTAGCGACATAGAAATCCCTCTAGCGACATAGAAATCCCTCTAGGGACATAGAAATCTCTCTCTCTAGGGACCTAAAAATCCCTCTAGGGACATAGAAATCCCTCTAGGGACCTAGAAATCCCTCTAGGGACATAGAAATCCCTCTAGGGACATAGAAATCTATCCCTCTAGGGACATAGAAATCCCTCTAGGGACCTAGAAATCCCTCTAGCGACATAGAAATCCCTCTAGCGACATAGAAATCCCTCTAGGGACCTAGAAATCTATCCCTCTAGGGACCTAGAAATCCCTCTAGCGACATAGAAATCCCTCTAGCGACATAGAAATCCCTCTAGGGACATAGAAATCTCTCTCTCTAGGGACCTAAAAATCCCTCTAGGGACATAGAAATCCCTCTAGGGACATATAAATCCCTCTAGGGACATATAAATCTATCCCTCTAGGGACATAGAAATCCCTCTAGGGACCTAGAAATCCCTCTAGGGACCTAGAAATCCCTCTAGGGACATTGAAATCCCTCTAGGGACCTAGAAATCTATCCCTCTAGGGACCTAGAAATCTCTCTAGGGACATAGAAATCCCTCTAGGGACATAGAAATCCCTCTAGGGACATAGAAATCCCTCTAGGGACATAGAAATCCCTCTAGGGACATAGAAATCCCTCTAGGGACATAGAAATCCCTCTAGGGACATAGAAATCCCTCTAGGGACATATAAATCTATCCCTCTAGGGACCTAGAAATCCTTCTAGGGACCTAGAAATCCCTCTAGGGACCTAGAAATCCCTCTAGGGACATTGAAATCCCTCTAGGGACCTAGAAATCCCTCTAGCGACATAGAAATCCCTCTAGCGACATAGAAATCCCTCTAGGGACATAGAAATCTCTCTCTCTAGGGACCTAGAAATCCCTCTAGGGACATAGAAATCCCTCTAGGGACATAGAAATCCCTCTAAGGACATAGAAATCCCTCTAGGGACATAGAAATCTATCCCTCTAGGGACATAGAAATCCCTCTAGGGACCTAGAAATCCCTCTAGCGACATAGAAATCCCTCTAGCGACATAGAAATCCCTCTAGGGACCTAGAAATCTATCCCTCTAGGGACCTAGAAATCCCTCTAGCGACATAGAAATCCCTCTAGCGACATAGAAATCCCTCTAGGGACATAGAAATCTCTCTCTCTAGGGACCTAAAAATCCCTCTAGGGACATAGAAATCCCTCTAGGGACCTAGAAATCCCTCTAGGGACATAGAAATCCCTCTAGGGACATAGAAATCTATCCCTCTAGGGACATAGAAATCCCTCTAGGGACCTAGAAATCCCTCTAGCGACATAGAAATCCCTCTAGCGACATAGAAATCCCTCTAGGGACCTAGAAATCTATCCCTCTAGGGCCTAGAAATCCCTCTAGCGACATAGAAATCCCTCTAGCGACATAGAAATCCCTCTAGGGACATAGAAATCTCTCTCTCTAGGGACCTAAAAATCCCTCTAGGGACATAGAAATCCCTCTAGGGACATAGAAATCCCTCTAGGGACATATAAATCTATCCCTCTAGGGACATAGAAATCCCTCTAGGGACCTAGAAATCCCTCTAGGGACCTAGAAATCCCTCTAGGGACCTAGAAATCCCTCTAGGGACCTAGAAATCCCTCTAGGGACATTGAAATCCCTCTAGGGACCTAGAAATCCCTCTAGCGACATAGAAATCCCTCTAGCGACATAGAAATCCCTCTAGGGACATAGAAATCTCTCTCTCTAGGGACCTAGAAATCCCTCTAGGGACATAGAAATCCCTCTAGGGACATAGAAATCTATCTAGGCAAATCTTTTCTCTTCAAAATATCCGAAGGGAGGCGATCTCAGATTCAAATCAAAATATTTTAAAAGGTTATCCAAGGTAACTGGTAGAAACGTAACTGTTATAAAATGTAACCGCTGGGGCATGCGCAGAACATTGGCCTGCTAGTGCCGTGCGTTATATACTCAAGTACCCAAATTTCTAAGCGAATCGAGCCAACTTAACCAGTTTTTCTAATTAATGAAAAAAATATAACGAAAGAAATGTTACCATTTTTCAAATGATCAATATATCCATCAAACATAGACCCAGACTCGCACGCTTCAATAACAGAATAAGCTGCAACAAAGTTGAAACTTGTTAATCTTAGTAAAGCAAAAATTATATTAAAAATTTATATAAAAAGAAACATAATTAATTATTCCTAATTATACCTAGAAATCCCTCTAGGGACATAGAAATCCCTCTAGGGACATAGAAATCTCTCTCTCTAGGGACCTAGAAATCCCTCTAGGGACATAGAAATCCCTCTAGGGACCTAGAAATCCCTCTAGGGACATAGAAATCTCTCTCTCTAGGGACCTAGAAATCCCTCTAGGGACCTAGAAATCCCTCTAGCGACATAGAAATCCCTCTAGCGACATAGAAATCCCTCTAGGGACATAGAAATCTCTCTCTCTAGGGACCTAGAAATCCCTCTAGGGACATAGAAATCCCTCTAGGGACCTAGAAATCCCTCTAGGGACATAGAAATCCCTCTAGGGACATAGAAATCTATCCCTCTAGGGACATAGAAATCCCTCTAGGGACATAGAAATCTATCCCTCTAGGGACATAGAAATCCCTCTAGGGACCTAGAAATCCCTCTAGCGACATAGAAATCCCTCTAGCGACATAGAAATCCCTCTAGGGACATAGAAATCTCTCTCTGTTGGGACCTAGAAATCCCTCTAGGGACCTAGAAATCCCTCTAGGGACCTAGAAATCCCTCTAGCGACATAGAAATCCCTCTAGCGACATAGAAATCCCTCTAGGGACATAGAAATCTCTCTCTCTAGGGACCTAGAAATCCCTCTAGGGACCTAGAAATCTATCCCTCTAGGGACCTAGAAATCCCTCTAGGGACCTAGAAATCCCTCTAGGGACCTAGAAATCCTTCTAGGGACATTGAAATCCCTCTAGGGACCTAGAAATCTATCCCTCTAGGGACCTAGAAATCTCTCTAGGGACATAGAAATCCCTCTAGGGACATAGAAATCCCTCTAGGGACATAGAAATCCCTCTAAGGACATAGAAATCCCTCTAGGGACATAGAAATCCCTCTAGCGACATAGAAATCCCTCTAGCGACATAGAAATCCCTCTAGGGACATAGAAATCTCTCTCTCTAGGGACCTAGAAATCCCTCTAGGGACATAGAAATCTATCCCTCTAGGGACCTAGAAATCCTTCTAGGGACATTGAAATCCCTCTAGGGACCTAGAAATCTCTCTAGTGACATAGAAATCCCTCTAGGGACATAGAAATCTATCCCTCTAGGGACCTAGAAATCCCTCTAGGGACCTAGAAATCCCTCTAGGGACCTAGAAATCCCTCTAGGGACATTGAAATCCCTCTAGGGACCTAGAAATCTATCCCTCTAGGGACCTAGAAATCTCTCTAGGGACATAGAAATCCCTCTAGGGACATAGAAATCCCTCTAGGGACATAGAAATCCCTCTAGGGACATAGAAATCCCTCTAGGGACATAGAAATCCCTCTAGGGACATATAAATCTATCCCTCTAGGGACCTAGAAATCCCTCTAGGGACCTAGAAATCTATCTAGGGACCTAGAAATCCCTCTAGGGACATTGAAATCCCTCTAGGGACCTAGAAATCCCTCTAGCGACATAGAAATCCCTCTAGCGACATAGAAATCCCTCTAGGGACATAGAAATCTCTCTCTCTAGGGACCTAGAAATCCCTCTAGGGACATAGAAATCCCTCTAGGGACATAGAAATCCCTCTAAGGACATAGAAATCCCTCTAGGGACATAGAAATCTATCCCTCTAGGGACATAGAAATCCCTCTAGGGACCTAGAAATCCCTCTAGCGACATAGAAATCCCTCTAGCGACATAGAAATCCCTCTAGGGACCTAGAAATCTATCCCTCTAGGGACCTAGAAATCCCTCTAGCGACATAGAAATCCCTCTAGCGACATAGAAATCCCTCTAGGGACATAGAAATCTCTCTCTCTAGGGACCTAAAAATCCCTCTAGGGACATAGAAATCCCTCTAGGGACCTAGAAATCCCTCTAGGGACATAGAAATCCCTCTAGGGACATAGAAATCTATCCCTCTAGGGACATAGAAATCCCTCTAGGGACCTAGAAATCCCTCTAGCGACATAGAAATCCCTCTAGCGACATAGAAATCCCTCTAGGGACCTAGAAATCTATCCCTCTAGGGACCTAGAAATCCCTCTAGCGACATAGAAATCCCTCTAGCGACATAGAAATCCCTCTAGGGACATAGAAATCTCTCTCTCTAGGGACCTAAAAATCCCTCTAGGGACATAGAAATCCCTCTAGGGACATATAAATCCCTCTAGGGACATATAAATCTATCCCTCTAGGGACATAGAAATCCCTCTAGGGACCTAGAAATCCCTCTAGGGACCTAGAAATCCCTCTAGGGACCTAGAAATCCCTCTAGGGACCTAGAAATCCCTCTAGGGACATTGAAATCCCTCTAGGGACCTAGAAATCCCTCTAGCGACATAGAAATCCCTCTAGCGACATAGAAATCCCTCTAGGGACATAGAAATCTCTCTCTCTAGGGACCTAGAAATCCCTCTAGGGACATAGAAATCCCTCTAGGGACATAGAAATCTATCTAGGCAAATCTTTTCTCTTCAAAATATCCGAAGGGAGGCGATCTCAGATTCAAATCAAAATATTTTAAAAGGTTATCCAAGGTAACTGGTAGAAACGTAACTGTTATAAAATGTAACCGCTGGGGCATGCGCAGAACATTGGCCTGCTAGTGCCGTGCGTTATATACTCAAGTACCCAAATTTCTAAGCGAATCGAGCCAACTTAACCAGTTTTTCTAATTAATGAAAAAAATATAACGAAAGAAATGTTACCATTTTTCAAATGATCAATATATCCATCAAACATAGACCCAGACTCGCACGCTTCAATAACAGAATAAGCTGCAACAAAGTTGAAACTTGTTAATCTTAGTAAAGCAAAAATTATATTAAAAATTTATATAAAAAGAAACATAATTAATTATTCCTAATTATACCTAGAAATCCCTCTAGGGACATAGAAATCCCTCTAGGGACATAGAAATCTCTCTCTCTAGGGACCTAGAAATCCCTCTAGGGACATAGAAATCCCTCTAGGGACCTAGAAATCCCTCTAGGGACATAGAAATCTCTCTCTCTAGGGACCTAGAAATCCCTCTAGGGACCTAGAAATCCCTCTAGCGACATAGAAATCCCTCTAGCGACATAGAAATCCCTCTAGGGACATAGAAATCTCTCTCTCTAGGGACCTAGAAATCCCTCTAGGGACATAGAAATCCCTCTAGGGACCTAGAAATCCCTCTAGGGACATAGAAATCCCTCTAGGGACATAGAAATCTATCCCTCTAGGGACATAGAAATCCCTCTAGGGACATAGAAATCTATCCCTCTAGGGACATAGAAATCCCTCTAGGGACCTAGAAATCCCTCTAGCGACATAGAAATCCCTCTAGCGACATAGAAATCCCTCTAGGGACATAGAAATCTCTCTCTGTTGGGACCTAGAAATCCCTCTAGGGACCTAGAAATCCCTCTAGGGACCTAGAAATCCCTCTAGCGACATAGAAATCCCTCTAGCGACATAGAAATCCCTCTAGGGACATAGAAATCTCTCTCTCTAGGGACCTAGAAATCCCTCTAGGGACCTAGAAATCTATCCCTCTAGGGACCTAGAAATCCTTCTAGGGACATTGAAATCCCTCTAGGGACCTAGAAATCTCTCTAGTGACATAGAAATCCCTCTAGGGACATAGAAATCTATCCCTCTAGGGACCTAGAAATCCCTCTAGGGACCTAGAAATCCCTCTAGGGACCTAGAAATCCTTCTAGGGACATTGAAATCCCTCTAGGGACCTAGAAATCTATCCCTCTAGGGACCTAGAAATCTCTCTAGGGACATAGAAATCCCTCTAGGGACATAGAAATCCCTCTAGGGACATAGAAATCCCTCTAAGGACATAGAAATCCCTCTAGGGACATAGAAATCCCTCTAGGGACATAGAAATCCCTCTAGCGACATAGAAATCCCTCTAGGGACCTAGAAATCTATCCCTCTAGGGACCTAGAAATCCCTCTAGCGACATAGAAATCCCTCTAGCGACATAGAAATCCCTCTAGGGACATAGAAATCTCTCTCTCTAGGGACCTAAAAATCCCTCTAGGGACATAGAAATCCCTCTAGGGACCTAGAAATCCCTCTAGGGACCTAGAAATCTCTCTCTCTAGGGACCTAGAAATCCCTCTAGGGACCTAGAAATCCCTCTAGCGACATAGAAATCCCTCTAGCGACATAGAAATCCCTCTAGGGACATAGAAATCTCTCTCTCTAGGGACCTAGAAATCCCTCTAGGGACATAGAAATCCCTCTAGGGACCTAGAAATCCCTCTAGGGACATAGAAATCCCTCTAGGGACATAGAAATCTATCCCTCTAGGGACCTAGAAATCCCTCTAGGGACCTAGAAATCCCTCTAGGGACCTAGAAATCCCTCTAGGGACATTGAAATCCCTCTAGGGACATAGAAATCCCTCTAGGGACATAGAAATCCCTCTAGGGACATAGAAATCTATCCCTCTAGGGACATAGAAATCCCTCTAGGGACCTAGAAATCCCTCTAGCGACATAGAAATCCCTCTAGCGACATAGAAATCCCTCTAGGGACATAGAAATCTATCCCCCTAGGGACATAGAAATCCCTCTAGGGACCTAGAAATCCCTCTAGCGACATAGAAATCCCTCAAGCGACATAGAAATCCCTCTAGCGACATAGAAATCCCTCTAGGGACATAGAAATCTATCCCCCTAGGGACATAGAAATCTATCCCTCTAGGGACATAGAAATCCCTCTAGGGACATAGAAATCCCTCTAGGGACCTAGAAATCCCTCTAGGGACATTGAAATCCCTCTAGGGACCTAGAAATCTATCCCTCTAGGGACCTAGAAATCTATCCCTCTAGGGACCTAGAAATCTCTCTAGGGACCTAGAAATCTCTCTAGGGACCTAGAAATCCCTCTAGGGACATAGAAATTCCTCTAGGGACATAGAAATCTATCCCTCTAGGGACCTAGAAATCCCTCTAGGGACCTAGAAATCCCTCTAGGGACATAGAAATCTCTCTCTCTAGGGACCTAGAAATCCCTCTAGGGACATAGAAATCCCTCTAGGGACCTAGAAATCCCTCTAGGGACATAGAAATCCCTCTAGGGACATTGAAATCCCTCTATGGACCTAGAAATCTATCCCTCTAGGGACCTAGAAATCTCTCTAGGGGCATAGAAATCTCTCTAGGGACATAGAAATCCCTCTAGGGACCTAGAAATCCCTCTAGGGACCTAGAAATCCCTCTAGGGACATTGAAATCCCTCTAGGGACCTAGAAATCTATCCCTCTAGGGACCTAGAAATCCCTCTAGCGACATAGAAATCCCTCTAGCGACATAGAAATCCCTCTAGGGACATAGAAATCTCTCTCTCTAGGGACCTAGAAATCCCTCTAGGGACATAGAAATCCCTCTAGGGACCTAGAAATCCCTCTAGGGACATAGAAATCCCTCTAGGGACATAGAAATCTCTCTCTCTAGGGACCTAGAAATCCCTCTAGGGACCTAGAAATCCCTCTAGCGACATAGAAATCCCTCTAGCGACATAGAAATCCCTCTAGGGACATAGAAATCTCTCTCTCTAGGGACCTAGAAATCTCTCTGGAATACGTGGAGGGATATGTTAACTAGGGCCATTGGTTTCCTTTTCAGATCCTTTCAAGTTCTGGTCTCTAAAGTACATAACGAAAGGAAACATAACTTGTAAAACTTATGTATAAAAAAAGTAAAAACATATATGTTAGATCAATTAGTGATATCAATAAATAATATATATCACGTTACTTAAGCTAATTGCAGCTGTCTTTCTTAGAATAATAGATCAGCTTACAGGCATTTTGAGGAGTGATAGTGCATGCAATGGTAGAGGCTAGCTGCAAGTGTCTTTCCTAGAATAATAGATCAGCTAGCAGCAGGTGTCATTCTTAGAAGTTAGTTAAGCATAATCATTCGCTATATATCGCCCCTCCTCCTCTTTATAGCAATAGACTGCCTCTACTCTACTGTGATCATCCTTTCTCAACACTATTTCCTAGTATGAATATTTCCTCAGAATAAATTTTGTTTAATTTGATTATTCCTTAATTTCATCATTCTTTTTATTAAAAACAGATGTCTCTTGCCGAAACATCAAATAAGCTTAACCGATTTTCAGTGTACAAAATACTGGATCAGTTAGAAAATGGGAGAATTTATATCATTGCAAGAATGGAAATGAAGGAAACACAATATGAAAAATATTTACAAACTATCTTAGAGGGATTGTTGTCAGCATTTACGAAAGTGTACTTAGACCACTATGATGGTAAATACGACACAAATAATAATTACTAATATGTTGATTATGCTAAAAGAATATTAATTCCAGCTTTGTTTTCAGGCTCGCTGAAGTTAATGTATTTCGGTAAAGAAAATAACTGTTATCAGTTAAAATTATTAAAAGGAAAGAGGTGATTCTTTACGGTGATGGGTAACATTATTTTTATCTGAATGGAACTTGGAGGAAGTAAAAGAAGAAGAAAATACTTACCTATGAGATAGGCAGGATTCCAAACCACCCACGAGGTTCTGCCTGTGGTTTCGTTACCCATTTTTTATAGTGGATGGTTCGCTTCACTGAATCCAGTAGCAGGAATGGCTGCCTGCTAATGCAATCAGTGTAGCCCTATAAACCACTTTACTCTTTTTTTTACTCACGTGATTCGTGGTAGTGGAGTTGTATGTTCTTCTGCAATGCTAAAAACTCTAAAAGACTTTTGGCGATTAGGATTCTTTGATATTTCCCAAAATTCACTAATAGTCCATCTCTTGTTTTAAAATGGCTATTCCTTCGAAAACCAAGTTGACGAATGAAAAAAATTTCGTTTTTTCTTTTATCAAATTACACTCAAGTATCATAACAACAGACTAATTTTTATTTTATTGTTATCCGTTTAACAAATTTTGAATGAATAGTATTAGGAATATTTTGAACAACACGCCCCGGGTGCATCTCGTCAGCTCGTAGGGGAGGCGGCCCATGGGTGGTAGATCTGGGGTTGTAGGTTGAAATTCGTTGCAAGTTCACCCCGGCTAAGTCCGATATGGACTCACTCACCAACAATGTGAGCGACCCCCCAGACTTGCTTGAGGGATGTTACGTAGGTTGGAACGCCCTACTAACATTACGTTTCACTTAAACAATATCTCTAATAGTCAAGGATCTTTCTAAGGTAAAACGCTCGTTATCCGAAGGTAAACTATTCCCCAGTACGGATCTCCGGGTGGGGTATGCTCCAGGGGATTGGTGCAAGTTTAAATATAGAGATTTACGTAGAGAGAAACTCACTAAGAATCACTTAGTGAATTAAATATTCAGAGGCTGATAGGGAAGATCGATTTGTAATAATATTAATAAATCAAGATTGATGAAATTAATAGAGTAAGAAAGAAAATGTTAGTAAAGATGACTAGAAGTACTCTCTTACTACAACCACAGGCTACATTTACTATCACAATATTTGAACAGAAAACACCACAACACACAACATCTCAATACACAACACCACAACAAGCAACATCTCAATGCAAAACGCCACATCTCAATACACAACCCCTCAACACACAACGCCCCAATACACAACACCACAAGACACAGCCCAAGTCTGCTAATGAACTTGTGACGTAACCGGGAGCCATTACTTATTTAAATATTCGAACCTCCGTTAATTGTTTCGGTATTTATAATTTTTTTTTTTTTTATATGTTGATAAGGATTTTACAGAAGGGATTTAGTTTTACCACAGCCACTTAATATATATTATAGGCAAATGACAGCTACTATAACTCTGCGAAGAAATTGGTCTATACCCAAATTATAACAAGACCAAACTAATGACCAATAGTTCAAGGGAAGATATAAAAAAAAATGAACAAATTCACCCTGGAATACGTGGAGGGATATGTTAACTAGGGCCATTGGTTTCCTTTTCAGATCCTTTCAAGTTCTGGTCTCTAAAGTACATAACGAAAGGAAACATAACTTGTTAAACTTATGTATAAAAAAAGTAAAAACATATATGTTAGATCAATTAGTGATATCAATAAATAATATATATCACGTTACTTAAGCTAATTGCAGCTGTCTTTCTTAGAATAATAGATCAGCTTACAGGCATTTTGAGGAGTGATAGTGCATGCAATGGTAGAGGCTAGCTGCAAGTGTCTTTCCTAGAATAATAGATCAGCTAGCAGCAGGTGTCATTCTTAGAAGTTAGTTAAGCATAATCATTCGCTATATATCGCCCCTCCTCCTCTTTATAGCAATAGACTGCCTCTACTCTACTGTGATCATCCTTTCTCAACACTATTTCCTAGTATGAATATTTCCTCAGAATAAATTTTTAGGGATTTCTATGTCCCTAGAGGGATTTCTATGTCCCTAGAGGGATTTCTATGTCCCTAGAGGGATTTCTATGTCCCTAGAGGGATTTCTATGTCCCTAGAGAGATTTCTAGGTCCCTAGAGGGATAGATTTCTAGGTCCCTAGAGGGATTTCAATGTCCCTAGAGGGATTTCTATGTCGCTAGAGGGATTTCTATGTCGCTAGAGGGATTTCTAGGTCCCTAGAGGGATAGATTTCTAGGTCCCTAGAGGGATTTCAATGTCCCTAGAGGGATTTCTAGGTCCCTAGAGGGATTTCTAGGTCCCTAGAGGGATTTCTATGTCCCTAGAGAGATTTCTATGCCCCTAGAGAGATTTCTAGGTCCCTAGAGGGATAGATTTCTAGGTCCATAGAGGGATATCAATGTCCCTAGAGGGATTTCTATGTCCCTAGAGGGATTTCTAGGTCCCTAGAGGGATTTCTATGTCCCTAGAGGGATTTCTAGGTCCCTAGAGAGAGAGATTTCTATGTCCCTAGAGGGATTTCTAGGTCCCTAGAGGGATTTCTAGGTCCCTAGAGGGATAGATTTCTATGTCCCTAGAGGAATTTCTATGTCCCTAGAGGGATTTCTAGGTCCCTAGAGAGATTTCTAGGTCCCTAGAGAGATTTCTAGGTCCCTAGAGGGATAGATTTCTAGGTCCCTAGAGGGATTTCAATGTCCCTAGAGGGATTTCAATGTCCCTAGAGGGATTTCTAGGTCCCTAGAGGGATTTCTAGGTCCCTAGAGGGATTTCTATGTCCCTAGAGGGATAGATTTATATGTCCCTAGAGGGATTTCTATGTCCCTAGAGGGATTTATATGTCCCTAGAGAGATTTCTAGGTCCCTAGAGGGATAGATATCTATGTCCCTAGAGGGATTTCAATGTCCCTAGAGGGATTTCTAGGTCCCTAGAGGGATTTCTAGGTCCCTAGAGAGAGAGATTTCTATGTCCCTAGAGGGATTTTTATGTCGCTAGAGGGATTTCTATGTCGCTAGAGGGATTTCTAGGTCCCTAGAGGGATTTCAATGTCCCTAGAGGGATTTCTAGGTCCCTAGAGGGATTTCTAGGTCCCTAGAGGGATAGATTTATATGTCCCTAGAGGGATTTATATGTCCCTAGAGGGATTTCTATGTCCCTAGAGGGATTTCTATGTCCCTAGAGAGATTTCTAGGTCCCTAGAGGGATAGATTTCTAGGTCCCTAGAGGGATTTCAATGTCCCTAGAGGGATTTCTAGGTCCCTAGAGGGATTTCTAGGTCCCTAGAGAGATTTCTAGGTCCCTAGAGGGATTTCAATGTCCCTAGAAGGATTTCTAGGTCCCTAGAGGGATAGATTTCTAGGTCCCTAGAGGGATTTCAATGTCCCTAGAAGGATTTCTAGGTCCCTAGAGGGATTTCTATGTCCCTAGAGAGATTTCTAGGTCCCTAGAGGGATAGATTTCTAGGTCCCTAGAGGGATTTCTAGGTCCCTAGAGGGATTTCTAGGTCCCTAGAGGGATTTCTAGGTCCCTAGAGGGATAGATTTATATGTCCCTAGAGGGATTTCTATGTCCCTAGAGGGATTTCTATGTCCCTAGAGGGATTTCTATGTCCCTAGAGGGATTTCTATGTCCCTAGAGGGATTTCTATGTCCCTAGAGAGATTTCTAGGTCCCTAGAGGGATAGATTTCTAGGTCCCTAGAGGGATTTCAATGTCCCTAGAAGGATTTCTAGGTCCCTAGAGGGATTTCTAGGTCCCTAGAGGGATTTCTAGGTCCCTAGAGGGATAGATTTCTATGTCCCTAGAGGGATTTCTATGTCACTAGAGAGATTTCTAGGTCCCTAGAGGGATTTCAATGTCCCTAGAAGGATTTCTAGGTCCCTAGAGGGATAGATTTCTAGGTCCCTAGAGGGATTTCTAGGTCCCTAGAGAGAGAGATTTCTATGTCCCTAGAGGGATTTCTATGTCGCTAGAGGGATTTCTATGTCGCTAGAGGGATTTCTAGGTCCCTAGAGGGATTTCTAGGTCCCAAAAGAGAGAGATTTCTATGTCCCTAGAGGGATTTCTATGTCGCTAGAGGGATTTCTATGTCGCTAGAGGGATTTCTAGGTCCCTAGAGGGATTTCTATGTCCCTAGAGGGATAGATTTCTATGTCCCTAGAGGGATTTCTATGTCCCTAGAGGGATAGATTTCTATGTCCCTAGAGGGATTTCTATGTCCCTAGAGGGATTTCTAGGTCCCTAGAGGGATAGATTTCTATGTCCCTAGAGGGATTTCTAGGTCCCTAGAGAGAGAGATTTCTATGTCCCTAGAGGGATTTCTATGTCGCTAGAGGGATTTCTATGTCGCTAGAGGGATTTCTAGGTCCCTAGAGGGATTTCTAGGTCCCTAGAGAGAGAGATTTCTATGTCCCTAGAGGGATTTCTAGGTCCCTAGAGGGATTTCTATGTCCCTAGAGGGACTTCTAGGTCCCTAGAGAGAGAGATTTCTATGTCCCTAGAGGGATTTCTATGTCCCTAGAGGGATTTCTAGGTATAATTAGGAATAATTAATTATGTTTCTTTTTATATAAATTTTTAATATAATTTTTGCTTTACTAAGATTAACAAGTTTCAACTTTGTTGCAGCTTATTCTGTTATTGAAGCGTGCGAGTCTGGGTCTATGTTTGATGGATATATTGATCATTTGAAAAATGGTAACATTTCTTTCGTTATATTTTTTTCATTAATTAGAAAAACTGGTTAAGTTGGCTCGATTCGCTTAGAAATTTGGGTACTTGAGTATATAACGCACGGCACTAGCAGGCCAATGTTCTGCGCATGCCCCAGCGGTTACATTTTATAACAGTTACGTTTCTACCAGTTACCTTGGATAACCTTTTAAAATATTTTGATTTGAATCTGAGATCGCCTCCCTTCGGATATTTTGAAGAGAAAAGATTTGCCTAGAGGGATTTCTATGTCCCTAGAGGGATTTCTATGTCCCTAGAGGGATTTCTAGGTCCCTAGAGAGAGAGATTTCTATGTCCCTAGAGGGATTTCTATGTCGCTAGAGGGATTTCTATGTCGCTAGAGGGATTTCTAGGTCCCTAGAGGGATTTCAATGTCCCTAGAGGGATTTCTAGGTCCCTAGAGGGATTTCTAGGTCCCTAGAGGGAGTTCTATGTCCCTAGAGGGATTTCTATGTCCCTAGAGGGATTTTTAGGTCCCTAGAGAGAGAGATTTCTATGTCCCTAGAGGGATTTCTATGTCGCTAGAGGGATTTCTATGTCGCTAGAGGGATTTCTAGGTCCCTAGAGAGAGAGATTTCTATGTCCCTAGAGGGATTTCTATGTCGCAAGAGGGATTTCTATGTCGCTAGAGGGATTTCTAGGTCCCTAGAGGGATTTCAATGTCCCTAGAGGGATTTCTAGGTCCCTAGAGGGATTTCTAGGTCCCTAGAGGGATTTCTAGGTCCCTAGAGGGATTTCTATGTCCCTAGAGGGATAGATTTATATGTCCCTAGAGGGATTTCTATGTCCCTAGAGGGATTTCTATGTCCCTAGAGGGATTTCTATGTCCCTAGAGGGATTTTTAGGTCCCTAGAGAGAGAGATTTCTATGTCCCTAGAGGGATTTCTATGTCGCTAGAGGGATTTCTATGTCGCTAGAGGGATTTCTAGGTCCCTAGAGGGATAGATTTCTAGGTCCCTAGAGGGATTTCTATGTCGCTAGAGGGATTTCTATGTCGCTAGAGGGATTTCTAGGTCCCTAGAGGGATTTCTATGTCCCTAGAGGGATAGATTTCTATGTCCCTAGAGGGATTTCTATGTCCCTAGAGGGATTTCTAGGTCCCTAGAGGGATTTCTATGTCCCTAGAGGGATTTTTAGGTCCCTAGAGAGAGAGATTTCTATGTCCCTAGAGGGATTTCTATGTCGCTAGAGGGATTTCTATGTCGCTAGAGGGATTTCTAGGTCCCTAGAGGGATAGATTTCTAGGTCCCTAGAGGGATTTCTATGTCGCTAGAGGGATTTCTATGTCGCTAGAGGGATTTCTAGGTCCCTAGAGAGATTTCTATGTCCCTAGAGGGATAGATTTCTATGTCCCTAGAGGGATTTCTATGTCCTTAGAGGGATTTCTATGTCCCTAGAGGGATTTCTATGTCCCTAGAGGGATTTCTAGGTCCCTAGAGAGAGAGATTTCTATGTCCCTAGAGGGATTTCTATGTCGCTAGAGGGATTTCTATGTCGCTAGAGGGATTTCTAGGTCCCTAGAGGGATTTCAATGTCCCTAGAGGGATTTCTAGGTCCCTAGAGGGATTTCTAGGTCCCTAGAGGGATTTCTAGGTCCCTAGAGGGATTTCTAGGTCCCTAGAGGGATAGATTTATATGTCCCTAGAGGGATTTCTATGTCCCTAGAGGGATTTCTATGTCCCTAGAGGGATTTCTATGTCCCTAGAGGGATTTCTATGTCCCTAGAGGGATTTCTATGTCCCTAGAGAGATTTCTAGGTCCCTAGAGGGATAGATTTCTAGGTCCCTAGAGGGATTTCAATGTCCCTAGAGGGATTTCTAGGTCCCTAGAGGGATTTCTAGGTCCCTAGAGGGATTTCTAGGTCCCTAGAGGGATAGATTTCTATGTCCCTAGAGGGATTTCTATGTCACTAGAGAGATTTCTAGGTCCCTAGAGGGATTTCAATGTCCCTAGAAGGATTTCTAGGTCCCTAGAGGGATAGATTTCTAGGTCCCTAGAGGGATTTCTAGGTCCCTAGAGAGAGAGATTTCTATGTCCCTAGAGGGATTTCTATGTCGCTAGAGGGATTTCTATGTCCCTAGAGGGATTTCTAGGTCCCTAGAGGGATTTCTAGGTCCCAACAGAGAGAGATTTCTATGTCCCTAGAGGGATTTCTATGTCGCTAGAGGGATTTCTATGTCGCTAGAGGGATTTCTAGGTCCCTAGAGGGATTTCTAGGTCCCTAGAGGGATAGATTTCTATGTCCCTAGAGGGATTTCTAGGTCCCTAGAGGGATTTCTAGGTCCCAACAGAGAGAGATTTCTATGTCCCTAGAGGGATTTCTAGGTCCCTAGAGAGAGAGATTTCTATGTCCCTAGAGGGATTTCTATGTCGCTAGAGGGATTTCTATGTCGCTAGAGGGATTTCTAGGTCCCTAGAGGGATAGATTTCTAGGTCCCTAGAGGGATTTCAATGTCCCTAGAGGGATTTCTAGGTCCCTAGAGGGATTTCTAGGTCCCTAGAGGGATTTCTAGGTCCCTAGAGGGATTTCTATGTCCCTAGAGAGATTTCTAGGTCCCTAGAGGGATAGATTTCTAGGTCCCTAGAGGGATTTCAATGTCCCTAGAGGGATTTATAGGGATTCTAGAGCGTGTTACAGGGTTTTGAGAGGGATATCTAGGTCCGTAGAGGGATTTCTAGGTCCCTAGAGAGAGAGATTTCTATGTCCCTAGAGGGATTTCTATGTCCCTAGAGGGATTTCTAGGTATAATTAGGAATAATTAATTATGTTTCTTTTTATATAAATTTTTAATATAATTTTTGCTTTACTAAGATTAACAAGTTTCAACTTTGTTGCAGCTTATTCTGTTATTGAAGCGTGCGAGTCTGGGTCTATGTTTGATGGATATATTGATCATTTGAAAAATGGTAACATTTCTTTCGTTGTATTTTTTTCATTAATTAGAAAAACTGGTTAAGTTGGCTCGATTCGCTTAGAAATTTGGGTACTTGAGTATATAACGCACGGCACTAGCAGGCCAATGTTCTGCGCATGCCCCAGCGGTTACATTTTATAACAGTTACGTTTCTACCAGTTACCTTGGATAACCTTTTAAAATATTTTGATTTGAATCTGAGATCGCCTCCCTTCGGATATTTTGAAGAGAAAAGATTTGCCTAGAGGGATTTCTATGTCGCTAGAGGGATTTCTAGGTCCCTAGAGGGATTTCTAGGTCCCTAGAGGGATTTCAATGTCCCTAGAGGGATTTCTAGGTCCCTAGAGGGATTTCTATGTCCCTAGAGGGATTTCTAGGTCCCTAGAGGGATTTCTAGGTCCCTAGAGGGATTTCTAGGTCCCTAGAGGGATTTCTATGTCCCTAGAGGGATAGATTTATATGTCCCTAGAGGGATTTCTATGTCCCTAGAGGGATTTCTATGTCCCTAGAGGGATTTCTATGTCCCTAGAGGGATTTCTAGGTCCCTAGAGGGATTTCTATGTCCCTAGAGGGATTTCTAGGTCCCTAGAGAGAGAGATTTCTATGTCCCTAGAGGGATTTCTATGTCGCTAGAGGGATTTCTATGTCGCTAGAGGGATTTCTAGGTCCCTAGAGGGATAGATTTCTAGGTCCCTAGAGGGATTTCTATGTCGCTAGAGGGATTTCTATGTCGCTAGAGGGATTTCTAGGTCCCTAGAGGGATTTCTATGTCCCTAGAGGGATAGATTTCTATGTCCCTAGAGGGATTTCTATGTCCCTAGAGGGATTTCTAGGTCCCTAGAGGGATTTCTAGGTCCCTAGAGGGATAGATTTCTATGTCCCTAGAGGGATTTCTATGTCACTAGAGAGATTTCTAGGTCCCTAGAGGGATTTCAATGTCCCTAGAAGGATTTATATGTCCCTAGAGGGATTTCTATGTCGCTAGAGGGATATCTATGTCCCTAGAGGGATTTCTATGTCCCTAGAGGGATTTCTATGTCCCTAGAGGGATTTCTAGGTCCCTAGAGAGAGAGATTTCTATGTCCCTAGAGGGATTTTTATGTCGCTAGAGGGATTTCTATGTCGCTAGAGGGATTTCTAGGTCCCTAGAGGGATTTCAATGTCCCTAGAGGGATTTCTAGGTCCCTAGAGGGATTTCTAGGTCCCTAGAGGGATAGATTTATATGTCCCTAGAGGGATTTATATGTCCCTAGAGGGATTTCTATGTCCCTAGAGGGATTTCTATGTCCCTAGAGAGATTTCTAGGTCCCTAGAGGGATAGATTTCTAGGTCCCTAGAGGGATTTCAATGTCCCTAGAGGGATTTCTAGGTCCCTAGAGGGATTTCTAGGTCCCTAGAGAGATTTCTAGGTCCCTAGAGGGATTTCAATGTCCCTAGAAGGATTTCTAGGTCCCTAGAGGGATAGATTTCTAGGTCCCTAGAGGGATTTCAATGTCCCTAGAAGGATTTCTAGGTCCCTAGAGGGATTTCTATGTCCCTAGAGAGATTTCTAGGTCCCTAGAGGGATAGATTTCTAGGTCCCTAGAGGGATTTCTAGGTCCCTAGAGGGATTTCTAGGTCCCTAGAGGGATTTCTAGGTCCCTAGAGGGATAGATTTATATGTCCCTAGAGGGATTTCTATGTCCCTAGAGGGATTTCTATGTCCCTAGAGGGATTTCTATGTCCCTAGAGGGATTTCTATGTCCCTAGAGGGATTTCTATGTCCCTAGAGAGATTTCTAGGTCCCTAGAGGGATAGATTTCTAGGTCCCTAGAGGGATTTCAATGTCCCTAGAAGGATTTCTAGGTCCCTAGAGGGATTTCTAGGTCCCTAGAGGGATTTCTAGGTCCCTAGAGGGATAGATTTCTATGTCCCTAGAGGGATTTCTATGTCACTAGAGAGATTTCTAGGTCCCTAGAGGGATTTCAATGTCCCTAGAAGGATTTCTAGGTCCCTAGAGGGATAGATTTCTAGGTCCCTAGAGGGATTTCTAGGTCCCTAGAGAGAGAGATTTCTATGTCCCTAGAGGGATTTCTATGTCGCTAGAGGGATTTCTATGTCGCTAGAGGGATTTCTAGGTCCCTAGAGGGATTTCTAGGTCCCAAAAGAGAGAGATTTCTATGTCCCTAGAGGGATTTCTATGTCGCTAGAGGGATTTCTATGTCGCTAGAGGGATTTCTAGGTCCCTAGAGGGATTTCTATGTCCCTAGAGGGATAGATTTCTATGTCCCTAGAGGGATTTCTATGTCCCTAGAGGGATAGATTTCTATGTCCCTAGAGGGATTTCTATGTCCCTAGAGGGATTTCTAGGTCCCTAGAGGGATTTCTATGTCCCTAGAGGGATTTCTAGGTCCCTAGAGAGAGAGATTTCTATGTCCCTAGAGGGATTTCTATGTCGCTAGAGGGATTTCTATGTCGCTAGAGGGATTTCTAGGTCCCTAGAGGGATTTCTAGGTCCCTAGAGAGAGAGATTTCTATGTCCCTAGAGGGATTTCTAGGTCCCTAGAGGGATTTCTATGTCCCTAGAGGGATTTCTAGGTCCCTAGAGAGAGAGATTTCTATGTCCCTAGAGGGATTTCTATGTCCCTAGAGGGATTTCTAGGTATAATTAGGAATAATTAATTATGTTTCTTTTTATATAAATTTTTAATATAATTTTTGCTTTACTAAGATTAACAAGTTTCAACTTTGTTGCAGCTTATTCTGTTATTGAAGCGTGCGAGTCTGGGTCTATGTTTGATGGATATATTGATCATTTGAAAAATGGTAACATTTCTTTCGTTATATTTTTTTCATTAATTAGAAAAACTGGTTAAGTTGGCTCGATTCGCTTAGAAATTTGGGTACTTGAGTATATAACGCACGGCACTAGCAGGCCAATGTTCTGCGCATGCCCCAGCGGTTACATTTTATAACAGTTACGTTTCTACCAGTTACCTTGGATAACCTTTTAAAATATTTTGATTTGAATCTGAGATCGCCTCCCTTCGGATATTTTGAAGAGAAAAGATTTGCCTAGAGGGATTTCTATGTCCCTAGAGGGATTTCTATGTCCCTAGAGGGATTTCTAGGTCCCTAGAGAGAGAGATTTCTATGTCCCTAGAGGGATTTCTATGTCGCTAGAGGGATTTCTATGTCGCTAGAGGGATTTCTAGGTCCCTAGAGGGATTTCAATGTCCCTAGAGGGATTTCTAGGTCCCTAGAGGGATTTCTAGGTCCCTAGAGGGATTTCTAGGTCCCTAGAGGGATTTCTAGGTCCCTAGAGGGATTTCTATGTCCCTAGAGGGATAGATTTATATGTCCCTAGAGGGATTTCTATGTCCCTAGAGGGAGTTCTATGTCCCTAGAGGGATTTCTATGTCCCTAGAGGGATTTTTAGTTCCCTAGAGAGAGAGATTTCTATGTCCCTAGAGGGATTTCTATGTCGCTAGAGGGATTTCTATGTCGCTAGAGGGATTTCTAGGTCCCTAGAGAGAGAGATTTCTATGTCCCTAGAGGGATTTCTATGTCCCTAGAGGGATTTCTATGTCCCTAGAGGGATTTCTATGTCCCTAGAGGGATTTCTATGTCCCTAGAGGGATTTCTATGTCCCTAGAGAGATTTCTAGGTCCCTAGAGGGATAGATTTCTAGGTCCCTAGAGGGATTTCAATGTCCCTAGAAGGATTTCTAGGTCCCTAGAGGGATTTCTAGGTCCCTAGAGGGATTTCTAGGTCCCTAGAGGGATAGATTTCTATGTCCCTAGAGGGATTTCTATGTCACTAGAGAGATTTCTAGGTCCCTAGAGGGATTTCAATGTCCCTAGAAGGATTTCTAGGTCCCTAGAGGGATAGATTTCTAGGTCCCTAGAGGGATTTCTAGGTCCCTAGAGAGAGAGATTTCTATGTCCCTAGAGGGATTTCTATGTCGCTAGAGGGATTTCTATGTCGCTAGAGGGATTTCTAGGTCCCTAGAGGGATTTCTAGGTCCCAAAAGAGAGAGATTTCTATGTCCCTAGAGGGATTTCTATGTCGCTAGAGGGATTTCTATGTCGCTAGAGGGATTTCTAGGTCCCTAGAGGGATTTCTATGTCCCTAGAGGGATAGATTTCTATGTCCCTAGAGGGATTTCTATGTCCCTAGAGGGATAGATTTCTATGTCCCTAGAGGGATTTCTATGTCCCTAGAGGGATTTCTAGGTCCCTAGAGGGATTTCTATGTCCCTAGAGGGATTTCTAGGTCCCTAGAGAGAGAGATTTCTATGTCCCTAGAGGGATTTCTATGTCGCTAGAGGGATTTCTATGTCGCTAGAGGGATTTCTAGGTCCCTAGAGGGATTTCTAGGTCCCTAGAGAGAGAGATTTCTATGTCCCTAGAGGGATTTCTAGGTCCCTAGAGGGATTTCTATGTCCCTAGAGGGATTTCTAGGTCCCTAGAGAGAGAGATTTCTATGTCCCTAGAGGGATTTCTATGTCGCTAGAGGGATTTCTATGTCGCTAGAGGGATTTCTAGGTCCCTAGAGGGATAGATTTCTAGGTCCCTAGAGGGATTTCTATGTCGCTAGAGGGATTTCTATGTCGCTAGAGGGATTTCTAGGTCCCTAGAGAGATTTCTATGTCCCTAGAGGGATAGATTTCTATGTCCCTAGAGGGATTTCTATGTCCTTAGAGGGATTTCTATGTCCCTAGAGGGATTTCTATGTCCCTAGAGGGATTTCTAGGTCCCTAGAGAGAGAGATTTCTATGTCCCTAGAGGGATTTCTATGTCGCTAGAGGGATTTCTATGTCGCTAGAGGGATTTCTAGGTCCCTAGAGGGATTTCAATGTCCCTAGAGGGATTTCTAGGTCCCTAGAGGGATTTCTAGGTCCCTAGAGGGATTTCTAGGTCCCTAGAGGGATTTCTAGGTCCCTAGAGGGATAGATTTATATGTCCCTAGAGGGATTTCTATGTCCCTAGAGGGATTTCTATGTCCCTAGAGGGATTTCTATGTCCCTAGAGGGATTTCTATGTCCCTAGAGGGATTTCTATGTCGCTAGAGGGATTTCTATGTCGCTAGAGGGATTTCTAGGTCCCTAGAGGGATTTCTATGTCCCTAGAGGGATAGATTTCTATGTCCCTAGAGGGATTTCTAGGTCCCTAGAGGGATTTCTATGTCCCTAGAGGGATTTCTAGGTCCCTAGAGAGAGGGATTTCTATGTCGCTAGAGGGATTTCTATGTCGCTAGAGGGATTTCTAGGTCCCTAGAGGGATAGATTTCTAGGTCCCTAGAGGGATTTCTATGTCGCTAGAGGGATTTCTATGTCGCTAGAGGGATTTCTAGGTCCCTAGAGGGATTTCTATGTCCCTAGAGGGATTTCTATGTCCCTAGAGGGATTTCTATGTCGCTAGAAGGATTTCTATGTCGCTAGAGGGATTTCTAGGTCCCTAGAGGGATTTCAATGTCCCTAGAGGGATTTCTAGGTCCCTAGAGGGATTTCTAGGTCCCTAGAGGGATTTCTAGGTCCCTAGAGGGATTTCTAGGTCCCTAGAGGGATTTCTATGTCCCTAGAGGGATTTCTATGTCCCTAGAGGGATTTCTATGTCCCTAGAGGGAATTCTATGTCCCTAGAGAGATTTCTAGGTCCCTAGAGGGATAGATTTCTAGGTCCCTAGAGGGATTTCAATGTCCCTAGAGGGATTTCTAGGTCCCTAGAGGGATTTCTAGGTCCCTAGAGGGATAGATTTCTATGTCCCTAGAGGGATTTCTATGTCACTAGAGAGATTTCTAGGTCCCTAGAGGGATTTCAATGTCCCTAGAGGGATTTCTAGGTCCCTAGAGGGATAGATTTCTAGGTCCCTAGAGGGATTTCTAGGTCCCTAGAGAGAGAGATTTCTATGTCCCTAGAGGGATTTCTATGTCGCTAGAGGGATTTCTATGTCGCTAGAGGGATTTCTAGGTCCCTAGAGGGATTTCTAGGTCCCTAGAGGGATTTCTAGGTCCCTAGAGAGAGCGATATATAGCGAATGATTATGCTTAACTAACTTCTAAGAATGACACCTGCTGCTAGCTGATCTATTATTCTAGGAAAGACACTTGCAGCTAGCCTCTACCATTGCATGCACTATCACTCCTCAAAATACCTGTAAGCTGATCTATTATTCTAAGAAAGACAGCTGCAATTAGCTTAAGTAACGTGATATATATTATTTATTGATATCACTAATTGATCTAACATATATGTTTTTACTTTTTTTATACATAAGTTTTACAAGTTATGTTTCCTTTCGTTATGTACTTTAGAGACCAGAACTCGAAAGGATCTGAAAAGGAAACCAATGGCCCAAGTTAACATATCCCTCCACGTATTCCAGGGTGAATTTGTTCATTTTTTTTTATATCTTCCCTTGAACTATTGGTCATTAGTTTGGTCTTGTTATAATTTGGGTATAGACCAATTTCTTCGCAGAGTTATAGTAGCTGTCATTTGCCTATAATATATATTAAGTGGCTGTGGTAAAACTAAATCCCTTCTGTAAAATCCTTATCAACATATAAAAAAAAAAAAAATTATAAATACCGAAACAATTAACGGAGGTTCGAATATTTAAATAAGTAATGGCTCCCGGTTACGTCACAAGTTCATTAGCAGACTTGGGCTGTGTCTTGTGGTGTTGTGTATTGGGGCGTTGTGTGTTGAGGGGTTGTGTATTGAGATGTGGCGTTTTGCATTGAGATGTTGCTTGTTGTGGTGTTGTGTATTGAGATGTTGTGTGTTGTGGTGTTTTCTGTTCAAATATTGTGATAGTAAATGTAGCCTGTGGTTGTAGTAAGAGAGTACTTCTAGTCATCTTTACTAACATTTTCTTTCTTACTCTATTAATTTCATCAATCTTGATTTATTAATATTATTACAAATCGATCTTCCCTATCAGCCTCTGAATATTTAATTCACTAAGTGATTCTTAGTGAGTTTCTCTCTACGTAAATCTCTATATTTCAACTTGCACCAATCCCCTGGAGCATACCCCACCCGGAGATCCGTACTGGGGAATAGTTTACCTTCGGATAACGAGCGTTTTACCTTAGAAAGATCCTTGACTATTAGAGATATTGTTTAAGTGAAACGTAATGTTAGTAGGGCGTTCCAACCTACGTAACATCCCTCAAGCAAGTCTGGGGGGTCGCTCACATTGTTGGTGAGTGAGTCCATATCGGACTTAGCCGGGGTGAACTTGCAACGAATTTCAACCTACAACCCCAGATCTACCACCCATGGGCCGCCTCCCCTACGAGCTGACGAGATGCACCCGGGGCGTGTTGTTCAAAATATTCCTAATACTATTCATTCAAAATTTGTTAAACGGATAACAATAAAATAAAAATTAGTCTGTTGTTATGATACTTGAGTGTAATTTGATAAAAGAAAAAACGAAATTTTTTTCATTCGTCAACTTGGTTTTCGAAGGAATAGCCATTTTAAAACAAGAGATGGACTATTAGTGAATTTTGGGAAATATCAAAGAATCCTAATCGCCAAAAGTCTTTTAGAGTTTTTAGCATTGCAGAAGAACATACAACTCCACTACCACGAATCACGTGAGTAAAAAAAAGAGTAAAGTGGTTTATAGGGCTACACTGATTGCATTAGCAGGCAGCCATTCCTGCTACTGGATTCAGTGAAGCGAACCATCCACTATAAAAAATGGGTAACGAAACCACAGGCAGAACCTCGTGGGTGGTTTGGAATCCTGCCTATCTCATAGGTAAGTATTTTCTTCTTCTTTTACTTCCTCCAAGTTCCATTCAGATAAAAATAATGTTACCCATCACCGTAAAGAATCACCTCTTTCCTTTTAATAATTTTAACTGATAACAGTTATTTTCTTTACCGAAATACATTAACTTCAGCGAGCCTGAAAACAAAGCTGGAATTAATATTCTTTTAGCATAATCAACATATTAGTAATTATTATTTGTGTCGTACTTACCATCATAGTGGTCTAAGTACACTTTCGTAAATGCTGACAACAATCCCTCTAAGATAGTTTGTAAATATTTTTCATATTGTGTTTCCTTCATTTCCATTCTTGCAATGATATAAATTCTCCCATTTTCTAACTGATCCAGTATTTTGTACACTGAAAATCGGTTAAGCTTATTTGATGTTTCGGCAAGAGACATCTGTTTTTAATAAAAAGAATGATGAAATTAAGGAATAATCAAATTAAACAAAATTTATTCTGAGGAAATATTCATACTAGGAAATAGTGTTGAGAAAGGATGATCACAGTAGAGTAGAGGCAGTCTATTGCTATAAAGAGGAGGAGGGGCGATATATAGCGAATGATTATGCTTAACTAACTTCTAAGAATGACACCTGCTGCTAGCTGATCTATTATTCTAGGAAAGACACTTGCAGCTAGCCTCTACCATTGCATGCACTATCACTCCTCAAAATACCTGTAAGCTGATCTATTATTCTAAGAAAGACAGCTGCAATTAGCTTAAGTAACGTGATATATATTATTTATTGATATCACTAATTGATCTAACATATATGTTTTTACTTTTTTTATACATAAGTTTTACAAGTTATGTTTCCTTTCGTTATGTACTTTAGAGACCAGAACTCGAAAGGATCTGAAAAGGAAACCAATGGCCCAAGTTAACATATCCCTCCACGTATTCCAGGGTGAATTTGTTCATTTTTTTTTATATCTTCCCTTGAACTATTGGTCATTAGTTTGGTCTTGTTATAATTTGGGTATAGACCAATTTCTTCGCAGAGTTATAGTAGCTGTCATTTGCCTATAATATATATTAAGTGGCTGTGGTAAAACTAAATCCCTTCTGTAAAATCCTTATCAACATATAAAAAAAAAAAAAATTATAAATACCGAAACAATTAACGGAGGTTCGAATATTTAAATAAGTAATGGCTCCCGGTTACGTCACAAGTTCATTAGCAGACTTGGGCTGTGTCTTGTGGTGTTGTGTATTGGGGCGTTGTGTGTTGAGGGGTTGTGTATTGAGATGTGGCGTTTTGCATTGAGATGTTGCTTGTTGTGGTGTTGTGTATTGAGATGTTGTGTGTTGTGGTGTTTTCTGTTCAAATATTGTGATAGTAAATGTAGCCTGTGGTTGTAGTAAGAGAGTACTTCTAGTCATCTTTACTAACATTTTCTTTCTTACTCTATTAATTTCATCAATCTTGATTTATTAATATTATTACAAATCGATCTTCCCTATCAGCCTCTGAATATTTAATTCACTAAGTGATTCTTAGTGAGTTTCTCTCTACGTAAATCTCTATATTTCAACTTGCACCAATCCCCTGGAGCATACCCCACCCGGAGATCCGTACTGGGGAATAGTTTACCTTCGGATAACGAGCGTTTTACCTTAGAAAGATCCTTGACTATTAGAGATATTGTTTAAGTGAAACGTAATGTTAGTAGGGCGTTCCAACCTACGTAACATCCCTCAAGCAAGTCTGGGGGGTCGCTCACATTGTTGGTGAGTGAGTCCATATCGGACTTAGCCGGGGTGAACTTGCAACGAATTTCAACCTACAACCCCAGATCTACCACCCATGGGCCGCCTCCCCTACGAGCTGACGAGATGCACCCGGGGCGTGTTGTTCAAAATATTCCTAATACTATTCATTCAAAATTTGTTAAACGGATAACAATAAAATAAAAATTAGTCTGTTGTTATGATACTTGAGTGTAATTTGATAAAAGAAAAAACGAAATTTTTTTCATTCGTCAACTTGGTTTTCGAAGGAATAGCCATTTTAAAACAAGAGATGGACTATTAGTGAATTTTGGGAAATATCAAAGAATCCTAATCGCCAAAAGTCTTTTAGAGTTTTTAGCATTGCAGAAGAACATACAACTCCACTACCACGAATCACGTGAGTAAAAAAAAGAGTAAAGTGGTTTATAGGGCTACACTGATTGCATTAGCAGGCAGCCATTCCTGCTACTGGATTCAGTGAAGCGAACCATCCACTATAAAAAATGGGTAACGAAACCACAGGCAGAACCTCGTGGGTGGTTTGGAATCCTGCCTATCTCATAGGTAAGTATTTTCTTCTTCTTTTACTTCCTCCAAGTTCCATTCAGATAAAAATAATGTTACCCATCACCGTAAAGAATCACCTCTTTCCTTTTAATAATTTTAACTGATAACAGTTATTTTCTTTACCGAAATACATTAACTTCAGCGAGCCTGAAAACAAAGCTGGAATTAATATTCTTTTAGCATAATCAACATATTAGTAATTATTATTTGTGTCGTACTTACCATCATAGTGGTCTAAGTACACTTTCGTAAATGCTGACAACAATCCCTCTAAGATAGTTTGTAAATATTTTTCATATTGTGTTTCCTTCATTTCCATTCTTGCAATGATATAAATTCTCCCATTTTCTAACTGATCCAGTATTTTGTACACTGAAAATCGGTTAAGCTTATTTGATGTTTCGGCAAGAGACATCTGTTTTTAATAAAAAGAATGATGAAATTAAGGAATAATCAAATTAAACAAAATTTATTCTGAGGAAATATTCATACTAGGAAATAGTGTTGAGAAAGGATGATCACAGTAGAGTAGAGGCAGTCTATTGCTATAAAGAGGAGGAGGGGCGATATATAGCGAATGATTATGCTTAACTAACTTCTAAGAATGACACCTGCTGCTAGCTGATCTATTATTCTAGGAAAGACACTTGCAGCTAGCCTCTACCATTGCATGCACTATCACTCCTCAAAATGCCTGTAAGCTGATCTATTATTCTAAGAAAGACAGCTGCAATTAGCTTAAGTAACGTGATATATATTATTTATTGATATCACTAATTGATCTAACATATATGTTTTTACTTTTTTTATACATAAGTTTTACAAGTTATGTTTCCTTTCGTTATGTACTTTAGAGACCAGAACTTGAAAGGATCTGAAAAGGAAACCAATGGCCCAAGTTAACATATCCCTCCACGTATTCCAGGGTGAATTTGTTCATTTTTTTTTATATCTTCCCTTGAACTATTGGTCATTAGTTTGGTCTTGTTATAATTTGGGTATAGACCAATTTCTTCGCAGAGTTATAGTAGCTGTCATTTGCCTATAATATATATTAAGTGGCTGTGGTAAAACTAAATCCCTTCTGTAAAATCCTTATCAACATATAAAAAAAAAAAAAATTATAAATACCGAAACAATTAACGGAGGTTCGAATATTTAAATAAGTAATGGCTCCCGGTTACGTCACAAGTTCATTAGCAGACTTGGGCTGTGTCTTGTGGTGTTGTGTATTGGGGCGTTGTGTGTTGAGGGGTTGTGTATTGAGATGTGGCGTTTTGCATTGAGATGTTGCTTGTTGTGGTGTTGTGTATTGAGATGTTGTGTGTTGTGGTGTTTTCTGTTCAAATATTGTGATAGTAAATGTAGCCTGTGGTTGTAGTAAGAGAGTACTTCTAGTCATCTTTACTAACATTTTCTTTCTTACTCTATTAATTTCATCAATCTTGATTTATTAATATTATTACAAATCGATCTTCCCTATCAGCCTCTGAATATTTAATTCACTAAGTGATTCTTAGTGAGTTTCTCTCTACGTAAATCTCTATATTTCAACTTGCACCAATCCCCTGGAGCATACCCCACCCGGAGATCCGTACTGGGGAATAGTTTACCTTCGGATAACGAGCGTTTTACCTTAGAAAGATCCTTGACTATTAGAGATATTGTTTAAGTGAAACGTAATGTTAGTAGGGCGTTCCAACCTACGTAACATCCCTCAAGCAAGTCTGGGGGGTCGCTCACATTGTTGGTGAGTGAGTCCATATCGGACTTAGCCGGGGTGAACTTGCAACGAATTTCAACCTACAACCCCAGATCTACCACCCATGGGCCGCCTCCCCTACGAGCTGACGAGATGCACCCGGGGCGTGTTGTTCAAAATATTCCTAATACTATTCATTCAAAATTTGTTAAACGGATAACAATAAAATAAAAATTAGTCTGTTGTTATGATACTTGAGTGTAATTTGATAAAAGAAAAAACGAAATTTTTTTCATTCGTCAACTTGGTTTTCGAAGGAATAGCCATTTTAAAACAAGAGATGGACTATTAGTGAATTTTGGGAAATATCAAAGAATCCTAATCGCCAAAAGTCTTTTAGAGTTTTTAGCATTGCAGAAGAACATACAACTCCACTACCACGAATCACGTGAGTAAAAAAAAGAGTAAAGTGGTTTATAGGGCTACACTGATTGCATTAGCAGGCAGCCATTCCTGCTACTGGATTCAGTGAAGCGAACCATCCACTATAAAAAATGGGTAACGAAACCACAGGCAGAACCTCGTGGGTGGTTTGGAATCCTGCCTATCTCATAGGTAAGTATTTTCTTCTTCTTTTACTTCCTCCAAGTTCCATTCAGATAAAAATAATGTTACCCATCACCGTAAAGAATCACCTCTTTCCTTTTAATAATTTTAACTGATAACAGTTATTTTCTTTACCGAAATACATTAACTTCAGCGAGCCTGAAAACAAAGCTGGAATTAATATTCTTTTAGCATAATCAACATATTAGTAATTATTATTTGTGTCGTACTTACCATCATAGTGGTCTAAGTACACTTTCGTAAATGCTGACAACAATCCCTCTAAGATAGTTTGTAAATATTTTTCATATTGTGTTTCCTTCATTTCCATTCTTGCAATGATATAAATTCTCCCATTTTCTAACTGATCCAGTATTTTGTACACTGAAAATCGGTTAAGCTTATTTGATGTTTCGGCAAGAGACATCTGTTTTTAATAAAAAGAATGATGAAATTAAGGAATAATCAAATTAAACAAAATTTATTCTGAGGAAATATTCATACTAGGAAATAGTGTTGAGAAAGGATGATCACAGTAGAGTAGAAGCAGTCTATTGCTATAAAGAGGAGGAGGGGCGATATATAGCGAATGATTATGCTTAACTAACTTCTAAGAATGACACCTGCTGCTAGCTGATCTATTATTCTAGGAAAGACACTTGCAGCTAGCCTCTACCATTGCATGCACTATCACTCCTCAAAATACCTGTAAGCTGATCTATTATTCTAAGAAAGACAGCTGCAATTAGCTTAAGTAACGTGATATATATTATTTATTGATATCACTAATTGATCTAACATATATGTTTTTACTTTTTTTATACATAAGTTTTACAAGTTATGTTTCCTTTCGTTATGTACTTTAGAGACCAGAACTCGAAAGGATCTGAAAAGGAAACCAATGGCCCAAGTTAACATATCCCTCCACGTATTCCAGGGTGAATTTGTTCATTTTTTTTTATATCTTCCCTTGAACTATTGGTCATTAGTTTGGTCTTGTTATAATTTGGGTATAGACCAATTTCTTCGCAGAGTTATAGTAGCTGTCATTTGCCTATAATATATATTAAGTGGCTGTGGTAAAACTAAATCCCTTCTGTAAAATCCTTATCAACATATAAAAAAAAAAAAAATTATAAATACCGAAACAATTAACGGAGGTTCGAATATTTAAATAAGTAATGGCTCCCGGTTACGTCACAAGTTCATTAGCAGACTTGGGCTGTGTCTTGTGGTGTTGTGTATTGGGGCGTTGTGTGTTGAGGGGTTGTGTATTGAGATGTGGCGTTTTGCATTGAGATGTTGCTTGTTGTGGTGTTGTGTATTGAGATGTTGTGTGTTGTGGTGTTTTCTGTTCAAATATTGTGATAGTAAATGTAGCCTGTGGTTGTAGTAAGAGAGTACTTCTAGTCATCTTTACTAACATTTTCTTTCTTACTCTATTAATTTCATCAATCTTGATTTATTAATATTATTACAAATCGATCTTCCCTATCAGCCTCTGAATATTTAATTCACTAAGTGATTCTTAGTGAGTTTCTCTCTACGTAAATCTCTATATTTCAACTTGCACCAATCCCCTGGAGCATACCCCACCCGGAGATCCGTACTGGGGAATAGTTTACCTTCGGATAACGAGCGTTTTACCTTAGAAAGATCCTTGACTATTAGAGATATTGTTTAAGTGAAACGTAATGTTAGTAGGGCGTTCCAACCTACGTAACATCCCTCAAGCAAGTCTGGGGGGTCGCTCACATTGTTGGTGAGTGAGTCCATATCGGACTTAGCCGGGGTGAACTTGCAACGAATTTCAACCTACAACCCCAGATCTACCACCCATGGGCCGCCTCCCCTACGAGCTGACGAGATGCACCCGGGGCGTGTTGTTCAAAATATTCCTAATACTATTCATTCAAAATTTGTTAAACGGATAACAATAAAATAAAAATTAGTCTGTTGTTATGATACTTGAGTGTAATTTGATAAAAGAAAAAACGAAATTTTTTTCATTCGTCAACTTGGTTTTCGAAGGAATAGCCATTTTAAAACAAGAGATGGACTATTAGTGAATTTTGGGAAATATCAAAGAATCCTAATCGCCAAAAGTCTTTTAGAGTTTTTAGCATTGCAGAAGAACATACAACTCCACTACCACGAATCACGTGAGTAAAAAAAAGAGTAAAGTGGTTTATAGGGCTACACTGATTGCATTAGCAGGCAGCCATTCCTGCTACTGGATTCAGTGAAGCGAACCATCCACTATAAAAAATGGGTAACGAAACCACAGGCAGAACCTCGTGGGTGGTTTGGAATCCTGCCTATCTCATAGGTAAGTATTTTCTTCTTCTTTTACTTCCTCCAAGTTCCATTCAGATAAAAATAATGTTACCCATCACCGTAAAGAATCACCTCTTTCCTTTTAATAATTTTAACTGATAACAGTTATTTTCTTTACCGAAATACATTAACTTCAGCGAGCCTGAAAACAAAGCTGGAATTAATATTCTTTTAGCATAATCAACATATTAGTAATTATTATTTGTGTCGTACTTACCATCATAGTGGTCTAAGTACACTTTCGTAAATGCTGACAACAATCCCTCTAAGATAGTTTGTAAATATTTTTCATATTGTGTTTCCTTCATTTCCATTCTTGCAATGATATAAATTCTCCCATTTTCTAACTGATCCAGTATTTTGTACACTGAAAATCGGTTAAGCTTATTTGATGTTTCGGCAAGAGACATCTGTTTTTAATAAAAAGAATGATGAAATTAAGGAATAATCAAATTAAACAAAATTTATTCTGAGGAAATATTCATACTAGGAAATAGTGTTGAGAAAGGATGATCACAGTAGAGTAGAGGCAGTCTATTGCTATAAAGAGGAGGAGGGGCGATATATAGCGAATGATTATGCTTAACTAACTTCTAAGAATGACACCTGCTGCTAGCTGATCTATTATTCTAGGAAAGACACTTGCAGCTAGCCTCTACCATTGCATGCACTATCACTCCTCAAAATGCCTGTAAGCTGATCTATTATTCTAAGAAAGACAGCTGCAATTAGCTTAAGTAACGTGATATATATTATTTATTGATATCACTAATTGATCTAACATATATGTTTTTACTTTTTTTATACATAAGTTTTACAAGTTATGTTTCCTTTCGTTATGTACTTTAGAGACCAGAACTTGAAAGGATCTGAAAAGGAAACCAATGGCCCAAGTTAACATATCCCTCCACGTATTCCAGGGTGAATTTGTTCATTTTTTTTTATATCTTCCCTTGAACTATTGGTCATTAGTTTGGTCTTGTTATAATTTGGGTATAGACCAATTTCTTCGCAGAGTTATAGTAGCTGTCATTTGCCTATAATATATATTAAGTGGCTGTGGTAAAACTAAATCCCTTCTGTAAAATCCTTATCAACATATAAAAAAAAAAAAAATTATAAATACCGAAACAATTAACGGAGGTTCGAATATTTAAATAAGTAATGGCTCCCGGTTACGTCACAAGTTCATTAGCAGACTTGGGCTGTGTCTTGTGGTGTTGTGTATTGGGGCGTTGTGTGTTGAGGGGTTGTGTATTGAGATGTGGCGTTTTGCATTGAGATGTTGCTTGTTGTGGTGTTGTGTATTGAGATGTTGTGTGTTGTGGTGTTTTCTGTTCAAATATTGTGATAGTAAATGTAGCCTGTGGTTGTAGTAAGAGAGTACTTCTAGTCATCTTTACTAACATTTTCTTTCTTACTCTATTAATTTCATCAATCTTGATTTATTAATATTATTACAAATCGATCTTCCCTATCAGCCTCTGAATATTTAATTCACTAAGTGATTCTTAGTGAGTTTCTCTCTACGTAAATCTCTATATTTCAACTTGCACCAATCCCCTGGAGCATACCCCACCCGGAGATCCGTACTGGGGAATAGTTTACCTTCGGATAACGAGCGTTTTACCTTAGAAAGATCCTTGACTATTAGAGATATTGTTTAAGTGAAACGTAATGTTAGTAGGGCGTTCCAACCTACGTAACATCCCTCAAGCAAGTCTGGGGGGTCGCTCACATTGTTGGTGAGTGAGTCCATATCGGACTTAGCCGGGGTGAACTTGCAACGAATTTCAACCTACAACCCCAGATCTACCACCCATGGGCCGCCTCCCCTACGAGCTGACGAGATGCACCCGGGGCGTGTTGTTCAAAATATTCCTAATACTATTCATTCAAAATTTGTTAAACGGATAACAATAAAATAAAAATTAGTCTGTTGTTATGATACTTGAGTGTAATTTGATAAAAGAAAAAACGAAATTTTTTTCATTCGTCAACTTGGTTTTCGAAGGAATAGCCATTTTAAAACAAGAGATGGACTATTAGTGAATTTTGGGAAATATCAAAGAATCCTAATCGCCAAAAGTCTTTTAGAGTTTTTAGCATTGCAGAAGAACATACAACTCCACTACCACGAATCACGTGAGTAAAAAAAAGAGTAAAGTGGTTTATAGGGCTACACTGATTGCATTAGCAGGCAGCCATTCCTGCTACTGGATTCAGTGAAGCGAACCATCCACTATAAAAAATGGGTAACGAAACCACAGGCAGAACCTCGTGGGTGGTTTGGAATCCTGCCTATCTCATAGGTAAGTATTTTCTTCTTCTTTTACTTCCTCCAAGTTCCATTCAGATAAAAATAATGTTACCCATCACCGTAAAGAATCACCTCTTTCCTTTTAATAATTTTAACTGATAACAGTTATTTTCTTTACCGAAATACATTAACTTCAGCGAGCCTGAAAACAAAGCTGGAATTAATATTCTTTTAGCATAATCAACATATTAGTAATTATTATTTGTGTCGTACTTACCATCATAGTGGTCTAAGTACACTTTCGTAAATGCTGACAACAATCCCTCTAAGATAGTTTGTAAATATTTTTCATATTGTGTTTCCTTCATTTCCATTCTTGCAATGATATAAATTCTCCCATTT
Source organism: Troilus luridus (assembly GCA_964056705.1). Taxonomy (NCBI): domain Eukaryota; kingdom Metazoa; phylum Arthropoda; class Insecta; order Hemiptera; family Pentatomidae; genus Troilus; species Troilus luridus. Next base: position 59,052,040 of record OZ057413.1, read on the forward strand.
TCTAACTGATCCAGTATTTTGTACACTGAAAATCGGTTAAGCTTATTTGATGTTTCGGCAAGAGACATCTGTTTTTAATAAAAAGAATGATGAAATTAAGGAATAATCAAATTAAACAAAATTTATTCTGAGGAAATATTCATACTAGGAAATAGTGTTGAGAAAGGATGATCACAGTAGAGTAGAGGCAGTCTATTGCTATAAAGAGGAGGAGGGGCGATATATAGCGAATGATTATGCTTAACTAACTTCTAAGAATGACACCTGCTGCTAGCTGATCTATTATTCTAGGAAAGACACTTGCAGCTAGCCTCTACCATTGCATGCACTATCACTCCTCAAAATGCCTGTAAGCTGATCTATTATTCTAAGAAAGACAGCTGCAATTAGCTTAAGTAACGTGATATATATTATTTATTGATATCACTAATTGATCTAACATATATGTTTTTACTTTTTTTATACATAAGTTTAACAAGTTATGTTTCCTTTCGTTATGTACTTTAGAGACCAGAACTTGAAAGGATCTGAAAAGGAAACCAATGGCCCTAGTTAACATATCCCTCCACGTATTCCAGGGTGAATTTGTTCATTTTTTTTTATATCTTCCCTTGAACTATTGGTCATTAGTTTGGTCTTGTTATAATTTGGGTATAGACCAATTTCTTCGCAGAGTTATAGTAGCTGTCATTTGCCTATAATATATATTAAGTGGCTGTGGTAAAACTAAATCCCTTCTGTAAAATCCTTATCAACATATAAAAAAAAAAAAAATTATAAATACCGAAACAATTAACGGAGGTTCGAATATTTAAATAAGTAATGGCTCCCGGTTACGTCACAAGTTCATTAGCAGACTTGGGCTGTGTCTTGTGGTGTTGTGTATTGGGGCGTTGTGTGTTGAGGGGTTGTGTATTGAGATGTGGCGTTTTGCATTGAGATGTTGCTTGTTGTGGTGTTGTGTATTGAGATGTTGTGTGTTGTGGTGTTTTCTGTTCAAATATTGTGATAGTAAATGTAGCCTGTGGTTGTAGTAAGAGAGTACTTCTAGTCATCTTTACTAACATTTTCTTTCTTACTCTATTAATTTCATCAATCTTGATTTATTAATATTATTACAAATCGATCTTCCCTATCAGCCTCTGAATATTTAATTCACTAAGTGATTCTTAGTGAGTTTCTCTCTACGTAAATCTCTATATTTCAACTTGCACCAATCCCCTGGAGCATACCCCACCCGGAGATCCGTACTGGGGAATAGTTTACCTTCGGATAACGAGCGTTTTACCTTAGAAAGATCCTTGACTATTAGAGATATTGTTTAAGTGAAACGTAATGTTAGTAGGGCGTTCCAACCTACGTAACATCCCTCAAGCAAGTCTGGGGGGTCGCTCACATTGTTGGTGAGTGAGTCCATATCGGACTTAGCCGGGGTGAACTTGCAACGAATTTCAACCTACAACCCCAGATCTACCACCCATGGGCCGCCTCCCCTACGAGCTGACGAGATGCACCCGGGGCGTGTTGTTCAAAATATTCCTAATACTATTCATTCAAAATTTGTTAAACGGATAACAATAAAATAAAAATTAGTCTGTTGTTATGATACTTGAGTGTAATTTGATAAAAGAAAAAACGAAATTTTTTTCATTCGTCAACTTGGTTTTCGAAGGAATAGCCATTTTAAAACAAGAGATGGACTATTAGTGAATTTTGGGAAATATCAAAGAATCCTAATCGCCAAAAGTCTTTTAGAGTTTTTAGCATTGCAGAAGAACATACAACTCCACTACCACGAATCACGTGAGTAAAAAAAAGAGTAAAGTGGTTTATAGGGCTACACTGATTGCATTAGCAGGCAGCCATTCCTGCTACTGGATTCAGTGAAGCGAACCATCCACTATAAAAAATGGGTAACGAAACCACAGGCAGAACCTCGTGGGTGGTTTGGAATCCTGCCTATCTCATAGGTAAGTATTTTCTTCTTCTTTTACTTCCTCCAAGTTCCATTCAGATAAAAATAATGTTACCCATCACCGTAAAGAATCACCTCTTTCCTTTTAATAATTTTAACTGATAACAGTTATTTTCTTTACCGAAATACATTAACTTCAGCGAGCCTGAAAACAAAGCTGGAATTAATATTCTTTTAGCATAATCAACATATTAGTAATTATTATTTGTGTCGTACTTACCATCATAGTGGTCTAAGTACACTTTCGTAAATGCTGACAACAATCCCTCTAAGATAGTTTGTAAATATTTTTCATATTGTGTTTCCTTCATTTCCATTCTTGCAATGATATAAATTCTCCCATTTTCTAACTGATCCAGTATTTTGTACACTGAAAATCGGTTAAGCTTATTTGATGTTTCGGCAAGAGACATCTGTTTTTAATAAAAAGAATGATGAAATTAAGGAATAATCAAATTAAACAAAATTTATTCTGAGGAAATATTCATACTAGGAAATAGTGTTGAGAAAGGATGATCACAGTAGAGTAGAGGCAGTCTATTGCTATAAAGAGGAGGAGGGGCGATATATAGCGAATGATTATGCTTAACTAACTTCTAAGAATGACACCTGCTGCTAGCTGATCTATTATTCTAGGAAAGACACTTGCAGCTAGCCTCTACCATTGCATGCACTATCACTCCTCAAAATGCCTGTAAGCTGATCTATTATTCTAAGAAAGACAGCTGCAATTAGCTTAAGTAACGTGATATATATTATTTATTGATATCACTAATTGATCTAACATATATGTTTTTACTTTTTTTATACATAAGTTTTACAAGTTATGTTTCCTTTCGTTATGTACTTTAGAGACCAGAACTTGAAAGGATCTGAAAAGGAAACCAATGGCCCAAGTTAACATATCCCTCCACGTATTCCAGGGTGAATTTGTTCATTTTTTTTTATATCTTCCCTTGAACTATTGGTCATTAGTTTGGTCTTGTTATAATTTGGGTATAGACCAATTTCTTCGCAGAGTTATAGTAGCTGTCATTTGCCTATAATATATATTAAGTGGCTGTGGTAAAACTAAATCCCTTCTGTAAAATCCTTATCAACATATAAAAAAAAAAAAAATTATAAATACCGAAACAATTAACGGAGGTTCGAATATTTAAATAAGTAATGGCTCCCGGTTACGTCACAAGTTCATTAGCAGACTTGGGCTGTGTCTTGTGGTGTTGTGTATTGGGGCGTTGTGTGTTGAGGGGTTGTGTATTGAGATGTGGCGTTTTGCATTGAGATGTTGCTTGTTGTGGTGTTGTGTATTGAGATGTTGTGTGTTGTGGTGTTTTCTGTTCAAATATTGTGATAGTAAATGTAGCCTGTGGTTGTAGTAAGAGAGTACTTCTAGTCATCTTTACTAACATTTTCTTTCTTACTCTATTAATTTCATCAATCTTGATTTATTAATATTATTACAAATCGATCTTCCCTATCAGCCTCTGAATATTTAATTCACTAAGTGATTCTTAGTGAGTTTCTCTCTACGTAAATCTCTATATTTCAACTTGCACCAATCCCCTGGAGCATACCCCACCCGGAGATCCGTACTGGGGAATAGTTTACCTTCGGATAACGAGCGTTTTACCTTAGAAAGATCCTTGACTATTAGAGATATTGTTTAAGTGAAACGTAATGTTAGTAGGGCGTTCCAACCTACGTAACATCCCTCAAGCAAGTCTGGGGGGTCGCTCACATTGTTGGTGAGTGAGTCCATATCGGACTTAGCCGGGGTGAACTTGCAACGAATTTCAACCTACAACCCCAGATCTACCACCCATGGGCCGCCTCCCCTACGAGCTGACGAGATGCACCCGGGGCGTGTTGTTCAAAATATTCCTAATACTATTCATTCAAAATTTGTTAAACGGATAACAATAAAATAAAAATTAGTCTGTTGTTATGATACTTGAGTGTAATTTGATAAAAGAAAAAACGAAATTTTTTTCATTCGTCAACTTGGTTTTCGAAGGAATAGCCATTTTAAAACAAGAGATGGACTATTAGTGAATTTTGGGAAATATCAAAGAATCCTAATCGCCAAAAGTCTTTTAGAGTTTTTAGCATTGCAGAAGAACATACAACTCCACTACCACGAATCACGTGAGTAAAAAAAAGAGTAAAGTGGTTTATAGGGCTACACTGATTGCATTAGCAGGCAGCCATTCCTGCTACTGGATTCAGTGAAGCGAACCATCCACTATAAAAAATGGGTAACGAAACCACAGGCAGAACCTCGTGGGTGGTTTGGAATCCTGCCTATCTCATAGGTAAGTATTTTCTTCTTCTTTTACTTCCTCCAAGTTCCATTCAGATAAAAATAATGTTACCCATCACCGTAAAGAATCACCTCTTTCCTTTTAATAATTTTAACTGATAACAGTTATTTTCTTTACCGAAATACATTAACTTCAGCGAGCCTGAAAACAAAGCTGGAATTAATATTCTTTTAGCATAATCAACATATTAGTAATTATTATTTGTGTCGTACTTACCATCATAGTGGTCTAAGTACACTTTCGTAAATGCTGACAACAATCCCTCTAAGATAGTTTGTAAATATTTTTCATATTGTGTTTCCTTCATTTCCATTCTTGCAATGATATAAATTCTCCCATTTTCTAACTGATCCAGTATTTTGTACACTGAAAATCGGTTAAGCTTATTTGATGTTTCGGCAAGAGACATCTGTTTTTAATAAAAAGAATGATGAAATTAAGGAATAATCAAATTAAACAAAATTTATTCTGAGGAAATATTCATACTAGGAAATAGTGTTGAGAAAGGATGATCACAGTAGAGTAGAGGCAGTCTATTGCTATAAAGAGGAGGAGGGGCGATATATAGCGAATGATTATGCTTAACTAACTTCTAAGAATGACACCTGCTGCTAGCTGATCTATTATTCTAGGAAAGACACTTGCAGCTAGCCTCTACCATTGCATGCACTATCACTCCTCAAAATGCCTGTAAGCTGATCTATTATTCTAAGAAAGACAGCTGCAATTAGCTTAAGTAACGTGATATATATTATTTATTGATATCACTAATTGATCTAACATATATGTTTTTACTTTTTTTATACATAAGTTTAACAAGTTATGTTTCCTTTCGTTATGTACTTTAGAGACCAGAACTTGAAAGGATCTGAAAAGGAAACCAATGGCCCTAGTTAACATATCCCTCCACGTATTCCAGGGTGAATTTGTTCATTTTTTTTTATATCTTCCCTTGAACTATTGGTCATTAGTTTGGTCTTGTTATAATTTGGGTATAGACCAATTTCTTCGCAGAGTTATAGTAGCTGTCATTTGCCTATAATATATATTAAGTGGCTGTGGTAAAACTAAATCCCTTCTGTAAAATCCTTATCAACATATAAAAAAAAAAAAAATTATAAATACCGAAACAATTAACGGAGGTTCGAATATTTAAATAAGTAATGGCTCCCGGTTACGTCACAAGTTCATTAGCAGACTTGGGCTGTGTCTTGTGGTGTTGTGTATTGGGGCGTTGTGTGTTGAGGGGTTGTGTATTGAGATGTGGCGTTTTGCATTGAGATGTTGCTTGTTGTGGTGTTGTGTATTGAGATGTTGTGTGTTGTGGTGTTTTCTGTTCAAATATTGTGATAGTAAATGTAGCCTGTGGTTGTAGTAAGAGAGTACTTCTAGTCATCTTTACTAACATTTTCTTTCTTACTCTATTAATTTCATCAATCTTGATTTATTAATATTATTACAAATCGATCTTCCCTATCAGCCTCTGAATATTTAATTCACTAAGTGATTCTTAGTGAGTTTCTCTCTACGTAAATCTCTATATTTCAACTTGCACCAATCCCCTGGAGCATACCCCACCCGGAGATCCGTACTGGGGAATAGTTTACCTTCGGATAACGAGCGTTTTACCTTAGAAAGATCCTTGACTATTAGAGATATTGTTTAAGTGAAACGTAATGTTAGTAGGGCGTTCCAACCTACGTAACATCCCTCAAGCAAGTCTGGGGGGTCGCTCACATTGTTGGTGAGTGAGTCCATATCGGACTTAGCCGGGGTGAACTTGCAACGAATTTCAACCTACAACCCCAGATCTACCACCCATGGGCCGCCTCCCCTACGAGCTGACGAGATGCACCCGGGGCGTGTTGTTCAAAATATTCCTAATACTATTCATTCAAAATTTGTTAAACGGATAACAATAAAATAAAAATTAGTCTGTTGTTATGATACTTGAGTGTAATTTGATAAAAGAAAAAACGAAATTTTTTTCATTCGTCAACTTGGTTTTCGAAGGAATAGCCATTTTAAAACAAGAGATGGACTATTAGTGAATTTTGGGAAATATCAAAGAATCCTAATCGCCAAAAGTCTTTTAGAGTTTTTAGCATTGCAGAAGAACATACAACTCCACTACCACGAATCACGTGAGTAAAAAAAAGAGTAAAGTGGTTTATAGGGCTACACTGATTGCATTAGCAGGCAGCCATTCCTGCTACTGGATTCAGTGAAGCGAACCATCCACTATAAAAAATGGGTAACGAAACCACAGGCAGAACCTCGTGGGTGGTTTGGAATCCTGCCTATCTCATAGGTAAGTATTTTCTTCTTCTTTTACTTCCTCCAAGTTCCATTCAGATAAAAATAATGTTACCCATCACCGTAAAGAATCACCTCTTTCCTTTTAATAATTTTAACTGATAACAGTTATTTTCTTTACCGAAATACATTAACTTCAGCGAGCCTGAAAACAAAGCTGGAATTAATATTCTTTTAGCATAATCAACATATTAGTAATTATTATTTGTGTCGTACTTACCATCATAGTGGTCTAAGTACACTTTCGTAAATGCTGACAACAATCCCTCTAAGATAGTTTGTAAATATTTTTCATATTGTGTTTCCTTCATTTCCATTCTTGCAATGATATAAATTCTCCCATTTTCTAACTGATCCAGTATTTTGTACACTGAAAATCGGTTAAGCTTATTTGATGTTTCGGCAAGAGACATCTGTTTTTAATAAAAAGAATGATGAAATTAAGGAATAATCAAATTAAACAAAATTTATTCTGAGGAAATATTCATACTAGGAAATAGTGTTGAGAAAGGATGATCACAGTAGAGTAGAGGCAGTCTATTGCTATAAAGAGGAGGAGGGGCGATATATAGCGAATGATTATGCTTAACTAACTTCTAAGAATGACACCTGCTGCTAGCTGATCTATTATTCTAGGAAAGACACTTGCAGCTAGCCTCTACCATTGCATGCACTATCACTCCTCAAAATGCCTGTAAGCTGATCTATTATTCTAAGAAAGACAGCTGCAAGTAGCTTAAGTAACGTGATATATATTATTTATTGATATCACTAATTGATCTAACATATATGTTTTTACTTTTTTTATACATAAGTTTAACAAGTTATGTTTCCTTTCGTTATGTACTTTAGAGACCAGAACTTGAAAGGATCTGAAAAGGAAACCAATGGCCCTAGTTAACATATCCCTCCACGTATTCCAGGGTGAATTTGTTCATTTTTTTTTATATCTTCCCTTGAACTATTGGTCATTAGTTTGGTCTTGTTATAATTTGGGTATAGACCAATTTCTTCGCAGAGTTATAGTAGCTGTCATTTGCCTATAATATATATTAAGTGGCTGTGGTAAAACTAAATCCCTTCTGTAAAATCCTTATCAACATATAAAAAAAAAAAAAATTATAAATACCGAAACAATTAACGGAGGTTCGAATATTTAAATAAGTAATGGCTCCCGGTTACGTCACAAGTTCATTAGCAGACTTGGGCTGTGTCTTGTGGTGTTGTGTATTGGGGCGTTGTGTGTTGAGGGGTTGTGTATTGAGATGTGGCGTTTTGCATTGAGATGTTGCTTGTTGTGGTGTTGTGTATTGAGATGTTGTGTGTTGTGGTGTTTTCTGTTCAAATATTGTGATAGTAAATGTAGCCTGTGGTTGTAGTAAGAGAGTACTTCTAGTCATCTTTACTAACATTTTCTTTCTTACTCTATTAATTTCATCAATCTTGATTTATTAATATTATTACAAATCGATCTTCCCTATCAGCCTCTGAATATTTAATTCACTAAGTGATTCTTAGTGAGTTTCTCTCTACGTAAATCTCTATATTTCAACTTGCACCAATCCCCTGGAGCATACCCCACCCGGAGATCCGTACTGGGGAATAGTTTACCTTCGGATAACGAGCGTTTTACCTTAGAAAGATCCTTGACTATTAGAGATATTGTTTAAGTGAAACGTAATGTTAGTAGGGCGTTCCAACCTACGTAACATCCCTCAAGCAAGTCTGGGGGGTCGCTCACATTGTTGGTGAGTGAGTCCATATCGGACTTAGCCGGGGTGAACTTGCAACGAATTTCAACCTACAACCCCAGATCTACCACCCATGGGCCGCCTCCCCTACGAGCTGACGAGATGCACCCGGGGCGTGTTGTTCAAAATATTCCTAATACTATTTCCCTAGAGGGATTTCTATGTCGCTAGAGGGATTTCTATGTCGCTAGAGGGATTTCTAGGTCCCTAGAGGGATTTCTATGTCCCTAGAGGGATAGATTTCTATGTCCCTAGAGGGATTTCTATGTCCCTAGAGGGATAGATTTCTATGTCCCTAGAGGGATTTCTATGTCCCTAGAGGGATTTCTAGGTCCCTAGAGGGATTTCTATGTCCCTAGAGGGATTTCTATGTCCCTAGAGGGATTTCTAGGTCCCTAGAGAGAGAGATTTCTATGTCCCTAGAGGGATTTCTATGTCCCTAGAGGGATTTCTAGGTCCCTAGAGGGATTTCTATGTCCCTAGAGGGATTTCTAGGTCCCTAGAGAGAGAGATTTCTATGTCCCTAGAGGGATTTCTATGTCGCTAGAGGGATTTCTATGTCGCTAGAGGGATTTCTAGGTCTCTAGAGGGATAGATTTCTAGGTCCCTAGAGGGATTTCAATGTCCCTAGAGGGATTTCTAGGTCCCTAGAGGGATTTCTATGTCCCTAGAGAGATTTCTAGCTCCCTAGAGGGATAGATTTCTAGGTCCCTAGAGGGATTTCAATGTTCCTAGAGGGATTTATAGGGATTCTAGAGCGTGTTACAGGATTTTGAGAGGGATATCTAGGTCCGTAGAGGGATTTCTAGGTCCCTAGAGAGAGAGATTTCTATGTCCCTAGAGGGATTTCTATGTCCCTAGAGGGATTTCTAGGTATAATTAGGAATAATTAATTATGTTTCTTTTTATATAAATTTTTAATATAATTTTTGCTTTACTAAGATTAACAAGTTTCAACTTTGTTGCAGCTTATTCTGTTATTGAAGCGTGCGAGTCTGGGTCTATGTTTGATGGATATATTGATCATTTGAAAAATGGTAACATTTCTTTCGTTATATTTTTTTCATTAATTAGAAAAACTGGTTAAGTTGGCTCGATTCGCTTAGAAATTTGGGTACTTGAGTATATAACGCACGGCACTAGCAGGCCAATGTTCTGCGCATGCCCCAGCGGTTACATTTTATAACAGTTACGTTTCTACCAGTTACCTTGGATAACCTTTTAAAATATTTTGATTTGAATCTGAGATCGCCTCCCTTCGGATATTTTGAAGAGAAAAGATTTGCCTAGAGGGATTTCAATGTCCCTAGAGGGATTTCTAGGTCCCTAGAGGGATTTCTAGGTCCCTAGAGGGATTTCTAGGTCCCTAGAGGGATAGATTTCTATGTCCCTAGAGGGATTTCTATGTCACTAGAGAGATTTCTAGGTCCCTAGAGGGATTTCAATGTCCCTAGAGGGATTTCTAGGTCCCTAGAGGGATAGATTTCTAGGTCCCTAGAGGGATTTCTAGGTCCCTAGAGAGAGAGATTTCTATGTCCCTAGAGGGATTTCTATGTCGCTAGAGGGATTTCTAGGTCCCTAGAGGGATTTCTAGGTCCCTAGAGGGATTTCTAGGTCCCTAGAGAGAGAGATTTCTATGTCCCTAGAGGGATTTCTATGTCGCTAGAGGGATTTCTATGTCGCTAGAGGGATTTCTAGGTCCCTAGAGGGATTTCTATGTCCCTAGAGGGATAGATTTCTATGTCCCTAGAGGGATTTCTATGTCCCTAGAGGGATAGATTTCTATGTCCCTAGAGGGATTTCTATGTCCCTAGAGGGATTTCTAGGTCCCTAGAGGGATTTCTATGTCCCTAGAGGGATTTCTAGGTCCCTAGAGAGAGAGATTTCTATGTCCCTAGAGGGATTTCTATGTCCCTAGAGGGATTTCTAGGTCCCTAGAGGGATTTCTATGTCCCTAGAGGGATTTCTAGGTCCCTAGAGAGAGAGATTTCTATGTCCCTAGAGGGATTTCTATGTCGCTAGAGGGATTTCTATGTCGCTAGAGGGATTTCTAGGTCTCTAGAGGGATAGATTTCTAGGTCCCTATAGGGATTTCAATGTCCCTAGAGGGATTTCTAGGTCCCTAGAGGGATTTCTATGTCCCTAGAGAGATTTCTAGCTCCCTAGAGGGATAGATTTCTAGGTCCCTAGAGGGATTTCAATGTTCCTAGAGGGATTTATAGGGATTCTAGAGCGTGTTACAGGATTTTGAGAGGGATATCTAGGTCCGTAGAGGGATTTCTAGGTCCCTAGAGAGAGAGATTTCTATGTCCCTAGAGGGATTTCTATGTCCCTAGAGGGATTTCTAGGTATAATTAGGAATAATTAATTATGTTTCTTTTTATATAAATTTTTAATATAATTTTTGCTTTACTAAGATTAACAAGTTTCAACTTTGTTGCAGCTTATTCTGTTATTGAAGCGTGCGAGTCTGGGTCTATGTTTGATGGATATATTGATCATTTGAAAAATGGTAACATTTCTTTCGTTATATTTTTTTCATTAATTAGAAAAACTGGTTAAGTTGGCTCGATTCGCTTAGAAATTTGGGTACTTGAGTATATAACGCACGGCACTAGCAGGCCAATGTTCTGCGCATGCCCCAGCGGTTACATTTTATAACAGTTACGTTTCTACCAGTTACCTTGGATAACCTTTTAAAATATTTTGATTTGAATCTGAGATCGCCTCCCTTCGGATATTTTGAAGAGAAAAGATTTGCCTAGAGGGATTTCAATGTCCCTAGAGGGATTTCTAGGTCCCTAGAGGGATTTCTAGGTCCCTAGAGGGATTTCTAGGTCCCTAGAGGGATAGATTTCTATGTCCCTAGAGGGATTTCTATGTCACTAGAGAGATTTCTAGGTCCCTAGAGGGATTTCAATGTCCCTAGAGGGATTTCTAGGTCCCTAGAGGGATAGATTTCTAGGTCCCTAGAGGGATTTCTAGGTCCCTAGAGAGAGAGATTTCTATGTCCCTAGAGGGATTTCTATGTCGCTAGAGGGATTTCTAGGTCCCTAGAGGGATTTCTAGGTCCCTAGAGGGATTTCTAGGTCCCTAGAGAGAGAGATTTCTATGTCCCTAGAGGGATTTCTATGTCGCTAGAGGGATTTCTATGTCGCTAGAGGGATTTCTAGGTCCCTAGAGGGATTTCTATGTCCCTAGAGGGATAGATTTCTATGTCCCTAGAGGGATTTCTATGTCCCTAGAGGGATAGATTTCTATGTCCCTAGAGGGATTTCTATGTCCCTAGAGGGATTTCTAGGTCCCTAGAGGGATTTCTATGTCCCTAGAGGGATTTCTAGGTCCCTAGAGAGAGAGATTTCTATGTCCCTAGAGGGATTTCTATGTCCCTAGAGGGATTTCTAGGTCCCTAGAGGGATTTCTATGTCCCTAGAGGGATTTCTAGGTCCCTAGAGAGAGAGATTTCTATGTCCCTAGAGGGATTTCTATGTCCCTAGAGGGATTTCTAGGTCCCTAGAGAGAGAGATTTCTATGTCCCTAGAGGGATTTCTATGTCGCTAGAGGGATTTCTATGTCGCTAGAGGGATTTCTAGGTCCCTAGAGGGATTTCAATGTCCCTAGAGGGATTTCTAGGTCCCTAGAGAGATTTCTAGGTCCCTAGAGGGATTTCTAGGTCCCTAGAGGGATTTCTAGGTCCCTAGAGGGATTTCTAGGTCCCTAGAGGGATTTCTATGTCCCTAGAGGGATAGATTTATATGTCCCTAGAGGGATTTCTATGTCCCTAGAGGGATTTCTATGTCCCTAGAGGGATTTTTAGGTCCCTAGAGAGAGAGATTTCTATGTCCCTAGAGGGATTTCTATGTCGCTAGAGGGATTTCTATGTCGCTAGAGGGATTTCTAGGTCCCTAGAGGGATAGATTTCTAGGTCCCTAGAGGGATTTCTATGTCGCTAGAGGGATTTCTATGTCGCTAGAGGGATTTCTAGGTCCCTAGAGGGATTTCAATGTCGCTAGAGGGATTTCTATGTCGCTAGAGGGATTTCTATGTCCCTAGAGGGATAGATTTCTATGTCCCTAGAGGGATTTCTATGTCCCTAGAGGGATTTCTAGGTCCCTAGAGGGATTTCTATGTCCCTAGAGGGATTTCTAGGTCCCTAGAGAGAGAGATTTCTATGTCCCTAGAGGGATTTCTATGTCGCTAGAGGGATTTCTATGTCGCTAGAGGGATTTCTAGGTCCCTAGAGGGATAGATTTCTATGTCTCTAGAGGGATTTCTATGCCCCTAGAGAGATTTCTAGGTCCCTAGAGGGATATATTTCTAGGTCCCTAGAGGGATTTCAATGTCCCTAGAGGGATTTCTAGGTCCCTAGAGGGATTTCTAGGTCCCTAGAGGGATTTCTAGGTCCCTAGAGGGATTTCTAGGTCCCTAGAGGGATTTCTATGTCCCTAGAGGGATAGATTTATATGTCCCTAGAGGGATTTCTATGTCCCTAGAGGGATTTCTATGTCCCTAGAGGGATTTCTAGGTCCCTAGAGAGAGAGATTTCTATGTCCCTAGAGGGATTTCTAGGTCCCTAAAGGGATTTCTAGGTCCCTAGAGGGATTTCTAGGTCCCTAGAGGGATAGATTTCTATGTCCCTAGAGGGATTTCTATGTCCCTAGAGGGATTTCTAGGTCCCTAGAGAGATTTCTAGGTCCCTAGAGGGATAGATTTCTAGGTCCCTAGAGGGATTTCAATGTCCCTAGAGGGATTTCAATGTCCCTAGAGGGATTTCTAGGTCCCTAGAGGGATTTCTAGGTCCCTAGAGGGATTTCTATGTCCCTAGAGGGATTTCTATGCCCCTAGAGGGATTTCTATGTCCCTAGAGGGATTTCTATGTCCCTAGAGAGATTTCTAGGTCCCTAGAGGGATAGATTTCTAGGTCCCTAGAGGGATTTCAATGTCCCTAGAGGGATTTCTAGGTCCCTAGAGGGATAGATTTCTATGTCCCTAGAGGGATTTCTATGTCACTAGAGAGATTTCTAGGTCCCTAGAGGGATTTCAATGTCCCTAGAGGGATTTCTAGGTCCCTAGAGGGATAGATTTCTAGGTCCCTAGAGGGATTTCTATGTCGCTAGAGGGATTTCTATGTCGCTAGAGGGATTTCTAGGTCTCTAGAGGGATAGATTTCTAGGTCCCTAGAGGGATTTCAATGTCCCTAGAGGGATTTCTAGGTCCCTAGAGGGATTTCTATGTCCCTAGAGAGATTTCTAGCTCCCTAGAGGGATAGATTTCTAGGTCCCTAGAGGGATTTCAATGTTCCTAGAGGGATTTATAGGGATTCTAGAGCGTGTTACAGGATTTTGAGAGGGATATCTAGGTCCGTAGAGGGATTTCTAGGTCCCTAGAGAGAGAGATTTCTATGTCCCTAGAGGGATTTCTATGTCCCTAGAGGGATTTCTAGGTATAATTAGGAATAATTAATTATGTTTCTTTTTATATAAATTTTTATTATAATTTTTGCTTTACTAAGATTAACAAGTTTCAACTTTGTTGCAGCTTATTCTGTTATTGAAGCGTGCGAGTCTGGGTCTATGTTTGATGGATATATTGATCATTTGAAAAATGGTAACATTTCTTTCGTTATATTTTTTTCATTAATTAGAAAAACTGGTTAAGTTGGCTCGATTCGCTTAGAAATTTGGGTACTTGAGTATATAACGCACGGCACTAGCAGGCCAATGTTCTGCGCATGCCCCAGCGGTTACATTTTATAACAGTTACGTTTCTACCAGTTACCTTGGATAACCTTTTAAAATATTTTGATTTGAATCTGAGATCGCCTCCCTTCGGATATTTTGAAGAGAAAAGATTTGCCTAGAGGGATTTCAATGTCCCTAGAGGGATTTCTAGGTCCCTAGAGGGATTTCTAGGTCCCTAGAGGGATTTCTAGGTCCCTAGAGGGATAGATTTCTATGTCCCTAGAGGGATTTCTATGTCACTAGAGAGATTTCTAGGTCCCTAGAGGGATTTCAATGTCCCTAGAGGGATTTCTAGGTCCCTAGAGGGATAGATTTCTAGGTCCCTAGAGGGATTTCTAGGTCCCTAGAGAGAGAGATTTCTATGTCCCTAGAGGGATTTCTATGTCGCTAGAGGGATTTCTATGTCGCTAGAGGGATTTCTAGGTCCCTAGAGGGATTTCTAGGTCCCTAGAGGGATTTCTAGGTCCCTAGAGAGAGAGATTTCTATGTCCCTAGAGGGATTTCTATGTCGCTAGAGGGATTTCTATGTCGCTAGAGGGATTTCTAGGTCCCTAGAAGGATTTCTATGTCCCTAGAGGGATAGATTTCTATGTCCCTAGAGGGATTTCTATGTCCCTAGAGGGATAGATTTCTATGTCCCTAGAGGGATTTCTATGTCCCTAGAGGGATTTCTAGGTCCCTAGAGGGATTTCTATGTCCCTAGAGGGATTTCTAGGTCCCTAGAGAGAGAGATTTCTATGTCCCTAGAGGGATTTCTATGTCCCTAGAGGGATTTCTAGGTCCCTAGAGGGATTTCTATGTCCCTAGAGGGATTTCTAGGTCCCTAGAGAGAGAGATTTCTATGTCCCTAGAGGGATTTCTATGTCCCTAGAGGGATTTCTAGGTTCCTAGAGAGAGAGATTTCTATGTCCCTAGAGGGATTTCTATGTCGCTAGAGGGATTTCTATGTCGCTAGAGGGATTTCTAGGTCCCTAGAGGGATTTCAATGTCCCTAGAGGGATTTCTAGGTCCCTAGAGAGATTTCTAGGTCCCTAGAGGGATTTCTAGGTCCCTAGAGGGATTTCTAGGTCCCTAGAGGGATTTCTAGGTCCCTAGAGGGATTTCTATGTCCCTAGAGGGATAGATTTATATGTCCCTAGAGGGATTTCTATGTCCCTAGAGGGATTTCTATGTCCCTAGAGGGATTTTTAGGTCCCTAGAGAGAGAGATTTCTATGTCCCTAGAGGGATTTCTATGTCGCTAGAGGGATTTCTATGTCGCTAGAGGGATTTCTAGGTCCCTAGAGGGATAGATTTCTAGGTCCCTAGAGGGATTTCTATGTCGCTAGAGGGATTTCTATGTCGCTAGAGGGATTTCTAGGTCCCTAGAGGGATTTCAATGTCGCTAGAGGGATTTCTATGTCGCTAGAGGGATTTCTATGTCCCTAGAGGGATAGATTTCTATGTCCCTAGAGGGATTTCTATGTCCCTAGAGGGATTTCTAGGTCCCTAGAGGGATTTCTATGTCCCTAGAGGGATTTCTAGGTCCCTAGAGAGAGAGATTTCTATGTCCCTAGAGGGATTTCTATGTCGCTAGAGGGATTTCTATGTCGCTAGAGGGATTTCTAGGTCCCTAGAGGGATAGATTTCTATGTCTCTAGAGGGATTTCTATGCCCCTAGAGAGATTTCTAGGTCCCTAGAGGGATATATTTCTAGGTCCCTAGAGGGATTTCAATGTCCCTAGAGGGATTTCTAGGTCCCTAGAGGGATTTCTAGGTCCCTAGAGGGATTTCTATGTCCCTAGAGGGATAGATTTATATGTCCCTAGAGGGATTTCTATGTCCCTAGAGGGATTTCTATGTCCCTAGAGGGATTTCTAGGTCCCTAGAGAGAGAGATTTCTATGTCCCTAGAGGGATTTCTAGGTCCCTAGAGGGATTTCTAGGTCCCTAGAGGGATTTCTAGGTCCCTAGAGGGATAGATTTCTATGTCCCTAGAGGGATTTCTATGTCCCTAGAGGGATTTCTAGGTCCCTAGAGAGATTTCTAGGTCCCTAGAGGGATAGATTTCTAGGTCACTAGAGGGATTTCAATGTCCCTAGAGGGATTTCAATGTCCCTAGAGGGATTTCTAGGTCCCTAGAGGGATTTCTAGGTCCCTAGAGGGATTTCTATGTCCCTAGAGGGATTTCTATGCCCCTAGAGGGATTTCTATGTCCCTAGAGGGATTTCTATGTCCCTAGAGAGATTTCTAGGTCCCTAGAGGGATAGATTTCTAGGTCCCTAGAGGGATTTCAATGTCCCTAGAGGGATTTCTAGGTCCCTAGAGGGATAGATTTCTATGTCCCTAGAGGGATTTCTATGTCACTAGAGAGATTTCTAGGTCCCTAGAGGGATTTCAATGTCCCTAGAGGGATTTCTAGGTCCCTAGAGGGATAGATTTCTAGGTCCCTAGAGGGATTTCTATGTCGCTAGAGGGATTTCTATGTCGCTAGAGGGATTTCTAGGTCTCTAGAGGGATAGATTTCTAGGTCCCTAGAGGGATTTCAATGTCCCTAGAGGGATTTCTAGGTCCCTAGAGGGATTTCTATGTCCCTAGAGAGATTTCTAGCTCCCTAGAGGGATAGATTTCTAGGTCCCTAGAGGGATTTCAATGTTCCTAGAGGGATTTATAGGGATTCTAGAGCGTGTTACAGGATTTTGAGAGGGATATCTAGGTCCGTAGAGGGATTTCTAGGTCCCTAGAGAGAGAGATTTCTATGTCCCTAGAGGGATTTCTATGTCCCTAGAGGGATTTCTAGGTATAATTAGGAATAATTAATTATGTTTCTTTTTATATAAATTTTTAATATAATTTTTGCTTTACTAAGATTAACAAGTTTCAACTTTGTTGCAGCTTATTCTGTTATTGAAGCGTGCGAGTCTGGGTCTATGTTTGATGGATATATTGATCATTTGAAAAATGGTAACATTTCTTTCGTTATATTTTTTTCATTAATTAGAAAAACTGGTTAAGTTGGCTCGATTCGCTTAGAAATTTGGGTACTTGAGTATATAACGCACGGCACTAGCAGGCCAATGTTCTGCGCATGCCCCAGCGGTTACATTTTATAACAGTTACGTTTCTACCAGTTACCTTGGATAACCTTTTAAAATATTTTGATTTGAATCTGAGATCGCCTCCCTTCGGATATTTTGAAGAGAAAAGATTTGCCTAGAGGGATTTCAATGTCCCTAGAGGGATTTCTAGGTCCCTAGAGGGATTTCTAGGTCCCTAGAGGGATTTCTAGGTCCCTAGAGGGATAGATTTCTATGTCCCTAGAGGGATTTCTATGTCACTAGAGAGATTTCTAGGTCCCTAGAGGGATTTCAATGTCCCTAGAGGGATTTCTAGGTCCCTAGAGGGATAGATTTCTAGGTCCCTAGAGGGATTTCTAGGTCCCTAGAGAGAGAGATTTCTATGTCCCTAGAGGGATTTCTATGTCGCTAGAGGGATTTCTATGTCGCTAGAGGGATTTCTAGGTCCCTAGAGGGATTTCTAGGTCCCTAGAGGGATTTCTAGGTCCCTAGAGAGAGAGATTTCTATGTCCCTAGAGGGATTTCTATGTCGCTAGAGGGATTTCTATGTCGCTAGAGGGATTTCTAGGTCCCTAGAGGGATTTCTATGTCCCTAGAGGGATAGATTTCTATGTCCCTAGAGGGATTTCTATGTCCCTAGAGGGATAGATTTCTATGTCCCTAGAGGGATTTCTAGGTCCCTAGAGGGATTTCTATGTCCCTAGAGGGATTTCTAGGTCCCTAGAGAGAGAGATTTCTATGTCCCTAGAGGGATTTCTATGTCCCTAGAGGGATTTCTAGGTCCCTAGAGGGATTTCTATGTCCCTAGAGGGATAGATTTATATGTCCCTAGAGGGATTTCTATGTCCCTAGAGGGATTTCTATGTCCCTAGAGGGATTTCTAGGTCCCTAGAGAGAGAGATTTCTATGTCCCTAGAGGGATTTCTAGGTCCCTAGAGGGATTTCTAGGTCCCTAGAGAGAGAGATTTCTATGTCCCTAGAGGGATTTCTATGTCGCTAGAGGGATTTCTATGTCGCTAGAGGGATTTCTAGGTCCCTAGAGGGATAGATTTCTATGTCTCTAGAGGGATTTCTATGCCCCTAGAGAGATTTCTAGGTCCCTAGAGGGATATATTTCTAGGTCCCTAGAGGGATTTCAATGTCCCTAGAGGGATTTCTAGGTCCCTAGAGGGATTTCTAGGTCCCTAGAGGGATTTCTAGGTCCCTAGAGGGATTTCTAGGTCCCTAGAGGGATTTCTATGTCCCTAGAGGGATAGATTTATATGTCCCTAGAGGGATTTCTATGTCCCTAGAGGGATTTCTATGTCCCTAGAGGGATTTCTAGGTCCCTAGAGAGAGAGATTTCTATGTCCCTAGAGGGATTTCTAGGTCCCTAGAGGGATTTCTAGGTCCCTAGAGGGATTTCTAGGTCCCTAGAGGGATAGATTTCTATGTCCCTAGAGGGATTTCTATGTCCCTAGAGGGATTTCTAGGTCCCTAGAGAGATTTCTAGGTCCCTAGAGGGATAGATTTCTAGGTCCCTAGAGGGATTTCAATGTCCCTAGAGGGATTTCAATGTCCCTAGAGGGATTTCTAGGTCCCTAGAGGGATTTCTAGGTCCCTAGAGGGATTTCTATGTCCCTAGAGGGATTTCTATGCCCCTAGAGGGATTTCTATGTCCCTAGAGGGATTTCTATGTCCCTAGAGAGATTTCTAGGTCCCTAGAGGGATAGATTTCTAGGTCCCTAGAGGGATTTCAATGTCCCTAGAGGGATTTCTAGGTCCCTAGAGGGATAGATTTCTATGTCCCTAGAGGGATTTCTATGTCACTAGAGAGATTTCTAGGTCCCTAGAGGGATTTCAATGTCCCTAGAGGGATTTCTAGGTCCCTAGAGGGATAGATTTCTAGGTCCCTAGAGGGATTTCTATGTCGCTAGAGGGATTTCTATGTCGCTAGAGGGATTTCTAGGTCTCTAGAGGGATAGATTTCTAGGTCCCTAGAGGGATTTCAATGTCCCTAGAGGGATTTCTAGGTCCCTAGAGGGATTTCTATGTCCCTAGAGAGATTTCTAGCTCCCTAGAGGGATAGATTTCTAGGTCCCTAGAGGGATTTCAATGTTCCTAGAGGGATTTATAGGGATTCTAGAGCGTGTTACAGGATTTTGAGAGGGATATCTAGGTCCGTAGAGGGATTTCTAGGTCCCTAGAGAGAGAGATTTCTATGTCCCTAGAGGGATTTCTATGTCCCTAGAGGGATTTCTAGGTATAATTAGGAATAATTAATTATGTTTCTTTTTATATAAATTTTTAATATAATTTTTGCTTTACTAAGATTAACAAGTTTCAACTTTGTTGCAGCTTATTCTGTTATTGAAGCGTGCGAGTCTGGGTCTATGTTTGATGGATATATTGATCATTTGAAAAATGGTAACATTTCTTTCGTTATATTTTTTTCATTAATTAGAAAAACTGGTTAAGTTGGCTCGATTCGCTTAGAAATTTGGGTACTTGAGTATATAACGCACGGCACTAGCAGGCCAATGTTCTGCGCATGCCCCAGCGGTTACATTTTATAACAGTTACGTTTCTACCAGTTACCTTGGATAACCTTTTAAAATATTTTGATTTGAATCTGAGATCGCCTCCCTTCGGATATTTTGAAGAGAAAAGATTTGCCTAGAGGGATTTCAATGTCCCTAGAGGGATTTCTAGGTCCCTAGAGGGATTTCTAGGTCCCTAGAGGGATTTCTAGGTCCCTAGAGGGATAGATTTCTATGTCCCTAGAGGGATTTCTATGTCACTAGAGAGATTTCTAGGTCCCTAGAGGGATTTCAATGTCCCTAGAGGGATTTCTAGGTCCCTAGAGGGATAGATTTCTAGGTCCCTAGAGGGATTTCTAGGTCCCTAGAGAGAGAGATTTCTATGTCCCTAGAGGGATTTCTATGTCGCTAGAGGGATTTCTATGTCGCTAGAGGGATTTCTAGGTCCCTAGAGGGATTTCTAGGTCCCTAGAGGGATTTCTAGGTCCCTAGAGAGAGAGATTTCTATGTCCCTAGAGGGATTTCTATGTCGCTAGAGGGATTTCTATGTCGCTAGAGGGATTTCTAGGTCCCTAGAGGGATTTCTATGTCCCTAGAGGGATAGATTTCTATGTCCCTAGAGGGATTTCTATGTCCCTAGAGGGATAGATTTCTATGTCCCTAGAGGGATTTCTATGTCCCTAGAGGGATTTCTAGGTCCCTAGAGGGATTTCTATGTCCCTAGAGGGATTTCTAGGTCCCTAGAGAGAGAGATTTCTATGTCCCTAGAGGGATTTCTATGTCCCTAGAGGGATTTCTAGGTCCCTAGAGGGATTTCTATGTCCCTAGAGGGATAGATTTATATGTCCCTAGAGGGATTTCTATGTCCCTAGAGGGATTTCTATGTCCCTAGAGGGATTTCTAGGTCCCTAGAGAGAGAGATTTCTATGTCCCTAGAGGGATTTCTAGGTCCCTAGAGGGATTTCTAGGTCCCTAGAGAGAGAGATTTCTATGTCCCTAGAGGGATTTCTATGTCGCTAGAGGGATTTCTATGTCGCTAGAGGGATTTCTAGGTCCCTAGAGGGATAGATTTCTATGTCTCTAGAGGGATTTCTATGCCCCTAGAGAGATTTCTAGGTCCCTAGAGGGATATATTTCTAGGTCCCTAGAGGGATTTCAATGTCCCTAGAGGGATTTCTAGGTCCCTAGAGGGATTTCTAGGTCCCTAGAGGGATTTCTAGGTCCCTAGAGGGATTTCTAGGTCCCTAGAGGGATTTCTATGTCCCTAGAGGGATAGATTTATATGTCCCTAGAGGGATTTCTATGTCCCTAGAGGGATTTCTATGTCCCTAGAGGGATTTCTAGGTCCCTAGAGAGAGAGATTTCTATGTCCCTAGAGGGATTTCTAGGTCCCTAGAGGGATTTCTAGGTCCCTAGAGGGATAGATTTCTATGTCCCTAGAGGGATTTCTATGTCCCTAGAGGGATTTCTAGGTCCCTAGAGAGATTTCTAGGTCCCTAGAGGGATAGATTTCTAGGTCCCTAGAGGGATTTCAATGTCCCTAGAGGGATTTCAATGTCCCTAGAGGGATTTCTAGGTCCCTAGAGGGATTTCTAGGTCCCTAGAGGGATTTCTATGTCCCTAGAGGGATTTCTATGCCCCTAGAGGGATTTCTATGTCCCTAGAGGGATTTCTATGTCCCTAGAGAGATTTCTAGGTCCCTAGAGGGATAGATTTCTAGGTCCCTAGAGGGATTTCAATGTCCCTAGAGGGATTTCTAGGTCCCTAGAGGGATAGATTTCTATGTCCCTAGAGGGATTTCTATGTCACTAGAGAGATTTCTAGGTCCCTAGAGGGATTTCAATGTCCCTAGAGGGATTTCTAGGTCCCTAGAGGGATAGATTTCTAGGTCCCTAGAGGGATTTCTATGTCGCTAGAGGGATTTCTATGTCGCTAGAGGGATTTCTAGGTCTCTAGAGGGATAGATTTCTAGGTCCCTAGAGGGATTTCAATGTCCCTAGAGGGATTTCTAGGTCCCTAGAGGGATTTCTATGTCCCTAGAGAGATTTCTAGCTCCCTAGAGGGATAGATTTCTAGGTCCCTAGAGGGATTTCAATGTTCCTAGAGGGATTTATAGGGATTCTAGAGCGTGTTACAGGATTTTGAGAGGGATATCTAGGTCCGTAGAGGGATTTCTAGGTCCCTAGAGAGAGAGATTTCTATGTCCCTAGAGGGATTTCTATGTCCCTAGAGGGATTTCTAGGTATAATTAGGAATAATTAATTATGTTTCTTTTTATATAAATTTTTAATATAATTTTTGCTTTACTAAGATTAACAAGTTTCAACTTTGTTGCAGCTTATTCTGTTATTGAAGCGTGCGAGTCTGGGTCTATGTTTGATGGATATATTGATCATTTGAAAAATGGTAACATTTCTTTCGTTATATTTTTTTCATTAATTAGAAAAACTGGTTAAGTTGGCTCGATTCGCTTAGAAATTTGGGTACTTGAGTATATAACGCACGGCACTAGCAGGCCAATGTTCTGCGCATGCCCCAGCGGTTACATTTTATAACAGTTACGTTTCTACCAGTTACCTTGGATAACCTTTTAAAATATTTTGATTTGAATCTGAGATCGCCTCCCTTCGGATATTTTGAAGAGAAAAGATTTGCCTAGAGGGATTTCAATGTCCCTAGAGGGATTTCTAGGTCCCTAGAGGGATTTCTAGGTCCCTAGAGGGATTTCTAGGTCCCTAGAGGGATTTCTAGGTCCCTAGAGGGATTTCTAGGTCCCTAGAGGGATTTCTATGTCCCTAGAGAGATTTCTAGCTCCCTAGAGGGATAGATTTCTAGGTCCCTAGAGGGATTTCAATGTTCCTAGAGGGATTTATAGGGATTCTAGAGCGTGTTACAGGATTTTGAGAGGGATATCTAGGTCCGTAGAGGGATTTCTAGGTCCCTAGAGAGAGAGATTTCTATGTCCCTAGAGGGATTTCTATGTCCCTAGAGGGATTTCTAGGTATAATTAGGAATAATTAATTATGTTTCTTTTTATATAAATTTTTAATATAATTTTTGCTTTACTAAGATTAACAAGTTTCAACTTTGTTGCAGCTTATTCTGTTATTGAAGCGTGCGAGTCTGGGTCTATGTTTGATGGATATATTGATCATTTGAAAAATGGTAACATTTCTTTCGTTATATTTTTTTCATTAATTAGAAAAACTGGTTAAGTTGGCTCGATTCGCTTAGAAATTTGGGTACTTGAGTATATAACGCACGGCACTAGCAGGCCAATGTTCTGCGCATGCCCCAGCGGTTACATTTTATAACAGTTACGTTTCTACCAGTTACCTTGGATAACCTTTTAAAATATTTTGATTTGAATCTGAGATCGCCTCCCTTCGGATATTTTGAAGAGAAAAGATTTGCCTAGAGGGATTTCAATGTCCCTAGAGGGATTTCTAGGTCCCTAGAGGGATTTCTAGGTCCCTAGAGGGATTTCTAGGTCCCTAGAGGGATAGATTTCTATGTCCCTAGAGGGATTTCTATGTCACTAGAGAGATTTCTAGGTCCCTAGAGGGATTTCAATGTCCCTAGAGGGATTTCTAGGTCCCTAGAGGGATAGATTTCTAGGTCCCTAGAGGGATTTCTAGGTCCCTAGAGAGAGAGATTTCTATGTCCCTAGAGGGATTTCTATGTCGCTAGAGGGATTTCTATGTCGCTAGAGGGATTTCTAGGTCCCTAGAGGGATTTCTAGGTCCCTAGAGGGATTTCTAGGTCCCTAGAGAGAGAGATTTCTATGTCCCTAGAGGGATTTCTATGTCGCTAGAGGGATTTCTATGTCGCTAGAGGGATTTCTAGGTCCCTAGAGGGATAGATTTCTAGGTCCCTAGAGGGATTTCTATGTCGCTAGAGGGATTTCTATGTCGCTAGAGGGATTTCTAGGTCTCTAGAGGGATAGATTTCTAGGTCCCTAGAGGGATTTCAATGTCCCTAGAGGGATTTCTAGGTCCCTAGAGGGATTTCTATGTCCCTAGAGAGATTTCTAGCTCCCTAGAGGGATAGATTTCTAGGTCCCTAGAGGGATTTCAATGTTCCTAGAGGGATTTATAGGGATTCTAGAGCGTGTTACAGGATTTTGAGAGGGATATCTAGGTCCGTAGAGGGATTTCTAGGTCCCTAGAGAGAGAGATTTCTATGTCCCTAGAGGGATTTCTATGTCCCTAGAGGGATTTCTAGGTATAATTAGGAATAATTAATTATGTTTCTTTTTATATAAATTTTTAATATAATTTTTGCTTTACTAAGATTAACAAGTTTCAACTTTGTTGCAGCTTATTCTGTTATTGAAGCGTGCGAGTCTGGGTCTATGTTTGATGGATATATTGATCATTTGAAAAATGGTAACATTTCTTTCGTTATATTTTTTTCATTAATTAGAAAAACTGGTTAAGTTGGCTCGATTCGCTTAGAAATTTGGGTACTTGAGTATATAACGCACGGCACTAGCAGGCCAATGTTCTGCGCATGCCCCAGCGGTTACATTTTATAACAGTTACGTTTCTACCAGTTACCTTGGATAACCTTTTAAAATATTTTGATTTGAATCTGAGATCGCCTCCCTTCGGATATTTTGAAGAGAAAAGATTTGCCTAGAGGGATTTCAATGTCCCTAGAGGGATTTCTAGGTCCCTAGAGGGATTTCTAGGTCCCTAGAGGGATTTCTAGGTCCCTAGAGGGATTTCTAGGTCCCTAGAGGGATTTCTAGGTCCCTAGAGGGATTTCTATGTCCCTAGAGAGATTTCTAGCTCCCTAGAGGGATAGATTTCTAGGTCCCTAGAGGGATTTCAATGTTCCTAGAGGGATTTATAGGGATTCTAGAGCGTGTTACAGGATTTTGAGAGGGATATCTAGGTCCGTAGAGGGATTTCTAGGTCCCTAGAGAGAGAGATTTCTATGTCCCTAGAGGGATTTCTATGTCCCTAGAGGGATTTCTAGGTATAATTAGGAATAATTAATTATGTTTCTTTTTATATAAATTTTTAATATAATTTTTGCTTTACTAAGATTAACAAGTTTCAACTTTGTTGCAGCTTATTCTGTTATTGAAGCGTGCGAGTCTGGGTCTATGTTTGATGGATATATTGATCATTTGAAAAATGGTAACATTTCTTTCGTTATATTTTTTTCATTAATTAGAAAAACTGGTTAAGTTGGCTCGATTCGCTTAGAAATTTGGGTACTTGAGTATATAACGCACGGCACTAGCAGGCCAATGTTCTGCGCATGCCCCAGCGGTTACATTTTATAACAGTTACGTTTCTACCAGTTACCTTGGATAACCTTTTAAAATATTTTGATTTGAATCTGAGATCGCCTCCCTTCGGATATTTTGAAGAGAAAAGATTTGCCTAGAGGGATTTCAATGTCCCTAGAGGGATTTCTAGGTCCCTAGAGGGATTTCTAGGTCCCTAGAGGGATTTCTAGGTCCCTAGAGGGATAGATTTCTATGTCCCTAGAGGGATTTCTATGTCACTAGAGAGATTTCTAGGTCCCTAGAGGGATTTCAATGTCCCTAGAGGGATTTCTAGGTCCCTAGAGGGATAGATTTCTAGGTCCCTAGAGGGATTTCTAGGTCCCTAGAGAGAGAGATTTCTATGTCCCTAGAGGGATTTCTATGTCGCTAGAGGGATTTCTATGTCGCTAGAGGGATTTCTAGGTCCCTAGAGGGATTTCTAGGTCCCTAGAGGGATTTCTAGGTCCCTAGAGAGAGAGATTTCTATGTCCCTAGAGGGATTTCTATGTCGCTAGAGGGATTTCTATGTCGCTAGAGGGATTTCTAGGTCCCTAGAGGGATTTCTATGTCCCTAGAGGGATAGATTTCTATGTCCCTAGAGGGATTTCTATGTCCCTAGAGGGATAGATTTCTATGTCCCTAGAGGGATTTCTATGTCCCTAGAGGGATTTCTAGGTCCCTAGAGGGATTTCTATGTCCCTAGAGGGATTTCTAGGTCCCTAGAGAGAGAGATTTCTATGTCCCTAGAGGGATTTCTATGTCCCTAGAGGGATTTCTAGGTCCCTAGAGGGATTTCTATGTCCCTAGAGGGATAGATTTATATGTCCCTAGAGGGATTTCTATGTCCCTAGAGGGATTTCTATGTCCCTAGAGGGATTTCTAGGTCCCTAGAGAGAGAGATTTCTATGTCCCTAGAGGGATTTCTAGGTCCCTAGAGGGATTTCTAGGTCCCTAGAGAGAGAGATTTCTATGTCCCTAGAGGGATTTCTATGTCGCTAGAGGGATTTCTATGTCGCTAGAGGGATTTCTAGGTCCCTAGAGGGATAGATTTCTATGTCTCTAGAGGGATTTCTATGCCCCTAGAGAGATTTCTAGGTCCCTAGAGGGATATATTTCTAGGTCCCTAGAGGGATTTCAATGTCCCTAGAGGGATTTCTAGGTCCCTAGAGGGATTTCTAGGTCCCTAGAGGGATTTCTAGGTCCCTAGAGGGATTTCTAGGTCCCTAGAGGGATTTCTATGTCCCTAGAGGGATAGATTTATATGTCCCTAGAGGGATTTCTATGTCCCTAGAGGGATTTCTATGTCCCTAGAGGGATTTCTAGGTCCCTAGAGAGAGAGATTTCTATGTCCCTAGAGGGATTTCTAGGTCCCTAGAGGGATTTCTAGGTCCCTAGAGGGATAGATTTCTATGTCCCTAGAGGGATTTCTATGTCCCTAGAGGGATTTCTAGGTCCCTAGAGAGATTTCTAGGTCCCTAGAGGGATAGATTTCTAGGTCCCTAGAGGGATTTCAATGTCCCTAGAGGAATTTCAATGTCCCTAGAGGGATTTCTAGGTCCCTAGAGGGATAGATTTCTAGGTCCCTAGAGGGATTTCTATGTCGCTAGAGGGATTTCTATGTCGCTAGAGGGATTTCTAGGTCTCTAGAGGGATAGATTTCTAGGTCCCTAGAGGGATTTCAATGTCCCTAGAGGGATTTCTAGGTCCCTAGAGGGATTTCTATGTCCCTAGAGAGATTTCTAGCTCCCTAGAGGGATAGATTTCTAGGTCCCTAGAGGGATTTCAATGTTCCTAGAGGGATTTATAGGGATTCTAGAGCGTGTTACAGGATTTTGAGAGGGATATCTAGGTCCGTAGAGGGATTTCTAGGTCCCTAGAGAGAGAGATTTCTATGTCCCTAGAGGGATTTCTATGTCCCTAGAGGGATTTCTAGGTATAATTAGGAATAATTAATTATGTTTCTTTTTATATAAATTTTTAATATAATTTTTGCTTTACTAAGATTAACAAGTTTCAACTTTGTTGCAGCTTATTCTGTTATTGAAGCGTGCGAGTCTGGGTCTATGTTTGATGGATATATTGATCATTTGAAAAATGGTAACATTTCTTTCGTTATATTTTTTTCATTAATTAGAAAAACTGGTTAAGTTGGCTCGATTCGCTTAGAAATTTGGGTACTTGAGTATATAACGCACGGCACTAGCAGGCCAATGTTCTGCGCATGCCCCAGCGGTTACATTTTATAACAGTTACGTTTCTACCAGTTACCTTGGATAACCTTTTAAAATATTTTGATTTGAATCTGAGATCGCCTCCCTTCGGATATTTTGAAGAGAAAAGATTTGCCTAGAGGGATTTCAATGTCCCTAGAGGGATTTCTAGGTCCCTAGAGGGATTTCTAGGTCCCTAGAGGGATTTCTAGGTCCCTAGAGGGATTTCTAGGTCCCTAGAGGGATAGATTTCTATGTCCCTAGAGGGATTTCTATGTCACTAGAGAGATTTCTAGGTCCCTAGAGGGATTTCAATGTCCCTAGAGGGATTTCTAGGTCCCTAGAGGGATAGATTTCTAGGTCCCTAGAGGGATTTCTAGGTCCCTAGAGAGAGAGATTTCTATGTCCCTAGAGGGATTTCTATGTCGCTAGAGGGATTTCTAGGTCCCTAGAGGGATTTCTAGGTCCCTAGAGGGATTTCTAGGTCCCTAGAGAGAGAGATTTCTATGTCCCTAGAGGGATTTCTATGTCGCTAGAGGGATTTCTATGTCGCTAGAGGGATTTCTAGGTCCCTAGAGGGATTTCTATGTCCCTAGAGGGATAGATTTCTATGTCCCTAGAGGGATTTCTATGTCCCTAGAGGGATAGATTTCTATGTCCCTAGAGGGATTTCTATGTCCCTAGAGGGATTTCTAGGTCCCTAGAGGGATTTCTATGTCCCTAGAGGGATTTCTAGGTCCCTAGAGAGAGAGATTTCTATGTCCCTAGAGGGATTTCTATGTCCCTAGAGGGATTTCTAGGTCCCTAGAGGGATTTCTATGTCCCTAGAGGGATTTCTAGGTCCCTAGAGAGAGAGATTTCTATGTCCCTAGAGGGATTTCTATGTCGCTAGAGGGATTTCTATGTCGCTAGAGGGATTTCTAGGTCTCTAGAGGGATAGATTTCTAGGTCCCTAGAGGGATTTCAATGTCCCTAGAGGGATTTCTAGGTCCCTAGAGGGATTTCTATGTCCCTAGAGAGATTTCTAGCTCCCTAGAGGGATAGATTTCTAGGTCCCTAGAGGGATTTCAATGTTCCTAGAGGGATTTATAGGGATTCTAGAGCGTGTTACAGGATTTTGAGAGGGATATCTAGGTCCGTAGAGGGATTTCTAGGTCCCTAGAGAGAGAGATTTCTATGTCCCTAGAGGGATTTCTATGTCCCTAGAGGGATTTCTAGGTATAATTAGGAATAATTAATTATGTTTCTTTTTATATAAATTTTTGCTTTACTAAGATTAACAAGTTTCAACTTTGTTGCAGCTTATTCTGTTATTGAAGCGTGCGAGTCTGGGTCTATGTTTGATGGATATATTGATCATTTGAAAAATGGTAACATTTCTTTCGTTATATTTTTTTCATTAATTAGAAAAACTGGTTAAGTTGGCTCGATTCGCTTAGAAATTTGGGTACTTGAGTATATAACGCACGGCACTAGCAGGCCAATGTTCTGCGCATGCCCCAGCGGTTACATTTTATAACAGTTACGTTTCTACCAGTTACCTTGGATAACCTTTTAAAATATTTTGATTTGAATCTGAGATCGCCTCCCTTCGGATATTTTGAAGAGAAAAGATTTGCCTAGAGGGATTTCAATGTCCCTAGAGGGATTTCTAGGTCCCTAGAAGGATTTCTAGGTCCCTAGAGGGATTTCTAGGTCCCTAGAGGGATAGATTTCTATGTCCCTAGAGGGATTTCTATGTCACTAGAGAGATTTCTAGGTCCCTAGAGGGATTTCAATGTCCCTAGAGGGATTTCTAGGTCCCTAGAGGGATAGATTTCTAGGTCCCTAGAGGGATTTCTAGGTCCCTAGAGAGAGAGATTTCTATGTCCCTAGAGGGATTTCTATGTCGCTAGAGGGATTTCTATGTCGCTAGAGGGATTTCTAGGTCCCTAGAGGGATTTCTAGGTCCCTAGAGGGATTTCTAGGTCCCTAGAGAGAGAGATTTCTATGTCCCTAGAGGGATTTCTATGTCGCTAGAGGGATTTCTATGTCGCTAGAGGGATTTCTAGGTCCCTAGAGGGATTTCTATGTCCCTAGAGGGATAGATTTCTATGTCCCTAGAGGGATTTCTATGTCCCTAGAGGGATAGATTTCTATGTCCCTAGAGGGATTTCTATGTCCCTAGAGGGATTTCTAGGTCCCTAGAGGGATTTCTATGTCCCTAGAGGGATTTCTAGGTCCCTAGAGAGAGAGATTTCTATGTCCCTAGAGGGATTTCTATGTCCCTAGAGGGATTTCTAGGTCCCTAGAGGGATTTCTATGTCCCTAGAGGGATTTCTAGGTCCCTAGAGAGAGAGATTTCTATGTCCCTAGAGGGATTTCTATGTCCCTAGAGGGATTTCTAGGTCCCTAGAGAGAGAGATTTCTATGTCCCTAGAGGGATTTCTATGTCGCTAGAGGGATTTCTATGTCGCTAGAGGGATTTCTAGGTCCCTAGAGGGATTTCAATGTCCCTAGAGGGATTTCTAGGTCCCTAGAGAGATTTCTAGGTCCCTAGAGGGATTTCTATGTCCCTAGAGGGATAGATTTATATGTCCCTAGAGGGATTTCTATGTCCCTAGAGGGATTTCTATGTCCCTAGAGGGATTTTTAGGTCCCTAGAGAGAGAGATTTCTATGTCCCTAGAGGGATTTCTATGTCGCTAGAGGGATTTCTATGTCGCTAGAGGGATTTCTAGGTCCCTAGAGGGATAGATTTCTAGGTCCCTAGAGGGATTTCTATGTCGCTAGAGGGATTTCTATGTCGCTAGAGGGATTTCTAGGTCCCTAGAGGGATTTCAATGTCGCTAGAGGGATTTCTATGTCGCTAGAGGGATTTCTATGTCCCTAGAGGGATAGATTTCTATGTCCCTAGAGGGATTTCTATGTCCCTAGAGGGATTTCTAGGTCCCTAGAGGGATTTCTATGTCCCTAGAGGGATTTCTAGGTCCCTAGAGAGAGAGATTTCTATGTCCCTAGAGGGATTTCTATGTCGCTAGAGGGATTTCTATGTCGCTAGAGGGATTTCTAGGTCCCTAGAGGGATAGATTTCTATGTCTCTAGAGGGATTTCTATGCCCCTAGAGAGATTTCTAGGTCCCTAGAGGGATATATTTCTAGGTCCCTAGAGGGATTTCAATGTCCCTAGAGGGATTTCTAGGTCCCTAGAGGGATTTCTATGTCCCTAGAGGGATAGATTTCTATGTCCCTAGAGGGATTTCTATGTCCCTAGAGGGATAGATTTCTATGTCCCTAGAGGGATTTCTATGTCCCTAGAGGGATTTCTAGGTCCCTAGAGGGATTTCTATGTCCCTAGAGGGATTTCTAGGTCCCTAGAGAGAGAGATTTCTATGTCCCTAGAGGGATTTCTATGTCCCTAGAGGGATTTCTAGGTCCCTAGAGGGATTTCTATGTCCCTAGAGGGATTTCTAGGTCCCTAGAGAGAGAGATTTCTATGTCCCTAGAGGGATTTCTATGTCGCTAGAGGGATTTCTATGTCGCTAGAGGGATTTCTAGGTCTCTAGAGGGATAGATTTCTAGGTCCCTAGAGGGATTTCAATGTCCCTAGAGGGATTTCTAGGTCCCTAGAGGGATTTCTATGTCCCTAGAGAGATTTCTAGCTCCCTAGAGGGATAGATTTCTAGGTCCCTAGAGGGATTTCAATGTTCCTAGAGGGATTTATAGGGATTCTAGAGCGTGTTACAGGATTTTGAGAGGG
Organism: Troilus luridus; assembly: GCA_964056705.1. Classification (NCBI taxonomy): domain Eukaryota; kingdom Metazoa; phylum Arthropoda; class Insecta; order Hemiptera; family Pentatomidae; genus Troilus; species Troilus luridus. The sequence goes on from OZ057413.1 coordinate 59,082,948, forward strand.
ATATCTAGGTCCGTAGAGGGATTTCTAGGTCCCTAGAGAGAGAGATTTCTATGTCCCTAGAGGGATTTCTAGGTCCCTAGAGGGATTTCAATGTTCCTAGAGGGATTTATAGGGATTCTAGACCGTGTTACAGGATTTTGAGAGGGATATCTAGGTCCGTAGAGGGATTTCTATGTCGCTAGAGGGATTTCTATGTCGCTAGAGGGATTTCTAGGTCTCTAGAGGGATAGATTTCTAGGTCCCTAGAGGGATTTCAATGTCCCTAGAGGGATTTCTAGGTCCCTAGAGGGATTTCTATGTCCCTAGAGAGATTTCTAGCTCCCTAGAGGGATAGATTTCTAGGTCCCTAGAGGGATTTCAATGTTCCTAGAGGGATTTATAGGGATTCTAGAGCGTGTTACAGGATTTTGAGAGGGATATCTAGGTCCGTAGAGGGATTTCTAGGTCCCTAGAGAGAGAGATTTCTATGTCCCTAGAGGGATTTCTATGTCCCTAGAGGGATTTCTAGGTATAATTAGGAATAATTAATTATGTTTCTTTTTATATAAATTTTTAATATAATTTTTGCTTTACTAAGATTAACAAGTTTCAACTTTGTTGCAGCTTATTCTGTTATTGAAGCGTGCGAGTCTGGGTCTATGTTTGATGGATATATTGATCATTTGAAAAATGGTAACATTTCTTTCGTTATATTTTTTTCATTAATTAGAAAAACTGGTTAAGTTGGCTCGATTCGCTTAGAAATTTGGGTACTTGAGTATATAACGCACGGCACTAGCAGGCCAATGTTCTGCGCATGCCCCAGCGGTTACATTTTATAACAGTTACGTTTCTACCAGTTACCTTGGATAACCTTTTAAAATATTTTGATTTGAATCTGAGATCGCCTCCCTTCGGATATTTTGAAGAGAAAAGATTTGCCTAGAGGGATTTCAATGTCCCTAGAGGGATTTCTAGGTCCCTAGAGGGATTTCTAGGTCCCTAGAGGGATTTCTAGGTCCCTAGAGGGATAGATTTCTATGTCCCTAGAGGGATTTCTATGTCACTAGAGAGATTTCTAGGTCCCTAGAGGGATTTCAATGTCCCTAGAGGGATTTCTAGGTCCCTAGAGGGATAGATTTCTAGGTCCCTAGAGGGATTTCTAGGTCCCTAGAGAGAGAGATTTCTATGTCCCTAGAGGGATTTCTATGTCGCTAGAGGGATTTCTATGTCGCTAGAGGGATTTCTAGGTCCCTAGAGGGATTTCTAGGTCCCTAGAGGGATTTCTAGGTCCCTAGAGAGAGAGATTTCTATGTCCCTAGAGGGATTTCTATGTCGCTAGAGGGATTTCTATGTCGCTAGAGGGATTTCTAGGTCCCTAGAGGGATTTCTATGTCCCTAGAGGGATAGATTTCTATGTCCCTAGAGGGATTTCTATGTCCCTAGAGGGATAGATTTCTATGTCCCTAGAGGGATTTCTATGTCCCTAGAGGGATTTCTAGGTCCCTAGAGGGATTTCTATGTCCCTAGAGGGATTTCTAGGTCCCTAGAGAGAGAGATTTCTATGTCCCTAGAGGGATTTCTATGTCCCTAGAGGGATTTCTAGGTCCCTAGAGGGATTTCTATGTCCCTAGAGGGATTTCTAGGTCCCTAGAGAGAGAGATTTCTATGTCCCTAGAGGGATTTCTATGTCCCTAGAGGGATTTCTAGGTCCCTAGAGAGAGAGATTTCTATGTCCCTAGAGGGATTTCTATGTCGCTAGAGGGATTTCTATGTCGCTAGAGGGATTTCTAGGTCCCTAGAGGGATTTCAATGTCCCTAGAGGGATTTCTAGGTCCCTAGAGAGATTTCTAGGTCCCTAGAGGGATTTCTAGGTCCCTAGAGGGATTTCTAGGTCCCAAGAGGGATTTCTATGTCCCTAGAGGGATAGATTTATATGTCCCTAGAGGGATTTCTATGTCCCTAGAGGGATTTCTATGTCCCTAGAGGGATTTTTAGGTCCCTAGAGAGAGAGATTTCTATGTCCCTAGAGGGATTTCTATGTCGCTAGAGGGATTTCTATGTCGCTAGAGGGATTTCTAGGTCCCTAGAGGGATAGATTTCTAGGTCCCTAGAGGGATTTCTATGTCGCTAGAGGGATTTCTATGTCGCTAGAGGGATTTCTAGGTCCCTAGAGGGATTTCAATGTCGCTAGAGTGATTTCTATGTCGCTAGAGGGATTTCTATGTCCCTAGAGGGATAGATTTCTATGTCCCTAGAGGGATTTCTATGTCCCTAGAGGGATTTCTAGGTCCCTAGAGGGATTTCTATGTCCCTAGAGGGATTTCTAGGTCCCTAGAGAGAGAGATTTCTATGTCCCTAGAGGGATTTCTATGTCGCTAGAGGGATTTCTATGTCGCTAGAGGGATTTCTAGGTCCCTAGAGGGATAGATTTCTATGTCTCTAGAGGGATTTCTATGCCCCTAGAGAGATTTCTAGGTCCCTAGAGGGATATATTTCTAGGTCCCTAGAGGGATTTCAATGTCCCTAGAGGGATTTCTAGGTCCCTAGAGGGATTTCTAGGTCCCTAGAGGGATTTCTAGGTCCCTAGAGGGATTTCTATGTCCCTAGAGGGATAGATTTATATGTCCCTAGAGGGATTTCTATGTCCCTAGAGGGATTTCTATGTCCCTAGAGGGATTTCTAGGTCCCTAGAGAGAGAGATTTCTATGTCCCTAGAGGGATTTCTAGGTCCCTAGAGGGATTTCTAGGTCCCTAGAGGGATTTCTAGGTCCCTAGAGGGATAGATTTCTATGTCCCTAGAGGGATTTCTATGTCCCTAGAGGGATTTCTAGGTCCCTAGAGAGATTTCTAGGTCCCTAGAGGGATAGATTTCTAGGTCCCTAGAGGGATTTCAATGTCCCTAGAGGGATTTCAATGTTCCTAGAGGGATTTCTAGGTCCCTAGAGGGATTTCTAGGTCCCTAGAGGGATTTCTATGTCCCTAGAGGGATTTCTATGCCCCTAGAGGGATTTCTATGTCCCTAGAGGGATTTCTATGTCCCTAGAGAGATTTCTAGGTCCCTAGAGGGATAGATTTCTAGGTCCCTAGTGGGATTTCAATGTCCCTAGAGGGATTTCTAGGTCCCTAGAGGGATAGATTTCTATGTCCCTAGAGGGATTTCTATGTCACTAGAGAGATTTCTAGGTCCCTAGAGGGATTTCAATGTCCCTAGAGGGATTTCTAGGTCCCTAGAGGGATAGATTTCTAGGTCCCTAGAGGGATTTCAATGTCCCTAGAGGGATTTCTAGGTCCCTAGAGGGATTTCTATGTCCCTAGAGGGATTTCTAGGTCCCTAGAGAGAGAGATTTCTATGTCCCTAGAGGGATTTCTATGTCGCTAGAGGGATTTCTATGTCGCTAGAGGGATTTCTAGGTCCCTAGAGGGATTTCTAGGTCCCTAGAGGGATTTCTAGGTCCCTAGAGAGAGAGATTTCTATGTCCCTAGAGGGATTTCTATGTCACTAGAGGGATTTCTATGTCGCTAGAGGGATTTCTAGGTCCCTAGAGGGATTTCTATGTCCCTAGAGGGATAGATTTCTATGTCCCTAGAGGGATTTCTATGTCCCTAGAGGGATTTCTAGGTCCCTAGAGGGATTTCTATGTCCCTAGAGGGATTTCTAGGTCCCTAGAGAGAGAGATTTCTATGTCCCTAGAGGGATTTCTATGTCGCTAGAGGGATTTCTATGTCGCTAGAGGGATTTCTAGGTCCCTAGAGAGAGAGATTTCTATGTCCCTAGAGGGATTTCTATGTCCCTAGAGGGATTTCTAGGTATAATTAGGAATAATTAATTATGTTTCTTTTTATATAAATTTTTAATATAATTTTTGCTTTACTAAGATTAACAAGTTTCAACTTTGTTGCAGCTTATTCTGTTATTGAAGCGTGCGAGTCTGGGTCTATGTTTGATGGATATATTGATCATTTGAAAAATGGTAACATTTCTTTCGTTATATTTTTTTCATTAATTAGAAAAACTGGTTAAGTTGGCTCGATTCGCTTAGAAATTTGGGTACTTGAGTATATAACGCACGGCACTAGCAGGCCAATGTTCTGCGCATGCCCCAGCGGTTACATTTTATAACAGTTACGTTTCTACCAGTTACCTTGGATAACCTTTTAAAATATTTTGATTTGAATCTGAGATCGCCTCCCTTCGGATATTTTGAAGAGAAAAGATTTGCCTTGAGGGATTTCTATGTCCCTAGAGGGATTTCTAGGTCCCTAGAGAGAGAGATTTCTATGTCCCTAGAGGGATTTCTATGTCGCTAGAGGGATTTCTATGTCGCTAGAGGGATTTCTAGGTCCCTAGAGGGATTTCAATGTCCCTAGAGGGATTTCTAGGTCCCTAGAGGGATTTCTAGGTCCCTAGAGGGATTTCTAGGTCCCTAGAGGGATTTCTAGGTCCCTAGAGGGATTTCTATGTCCCTAGAGGGATAGATTTATATGTCCCTAGAGGGATTTCTATGTCCCTAGAGGGATTTCTATGTCCCTAGAGGGATTTCTATGTCCCTAGAGGGATTTTTAGGTCCATAGAGAGAGAGATTTCTATGTCCCTAGAGGGATTTCTATGTCCCTAGAGGGATTTCTATGTCGCTAGAGGGATTTCTATGTCGCTAGAGGGATTTCTAGGTCCCTAGAGGGATAGATTTCTAGGTCCCTAGAGGGATTTCTATGTCGCTAGAGGGATTTCTATGTCGCTAGAGGGATTTCTAGGTCCCTAGAGGGATTTCAATGTCGCTAGAGGGATTTCTATGTCGCTAGAGGGATTTCTATGTCCCTAGAGGGATAGATTTCTATGTCCCTAGAGGGATTTCTATGTCCCTAGAGGGATTTCTAGAGCCTAGAGGGATTTCTATGTCCCTAGAGGGATTTCTAGGTCCCTAGAGAGAGAGATTTCTATGTCCCTAGAGGGATTTCTATGTCGCTAGAGGGATTTCTATGTCGCTAGAGGGATTTCTAGGTCCCTAGAGGGATAGATTTCTATGTCTCTAGAGGGATTTCTATGCCCCTAGAGAGATTTCTAGGTCCCTAGAGGGATATATTTCTAGGTCCCTAGAGGGATTTCAATGTCCCTAGAGGGATTTCTAGGTCCCTAGAGGGATTTCTAGGTCCCTAGAGGGATTTCTAGGTCCCTAGAGGGATTTCTATGTCCCTAGAGGGATAGATTTATATGTCCCTAGAGGGATTTCTATGTCCCTAGAGGGATTTCTATGTCCCTAGAGGGATTTCTATGTCCCTAGAGGGATTTCTAGGTCCCTAGAGAAAGAGATTTCTATGTCCCTAGAGGGATTTCTAGGTCCCTAGAGGGATTTCTAGGTCCCTAGAGGGATTTCTAGGTCCCTAGAGGGATAGATTTCTATGTCCCTAGAGGGATTTCTATGTCCCTAGAGGGATTTCTAGGTCCCTAGAGAGATTTCTAGGTCCCTAGAGGGATAGATTTCTAGGTCCCTAGAGGGATTTCAATGTCCCTAGAGGGATTTCAATGTCCCTAGAGGGATTTCTAGGTCCCTAGAGGGATTTCTAGGTCCCTAGAGGGATTTCTATGTCCCTAGAGGGATTTCTATGCCCCTAGAGGGATTTCTATGTCCCTAGAGGGATTTCTATGTCCCTAGAGAGATTTCTAGGTCCCTAGAGGGATAGATTTCTGGGTCCCTAGAGGGATTTCAATGTCCCTAGAGGGATAGATTTCTATGTCCCTAGAGGGATTTCTATGTCACTAGAGAGATTTCTAGGTCCCTAGAGGGATTTCAATGTCCCTAGAGGGATTTCTAGTTCCCTAGAGGGATAGATTTCTAGGTCCCTAGAGGGATTTCAATGTCCCTAGAGGGATTTCTAGGTCCCTAGAGGGATTTCTATGTCCCTAGAGGGATTTCTAGGTCCCTAGAGAGAGAGATTTCTATGTCCCTAGAGGGATTTCTATGTCGCTAGAGGGATTTCTAGGTCCCTAGAGGGATTTCTAGGTCCCTAGAGAGAGAGATTTCTATGTCCCTAGAGGGATTTCTATGTCGCTAGAGGGATTTCTATGTCGCTAGAGGGATTTCTAGGTCCCTAGAGGGATTTCTATGTCCCTAGAGGGATAGATTTCTATGTCCCTAGAGGGATTTCTATGTCCCTAAGGGATTTCTAGGTCCCTAGAGGGATTTCTATGTCCCTAGAGGGATTTCTAGGTCCCTAGAGAGAGAGATTTCTATGTCCCTAGAGGGATTTCTATGTCGCTAGAGGGATTTCTATGTCGCTAGAGGGATTTCTAGGTCCCTAGAGGGATTTCTAGGTCCCTAGAGAGAGAGATTTCTATGTCCCTAGAGGGATTTCTATGTCCCTAGAGGGATTTCTAGGTCCCTAGAGAGAGAGATTTCTATGTCCCTAGAGGGATTTCTATGTCGCTAGAGGGATTTCTAGGTCCCTAGAGGGATTTCTAGGTCCCTAGAGGGATAGATTTCTATGTCCCTAGAGGGATTTCTATGTCCCTAGAGAGATAGATTTCTATGTCCCTAGAGGGATTTCTATGTCCCTAGAGAGATTTCTAGGTCCCTAGAGGGATTTCTATGTCCCTAGAGGGATTTCTAGGTCCCTAGAGGGATTTCTAGGTCCCTAGAGGGATAGATTTCTATGTCCCTAGAGGGATTTCTATGTCACTAGAGAGATTTCTAGGTCCCTAGAGGGATTTCAATGTCCCTAGAGGGATTTCTAGGTCCCTAGAGGGATAGATTTCTAGGTCCCTAGAGGGATTTCTATGTCCCTAGAGGGATTTCTATGTCCCTAGAGGGATTTCTATGTCCCAAGAGGGATTTCTATGTCCCTAGAGGGATAGATTTCTATGTCCCTAGAGGGATTTCTATGTCCCTAGAGGGATTTCTATGTCCCTAGAGGGATAGATTTCTATGTCCCTAGAGGGATTTCAATGTCCCTAGAGGGATTTCTAGGTCCCTAGAGGGATTTCTAGGTCCCTAGAGGGATTTCTAGGTCCCTAGAGGGATTTCTATGTCCCTAGAGGGATAGATTTATATGTCCCTAGAGGGATTTCTATGTCCCTAGAGGGATTTCTATGTCCCTAGAGGGATTTCTATGTCCCTAGAGGGATTTCTAGGTCCCTAGAGGGATTTCTATGTCCCTAGAGGGATTTCTAGGTCCCTAGAGAGAGAGATTTCTATGTCCCTAGAGGGATTTCTATGTCGCTAGAGGGATTTCTATGTCGCTAGAGGGATTTCTAGGTCCCTAGAGGGATAGATTTCTAGGTCCCTAGAGGGATTTCTATGTCGCTAGAGGGATTTCTATGTCGCTAGAGGGATTTCTAGGTCCCTAGAGGGATTTCTATGTCCCTAGAGGGATAGATTTCTATGTCCCTAGAGGGATAGATTTCTATGTCCCTAGAGGGATTTCTATGTCCCTAGAGGGATTTCTATGTCGCTAGAGGGATTTCTAGGTCCCTAGAGGGATTTCAATGTACCTAGAGGGATTTCTAGGTCCCTAGAGGGATTTCTAGGTCCCTAGAGGGATTTCTAGGTCCCTAGAGGGATTTCTATGTCCCTAGAGGGATTTCTATGTCCCTAGAGGGATTTCTAGGTCCCTAGAGGGATTTCTAGGTCCCTAGAGGGATTTCTAGGTCCCTAGAGAGAGAGATTTCTATGTCCCTAGAGGGATTTCTATGTCACTAGAGGGATTTCTATGTCGCTAGAGGGATTTCTAGGTCCCTAGAGGGATTTCTATGTCCCTAGAGGGATAGATTTCTATGTCCCTAGAGGGATTTCTATGTCCCTAGAGGGATTTCTAGGTCCCTAGAGGGATTTCTATGTCCCTAGAGGGATTTCTAGGTCCCTAGAGAGAGAGATTTCTATGTCCCTAGAGGGATTTCTATGTCGCTAGAGGGATTTCTATGTCGCTAGAGGGATTTCTAGGTCCCTAGAGGGATTTCTAGGTCCCTAGAGAGAGAGATTTCTATGTCCCTAGAGGGATTTCTATGTCCCTAGAGGGATTTCTAGGTATAATTAGGAATAATTAATTATGTTTCTTTTTATATAAATTTTTAATATAATTTTTGCTTTACTAAGATTAACAAGTTTCAACTTTGTTGCAGCTTATTCTGTTATTGAAGCGTGCGAGTCTGGGTCTATGTTTGATGGATATATTGATCATTTGAAAAATGGTAACATTTCTTTCGTTATATTTTTTTCATTAATTAGAAAAACTGGTTAAGTTGGCTCGATTCGCTTAGAAATTTGGGTACTTGAGTATATAACGCACGGCACTAGCAGGCCAATGTTCTGCACATGCCCCAGCGGTTACATTTTATAACAGTTACGTTTCTACCAGTTACCTTGGATAACCTTTTAAAATATTTTGATTTGAATCTGAGATCGCCTCCCTTCGGATATTTTGAAGAGAAAAGATTTGCCTAGAGGGATTTCTATGTCCCTAGAGGGATTTCTATGTCCCTAGAGGGATTTCTAGGTCCCTAGAGAGAGAGATTTCTATGTCCCTAGAGGGATTTCTATGTCGCTAGAGGGATTTCTATGTCGCTAGAGGGATTTCTAGGTCCCTAGAGGGATTTCAATGTCCCTAGAGGGATATCTAGGTCCCTAGAGGGATTTCTAGGTCCCTAGAGGGATTTCTAGGTCCCTAGAGGGATTTCTAGGTCCCTAGAGGGATTTCTATGTCCCTAGAGGGATAGATTTATATGTCCCTAGAGGGATTTCTATGTCCCTAGAGGGATTTCTATGTCCCTAGAGGGATTTCTATGTCCCTAGAGGGATTTTTAGGTCCCTAGAGAGAGAGATTTCTATGTCCCTAGAGGGATTTCTATGTCGCTAGAGGGATTTCTATGTCGCTAGAGGGATTTCTAGGTCCCTAGAGGGATAGATTTCTAGGTCCCTAGAGGGATTTCTATGTCGCTAGAGGGATTTCTATGTCGCTAGAGGGATTTCTAGGTCCCTAGAGGGATTTCAATGTCGCTAGAGGGATTTCTATGTCGCTAGAGGGATTTCTATGTCCCTAGAGGGATAGATTTCTATGTCCCTAGAGGGATTTCTATGTCCCTAGAGGGATTTCTAGGTCCCTAGAGGGATTTCTATGTCCCTAAAGGGATTTCTAGGTCCCTAGAGAGAGAGATTTCTATGTCCCTAGAGGGATTTCTATGTCGCTAGAGGGATTTCTATGTCGCTAGAGGGATTTCTAGGTCCCTAGAGGGATAGATTTCTATGTTCTAGAGGGATTTCTATGCCCCTAGAGAGATTTCTAGGTCCCTAGAGGGATATATTTCTAGGTCCCTAGAGGGATTTCAATGTCCCTAGAGGGATTTCTAGGTCCCTAGAGGGATTTCTAGGTCCCTAGAGGGATTTCTAGGTCCCTAGAGGGATTTCTAGGTCCCTAGAGGGATTTCTATGTCCCTAGAGGGATAGATTTATATGTCCCTAGAGGGATTTCTATGTCCCTAGAGGGATTTCTATGTCCCTAGAGGGATTTCTATGTCCCTAGAGGGATTTCTAGGTCCCTAGAGAAAGAGATTTCTATGTCCCTAGAGGGATTTCTAGGTCCCTAGAGGGATTTCTAGGTCCCTAGAGGGATTTCTAGGTCCCTAGAGGGATTTCTAGGTCCCTAGAGGGATAGATTTCTATGTCCCTAGAGGGATTTCTATGTCCCTAGAGGGATTTCTAGGTCCCTAGAGAGATTTCTAGGTCCCTAGAGGGATAGATTTCTAGGTCTCTAGAGGGATTTCAATGTCCCTAGAGGGATTTCAATGTCCCTAGAGGGATTTCTAGGTCCCTAGAGGGATTTCTAGGTCCCTAGAGGGATTTCTATGTCCCTAGAGGGATTTCTATGCCCCTAGAGGGATTTCTATGTCCCTAGAGGGATTTCTATGTCCCTAGAGAGATTTCTAGGTCCCTAGAGGGATAGATTTCTAGGTCCCTAGAGGGATTTCAATGTCCCTAGAGGGATAGATTTCTATGTCCCTAGAGGGATTTCTATGTCACTAGAGAGATTTCTAGGTCCCTAGAGGGATTTCAATGTCCCTAGAGGGATTTCTAGGTCCCTAGAGGGATAGATTTCTAGGTCCCTAGAGGGATTTCAATGTCCCTAGAGGGATTTCTAGGTCCCTAGAGGGATTTCTATGTCGCTAGAGGGATTTCTAGGTCCCTAGAGGGATTTCTATGTCCCTAGAGGGATAGATTTCTATGTCCCTAGAGGGATTTCTATGTCCCTAAGGGATTTCTAGGTCCCTAGAGGGATTTCTATGTCCCTAGAGGGATTTCTAGGTCCCTAGAGAGAGAGATTTCTATGTCCCTAGAGGGATTTCTATGTCGCTAGAGGGATTTCTAGGTCCCTAGAGGGATTTCTAGGTCCCTAGAGAGAGAGATTTCTATGTCCCTAGAGGGATTTCTATGTCCCTAGAGGGATTTCTAGGTCCCTAGAGAGAGAGATTTCTATGTCCCTAGAGGGATTTCTATGTCGCTAGAGGGATTTCTAGGTCCCTAGAGGGATTTCTAGGTCCCTAGAGAGAGAGATTTCTATGTCCCTAGAGGGATTTCTATGTCCCTAGAGGGATTTCTAGGTCCCTAGAGAGAGAGATTTCTATGTCCCTAGAGGGATTTCTATGTCGCTAGAAGGATTTCTAGGTCCCTAGAGGGATTTCTAGGTCCCTAGAGGGATAGATTTCTATGTCCCTAGAGGGATTTCTATGTCCCTAGAGAGATAGATTTCTATGTCCCTAGAGGGATTTCTATGTCCCTAGAGAGATTTCTAGGTCCCTAGAGGGATTTCTATGTCCCTAGAGGGATTTCTAGGTCCCTAGAGGGATTTCTAGGTCCCTAGAGGGATAGATTTCTATGTCCCTAGAGGGATTTCTATGTCACTAGAGAGATTTCTAGGTCCCTAGAGGGATTTCAATGTCCCTAGAGGGATTTCTAGGTCCCTAGAGGGATAGATTTCTAGGTCCCTAGAGGGATTTCTATGTCCCTAGAGGGATTTCTATGTCCCTAGAGGGATTTCTATGTCCCAAGAGGGATTTCTATGTCCCTAGAGGGATAGATTTCTATGTCCCTAGAGGGATTTCTATGTCCCTAGAGGGATTTCTATGTCCCTAGAGGGATAGATTTCTATGTCCCTAGAGGGATTTCAATGTCCCTAGAGGGATTTCTAGGTCCCTAGAGGGATTTCTAGGTCCCTAGAGGGATTTCTATGTCCCTAGAGGGATAGATTTATATGTCCCTAGAGGGATTTCTATGTCCCTAGAGGGATTTCTATGTCCCTAGAGGGATTTCTATGTCCCTAGAGGGATTTCTAGGTCCCTAGAGAGAGAGATTTCTATGTCCCTAGAGGGATTTCTATGTCGCTAGAGGGATTTCTATGTCGCTAGAGGGATTTCTAGGTCCCTAGAGGGATAGATTTCTAGGTCGCTAGAGGGATTTCTATGTCGCTAGAGGGATTTCTATGTCGCTAGAGGGATTTCTAGGTCCCTAGAGGGATTTCTATGTCCCTAGAGGGATAGATTTCTATGTCCCTAGAGGGATTTCTATGTCCCTAGAGGGATTTCTATGTCGCTAGAGGGATTTCTATGTCGCTAGAGGGATTTCTAGGTCCCTAGAGGGATTTCAATGTACCTAGAGGGATTTCTAGGTCCCTAGAGGGATTTCTAGGTCCCTAGAAGGATTTCTAGGTCCCTAGAAGGATTTCTAGGTCCCTAGAGGGATTTCTAGGTCCCTAGAGGGATTTCTATGTCCCTAGAGGGATTTCTATGTCCCTAGAGGGATTTCTAGGTCCCTAGAGGGATTTCTAGGTCCCTAGAGGGATAGATTTCTATGTCCCTAGAGGGATTTCTATGTCACTAGAGAGATTTCTAGGTCCCTAGAGGGATTTCAATGTCCCTAGAGGGATTTCTAGGTCCCTAGAGGGATAGATTTCTAGGTCCCTAGAGGGATTTCTAGGTCCCTAGAGAGAGAGATTTCTATGTCCCTAGAGGGATAGATTTCTATGTCCCTAGGGGGATAGATTTCTATGTCCCTAGAGGGATTTCTATGTCGCTAGAGGGATTTCTATGTCCCTAGAGGGATTTCTATGTCGCTAGAGGGATTTCTAGGTCCCTAGAGGGATTTCTATGTCCCTAGAGGGATAGATTTCTATGTCCCTAGAGGGATTTCTATGTCGCTAGAGGGATTTCTATGTCGCTAGAGGGATTTCTAGGTCCCTAGAGGGATTTCTATGTCCCTAGAGGGATAGATTTCTATGTCCCTAGAGGGATTTCTATGTCCCTAGAGGGATAGATTTCTATGTCCCTAGAGGGATTTCTATGTCCCTAGAGGGATTTCTATGTCCCTAGAGGGATTTCTATGTCCCTAGAGAGATTTCTAGGTCCCTAGAGGGATTTCTATGTCCCTAGAGGGATTTCTAGGTCCCTAGAGAGAGAGATTTCTATGTCCCTAGAGGGATTTCTATGTCGCTAGAGGGATTTCTATGTCGCTAGAGGGATTTCTATGTCGCTAGAGGGATTTCTAGGTCCCTAGAGGGATTTCTAGGTCCCTAGAGGGATTTCTAGGTCCCTAGAGAGAGAGATTTCTAGGTCCCTAGAGGGATTTCTAGGTCCCTAGAGGGATTTCTATGTCCCTAGAGGGATTTTTAGGTCCCTAAAGAGAGAGATTTCTATGTCCCTAGAGGGATTTCTATGTCGCTAGAGGGATTTCTATGTCGCTAGAGGGATTTCTAGGTCCCTAGAGGGATAGATTTCTAGGTCCCTAGAGGGATTTCTATGTCGCTAGAGGGATTTCTATGTCCCTAGAGGGATTTCTATGTCCCTAGAGGGATTTCTATGTCCCTAGAGGGATTTCTAGGTCCCTAGAGAGAGAGATTTCTATGTCCCTAGAGGGATTTTTATGTCGCTAGAGGGATTTCTATGTCGCTAGAGGGATTTCTAGGTCCCTAGAGGGATTTCAATGTCCCTAGAGGGATTTCTATGTCCCTAGAGGGATTTCTATGTCCCTAGAGGGATTTCTAGGTATAATTAGGAATAATTAATTATGTTTCTTTTTATATAAATTTTTAATATAATTTTTGCTTTACTAAGATTAACAAGTTTCAACTTTGTTGCAGCTTATTCTGTTATTGAAGCGTGCGAGTCTGGGTCTATGTTTGATGGATATATTGATCATTTGAAAAATGGTAACATTTCTTTCGTTATATTTTTTTCATTAATTAGAAAAACTGGTTAAGTTGGCTCGATTCGCTTAGAAATTTGGGTACTTGAGTATATAACGCACGGCACTAGCAGGCCAATGTTCTGCGCATGCCCCAGCGGTTACATTTTATAACAGTTACGTTTCTACCAGTTACCTTGGATAACCTTTTAAAATATTTTGATTTGAATCTGAGATCGCCTCCCTTCGGATATTTTGAAGAGAAAAGATTTGCCTAGAGGGATTTCTATGTCCCTAGAGGGATTTCTATGTCCCTAGAGGGATTTTTAGGTCCCTAGAGAGAGAGATTTCTATGTCCCTAGAAATCCCTCTAGGGACCTAGAAATCCCTCTAGCGACATAGAAATCCCTCTAGGGACATAGAAATCTCTCTCTCTAGGGACCTAGAAATCCCTCTAGGGACCTAGAAATCCCTCTAGGGACATAGAAATCTCTCTCTGTTGGGACCTAGAAATCCCTCTAGGGACCTAGAAATCCCTCTAGGGACCTAGAAATCCCTCTAGCGACATAGAAATCCCTCTAGCGACATAGAAATCCCTCTAGGGACATAGAAATCTCTCTCTCTAGGGACCTAGAAATCCCTCTAGGGACCTAGAAATCTATCCCTCTAGGGACCTAGAAATCCTTCTAGGGACATTGAAATCCCTCTAGGGACCTAGAAATCTCTCTAGTGACATAGAAATCCCTCTAGGGACATAGAAATCTATCCCTCTAGGGACATAGAAATCCCTCTAGGGACCTAGAAATCCCTCTAGGGACATTGAAATCCCTCTAGGGACCTAGAAATCCCTCTAGCGACATAGAAATCCCTCTAGCGACATAGAAATCCCTCTAGGGACCTAGAAATCCTTCTAGGGACATTGAAATCCCTCTAGGGACCTAGAAATCTATCCCTCTAGGGACCTAGAAATCCTTCTAGGGACATTGAAATCCCTCTAGGGACCTAGAAATCTCTCTAGGGACCTAGAAATCCCTCTAGGGACCTAGAAATCCCTCTAGGGACATTGAAATCCCTCTAGGGACCTAGAAATCTATCCCTCTAGGGACCTAGAAATCTCTCTAGGGACATAGAAATCCCTCTAGGGACATAGAAATCCCTCTAAGGACATAGAAATCCCTCTAGGGACATATAAATCTATCCCTCTAGGGACCTAGAAATCCCTCTAGGGACCTAGAAATCCCTCTAGGGACATTGAAATCCCTCTAGGGACCTAGAAATCCCTCTAGCGACATAGAAATCCCTCTAGCGACATAAAAATCCCTCTAGGGACATAGAAATCTCTCTCTCTAGGGACCTAGAAATCCCTCTAGGGACATAGAAATCCCTCTAGGGACATAGAAATCCCTCTAGGGACATAGAAATCCCTCTAGGGACATAGAAATCCCTCTAGCGACATAGAAATCCCTCTAGGGACCTAGAAATCTATCCCTCTAGGGACCTAGAAATCCCTCTAGCGACATAGAAATCCCTCTAGCGACATAGAAATCCCTCTAGGGACATAGAAATCTCTCTCTCTAGGGACCTAAAAATCCCTCTAGGGACATAGAAATCCCTCTAGGGACCTAGAAATCCCTCTAGGGACCTAGAAATCTCTCTCTCTAGGGACCTAGAAATCCCTCTAGGGACCTAGAAATCCCTCTAGCGACATAGAAATCCCTCTAGCGACATAGAAATCCCTCTAGGGACATAGAAATCTCTCTCTCTAGGGACCTAGAAATCCCTCTAGGGACATAGAAATCCCTCTAGGGACCTAGAAATCCCTCTAGGGACATAGAAATCCCTCTAGGGACATAGAAATCTATCCCTCTAGGGACCTAGAAATCCCTCTAGGGACCTAGAAATCCCTCTAGGGACATAGAAATCTATCCCTCTAGGGACATAGAAATCCCTCTAGGGACCTAGAAATCCCTCTAGCGACATAGAAATCCCTCTAGCGACATAGAAATCCCTCTAGGGACATAGAAATCTATCCCTCTAGGGACATAGAAATCCCTCTAGGGACCTAGAAATCCCTCTAGCGACATAGAAATCCCTCAAGCGACATAGAAATCCCTCTAGCGACATAGAAATCCCTCTAGGGACATAGAAATCTATCCCCCTAGGGACATAGAAATCTATCCCTCTAGGGACATAGAAATCCCTCTAGGGACATAGAAATCCCTCTAGGGACCTAGAAATCCCTCTAGGGACATTGAAATCCCTCTAGGGACCTAGAAATCTATCCCTCTAGGGACCTAGAAATCTATCCCTCTAGGGACCTAGAAATCTTTCTAGGGACATTGAAATCCCTCTAGGGACCTAGAAATCTCTCTAGTGACATAGAAATCCCTCTAGGGACATAGAAATCTATCCCTCTAGGGACCTAGAAATCCCTCTAGGGACCTAGAAATCCCTCTAGGGACCTAGAAATCCCTCTAGGGACCTAGAAATCCCTCTAGGGACATTGAAATCCCTCTAGGGACCTAGAAATCTATCCCTCTAGGGACCTAGAAATCTCTCTAGGGACATATAAATCCCTCTAGGGACATAGAAATCCCTCTAGGGACATATAAATCTATCCCTCTAGGGACATAGAAATCCCTCTAGGGACATTGAAATCCCTCTAGGGACCTAGAAATCTATCCCTCTAGGGACCTAGAAATCTCTCTAGGGACCTAGAAATCTCTCTAAGGACCTAGAAATCCCTCTAGGGACATAGAAATTCCTCTAGGGACATAGAAATCTATCCCTCTAGGGACCTAGAAATCCCTCTAGGGACCTAGAAATCCCTCTAGGGACATAGAAATCTCTCTCTCTAGGGACCTAGAAATCCCTGTAGGGACATAGAAATCCCTCTAGGGACCTAGAAATCCCTCTAGGGACATAGAAATCCCTCTAGGGACATTGAAATCCCTCTATGGACCTAGAAATCTATCCCTCTAGGGACCTAGAAATCTCTCTAGGGGCATAGAAATCTCTCTAGGGACATAGAAATCCCTCTAGGGACCTAGAAATCCCTCTAGGGACATAGAAATCCCTCTAGCGACATAAAAATCCCTCTAGGGACATAGAAATCTCTCTCTCAAGGGACCTAGAAATCCCTCTAGGGACATAGAAATCCCTCTAGGGACATAGAAATCCCTCTAGGGACATAGAAATCCCTCTAGCGACATAGAAATCCCTCTAGGGACCTAGAAATCTATCCCTCTAGGGACCTAGAAATCCCTCTAGCGACATAGAAATCCCTCTAGCGACATAGAAATCCCTCTAGGGACATAGAAATCTCTCTCTCTAGGGACCTAAAAATCCCTCTAGGGACATAGAAATCCCTCTAGGGACCTAGAAATCCCTCTAGGGACCTAGAAATCTCTCTCTCTAGGGACCTAGAAATCCCTCTAGGGACCTAGAAATCCCTCTAGCGACATAGAAATCCCTCTAGCGACATAGAAATCCCTCTAGGGACATAGAAATCTCTCTCTCTAGGGACCTAGAAATCCCTCTAGGGACATAGAAATCCCTCTAGGGACCTAGAAATCCCTCTAGGGACATAGAAATCCCTCTAGGGACATAGAAATCTATCCCTCTAGGGACCTAGAAATCCCTCTAGGGACCTAGAAATCCCTCTAGGGACCTAGAAATCCCTCTAGGGACATTGAAATCCCTCTAGGGACATAGAAATCCCTCTAGGGACATAGAAATCCCTCTAGGGACATAGAAATATATCCCTCTAGGGACATAGAAATCCCTCTAGGGACCTAGAAATCCCTCTAGCGACATAGAAATCCCTCAAGCGACATAGAAATCCCTCTAGCGACATAGAAATCCCTCTAGGGACATAGAAATCTATCCCCCTAGGGACATAGAAATCTATCCCTCTAGGGACATAGAAATCCCTCTAGGGACATAGAAATCCCTCTAGGGACCTAGAAATCCCTCTAGGGACATTGAAATCCCTCTAGGGACCTAGAAATCTATCCCTCTAGGGACCTAGAAATCTATCCCTCTAGGGACCTAGAAATCTTTCTAGGGACATTGAAATCCCTCTAGGGACCTAGAAATCTCTCTAGTGACATAGAAATCCCTCTAGGGACATAGAAATCTATCCCTCTAGGGACCTAGAAATCCCTCTAGGGACCTAGAAATCCCTCTAGGGACCTAGAAATCCCTCTAGGGACATTGAAATCCCTCTAGGGACCTAGAAATCTCTCTAGGGACATATAAATCCCTCTAGGGACATAGAAATCCCTCTAGGGACATATAAATCTATCCCTCTAGGGACATAGAAATCCCTCTAGGGACATTGAAATCCCTCTAGGGACCTAGAAATCTATCCCTCTAGGGACCTAGAAATCTCTCTAGGGACCTAGAAATCTCTCTAAGGACCTAGAAATCCCTCTAGGGACATAGAAATTCCTCTAGGGACATAGAAATCTATCCCTCTAGGGACCTAGAAATCCCTCTAGGGACCTAGAAATCCCTCTAGGGACATAGAAATCTCTCTCTCTAGGGACCTAGAAATCCCTGTAGGGACATAGAAATCCCTCTAGGGACCTAGAAATCCCTCTAGGGACATAGAAATCCCTCTAGGGACATTGAAATCCCTCTATGGACCTAGAAATCTATCCCTCTAGGGACCTAGAAATCTCTCTAGGGGCATAGAAATCTCTCTAGGGACATAGAAATCCCTCTAGGGACCTAGAAATCCCTCTAGGGACATAGAAATCCCTCTAGCGACATAAAAATCCCTCTAGGGACATAGAAATCTCTCTCTCAAGGGACCTAGAAATCCCTCTAGGGACATAGAAATCCCTCTAGGCACATAGAAATCCCTCTAGGGACATAGAAATCCCTCTAGCGACATAGAAATCCCTCTAGGGACCTAGAAATCTATCCCTCTAGGGACCTAGAAATCCCTCTAGCGACATAGAAATCCCTCTAGCGACATAGAAATCCCTCTAGGGACATAGAAATCTCTCTCTCTAGGGACCTAAAAATCCCTCTAGGGACATAGAAATCCCTCTAGGGACCTAGAAATCCCTCTAGGGACCTAGAAATCACTCTCTCTAGGGACCTAGAAATCCCTCTAGGGACCTAGAAATCCCTCTAGCGACATAGAAATCCCTCTAGCGACATAGAAATCCCTCTAGGGACATAGAAATCTCTCTCTCTAGGGACCTAGAAATCCCTCTAGGGACATAGAAATCCCTCTAGGGACCTAGAAATCCCTCTAGGGACATAGAAATCCCTCTAGGGACATAGAAATCTATCCCTCTAGGGACCTAGAAATCCCTCTAGGGACCTAGAAATCCCTCTAGGGACCTAGAAATCCCTCTAGGGACATTGAAATCCCTCTAGGGACATAGAAATCCCTCTAGGGACATAGAAATCCCTCTAGGGACATAGAAATATATCCCTCTAGGGACATAGAAATCCCTCTAGGGACCTAGAAATCCCTCTAGCGACATAGAAATCCCTCAAGCGACATAGAAATCCCTCTAGCGACATAGAAATCCCTCTAGGGACATAGAAATCTATCCCCCTAGGGACATAGAAATCTATCCCTCTAGGGACATAGAAATCCCTCTAGGGACATAGAAATCCCTCTAGGGACCTAGAAATCCCTCTAGGGACATTGAAATCCCTCTAGGGACCTAGAAATCTATCCCTCTAGGGACCTAGAAATCTATCCCTCTAGGGACCTAGAAATCTTTCTAGGGACATTGAAATCCCTCTAGGGACCTAGAAATCTCTCTAGTGACATAGAAATCCCTCTAGGGACATAGAAATCTATCCCTCTAGGGACCTAGAAATCCCTCTAGGGACCTAGAAATCCCTCTAGGGACCTAGAAATCCCTCTAGGGACATTGAAATCCCTCTAGGGACCTAGAAATCTCTCTAGGGACATATAAATCCCTCTAGGGACATAGAAATCCCTCTAGGGACATATAAATCTATCCCTCTAGGGACATAGAAATCCCTCTAGGGAAATTGAAATCCCTCTAGGGACCTAGAAATCTATCCCTCTAGGGACCTAGAAATCTCTCTAGGGACCTAGAAATCTCTCTAGGGACCTAGAAATCCCTCTAGGGACATAGAAATTCCTCTAGGGACATAGAAATCTATCCCTCTAGGGACCTAGAAATCCCTCTAGGGACCTAGAAATCCCTCTAGGGACATAGAAATCTCTCTCTCTAGGGACCTAGAAATCCCTCTAGGGACATAGAAATCCCTCTAGGGACCTAGAAATCCCTCTAGGGACATAGAAATCCCTCTAGGGACATTGAAATCCCTCTATGGACCTAGAAATCTATCCCTCTAGGGACCTAGAAATCTCTCTAGGGGCATAGAAATCTCTCTAGGGACATAGAAATCCCTCTAGGGACCTAGAAATCCCTCTAGGGACATAGAAATCCCTCTAGCGACATAAAAATCCCTCTAGGGACATAGAAATCTCTCTCTCTAGGGACCTAGAAATCCCTCTAGGGACATAGAAATCCCTCTAGGGACATAGAAATCCCTCTAGGGACATAGAAATCCCTCTAGCGACATAGAAATCCCTCTAGGGACCTAGAAATCTATCCCTCTAGGGACCTAGAAATCCCTCTAGCGACATAGAAATCCCTCTAGCGACATAGAAATCCCTCTAGGGACATAGAAATCTCTCTCTCTAGGGACCTAAAAATCCCTCTAGGGACATAGAAATCCCTCTAGGGACCTAGAAATCCCTCTAGGGACCTAGAAATCTCTCTCTCTAGGGACCTAGAAATCCCTCTAGGGACCTAGAAATCCCTCTAACGACATAGAAATCCCTCTAGCGACATAGAAATCCCTCTAGGGACATAGAAATCTCTCTCTCTAGGGACCTAGAAATCCCTCTAGGGACATAGAAATCCCTCTAGGGACCTAGAAATCCCTCTAGGGACATAGAAATCCCTCTAGGGACATAGAAATCTATCCCTCTAGGGACCTAGAAATCCCTCTAGGGACCTAGAAATCCCTCTAGGGACCTAGAAATCCCTCTAGGGACATTGAAATCCCTCTAGGGACATAGAAATCTCTCTAGGGACATAGAAATCCCTCTAGGGACATAGAAATATATCCCTCTAGGGACATAGAAATCCCTCTAGGGACCTAGAAATCCCTCTAGCGACATAGAAATCCCTCTAGCGACATAGAAATCCCTCTAGGGACATAGAAATCTATCCCTCTAGGGACATAGAAATCCCTCTAGGGACCTAGAAATCCCTCTAGCGACATAGAAATCCCTCAAGCGACATAGAAATCCCTCTAGCGACATAGAAATCCCTCTAGGGACATAGAAATCTATCCCCCTAGGGACATAGAAATCTATCCCTCTAGGGACATAGAAATCCCTCTAGGGACATAGAAATCCCTCTAGGGACCTAGAAATCCCTCTAGGGACATTGAAATCCCTCTAGGGACCTAGAAATCTATCCCTCTAGGGACCTAGAAATCTATCCCTCTAGGGACCTAGAAATCTTTCTAGGGACATTGAAATCCCTCTAGGGACCTAGAAATCTCTCTAGTGACATAGAAATCCCTCTAGGGACATAGAAATCTATCCCTCTAGGGACCTAGAAATCCCTCTAGGGACCTAGAAATCCCTCTAGGGACCTAGAAATCCCTCTAGGGACATTGAAATCCCTCTAGGGACCTAGAAATCTATCCCTCTAGGGACCTAGAAATCTCTCTAGGGACATATAAATCCCTCTAGGGACATAGAAATCCCTCTAGGGACATATAAATCTATCCCTCTAGGGACATAGAAATCCCTCTAGGGACATTGAAATCCCTCTAGGGACCTAGAAATCTATCCCTCTAGGGACCTAGAAATCTCTCTAGGGACCTAGAAATCTCTCTAGGGACCTAGAAATCCCTCTAGGGACATAGAAATTCCTCTAGGGACATAGAAATCTATCCCTCTAGGGACCTAGAAATCCCTCTAGGGACCTAGAAATCCCTCTAGGGACATAGAAATCTCTCTCTCTAGGGACCTAGAAATCCCTCTAGGGACATAGAAATCTCTCTAGGGACCTAGAAATCCCTCTAGGGACATAGAAATCCCTCTAGGGACATTGAAATCCCTCTATGGACCTAGAAATCTATCCCTCTAGGGACCTAGAAATCTCTCTAGGGGCATAGAAATCTCTCTAGGGACATAGAAATCCCTCTAGGGACCTAGAAATCCCTCTAGGGACCTAGAAATCCCTCTAGGGACATTGAAATCCCTCTAGGGACCTAGAAATCTATCCCTCTAGGGACCTAGAAATCCCTCTAGCGACATAGAAATCCCTCTAGCGACATAGAAATCCCTCTAGGGACATAGAAATCTCTCTCTCTAGGGACCTAGAAATCCCTCTAG
Organism: Troilus luridus; assembly: GCA_964056705.1. Classification (NCBI taxonomy): domain Eukaryota; kingdom Metazoa; phylum Arthropoda; class Insecta; order Hemiptera; family Pentatomidae; genus Troilus; species Troilus luridus. The sequence continues at coordinate 59,104,512 of OZ057413.1, forward strand.
GGACATAGAAATCCCTCTAGGGACCTAGAAATCCCTCTAGGGACATAGAAATCCCTCTAGGGACATAGAAATCTCTCTCTCTAGGGACCTAGAAATCCCTCTAGGGACCTAGAAATCCCTCTAGCGACATAGAAATCCCTCTAGCGACATAGAAATCCCTCTAGGGACATAGAAATCTCTCTCTCTAGGGACCTAGAAATCTCTCTGGAATACGTGGAGGGATATGTTAACTAGGGCTATTGGTTTCCTTTTCAGATCCTTTCAAGTTCTGGTCTCTAAAGTACATAACGAAAGGAAACATAACTTGTAAAACTTATGTATAAAAAAAGTAAAAACATATATGTTAGATCAATTAGTGATATCAATAAATAATATATATCACGTTACTTAAGCTAATTGCAGCTGTCTTTCTTAGAATAATAGATCAGCTTACAGGCATTTTGAGGAGTGATAGTGCATGCAATGGTAGAGGCTAGCTGCAAGTGTCTTTCCTAGAATAATAGATCAGCTAGCAGCAGGTGTCATTCTTAGAAGTTAGTTAAGCATAATCATTCGCTATATATCGCCCCTCCTCCTCTTTATAGCAATAGACTGCCTCTACTCTACTGTGATCATCCTTTCTCAACACTATTTCCTAGTATGAATATTTCCTCAGAATAAATTTTGTTTAATTTGATTATTCCTTAATTTCATCATTCTTTTTATTAAAAACAGATGTCTCTTGCCGAAACATCAAATAAGCTTAACCGATTTTCAGTGTACAAAATACTGGATCAGTTAGAAAATGGGAGAATTTATATCATTGCAAGAATGGAAATGAAGGAAACACAATATGAAAAATATTTACAAACTATCTTAGAGGGATTGTTGTCAGCATTTACGAAAGTGTACTTAGACCACTATGATGGTAAGTACGACACAAATAATAATTACTAATATGTTGATTATGCTAAAAGAATATTAATTCCAGCTTTGTTTTCAGGCTCGCTGAAGTTAATGTATTTCGGTAAAGAAAATAACTGTTATCAGTTAAAATTATTAAAAGGAAAGAGGTGATTCTTTACGGTGATGGGTAACATTATTTTTATCTGAATGGAACTTGGAGGAAGTAAAAGAAGAAGAAAATACTTACCTATGAGATAGGCAGGATTCCAAACCACCCACGAGGTTCTGCCTGTGGTTTCGTTACCCATTTTTTATAGTGGATGGTTCGCTTCACTGAATCCAGTAGCAGGAATGGCTGCCTGCTAATGCAATCAGTGTAGCCCTATAAACCACTTTACTCTTTTTTTTACTCACGTGATTCGTGGTAGTGGAGTTGTATGTTCTTCTGCAATGCTAAAAACTCTAAAAGACTTTTGGCGATTAGGATTCTTTGAGTATCATAACAACAGACTAATTTTTATTTTATTGTTATCCGTTTAACAAATTTTGAATGAATAGTATTAGGAATATTTTGAACAACACGCCCCGGGTGCATCTCGTCAGCTCGTAGGGGAGGCGGCCCATGGGTGGTAGATCTGGGGTTGTAGGTTGAAATTCGTTGCAAGTTCACCCCGGCTAAGTCCGATATGGACTCACTCACCAACAATGTGAGCGACCCCCCAGACTTGCTTGAGGGATGTTACGTAGGTTGGAACGCCCTACTAACATTACGTTTCACTTAAACAATATCTCTAATAGTCAAGGATCTTTCTAAGGTAAAACGCTCGTTATCCGAAGGTAAACTATTCCCCAGTACGGATCTCCGGGTGGGGTATGCTCCAGGGGATTGGTGCAAGTTGAAATATAGAGATTTACGTAGAGAGAAACTCACTAAGAATCACTTAGTGAATTAAATATTCAGAGGCTGATAGGGAAGATCGATTTGTAATAATATTAATAAATCAAGATTGATGAAATTAATAGAGTAAGAAAGAAAATGTTAGTAAAGATGACTAGAAGTACTCTCTTACTACAACCACAGGCTACATTTACTATCACAATATTTGAACAGAAAACACCACAACACACAACATCTCAATACACAACACCACAACAAGCAACATCTCAATGCAAAACGCCACATCTCAATACACAACCCCTCAACACACAACGCCCCAATACACAACACCACAAGACACAGCCCAAGTCTGCTAATGAACTTGTGACGTAACCGGGAGCCATTACTTATTTAAATATTCGAACCTCCGTTAATTGTTTCGGTATTTATAATTTTTTTTTTTTTTATATGTTGATAAGGATTTTACAGAAGGGATTTAGTTTTACCACAGCCACTTAATATATATTATAGGCAAATGACAGCTACTATAACTCTGCGAAGAAATTGGTCTATACCCAAATTATAACAAGACCAAACTAATGACCAATAGTTCAAGGGAAGATATAAAAAAAAATGAACAAATTCACCCTGGAATACGTGGAGGGATATGTTAACTTGGGCCATTGGTTTCCTTTTCAGATCCTTTCGAGTTCTGGTCTCTAAAGTACATAACGAAAGGAAACATAACTTGTAAAACTTATGTATAAAAAAAGTAAAAACATATATGTTAGATCAATTAGTGATATCAATAAATAATATATATCACGTTACTTAAGCTAATTGCAGCTGTCTTTCTTAGAATAATAGATCAGCTTACAGGTATTTTGAGGAGTGATAGTGCATGCAATGGTAGAGGCTAGCTGCAAGTGTCTTTCCTAGAATAATAGATCAGCTAGCAGCAGGTGTCATTCTTAGAAGTTAGTTAAGCATAATCATTCGCTATATATCGCCCCTCCTCCTCTTTATAGCAATAGACTGCCTCTACTCTACTGTGATCATCCTTTCTCAACACTATTTCCTAGTATGAATATTTCCTCAGAATAAATTTTGTTTAATTTGATTATTCCTTAATTTCATCATTCTTTTTATTAAAAACAGATGTCTCTTGCCGAAACATCAAATAAGCTTAACCGATTTTCAGTGTACAAAATACTGGATCAGTTAGAAAATGGGAGAATTTATATCATTGCAAGAATGGAAATGAAGGAAACACAATATGAAAAATATTTACAAACTATCTTAGAGGGATTGTTGTCAGCATTTACGAAAGTGTACTTAGACCACTATGATGGTAAGTACGACACAAATAATAATTACTAATATGTTGATTATGCTAAAAGAATATTAATTCCAGCTTTGTTTTCAGGCTCGCTGAAGTTAATGTATTTCGGTAAAGAAAATAACTGTTATCAGTTAAAATTATTAAAAGGAAAGAGGTGATTCTTTACGGTGATGGGTAACATTATTTTTATCTGAATGGAACTTGGAGGAAGTAAAAGAAGAAGAAAATACTTACCTATGAGATAGGCAGGATTCCAAACCACCCACGAGGTTCTGCCTGTGGTTTCGTTACCCATTTTTTATAGTGGATGGTTCGCTTCACTGAATCCAGTAGCAGGAATGGCTGCCTGCTAATGCAATCAGTGTAGCCCTATAAACCACTTTACTCTTTTTTTTACTCACGTGATTCGTGGTAGTGGAGTTGTATGTTCTTCTGCAATGCTAAAAACTCTAAAAGACTTTTGGCGATTAGGATTCTTTGATATTTCCCAAAATTCACTAATAGTCCATCTCTTGTTTTAAAATGGCTATTCCTTCGAAAACCAAGTTGACGAATGAAAAAAATTTCGTTTTTTCTTTTATCAAATTACACTCAAGTATCATAACAACAGACTAATTTTTATTTTATTGTTATCCGTTTAACAAATTTTGAATGAATAGTATTAGGAATATTTTGAACAACACGCCCCGGGTGCATCTCGTCAGCTCGTAGGGGAGGCGGCCCATGGGTGGTAGATCTGGGGTTGTAGGTTGAAATTCGTTGCAAGTTCACCCCGGCTAAGTCCGATATGGACTCACTCACCAACAATGTGAGCGACCCCCCAGACTTGCTTGAGGGATGTTACGTAGGTTGGAACGCCCTACTAACATTACGTTTCACTTAAACAATATCTCTAATAGTCAAGGATCTTTCTAAGGTAAAACGCTCGTTATCCGAAGGTAAATTATTCCCCAGTACGGATCTCCGGGTGGGGTATGCTCCAGGGGATTGGTGCAAGTTTAAATATAGAGATTTACGTAGAGAGAAACTCACTAAGAATCACTTAGTGAATTAAATATTCAGAGGCTGATAGGGAAGATCGATTTGTAATAATATTAATAAATCAAGATTGATGAAATTAATAGAGTAAGAAAGAAAATGTTAGTAAAGATGACTAGAAGTACTCTCTTACTACAACCACAGGCTACATTTACTATCACAATATTTGAACAGAAAACACCACAACACACAACATCTCAATACACAACACCACAACAAGCAACATCTCAATGCAAAACGCCACATCTCAATACACAACCCCTCAACACACAACGCCCCAATACACAACACCACAAGACACAGCCCAAGTCTGCTAATGAACTTGTGACGTAACCGGGAGCCATTACTTATTTAAATATTCGAACCTCCGTTAATTGTTTCGGTATTTATAATTTTTTTTTTTTTTATATGTTGATAAGGATTTTACAGAAGGGATTTAGTTTTACCACAGCCACTTAATATATATTATAGGCAAATGACAGCTACTATAACTCTGCGAAGAAATTGGTCTATACCCAAATTATAACAAGACCAAACTAATGACCAATAGTTCAAGGGAAGATATAAAAAAAAATGAACAAATTCACCCTGGAATACGTGGAGGGATATGTTAACTTGGGCCATTGGTTTCCTTTTCAGATCCTTTCGAGTTCTGGTCTCTAAAGTACATAACGAAAGGAAACATAACTTGTAAAACTTATGTATAAAAAAAGTAAAAACATATATGTTAGATCAATTAGTGATATCAATAAATAATATATATCACGTTACTTAAGCTAATTGCAGCTGTCTTTCTTAGAATAATAGATCAGCTTACAGGTATTTTGAGGAGTGATAGTGCATGCAATGGTAGAGGCTAGCTGCAAGTGTCTTTCCTAGAATAATAGATCAGCTAGCAGCAGGTGTCATTCTTAGAAGTTAGTTAAGCATAATCATTCGCTATATATCGCCCCTCCTCCTCTTTATAGCAATAGACTGCCTCTACTCTACTGTGATCATCCTTTCTCAACACTATTTCCTAGTATGAATATTTCCTCAGAATAAATTTTGTTTAATTTGATTATTCCTTAATTTCATCATTCTTTTTATTAAAAACAGATGTCTCTTGCCGAAACATCAAATAAGCTTAACCGATTTTCAGTGTACAAAATACTGGATCAGTTAGAAAATGGGAGAATTTATATCATTGCAAGAATGGAAATGAAGGAAACACAATATGAAAAATATTTACAAACTATCTTAGAGGGATTGTTGTCAGCATTTACGAAAGTGTACTTAGACCACTATGATGGTAAGTACGACACAAATAATAATTACTAATATGTTGATTATGCTAAAAGAATATTAATTCCAGCTTTGTTTTCAGGCTCGCTGAAGTTAATGTATTTCGGTAAAGAAAATAACTGTTATCAGTTAAAATTATTAAAAGGAAAGAGGTGATTCTTTACGGTGATGGGTAACATTATTTTTATCTGAATGGAACTTGGAGGAAGTAAAAGAAGAAGAAAATACTTACCTATGAGATAGGCAGGATTCCAAACCACCCACGAGGTTCTGCCTGTGGTTTCGTTACCCATTTTTTATAGTGGATGGTTCGCTTCACTGAATCCAGTAGCAGGAATGGCTGCCTGCTAATGCAATCAGTGTAGCCCTATAAACCACTTTACTCTTTTTTTTACTCACGTGATTCGTGGTAGTGGAGTTGTATGTTCTTCTGCAATGCTAAAAACTCTAAAAGACTTTTGGCGATTAGGATTCTTTGATATTTCCCAAAATTCACTAATAGTCCATCTCTTGTTTTAAAATGGCTATTCCTTCGAAAACCAAGTTGACGAATGAAAAAAATTTCGTTTTTTCTTTTATCAAATTACACTCAAGTATCATAACAACAGACTAATTTTTATTTTATTGTTATCCGTTTAACAAATTTTGAATGAATAGTATTAGGAATATTTTGAACAACACGCCCCGGGTGCATCTCGTCAGCTCGTAGGGGAGGCGGCCCATGGGTGGTAGATCTGGGGTTGTAGGTTGAAATTCGTTGCAAGTTCACCCCGGCTAAGTCCGATATGGACTCACTCACCAACAATGTGAGCGACCCCCCAGACTTGCTTGAGGGATGTTACGTAGGTTGGAACGCCCTACTAACATTACGTTTCACTTAAACAATATCTCTAATAGTCAAGGATCTTTCTAAGGTAAAACGCTCGTTATCCGAAGGTAAACTATTCCCCAGTACGGATCTCCGGGTGGGGTATGCTCCAGGGGATTGGTGCAAGTTGAAATATAGAGATTTACGTAGAGAGAAACTCACTAAGAATCACTTAGTGAATTAAATATTCAGAGGCTGATAGGGAAGATCGATTTGTAATAATATTAATAAATCAAGATTGATGAAATTAATAGAGTAAGAAAGAAAATGTTAGTAAAGATGACTAGAAGTACTCTCTTACTACAACCACAGGCTACATTTACTATCACAATATTTGAACAGAAAACACCACAACACACAACATCTCAATACACAACACCACAACAAGCAACATCTCAATGCAAAACGCCACATCTCAATACACAACCCCTCAACACACAACGCCCCAATACACAACACCACAAGACACAGCCCAAGTCTGCTAATGAACTTGTGACGTAACCGGGAGCCATTACTTATTTAAATATTCGAACCTCCGTTAATTGTTTCGGTATTTATAATTTTTTTTTTTTTTATATGTTGATAAGGATTTTACAGAAGGGATTTAGTTTTACCACAGCCACTTAATATATATTATAGGCAAATGACAGCTACTATAACTCTGCGAAGAAATTGGTCTATACCCAAATTATAACAAGACCAAACTAATGACCAATAGTTCAAGGGAAGATATAAAAAAAAATGAACAAATTCACCCTGGAATACGTGGAGGGATATGTTAACTTGGGCCATTGGTTTCCTTTTCAGATCCTTTCGAGTTCTGGTCTCTAAAGTACATAACGAAAGGAAACATAACTTGTAAAACTTATGTATAAAAAAAGTAAAAACATATATGTTAGATCAATTAGTGATATCAATAAATAATATATATCACGTTACTTAAGCTAATTGCAGCTGTCTTTCTTAGAATAATAGATCAGCTTACAGGTATTTTGAGGAGTGATAGTGCATGCAATGGTAGAGGCTAGCTGCAAGTGTCTTTCCTAGAATAATAGATCAGCTAGCAGCAGGTGTCATTCTTAGAAGTTAGTTAAGCATAATCATTCGCTATATATCGCCCCTCCTCCTCTTTATAGCAATAGACTGCCTCTACTCTACTGTGATCATCCTTTCTCAACACTATTTCCTAGTATGAATATTTCCTCAGAATAAATTTTGTTTAATTTGATTATTCCTTAATTTCATCATTCTTTTTATTAAAAACAGATGTCTCTTGCCGAAACATCAAATAAGCTTAACCGATTTTCAGTGTACAAAATACTGGATCAGTTAGAAAATGGGAGAATTTATATCATTGCAAGAATGGAAATGAAGGAAACACAATATGAAAAATATTTACAAACTATCTTAGAGGGATTGTTGTCAGCATTTACGAAAGTGTACTTAGACCACTATGATGGTAAGTACGACACAAATAATAATTACTAATATGTTGATTATGCTAAAAGAATATTAATTCCAGCTTTGTTTTCAGGCTCGCTGAAGTTAATGTATTTCGGTAAAGAAAATAACTGTTATCAGTTAAAATTATTAAAAGGAAAGAGGTGATTCTTTACGGTGATGGGTAACATTATTTTTATCTGAATGGAACTTGGAGGAAGTAAAAGAAGAAGAAAATACTTACCTATGAGATAGGCAGGATTCCAAACCACCCACGAGGTTCTGCCTGTGGTTTCGTTACCCATTTTTTATAGTGGATGGTTCGCTTCACTGAATCCAGTAGCAGGAATGGCTGCCTGCTAATGCAATCAGTGTAGCCCTATAAACCACTTTACTCTTTTTTTTACTCACGTGATTCGTGGTAGTGGAGTTGTATGTTCTTCTGCAATGCTAAAAACTCTAAAAGACTTTTGGCGATTAGGATTCTTTGATATTTCCCAAAATTCACTAATAGTCCATCTCTTGTTTTAAAATGGCTATTCCTTCGAAAACCAAGTTGACGAATGAAAAAAATTTCGTTTTTTCTTTTATCAAATTACACTCAAGTATCATAACAACAGACTAATTTTTATTTTATTGTTATCCGTTTAACAAATTTTGAATGAATAGTATTAGGAATATTTTGAACAACACGCCCCGGGTGCATCTCGTCAGCTCGTAGGGGAGGCGGCCCATGGGTGGTAGATCTGGGGTTGTAGGTTGAAATTCGTTGCAAGTTCACCCCGGCTAAGTCCGATATGGACTCACTCACCAACAATGTGAGCGACCCCCCAGACTTGCTTGAGGGATGTTACGTAGGTTGGAACGCCCTACTAACATTACGTTTCACTTAAACAATATCTCTAATAGTCAAGGATCTTTCTAAGGTAAAACGCTCGTTATCCGAAGGTAAACTATTCCCCAGTACGGATCTCCGGGTGGGGTATGCTCCAGGGGATTGGTGCAAGTTGAAATATAGAGATTTACGTAGAGAGAAACTCACTAAGAATCACTTAGTGAATTAAATATTCAGAGGCTGATAGGGAAGATCGATTTGTAATAATATTAATAAATCAAGATTGATGAAATTAATAGAGTAAGAAAGAAAATGTTAGTAAAGATGACTAGAAGTACTCTCTTACTACAACCACAGGCTACATTTACTATCACAATATTTGAACAGAAAACACCACAACACACAACATCTCAATACACAACACCACAACAAGCAACATCTCAATGCAAAACGCCACATCTCAATACACAACCCCTCAACACACAACGCCCCAATACACAACACCACAAGACACAGCCCAAGTCTGCTAATGAACTTGTGACGTAACCGGGAGCCATTACTTATTTAAATATTCGAACCTCCGTTAATTGTTTCGGTATTTATAATTTTTTTTTTTTTTATATGTTGATAAGGATTTTACAGAAGGGATTTAGTTTTACCACAGCCACTTAATATATATTATAGGCAAATGACAGCTACTATAACTCTGCGAAGAAATTGGTCTATACCCAAATTATAACAAGACCAAACTAATGACCAATAGTTCAAGGGAAGATATAAAAAAAAATGAACAAATTCACCCTGGAATACGTGGAGGGATATGTTAACTTGGGCCATTGGTTTCCTTTTCAGATCCTTTCGAGTTCTGGTCTCTAAAGTACATAACGAAAGGAAACATAACTTGTAAAACTTATGTATAAAAAAAGTAAAAACATATATGTTAGATCAATTAGTGATATCAATAAATAATATATATCACGTTACTTAAGCTAATTGCAGCTGTCTTTCTTAGAATAATAGATCAGCTTACAGGTATTTTGAGGAGTGATAGTGCATGCAATGGTAGAGGCTAGCTGCAAGTGTCTTTCCTAGAATAATAGATCAGCTAGCAGCAGGTGTCATTCTTAGAAGTTAGTTAAGCATAATCATTCGCTATATATCGCTCTCTCTAGGGACCTAGAAATCCCTCTAGGGACCTAGAAATCCCTCTAGGGACCTAGAAATCCCTCTAGCGACATAGAAATCCCTCTAGTGACATAGAAATCCCTCTAGGGACATAGAAATCTCTCTCTCTAGGGACCTAGAAATCCCTCTAGGGACCTAGAAATCTATCCCTCTAGGGACCTAGAAATCCCTCTAGGGACCTAGAAATCCCTCTAGGGACATTGAAATCCCTCTAGCGACATAGAAATCTCTCTAGTGACATAGAAATCCCTCTAGGGACATAGAAATCTATCCCTCTAGGGACCTAGAAATCCCTCTAGGGACCTAGAAATCCCTCTAGGGACATTGAAATCCCTCTAGGGACCTAGAAATCTATCCCTCTAGGGACCTAGAAATCTCTCTAGGGACATAGAAATCCCTCTAGGGACATAGAAATCCCTCTAGGGACATAGAAATCCCTCTAGGGACATAGAAATCCCTCTAGGGACCTAGAAATCCCTCTAGGGACCTAGAAATCCCTCTAGGGACCTAGAAATCGCTCTAGGGACATTGAAATCCCTCTAGGGACCTAGAAATCCCTCTAGCGACATAGAAATCCCTCTAGCGACATAGAAATCCCTCTAGGGACATAGAAATCCCTCTAGGGACATAGAAATCTATCCCTCTAGGGACCTAGAAATCCCTCTAGCGACATAGAAATCCCTCTAGCGACATAGAAATCCCTCTAGGGACATAGAAATCTCTCTCTCTAGGGACCTAGAAATCCCTCTAGGGACATAGAAATCCCTCTAGGGACCTAGAAATCCCTCTAGGGACATAGAAATCCCTCTAGGGACATAGAAATCCCTCTAGGGACATAGAAATCCCTCTAGGGACATAGAAATCCCTCTAGGGACATAGAAATCCCTCTAGGGACATAGAAATCCCTCTAGGGACATATAAATCGCTCTAGGGACATTGAAATCCCTCTAGGGACCTAGAAATCCCTCTAGCGACATAGAAATCCCTCTAGCGACATAGAAATCCCTCTAGGGACATAGAAATCTATCCCTCTAGGGACCTAGAAATCCCTCTAGCGACATAGAAATCCCTCTAGCGACATAGAAATCCCTCTAGGGACATAGAAATCTCTCTCTCTAGGGACCTAGAAATCCCTCTAGGGACATAGAAATCCCTCTAGGGACCTAGAAATCCCTCTAGGGACATAGAAATCCCTCTAGGGACATAGAAATCCCTCTAGGGACATAGAAATCCCTCTAGGGACATAGAAATCCCTCTAGGGACATAGAAATCCCTCTAGGGACATAGAAATCCCTCTAGGGACATAGAAATCCCTCTAGGGACATAGAAATCCCTCTAGGGACATAGAAATCCCTCTAGGGACATAGAAATCCCTCTAGGGACATAGAAATCCCTCTAGGGACATAGAAATCCCTCTAGGGACATATAAATCTATCCCTCTAGCGACATAGAAATCCCTCTAGGGACATAGAAATCCCTCTAGGGACATAGAAATCTATCCCTCTAGGGACCTAGAAATCCCTCTAGGGACATAGAAATCCCTCTAGGGACATATAAATCTATCCCTCTAGGGACATAGAAATCCCTCTAGGGGCCTAGAAATCCCTCTAGGGACCTAGAAATCCCTCTAGGGACCTAGAAATCCCTCTAGGGACCTAGAAATCCCTCTAGGGACCTAGAAATCCCTCTAGGGACCTAGAAATCCCTCTAGGGACATAGAAATCCCTCTAGGAACCTAGAAATCCCTCTAGGGACCTAGAAATCCCTCTAGGGACCTAGAAATCCCTCTAGGGACCTAGAAATCCCTCTAGGGACATAGAAATCCCTCTAGGGACCTAGAAATCCCTCTAGGGACATAGAAATCCCTCTAGGGACATAGAAATCTCTCTCTCTAGGGACCTAGAAATCCCTCTAGGGACCTAGAAATCCCTCTAGCGACATAGAAATCCCTCTAGCGACATAGAAATCCCTCTAGGGACATAGAAATCTCTCTCTCTCTAGGGACCTAGAAATCCCTCTAGGGACATAGAAATCCCTCTAGGGACCTAGAAATCCCTCTAGGGACATAGAAATCCCTCTAGGGACATAGAAATCTATCCCTCTAGGGACATAGAAATCCCTCTAGGGACCTAGAAATCCCTCTAGCGACATAGAAATCCCTCTAGCGACATAGAAATCCCTCTAGGGACATAGAAATCTCTCTCTCTAGGGACCTAGAAATCCCTCTAGGGACCTAGAAATCCCTCTAGGGACCTAGAAATCCCTCTAGCGACATAGAAATCCCTCTAGCGACATAGAAATCCCTCTAGGGACATAGAAATCTCTCTCTCTAGGGACCTAGAAATCCCTCTAGGGACCTAGAAATCTATCCCTCTAGGGACCTAGAAATCCCTCTAGGGACATTGAAATCCCTCTAGGGACCTAGAAATCTCTCTAGTGACATAGAAATCCCTCTAGGGACATAGAAATCTATCCCTCTAGGGACCTAGAAATCCCTCTAGGGACCTAGAAATCCCTCTAGGGACCTAGAAATCCCTCTAGGGACATTGAAATCCCTCTAGGGACCTAGAAATCTATCCCTCTAGGGACCTAGAAATCTCTCTAGGGACATAGAAATCCCTCTAGGGACATAGAAATCCCTCTAGGGACATATAAATCTATCCCTCTAGGGACATAGAAATCCCTCTAGGGACCTAGAAATCCCTCTAGGGACCTAGAAATCCCTCTAGGGACCTAGAAATCCCTCTAGGGACCTAGAAATCCCTCTAGGGACATTGAAATCCCTCTAGGGACCTAGAAATCCCTCTAGCGACATAGAAATCCCTCTAGCGACATAGAAATCCCTCTAGGGACATAGAAATCTCTCTCTCTAGGGACCTAGAAATCCCTCTAGGGACATAGAAATCCCTCTAGGGACATAGAAATCCCTCTAGGGACATAGAAATCCCTCTAGGCAAATCTTTTCTCTTCAAAATATCCGAAGGGAGGCGATCTCAGATTCAAATCAAAATATTTTAAAAGGTTATCCAAGGTAACTGGTAGAAACGTAACTGTTATAAAATGTAACCGCTGGGGCATGCGCAGAACATTGGCCTGCTAGTGCCGTGCGTTATATACTCAAGTACCCAAATTTCTAAGCGAATCGAGCCAACTTAACCAGTTTTTCTAATTAATGAAAAAAATATAACGAAAGAAATGTTACCATTTTTCAAATGATCAATATATCCATCAAACATAGACCCAGACTCTCACGCTTCAATAACAGAATAAGCTGCAACAAAGTTGAAACTTGTTAATCTTAGTAAAGCAAAAATTATATTAAAAATTTATATAAAAAGAAACATAATTAATTATTCCGAATTATACCTAGAAATCCCTCTAGGGACATAGAAATCCCTCTAGGGACATAGAAATCTCTCTCTCTAGGGACCTAGAAATCCCTCTACGGACCTAGATATCCCTCTCAAAACCCTGTAACACGCTCTAGAATCCCTATAAATCCCTCTAGGGACATTGAAATCCCTCTAGGGACCTAGAAATCTATCCCTCTAGGGACCTAGAAATCTCTCTAGGGACATAGAAATCCCTCTAGGGACCTAGAAATCCCTCTAGGGACCTAGAAATCCCTCTAGGGACATTGAAATCCCTCTAGGGACCTAGAAATCTATCCCTCTAGGGACCTAGAAATCCCTCTAGCGACATAGAAATCCCTCTAGCGACATAGAAATCCCTCTAGGGACATAGAAATCTCTCTCTCTAGGGACCTAGAAATCCCTCTAGGGACATAGAAATCTATCTCTGTTGGGACCTAGAAATCCCTCTAGGGACCTAGAAATCCCTCTAGGGACATAGAAATCTATCCCTCTAGGGACCTAGAAATCCCTCTAGGGACCTAGAAATCCCTCTAGCGACATAGAAATCCCTCTAGCGACATAGAAATCCCTCTAGGGACATAGAAATCTCTCTCTGTTGGGACCTAGAGATAGAGATTTCTATGTCCCTAGAGGGATTTCTATGTCGCTAGAGGGATTTCTATGTCGCTAGAGGGATTTCTAGGTCCCTAGAGGGATTTCTAGGTCCCTAGAGGGATTTCTAGGTCCCAACAGAGAGAGATTTCTATGTCCCTAGAGGGATTTCTATGTCGCTAGAGAGATTTCTAGGTCCCTAGAGGGATTTCAATGTCCCTAGAGGGATTTCTAGGTCCCTAGAGGGATAGATTTCTAGGTCCCTAGAGGGATTTCTAGGTCCCTAGAGAGAGAGATTTCTATGTCCCTAGAGGGATTTCTATGTCGCTAGAGGGATTTCTATGTCGCTAGAGGGATTTCTAGGTCCCTAGAGGGATTTCTAGGTCCCTAGAGGGATTTCTAGGTCCCTAGAGAGAGCGATATATAGCGAATGATTATGCTTAACTAACTTCTAAGAATGACACCTGCTGCTAGCTGATCTATTATTCTAGGAAAGACACTTGCAGCTAGCCTCTACCATTGCATGCACTATCACTCCTCAAAATGCCTGTAAGCTGATCTATTATTCTAAGAAAGACAGCTGCAATTAGCTTAAGTAACGTGATATATATTATTTATTGATATCACTAATTGATCTAACATATATGTTTTTACTTTTTTTATACATAAGTTTTACAAGTTATGTTTCCTTTCGTTATGTACTTTAGAGACCAGAACTTGAAAGGATCTGAAAAGGAAACCAATGGCCCTAGTTAACATATCCCTCCACGTATTCCAGAGAGATTTCTAGGTCCCTAGAGAGAGAGATTTCTATGTCCCTAGAGGGATTTCTATGTCGCTAGAGGGATTTCTATGTCGCTAGAGGGATTTCTAGGTCCCTAGAGGGATTTCTAGGTCCCTAGAGAGAGAGATTTCTATGTCCCTAGAGGGATTTCTATGTCCCTAGAGGGATTTCTAGGTCCCTAGAGGGATTTCTATGTCCCTAGAGGGATTTCTAGGTCCCTAGAGAGAGAGATTTCTATGTCCCTAGAGGGATTTCTATGTCGCTAGAGGGATTTCTATGTCGCTAGAGGGATTTCTAGGTCCCTAGAGGGATAGATTTCTAGGTCCCTAGAGGGATTTCAATGTCCCTAGAGGGATTTCTACGTCCCTAGAGGGATTTCTAGGTCCCTAGAGGGATTTCTATGTCCCTAGAGAGATTTCTATGCCCCTAGAGAGATTTCTAGGTCCCTAGAGGGATAGATTTCTAGGTCCATAGAGGGATTTCAATGTCCCTAGAGGGATTTCTATGTCCCTAGAGGGATTTCTAGGTCCCTAGAGGGATTTCTATGTCCCTAGAGGGATTTCTAGGTCCCTAGAGAGAGAGATTTCTATGTCCCTAGAGGGATTTCTAGGTCCCTAGAGGGATTTCTAGGTCCCTAGAGGGATAGATTTCTATGTCCCTAGAGGAATTTCTATGTCCCTAGAGGGATTTCTAGGTCCCTAGAGAGATTTCTAGGTCCCTAGAGAGATTTCTAGGTCCCTAGAGGGATAGATTTCTAGGTCCCTAGAGGGATTTCAATGTCCCTAGAGGGATTTCAATGTCCCTAGAGGGATTTCGAGGTCCCTAGAGGGATTTCTAGGTCCCTAGAGGGATTTCTATGTCCCTAGAGGGATAGATTTATATGTCCCTAGAGGGATTTCTATGTCCCTAGAGGGATTTATATGTCCCTAGAGAGATTTCTAGGTCCCTAGAGGGATAGATTTCTAGGTCCCTAGAGGGATTTCAATGTCCCTAGAGGGATTTCTAGGTCCCTAGAGGGATTTCTAGGTCCCTAGAGGGATTTCTAGGTCCCTAGAGGGATAGATTTCTATGTCCCTAGGGGGATAGATTTCTATGTCCCTAGAGGGATTTCTATGTCGCTAGAGGGATTTCTATGTCGCTTGAGGGATTTCTATGTCGCTAGAGGGATTTCTAGGTCCCTAGAGGGATTTCTATGTCCCTAGAGGGATAGATTTCTATGTCCCCAGAGGGATTTCTATGTCGCTAGAGGGATTTCTATGTCGCTAGAGGGATTTCTAGGTCCCTAGAGGGATTTCTATGTCCCTAGAGGGATAGATTTCTATGTCCCTAGAGGGATTTCTATGTCCCTAGAGGGATTTCTATGTCCCTAGAGGGATTTCAATGTCCCTAGAGGGATTTCTAGGTCCCTAGAGGGATTTCTAGGTCCCTAGAGGGATTTCTAGGTCCCTAGAGGGATAGATTTCTATGTCCCTAGAGGGATTTCTATGTCCCTAGAGGGATTTCTAGGTCCCTAGAGGGATTTCTATGTCCCTAGAGGGATTTCTAGGTCCCTAGAGAGAGAGATTTCTATGTCCCTAGAGGGATTTCTATGTCGCTAGAGGGATTTCTATGTCGCTAGAGGGATTTCTAGGTCCCTAGAGGGATTTGTAGGTCCCTAGAGAGAGAGATTTCTAGGTCCCTAGAGGGATTTCTAGGTCCCTAGAGGGATTTCTATGTCCCTAGAGGGATTTTTAGGTCCCTAGAGAGAGAGATTTCTATGTCCCTAGAGGGATTTCTATGTCGCTAGAGGGATTTCTATGTCGCTAGAGGGATTTCTAGGTCCCTAGAGGGATAGATTTCTAGGTCCCTAGAGGGATTTCTATGTCGCTAGAGGGATTTCTATGTCCCTAGAGGGATTTCTAGGTCCCTAGAGAGAGAGATTTCTATGTCCCTAGAGGGATTTTTATGTCGCTAGAGGGATTTCTATGTCGCTAGAGGGATTTCTAGGTCCCTAGAGGGATTTCAATGTCCCTAGAGGGATTTCTAGGTCCCTAGAGGGATTTCTAGGTCCCTAGAGGGATTTCTAGGTCCCTAGAGGGATAGATTTATATGTCCCTAGAGGGATTTCTATGTCCCTAGAGGGATTTCTATGTCCCTAGAGGGATTTCTATGTCCCTAGAGAGATTTCTAGGTCCCTAGAGGGATAGATTTCTAGGTCCCTAGAGGGATTTCAATGTCCCTAGAGGGATTTCTAGGTCCCTAGAGGGATTTCTAGGTCCCTAGAGAGATTTCTAGGTCCCTAGAGGGATTTCAATGTCCCTAGAAGGATTTCTAGGTCCCTAGAGGGATAGATTTCTAGGTCCCTAGAGGGATTTCAATGTCCCTAGAAGGATTTCTAGGTCCCTAGAGGGATTTCTATGTCGCTAGAGGGATTTCTATGTCGCTAGAGGGATTTCTAGGTCCCTAGAGGGATTTCAATGTCCCTAGAGGGATTTCTAGGTCCCTAGAGGGATTTCTAGGTCCCTAGAGGGATAGATTTATATGTCCCTAGAGGGATTTCTATGTCCCTAGAGGGATTTCTATGTCCCTAGAGGGATTTCTATGTCCCTAGAGGGATTTCTATGTCCCTAGAGGGATTTCTATGTCCCTAGAGAGATTTCTAGGTCCCTAGAGGGATAGATTTCTAGGTCCCTAGAGGGATTTCAATGTCCCTAGAAGGATTTCTAGGTCCCTAGAGGGATTTCTAGGTCCCTAGAGGGATTTCTAGGTCCCTAGAGGGATAGATTTCTATGTCCCTAGAGGGATTTCTATGTCACTAGAGAGATTTCTAGGTCCCTAGAGGGATTTCAATGTCCCTAGAAGGATTTCTAGGTCCCTAGAGGGATAGATTTCTAGGTCCCTAGAGGGATTTCTAGGTCCCTAGAGAGAGAGATTTCTATGTCCCTAGAGGGATTTCTATGTCGCTAGAGGGATTTCTATGTCGCTAGAGGGATTTCTAGGTCCCTAGAGGGATTTCTAGGTCCCTAGAGTGATTTCTAGGTCCCAACAGAGAGAGATTTCTATGTCCCTAGAGGGATTTCTATGTCGCTAGAGGGATTTCTATGTCGCTAGAGGGATTTCTAGGTCCCTAGAGGGATTTCTATGTCCCTAGAGGGATAGATTTCTATGTCCCTAGAGGGATTTCTATGTCCCTAGAGGGATAGATTTCTATGTCCCTAGAGGGATTTCTATGTCCCTAGAGGGATTTCTAGGTCCCTAGAGGGATTTCTATGTCCCTAGAGGGATTTCTAGGTCCCTAGAGAGAGAGATTTCTATGTCCCTAGAGGGATTTCTATGTCGCTAGAGGGATTTCTATGTCGCTAGAGGGATTTCTAGGTCCCTAGAGGGATTTCTAGGTCCCTAGAGAGAGAGATTTCTATGTCCCTAGAGGGATTTCTAGGTCCCTAGAGGGATTTCTATGTCCCTAGAGGGATTTCTAGGTCCCTAGAGAGAGAGATTTCTATGTCCCTAGAGGGATTTCTATGTCCCTAGAGAGATTTCTAGGTCCCTAGAGGGATAGATTTCTAGGTCCCTAGAGGGATTTCAATGTCCCTAGAAGGATTTCTAGGTCCCTAGAGGGATTTCTAGGTCCCTAGAGGGATTTCTAGGTCCCTAGAGGGATAGATTTCTATGTCCCTAGAGGGATTTCTATGTCACTAGAGAGATTTCTAGGTCCCTAGAGGGATTTCAATGTCCCTAGAAGGATTTCTAGGTCCCTAGAGGGATAGATTTCTAGGTCCCTAGAGGGATTTCTAGGTCCCTAGAGAGAGAGATTTCTATGTCCCTAGAGGGATTTCTATGTCGCTAGAGGGATTTCTATGTCGCTAGAGGGATTTCTAGGTCCCTAGAGGGATTTCTAGGTCCCTAGAGTGATTTCTAGGTCCCAACAGAGAGAGATTTCTATGTCCCTAGAGGGATTTCTATGTCGCTAGAGGGATTTCTATGTCGCTAGAGGGATTTCTAGGTCCCTAGAGGGATTTCTATGTCCCTAGAGGGATAGATTTCTATGTCCCTAGAGGGATTTCTATGTCCCTAGAGGGATAGATTTCTATGTCCCTAGAGGGATTTCTATGTCCCTAGAGGGATTTCTAGGTCCCTAGAGGGATTTCTATGTCCCTAGAGGGATTTCTAGGTCCCTAGAGAGAGAGATTTCTATGTCGCTAGAGGGATTTCTATGTCCCTAGAGGGATTTCTAGGTCCCTAGAGAGATTTCTAGGTCCCTAGAGGGATTTCAATGTCCCTAGAAGGATTTCTAGGTCCCTAGAGGGATAGATTTCTAGGTCCCTAGAGGGATTTCAATGTCCCTAGAAGGATTTCTAGGTCCCTAGAGGGATTTCTATGTCGCTAGAGGGATTTCTATGTCGCTAGAGGGATTTCTAGGTCCCTAGAGGGATTTCAATGTCCCTAGAGGGATTTCTAGGTCCCTAGAGGGATTTCTAGGTCCCTAGAGGGATTTCTAGGTCCCTAGAGGGATTTCTAGGTCCCTAGAGGGATAGATTTATATGTCCCTAGAGGGATTTCTATGTCCCTAGAGGGATTTCTATGTCCCTAGAGGGATTTCTATGTCCCTAGAGGGATTTCTATGTCCCTAGAGGGATTTCTATGTCCCTAGAGGGATTTCTATGTCCCTAGAGGGATAGATTTCTATGTCCCTAGAGGGATTTCTATGTCACTAGAGAGATTTCTAGGTCCCTAGAGGGATTTCAATGTCCCTAGAAGGATTTCTAGGTCCCTAGAGGGATAGATTTCTAGGTCCCTAGAGGGATTTCTAGGTCCCTAGAGAGAGAGATTTCTATGTCCCTAGAGGGATTTCTATGTCGCTAGAGGGATTTCTATGTCGCTAGAGGGATTTCTAGGTCCCTAGAGGGATTTCTAGGTCCCTAGAGTGATTTCTAGGTCCCAACAGAGAGAGATTTCTATGTCCCTAGAGGGATTTCTATGTCGCAACAGGGGTTTCTATGTCGCTAGAGGGATTTCTAGGTCCCTAGAGGGATTTCTATGTCGCTAGAGGGATTTCTAGGTCCCTAGAGGGATTTCTAGGTCCCTAGAGAGAGAGATTTCTATGTCCCTAGAGGGATTTCTATGTCCCTAGAGGGATAGATTTCTATGTCCCTAGAGGGATTTCTATGTCCCTAGAGGGATTTCTAGGTCCCTAGAGGGATTTCTATGTCCCTAGAGGGATTTCTAGGTCCCTAGAGAGAGAGATTTCTATGTCCCTAGAGGGATTTCTATGTCGCTAGAGGGATTTCTATGTCGCTAGAGGGATTTCTAGGTCCCTAGAGGGATTTCTAGGTCCCTAGAGAGAGAGATTTCTATGTCCCTAGAGGGATTTCTAGGTCCCTAGAGGGATTTCTATGTCCCTAGAGGGATTTCTAGGTCCCTAGAGAGAGAGATTTCTATGTCCCTAGAGGGATTTCTATGTCCCTAGAGGGATTTCTATGTCCCTAGAGAGATTTCTAGGTCCCTAGAGGGATAGATTTCTAGGTCCCTAGAGGGATTTCAATGTCCCTAGAAGGATTTCTAGGTCCCTAGAGGGATTTCTAGGTCCCTAGAGGGATTTCTAGGTCCCTAGAGGGATAGATTTCTATGTCCCTAGAGGGATTTCTATGTCACTAGAGAGATTTCTAGGTCCCTAGAGGGATTTCAATGTCCCTAGAAGGATTTCTAGGTCCCTAGAGGGATAGATTTCTAGGTCCCTAGAGGGATTTCTAGGTCCCTAGAGAGAGAGATTTCTATGTCCCTAGAGGGATTTCTATGTCGCTAGAGGGATTTCTATGTCGCTAGAGGGATTTCTAGGTCCCTAGAGGGATTTCTAGGTCCCTAGAGTGATTTCTAGGTCCCAACAGAGAGAGATTTCTATGTCCCTAGAGGGATTTCTATGTCGCTAGAGGGATTTCTATGTCGCTAGAGGGATTTCTAGGTCCCTAGAGGGATTTCTATGTCCCTAGAGGGATAGATTTCTATGTCCCTAGAGGGATTTCTATGTCCCTAGAGGGATAGATTTCTATGTCCCTAGAGGGATTTCTATGTCCCTAGAGGGATTTCTAGGTCCCTAGAGGGATTTCTATGTCCCTAGAGGGATTTCTAGGTCCCTAGAGAGAGAGATTTCTATGTCCCTAGAGGGATTTCTATGTCGCTAGAGGGATTTCTATGTCGCTAGAGGGATTTCTAGGTCCCTAGAGGGATTTCTAGGTCCCTAGAGAGAGAGATTTCTATGTCCCTAGAGGGATTTCTAGGTCCCTAGAGGGATTTCTATGTCCCTAGAGGGATTTCTAGGTCCCTAGAGAGAGAGATTTCTATGTCCCTAGAGGGATTTCTATGTCCCTAGAGGGATTTCTAGGTATAATTAGGAATAATTAATTATGTTTCTTTTTATATAAATTTTTAATATAATTTTTGCTTTACTAAGATTAACAAGTTTCAACTTTGTTGCAGCTTATTCTGTTATTGAAGCGTGCGAGTCTGGGTCTATGTTTGATGGATATATTGATCATTTGAAAAATGGTAACATTTCTTTCGTTATATTTTTTTCATTAATTAGAAAAACTGGTTAAGTTGGCTCGATTCGCTTAGAAATTTGGGTACTTGAGTATATAACGCACGGCACTAGCAGGCCAATGTTCTGCGCATGCCCCAGCGGTTACATTTTATAACAGTTACGTTTCTACCAGTTACCTTGGATAACCTTTTAAAATATTTTGATTTGAATCTGAGATCGCCTCCCTTCGGATATTTTGAAGAGAAAAGATTTGCCTAGATAGATTTCTATGTCCCTAGAGGGATTTCTATGTCCCTAGAGGGATTTCTAGGTCCCTAGAGAGAGAGATTTCTATGTCCCTAGAGGGATTTCTATGTCGCTAGAGGGATTTCTATGTCGCTAGAGGGATTTCTAGGTCCCTAGAGGGATTTCAATGTCCCTAGAGGGATTTCTAGGTCCCTAGAGGGATTTCTAGGTCCCTAGAGGGATTTCTAGGTCCCTAGAGGGATTTCTATGTCCCTAGAGGGATAGATTTATATGTCCCTAGAGGGATTTCTATGTCCCTAGAGGGATTTCTATGTCCCTAGAGGGATTTCTATGTCCCTAGAGGGATTTTTAGGTCCCTAGAGAGAGAGATTTCTATGTCCCTAGAGGGATTTCTATGTCGCTAGAGGGATTTCTATGTCGCTAGAGGGATTTCTAGGTCCCTAGAGGGATAGATTTCTAGGTCCCTAGAGGGATTTCTATGTCGCTAGAGGGATTTCTATGTCGCTAGAGGGATTTCTAGGTCCCTAGAGGGATTTCTATGTCCCTAGAGGGATAGATTTCTATGTCCCTAGAGGGATTTCTATGTCCCTAGAGGGATTTCTAGGTCCCTAGAGGGATTTCTAGGTCCCTAGAGGGATTTCTATGTCCCTAGAGGGATTTCTAGGTCCCTAGAGAGAGAGATTTCTATGTCCCTAGAGGGATTTCTATGTCGCTAGAGGGATTTCTATGTCGCTAGAGGGATTTCTAGGTCCCTAGAGGGATTTGTAGGTCCCTAGAGAGAGAGATTTCTAGGTCCCTAGAGGGATTTCTAGGTCCCTAGAGGGATTTCTATGTCCCTAGAGGGATTTTTAGGTCCCTAGAGAGAGAGATTTCTATGTCCCTAGAGGGATTTCTATGTCGCTAGAGGGATTTCTATGTCGCTAGAGGGATTTCTAGGTCCCTAGAGGGATAGATTTCTAGGTCCCTAGAGGGATTTCTATGTCGCTAGAGGGATTTCTATGTCCCTAGAGGGATTTCTAGGTCCCTAGAGAGAGAGATTTCTATGTCCCTAGAGGGATTTTTATGTCGCTAGAGGGATTTCTATGTCGCTAGAGGGATTTCTAGGTCCCTAGAGGGATTTCAATGTCCCTAGAGGGATTTCTAGGTCCCTAGAGGGATTTCTAGGTCCCTAGAGGGATTTCTAGGTCCCTAGAGGGATAGATTTATATGTCCCTAGAGGGATTTCTATGTCCCTAGAGGGATTTCTATGTCCCTAGAGGGATTTCTATGTCCCTAGAGAGATTTCTAGGTCCCTAGAGGGATAGATTTCTAGGTCCCTAGAGGGATTTCAATGTCCCTAGAGGGATTTCTAGGTCCCTAGAGGGATTTCTAGGTCCCTAGAGAGATTTCTAGGTCCCTAGAGGGATTTCAATGTCCCTAGAAGGATTTCTAGGTCCCTAGAGGGATAGATTTCTAGGTCCCTAGAGGGATTTCAATGTCCCTAGAAGGATTTCTAGGTCCCTAGAGGGATTTCTATGTCGCTAGAGGGATTTCTATGTCGCTAGAGGGATTTCTAGGTCCCTAGAGGGATTTCAATGTCCCTAGAGGGATTTCTAGGTCCCTAGAGGGATTTCTAGGTCCCTAGAGGGATAGATTTATATGTCCCTAGAGGGATTTCTATGTCCCTAGAGGGATTTCTATGTCCCTAGAGGGATTTCTATGTCCCTAGAGGGATTTCTATGTCCCTAGAGGGATTTCTATGTCCCTAGAGAGATTTCTAGGTCCCTAGAGGGATAGATTTCTAGGTCCCTAGAGGGATTTCAATGTCCCTAGAAGGATTTCTAGGTCCCTAGAGGGATTTCTAGGTCCCTAGAGGGATTTCTAGGTCCCTAGAGGGATAGATTTCTATGTCCCTAGAGGGATTTCTATGTCACTAGAGAGATTTCTAGGTCCCTAGAGGGATTTCAATGTCCCTAGAAGGATTTCTAGGTCCCTAGAGGGATAGATTTCTAGGTCCCTAGAGGGATTTCTAGGTCCCTAGAGAGAGAGATTTCTATGTCCCTAGAGGGATTTCTATGTCGCTAGAGGGATTTCTATGTCGCTAGAGGGATTTCTAGGTCCCTAGAGGGATTTCTAGGTCCCTAGAGTGATTTCTAGGTCCCAACAGAGAGAGATTTCTATGTCCCTAGAGGGATTTCTATGTCGCTAGAGGGATTTCTATGTCGCTAGAGGGATTTCTAGGTCCCTAGAGGGATTTCTATGTCCCTAGAGGGATAGATTTCTATGTCCCTAGAGGGATTTCTATGTCCCTAGAGGGATAGATTTCTATGTCCCTAGAGGGATTTCTATGTCCCTAGAGGGATTTCTAGGTCCCTAGAGGGATTTCTATGTCCCTAGAGGGATTTCTAGGTCCCTAGAGAGAGAGATTTCTATGTCCCTAGAGGGATTTCTATGTCGCTAGAGGGATTTCTATGTCGCTAGAGGGATTTCTAGGTCCCTAGAGGGATTTCTAGGTCCCTAGAGAGAGAGATTTCTATGTCCCTAGAGGGATTTCTAGGTCCCTAGAGGGATTTCTATGTCCCTAGAGGGATTTCTAGGTCCCTAGAGAGAGAGATTTCTATGTCCCTAGAGGGATTTCTATGTCCCTAGAGAGATTTCTAGGTCCCTAGAGGGATAGATTTCTAGGTCCCTAGAGGGATTTCAATGTCCCTAGAAGGATTTCTAGGTCCCTAGAGGGATTTCTAGGTCCCTAGAGGGATTTCTAGGTCCCTAGAGGGATAGATTTCTATGTCCCTAGAGGGATTTCTATGTCACTAGAGAGATTTCTAGGTCCCTAGAGGGATTTCAATGTCCCTAGAAGGATTTCTAGGTCCCTAGAGGGATAGATTTCTAGGTCCCTAGAGGGATTTCTAGGTCCCTAGAGAGAGAGATTTCTATGTCCCTAGAGGGATTTCTATGTCGCTAGAGGGATTTCTATGTCGCTAGAGGGATTTCTAGGTCCCTAGAGGGATTTCTAGGTCCCTAGAGTGATTTCTAGGTCCCAACAGAGAGAGATTTCTATGTCCCTAGAGGGATTTCTATGTCGCTAGAGGGATTTCTATGTCGCTAGAGGGATTTCTAGGTCCCTAGAGGGATTTCTATGTCCCTAGAGGGATAGATTTCTATGTCCCTAGAGGGATTTCTATGTCCCTAGAGGGATAGATTTCTATGTCCCTAGAGGGATTTCTATGTCCCTAGAGGGATTTCTAGGTCCCTAGAGGGATTTCTATGTCCCTAGAGGGATTTCTAGGTCCCTAGAGAGAGAGATTTCTATGTCGCTAGAGGGATTTCTATGTCCCTAGAGGGATTTCTAGGTCCCTAGAGAGATTTCTAGGTCCCTAGAGGGATTTCAATGTCCCTAGAAGGATTTCTAGGTCCCTAGAGGGATAGATTTCTAGGTCCCTAGAGGGATTTCAATGTCCCTAGAAGGATTTCTAGGTCCCTAGAGGGATTTCTATGTCGCTAGAGGGATTTCTATGTCGCTAGAGGGATTTCTAGGTCCCTAGAGGGATTTCAATGTCCCTAGAGGGATTTCTAGGTCCCTAGAGGGATTTCTAGGTCCCTAGAGGGATTTCTAGGTCCCTAGAGGGATTTCTAGGTCCCTAGAGGGATAGATTTATATGTCCCTAGAGGGATTTCTATGTCCCTAGAGGGATTTCTATGTCCCTAGAGGGATTTCTATGTCCCTAGAGGGATTTCTATGTCCCTAGAGGGATTTCTATGTCCCTAGAGGGATTTCTATGTCCCTAGAGGGATAGATTTCTATGTCCCTAGAGGGATTTCTATGTCACTAGAGAGATTTCTAGGTCCCTAGAGGGATTTCAATGTCCCTAGAAGGATTTCTAGGTCCCTAGAGGGATAGATTTCTAGGTCCCTAGAGGGATTTCTAGGTCCCTAGAGAGAGAGATTTCTATGTCCCTAGAGGGATTTCTATGTCGCTAGAGGGATTTCTATGTCGCTAGAGGGATTTCTAGGTCCCTAGAGGGATTTCTAGGTCCCTAGAGTGATTTCTAGGTCCCAACAGAGAGAGATTTCTATGTCCCTAGAGGGATTTCTATGTCGCAACAGGGGTTTCTATGTCGCTAGAGGGATTTCTAGGTCCCTAGAGGGATTTCTATGTCGCTAGAGGGATTTCTAGGTCCCTAGAGGGATTTCTAGGTCCCTAGAGAGAGAGATTTCTATGTCCCTAGAGGGATTTCTATGTCCCTAGAGGGATAGATTTCTATGTCCCTAGAGGGATTTCTATGTCCCTAGAGGGATTTCTAGGTCCCTAGAGGGATTTCTATGTCCCTAGAGGGATTTCTAGGTCCCTAGAGAGAGAGATTTCTATGTCCCTAGAGGGATTTCTATGTCGCTAGAGGGATTTCTATGTCGCTAGAGGGATTTCTAGGTCCCTAGAGGGATTTCTAGGTCCCTAGAGAGAGAGATTTCTATGTCCCTAGAGGGATTTCTAGGTCCCTAGAGGGATTTCTATGTCCCTAGAGGGATTTCTAGGTCCCTAGAGAGAGAGATTTCTATGTCCCTAGAGGGATTTCTATGTCCCTAGAGGGATTTCTATGTCCCTAGAGAGATTTCTAGGTCCCTAGAGGGATAGATTTCTAGGTCCCTAGAGGGATTTCAATGTCCCTAGAAGGATTTCTAGGTCCCTAGAGGGATTTCTAGGTCCCTAGAGGGATTTCTAGGTCCCTAGAGGGATAGATTTCTATGTCCCTAGAGGGATTTCTATGTCACTAGAGAGATTTCTAGGTCCCTAGAGGGATTTCAATGTCCCTAGAAGGATTTCTAGGTCCCTAGAGGGATAGATTTCTAGGTCCCTAGAGGGATTTCTAGGTCCCTAGAGAGAGAGATTTCTATGTCCCTAGAGGGATTTCTATGTCGCTAGAGGGATTTCTATGTCGCTAGAGGGATTTCTAGGTCCCTAGAGGGATTTCTAGGTCCCTAGAGTGATTTCTAGGTCCCAACAGAGAGAGATTTCTATGTCCCTAGAGGGATTTCTATGTCGCTAGAGGGATTTCTATGTCGCTAGAGGGATTTCTAGGTCCCTAGAGGGATTTCTATGTCCCTAGAGGGATAGATTTCTATGTCCCTAGAGGGATTTCTATGTCCCTAGAGGGATAGATTTCTATGTCCCTAGAGGGATTTCTATGTCCCTAGAGGGATTTCTAGGTCCCTAGAGGGATTTCTATGTCCCTAGAGGGATTTCTAGGTCCCTAGAGAGAGAGATTTCTATGTCCCTAGAGGGATTTCTATGTCGCTAGAGGGATTTCTATGTCGCTAGAGGGATTTCTAGGTCCCTAGAGGGATTTCTAGGTCCCTAGAGAGAGAGATTTCTATGTCCCTAGAGGGATTTCTAGGTCCCTAGAGGGATTTCTATGTCCCTAGAGGGATTTCTAGGTCCCTAGAGAGAGAGATTTCTATGTCCCTAGAGGGATTTCTATGTCCCTAGAGGGATTTCTAGGTATAATTAGGAATAATTAATTATGTTTCTTTTTATATAAATTTTTAATATAATTTTTGCTTTACTAAGATTAACAAGTTTCAACTTTGTTGCAGCTTATTCTGTTATTGAAGCGTGCGAGTCTGGGTCTATGTTTGATGGATATATTGATCATTTGAAAAATGGTAACATTTCTTTCGTTATATTTTTTTCATTAATTAGAAAAACTGGTTAAGTTGGCTCGATTCGCTTAGAAATTTGGGTACTTGAGTATATAACGCACGGCACTAGCAGGCCAATGTTCTGCGCATGCCCCAGCGGTTACATTTTATAACAGTTACGTTTCTACCAGTTACCTTGGATAACCTTTTAAAATATTTTGATTTGAATCTGAGATCGCCTCCCTTCGGATATTTTGAAGAGAAAAGATTTGCCTAGATAGATTTCTATGTCCCTAGAGGGATTTCTATGTCCCTAGAGGGATTTCTAGGTCCCTAGAGAGAGAGATTTCTATGTCCCTAGAGGGATTTCTATGTCGCTAGAGGGATTTCTATGTCGCTAGAGGGATTTCTAGGTCCCTAGAGGGATTTCAATGTCCCTAGAGGGATTTCTAGGTCCCTAGAGGGATTTCTAGGTCCCTAGAGGGATTTCTAGGTCCCTAGAGGGATTTCTATGTCCCTAGAGGGATAGATTTATATGTCCCTAGAGGGATTTCTATGTCCCTAGAGGGATTTCTATGTCCCTAGAGGGATTTCTATGTCCCTAGAGGGATTTTTAGGTCCCTAGAGAGAGAGATTTCTATGTCCCTAGAGGGATTTCTATGTCGCTAGAGGGATTTCTATGTCGCTAGAGGGATTTCTAGGTCCCTAGAGGGATAGATTTCTAGGTCCCTAGAGGGATTTCTATGTCGCTAGAGGGATTTCTATGTCGCTAGAGGGATTTCTAGGTCCCTAGAGGGATTTCTATGTCCCTAGAGGGATAGATTTCTATGTCCCTAGAGGGATTTCTATGTCCCTAGAGGGATTTCTAGGTCCCTAGAGGGATTTCTATGTCCCTAGAGGGATTTTTAGGTCCCTAGAGAGAGAGATTTCTATGTCCCTAGAGGGATTTCTATGTCGCTAGAGGGATTTCTAGGTCCCTAGAGGGATAGATTTCTAGGTCCCTAGAGGGATTTCTATGTCGCTAGAGGGATTTCTATGTCGCTAGAGGGATTTCTAGGTCCCTAGAGGGATTTCTATGTCCCTAGAGGGATAGATTTCTATGTCCCTAGAGGGATTTCTATGTCCTTAGAGGGATTTCTATGTCCCTAGAGGGATTTCTATGTCCCTAGAGGGATTTCTAGGTCCCTAGAGAGAGAGATTTATATGTCCCTAGAGGGATTTCTATGTCGCTAGAGGGATTTCTATGTCGCTAGAGGGATTTCTAGGTCCCTAGAGGGATTTCAATGTCCCTAGAGGGATTTCTAGGTCCCTAGAGGGATTTCTAGGTCCCTAGAGGGATTTCTAGGTCCCTAGAGGGATTTCTAGGTCCCTAGAGGGATAGATTTATATGTCCCTAGAGGGATTTCTATGTCCCTAGAGGGATTTCTATGTCCCTAGAGGGATTTCTATGTCCCTAGAGGGATTTCTATGTCCCTAGAGGGATTTCTATGTCCCTAGAGAGATTTCTAGGTCCCTAGAGGGATAGATTTCTAGGTCCCTAGAGGGATTTCAATGTCCCTAGAGGGATTTCTAGGTCCCTAGAGGGATTTCTAGGTCCCTAGAGGGATAGATTTCTATGTCCCTAGAGGGATTTCTATGTCACTAGAGAGATTTCTAGGTCCCTAGAGGGATGTCAATGTCCCTAGAAGGATTTCTAGGTCCCTAGAGGGATAGATTTCTAGGTCCCTAGAGGGATTTCTAGGTCCCTAGAGAGAGAGATTTCTATGTCCCTAGAGGGATTTCTATGTCGCTAGAGGGATTTCTATGTCGCTAGAGGGATTTCTAGGTCCCTAGAGGGATTTCTAGGTCCCAACAGAGAGAGATTTCTATGTCCCTAGAGGGATTTCTATGTCGCTAGAGGGATTTCTATGTCGCTAGAGGGATTTCTAGGTCCCTAGAGGGATTTCTAGGTCCCTAGAGGGATAGATTTCTATGTCCCTAGAGGGATTTCTAGGTCCCTAGAGGGATTTCTAGGTCCCTAGAGGGATTTCTAGGTCCCAACAGAGAGAGATTTCTATGTCCCTAGAGGGATTTCTAGGTCCCTAGAGAGAGAGATTTCTATGTCCCTAGAGGGATTTCTATGTCGCTAGAGGGATTTCTATGTCGCTAGAGGGATTTCTAGGTCCCTAGAGGGATAGATTTCTAGGTCCCTAGAGGGATTTCAATGTCCCTAGAGGGATTTCTAGGTCCCTAGAGGGATTTCTAGGTCCCTAGAGGGATTTCTAGGTCCCTAGAGGGATTTCTATGTCCCTAGAGAGATTTCTAGGTCCCTAGAGGGATAGATTTCTAGGTCCCTAGAGGGATTTCAATGTCCCTAGAGGGATTTATAGGGATTCTAGAGCGTGTTACAGGGTTTTGAGAGGGATATCTAGGTCCGTAGAGGGATTTCTAGGTCCCTAGAGAGAGAGATTTCTATGTCCCTAGAGGGATTTCTATGTCCCTAGAGGGATTTCTAGGTATAATTAGGAATAATTAATTATGTTTCTTTTTATATAAATTTTTAATATAATTTTTGCTTTACTAAGATTAACAAGTTTCAACTTTGTTGCAGCTTATTCTGTTATTGAAGCGTGCGAGTCTGGGTCTATGTTTGATGGATATATTGATCATTTGAAAAATGGTAACATTTCTTTCGTTGTATTTTTTTCATTAATTAGAAAAACTGGTTAAGTTGGCTCGATTCGCTTAGAAATTTGGGTACTTGAGTATATAACGCACGGCACTAGCAGGCCAATGTTCTGCGCATGCCCCAGCGGTTACATTTTATAACAGTTACGTTTCTACCAGTTACCTTGGATAACCTTTTAAAATATTTTGATTTGAATCTGAGATCGCCTCCCTTCGGATATTTTGAAGAGAAAAGATTTGCCTAGAGGGATTTCTATGTCGCTAGAGGGATTTCTAGGTCCCTAGAGGGATTTCAATGTCCCTAGAGGGATTTCTAGGTCCCTAGAGGGATTTCTAGGTCCCTAGAGGGATTTCTAGGTCCCTAGAGGGATTTCTATGTCCCTAGAGGGATAGATTTATATGTCCCTAGAGGGATTTCTATGTCCCTAGAGGGATTTCTATGTCCCTAGAGGGATTTCTATGTCCCTAGAGGGATTTCTATGTCCCTAGAGGGATTTCTATGTCCCTAGAGAGATTTCTAGGTCCCTAGAGGGATAGATTTCTAGGTCCCTAGAGGGATTTCAATGTCCCTAGAGGGATTTCTAGGTCCCTAGAGGGATTTCTAGGTCCCTAGAGGGATAGATTTCTATGTCCCTAGAGGGATTTCTATGTCACTAGAGAGATTTCTAGGTCCCTAGAGGGATTTCAATGTCCCTAGAGGGATTTCTATGTCCCTAGAGGGATAGATTTCTATGTCCCTAGAGGGATTTCTATGTCCCTAGAGGGATTTCTAGGTCCCTAGAGAGAGAGATTTCTATGTCCCTAGAGGGATTTCTATGTCGCTAGAGGGATTTCTATGTCGCTAGAGGGATTTCTAGGTCCCTAGAGGGATTTCTAGGTCCCTAGAGAGAGAGATTTCTATGTCCCTAGAGGGATTTCTATGTCCCTAGAGGGATTTCTAGGTCCCTAGAGGGATTTCTATGTCCCTAGAGGGATTTCTAGGTCCCTAGAGGGATTTCTAGGTCCCTAGAGGGATTTCTAGGTCCCTAGAGGGATTTCTAGGTCCCTAGAGGGATTTCTATGTCCCTAGAGGGATAGATTTATATGTCCCTAGAGGGATTTCTATGTCCCTAGAGGGATTTCTATGTCCCTAGAGGGATTTCTAGGTCCCTAGAGGGATTTCTATGTCCCTAGAGGGATTTCTAGGTCCCTAGAGAGAGAGATTTCTATGTCCCTAGAGGGATTTCTATGTCGCTAGAGAGATTTCTAGGTCCCTAGAGGGATAGATTTCTAGGTCCCTAGAGGGATATCAATGTCCCTAGAGGGATTTCTAGGTCCCTAGAGGGATTTCTAGGTCCCTAGAGGGATAGATTTCTATGTCCCTAGAGGGATTTCTATGTCACTAGAGAGATTTCTAGGTCCCTAGAGGGATTTCAATGTCCCTAGAGGGATTTCTATGTCCCTAGAGGGATAGATTTCTATGTCCCTAGAGGGATTTCTATGTCCCTAGAGGGATTTCTAGGTCCCTAGAGAGAGAGATTTCTATGTCCCTAGAGGGATTTCTATGTCGCTAGAGGGATTTCTATGTCGCTAGAGGGATTTCTAGGTCCCTAGAGGGATTTCTAGGTCCCTAGAGAGAGAGATTTCTATGTCCCTAGAGGGATTTCTATGTCCCTAGAGGGATTTCTAGGTCCCTAGAGGGATTTCTATGTCCCTAGAGGGATTTCTAGGTCCCTAGAGGGATTTCTAGGTCCCTAGAGGGATTTCTAGGTCCCTAGAGGGATTTCTAGGTCCCTAGAGGGATTTCTATGTCCCTAGAGGGATAGATTTATATGTCCCTAGAGGGATTTCTATGTCCCTAGAGGGATTTCTATGTCCCTAGAGGGATTTCTATGTCCCTAGAGGGATTTCTAGGTCCCTAGAGGGATTTCTATGTCCCTAGAGGGATTTCTAGGTCCCTAGAGAGAGAGATTTCTATGTCCCTAGAGGGATTTCTATGTCGCTAGAGGGATTTCTATGTCGCTAGAGGGATTTCTAGGTCCCTAGAGGGATAGATTTCTAGGTCCCTAGAGGGATTTCTATGTCGCTAGAGGGATTTCTATGTCGCTAGAGGGATTTCTAGGTCCCTAGAGGGATTTCTATGTCCCTAGAGGGATAGATTTCTATGTCCCTAGAGGGATTTCTATGTCCCTAGAGGGATTTCTATGTCGCTAGAGGGATTTCTATGTCGCTATAGGGATTTCTAGGTCCCTAGAGGGATTTCAATGTCCCTAGAGGGATTTCTAGGTCCCTAGAGGGATTTCTAGGTCCCTAGAGGGATTTCTAGGTCCCTAGAGGGATTTCTAGGTCCCTAGAGGGATAGATTTCAATGTCCCTAGAGGGATTTCTAGGTCCCTAGAGGGATTTCTAGGTCCCTAGAGGGATAGATTTCTATGTCCCTAGAGGGATTTCTATGTCACTAGAGAGATTTCTAGGTCCCTAGAGGGATTTCAATGTCCCTAGAGGGATTTCTAGGTCCCTAGAGGGATAGATTTCTAGGTCCCTAGAGGGATTTCTAGGTCCCTAGAGGGATTTCTATGTCCCTAGAGGGATTTCTAGGTCCCTAGAGAGAGAGATTTCTATGTCCCTAGAGGGATTTCTATGTCGCTAGAGGGATTTCTATGTCGCTAGAGGGATTTCTAGGTCCCTAGAGGGATTTCTAGGTCCCTAGAGAGAGAGATTTCTATGTCCCTAGAGGGATTTCTAGGTCCCTAGAGGGATTTCTATGTCCCTAGAGGGATTTCTAGGTCCCTAGAGAGAGAGATTTCTATGTCCCTAGAGGGATTTCTATGTCCCTAGAGGGATTTCTAGGTATAATTAGGAATAATTAATTATGTTTCTTTTTATATAAATTTTTAATATAATTTTTGCTTTACTAAGATTAACAAGTTTCAACTTTGTTGCAGCTTATTCTGTTATTGAAGCGTGCGAGTCTGGGTCTATGTTTGATGGATATATTGATCATTTGAAAAATGGTAACATTTCTTTCGTTATATTTTTTTCATTAATTAGAAAAACTGGTTAAGTTGGCTCGATTCGCTTAGAAATTTGGGTACTTGAGTATATAACGCACGGCACTAGCAGGCCAATGTTCTGCGCATGCCCCAGCGGTTACATTTTATAACAGTTACGTTTCTACCAGTTACCTTGGATAACCTTTTAAAATATTTTGATTTGAATCTGAGATCGCCTCCCTTCGGATATTTTGAAGAGAAAAGATTTGCCTAGATAGATTTCTATGTCCCTAGAGGGATTTCTATGTCCCTAGAGGGATTTCTAGGTCCCTAGAGAGAGAGATTTCTATGTCCCTAGAGGGATTTCTATGTCGCTAGAGGGATTTCTATGTCGCTAGAGGGATTTCTAGGTCCCTAGAGGGATTTCAATGTCCCTAGAGGGATTTCTAGGTCCCTAGAGGGATTTCTAGGTCCCTAGAGGGATTTCTAGGTCCCTAGAGGGATTTCTATGTCCCTAGAGGGATAGATTTATATGTCCCTAGAGGGATTTCTATGTCCCTAGAGGGATTTCTATGTCCCTAGAGGGATTTCTATGTCCCTAGAGGGATTTTTAGGTCCCTAGAGAGAGAGATTTCTATGTCCCTAGAGGGATTTCTATGTCGCTAGAGGGATTTCTATGTCGCTAGAGGGATTTCTAGGTCCCTAGAGGGATAGATTTCTAGGTCCCTAGAGGGATTTCTATGTCGCTAGAGGGATTTCTATGTCGCTAGAGGGATTTCTAGGTCCCTAGAGGGATTTCTATGTCCCTAGAGGGATAGATTTCTATGTCCCTAGAGGGATTTCTATGTCCCTAGAGGGATTTCTAGGTCCCTAGAGGGATTTCTATGTCCCTAGAGGGATTTTTAGGTCCCTAGAGAGAGAGATTTCTATGTCCCTAGAGGGATTTCTATGTCGCTAGAGGGATTTCTATGTCGCTAGAGGGATTTCTAGGTCCCTAGAGGGATAGATTTCTAGGTCCCTAGAGGGATTTCTATGTCGCTAGAGGGATTTCTATGTCGCTAGAGGGATTTCTATGTCGCTAGAGGGATTTCTAGGTCCCTAGAGGGATTTCTATGTCCCTAGAGGGATAGATTTCTATGTCCCTAGAGGGATTTCTATGTCCCTAGAGGGATTTCTATGTCCCTAGAGGGATTTCTAGGTCCCTAGAGAGAGAGATTTATATGTCCCTAGAGGGATTTCTATGTCGCTAGAGGGATTTCTATGTCGCTAGAGGGATTTCTAGGTCCCTAGAGGGATTTCAATGTCCCTAGAGGGATTTCTAGGTCCCTAGAGGGATTTCTAGGTCCCTAGAGGGATTTCTAGGTCCCTAGAGGGATTTCTAGGTCCCTAGAGGGATAGATTTATATGTCCCTAGAGGGATTTCTATGTCCCTAGAGGGATTTCTATGTCCCTAGAGGGATTTCTATGTCCCTAGAGGGATTTCTATGTCCCTAGAGGGATTTCTATGTCCCTAGAGAGATTTCTAGGTCCCTAGAGGGATAGATTTCTAGGTCCCTAGAGGGATTTCAATGTCCCTAGAGGGATTTCTAGGTCCCTAGAGGGATTTCTAGGTCCCTAGAGGGATAGATTTCTATGTCCCTAGAGGGATTTCTATGTCACTAGAGAGATTTCTAGGTCCCTAGAGGGATGTCAATGTCCCTAGAAGGATTTCTAGGTCCCTAGAGGGATAGATTTCTAGGTCCCTAGAGGGATTTCTAGGTCCCTAGAGAGAGAGATTTCTATGTCCCTAGAGGGATTTCTATGTCGCTAGAGGGATTTCTATGTCGCTAGAGGGATTTCTAGGTCCCTAGAGGGATTTCTAGGTCCCTAGAGGGATTTCTAGGTCCCAACAGAGAGAGATTTCTATGTCCCTAGAGGGATTTCTATGTCGCTAGAGGGATTTCTATGTCGCTAGAGGGATTTCTAGGTCCCTAGAGGGATTTCTAGGTCCCTAGAGGGATAGATTTCTATGTCCCTAGAGGGATTTCTAGGTCCCTAGAGGGATTTCTAGGTCCCTAGAGGGATTTCTAGGTCCCAACAGAGAGAGATTTCTATGTCCCTAGAGGGATTTCTAGGTCCCTAGAGAGAGAGATTTCTATGTCCCTAGAGGGATTTCTATGTCGCTAGAGGGATTTCTATGTCGCTAGAGGGATTTCTAGGTCCCTAGAGGGATAGATTTCTAGGTCCCTAGAGGGATTTCAATGTCCCTAGAGGGATTTCTAGGTCCCTAGAGGGATTTCTAGGTCCCTAGAGGGATTTCTAGGTCCCTAGAGGGATTTCTATGTCCCTAGAGAGATTTCTAGGTCCCTAGAGGGATAGATTTCTAGGTCCCTAGAGGGATTTCAATGTCCCTAGAGGGATTTATAGGGATTCTAGAGCGTGTTACAGGGTTTTGAGAGGGATATCTAGGTCCGTAGAGGGATTTCTAGGCCCCTAGAGAGAGAGATTTCTATGTCCCTAGAGGGATTTCTATGTCCCTAGAGGGATTTCTAGGTATAATTAGGAATAATTAATTATGTTTCTTTTTATATAAATTTTTAATATAATTTTTGCTTTACTAAGATTAACAAGTTTCAACTTTGTTGCAGCTTATTCTGTTATTGAAGCGTGCGAGTCTGGGTCTATGTTTGATGGATATATTGATCATTTGAAAAATGGTAACATTTCTTTCGTTGTATTTTTTTCATTAATTAGAAAAACTGGTTAAGTTGGCTCGATTCGCTTAGAAATTTGGGTACTTGAGTATATAACGCACGGCACTAGCAGGCCAATGTTCTGCGCATGCCCCAGCGGTTACATTTTATAACAGTTACGTTTCTACCAGTTACCTTGGATAACCTTTTAAAATATTTTGATTTGAATCTGAGATCGCCTCCCTTCGGATATTTTGAAGAGAAAAGATTTGCCTAGAGGGATTTCTATGTCGCTAGAGGGATTTCTAGGTCCCTAGAGGGATTTCAATGTCCCTAGAGGGATTTCTAGGTCCCTAGAGGGATTTCTAGGTCCCTAGAGGGATTTCTATGTCCCTAGAGGGATAGATTTATATGTCCCTAGAGGGATTTCTATGTCCCTAGAGGGATTTCTATGTCCCTAGAGGGATTTCTATGTCCCTAGAGGGATTTCTATGTCCCTAGAGGGATTTCTATGTCCCTAGAGGGATTTCTAGGTCCCTAGAGGGATAGATTTCTAGGTCCCTAGAGGGATTTCAATGTCCCTAGAGGGATTTCTAGGTCCCTAGAGGGATTTCTAGGTCCCTAGAGGGATAGATTTCTATGTCCCTAGAGGGATTTCTATGTCACTAGAGAGATTTCTAGGTCCCTAGAGGGATTTCAATGTCCCTAGAGGGATTTCTATGTCCCTAGAGGGATAGATTTCTATGTCCCTAGAGGGATTTCTATGTCCCTAGAGGGATTTCTAGGTCCCTAGAGAGAGAGATTTCTATGTCCCTAGAGGGATTTCTATGTCGCTAGAGGGATTTCTATGTCGCTAGAGGGATTTCTAGGTCCCTAGAGGGATTTCTAGGTCCCTAGAGAGAGAGATTTCTATGTCCCTAGAGGGATTTCTATGTCCCTAGAGGGATTTCTAGGTCCCTAGAGGGATTTCTATGTCCCTAGAGGGATTTCTAGGTCCCTAGAGGGATTTCTAGGTCCCTAGAGGGATTTCTAGGTCCCTAGAGGGATTTCTAGGTCCCTAGAGGGATTTCTATGTCCCTAGAGGGATAGATTTATATGTCCCTAGAGGGATTTCTATGTCCCTAGAGGGATTTCTATGTCCCTAGAGGGATTTCTAGGTCCCTAGAGGGATTTCTATGTCCCTAGAGGGATTTCTAGGTCCCTAGAGAGAGAGATTTCTATGTCCCTAGAGGGATTTCTATGTCGCTAGAGAGATTTCTAGGTCCCTAGAGGGATAGATTTCTAGGTCCCTAGAGGGATTTCAATGTCCCTAGAGGGATTTCTAGGTCCCTAGAGGGATTTCTAGGTCCCTAGAGGGATAGATTTCTATGTCCCTAGAGGGATTTCTATGTCACTAGAGAGATTTCTAGGTCCCTAGAGGGATTTCAATGTCCCTAGAGGGATTTCTATGTCCCTAGAGGGATAGATTTCTATGTCCCTAGAGGGATTTCTATGTCCCTAGAGGGATTTCTAGGTCCCTAGAGAGAGAGATTTCTATGTCCCTAGAGGGATTTCTATGTCGCTAGAGGGATTTCTATGTCGCTAGAGGGATTTCTAGGTCCCTAGAGGGATTTCTAGGTCCCTAGAGAGAGAGATTTCTATGTCCCTAGAGGGATTTCTATGTCCCTAGAGGGATTTCTAGGTCCCTAGAGGGATTTCTATGTCCCTAGAGGGATTTCTAGGTCCCTAGAGGGATTTCTAGGTCCCTAGAGGGATTTCTAGGTCCCTAGAGGGATTTCTAGGTCCCTAGAGGGATTTCTATGTCCCTAGAGGGATAGATTTATATGTCCCTAGAGGGATTTCTATGTCCCTAGAGGGATTTCTATGTCCCTAGAGGGATTTCTATGTCCCTAGAGGGATTTCTATGTCCCTAGAGGGATTTCTAGGTCCCTAGAGGGATTTCTATGTCCCTAGAGGGATTTCTAGGTCCCTAGAGAGAGAGATTTCTATGTCCCTAGAGGGATTTCTATGTCGCTAGAGGGATTTCTATGTCGCTAGAGGGATTTCTAGGTCCCTAGAGGGATAGATTTCTATGTCCCTAGAGGGATTTCTATGTCCCTAGAGGGATTTCTAGGTCCCTAGAGGGATTTCTATGTCCCTAGAGGGATAGATTTCTATGTCCCTAGAGGGATTTCTATGTCCCTAGAGGGATTTCTATGTCGCTAGAGGGATTTCTATGTCGCTAGAGGGATTTCTAGGTCCCTAGAGGGATTTCAATGTCCCTAGAGGGATTTCTAGGTCCCTAGAGGGATTTCTAGGTCCCTAGAGGGATTTCTAGGTCCCTAGAGGGATTTCTAGGTCCCTAGAGGGATAGATTTCTAGGTCCCTAGAGGGATTTCAATGTCCCTAGAGGGATTTCTAGGTCCCTAGAGGGATTTCTAGGTCCCTAGAGGGATAGATTTCTATGTCCCTAGAGGGATTTCTATGTCACTAGAGAGATTTCTAGGTCCC
Source organism: Troilus luridus (assembly GCA_964056705.1). Classification (NCBI taxonomy): domain Eukaryota; kingdom Metazoa; phylum Arthropoda; class Insecta; order Hemiptera; family Pentatomidae; genus Troilus; species Troilus luridus. The sequence continues at coordinate 59,142,195 of OZ057413.1, forward strand.
TAGAGGGATTTCAATGTCCCTAGAGGGATTTCTAGGTCCCTAGAGGGATAGATTTCTAGGTCCCTAGAGGGATTTCTAGGTCCCTAGAGAGAGAGATTTCTATGTCCCTAGAGGGATTTCTATGTCGCTAGAGGGATTTCTATGTCGCTAGAGGGATTTCTAGGTCCCTAGAGGGATTTCTAGGTCCCTAGAGGGATTTCTAGGTCCCTAGAGAGAGCGATATATAGCGAATGATTATGCTTAACTAACTTCTAAGAATGACACCTGCTGCTAGCTGATCTATTATTCTAGGAAAGACACTTGCAGCTAGCCTCTACCATTGCATGCACTATCACTCCTCAAAATACCTGTAAGCTGATCTATTATTCTAAGAAAGACAGCTGCAATTAGCTTAAGTAACGTGATATATATTATTTATTGATATCACTAATTGATCTAACATATATGTTTTTACTTTTTTTATACATAAGTTTTACAAGTTATGTTTCCTTTCGTTATGTACTTTAGAGACCAGAACTCGAAAGGATCTGAAAAGGAAACCAATGGCCCAAGTTAACATATCCCTCCACGTATTCCAGGGTGAATTTGTTCATTTTTTTTTATATCTTCCCTTGAACTATTGGTCATTAGTTTGGTCTTGTTATAATTTGGGTATAGACCAATTTCTTCGCAGAGTTATAGTAGCTGTCATTTGCCTATAATATATATTAAGTGGCTGTGGTAAAACTAAATCCCTTCTGTAAAATCCTTATCAACATATAAAAAAAAAAAAAATTATAAATACCGAAACAATTAACGGAGGTTCGAATATTTAAATAAGTAATGGCTCCCGGTTACGTCACAAGTTCATTAGCAGACTTGGGCTGTGTCTTGTGGTGTTGTGTATTGGGGCGTTGTGTGTTGAGGGGTTGTGTATTGAGATGTGGCGTTTTGCATTGAGATGTTGCTTGTTGTGGTGTTGTGTATTGAGATGTTGTGTGTTGTGGTTTTTTCTGTTCAAATATTGTGATAGTAAATGTAGCCTGTGGTTGTAGTAAGAGAGTACTTCTAGTCATCTTTACTAACATTTTCTTTCTTACTCTATTAATTTCATCAATCTTGATTTATTAATATTATTACAAATCGATCTTCCCTATCAGCCTCTGAATATTTAATTCACTAAGTGATTCTTAGTGAGTTTCTCTCTACGTAAATCTCTATATTTCAACTTGCACCAATCCCCTGGAGCATACCCCACCCGGAGATCCGTACTGGGGAATAGTTTACCTTCGGATAACGAGCGTTTTACCTTAGAAAGATCCTTGACTATTAGAGATATTGTTTAAGTGAAACGTAATGTTAGTAGGGCGTTCCAACCTACGTAACATCCCTCAAGCAAGTCTGGGGGGTCGCTCACATTGTTGGTGAGTGAGTCCATATCGGACTTAGCCGGGGTGAACTTGCAACGAATTTCAACCTACAACCCCAGATCTACCACCCATGGGCCGCCTCCCCTACGAGCTGACGAGATGCACCCGGGGCGTGTTGTTCAAAATATTCCTAATACTATTCATTCAAAATTTGTTAAACGGATAACAATAAAATAAAAATTAGTCTGTTGTTATGATACTTGAGTGTAATTTGATAAAAGAAAAAACGAAATTTTTTTCATTCGTCAACTTGGTTTTCGAAGGAATAGCCATTTTAAAACAAGAGATGGACTATTAGTGAATTTTGGGAAATATCAAAGAATCCTAATCGCCAAAAGTCTTTTAGAGTTTTTAGCATTGCAGAAGAACATACAACTCCACTACCACGAATCACGTGAGTAAAAAAAAGAGTAAAGTGGTTTATAGGGCTACACTGATTGCATTAGCAGGCAGCCATTCCTGCTACTGGATTCAGTGAAGCGAACCATCCACTATAAAAAATGGGTAACGAAACCACAGGCAGAACCTCGTGGGTGGTTTGGAATCCTGCCTATCTCATAGGTAAGTATTTTCTTCTTCTTTTACTTCCTCCAAGTTCCATTCAGATAAAAATAATGTTACCCATCACCGTAAAGAATCACCTCTTTCCTTTTAATAATTTTAACTGATAACAGTTATTTTCTTTACCGAAATACATTAACTTCAGCGAGCCTGAAAACAAAGCTGGAATTAATATTCTTTTAGCATAATCAACATATTAGTAATTATTATTTGTGTCGTACTTACCATCATAGTGGTCTAAGTACACTTTCGTAAATGCTGACAACAATCCCTCTAAGATAGTTTGTAAATATTTTTCATATTGTGTTTCCTTCATTTCCATTCTTGCAATGATATAAATTCTCCCATTTTCTAACTGATCCAGTATTTTGTACACTGAAAATCGGTTAAGCTTATTTGATGTTTCGGCAAGAGACATCTGTTTTTAATAAAAAGAATGATGAAATTAAGGAATAATCAAATTAAACAAAATTTATTCTGAGGAAATATTCATACTAGGAAATAGTGTTGAGAAAGGATGATCACAGTAGAGTAGAGGCAGTCTATTGCTATAAAGAGGAGGAGGGGCGATATATAGCGAATGATTATGCTTAACTAACTTCTAAGAATGACACCTGCTGCTAGCTGATCTATTATTCTAGGAAAGACACTTGCAGCTAGCCTCTACCATTGCATGCACTATCACTCCTCAAAATACCTGTAAGCTGATCTATTATTCTAAGAAAGACAGCTGCAATTAGCTTAAGTAACGTGATATATATTATTTATTGATATCACTAATTGATCTAACATATATGTTTTTACTTTTTTTATACATAAGTTTTACAAGTTATGTTTCCTTTCGTTATGTACTTTAGAGACCAGAACTCGAAAGGATCTGAAAAGGAAACCAATGGCCCAAGTTAACATATCCCTCCACGTATTCCAGGGTGAATTTGTTCATTTTTTTTTATATCTTCCCTTGAACTATTGGTCATTAGTTTGGTCTTGTTATAATTTGGGTATAGACCAATTTCTTCGCAGAGTTATAGTAGCTGTCATTTGCCTATAATATATATTAAGTGGCTGTGGTAAAACTAAATCCCTTCTGTAAAATCCTTATCAACATATAAAAAAAAAAAAAATTATAAATACCGAAACAATTAACGGAGGTTCGAATATTTAAATAAGTAATGGCTCCCGGTTACGTCACAAGTTCATTAGCAGACTTGGGCTGTGTCTTGTGGTGTTGTGTATTGGGGCGTTGTGTGTTGAGGGGTTGTGTATTGAGATGTGGCGTTTTGCATTGAGATGTTGCTTGTTGTGGTGTTGTGTATTGAGATGTTGTGTGTTGTGGTGTTTTCTGTTCAAATATTGTGATAGTAAATGTAGCCTGTGGTTGTAGTAAGAGAGTACTTCTAGTCATCTTTACTAACATTTTCTTTCTTACTCTATTAATTTCATCAATCTTGATTTATTAATATTATTACAAATCGATCTTCCCTATCAGCCTCTGAATATTTAATTCACTAAGTGATTCTTAGTGAGTTTCTCTCTACGTAAATCTCTATATTTAAACTTGCACCAATCCCCTGGAGCATACCCCACCCGGAGATCCGTACTGGGGAATAGTTTACCTTCGGATAACGAGCGTTTTACCTTAGAAAGATCCTTGACTATTAGAGATATTGTTTAAGTGAAACGTAATGTTAGTAGGGCGTTCCAACCTACGTAACATCCCTCAAGCAAGTCTGGGGGGTCGCTCACATTGTTGGTGAGTGAGTCCATATCGGACTTAGCCGGGGTGAACTTGCAACGAATTTCAACCTACAACCCCAGATCTACCACCCATGGGCCGCCTCCCCTACGAGCTGACGAGATGCACCCGGGGCGTGTTGTTCAAAATATTCCTAATACTATTCATTCAAAATTTGTTAAACGGATAACAATAAAATAAAAATTAGTCTGTTGTTATGATACTCAAAGAATCCTAATCGCCAAAAGTCTTTTAGAGTTTTTAGCATTGCAGAAGAACATACAACTCCACTACCACGAATCACGTGAGTAAAAAAAAGAGTAAAGTGGTTTATAGGGCTACACTGATTGCATTAGCAGGCAGCCATTCCTGCTACTGGATTCAGTGAAGCGAACCATCCACTATAAAAATGGGTAACGAAACCACAGGCAGAACCTCGTGGGTGGTTTGGAATCCTGCCTATCTCATAGGTAAGTATTTTCTTCTTCTTTTACTTCCTCCAAGTTCCATTCAGATAAAAATAATGTTACCCATCACCGTAAAGAATCACCTCTTTCCTTTTAATAATTTTAACTGATAACAGTTATTTTCTTTACCGAAATACATTAACTTCAGCGAGCCTGAAAACAAAGCTGGAATTAATATTCTTTTAGCATAATCAACATATTAGTAATTATTATTTGTGTCGTACTTACCATCATAGTGGTCTAAGTACACTTTCGTAAATGCTGACAACAATCCCTCTAAGATAGTTTGTAAATATTTTTCATATTGTGTTTCCTTCATTTCCATTCTTGCAATGATATAAATTCTCCCATTTTCTAACTGATCCAGTATTTTGTACACTGAAAATCAGTTAAGCTTATTTGATGTTTCGGCAAGAGACATCTGTTTTTAATAAAAAGAATGATGAAATTAAGGAATAATCAAATTAAACAAAATTTATTCTGAGGAAATATTCATACTAGGAAATAGTGTTGAGAAAGGATGATCACAGTAGAGTAGAGGCAGTCTATTGCTATAAAGAGGAGGAGGGGCGATATATAGCGAATGATTATGCTTAACTAACTTCTAAGAATGACACCTGCTGCTAGCTGATCTATTATTCTAGGAAAGACACTTGCAGCTAGCCTCTACCATTGCATGCACTATCACTCCTCAAAATGCCTGTAAGCTGATCTATTATTCTAAGAAAGACAGCTGCAATTAGCTTAAGTAACGTGATATATATTATTTATTGATATCACTAATTGATCTAACATATATGTTTTTACTTTTTTTATACATAAGTTTTACAAGTTATGTTTCCTTTCGTTATGTACTTTAGAGACCAGAACTTGAAAGGATCTGAAAAGGAAACCAATGGCCCTAGTTAACATATCCCTCCACGTATTCCAGAGAGATTTCTAGGTCCCTAGAGAGAGAGATTTCTATGTCCCTAGAGGGATTTCTATGTCGCTAGAGGGATTTCTATGTCGCTAGAGGGATTTCTAGGTCCCTAGAGGGATTTCTAGGTCCCTAGAGAGAGAGATTTCTATGTCCCTAGAGGGATTTCTATGTCCCTAGAGGGATTTCTAGGTCCCTAGAGGGATTTCTATGTCCCTAGAGGGATTTCTAGGTCCCTAGAGAGAGAGATTTCTATGTCCCTAGAGGGATTTCTATGTCGCTAGAGGGATTTCTATGTCGCTAGAGGGATTTCTAGGTCCCTAGAGGGATAGATTTCTAGGTCCCTAGAGGGATTTCAATGTCCCTAGAGGGATTTCTACGTCCCTAGAGGGATTTCTAGGTCCCTAGAGGGATTTCTATGTCCCTAGAGAGATTTCTATGCCCCTAGAGAGATTTCTAGGTCCCTAGAGGGATAGATTTCTAGGTCCATAGAGGGATTTCAATGTCCCTAGAGGGATTTCTATGTCCCTAGAGGGATTTCTAGGTCCCTAGAGGGATTTCTATGTCCCTAGAGGGATTTCTAGGTCCCTAGAGAGAGAGATTTCTATGTCCCTAGAGGGATTTCTAGGTCCCTAGAGGGATTTCTAGGTCCCTAGAGGGATAGATTTCTATGTCCCTAGAGGAATTTCTATGTCCCTAGAGGGATTTCTAGGTCCCTAGAGAGATTTCTAGGTCCCTAGAGAGATTTCTAGGTCCCTAGAGGGATAGATTTCTAGGTCCCTAGAGGGATTTCAATGTCCCTAGAGGGATTTCAATGTCCCTAGAGGGATTTCGAGGTCCCTAGAGGGATTTCTAGGTCCCTAGAGGGATTTCTATGTCCCTAGAGGGATAGATTTATATGTCCCTAGAGGGATTTCTATGTCCCTAGAGGGATTTATATGTCCCTAGAGAGATTTCTAGGTCCCTAGAGGGATAGATTTCTAGGTCCCTAGAGGGATTTCAATGTCCCTAGAGAGATTTCTAGGTCCCTAGAGGGATTTCTAGGTCCCTAGAGGGATTTCTAGGTCCCTAGAGGGATAGATTTCTATGTCCCTAGGGGGATAGATTTCTATGTCCCTAGAGGGATTTCTATGTCGCTAGAGGGATTTCTATGTCGCTTGAGGGATTTCTATGTCGCTAGAGGGATTTCTAGGTCCCTAGAGGGATTTCTATGTCCCTAGAGGGATAGATTTCTATGTCCCCAGAGGGATTTCTATGTCGCTAGAGGGATTTCTATGTCGCTAGAGGGATTTCTAGGTCCCTAGAGGGATTTCTATGTCCCTAGAGGGATAGATTTCTATGTCCCTAGAGGGATTTCTATGTCCCTAGAGGGATTTCTATGTCCCTAGAGGGATTTCAATGTCCCTAGAGGGATTTCTAGGTCCCTAGAGGGATTTCTAGGTCCCTAGAGGGATTTCTAGGTCCCTAGAGGGATTTCTAGGTCCCTAGAGGGATAGATTTCTATGTCCCTAGAGGGATTTCTATGTCCCTAGAGGGATTTCTAGGTCCCTAGAGGGATTTCTATGTCCCTAGAGGGATTTCTAGGTCCCTAGAGAGAGAGATTTCTATGTCCCTAGAGGGATTTCTATGTCGCTAGAGGGATTTCTATGTCGCTAGAGGGATATCTAGGTCCCTAGAGGGATTTGTAGGTCCCTAGAGAGAGAGATTTCTAGGTCCCTAGAGGGATTTCTAGGTCCCTAGAGGGATTTCTATGTCCCTAGAGGGATTTTTAGGTCCCTAGAGAGAGAGATTTCTATGTCCCTAGATTGATTTCTATGTCGCTAGAGGGATTTCTATGTCGCTAGAGGGATTTCTAGGTCCCTAGAGGGATAGATTTCTAGGTCCCTAGAGGGATTTCTATGTCGCTAGAGGGATTTCTATGTCCCTAGAGGGATTTCTATGTCCCTAGAGGGATTTCTAAGTCCCTAGAGGGATTTCTAGGTCCCTAGAGAGAGAGATTTCTATGTCCCTAGAGGGATTTTTATGTCGCTAGAGGGATTTCTATGTCGCTAGAGGGATTTCTAGGTCCCTAGAGGGATTTCAATGTCCCTAGAGGGATTTCTAGGTCCCTAGAGGGATTTCTAGGTCCCTAGAGGGATTTCTAGGTCCCTAGAGGGATAGATTTATATGTCCCTAGAGGGATTTCTATGTCCCTAGAGGGATTTCTATGTCCCTAGAGGGATTTCTATGTCCCTAGAGAGATTTCTAGGTCCCTAGAGGGATAGATTTCTAGGTCCCTAGAGGGATTTCAATGTCCCTAGAGGGATTTCTAGGTCCCTAGAGGGATTTCTAGGTCCCTAGAGAGATTTCTAGGTCCCTAGAGGGATTTCAATGTCCCTAGAAGGATTTCTAGGTCCCTAGAGGGATAGATTTCTAGGTCCCTAGAGGGATTTCAATGTCCCTAGAAGGATTTCTAGGTCCCTAGAGGGATTTCTATGTCGCTAGAGGGATTTCTATGTCGCTAGAGGGATTTCTAGGTCCCTAGAGGGATTTCAATGTCCCTAGAGGGATTTCTAGGTCCCTAGAGGGATTTCTAGGTCCCTAGAGGGATTTCTAGGTCCCTAGAGGGATTTCTAGGTCCCTAGAGGGATAGATTTATATGTCCCTAGAGGGATTTCTATGTCCCTAGAGGGATTTCTATGTCCCTAGAGGGATTTCTATGTCCCTAGAGGGATTTCTATGTCCCTAGAAGGATTTCTATTTCCCTAGAGAGATTTCTAGGTCCCTAGAGGGATAGATTTCTAGGTCCCTAGAGGGATTTCAATGTCCCTAGAAGGATTTCTAGGTCCCTAGAGGGATTTCTAGGTCCCTAGAGGGATTTCTAGGTCCCTAGAGGGATAGATTTCTATGTCCCTAGAGGGATTTCTATGTCACTAGAGAGATTTCTAGGTCCCTAGAGGGATTTCAATGTCCCTAGAAGGATTTCTAGGTCCCTAGAGGGATAGATTTCTAGGTCCCTAGAGGGATTTCTAGGTCCCTAGAGAGAGAGATTTCTATGTCCCTAGAGGGATTTCTATGTCGCTAGAGGGATTTCTATGTCGCTAGAGGGATTTCTAGGTCCCTAGAGGGATTTCTAGGTCCCTAGAGTGATTTCTAGGTCCCAACAGAGAGAGATTTCTATGTCCCTAGAGGGATTTCTATGTCGCTAGAGGGATTTCTATGTCGCTAGAGGGATTTCTAGGTCCCTAGAGGGATTTCTATGTCCCTAGAGGGATAGATTTCTATGTCCCTAGAGGGATTTCTATGTCCCTAGAGGGATAGATTTCTATGTCCCTAGAGGGATTTCTATGTCCCTAGAGGGATTTCTAGGTCCCTAGAGGGATTTCTATGTCCCTAGAGGGATTTCTAGGTCCCTAGAGAGAGAGATTTCTATGTCCCTAGAGGGATTTCTATGTCGCTAGAGGGATTTCTATGTCGCTAGAGGGATTTCTAGGTCCCTAGAGGGATTTCTAGGTCCCTAGAGAGAGAGATTTCTATGTCCCTAGAGGGATTTCTAGGTCCCTAGAGGGATTTCTATGTCCCTAGAGGGATTTCTAGGTCCCTAGAGAGAGAGATTTCTATGTCCCTAGAGGGATTTCTATGTCCCTAGAGAGATTTCTAGGTCCCTAGAGGGATAGATTTCTAGGTCCCTAGAGGGATTTCAATGTCCCTAGAAGGATTTCTAGGTCCCTAGAGGGATTTCTAGGTCCCTAGAGGGATTTCTAGGTCCCTAGAGGGATAGATTTCTATGTCCCTAGAGGGATTTCTATGTCACTAGAGAGATTTCTAGGTCCCTAGAGGGATTTCAATGTCCCTAGAAGGATTTCTACGTCCCTAGAGGGATAGATTTCTAGGTCCCTAGAGGGATTTCTAGGTCCCTAGAGAGAGAGATTTCTATGTCCCTAGAGGGATTTCTATGTCGCTAGAGGGATTTCTAGGTCCCTAGAGGGATTTCTAGGTCCCTAGAGTGATTTCTAGGTCCCAACAGAGAGAGATTTCTATGTCCCTAGAGGGATTTCTATGTCGCTAGAGGGATTTCTATGTCGCTAGAGGGATTTCTAGGTCCCTAGAGGGATTTCTATGTCCCTAGAGGGATAGATTTCTATGTCCCTAGAGGGATTTCTATGTCCCTAGAGGGATAGATTTCTATGTCCCTAGAGGGATTTCTATGTCCCTAGAGGGATTTCTAGGTCCCTAGAGGGATTTCTATGTCCCTAGAGGGATTTCTAGGTCCCTAGAGAGAGAGATTTCTATGTCCCTAGAGGGATTTCTATGTCGCTAGAGGGATTTCTATGTCGCTAGAGGGATTTCTAGGTCCCTAGAGGGATTTCTAGGTCCCTAGAGAGAGAGATTTCTATGTCCCTAGAGGGATTTCTAGGTCCCTAGAGGGATTTCTATGTCCCTAGAGGGATTTCTAGGTCCCTAGAGAGAGAGATTTCTATGTCCCTAGAGGGATTTCTAGGTATAATTAGGAATAATTAATTATGTTTCTTTTTATATAAATTTTTAATATAATTTTTGCTTTACTAAGATTAACAAGTTTCAACTTTGTTGCAGCTTATTCTGTTATTGAAGCGTGCGAGTCTGGGTCTATGTTTGATGGATATATTGATCATTTGAAAAATGGTAACATTTCTTTCGTTATATTTTTTTCATTAATTAGAAAAACTGGTTAAGTTGGCTCGATTCGCTTAGAAATTTGGGTACTTGAGTATATAACGCACGGCACTAGCAGGCCAATGTTCTGCGCATGCCCCAGCGGTTACATTTTATAACAGTTACGTTTCTACCAGTTACCTTGGATAACCTTTTAAAATATTTTGATTTGAATCTGAGATCGCCTCCCTTCGGATATTTTGAAGAGAAAAGATTTGCCTAGATAGATTTCTATGTCCCTAGAGGGATTTCTATGTCCCTAGAGGGATTTCTAGGTCCCTAGAGAGAGAGATTTCTATGTCCCTAGAGGGATTTCTATGTCGCTAGAGGGATTTCTATGTCGCTAGAGGGATTTCTAGGTCCCTAGAGGGATTTCAATGTCCCTAGAGGGATTTCTAGGTCCCTAGAGGGATTTCTAGGTCCCTAGAGGGATTTCTAGGTCCCTAGAGGGATTTCTAGGTCCCTAGAGGGATTTCTATGTCCCTAGAGGGATAGATTTATATGTCCCTAGAGGGATTTCTATGTCCCTAGAGGGATTTCTATGTCCCTAGAGGGATTTCTATGTCCCTAGAGGGATTTTTAGGTCCCTAGAGAGAGAGATTTCTATGTCCCTAGAGGGATTTCTATGTCGCTAGAGGGATTTCTATGTCGCTAGAGGGATTTCTAGGTCCCTAGAGGGATAGATTTCTAGGTCCCTAGAGGGATTTCTATGTCGCTAGAGGGATTTCTATGTCGCTAGAGGGATTTCTAGGTCCCTAGAGGGATTTCTATGTCCCTAGAGGGATAGATTTCTATGTCCCTAGAGGGATTTCTATGTCCCTAGAGGGATTTCTAGGTCCCTAGAGGGATTTCTATGTCCCTAGAGGGATTTTTAGGTCCCTAGAGAGAGAGATTTCTATGTCCCTAGAGGGATTTCTATGTCGCTAGAGGGATTTCTATGTCGCTAGAGGGATTTCTAGGTCCCTAGAGGGATAGATTTCTAGGTCCCTAGAGGGATTTCTATGTCGCTAGAGGGATTTCTATGTCGCTAGAGGGATTTCTAGGTCCCTAGAGGGATTTCTATGTCCCTAGAGGGATAGATTTCTATGTCCCTAGAGGGATTTCTATGTCCTTAGAGGGATTTCTATGTCCCTAGAGGGATTTCTATGTCCCTAGAGGGATTTCTAGGTCCCTAGAGAGAGAGATTTATATGTCCCTAGAGGGATTTCTATGTCGCTAGAGGGATTTCTATGTCGCTAGAGGGATTTCTAGGTCCCTAGAGGGATTTCAATGTCCCTAGAGGGATTTCTAGGTCCCTAGAGGGATTTCTAGGTCCCTAGAGGGATTTCTAGGTCCCTAGAGGGATTTCTAGGTCCCTAGAGGGATAGATTTATATGTCCCTAGAGGGATTTCTATGTCCCTAGAGGGATTTCTATGTCCCTAGAGGGATTTCTATGTCCCTAGAGGGATTTCTATGTCCCTAGAGGGATTTCTATGTCCCTAGAGAGATTTCTAGGTCCCTAGAGGGATAGATTTCTAGGTCCCTAGAGGGATTTCAATGTCCCTAGAGGGATTTCTAGGTCCCTAGAGGGATTTCTAGGTCCCTAGAGGGATAGATTTCTATGTCCCTAGAGGGATTTCTATGTCACTAGAGAGATTTCTAGGTCCCTAGAGGGATTTCAATGTCCCTAGAAGGATTTCTAGGTCCCTAGAGGGATAGATTTCTAGGTCCCTAGAGGGATTTCTAGGTCCCTAGAGAGAGAGATTTCTATGTCCCTAGAGGGATTTCTATGTCGCTAGAGGGATTTCTATGTCGCTAGAGGGATTTCTAGGTCCCTAGAGGGATTTCTAGGTCCCTAGAGGGATTTCTAGGTCCCAACAGAGAGAGATTTCTATGTCCCTAGAGGGATTTCTATGTCGCTAGAGGGATTTCTATGTCGCTAGAGGGATTTCTAGGTCCCTAGAGGGATTTCTAGGTCCCTAGAGGGATAGATTTCTATGTCCCTAGAGGGATTTCTAGGTCCCTAGAGGGATTTCTAGGTCCCAACAGAGAGAGATTTCTATGTCCCTAGAGGGATTTCTAGGTCCCTAGAGAGAGAGATTTCTATGTCCCTAGAGGGATTTCTATGTCGCTAGAGGGATTTCTATGTCGCTAGAGGGATTTCTAGGTCCCTAGAGGGATAGATTTCTAGGTCCCTAGAGGGATTTCAATGTCCCTAGAGGGATTTCTAGGTCCCTAGAGGGATTTCTAGGTCCCTAGAGGGATTTCTAGGTCCCTAGAGGGATTTCTATGTCCCTAGAGAGATTTCTAGGTCCCTAGAGGGATAGATTTCTAGGTCCCTAGAGGGATTTCAATGTCCCTAGAGGGATTTATAGGGATTCTAGAGCGTGTTACAGGGTTTTGAGAGGGATATCTAGGTCCGTAGAGGGATTTCTAGGTCCCTAGAGAGAGAGATTTCTATGTCCCTAGAGGGATTTCTATGTCCCTAGAGGGATTTCTAGGTATAATTAGGAATAATTAATTATGTTTCTTTTTATATAAATTTTTAATATAATTTTTGCTTTACTAAGATTAACAAGTTTCAACTTTGTTGCAGCTTATTCTGTTATTGAAGCGTGCGAGTCTGGGTCTATGTTTGATGGATATATTGATCATTTGAAAAATGGTAACATTTCTTTCGTTGTATTTTTTTCATTAATTAGAAAAACTGGTTAAGTTGGCTCGATTCGCTTAGAAATTTGGGTACTTGAGTATATAACGCACGGCACTAGCAGGCCAATGTTCTGCGCATGCCCCAGCGGTTACATTTTATAACAGTTACGTTTCTACCAGTTACCTTGGATAACCTTTTAAAATATTTTGATTTGAATCTGAGATCGCCTCCCTTCGGATATTTTGAAGAGAAAAGATTTGCCTAGAGGGATTTCTATGTCGCTAGAGGGATTTCTAGGTCCCTAGAGGGATTTCAATGTCCCTAGAGGGATTTCTAGGTCCCTAAAGGGATTTCTAGGTCCCTAGAGGGATTTCTAGGTCCCTAGAGGGATTTCTATGTCCCTAGAGGGATAGATTTATATGTCCCTAGAGGGATTTCTATGTCCCTAGAGGGATTTCTATGTCCCTAGAGGGATTTCTATGTCCCTAGAGGGATTTCTATGTCCCTAGAGGGATTTCTATGTCCCTAGAGAGATTTCTAGGTCCCTAGAGGGATAGATTTCTAGGTCCCTAGAGGGATTTCAATGTCCCTAGAGGGATTTCTAGGTCCCTAGAGGGATTTCTAGGTCCCTAGAGGGATAGATTTCTATGTCCCTAGAGGGATTTCTATGTCACTACAGAGATTTCTAGGTCCCTAGAGGGATTTCAATGTCCCTAGAGGGATTTCTATGTCCCTAGAGGGATAGATTTCTATGTCCCTAGAGGGATTTCTATGTCCCTAGAGGGATTTCTAGGTCCCTAGAGAGAGAGATTTCTATGTCCCTAGAGGGATTTCTATGTCGCTAGAGGGATTTCTATGTCGCTAGAGGGATTTCTAGGTCCCTAGAGGGATTTCTAGGTCCCTAGAGAGAGAGATTTCTATGTCCCTAGAGGGATTTCTATGTCGCTAGAGGGATTTCTATGTCGCTAGAGGGATTTCTAGGTCCCTAGAGGGATAGATTTCTAGGTCCCTAGAGGGATTTCTATGTCGCTAGAGGGATTTCTATGTCGCTAGAGGGATTTCTAGGTCCCTAGAGGGATTTCTATGTCCCTAGAGGGATAGATTTCTATGTCCCTAGAGGGATTTCTATGTCCTTAGAGGGATTTCTATGTCCCTAGAGGGATTTCTATGTCCCTAGAGGGATTTCTAGGTCCCTAGAGAGAGAGATTTATATGTCCCTAGAGGGATTTCTATGTCGCTAGAGGGATTTCTATGTCGCTAGAGGGATTTCTAGGTCCCTAGAGGGATTTCAATGTCCCTAGAGGGATTTCTAGGTCCCTAGAGGGATTTCTAGGTCCCTAGAGGGATTTCTAGGTCCCTAGAGGGATTTCTAGGTCCCTAGAGGGATAGATTTATATGTCCCTAGAGGGATTTCTATGTCCCTAGAGGGATTTCTATGTCCCTAGAGGGATTTCTATGTCCCTAGAGGGATTTCTATGTCCCTAGAGGGATTTCTATGTCCCTAGAGAGATTTCTAGGTCCCTAGAGGGATAGATTTCTAGGTCCCTAGAGGGATTTCAATGTCCCTAGAGGGATTTCTAGGTCCCTAGAGGGATTTCTAGGTCCCTAGAGGGATAGATTTCTATGTCCCTAGAGGGATTTCTATGTCACTAGAGAGATTTCTAGGTCCCTAGAGGGATTTCAATGTCCCTAGAAGGATTTCTAGGTCCCTAGAGGGATAGATTTCTAGGTCCCTAGAGGGATTTCTAGGTCCCTAGAGAGAGAGATTTCTATGTCCCTAGAGGGATTTCTATGTCGCTAGAGGGATTTCTATGTCGCTAGAGGGATTTCTAGGTCCCTAGAGGGATTTCTAGGTCCCTAGAGGGATTTCTAGGTCCCAACAGAGAGAGATTTCTATGTCCCTAGAGGGATTTCTATGTCGCTAGAGGGATTTCTATGTCGCTAGAGGGATTTCTAGGTCCCTAGAGGGATTTCTAGGTCCCTAGAGGGATAGATTTCTATGTCCCTAGAGGGATTTCTAGGTCCCTAGAGGGATTTCTAGGTCCCAACAGAGAGAGATTTCTATGTCCCTAGAGGGATTTCTAGGTCCCTAGAGAGAGAGATTTCTATGTCCCTAGAGGGATTTCTATGTCGCTAGAGGGATTTCTATGTCGCTAGAGGGATTTCTAGGTCCCTAGAGGGATAGATTTCTAGGTCCCTAGAGGGATTTCAATGTCCCTAGAGGGATTTCTAGGTCCCTAGAGGGATTTCTAGGTCCCTAGAGGGATTTCTAGGTCCCTAGAGGGATTTCTATGTCCCTAGAGAGATTTCTAGGTCCCTAGAGGGATAGATTTCTAGGTCCCTAGAGGGATTTCAATGTCCCTAGAGGGATTTATAGGGATTCTAGAGCGTGTTACAGGGTTTTGAGAGGGATATCTAGGTCCGTAGAGGGATTTCTAGGTCCCTAGAGAGAGAGATTTCTATGTCCCTAGAGGGATTTCTATGTCCCTAGAGGGATTTCTAGGTATAATTAGGAATAATTAATTATGTTTCTTTTTATATAAATTTTTAATATAATTTTTGCTTTACTAAGATTAACAAGTTTCAACTTTGTTGCAGCTTATTCTGTTATTGAAGCGTGCGAGTCTGGGTCTATGTTTGATGGATATATTGATCATTTGAAAAATGGTAACATTTCTTTCGTTGTATTTTTTTCATTAATTAGAAAAACTGGTTAAGTTGGCTCGATTCGCTTAGAAATTTGGGTACTTGAGTATATAACGCACGGCACTAGCAGGCCAATGTTCTGCGCATGCCCCAGCGGTTACATTTTATAACAGTTACGTTTCTACCAGTTACCTTGGATAACCTTTTAAAATATTTTGATTTGAATCTGAGATCGCCTCCCTTCGGATATTTTGAAGAGAAAAGATTTGCCTAGAGGGATTTCTATGTCGCTAGAGGGATTTCTAGGTCCCTAGAGGGATTTCAATGTCCCTAGAGGGATTTCTAGGTCCCTAAAGGGATTTCTAGGTCCCTAGAGGGATTTCTAGGTCCCTAGAGGGATTTCTATGTCCCTAGAGGGATAGATTTATATGTCCCTAGAGGGATTTCTATGTCCCTAGAGGGATTTCTATGTCCCTAGAGGGATTTCTATGTCCCTAGAGGGATTTCTATGTCCCTAGAGGGATTTCTATGTCCCTAGAGAGATTTCTAGGTCCCTAGAGGGATAGATTTCTAGGTCCCTAGAGGGATTTCAATGTCCCTAGAGGGATTTCTAGGTCCCTAGAGGGATTTCTAGGTCCCTAGAGGGATAGATTTCTATGTCCCTAGAGGGATTTCTATGTCACTAGAGAGATTTCTAGGTCCCTAGAGGGATTTCAATGTCCCTAGAGGGATTTCTATGTCCCTAGAGGGATAGATTTCTATGTCCCTAGAGGGATTTCTATGTCCCTAGAGGGATTTCTAGGTCCCTAGAGAGAGAGATTTCTATGTCCCTAGAGGGATTTCTATGTCGCTAGAGGGATTTCTATGTCGCTAGAGGGATTTCTAGGTCCCTAGAGGGATTTCTAGGTCCCTAGAGAGAGAGATTTCTATGTCCCTAGAGGGATTTCTATGTCGCTAGAGGGATTTCTATGTCGCTAGAGGGATTTCTAGGTCCCTAGAGGGATAGATTTCTAGGTCCCTAGAGGGATTTCTATGTCGCTAGAGGGATTTCTATGTCGCTAGAGGGATTTCTAGGTCCCTAGAGGGATTTCTATGTCCCTAGAGGGATAGATTTCTATGTCCCTAGAGGGATTTCTATGTCCTTAGAGGGATTTCTATGTCCCTAGAGGGATTTCTATGTCCCTAGAGGGATTTCTAGGTCCCTAGAGAGAGAGATTTATATGTCCCTAGAGGGATTTCTATGTCGCTAGAGGGATTTCTATGTCGCTAGAGGGATTTCTAGGTCCCTAGAGGGATTTCAATGTCCCTAGAGGGATTTCTAGGTCCCTAGAGGGATTTCTAGGTCCCTAGAGGGATTTCTAGGTCCCTAGAGGGATTTCTAGGTCCCTAGAGGGATAGATTTATATGTCCCTAGAGGGATTTCTATGTCCCTAGAGGGATTTCTATGTCCCTAGAGAGATTTCTAGGTCCCTAGAGGGATAGATTTCTAGGTCCCTAGAGGGATTTCAATGTCCCTAGAGGGATTTCTAGGTCCCTAGAGGGATTTCTAGGTCCCTAGAGGGATAGATTTCTATGTCCCTAGAGGGATTTCTATGTCACTAGAGAGATTTCTAGGTCCCTAGAGGGATTTCAATGTCCCTAGAGGGATTTCTATGTCCCTAGAGGGATAGATTTCTATGTCCCTAGAGGGATTTCTATGTCCCTAGAGGGATTTCTAGGTCCCTAGAGAGAGAGATTTCTATGTCCCTAGAGGGATTTCTATGTCGCTAGAGGGATTTCTATGTCGCTAGAGGGATTTCTAGGTCCCTAGAGGGATTTCTAGGTCCCTAGAGAGAGAGATTTCTATGTCCCTAGAGGGATTTCTATGTCCCTAGAGGGATTTCTAGGTCCCTAGAGGGATTTCTATGTCCCTAGAGGGATTTCTAGGTCCCTAGAGGGATTTCTATGTCCCTAGAGGGATAGATTTATATGTCCCTAGAGGGATTTCTATGTCCCTAGAGGGATTTCTATGTCCCTAGAGGGATTTCTATGTCCCTAGAGGGATTTCTAGGTCCCTAGAGGGATTTCTATGTCCCTAGAGGGATTTCTAGGTCCCTAGAGAGAGAGATTTCTATGTCCCTAGAGGGATTTCTATGTCGCTAGAGAGATTTCTAGGTCCCTAGAGGGATAGATTTCTAGGTCCCTAGAGGGATTTCAATGTCCCTAGAGGGATTTCTAGGTCCCTAGAGGGATTTCTAGGTCCCTAGAGGGATAGATTTCTATGTCCCTAGAGGGATTTCTATGTCACTAGAGAGATTTCTAGGTCCCTAGAGGGATTTCAATGTCCCTAGAGGGATTTCTATGTCCCTAGAGGGATAGATTTCTATGTCCCTAGAGGGATTTCTATGTCCCTAGAGGGATTTCTAGGTCCCTAGAGAGAGAGATTTCTATGTCCCTAGAGGGATTTCTATGTCGCTAGAGGGATTTCTATGTCGCTAGAGGGATTTCTAGGTCCCTAGAGGGATTTCTAGGTCCCTAGAGAGAGAGATTTCTATGTCCCTAGAGGGATTTCTATGTCCCTAGAGGGATTTCTAGGTCCCTAGAGGGATTTCTATGTCCCTAGAGGGATTTCTAGGTCCCTAGAGGGATTTCTAGGTCCCTAGAGGGATTTCTAGGTCCCTAGAGGGATTTCTAGGTCCCTAGAGGGATTTCTATGTCCCTAGAGGGATAGATTTATATGTCCCTAGAGGGATTTCTATGTCCCTAGAGGGATTTCTATGTCCCTAGAGGGATTTCTATGTCCCTAGAGGGATTTCTAGGTCCCTAGAGGGATTTCTATGTCCCTAGAGGGATTTCTAGGTCCCTAGAGGGATTTCTAGGTCCCTAGAGGGATTTCTATGTCCCTAGAGGGATAGATTTATATGTCCCTAGAGGGATTTCTATGTCCCTAGAGGGATTTCTATGTCCCTAGAGGGATTTCTATGTCCCTAGAGGGATTTCTAGGTCCCTAGAGGGATTTCTATGTCCCTAGAGGGATTTCTATGTCCCTAGAGGGATTTCTATGTCGCTAGAGGGATTTCTATGTCGCTAGAGGGATTTCTAGGTCCCTAGAGGGATTTCTAGGTCCCTAGAGGGATTTCTAGGTCCCTAGAGGGATTTCTAGGTCCCTAGAGGGATTTCTAGGTCCCTAGAGGGATAGATTTCTAGGTCCCTAGAGGGATTTCAATGTCCCTAGAGGGATTTCTAGGTCCCTAGAGGGATTTCTAGGTCCCTAGAGGGATAGATTTCTAGGTCCCTAGAGGGATTTCTATGTCGCTAGAGGGATTTCTATGTCGCTAGAGGGATTTCTAGGTCCCTAGAGGGATTTCTATGTCCCTAGAGGGATAGATTTCTATGTCCCTAGAGGGATTTCTATGTCCCTAGAGGGATTTCTATGTCGCTAGAGGTATTTCTATGTCGCTAGAGGGATTTCTAGGTCCCTAGAGGGATTTCAATGTCCCTAGAGGGATTTCTAGGTCCCTAGAGGGATTTCTAGGTCCCTAGAGGGATTTCTAGGTCCCTAGAGGGATTTCTAGGTCCCTAGAGGGATAGATTTCTAGGTCCCTAGAGGGATTTCAATGTCCCTAGAGGGATTTCTAGGTCCCTAGAGGGATTTCTAGGTCCCTAGAGGGATAGATTTCTATGTCCCTAGAGGGATTTCTATGTCACTAGAGAGATTTCTAGGTCCCTAGAGGGATTTCAATGTCCCTAGAGGGATTTCTAGGTCCCTAGAGGGATAGATTTCTAGGTCCCTAGAGGGATTTCTAGGTCCCTAGAGAGAGAGATTTCTATGTCCCTAGAGGGATTTCTATGTCGCTAGAGGGATTTCTATGTCGCTAGAGGGATAGATTTATATGTCCCTAGAGGGATTTCTATGTCCCTAGAGGGATTTCTATGTCCCTAGAGGGATTTCTATGTCCCTAGAGGGATTTCTATGTCCCTAGAGGGATTTCTATGTCCCTAGAGAGATTTCTAGGTCCCTAGAGGGATAGATTTCTAGGTCCCTAGAGGGATTTCAATGTCCCTAGAGGGATTTCTAGGTCCCTAGAGGGATTTCTAGGTCCCTAGAGGGATAGATTTCTATGTCCCTAGAGGGATTTCTATGTCACTAGAGAGATTTCTAGGTCCCTAGAGGGATTTCAATGTCCCTAGAAGGATTTCTAGGTCCCTAGAGGGATAGATTTCTAGGTCCCTAGAGGGATTTCTAGGTCCCTAGAGAGAGAGATTTCTATGTCCCTAGAGGGATTTCTATGTCGCTAGAGGGATTTCTATGTCGCTAGAGGGATTTCTAGGTCCCTAGAGGGATTTCTAGGTCCCTAGAGGGATTTCTAGGTCCCAACAGAGAGAGATTTCTATGTCCCTAGAGGGATTTCTATGTCGCTAGAGGGATTTCTATGTCGCTAGAGGGATTTCTAGGTCCCTAGAGGGATTTCTAGGTCCCTAGAGGGATAGATTTCTATGTCCCTAGAGGGATTTCTAGGTCCCTAGAGGGATTTCTAGGTCCCAACAGAGAGAGATTTCTATGTCCCTAGAGGGATTTCTAGGTCCCTAGAGAGAGAGATTTCTATGTCCCTAGAGGGATTTCTATGTCGCTAGAGGGATTTCTATGTCGCTAGAGGGATTTCTAGGTCCCTAGAGGGATAGATTTCTAGGTCCCTAGAGGGATTTCAATGTCCCTAGAGGGATTTCTAGGTCCCTAGAGGGATTTCTAGGTCCCTAGAGGGATTTCTAGGTCCCTAGAGGGATTTCTATGTCCCTAGAGAGATTTCTAGGTCCCTAGAGGGATAGATTTCTAGGTCCCTAGAGGGATTTCAATGTCCCTAGAGGGATTTATAGGGATTCTAGAGCGTGTTACAGGGTTTTGAGAGGGATATCTAGGTCCGTAGAGGGATTTCTAGGTCCCTAGAGAGAGAGATTTCTATGTCCCTAGAGGGATTTCTATGTCCCTAGAGGGATTTCTAGGTATAATTAGGAATAATTAATTATGTTTCTTTTTATATAAATTTTTAATATAATTTTTGCTTTACTAAGATTAACAAGTTTCAACTTTGTTGCAGCTTATTCTGTTATTGAAGCGTGCGAGTCTGGGTCTATGTTTGATGGATATATTGATCATTTGAAAAATGGTAACATTTCTTTCGTTGTATTTTTTTCATTAATTAGAAAAACTGGTTAAGTTGGCTCGATTCGCTTAGAAATTTGGGTACTTGAGTATATAACGCACGGCACTAGCAGGCCAATGTTCTGCGCATGCCCCAGCGGTTACATTTTATAACAGTTACGTTTCTACCAGTTACCTTGGATAACCTTTTAAAATATTTTGATTTGAATCTGAGATCGCCTCCCTTCGGATATTTTGAAGAGAAAAGATTTGCCTAGAGGGATTTCTATGTCGCTAGAGGGATTTCTAGGTCCCTAGAGGGATTTCAATGTCCCTAGAGGGATTTCTAGGTCCCTAAAGGGATTTCTAGGTCCCTAGAGGGATTTCTAGGTCCCTAGAGGGATTTCTATGTCCCTAGAGGGATAGATTTATATGTCCCTAGAGGGATTTCTATGTCCCTAGAGGGATTTCTATGTCCCTAGAGGGATTTCTATGTCCCTAGAGGGATTTCTATGTCCCTAGAGGGATTTCTATGTCCCTAGAGAGATTTCTAGGTCCCTAGAGGGATAGATTTCTAGGTCCCTAGAGGGATTTCAATGTCCCTAGAGGGATTTCTAGGTCCCTAGAGGGATTTCTAGGTCCCTAGAGGGATAGATTTCTATGTCCCTAGAGGGATTTCTATGTCACTAGAGAGATTTCTAGGTCCCTAGAGGGATTTCAATGTCCCTAGAGGGATTTCTATGTCCCTAGAGGGATAGATTTCTATGTCCCTAGAGGGATTTCTATGTCCCTAGAGGGATTTCTAGGTCCCTAGAGAGAGAGATTTCTATGTCCCTAGAGGGATTTCTATGTCGCTAGAGGGATTTCTATGTCGCTAGAGGGATTTCTAGGTCCCTAGAGGGATTTCTAGGTCCCTAGAGAGAGAGATTTCTATGTCCCTAGAGGGATTTCTATGTCGCTAGAGGGATTTCTATGTCGCTAGAGGGATTTCTAGGTCCCTAGAGGGATAGATTTCTAGGTCCCTAGAGGGATTTCTATGTCGCTAGAGGGATTTCTATGTCGCTAGAGGGATTTCTAGGTCCCTAGAGGGATTTCTATGTCCCTAGAGGGATAGATTTCTATGTCCCTAGAGGGATTTCTATGTCCTTAGAGGGATTTCTATGTCCCTAGAGGGATTTCTATGTCCCTAGAGGGATTTCTAGGTCCCTAGAGAGAGAGATTTATATGTCCCTAGAGGGATTTCTATGTCGCTAGAGGGATTTCTATGTCGCTAGAGGGATTTCTAGGTCCCTAGAGGGATTTCAATGTCCCTAGAGGGATTTCTAGGTCCCTAGAGGGATTTCTAGGTCCCTAGAGGGATTTCTAGGTCCCTAGAGGGATTTCTAGGTCCCTAGAGGGATAGATTTATATGTCCCTAGAGGGATTTCTATGTCCCTAGAGGGATTTCTATGTCCCTAGAGAGATTTCTAGGTCCCTAGAGGGATAGATTTCTAGGTCCCTAGAGGGATTTCAATGTCCCTAGAGGGATTTCTAGGTCCCTAGAGGGATTTCTAGGTCCCTAGAGGGATAGATTTCTATGTCCCTAGAGGGATTTCTATGTCACTAGAGAGATTTCTAGGTCCCTAGAGGGATTTCAATGTCCCTAGAGGGATTTCTATGTCCCTAGAGGGATAGATTTCTATGTCCCTAGAGGGATTTCTATGTCCCTAGAGGGATTTCTAGGTCCCTAGAGAGAGAGATTTCTATGTCCCTAGAGGGATTTCTATGTCGCTAGAGGGATTTCTATGTCGCTAGAGGGATTTCTAGGTCCCTAGAGGGATTTCTAGGTCCCTAGAGAGAGAGATTTCTATGTCCCTAGAGGGATTTCTATGTCCCTAGAGGGATTTCTAGGTCCCTAGAGGGATTTCTATGTCCCTAGAGGGATTTCTAGGTCCCTAGAGGGATTTCTAGGTCCCTAGAGGGATTTCTAGGTCCCTAGAGGGATTTCTAGGTCCCTAGAGGGATTTCTATGTCCCTAGAGGGATAGATTTATATGTCCCTAGAGGGATTTCTATGTCCCTAGAGGGATTTCTATGTCCCTAGAGGGATTTCTATGTCCCTAGAGGGATTTCTAGGTCCCTAGAGGGATTTCTATGTCCCTAGAGGGATTTCTAGGTCCCTAGAGAGAGAGATTTCTATGTCCCTAGAGGGATTTCTATGTCGCTAGAGAGATTTCTAGGTCCCTAGAGGGATAGATTTCTAGGTCCCTAGAGGGATTTCAATGTCCCTAGAGGGATTTCTAGGTCCCTAGAGGGATTTCTAGGTCCCTAGAGGGATAGATTTCTATGTCCCTAGAGGGATTTCTATGTCACTAGAGAGATTTCTAGGTCCCTAGAGGGATTTCAATGTCCCTAGAGGGATTTCTATGTCCCTAGAGGGATAGATTTCTATGTCCCTAGAGGGATTTCTATGTCCCTAGAGGGATTTCTAGGTCCCTAGAGAGAGAGATTTCTATGTCCCTAGAGGGATTTCTATGTCGCTAGAGGGATTTCTATGTCGCTAGAGGGATTTCTAGGTCCCTAGAGGGATTTCTAGGTCCCTAGAGAGAGAGATTTCTATGTCCCTAGAGGGATTTCTATGTCCCTAGAGGGATTTCTAGGTCCCTAGAGGGATTTCTATGTCCCTAGAGGGATTTCTAGGTCCCTAGAGGGATTTCTAGGTCCCTAGAGGGATTTCTAGGTCCCTAGAGGGATTTCTAGGTCCCTAGAGGGATTTCTATGTCCCTAGAGGGATAGATTTATATGTCCCTAGAGGGATTTCTATGTCCCTAGAGGGATTTCTATGTCCCTAGAGGGATTTCTATGTCCCTAGAGGGATTTCTAGGTCCCTAGAGGGATTTCTATGTCCCTAGAGGGATTTCTAGGTCCCTAGAGGGATTTCTATGTCCCTAGAGGGATAGATTTCTATGTCCCTAGAGGGATTTCTATGTCCCTAGAGGGATTTCTATGTCGCTAGAGGGATTTCTATGTCGCTAGAGGGATTTCTAGGTCCCTAGAGGGATTTCTAGGTCCCTAGAGGGATTTCTAGGTCCCTAGAGGGATTTCTAGGTCCCTAGAGGGATTTCTAGGTCCCTAGAGGGATAGATTTCTAGGTCCCTAGAGGGATTTCAATGTCCCTAGAGGGATTTCTAGGTCCCTAGAGGGATTTCTAGGTCCCTAGAGGGATAGATTTCTAGGTCCCTAGAGGGATTTCTATGTCGCTAGAGGGATTTCTATGTCGCTAGAGGGATTTCTAGGTCCCTAGAGGGATTTCTATGTCCCTAGAGGGATAGATTTCTATGTCCCTAGAGGGATTTCTATGTCCCTAGAGGGATTTCTATGTCGCTAGAGGTATTTCTATGTCGCTAGAG
The DNA here is from genome assembly GCA_964056705.1 of Troilus luridus. Taxonomy (NCBI): domain Eukaryota; kingdom Metazoa; phylum Arthropoda; class Insecta; order Hemiptera; family Pentatomidae; genus Troilus; species Troilus luridus. The sequence continues at coordinate 59,165,746 of OZ057413.1, forward strand.
GGATTTCTAGGTCCCTAGAGGGATTTCAATGTCCCTAGAGGGATTTCTAGGTCCCTAGAGGGATTTCTAGGTCCCTAGAGGGATTTCTAGGTCCCTAGAGGGATTTCTAGGTCCCTAGAGGGATAGATTTCTAGGTCCCTAGAGGGATTTCAATGTCCCTAGAGGGATTTCTAGGTCCCTAGAGGGATTTCTAGGTCCCTAGAGGGATAGATTTCTATGTCCCTAGAGGGATTTCTATGTCACTAGAGAGATTTCTAGGTCCCTAGAGGGATTTCAATGTCCCTAGAGGGATTTCTAGGTCCCTAGAGGGATAGATTTCTAGGTCCCTAGAGGGATTTCTAGGTCCCTAGAGAGAGAGATTTCTATGTCCCTAGAGGGATTTCTATGTCGCTAGAGGGATTTCTAGGTCCCTAGAGAGAGCGATATATAGCGAATGATTATGCTTAACTAACTTCTAAGAATGACACCTGCTGCTAGCTGATCTATTATTCTAGGAAAGACACTTGCAGCTAGCCTCTACCATTGCATGCACTATCACTCCTCAAAATACCTGTAAGCTGATCTATTATTCTAAGAAAGACAGCTGCAATTAGCTTAAGTAACGTGATATATATTATTTATTGATATCACTAATTGATCTAACATATATGTTTTTACTTTTTTTATACATAAGTTTTACAAGTTATGTTTCCTTTCGTTATGTACTTTAGAGACCAGAACTCGAAAGGATCTGAAAAGGAAACCAATGGCCCAAGTTAACATATCCCTCCACGTATTCCAGGGTGAATTTGTTCATTTTTTTTTATATCTTCCCTTGAACTATTGGTCATTAGTTTGGTCTTGTTATAATTTGGGTATAGACCAATTTCTTCGCAGAGTTATAGTAGCTGTCATTTGCCTATAATATATATTAAGTGGCTGTGGTAAAACTAAATCCAGTGAAGCGTGAAAAGTGAAGCGAACCATCCACTATAAAAAATGGGTAACGAAACCACAGGCAGAACCTCGTGGGTGGTTTGGAATCCTGCCTATCTCATAGGTAAGTATTTTCTTCTTCTTTTACTTCCTCCAAGTTCCATTCAGATAAAAATAATGTTACCCATCACCGTAAAGAATCACCTCTTTCCTTTTAATAATTTTAACTGATAACAGTTATTTTCTTTACCGAAATACATTAACTTCAGCGAGCCTGAAAACAAAGCTGGAATTAATATTCTTTTAGCATAATCAACATATTAGTAATTATTATTTGTGTCGTACTTACCATCATAGTGGTCTAAGTACACTTTCGTAAATGCTGACAACAATCCCTCTAAGATAGTTTGTAAATATTTTTCATATTGTGTTTCCTTCATTTCCATTCTTGCAATGATATAAATTCTCCCATTTTCTAACTGATCCAGTATTTTGTACACTGAAAATCGGTTAAGCTTCTTTGATGTTTCGGCAAGAGACATCTGTTTTTAATAAAAAGAATGATGAAATTAAGGAATAATCAAATTAAACAAAATTTATTCTGAGGAAATATTCATACTAGGAAATAGTGTTGAGAAAGGATGATCACAGTAGAGTAGAGTCAGTCTATTGTTATAAAGAGGAGGAGGGGCGATATATAGCGAATGATTATGCTTAACTAACTTCTAAGAATGACACCTGCTGCTAGCTGATCTATTATTCTAGGAAAGACACTTGCAGCTAGCCTCTACCATTGCATGCACTATCACTCCTCAAAATGCCTGTAAGCTGATCTATTATTCTAAGAAAGACAGCTGCAATTAGCTTAAGTAACGTGATATATATTATTTATTGATATCACTAATTGATCTAACATATATGTTTTTACTTTTTTTATACATAAGTTTTACAAGTTATGTTTCCTTTCGTTATGTACTTTAGAGACCAGAACTTGAAAGGATCTGAAAAGGAAACCAATGGCCCAAGTTAACATATCCCTCCACGTATTCCAGGGTGAATTTGTTCATTTTTTTTTATATCTTCCCTTGAACTATTGGTCATTAGTTTGGTCTTGTTATAATTTGGGTATAGACCAATTTCTTCGCAGAGTTATAGTAGCTGTCATTTGCCTATAATATATATTAAGTGGCTGTGGTAAAACTAAATCCCTTCTGTAAAATCCTTATCAACATATAAAAAAAAAAAAAATTATAAATACCGAAACAATTAACGGAGGTTCGAATATTTAAATAAGTAATGGCTCCCGGTTACGTCACAAGTTCATTAGCAGACTTGGGCTGTGTCTTGTGGTGTTGTGTATTGGGGCGTTGTGTGTTGAGGGGTTGTGTATTGAGATGTGGCGTTTTGCATTGAGATGTTGCTTGTTGTGGTGTTGTGTATTGAGATGTTGTGTGTTGTGGTGTTTTCTGTTCAAATATTGTGATAGTAAATGTAGCCTGTGGTTGTAGTAAGAGAGTACTTCTAGTCATCTTTACTAACATTTTCTTTCTTACTCTATTAATTTCATCAATCTTGATTTATTAATATTATTACAAATCGATCTTCCCTATCAGCCTCTGAATATTTAATTCACTAAGTGATTCTTAGTGAGTTTCTCTCTACGTAAATCTCTATATTTCAACTTGCACCAATCCCCTGGAGCATACCCCACCCGGAGATCCGTACTGGGGAATAGTTTACCTTCGGATAACGAGCGTTTTACCTTAGAAAGATCCTTGACTATTAGAGATATTGTTTAAGTGAAACGTAATGTTAGTAGGGCGTTCCAACCTACGTAACATCCCTCAAGCAAGTCTGGGGGGTCGCTCACATTGTTGGTGAGTGAGTCCATATCGGACTTAGCCGGGGTGAACTTGCAACGAATTTCAACCTACAACCCCAGATCTACCACCCATGGGCCGCCTCCCCTACGAGCTGACGAGATGCACCCGGGGCGTGTTGTTCAAAATATTCCTAATACTATTCATTCAAAATTTGTTAAACGGATAACAATAAAATAAAAATTAGTCTGTTGTTATGATACTTGAGTGTAATTTGATAAAAGAAAAAACGAAATTTTTTTCATTCGTCAACTTGGTTTTCGAAGGAATAGCCATTTTAAAACAAGAGATGGACTATTAGTGAATTTTGGGAAATATCAAAGAATCCTAATCGCCAAAAGTCTTTTAGAGTTTTTAGCATTGCAGAAGAACATACAACTCCACTACCACGAATCACGTGAGTAAAAAAAAGAGTAAAGTGGTTTATAGGGCTACACTGATTGCATTAGCAGGCAGCCATTCCTGCTACTGGATTCAGTGAAGCGAACCATCCACTATAAAAAATGGGTAACGAAACCACAGGCAGAACCTCGTGGGTGGTTTGGAATCCTGCCTATCTCATAGGTAAGTATTTTCTTCTTCTTTTACTTCCTCCAAGTTCCATTCAGATAAAAATAATGTTACCCATCACCGTAAAGAATCACCTCTTTCCTTTTAATAATTTTAACTGATAACAGTTATTTTCTTTACCGAAATACATTAACTTCAGCGAGCCTGAAAACAAAGCTGGAATTAATATTCTTTTAGCATAATCAACATATTAGTAATTATTATTTGTGTCGTACTTACCATCATAGTGGTCTAAGTACACTTTCGTAAATGCTGACAACAATCCCTCTAAGATAGTTTGTAAATATTTTTCATATTGTGTTTCCTTCATTTCCATTCTTGCAATGATATAAATTCTCCCATTTTCTAACTGATCCAGTATTTTGTACACTGAAAATCGGTTAAGCTTATTTGATGTTTCGGCAAGAGACATCTGTTTTTAATAAAAAGAATGATGAAATTAAGGAATAATCAAATTAAACAAAATTTATTCTGAGGAAATATTCATACTAGGAAATAGTGTTGAGAAAGGATGATCACAGTAGAGTAGAGGCAGTCTATTGCTATAAAGAGGAGGAGGGGCGATATATAGCGAATGATTATGCTTAACTAACTTCTAAGAATGACACCTGCTGCTAGCTGATCTATTATTCTAGGAAAGACACTTGCAGCTAGCCTCTACCATTGCATGCACTATCACTCCTCAAAATACCTGTAAGCTGATCTATTATTCTAAGAAAGACAGCTGCAATTAGCTTAAGTAACGTGATATATATTATTTATTGATATCACTAATTGATCTAACATATATGTTTTTACTTTTTTTATACATAAGTTTTACAAGTTATGTTTCCTTTCGTTATGTACTTTAGAGACCAGAACTCGAAAGGATCTGAAAAGGAAACCAATGGCCCAAGTTAACATATCCCTCCACGTATTCCAGGGTGAATTTGTTCATTTTTTTTTATATCTTCCCTTGAACTATTGGTCATTAGTTTGGTCTTGTTATAATTTGGGTATAGACCAATTTCTTCGCAGAGTTATAGTAGCTGTCATTTGCCTATAATATATATTAAGTGGCTGTGGTAAAACTAAATCCCTTCTGTAAAATCCTTATCAACATATAAAAAAAAAAAAATTATAAATACCGAAACAATTAACGGAGGTTCGAATATTTAAATAAGTAATGGCTCCCGGTTACGTCACAAGTTCATTAGCAGACTTGGGCTGTGTCTTGTGGTGTTGTGTATTGGGGCGTTGTGTGTTGAGGGGTTGTGTATTGAGATGTGGCGTTTTGCATTGAGATGTTGCTTGTTGTGGTGTTGTGTATTGAGATGTTGTGTGTTGTGGTTTTTTCTGTTCAAATATTGTGATAGTAAATGTAGCCTGTGGTTGTAGTAAGAGAGTACTTCTAGTCATCTTTACTAACATTTTCTTTCTTACTCTATTAATTTCATCAATCTTGATTTATTAATATTATTACAAATCGATCTTCCCTATCAGCCTCTGAATATTTAATTCACTAAGTGATTCTTAGTGAGTTTCTCTCTACGTAAATCTCTATATTTCAACTTGCACCAATCCCCTGGAGCATACCCCACCCGGAGATCCGTACTGGGGAATAGTTTACCTTCGGATAACGAGCGTTTTACCTTAGAAAGATCCTTGACTATTAGAGATATTGTTTAAGTGAAACGTAATGTTAGTAGGGCGTTCCAACCTACGTAACATCCCTCAAGCAAGTCTGGGGGGTCGCTCACATTGTTGGTGAGTGAGTCCATATCGGACTTAGCCGGGGTGAACTTGCAACGAATTTCAACCTACAACCCCAGATCTACCACCCATGGGCCGCCTCCCCTACGAGCTGACGAGATGCACCCGGGGCGTGTTGTTCAAAATATTCCTAATACTATTCATTCAAAATTTGTTAAACGGATAACAATAAAATAAAAATTAGTCTGTTGTTATGATACTTGAGTGTAATTTGATAAAAGAAAAAACGAAATTTTTTTCATTCGTCAACTTGGTTTTCGAAGGAATAGCCATTTTAAAACAAGAGATGGACTATTAGTGAATTTTGGGAAATATCAAAGAATCCTAATCGCCAAAAGTCTTTTAGAGTTTTTAGCATTGCAGAAGAACATACAACTCCACTACCACGAATCACGTGAGTAAAAAAAAGAGTAAAGTGGTTTATAGGGCTACACTGATTGCATTAGCAGGCAGCCATTCCTGCTACTGGATTCAGTGAAGCGAACCATCCACTATAAAAAATGGGTAACGAAACCACAGGCAGAACCTCGTGGGTGGTTTGGAATCCTGCCTATCTCATAGGTAGGTATTTTCTTCTTCTTTTACTTCCTCCAAGTTCCATTCAGATAAAAATAATGTTACCCATCACCGTAAAGAATCACCTCTTTCCTTTTAATAATTTTAACTGATAACAGTTATTTTCTTTACCGAAATACATTAACTTCAGCGAGCCTGAAAACAAAGCTGGAATTAATATTCTTTTAGCATAATCAACATATTAGTAATTATTATTTGTGTCGTACTTACCATCATAGTGGTCTAAGTACACTTTCGTAAATGCTGACAACAATCCCTCTAAGATAGTTTGTAAATATTTTTCATATTGTGTTTCCTTCATTTCCATTCTTGCAATGATATAAATTCTCCCATTTTCTAACTGATCCAGTATTTTGTACACTGAAAATCGGTTAAGCTTATTTGATGTTTCGGCAAGAGACATCTGTTTTTAATAAAAAGAATGATGAAATTAAGGAATAATCAAATTAAACAAAATTTATTCTGAGGAAATATTCATACTAGGAAATAGTGTTGAGAAAGGATGATCACAGTAGAGTAGAGGCAGTCTATTGCTATAAAGAGGAGGAGGGGCGATATATAGCGAATGATTATGCTTAACTAACTAACTTCTAAGAATGACACCTGCTGCTAGCTGATCTATTATTCTAGGAAAGACACTTGCAGCTAGCCTCTACCATTGCATGCACTATCACTCCTCAAAATACCTGTAAGCTGATCTATTATTCTAAGAAAGACAGCTGCAATTAGCTTAAGTAACGTGATATATATTATTTATTGATATCACTAATTGATCTAACATATATGTTTTTACTTTTTTTATACATAAGTTTTACAAGTTATGTTTCCTTTCGTTATGTACTTTAGAGACCAGAACTCGAAAGGATCTGAAAAGGAAACCAATGGCCCAAGTTAACATATCCCTCCACGTATTCCAGGGTGAATTTGTTCATTTTTTTTTATATCTTCCCTTGAACTATTGGTCATTAGTTTGGTCTTGTTATAATTTGGGTATAGACCAATTTCTTCGCAGAGTTATAGTAGCTGTCATTTGCCTATAATATATATTAAGTGGCTGTGGTAAAACTAAATCCCTTCTGTAAAATCCTTATCAACATATAAAAAAAAAAAAAATTATAAATACCGAAACAATTAACGGAGGTTCGAATATTTAAATAAGTAATGGCTCCCGGTTACGTCACAAGTTCATTAGCAGACTTGGGCTGTGTCTTGTGGTGTTGTGTATTGGGGCGTTGTGTGTTGAGGGGTTGTGTATTGAGATGTGGCGTTTTGCATTGAGATGTTGCTTGTTGTGGTGTTGTGTATTGAGATGTTGTGTGTTGTGGTTTTTTCTGTTCAAATATTGTGATAGTAAATGTAGCCTGTGGTTGTAGTAAGAGAGTACTTCTAGTCATCTTTACTAACATTTTCTTTCTTACTCTATTAATTTCATCAATCTTGATTTATTAATATTATTACAAATCGATCTTCCCTATCAGCCTCTGAATATTTAATTCACTAAGTGATTCTTAGTGAGTTTCTCTCTACGTAAATCTCTATATTTCAACTTGCACCAATCCCCTGGAGCATACCCCACCCGGAGATCCGTACTGGGGAATAGTTTACCTTCGGATAACGAGCGTTTTACCTTAGAAAGATCCTTGACTATTAGAGATATTGTTTAAGTGAAACGTAATGTTAGTAGGGCGTTCCAACCTACGTAACATCCCTCAAGCAAGTCTGGGGGGTCGCTCACATTGTTGGTGAGTGAGTCCATATCGGACTTAGCCGGGGTGAACTTGCAACGAATTTCAACCTACAACCCCAGATCTACCACCCATGGGCCGCCTCCCCTACGAGCTGACGAGATGCACCCGGGGCGTGTTGTTCAAAATATTCCTAATACTATTCATTCAAAATTTGTTAAACGGATAACAATAAAATAAAAATTAGTCTGTTGTTATGATACTTGAGTGTAATTTGATAAAAGAAAAAACGAAATTTTTTTCATTCGTCAACTTGGTTTTCGAAGGAATAGCCATTTTAAAACAAGAGATGGACTATTAGTGAATTTTGGGAAATATCAAAGAATCCTAATCGCCAAAAGTCTTTTAGAGTTTTTAGCATTGCAGAAGAACATACAACTCCACTACCACGAATCACGTGAGTAAAAAAAAGAGTAAAGTGGTTTATAGGGCTACACTGATTGCATTAGCAGGCAGCCATTCCTGCTACTGGATTCAGTGAAGCGAACCATCCACTATAAAAAATGGGTAACGAAACCACAGGCAGAACCTCGTGGGTGGTTTGGAATCCTGCCTATCTCATAGGTAAGTATTTTCTTCTTCTTTTACTTCCTCCAAGTTCCATTCAGATAAAAATAATGTTACCCATCACCGTAAAGAATCACCTCTTTCCTTTTAATAATTTTAACTGATAACAGTTATTTTCTTTACCGAAATACATTAACTTCAGCGAGCCTGAAAACAAAGCTGGAATTAATATTCTTTTAGCATAATCAACATATTAGTAATTATTATTTGTGTCGTACTTACCATCATAGTGGTCTAAGTACACTTTCGTAAATGCTGACAACAATCCCTCTAAGATAGTTTGTAAATATTTTTCATATTGTGTTTCCTTCATTTCCATTCTTGCAATGATATAAATTCTCCCATTTTCTAACTGATCCAGTATTTTGTACACTGAAAATCGGTTAAGCTTATTTGATGTTTCGGCAAGAGACATCTGTTTTTAATAAAAAGAATGATGAAATTAAGGAATAATCAAATTAAACAAAATTTATTCTGAGGAAATATTCATACTAGGAAATAGTGTTGAGAAAGGATGATCACAGTAGAGTAGAGGCAGTCTATTGCTATAAAGAGGAGGAGGGGCGATATATAGCGAATGATTATGCTTAACTAACTAACTTCTAAGAATGACACCTGCTGCTAGCTGATCTATTATTCTAGGAAAGACACTTGCAGCTAGCCTCTACCATTGCATGCACTATCACTCCTCAAAATACCTGTAAGCTGATCTATTATTCTAAGAAAGACAGCTGCAATTAGCTTAAGTAACGTGATATATATTATTTATTGATATCACTAATTGATCTAACATATATGTTTTTACTTTTTTTATACATAAGTTTTACAAGTTATGTTTCCTTTCGTTATGTACTTTAGAGACCAGAACTCGAAAGGATCTGAAAAGGAAACCAATGGCCCAAGTTAACATATCCCTCCACGTATTCCAGGGTGAATTTGTTCATTTTTTTTTATATCTTCCCTTGAACTATTGGTCATTAGTTTGGTCTTGTTATAATTTGGGTATAGACCAATTTCTTCGCAGAGTTATAGTAGCTGTCATTTGCCTATAATATATATTAAGTGGCTGTGGTAAAACTAAATCCCTTCTGTAAAATCCTTATCAACATATAAAAAAAAAAAAAATTATAAATACCGAAACAATTAACGGAGGTTCGAATATTTAAATAAGTAATGGCTCCCGGTTACGTCACAAGTTCATTAGCAGACTTGGGCTGTGTCTTGTGGTGTTGTGTATTGGGGCGTTGTGTGTTGAGGGGTTGTGTATTGAGATGTGGCGTTTTGCATTGAGATGTTGCTTGTTGTGGTGTTGTGTATTGAGATGTTGTGTGTTGTGGTTTTTTCTGTTCAAATATTGTGATAGTAAATGTAGCCTGTGGTTGTAGTAAGAGAGTACTTCTAGTCATCTTTACTAACATTTTCTTTCTTACTCTATTAATTTCATCAATCTTGATTTATTAATATTATTACAAATCGATCTTCCCTATCAGCCTCTGAATATTTAATTCACTAAGTGATTCTTAGTGAGTTTCTCTCTACGTAAATCTCTATATTTCAACTTGCACCAATCCCCTGGAGCATACCCCACCCGGAGATCCGTACTGGGGAATAGTTTACCTTCGGATAACGAGCGTTTTACCTTAGAAAGATCCTTGACTATTAGAGATATTGTTTAAGTGAAACGTAATGTTAGTAGGGCGTTCCAACCTACGTAACATCCCTCAAGCAAGTCTGGGGGGTCGCTCACATTGTTGGTGAGTGAGTCCATATCGGACTTAGCCGGGGTGAACTTGCAACGAATTTCAACCTACAACCCCAGATCTACCACCCATGGGCCGCCTCCCCTACGAGCTGACGAGATGCACCCGGGGCGTGTTGTTCAAAATATTCCTAATACTATTCATTCAAAATTTGTTAAACGGATAACAATAAAATAAAAATTAGTCTGTTGTTATGATACTTGAGTGTAATTTGATAAAAGAAAAAACGAAATTTTTTTCATTCGTCAACTTGGTTTTCGAAGGAATAGCCATTTTAAAACAAGAGATGGACTATTAGTGAATTTTGGGAAATATCAAAGAATCCTAATCGCCAAAAGTCTTTTAGAGTTTTTAGCATTGCAGAAGAACATACAACTCCACTACCACGAATCACGTGAGTAAAAAAAAGAGTAAAGTGGTTTATAGGGCTACACTGATTGCATTAGCAGGCAGCCATTCCTGCTACTGGATTCAGTGAAGCGAACCATCCACTATAAAAAATGGGTAACGAAACCACAGGCAGAACCTCGTGGGTGGTTTGGAATCCTGCCTATCTCATAGGTAAGTATTTTCTTCTTCTTTTACTTCCTCCAAGTTCCATTCAGATAAAAATAATGTTACCCATCACCGTAAAGAATCACCTCTTTCCTTTTAATAATTTTAACTGATAACAGTTATTTTCTTTACCGAAATACATTAACTTCAGCGAGCCTGAAAACAAAGCTGGAATTAATATTCTTTTAGCATAATCAACATATTAGTAATTATTATTTGTGTCGTACTTACCATCATAGTGGTCTAAGTACACTTTCGTAAATGCTGACAACAATCCCTCTAAGATAGTTTGTAAATATTTTTCATATTGTGTTTCCTTCATTTCCATTCTTGCAATGATATAAATTCTCCCATTTTCTAACTGATCCAGTATTTTGTACACTGAAAATCGGTTAAGCTTATTTGATGTTTCGGCAAGAGACATCTGTTTTTAATAAAAAGAATGATGAAATTAAGGAATAATCAAATTAAACAAAATTTATTCTGAGGAAATATTCATACTAGGAAATAGTGTTGAGAAAGGATGATCACAGTAGAGTAGAGGCAGTCTATTGCTATAAAGAGGAGGAGGGGCGATATATAGCGAATGATTATGCTTAACTAACTAACTTCTAAGAATGACACCTGCTGCTAGCTGATCTATTATTCTAGGAAAGACACTTGCAGCTAGCCTCTACCATTGCATGCACTATCACTCCTCAAAATACCTGTAAGCTGATCTATTATTCTAAGAAAGACAGCTGCAATTAGCTTAAGTAACGTGATATATATTATTTATTGATATCACTAATTGATCTAACATATATGTTTTTACTTTTTTTATACATAAGTTTTACAAGTTATGTTTCCTTTCGTTATGTACTTTAGAGACCAGAACTCGAAAGGATCTGAAAAGGAAACCAATGGCCCAAGTTAACATATCCCTCCACGTATTCCAGGGTGAATTTGTTCATTTTTTTTTATATCTTCCCTTGAACTATTGGTCATTAGTTTGGTCTTGTTATAATTTGGGTATAGACCAATTTCTTCGCAGAGTTATAGTAGCTGTCATTTGCCTATAATATATATTAAGTGGCTGTGGTAAAACTAAATCCCTTCTGTAAAATCCTTATCAACATATAAAAAAAAAAAAATTATAAATACCGAAACAATTAACGGAGGTTCGAATATTTAAATAAGTAATGGCTCCCGGTTACGTCACAAGTTCATTAGCAGACTTGGGCTGTGTCTTGTGGTGTTGTGTATTGGGGCGTTGTGTGTTGAGGGGTTGTGTATTGAGATGTGGCGTTTTGCATTGAGATGTTGCTTGTTGTGGTGTTGTGTATTGAGATGTTGTGTGTTGTGGTTTTTTCTGTTCAAATATTGTGATAGTAAATGTAGCCTGTGGTTGTAGTAAGAGAGTACTTCTAGTCATCTTTACTAACATTTTCTTTCTTACTCTATTAATTTCATCAATCTTGATTTATTAATATTATTACAAATCGATCTTCCCTATCAGCCTCTGAATATTTAATTCACTAAGTGATTCTTAGTGAGTTTCTCTCTACGTAAATCTCTATATTTCAACTTGCACCAATCCCCTGGAGCATACCCCACCCGGAGATCCGTACTGGGGAATAGTTTACCTTCGGATAACGAGCGTTTTACCTTAGAAAGATCCTTGACTATTAGAGATATTGTTTAAGTGAAACGTAATGTTAGTAGGGCGTTCCAACCTACGTAACATCCCTCAAGCAAGTCTGGGGGGTCGCTCACATTGTTGGTGAGTGAGTCCATATCGGACTTAGCCGGGGTGAACTTGCAACGAATTTCAACCTACAACCCCAGATCTACCACCCATGGGCCGCCTCCCCTACGAGCTGACGAGATGCACCCGGGGCGTGTTGTTCAAAATATTCCTAATACTATTCATTCAAAATTTGTTAAACGGATAACAATAAAATAAAAATTAGTCTGTTGTTATGATACTTGAGTGTAATTTGATAAAAGAAAAAACGAAATTTTTTTCATTCGTCAACTTGGTTTTCGAAGGAATAGCCATTTTAAAACAAGAGATGGACTATTAGTGAATTTTGGGAAATATCAAAGAATCCTAATCGCCAAAAGTCTTTTAGAGTTTTTAGCATTGCAGAAGAACATACAACTCCACTACCACGAATCACGTGAGTAAAAAAAAGAGTAAAGTGGTTTATAGGGCTACACTGATTGCATTAGCAGGCAGCCATTCCTGCTACTGGATTCAGTGAAGCGAACCATCCACTATAAAAAATGGGTAACGAAACCACAGGCAGAACCTCGTGGGTGGTTTGGAATCCTGCCTATCTCATAGGTAAGTATTTTCTTCTTCTTTTACTTCCTCCAAGTTCCATTCAGATAAAAATAATGTTACCCATCACCGTAAAGAATCACCTCTTTCCTTTTAATAATTTTAACTGATAACAGTTATTTTCTTTACCGAAATACATTAACTTCAGCGAGCCTGAAAACAAAGCTGGAATTAATATTCTTTTAGCATAATCAACATATTAGTAATTATTATTTGTGTCGTACTTACCATCATAGTGGTCTAAGTACACTTTCGTAAATGCTGACAACAATCCCTCTAAGATAGTTTGTAAATATTTTTCATATTGTGTTTCCTTCATTTCCATTCTTGCAATGATATAAATTCTCCCATTTTCTAACTGATCCAGTATTTTGTACACTGAAAATCGGTTAAGCTTATTTGATGTTTCGGCAAGAGACATCTGTTTTTAATAAAAAGAATGATGAAATTAAGGAATAATCAAATTAAACAAAATTTATTCTGAGGAAATATTCATACTAGGAAATAGTGTTGAGAAAGGATGATCACAGTAGAGTAGAGGCAGTCTATTGCTATAAAGAGGAGGAGGGGCGATATATAGCGAATGATTATGCTTAACTAACTAACTTCTAAGAATGACACCTGCTGCTAGCTGATCTATTATTCTAGGAAAGACACTTGCAGCTAGCCTCTACCATTGCATGCACTATCACTCCTCAAAATACCTGTAAGCTGATCTATTATTCTAAGAAAGACAGCTGCAATTAGCTTAAGTAACGTGATATATATTATTTATTGATATCACTAATTGATCTAACATATATGTTTTTACTTTTTTTATACATAAGTTTTACAAGTTATGTTTCCTTTCGTTATGTACTTTAGAGACCAGAACTCGAAAGGATCTGAAAAGGAAACCAATGGCCCAAGTTAACATATCCCTCCACGTATTCCAGGGTGAATTTGTTCATTTTTTTTTATATCTTCCCTTGAACTATTGGTCATTAGTTTGGTCTTGTTATAATTTGGGTATAGACCAATTTCTTCGCAGAGTTATAGTAGCTGTCATTTGCCTATAATATATATTAAGTGGCTGTGGTAAAACTAAATCCCTTCTGTAAAATCCTTATCAACATATAAAAAAAAAAAAATTATAAATACCGAAACAATTAACGGAGGTTCGAATATTTAAATAAGTAATGGCTCCCGGTTACGTCACAAGTTCATTAGCAGACTTGGGCTGTGTCTTGTGGTGTTGTGTATTGGGGCGTTGTGTGTTGAGGGGTTGTGTATTGAGATGTGGCGTTTTGCATTGAGATGTTGCTTGTTGTGGTGTTGTGTATTGAGATGTTGTGTGTTGTGGTTTTTTCTGTTCAAATATTGTGATAGTAAATGTAGCCTGTGGTTGTAGTAAGAGAGTACTTCTAGTCATCTTTACTAACATTTTCTTTCTTACTCTATTAATTTCATCAATCTTGATTTATTAATATTATTACAAATCGATCTTCCCTATCAGCCTCTGAATATTTAATTCACTAAGTGATTCTTAGTGAGTTTCTCTCTACGTAAATCTCTATATTTCAACTTGCACCAATCCCCTGGAGCATACCCCACCCGGAGATCCGTACTGGGGAATAGTTTACCTTCGGATAACGAGCGTTTTACCTTAGAAAGATCCTTGACTATTAGAGATATTGTTTAAGTGAAACGTAATGTTAGTAGGGCGTTCCAACCTACGTAACATCCCTCAAGCAAGTCTGGGGGGTCGCTCACATTGTTGGTGAGTGAGTCCATATCGGACTTAGCCGGGGTGAACTTGCAACGAATTTCAACCTACAACCCCAGATCTACCACCCATGGGCCGCCTCCCCTACGAGCTGACGAGATGCACCCGGGGCGTGTTGTTCAAAATATTCCTAATACTATTCATTCAAAATTTGTTAAACGGATAACAATAAAATAAAAATTAGTCTGTTGTTATGATACTTGAGTGTAATTTGATAAAAGAAAAAACGAAATTTTTTTCATTCGTCAACTTGGTTTTCGAAGGAATAGCCATTTTAAAACAAGAGATGGACTATTAGTGAATTTTGGGAAATATCAAAGAATCCTAATCGCCAAAAGTCTTTTAGAGTTTTTAGCATTGCAGAAGAACATACAACTCCACTACCACGAATCACGTGAGTAAAAAAAAGAGTAAAGTGGTTTATAGGGCTACACTGATTGCATTAGCAGGCAGCCATTCCTGCTACTGGATTCAGTGAAGCGAACCATCCACTATAAAAAATGGGTAACGAAACCACAGGCAGAACCTCGTGGGTGGTTTGGAATCCTGCCTATCTCATAGGTAAGTATTTTCTTCTTCTTTTACTTCCTCCAAGTTCCATTCAGATAAAAATAATGTTACCCATCACCGTAAAGAATCACCTCTTTCCTTTTAATAATTTTAACTGATAACAGTTATTTTCTTTACCGAAATACATTAACTTCAGCGAGCCTGAAAACAAAGCTGGAATTAATATTCTTTTAGCATAATCAACATATTAGTAATTATTATTTGTGTCGTACTTACCATCATAGTGGTCTAAGTACACTTTCGTAAATGCTGACAACAATCCCTCTAAGATAGTTTGTAAATATTTTTCATATTGTGTTTCCTTCATTTCCATTCTTGCAATGATATAAATTCTCCCATTTTCTAACTGATCCAGTATTTTGTACACTGAAAATCGGTTAAGCTTCTTTGATGTTTCGGCAAGAGACATCTGTTTTTAATAAAAAGAATGATGAAATTAAGGAATAATCAAATTAAACAAAATTTATTCTGAGGAAATATTCATACTAGGAAATAGTGTTGAGAAAGGATGATCACAGTAGAGTAGAGGCAGTCTATTGTTATAAAGAGGAGGAGGGGCGATATATAGCGAATGATTATGCTTAACTAACTTCTAAGAATGACACCTGCTGCTAGCTGATCTATTATTCTAGGAAAGACACTTGCAGCTAGCCTCTACCATTGCATGCACTATCACTCCTCAAAATGCCTGTAAGCTGATCTATTATTCTAAGAAAGACAGCTGCAATTAGCTTAAGTAACGTGATATATATTATTTATTGATATCACTAATTGATCTAACATATATGTTTTTACTTTTTTTATACATAAGTTTTACAAGTTATGTTTCCTTTCGTTATGTACTTTAGAGACCAGAACTTGAAAGGATCTGAAAAGGAAACCAATGGCCCAAGTTAACATATCCCTCCACGTATTCCAGGGTGAATTTGTTCATTTTTTTTTATATCTTCCCTTGAACTATTGGTCATTAGTTTGGTCTTGTTATAATTTGGGTATAGACCAATTTCTTCGCAGAGTTATAGTAGCTGTCATTTGCCTATAATATATATTAAGTGGCTGTGGTAAAACTAAATCCCTTCTGTAAAATCCTTATCAACATATAAAAAAAAAAAAAATTATAAATACCGAAACAATTAACGGAGGTTCGAATATTTAAATAAGTAATGGCTCCCGGTTACGTCACAAGTTCATTAGCAGACTTGGGCTGTGTCTTGTGGTGTTGTGTATTGGGGCGTTGTGTGTTGAGGGGTTGTGTATTGAGATGTGGCATTTGCATTGAGATGTTGCTTGTTGTGGTGTTGTGTATTGAGATGTTGTGTGTTGTGGTGTTTTCTGTTCAAATATTGTGATAGTAAATGTAGCCTGTGGTTGTAGTAAGAGAGTACTTCTAGTCATCTTTACTAACATTTTCTTTCTTACTCTATTAATTTCATCAATCTTGATTTATTAATATTATTACAAATCGATCTTCCCTATCAGCCTCTGAATATTTAATTCACTAAGTGATTCTTAGTGAGTTTCTCTCTACGTAAATCTCTATATTTAAACTTGCACCAATCCCCTGGAGCATACCCCACCCGGAGATCCGTACTGGGGAATAGTTTACCTTCGGATAACGAGCGTTTTACCTTAGAAAGATCCTTGACTATTAGAGATATTGTTTAAGTGAAACGTAATGTTAGTAGGGCGTTCCAACCTACGTAACATCCCTCAAGCAAGTCTGGGGGGTCGCTCACATTGTTGGTGAGTGAGTCCATATCGGACTTAGCCGGGGTGAACTTGCAACGAATTTCAACCTACAACCCCAGATCTACCACCCATGGGCCGCCTCCCCTACGAGCTGACGAGATGCACCCGGGGCGTGTTGTTCAAAATATTCCTAATACTATTCATTCAAAATTTGTTAAACGGATAACAATAAAATAAAAATTAGTCTGTTGTTATGATACTTGAGTGTAATTTGATAAAAGAAAAAACGAAATTTTTTTCATTCGTCAACTTGGTTTTCGAAGGAATAGCCATTTTAAAACAAGAGATGGACTATTAGTGAATTTTGGGAAATATCAAAGAATCCTAATCGCCAAAAGTCTTTTAGAGTTTTTAGCATTGCAGAAGAACATACAACTCCACTACCACGAATCACGTGAGTAAAAAAAAGAGTAAAGTGGTTTATAGGGCTACACTGATTGCATTAGCAGGCAGCCATTCCTGCTACTGGATTCAGTGAAGCGAACCATCCACTATAAAAAATGGGTAACGAAACCACAGGCAGAACCTCGTGGGTGGTTTGGAATCCTGCCTATCTCATAGGTAAGTATTTTCTTCTTCTTTTACTTCCTCCAAGTTCCATTCAGATAAAAATAATGTTACCCATCACCGTAAAGAATCACCTCTTTCCTTTTAATAATTTTAACTGATAACAGTTATTTTCTTTACCGAAATACATTAACTTCAGCGAGCCTGAAAACAAAGCTGGAATTAATATTCTTTTAGCATAATCAACATATTAGTAATTATTATTTGTGTCGTACTTACCATCATAGTGGTCTAAGTACACTTTCGTAAATGCTGACAACAATCCCTCTAAGATAGTTTGTAAATATTTTTCATATTGTGTTTCCTTCATTTCCATTCTTGCAATGATATAAATTCTCCCATTTTCTAACTGATCCAGTATTTTGTACACTGAAAATCGGTTAAGCTTCTTTGATGTTTCGGCAAGAGACATCTGTTTTTAATAAAAAGAATGATGAAATTAAGGAATAATCAAATTAAACAAAATTTATTCTGAGGAAATATTCATACTAGGAAATAGTGTTGAGAAAGGATGATCACAGTAGAGTAGAGGCAGTCTATTGTTATAAAGAGGAGGAGGGGCGATATATAGCGAATGATTATGCTTAACTAACTTCTAAGAATGACACCTGCTGCTAGCTGATCTATTATTCTAGGAAAGACACTTGCAGCTAGCCTCTACCATTGCATGCACTATCACTCCTCAAAATGCCTGTAAGCTGATCTATTATTCTAAGAAAGACAGCTGCAATTAGCTTAAGTAACGTGATATATATTATTTATTGATATCACTAATTGATCTAACATATATGTTTTTACTTTTTTTATACATAAGTTTTACAAGTTATGTTTCCTTTCGTTATGTACTTTAGAGACCAGAACTTGAAAGGATCTGAAAAGGAAACCAATGGCCCAAGTTAACATATCCCTCCACGTATTCCAGGGTGAATTTGTTCATTTTTTTTTATATCTTCCCTTGAACTATTGGTCATTAGTTTGGTCTTGTTATAATTTGGGTATAGACCAATTTCTTCGCAGAGTTATAGTAGCTGTCATTTGCCTATAATATATATTAAGTGGCTGTGGTAAAACTAAATCCCTTCTGTAAAATCCTTATCAACATATAAAAAAAAAAAAAATTATAAATACCGAAACAATTAACGGAGGTTCGAATATTTAAATAAGTAATGGCTCCCGGTTACGTCACAAGTTCATTAGCAGACTTGGGCTGTGTCTTGTGGTGTTGTGTATTGGGGCGTTGTGTGTTGAGGGGTTGTGTATTGAGATGTGGCGTTTTGCATTGAGATGTTGCTTGTTGTGGTGTTGTGTATTGAGATGTTGTGTGTTGTGGTGTTTTCTGTTCAAATATTGTGATAGTAAATGTAGCCTGTGGTTGTAGTAAGAGAGTACTTCTAGTCATCTTTACTAACATTTTCTTTCTTACTCTATTAATTTCATCAATCTTGATTTATTAATATTATTACAAATCGATCTTCCCTATCAGCCTCTGAATATTTAATTCACTAAGTGATTCTTAGTGAGTTTCTCTCTACGTAAATCTCTATATTTAAACTTGCACCAATCCCCTGGAGCATACCCCACCCGGAGATCCGTACTGGGGAATAGTTTACCTTCGGATAACGAGCGTTTTACCTTAGAAAGATCCTTGACTATTAGAGATATTGTTTAAGTGAAACGTAATGTTAGTAGGGCGTTCCAACCTACGTAACATCCCTCAAGCAAGTCTGGGGGGTCGCTCACATTGTTGGTGAGTGAGTCCATATCGGACTTAGCCGGGGTGAACTTGCAACGAATTTCAACCTACAACCCCAGATCTACCACCCATGGGCCGCCTCCCCTACGAGCTGACGAGATGCACCCGGGGCGTGTTGTTCAAAATATTCCTAATACTATTCATTCAAAATTTGTTAAACGGATAACAATAAAATAAAAATTAGTCTGTTGTTATGATACTTGAGTGTAATTTGATAAAAGAAAAAACGAAATTTTTTTCATTCGTCAACTTGGTTTTCGAAGGAATAGCCATTTTAAAACAAGAGATGGACTATTAGTGAATTTTGGGAAATATCAAAGAATCCTAATCGCCAAAAGTCTTTTAGAGTTTTTAGCATTGCAGAAGAACATACAACTCCACTACCACGAATCACGTGAGTAAAAAAAAGAGTAAAGTGGTTTATAGGGCTACACTGATTGCATTAGCAGGCAGCCATTCCTGCTACTGGATTCAGTGAAGCGAACCATCCACTATAAAAAATGGGTAACGAAACCACAGGCAGAACCTCGTGGGTGGTTTGGAATCCTGCCTATCTCATAGGTAAGTATTTTCTTCTTCTTTTACTTCCTCCAAGTTCCATTCAGATAAAAATAATGTTACCCATCACCGTAAAGAATCACCTCTTTCCTTTTAATAATTTTAACTGATAACAGTTATTTTCTTTACCGAAATACATTAACTTCAGCGAGCCTGAAAACAAAGCTGGAATTAATATTCTTTTAGCATAATCAACATATTAGTAATTATTATTTGTGTCGTACTTACCATCATAGTGGTCTAAGTACACTTTCGTAAATGCTGACAACAATCCCTCTAAGATAGTTTGTAAATATTTTTCATATTGTGTTTCCTTCATTTCCATTCTTGCAATGATATAAATTCTCCCATTTTCTAACTGATCCAGTATTTTGTACACTGAAAATCGGTTAAGCTTATTTGATGTTTCGGCAAGAGACATCTGTTTTTAATAAAAAGAATGATGAAATTAAGGAATAATCAAATTAAACAAAATTTATTCTGAGGAAATATTCATACTAGGAAATAGTGTTGAGAAAGGATGATCACAGTAGAGTAGAGGCAGTCTATTGCTATAAAGAGGAGGAGGGGCGATATATAGCGAATGATTATGCTTAACTAACTTCTAAGAATGACACCTGCTGCTAGCTGATCTATTATTCTAGGAAAGACACTTGCAGCTAGCCTCTACCATTGCATGCACTATCACTCCTCAAAATGCCTGTAAGCTGATCTATTATTCTAAGAAAGACAGCTGCAATTAGCTTAAGTAACGTGATATATATTATTTATTGATATCACTAATTGATCTAACATATATGTTTTTACTTTTTTTATACATAAGTTTAACAAGTTATGTTTCCTTTCGTTATGTACTTTAGAGACCAGAACTTGAAAGGATCTGAAAAGGAAACCAATGGCCCTAGTTAACATATCCCTCCACGTATTCCAGGGTGAATTTGTTCATTTTTTTTTATATCTTCCCTTGAACTATTGGTCATTAGTTTGGTCTTGTTATAATTTGGGTATAGACCAATTTCTTCGCAGAGTTATAGTAGCTGTCATTTGCCTATAATATATATTAAGTGGCTGTGGTAAAACTAAATCCCTTCTGTAAAATCCTTATCAACATATAAAAAAAAAAAAAATTATAAATACCGAAACAATTAACGGAGGTTCGAATATTTAAATAAGTAATGGCTCCCGGTTACGTCACAAGTTCATTAGCAGACTTGGGCTGTGTCTTGTGGTGTTGTGTATTGGGGCGTTGTGTGTTGAGGGGTTGTGTATTGAGATGTGGCGTTTTGCATTGAGATGTTGCTTGTTGTGGTGTTGTGTATTGAGATGTTGTGTGTTGTGGTGTTTTCTGTTCAAATATTGTGATAGTAAATGTAGCCTGTGGTTGTAGTAAGAGAGTACTTCTAGTCATCTTTACTAACATTTTCTTTCTTACTCTATTAATTTCATCAATCTTGATTTATTAATATTATTACAAATCGATCTTCCCTATCAGCCTCTGAATATTTAATTCACTAAGTGATTCTTAGTGAGTTTCTCTCTACGTAAATCTCTATATTTCAACTTGCACCAATCCCCTGGAGCATACCCCACCCGGAGATCCGTACTGGGGAATAGTTTACCTTCGGATAACGAGCGTTTTACCTTAGAAAGATCCTTGACTATTAGAGATATTGTTTAAGTGAAACGTAATGTTAGTAGGGCGTTCCAACCTACGTAACATCCCTCAAGCAAGTCTGGGGGGTCGCTCACATTGTTGGTGAGTGAGTCCATATCGGACTTAGCCGGGGTGAACTTGCAACGAATTTCAACCTACAACCCCAGATCTACCACCCATGGGCCGCCTCCCCTACGAGCTGACGAGATGCACCCGGGGCGTGTTGTTCAAAATATTCCTAATACTATTCATTCAAAATTTGTTAAACGGATAACAATAAAATAAAAATTAGTCTGTTGTTATGATACTTGAGTGTAATTTGATAAAAGAAAAAACGAAATTTTTTTCATTCGTCAAATTGGTTTTCGAAGGAATAGCCATTTTAAAACAAGAGATGGACTATTAGTGAATTTTGGGAAATATCAAAGAATCCTAATCGCCAAAAGTCTTTTAGAGTTTTTAGCATTGCAGAAGAACATACAACTCCACTACCACGAATCACGTGAGTAAAAAAAAGAGTAAAGTGGTTTATAGGGCTACACTGATTGCATTAGCAGGCAGCCATTCCTGCTACTGGATTCAGTGAAGCGAACCATCCACTATAAAAAATGGGTAACGAAACCACAGGCAGAACCTCGTGGGTGGTTTGGAATCCTGCCTATCTCATAGGTAAGTATTTTCTTCTTCTTTTACTTCCTCCAAGTTCCATTCAGATAAAAATAATGTTACCCATCACCGTAAAGAATCACCTCTTTCCTTTTAATAATTTTAACTGATAACAGTTATTTTCTTTACCGAAATACATTAACTTCAGCGAGCCTGAAAACGAAGCTGGAATTAATATTCTTTTAGCATAATCAACATATTAGTAATTATTATTTGTGTCGTACTTACCATCATAGTGGTCTAAGTACACTTTCGTAAATGCTGACAACAATCCCTCTAAGATAGTTTGTAAATATTTTTCATATTGTGTTTCCTTCATTTCCATTCTTGCAATGATATAAATTCTCCCATTTTCTAACTGATCCAGTATTTTGTACACTGAAAATCGGTTAAGCTTATTTGATGTTTCGGCAAGAGACATCTGTTTTTAATAAAAAGAATGATGAAATTAAGGAATAATCAAATTAAACAAAATTTATTCTGAGGAAATATTCATACTAGGAAATAGTGTTGAGAAAGGATGATCACAGTAGAGTAGAGGCAGTCTATTGCTATAAAGAGGAGGAGGGGCGATATATAGCGAATGATTATGCTTAACTAACTTCTAAGAATGACACCTGCTGCTAGCTGATCTATTATTCTAGGAAAGACACTTGCAGCTAGCCTCTACCATTGCATGCACTATCACTCCTCAAAATACCTGTAAGCTGATCTATTATTCTAAGAAAGACAGCTGCAATTAGCTTAAGTAACGTGATATATATTATTTATTGATATCACTAATTGATCTAACATATATGTTTTTACTTTTTTTATACATAAGTTTTACAAGTTATGTTTCCTTTCGTTATGTACTTTAGAGACCAGAACTCGAAAGGATCTGAAAAGGAAACCAATGGCCCAAGTTAACATATCCCTCCACGTATTCCAGGGTGAATTTGTTCATTTTTTTTTATATCTTCCCTTGAACTATTGGTCATTAGTTTGGTCTTGTTATAATTTGGGTATAGACCAATTTCTTCGCAGAGTTATAGTAGCTGTCATTTGCCTATAATATATATTAAGTGGCTGTGGTAAAACTAAATCCCTTCTGTAAAATCCTTATCAACATATAAAAAAAAAAAAAATTATAAATACCGAAACAATTAACGGAGGTTCGAATATTTAAATAAGTAATGGCTCCCGGTTACGTCACAAGTTCATTAGCAGACTTGGGCTGTGTCTTGTGGTGTTGTGTATTGGGGCGTTGTGTGTTGAGGGGTTGTGTATTGAGATGTGGCGTTTTGCATTGAGATGTTGCTTGTTGTGGTGTTGTGTATTGAGATGTTGTGTGTTGTGGTGTTTTCTGTTCAAATATTGTGATAGTAAATGTAGCCTGTGGTTGTAGTAAGAGAGTACTTCTAGTCATCTTTACTAACATTTTCTTTCTTACTCTATTAATTTCATCAATCTTGATTTATTAATATTATTACAAATCGATCTTCCCTATCAGCCTCTGAATATTTAATTCACTAAGTGATTCTTAGTGAGTTTCTCTCTACGTAAATCTCTATATTTCAACTTGCACCAATCCCCTGGAGCATACCCCACCCGGAGATCCGTACTGGGGAATAGTTTACCTTCGGATAACGAGCGTTTTACCTTAGAAAGATCCTTGACTATTAGAGATATTGTTTAAGTGAAACGTAATGTTAGTAGGGCGTTCCAACCTACGTAACATCCCTCAAGCAAGTCTGGGGGGTCGCTCACATTGTTGGTGAGTGAGTCCATATCGGACTTAGCCGGGGTGAACTTGCAACGAATTTCAACCTACAACCCCAGATCTACCACCCATGGGCCGCCTCCCCTACGAGCTGACGAGATGCACCCGGGGCGTGTTGTTCAAAATATTCCTAATACTATTCATTCAAAATTTGTTAAACGGATAACAATAAAATAAAAATTAGTCTGTTGTTATGATACTTGAGTGTAATTTGATAAAAGAAAAAACGAAATTTTTTTCATTCGTCAACTTGGTTTTCGAAGGAATAGCCATTTTAAAACAAGAGATGGACTATTAGTGAATTTTGGGAAATATCAAAGAATCCTAATCGCCAAAAGTCTTTTAGAGTTTTTAGCATTGCAGAAGAACATACAACTCCACTACCACGAATCACGTGAGTAAAAAAAAGAGTAAAGTGGTTTATAGGGCTACACTGATTGCATTAGCAGGCAGCCATTCCTGCTACTGGATTCAGTGAAGCGAACCATCCACTATAAAAAATGGGTAACGAAACCACAGGCAGAACCTCGTGGGTGGTTTGGAATCCTGCCTATCTCATAGGTAAGTATTTTCTTCTTCTTTTACTTCCTCCAAGTTCCATTCAGATAAAAATAATGTTACCCATCACCGTAAAGAATCACCTCTTTCCTTTTAATAATTTTAACTGATAACAGTTATTTTCTTTACCGAAATACATTAACTTCAGCGAGCCTGAAAACAAAGCTGGAATTAATATTCTTTTAGCATAATCAACATATTAGTAATTATTATTTGTGTCGTACTTACCATCATAGTGGTCTAAGTACACTTTCGTAAATGCTGACAACAATCCCTCTAAGATAGTTTGTAAATATTTTTCATATTGTGTTTCCTTCATTTCCATTCTTGCAATGATATAAATTCTCCCATTTTCTAACTGATCCAGTATTTTGTACACTGAAAATCGGTTAAGCTTATTTGATGTTTCGGCAAGAGACATCTGTTTTTAATAAAAAGAATGATGAAATTAAGGAATAATCAAATTAAACAAAATTTATTCTGAGGAAATATTCATACTAGGAAATAGTGTTGAGAAAGGATGATCACAGTAGAGTAGAGGCAGTCTATTGCTATAAAGAGGAGGAGGGGCGATATATAGCGAATGATTATGCTTAACTAACTTCTAAGAATGACACCTGCTGCTAGCTGATCTATTATTCTAGGAAAGACACTTGCAGCTAGCCTCTACCATTGCATGCACTATCACTCCTCAAAATACCTGTAAGCTGATCTATTATTCTAAGAAAGACAGCTGCAATTAGCTTAAGTAACGTGATATATATTATTTATTGATATCACTAATTGATCTAACATATATGTTTTTACTTTTTTTATACATAAGTTTTACAAGTTATGTTTCCTTTCGTTATGTACTTTAGAGACCAGAACTCGAAAGGATCTGAAAAGGAAACCAATGGCCCAAGTTAACATATCCCTCCACGTATTCCAGGGTGAATTTGTTCATTTTTTTTTATATCTTCCCTTGAACTATTGGTCATTAGTTTGGTCTTGTTATAATTTGGGTATAGACCAATTTCTTCGCAGAGTTATAGTAGCTGTCATTTGCCTATAATATATATTAAGTGGCTGTGGTAAAACTAAATCCCTTCTGTAAAATCCTTATCAACATATAAAAAAAAAAAAAATTATAAATACCGAAACAATTAACGGAGGTTCGAATATTTAAATAAGTAATGGCTCCCGGTTACGTCACAAGTTCATTAGCAGACTTGGGCTGTGTCTTGTGGTGTTGTGTATTGGGGCGTTGTGTGTTGAGGGGTTGTGTATTGAGATGTGGCGTTTTGCATTGAGATGTTGCTTGTTGTGGTGTTGTGTATTGAGATGTTGTGTGTTGTGGTGTTTTCTGTTCAAATATTGTGATAGTAAATGTAGCCTGTGGTTGTAGTAAGAGAGTACTTCTAGTCATCTTTACTAACATTTTCTTTCTTACTCTATTAATTTCATCAATCTTGATTTATTAATATTATTACAAATCGATCTTCCCTATCAGCCTCTGAATATTTAATTCACTAAGTGATTCTTAGTGAGTTTCTCTCTACGTAAATCTCTATATTTCAACTTGCACCAATCCCCTGGAGCATACCCCACCCGGAGATCCGTACTGGGGAATAGTTTACCTTCGGATAACGAGCGTTTTACCTTAGAAAGATCCTTGACTATTAGAGATATTGTTTAAGTGAAACGTAATGTTAGTAGGGCGTTCCAACCTACGTAACATCCCTCAAGCAAGTCTGGGGGGTCGCTCACATTGTTGGTGAGTGAGTCCATATCGGACTTAGCCGGGGTGAACTTGCAACGAATTTCAACCTACAACCCCAGATCTACCACCCATGGGCCGCCTCCCCTACGAGCTGACGAGATGCACCCGGGGCGTGTTGTTCAAAATATTCCTAATACTATTCATTCAAAATTTGTTAAACGGATAACAATAAAATAAAAATTAGTCTGTTGTTATGATACTTGAGTGTAATTTGATAAAAGAAAAAACGAAATTTTTTTCATTCGTCAACTTGGTTTTCGAAGGAATAGCCATTTTAAAACAAGAGATGGATATTAGTGAATTTTGGGAAATATCAAAGAATCCTAATCGCCAAAAGTCTTTTAGAGTTTTTAGCATTGCAGAAGAACATACAACTCCACTACCACGAATCACGTGAGTAAAAAAAAGAGTAAAGTGGTTTATAGGGCTACACTGATTGCATTAGCAGGCAGCCATTCCTGCTACTGGATTCAGTGAAGCGAACCATCCACTATAAAAAATGGGTAACGAAACCACAGGCAGAACCTCGTGGGTGGTTTGGAATCCTGCCTATCTCATAGGTAAGTATTTTCTTCTTCTTTTACTTCCTCCAAGTTCCATTCAGATAAAAATAATGTTACCCATCACCGTAAAGAATCACCTCTTTCCTTTTAATAATTTTAACTGATAACAGTTATTTTCTTTACCGAAATACATTAACTTCAGCGAGCCTGAAAACAAAGCTGGAATTAATATTCTTTTAGCATAATCAACATATTAGTAATTATTATTTGTGTCGTACTTACCATCATAGTGGTCTAAGTACACTTTCGTAAATGCTGACAACAATCCCTCTAAGATAGTTTGTAAATATTTTTCATATTGTGTTTCCTTCATTTCCATTCTTGCAATGATATAAATTCTCCCATTTTCTAACTGATCCAGTATTTTGTACACTGAAAATCGGTTAAGCTTATTTGATGTTTCGGCAAGAGACATCTGTTTTTAATAAAAAGAATGATGAAATTAAGGAATAATCAAATTAAACAAAATTTATTCTGAGGAAATATTCATACTAGGAAATAGTGTTGAGAAAGGATGATCACAGTAGAGTAGAGGCAGTCTATTGCTATAAAGAGGAGGAGGGGCGATATATAGCGAATGATTATGCTTAACTAACTTCTAAGAATGACACCTGCTGCTAGCTGATCTATTATTCTAGGAAAGACACTTGCAGCTAGCCTCTACCATTGCATGCACTATCACTCCTCAAAATGCCTGTAAGCTGATCTATTATTCTAAGAAAGACAGCTGCAATTAGCTTAAGTAACGTGATATATATTATTTATTGATATCACTAATTGATCTAACATATATGTTTTTACTTTTTTTATACATAAGTTTAACAAGTTATGTTTCCTTTCGTTATGTACTTTAGAGACCAGAACTTGAAAGGATCTGAAAAGGAAACCAATGGCCCTAGTTAACATATCCCTCCACGTATTCCAGGGTGAATTTGTTCATTTTTTTTTATATCTTCCCTTGAACTATTGGTCATTAGTTTGGTCTTGTTATAATTTGGGTATAGACCAATTTCTTCGCAGAGTTATAGTAGCTGTCATTTGCCTATAATATATATTAAGTGGCTGTGGTAAAACTAAATCCCTTCTGTAAAATCCTTATCAACATATAAAAAAAAAAAAATTATAAATACCGAAACAATTAACGGAGGTTCGAATATTTAAATAAGTAATGGCTCCCGGTTACGTCACAAGTTCATTAGCAGACTTGGGCTGTGTCTTGTGGTGTTGTGTATTGGGGCGTTGTGTGTTGAGGGGTTGTGTATTGAGATGTGGCGTTTTGCATTGAGATGTTGCTTGTTGTGGTGTTGTGTATTGAGATGTTGTGTGTTGTGGTGTTTTCTGTTCAAATATTGTGATAGTAAATGTAGCCTGTGGTTGTAGTAAGAGAGTACTTCTAGTCATCTTTACTAACATTTTCTTTCTTACTCTATTAATTTCATCAATCTTGATTTATTAATATTATTACAAATCGATCTTCCCTATCAGCCTCTGAATATTTAATTCACTAAGTGATTCTTAGTGAGTTTCTCTCTACGTAAATCTCTATATTTCAACTTGCACCAATCCCCTGGAGCATACCCCACCCGGAGATCCGTACTGGGGAATAGTTTACCTTCGGATAACGAGCGTTTTACCTTAGAAAGATCCTTGACTATTAGAGATATTGTTTAAGTGAAACGTAATGTTAGTAGGGCGTTCCAACCTACGTAACATCCCTCAAGCAAGTCTGGGGGGTCGCTCACATTGTTGGTGAGTGAGTCCATATCGGACTTAGCCGGGGTGAACTTGCAACGAATTTCAACCTACAACCCCAGATCTACCACCCATGGGCCGCCTCCCCTACGAGCTGACGAGATGCACCCGGGGCGTGTTGTTCAAAATATTCCTAATACTATTCATTCAAAATTTGTTAAACGGATAACAATAAAATAAAAATTAGTCTGTTGTTATGATACTTGAGTGTAATTTGATAAAAGAAAAAACGAAATTTTTTTCATTCGTCAACTTGGTTTTCGAAGGAATAGCCATTTTAAAACAAGAGATGGACTATTAGTGAATTTTGGGAAATATCAAAGAATCCTAATCGCCAAAAGTCTTTTAGAGTTTTTAGCATTGCAGAAGAACATACAACTCCACTACCACGAATCACGTGAGTAAAAAAAAGAGTAAAGTGGTTTATAGGGCTACACTGATTGCATTAGCAGGCAGCCATTCCTGCTACTGGATTCAGTGAAGCGAACCATCCACTATAAAAAATGGGTAACGAAACCACAGGCAGAACCTCGTGGGTGGTTTGGAATCCTGCCTATCTCATAGGTAAGTATTTTCTTCTTCTTTTACTTCCTCCAAGTTCCATTCAGATAAAAATAATGTTACCCATCACCGTAAAGAATCACCTCTTTCCTTTTAATAATTTTAACTGATAACAGTTATTTTCTTTACCGAAATACATTAACTTCAGCGAGCCTGAAAACAAAGCTGGAATTAATATTCTTTTAGCATAATCAACATATTAGTAATTATTATTTGTGTCGTACTTACCATCATAGTGGTCTAAGTACACTTTCGTAAATGCTGACAACAATCCCTCTAAGATAGTTTGTAAATATTTTTCATATTGTGTTTCCTTCATTTCCATTCTTGCAATGATATAAATTCTCCCATTTTCTAACTGATCCAGTATTTTGTACACTGAAAATCGGTTAAGCTTATTTGATGTTTCGGCAAGAGACATCTGTTTTTAATAAAAAGAATGATGAAATTAAGGAATAATCAAATTAAACAAAATTTATTCTGAGGAAATATTCATACTAGGAAATAGTGTTGAGAAAGGATGATCACAGTAGAGTAGAGGCAGTCTATTGCTATAAAGAGGAGGAGGGGCGATATATAGCGAATGATTATGCTTAACTAACTTCTAAGAATGACACCTGCTGCTAGCTGATCTATTATTCTAGGAAAGACACTTGCAGCTAGCCTCTACCATTGCATGCACTATCACTCCTCAAAATACCTGTAAGCTGATCTATTATTCTAAGAAAGACAGCTGCAATTAGCTTAAGTAACGTGATATATATTATTTATTGATATCACTAATTGATCTAACATATATGTTTTTACTTTTTTTATACATAAGTTTTACAAGTTATGTTTCCTTTCGTTATGTACTTTAGAGACCAGAACTCGAAAGGATCTGAAAAGGAAACCAATGGCCCAAGTTAACATATCCCTCCACGTATTCCAGGGTGAATTTGTTCATTTTTTTTTATATCTTCCCTTGAACTATTGGTCATTAGTTTGGTCTTGTTATAATTTGGGTATAGACCAATTTCTTCGCAGAGTTATAGTAGCTGTCATTTGCCTATAATATATATTAAGTGGCTGTGGTAAAACTAAATCCCTTCTGTAAAATCCTTATCAACATATAAAAAAAAAAAAAATTATAAATACCGAAACAATTAACGGAGGTTCGAATATTTAAATAAGTAATGGCTCCCGGTTACGTCACAAGTTCATTAGCAGACTTGGGCTGTGTCTTGTGGTGTTGTGTATTGGGGCGTTGTGTGTTGAGGGGTTGTGTATTGAGATGTGGCGTTTTGCATTGAGATGTTGCTTGTTGTGGTGTTGTGTATTGAGATGTTGTGTGTTGTGGTGTTTTCTGTTCAAATATTGTGATAGTAAATGTAGCCTGTGGTTGTAGTAAGAGAGTACTTCTAGTCATCTTTACTAACATTTTCTTTCTTACTCTATTAATTTCATCAATCTTGATTTATTAATATTATTACAAATCGATCTTCCCTATCAGCCTCTGAATATTTAATTCACTAAGTGATTCTTAGTGAGTTTCTCTCTACGTAAATCTCTATATTTCAACTTGCACCAATCCCCTGGAGCATACCCCACCCGGAGATCCGTACTGGGGAATAGTTTACCTTCGGATAACGAGCGTTTTACCTTAGAAAGATCCTTGACTATTAGAGATATTGTTTAAGTGAAACGTAATGTTAGTAGGGCGTTCCAACCTACGTAACATCCCTCAAGCAAGTCTGGGGGGTCGCTCACATTGTTGGTGAGTGAGTCCATATCGGACTTAGCCGGGGTGAACTTGCAACGAATTTCAACCTACAACCCCAGATCTACCACCCATGGGCCGCCTCCCCTACGAGCTGACGAGATGCACCCGGGGCGTGTTGTTCAAAATATTCCTAATACTATTCATTCAAAATTTGTTAAACGGATAACAATAAAATAAAAATTAGTCTGTTGTTATGATACTTGAGTGTAATTTGATAAAAGAAAAAACGAAATTTTTTTCATTCGTCAACTTGGTTTTCGAAGGAATAGCCATTTTAAAACAAGAGATGGACTATTAGTGAATTTTGGGAAATATCAAAGAATCCTAATCGCCAAAAGTCTTTTAGAGTTTTTAGCATTGCAGAAGAACATACAACTCCACTACCACGAATCACGTGAGTAAAAAAAAGAGTAAAGTGGTTTATAGGGCTACACTGATTGCATTAGCAGGCAGCCATTCCTGCTACTGGATTCAGTGAAGCGAACCATCCACTATAAAAAATGGGTAACGAAACCACAGGCAGAACCTCGTGGGTGGTTTGGAATCCTGCCTATCTCATAGGTAAGTATTTTCTTCTTCTTTTACTTCCTCCAAGTTCCATTCAGATAAAAATAATGTTACCCATCACCGTAAAGAATCACCTCTTTCCTTTTAATAATTTTAACTGATAACAGTTATTTTCTTTACCGAAATACATTAACTTCAGCGAGCCTGAAAACAAAGCTGGAATTAATATTCTTTTAGCATAATCAACATATTAGTAATTATTATTTGTGTCGTACTTACTATCATAGTGGTCTAAGTACACTTTCGTAAATGCTGACAACAATCCCTCTAAGATAGTTTGTAAATATTTTTCATATTGTGTTTCCTTCATTTCCATTCTTGCAATGATATAAATTCTCCCATTTTCTAACTGATCCAGTATTTTGTACACTGAAAATCGGTTAAGCTTATTTGATGTTTCGGCAAGAGACATCTGTTTTTAATAAAAAGAATGATGAAATTAAGGAATAATCAAATTAAACAAAATTTATTCTGAGGAAATATTCATACTAGGAAATAGTGTTGAGAAAGGATGATCACAGTAGAGTAGAGGCAGTCTATTGCTATAAAGAGGAGGAGGGGCGATATATAGCGAATGATTATGCTTAACTAACTTCTAAGAATGACACCTGCTGCTAGCTGATCTATTATTCTAGGAAAGACACTTGCAGCTAGCCTCTACCATTGCATGCACTATCACTCCTCAAAATGCCTGTAAGCTGATCTATTATTCTAAGAAAGACAGCTGCAATTAGCTTAAGTAACGTGATATATATTATTTATTGATATCACTAATTGATCTAACATATATGTTTTTACTTTTTTTATACATAAGTTTAACAAGTTATGTTTCCTTTCGTTATGTACTTTAGAGACCAGAACTTGAAAGGATCTGAAAAGGAAACCAATGGCCCTAGTTAACATATCCCTCCACGTATTCCAGGGTGAATTTGTTCATTTTTTTTTATATCTTCCCTTGAACTATTGGTCATTAGTTTGGTCTTGTTATAATTTGGGTATAGACCAATTTCTTCGCAGAGTTATAGTAGCTGTCATTTGCCTATAATATATATTAAGTGGCTGTGGTAAAACTAAATCCCTTCTGTAAAATCCTTATCAACATATAAAAAAAAAAAAAAATTATAAATACCGAAACAATTAACGGAGGTTCGAATATTTAAATAAGTAATGGCTCCCGGTTACGTCACAAGTTCATTAGCAGACTTGGGCTGTGTCTTGTGGTGTTGTGTATTGGGGCGTTGTGTGTTGAGGGGTTGTGTATTGAGATGTGGCGTTTTGCATTGAGATGTTGCTTGTTGTGGTGTTGTGTATTGAGATGTTGTGTGTTGTGGTGTTTTCTGTTCAAATATTGTGATAGTAAATGTAGCCTGTGGTTGTAGTAAGAGAGTACTTCTAGTCATCTTTACTAACATTTTCTTTCTTACTCTATTAATTTCATCAATCTTGATTTA
This sequence comes from Troilus luridus, assembly GCA_964056705.1. Lineage (NCBI taxonomy): Eukaryota > Metazoa > Arthropoda > Insecta > Hemiptera > Pentatomidae > Troilus > Troilus luridus. The sequence goes on from OZ057413.1 coordinate 59,198,412, forward strand.
TTAATATTATTACAAATCGATCTTCCCTATCAGCCTCTGAATATTTAATTCACTAAGTGATTCTTAGTGAGTTTCTCTCTACGTAAATCTCTATATTTCAACTTGCACCAATCCCCTGGAGCATACCCCACCCGGAGATCCGTACTGGGGAATAGTTTACCTTCGGATAACGAGCGTTTTACCTTAGAAAGATCCTTGACTATTAGAGATATTGTTTAAGTGAAACGTAATGTTAGTAGGGCGTTCCAACCTACGTAACATCCCTCAAGCAAGTCTGGGGGGTCGCTCACATTGTTGGTGAGTGAGTCCATATCGGACTTAGCCGGGGTGAACTTGCAACGAATTTCAACCTACAACCCCAGATCTACCACCCATGGGCCGCCTCCCCTACGAGCTGACGAGATGCACCCGGGGCGTGTTGTTCAAAATATTCCTAATACTATTCATTCAAAATTTGTTAAACGGATAACAATAAAATAAAAATTAGTCTGTTGTTATGATACTTGAGTGTAATTTGATAAAAGAAAAAACGAAATTTTTTTCATTCGTCAACTTGGTTTTCGAAGGAATAGCCATTTTAAAACAAGAGATGGACTATTAGTGAATTTTGGGAAATATCAAAGAATCCTAATCGCCAAAAGTCTTTTAGAGTTTTTAGCATTGCAGAAGAACATACAACTCCACTACCACGAATCACGTGAGTAAAAAAAAGAGTAAAGTGGTTTATAGGGCTACACTGATTGCATTAGCAGGCAGCCATTCCTGCTACTGGATTCAGTGAAGCGAACCATCCACTATAAAAAATGGGTAACGAAACCACAGGCAGAACCTCGTGGGTGGTTTGGAATCCTGCCTATCTCATAGGTAAGTATTTTCTTCTTCTTTTACTTCCTCCAAGTTCCATTCAGATAAAAATAATGTTACCCATCACCGTAAAGAATCACCTCTTTCCTTTTAATAATTTTAACTGATAACAGTTATTTTCTTTACCGAAATACATTAACTTCAGCGAGCCTGAAAACAAAGCTGGAATTAATATTCTTTTAGCATAATCAACATATTAGTAATTATTATTTGTGTCGTACTTACCATCATAGTGGTCTAAGTACACTTTCGTAAATGCTGACAACAATCCCTCTAAGATAGTTTGTAAATATTTTTCATATTGTGTTTCCTTCATTTCCATTCTTGCAATGATATAAATTCTCCCATTTTCTAACTGATCCAGTATTTTGTACACTGAAAATCGGTTAAGCTTATTTGATGTTTCGGCAAGAGACATCTGTTTTTAATAAAAAGAATGATGAAATTAAGGAATAATCAAATTAAACAAAATTTATTCTGAGGAAATATTCATACTAGGAAATAGTGTTGAGAAAGGATGATCACAGTAGAGTAGAGGCAGTCTATTGCTATAAAGAGGAGGAGGGGCGATATATAGCGAATGATTATGCTTAACTAACTTCTAAGAATGACACCTGCTGCTAGCTGATCTATTATTCTAGGAAAGACACTTGCAGCTAGCCTCTACCATTGCATGCACTATCACTCCTCAAAATGCCTGTAAGCTGATCTATTATTCTAAGAAAGACAGCTGCAATTAGCTTAAGTAACGTGATATATATTATTTATTGATATCACTAATTGATCTAACATATATGTTTTTACTTTTTTTATACATAAGTTTAACAAGTTATGTTTCCTTTCGTTATGTACTTTAGAGACCAGAACTCGAAAGGATCTGAAAAGGAAACCAATGGCCCTAGTTAACATATCCCTCCACGTATTCCAGGGTGAATTTGTTCATTTTTTTTTATATCTTCCCTTGAACTATTGGTCATTAGTTTGGTCTTGTTATAATTTGGGTATAGACCAATTTCTTCGCAGAGTTATAGTAGCTGTCATTTGCCTATAATATATATTAAGTGGCTGTGGTAAAACTAAATCCCTTCTGTAAAATCCTTATCAACATATAAAAAAAAAAAAAATTATAAATACCGAAACAATTAACGGAGGTTCGAATATTTAAATAAGTAATGGCTCCCGGTTACGTCACAAGTTCATTAGCAGACTTGGGCTGTGTCTTGTGGTGTTGTGTATTGGGGCGTTGTGTGTTGAGGGGTTGTGTATTGAGATGTGGCGTTTTGCATTGAGATGTTGCTTGTTGTGGTGTTGTGTATTGAGATGTTGTGTGTTGTGGTGTTTTCTGTTCAAATATTGTGATAGTAAATGTAGCCTGTGGTTGTAGTAAGAGAGTACTTCTAGTCATCTTTACTAACATTTTCTTTCTTACTCTATTAATTTCATCAATCTTGATTTATTAATATTATTACAAATCGATCTTCCCTATCAGCCTCTGAATATTTAATTCACTAAGTGATTCTTAGTGAGTTTCTCTCTACGTAAATCTCTATATTTCAACTTGCACCAATCCCCTGGAGCATACCCCACCCGGAGATCCGTACTGGGGAATAGTTTACCTTCGGATAACGAGCGTTTTACCTTAGAAAGATCCTTGACTATTAGAGATATTGTTTAAGTGAAACGTAATGTTAGTAGGGCGTTCCAACCTACGTAACATCCCTCAAGCAAGTCTGGGGGGTCGCTCACATTGTTGGTGAGTGAGTCCATATCGGACTTAGCCGGGGTGAACTTGCAACGAATTTCAACCTACAACCCCAGATCTACCACCCATGGGCCGCCTCCCCTACGAGCTGACGAGATGCACCCGGGGCGTGTTGTTCAAAATATTCCTAATACTATTCATTCAAAATTTGTTAAACGGATAACAATAAAATAAAAATTAGTCTGTTGTTATGATACTTGAGTGTAATTTGATAAAAGAAAAAACGAAATTTTTTTCATTCGTCAACTTGGTTTTCGAAGGAATAGCCATTTTAAAACAAGAGATGGACTATTAGTGAATTTTGGGAAATATCAAAGAATCCTAATCGCCAAAAGTCTTTTAGAGTTTTTAGCATTGCAGAAGAACATACAACTCCACTACCACGAATCACGTGAGTAAAAAAAAGAGTAAAGTGGTTTATAGGGCTACACTGATTGCATTAGCAGGCAGCCATTCCTGCTACTGGATTCAGTGAAGCGAACCATCCACTATAAAAAATGGGTAACGAAACCACAGGCAGAACCTCGTGGGTGGTTTGGAATCCTGCCTATCTCATAGGTAAGTATTTTCTTCTTCTTTTACTTCCTCCAAGTTCCATTCAGATAAAAATAATGTTACCCATCACCGTAAAGAATCACCTCTTTCCTTTTAATAATTTTAACTGATAACAGTTATTTTCTTTACCGAAATACATTAACTTCAGCGAGCCTGAAAACAAAGCTGGAATTAATATTCTTTTAGCATAATCAACATATTAGTAATTATTATTTGTGTCGTACTTACCATCATAGTGGTCTAAGTACACTTTCGTAAATGCTGACAACAATCCCTCTAAGATAGTTTGTAAATATTTTTCATATTGTGTTTCCTTCATTTCCATTCTTGCAATGATATAAATTCTCCCATTTTCTAACTGATCCAGTATTTTGTACACTGAAAATCGGTTAAGCTTATTTGATGTTTCGGCAAGAGACATCTGTTTTTAATAAAAAGAATGATGAAATTAAGGAATAATCAAATTAAACAAAATTTATTCTGAGGAAATATTCATACTAGGAAATAGTGTTGAGAAAGGATGATCACAGTAGAGTAGAGGCAGTCTATTGCTATAAAGAGGAGGAGGGGCGATATATAGCGAATGATTATGCTTAACTAACTTCTAAGAATGACACCTGCTGCTAGCTGATCTATTATTCTAGGAAAGACACTTGCAGCTAGCCTCTACCATTGCATGCACTATCACTCCTCAAAATGCCTGTAAGCTGATCTATTATTCTAAGAAAGACAGCTGCAATTAGCTTAAGTAACGTGATATATATTATTTATTGATATCACTAATTGATCTAACATATATGTTTTTACTTTTTTTATACATAAGTTTAACAAGTTATGTTTCCTTTCGTTATGTACTTTAGAGACCAGAACTCGAAAGGATCTGAAAAGGAAACCAATGGCCCTAGTTAACATATCCCTCCACGTATTCCAGGGTGAATTTGTTCATTTTATTTTATATCTTCCCTTGAACTATTGGTCATTAGTTTGGTCTTGTTATAATTTGGGTATAGACCAATTTCTTCGCAGAGTTATAGTAGCTGTCATTTGCCTATAATATATATTAAGTGGCTGTGGTAAAACTAAATCCCTTCTGTAAAATCCTTATCAACATATAAAAAAAAAAAAAATTATAAATACCGAAACAATTAACGGAGGTTCGAATATTTAAATAAGTAATGGCTCCCGGTTACGTCACAAGTTCATTAGCAGACTTGGGCTGTGTCTTGTGGTGTTGTGTATTGGGGCGTTGTGTGTTGAGGGGTTGTGTATTGAGATGTGGCGTTTTGCATTGAGATGTTGCTTGTTGTGGTGTTGTGTATTGAGATGTTGTGTGTTGTGGTGTTTTCTGTTCAAATATTGTGATAGTAAATGTAGCCTGTGGTTGTAGTAAGAGAGTACTTCTAGTCATCTTTACTAACATTTTCTTTCTTACTCTATTAATTTCATCAATCTTGATTTATTAATATTATTACAAATCGATCTTCCCTATCAGCCTCTGAATATTTAATTCACTAAGTGATTCTTAGTGAGTTTCTCTCTACGTAAATCTCTATATTTCAACTTGCACCAATCCCCTGGAGCATACCCCACCCGGAGATCCGTACTGGGGAATAGTTTACCTTCGGATAACGAGCGTTTTACCTTAGAAAGATCCTTGACTATTAGAGATATTGTTTAAGTGAAACGTAATGTTAGTAGGGCGTTCCAACCTACGTAACATCCCTCAAGCAAGTCTGGGGGGTCGCTCACATTGTTGGTGAGTGAGTCCATATCGGACTTAGCCGGGGTGAACTTGCAACGAATTTCAACCTACAACCCCAGATCTACCACCCATGGGCCGCCTCCCCTACGAGCTGACGAGATGCACCCGGGGCGTGTTGTTCAAAATATTCCTAATACTATTCATTCAAAATTTGTTAAACGGATAACAATAAAATAAAAATTAGTCTGTTGTTATGATACTTGAGTGTAATTTGATAAAAGAAAAAACGAAATTTTTTTCATTCGTCAACTTGGTTTTCGAAGGAATAGCCATTTTAAAACAAGAGATGGACTATTAGTGAATTTTGGGAAATATCAAAGAATCCTAATCGCCAAAAGTCTTTTAGAGTTTTTAGCATTGCAGAAGAACATACAACTCCACTACCACGAATCACGTGAGTAAAAAAAAGAGTAAAGTGGTTTATAGGGCTACACTGATTGCATTAGCAGGCAGCCATTCCTGCTACTGGATTCAGTGAAGCGAACCATCCACTATAAAAAATGGGTAACGAAACCACAGGCAGAACCTCGTGGGTGGTTTGGAATCCTGCCTATCTCATAGGTAAGTATTTTCTTCTTCTTTTACTTCCTCCAAGTTCCATTCAGATAAAAATAATGTTACCCATCACCGTAAAGAATCACCTCTTTCCTTTTAATAATTTTAACTGATAACAGTTATTTTCTTTACCGAAATACATTAACTTCAGCGAGCCTGAAAACAAAGCTGGAATTAATATTCTTTTAGCATAATCAACATATTAGTAATTATTATTTGTGTCGTACTTACCATCATAGTGGTCTAAGTACACTTTCGTAAATGCTGACAACAATCCCTCTAAGATAGTTTGTAAATATTTTTCATATTGTGTTTCCTTCATTTCCATTCTTGCAATGATATAAATTCTCCCATTTTCTAACTGATCCAGTATTTTGTACACTGAAAATCGGTTAAGCTTATTTGATGTTTCGGCAAGAGACATCTGTTTTTAATAAAAAGAATGATGAAATTAAGGAATAATCAAATTAAACAAAATTTATTCTGAGGAAATATTCATACTAGGAAATAGTGTTGAGAAAGGATGATCACAGTAGAGTAGAGGCAGTCTATTGCTATAAAGAGGAGGAGGGGCGATATATAGCGAATGATTATGCTTAACTAACTTCTAAGAATGACACCTGCTGCTAGCTGATCTATTATTCTAGGAAAGACACTTGCAGCTAGCCTCTACCATTGCATGCACTATCACTCCTCAAAATACCTGTAAGCTGATCTATTATTCTAAGAAAGACAGCTGCAATTAGCTTAAGTAACGTGATATATATTATTTATTGATATCACTAATTGATCTAACATATATGTTTTTACTTTTTTTATACATAAGTTTTACAAGTTATGTTTCCTTTCGTTATGTACTTTAGAGACCAGAACTCGAAAGGATCTGAAAAGGAAACCAATGGCCCAGGTTAACATATCCCTCCACGTATTCCAGGGTGAATTTGTTCATTTTTTTTTATATCTTCCCTTGAACTATTGGTCATTAGTTTGGTCTTGTTATAATTTGGGTATAGACCAATTTCTTCGCAGAGTTATAGTAGCTGTCATTTGCCTATAATATATATTAAGTGGCTGTGGTAAAACTAAATCCCTTCTGTAAAATCCTTATCAACATATAAAAAAAAAAAAAATTATAAATACCGAAACAATTAACGGAGGTTCGAATATTTAAATAAGTAATGGCTCCCGGTTACGTCACAAGTTCATTAGCAGACTTGGGCTGTGTCTTGTGGTGTTGTGTATTGGGGCGTTGTGTGTTGAGGGGTTGTGTATTGAGATGTGGCGTTTTGCATTGAGATGTTGCTTGTTGTGGTGTTGTGTATTGAGATGTTGTGTGTTGTGGTGTTTTCTGTTCAAATATTGTGATAGTAAATGTAGCCTGTGGTTGTAGTAAGAGAGTACTTCTAGTCATCTTTACTAACATTTTCTTTCTTACTCTATTAATTTCATCAATCTTGATTTATTAATATTATTACAAATCGATCTTCCCTATCAGCCTCTGAATATTTAATTCACTAAGTGATTCTTAGTGAGTTTCTCTCTACGTAAATCTCTATATTTCAACTTGCACCAATCCCCTGGAGCATACCCCACCCGGAGATCCGTACTGGGGAATAGTTTACCTTCGGATAACGAGCGTTTTACCTTAGAAAGATCCTTGACTATTAGAGATATTGTTTAAGTGAAACGTAATGTTAGTAGGGCGTTCCAACCTACGTAACATCCCTCAAGCAAGTCTGGGGGGTCGCTCACATTGTTGGTGAGTGAGTCCATATCGGACTTAGCCGGGGTGAACTTGCAACGAATTTCAACCTACAACCCCAGATCTACCACCCATGGGCCGCCTCCCCTACGAGCTGACGAGATGCACCCGGGGCGTGTTGTTCAAAATATTCCTAATACTATTCATTCAAAATTTGTTAAACGGATAACAATAAAATAAAAATTAGTCTGTTGTTATGATACTTGAGTGTAATTTGATAAAAGAAAAAACGAAATTTTTTTCATTCGTCAACTTGGTTTTCGAAGGAATAGCCATTTTAAAACAAGAGATGGACTATTAGTGAATTTTGGGAAATATCAAAGAATCCTAATCGCCAAAAGTCTTTTAGAGTTTTTAGCATTGCAGAAGAACATACAACTCCACTACCACGAATCACGTGAGTGGATTCAGTGAAGCGAACCATCCACTATAAAAAATGGGTAACGAAACCACAGGCAGAACCTCGTGGGTGGTTTGGAATCCTGCCTATCTCATAGGTAAGTATTTTCTTCTTCTTTTACTTCCTCCAAGTTCCATTCAGATAAAAATAATGTTACCCATCACCGTAAAGAATCACCTCTTTCCTTTTAATAATTTTAACTGATAACAGTTATTTTCTTTACCGAAATACATTAACTTCAGCGAGCCTGAAAACAAAGCTGGAATTAATATTCTTTTAGCATAATCAACATATTAGTAATTATTATTTGTGTCGTACTTACCATCATAGTGGTCTAAGTACACTTTCGTAAATGCTGACAACAATCCCTCTAAGATAGTTTGTAAATATTTTTCATATTGTGTTTCCTTCATTTCCATTCTTGCAATGATATAAATTCTCCCATTTTCTAACTGATCCAGTATTTTGTACACTGAAAATCGGTTAAGCTTATTTGATGTTTCGGCAAGAGACATCTGTTTTTAATAAAAAGAATGATGAAATTAAGGAATAATCAAATTAAACAAAATTTATTCTGAGGAAATATTCATACTAGGAAATAGTGTTGAGAAAGGATGATCACAGTAGAGTAGAGGCAGTCTATTGCTATAAAGAGGAGGAGGGGCGATATATAGCGAATGATTATGCTTAACTAACTTCTAAGAATGACACCTGCTGCTAGCTGATCTATTATTCTAGGAAAGACACTTGCAGCTAGCCTCTACCATTGCATGCACTATCACTCCTCAAAATACCTGTAAGCTGATCTATTATTCTAAGAAAGACAGCTGCAATTAGCTTAAGTAACGTGATATATATTATTTATTGATATCACTAATTGATCTAACATATATGTTTTTACTTTTTTTATACATAAGTTTTACAAGTTATGTTTCCTTTCGTTATGTACTTTAGAGACCAGAACTTGAAAGGATCTGAAAAGGAAACCAATGGCCCAAGTTAGCATATCCCTCCACGTATTCCAGGGTGAATTTGTTCATTTTTTTTTATATCTTCCCTTGAACTATTGGTCATTAGTTTGGTCTTGTTATAATTTGGGTATAGACCAATTTCTTCGCAGAGTTATAGTAGCTGTCATTTGCCTATAATATATATTAAGTGGCTGTGGTAAAACTAAATCCCTTCTGTAAAATCCTTATCAACATATAAAAAAAAAAAAAATTATAAATACCGAAACAATTAACGGAGGTTCGAATATTTAAATAAGTAATGGCTCCCGGTTACGTCACAAGTTCATTAGCAGACTTGGGCTGTGTCTTGTGGTGTTGTGTATTGGGGCGTTGTGTGTTGAGGGGTTGTGTATTGAGATGTGGCGTTTTGCATTGAGATGTTGCTTGTTGTGGTGTTGTGTATTGAGATGTTGTGTGTTGTGGTGTTTTCTGTTCAAATATTGTGATAGTAAATGTAGCCTGTGGTTGTAGTAAGAGAGTACTTCTAGTCATCTTTACTAACATTTTCTTTCTTACTCTATTAATTTCATCAATCTTGATTTATTAATATTATTACAAATCGATCTTCCCTATCAGCCTCTGAATATTTAATTCACTAAGTGATTCTTAGTGAGTTTCTCTCTACGTAAATCTCTATATTTAAACTTGCACCAATCCCCTGGAGCATACCCCACCCGGAGATCCGTACTGGGGAATAGTTTACCTTCGGATAACGAGCGTTTTACCTTAGAAAGATCCTTGACTATTAGAGATATTGTTTAAGTGAAACGTAATGTTAGTAGGGCGTTCCAACCTACGTAACATCCCTCAAGCAAGTCTGGGGGGTCGCTCACATTGTTGGTGAGTGAGTCCATATCGGACTTAGCCGGGGTGAACTTGCAACGAATTTCAACCTACAACCCCAGATCTACCACCCATGGGCCGCCTCCCCTACGAGCTGACGAGATGCACCCGGGGCGTGTTGTTCAAAATATTCCTAATACTATTCATTCAAAATTTGTTAAACGGATAACAATAAAATAAAAATTAGTCTGTTGTTATGATACTTGAGTGTAATTTGATAAAAGAAAAAACGAAATTTTTTTCATTCGTCAACTTGGTTTTCGAAGGAATAGCCATTTTAAAACAAGAGATGGACTATTAGTGAATTTTGGGAAATATCAAAGAATCCTAATCGCCAAAAGTCTTTTAGAGTTTTTAGCATTGCAGAAGAACATACAACTCCACTACCACGAATCACGTGAGTAAAAAAAAGAGTAAAGTGGTTTATAGGGCTACACTGATTGCATTAGCAGGCAGCCATTCCTGCTACTGGATTCAGTGAAGCGAACCATCCACTATAAAAAATGGGTAACGAAACCACAGGCAGAACCTCGTGGGTGGTTTGGAATCCTGCCTATCTCATAGGTAAGTATTTTCTTCTTCTTTTACTTCCTCCAAGTTCCATTCAGATAAAAATAATGTTACCCATCACCGTAAAGAATCACCTCTTTCCTTTTAATAATTTTAACTGATAACAGTTATTTTCTTTACCGAAATACATTAACTTCAGCGAGCCTGAAAACAAAGCTGGAATTAATATTCTTTTAGCATAATCAACATATTAGTAATTATTATTTGTGTCGTACTTACCATCATAGTGGTCTAAGTACACTTTCGTAAATGCTGACAACAATCCCTCTAAGATAGTTTGTAAATATTTTTCATATTGTGTTTCCTTCATTTCCATTCTTGCAATGATATAAATTCTCCCATTTTCTAACTGATCCAGTATTTTGTACACTGAAAATCGGTTAAGCTTATTTGATGTTTCGGCAAGAGACATCTGTTTTTAATAAAAAGAATGATGAAATTAAGGAATAATCAAATTAAACAAAATTTATTCTGAGGAAATATTCATACTAGGAAATAGTGTTGAGAAAGGATGATCACAGTAGAGTAGAGGCAGTCTATTGCTATAAAGAGGAGGAGGGGCGATATATAGCGAATGATTATGCTTAACTAACTTCTAAGAATGACACCTGCTGCTAGCTGATCTATTATTCTAGGAAAGACACTTGCAGCTAGCCTCTACCATTGCATGCACTATCACTCCTCAAAATGCCTGTAAGCTGATCTATTATTCTAAGAAAGACAGCTGCAATTAGCTTAAGTAACGTGATATATATTATTTATTGATATCACTAATTGATCTAACATATATGTTTTTACTTTTTTTATACATAAGTTTAACAAGTTATGTTTCCTTTCGTTATGTACTTTAGAGACCAGAACTTGAAAGGATCTGAAAAGGAAACCAATGGCCCTAGTTAACATATCCCTCCACGTATTCCAGGGTGAATTTGTTCATTTTTTTTTATATCTTCCCTTGAACTATTGGTCATTAGTTTGGTCTTGTTATAATTTGGGTATAGACCAATTTCTTCGCAGAGTTATAGTAGCTGTCATTTGCCTATAATATATATTAAGTGGCTGTGGTAAAACTAAATCCCTTCTGTAAAATCCTTATCAACATATAAAAAAAAAAAAAATTATAAATACCGAAACAATTAACGGAGGTTCGAATATTTAAATAAGTAATGGCTCCCGGTTACGTCACAAGTTCATTAGCAGACTTGGGCTGTGTCTTGTGGTGTTGTGTATTGGGGCGTTGTGTGTTGAGGGGTTGTGTATTGAGATGTGGCGTTTTGCATTGAGATGTTGCTTGTTGTGGTGTTGTGTATTGAGATGTTGTGTGTTGTGGTGTTTTCTGTTCAAATATTGTGATAGTAAATGTAGCCTGTGGTTGTAGTAAGAGAGTACTTCTAGTCATCTTTACTAACATTTTCTTTCTTACTCTATTAATTTCATCAATCTTGATTTATTAATATTATTACAAATCGATCTTCCCTATCAGCCTCTGAATATTTAATTCACTAAGTGATTCTTAGTGAGTTTCTCTCTACGTAAATCTCTATATTTAAACTTGCACCAATCCCCTGGAGCATACCCCACCCGGAGATCCGTACTGGGGAATAGTTTACCTTCGGATAACGAGCGTTTTACCTTAGAAAGATCCTTGACTATTAGAGATATTGTTTAAGTGAAACGTAATGTTAGTAGGGCGTTCCAACCTACGTAACATCCCTCAAGCAAGTCTGGGGGGTCGCTCACATTGTTGGTGAGTGAGTCCATATCGGACTTAGCCGGGGTGAACTTGCAACGAATTTCAACCTACAACCCCAGATCTACCACCCATGGGCCGCCTCCCCTACGAGCTGACGAGATGCACCCGGGGCGTGTTGTTCAAAATATTCCTAATACTATTCATTCAAAATTTGTTAAACGGATAACAATAAAATAAAAATTAGTCTGTTGTTATGATACTTGAGTGTAATTTGATAAAAGAAAAAACGAAATTTTTTTCATTCGTCAACTTGGTTTTCGAAGGAATAGCCATTTTAAAACAAGAGATGGACTATTAGTGAATTTTGGGAAATATCAAAGAATCCTAATCGCCAAAAGTCTTTTAGAGTTTTTAGCATTGCAGAAGAACATACAACTCCACTACCACGAATCACGTGAGTAAAAAAAAGAGTAAAGTGGTTTATAGGGCTACACTGATTGCATTAGCAGGCAGCCATTCCTGCTACTGGATTCAGTGAAGCGAACCATCCACTATAAAAAATGGGTAACGAAACCACAGGCAGAACCTCGTGGGTGGTTTGGAATCCTGCCTATCTCATAGGTAAGTATTTTCTTCTTCTTTTACTTCCTCCAAGTTCCATTCAGATAAAAATAATGTTACCCATCACCGTAAAGAATCACCTCTTTCCTTTTAATAATTTTAACTGATAACAGTTATTTTCTTTACCGAAATACATTAACTTCAGCGAGCCTGAAAACAAAGCTGGAATTAATATTCTTTTAGCATAATCAACATATTAGTAATTATTATTTGTGTCGTACTTACCATCATAGTGGTCTAAGTACACTTTCGTAAATGCTGACAACAATCCCTCTAAGATAGTTTGTAAATATTTTTCATATTGTGTTTCCTTCATTTCCATTCTTGCAATGATATAAATTCTCCCATTTTCTAACTGATCCAGTATTTTGTACACTGAAAATCGGTTAAGCTTATTTGATGTTTCGGCAAGAGACATCTGTTTTTAATAAAAAGAATGATGAAATTAAGGAATAATCAAATTAAACAAAATTTATTCTGAGGAAATATTCATACTAGGAAATAGTGTTGAGAAAGGATGATCACAGTAGAGTAGAGGCAGTCTATTGCTATAAAGAGGAGGAGGGGCGATATATAGCGAATGATTATGCTTAACTAACTAACTTCTAAGAATGACACCTGCTGCTAGCTGATCTATTATTCTAGGAAAGACACTTGCAGCTAGCCTCTACCATTGCATGCACTATCACTCCTCAAAATACCTGTAAGCTGATCTATTATTCTAAGAAAGACAGCTGCAATTAGCTTAAGTAACGTGATATATATTATTTATTGATATCACTAATTGATCTAACATATATGTTTTTACTTTTTTTATACATAAGTTTTACAAGTTATGTTTCCTTTCGTTATGTACTTTAGAGACCAGAACTTGAAAGGATCTGAAAAGGAAACCAATGCCCCAAGTTAACATATCCCTCCACGTATTCCAGGGTGAATTTGTTCATTTTTTTTTATATCTTCCCTTGAACTATTGGTCATTAGTTTGGTCTTGTTATAATTTGGGTATAGACCAATTTCTTCGCAGAGTTATAGTAGCTGTCATTTGCCTATAATATATATTAAGTGGCTGTGGTAAAACTAAATCCCTTCTGTAAAATCCTTATCAACATATAAAAAAAAAAAAATTATAAATACCGAAACAATTAACGGAGGTTCGAATATTTAAATAAGTAATGGCTCCCGGGTACGTCACAAGTTCATTAGCAGACTTGGGCTGTGTCTTGTGGTGTTGTGTATTGGGGCGTTGTGTGTTGAGGGGTTGTGTATTGAGATGTGGCGTTTTGCATTGAGATGTTGCTTGTTGTGGTGTTGTGTATTGAGATGTTGTGTGTTGTGGTGTTTTCTGTTCAAATATTGTGATAGTAAATGTAGCCTGTGGTTGTAGTAAGAGAGTACTTCTAGTCATCTTTACTAACATTTTCTTTCTTACTCTATTAATTTCATCAATCTTGATTTATTAATATTATTACAAATCGATCTTCCCTATCAGCCTCTGAATATTTAATTCACTAAGTGATTCTTAGTGAGTTTCTCTCTACGTAAATCTCTATATTTCAACTTGCACCAATCCCCTGGAGCATACCCCACCCGGAGATCCGTACTGGGGAATAGTTTACCTTCGGATAACGAGCGTTTTACCTTAGAAAGATCCTTGACTATTAGAGATATTGTTTAAGTGAAACGTAATGTTAGTAGGGCGTTCCAACCTACGTAACATCCCTCAAGCAAGTCTGGGGGGTCGCTCACATTGTTGGTGAGTGAGTCCATATCGGACTTAGCCGGGGTGAACTTGCAACGAATTTCAACCTACAACCCCAGATCTACCACCCATGGGCCGCCTCCCCTACGAGCTGACGAGATGCACCCGGGGCGTGTTGTTCAAAATATTCCTAATACTATTCATTCAAAATTTGTTAAACGGATAACAATAAAATAAAAATTAGTCTGTTGTTATGATACTTGAGTGTAATTTGATAAAAGAAAAAACGAAATTTTTTTCATTCGTCAACTTGGTTTTCGAAGGAATAGCCATTTTAAAACAAGAGATGGACTATTAGTGAATTTTGGGAAATATCAAAGAATCCTAATCGCCAAAAGTCTTTTAGAGTTTTTAGCATTGCAGAAGAACATACAACTCCACTACCACGAATCACGTGAGTAAAAAAAAGAGTAAAGTGGTTTATAGGGCTACACTGATTGCATTAGCAGGCAGCCATTCCTGCTACTGGATTCAGTGAAGCGAACCATCCACTATAAAAAATGGGTAACGAAACCACAGGCAGAACCTCGTGGGTGGTTTGGAATCCTGCCTATCTCATAGGTAAGTATTTTCTTCTTCTTTTACTTCCTCCAAGTTCCATTCAGATAAAAATAATGTTACCCATCACCGTAAAGAATCACCTCTTTCCTTTTAATAATTTTAACTGATAACAGTTATTTTCTTTACCGAAATACATTAACTTCAGCGAGCCTGAAAACAAAGCTGGAATTAATATTCTTTTAGCATAATCAACATATTAGTAATTATTATTTGTGTCGTACTTACCATCATAGTGGTCTAAGTACACTTTCGTAAATGCTGACAACAATCCGTCTAAGATAGTTTGTAAATATTTTTCATATTGTGTTTCCTTCATTTCCATTCTTGCAATGATATAAATTCTCCCATTTTCTAACTGATCCAGTATTTTGTACACTGAAAATCGGTTAAGCTTATTTGATGTTTCGGCAAGAGACATCTGTTTTTAATAAAAAGAATGATGAAATTAAGGAATAATCAAATTAAACAAAATTTATTCTGAGGAAATATTCATACTAGGAAATAGTGTTGAGAAAGGATGATCACAGTAGAGTAGAGGCAGTCTATTGCTATAAAGAGGAGGAGGGGCGATATATAGCGAATGATTATGCTTAACTAACTTCTAAGAATGACACCTGCTGCTAGCTGATCTATTATTCTAGGAAAGACACTTGCAGCTAGCCTCTACCATTGCATGCACTATCACTCCTCAAAATACCTGTAAGCTGATCTATTATTCTAAGAAAGACAGCTGCAATTAGCTTAAGTAACGTGATATATATTATTTATTGATATCACTAATTGATCTAACATATATGTTTTTACTTTTTTTATACATAAGTTTTACAAGTTATGTTTCCTTTCGTTATGTACTTTAGAGACCAGAACTTGAAAGGATCTGAAAAGGAAACCAATGGCCCAAGTTAACATATCCCTCCACGTATTCCAGGGTGAATTTGTTCATTTTTTTTTATATCTTCCCTTGAACTATTGGTCATTAGTTTGGTCTTGTTATAATTTGGGTATAGACCAATTTCTTCGCAGAGTTATAGTAGCTGTCATTTGCCTATAATATATATTAAGTGGCTGTGGTAAAACTAAATCCCTTCTGTAAAATCCTTATCAACATATAAAAAAAAAAAATTATAAATACCGAAACAATTAACGGAGGTTCGAATATTTAAATAAGTAATGGCTCCCGGTTACGTCACAAGTTCATTAGCAGACTTGGGCTGTGTCTTGTGGTGTTGTGTATTGGGGCGTTGTGTGTTGAGGGGTTGTGTATTGAGATGTGGCGTTTTGCATTGAGATGTTGCTTGTTGTGGTGTTGTGTATTGAGATGTTGTGTGTTGTGGTGTTTTCTGTTCAAATATTGTGATAGTAAATGTAGCCTGTGGTTGTAGTAAGAGAGTACTTCTAGTCATCTTTACTAACATTTTCTTTCTTACTCTATTAATTTCATCAATCTTGATTTATTAATATTATTACAAATCGATCTTCCCTATCAGCCTCTGAATATTTAATTCACTAAGTGATTCTTAGTGAGTTTCTCTCTACGTAAATCTCTATATTTCAACTTGCACCAATCCCCTGGAGCATACCCCACCCGGAGATCCGTACTGGGGAATAGTTTACCTTCGGATAACGAGCGTTTTACCTTAGAAAGATCCTTGACTATTAGAGATATTGTTTAAGTGAAACGTAATGTTAGTAGGGCGTTCCAACCTACGTAACATCCCTCAAGCAAGTCTGGGGGGTCGCTCACATTGTTGGTGAGTGAGTCCATATCGGACTTAGCCGGGGTGAACTTGCAACGAATTTCAACCTACAACCCCAGATCTACCACCCATGGGCCGCCTCCCCTACGAGCTGACGAGATGCACCCGGGGCGTGTTGTTCAAAATATTCCTAATACTATTCATTCAAAATTTGTTAAACGGATAACAATAAAATAAAAATTAGTCTGTTGTTATGATACTTGAGTGTAATTTGATAAAAGAAAAAACGAAATTTTTTTCATTCGTCAACTTGGTTTTCGAAGGAATAGCCATTTTAAAACAAGAGATGGACTATTAGTGAATTTTGGGAAATATCAAAGAATCCTAATCGCCAAAAGTCTTTTAGAGTTTTTAGCATTGCAGAAGAACATACAACTCCACTACCACGAATCACGTGAGTAAAAAAAAGAGTAAAGTGGTTTATAGGGCTACACTGATTGCATTAGCAGGCAGCCATTCCTGCTACTGGATTCAGTGAAGCGAACCATCCACTATAAAAAATGGGTAACGAAACCACAGGCAGAACCTCGTGGGTGGTTTGGAATCCTGCCTATCTCATAGGTAAGTATTTTCTTCTTCTTTTACTTCCTCCAAGTTCCATTCAGATAAAAATAATGTTACCCATCACCGTAAAGAATCACCTCTTTCCTTTTAATAATTTTAACTGATAACAGTTATTTTCTTTACCGAAATACATTAACTTCAGCGAGCCTGAAAACAAAGCTGGAATTAATATTCTTTTAGCATAATCAACATATTAGTAATTATTATTTGTGTCGTACTTACCATCATAGTGGTCTAAGTACACTTTCGTAAATGCTGACAACAATCCCTCTAAGATAGTTTGTAAATATTTTTCATATTGTGTTTCCTTCATTTCCATTCTTGCAATGATATAAATTCTCCCATTTTCTAACTGATCCAGTATTTTGTACACTGAAAATCGGTTAAGCTTATTTGATGTTTCGGCAAGAGACATCTGTTTTTAATAAAAAGAATGATGAAATTAAGGAATAATCAAATTAAACAAAATTTATTCTGAGGAAATATTCATACTAGGAAATAGTGTTGAGAAAGGATGATCACAGTAGAGTAGAGGCAGTCTATTGCTATAAAGAGGAGGAGGGGCGATATATAGCGAATGATTATGCTTAACTAACTTCTAAGAATGACACCTGCTGCTAGCTGATCTATTATTCTAGGAAAGACACTTGCAGCTAGCCTCTACCATTGCATGCACTATCACTCCTCAAAATGCCTGTAAGCTGATCTATTATTCTAAGAAAGACAGCTGCAATTAGCTTAAGTAACGTGATATATATTATTTATTGATATCACTAATTGATCTAACATATATGTTTTTACTTTTTTTATACATAAGTTTAACAAGTTATGTTTCCTTTCGTTATGTACTTTAGAGACCAGAACTTGAAAGGATCTGAAAAGGAAACCAATGCCCCAAGTTAACATATCCCTCCACGTATTCCAGGGTGAATTTGTTCATTTTTTTTTATATCTTCCCTTGAACTATTGGTCATTAGTTTGGTCTTGTTATAATTTGGGTATAGACCAATTTCTTCGCAGAGTTATAGTAGCTGTCATTTGCCTATAATATATATTAAGTGGCTGTGGTAAAACTAAATCCCTTCTGTAAAATCCTTATCAACATATAAAAAAAAAAAAATTATAAATACCGAAACAATTAACGGAGGTTCGAATATTTAAATAAGTAATGGCTCCCGGGTACGTCACAAGTTCATTAGCAGACTTGGGCTGTGTCTTGTGGTGTTGTGTATTGGGGCGTTGTGTGTTGAGGGGTTGTGTATTGAGATGTGGCGTTTTGCATTGAGATGTTGCTTGTTGTGGTGTTGTGTATTGAGATGTTGTGTGTTGTGGTGTTTTCTGTTCAAATATTGTGATAGTAAATGTAGCCTGTGGTTGTAGTAAGAGAGTACTTCTAGTCATCTTTACTAACATTTTCTTTCTTACTCTATTAATTTCATCAATCTTGATTTATTAATATTATTACAAATCGATCTTCCCTATCAGCCTCTGAATATTTAATTCACTAAGTGATTCTTAGTGAGTTTCTCTCTACGTAAATCTCTATATTTCAACTTGCACCAATCCCCTGGAGCATACCCCACCCGGAGATCCGTACTGGGGAATAGTTTACCTTCGGATAACGAGCGTTTTACCTTAGAAAGATCCTTGACTATTAGAGATATTGTTTAAGTGAAACGTAATGTTAGTAGGGCGTTCCAACCTACGTAACATCCCTCAAGCAAGTCTGGGGGGTCGCTCACATTGTTGGTGAGTGAGTCCATATCGGACTTAGCCGGGGTGAACTTGCAACGAATTTCAACCTACAACCCCAGATCTACCACCCATGGGCCGCCTCCCCTACGAGCTGACGAGATGCACCCGGGGCGTGTTGTTCAAAATATTCCTAATACTATTCATTCAAAATTTGTTAAACGGATAACAATAAAATAAAAATTAGTCTGTTGTTATGATACTTGAGTGTAATTTGATAAAAGAAAAAACGAAATTTTTTTCATTCGTCAAATTGGTTTTCGAAGGAATAGCCATTTTAAAACAAGAGATGGACTATTAGTGAATTTTGGGAAATATCAAAGAATCCTAATCGCCAAAAGTCTTTTAGAGTTTTTAGCATTGCAGAAGAACATACAACTCCACTACCACGAATCACGTGAGTAAAAAAAAGAGTAAAGTGGTTTATAGGGCTACACTGATTGCATTAGCAGGCAGCCATTCCTGCTACTGGATTCAGTGAAGCGAACCATCCACTATAAAAAATGGGTAACGAAACCACAGGCAGAACCTCGTGGGTGGTTTGGAATCCTGCCTATCTCATAGGTAAGTATTTTCTTCTTCTTTTACTTCCTCCAAGTTCCATTCAGATAAAAATAATGTTACCCATCACCGTAAAGAATCACCTCTTTCCTTTTAATAATTTTAACTGATAACAGTTATTTTCTTTACCGAAATACATTAACTTCAGCGAGCCTGAAAACGAAGCTGGAATTAATATTCTTTTAGCATAATCAACATATTAGTAATTATTATTTGTGTCGTACTTACCATCATAGTGGTCTAAGTACACTTTCGTAAATGCTGACAACAATCCCTCTAAGATAGTTTGTAAATATTTTTCATATTGTGTTTCCTTCATTTCCATTCTTGCAATGATATAAATTCTCCCATTTTCTAACTGATCCAGTATTTTGTACACTGAAAATCGGTTAAGCTTATTTGATGTTTCGGCAAGAGACATCTGTTTTTAATAAAAAGAATGATGAAATTAAGGAATAATCAAATTAAACAAAATTTATTCTGAGGAAATATTCATACTAGGAAATAGTGTTGAGAAAGGATGATCACAGTAGAGTAGAGGCAGTCTATTGCTATAAAGAGGAGGAGGGGCGATATATAGCGAATGATTATGCTTAACTAACTAACTTCTAAGAATGACACCTGCTGCTAGCTGATCTATTATTCTAGGAAAGACACTTGCAGCTAGCCTCTACCATTGCATGCACTATCACTCCTCAAAATACCTGTAAGCTGATCTATAGGGTGTTTTTTTAAGCTAGATAGAACTTTAAATTGTAAAAAGTAACACAAAAAATTAAATTGTAATCAAAATTTTTTTTTTATTCGAAAGATCAATACGTGACATTAACATTTGAAAATGATTTCGGGCATATGGGCACCGCGGCTGTTCTTGACGAAGCGCATTCTGGACGTCCAATTTTGGGCCACTTTTTCGAGCACTGCTGGCCGTATGTCACGAATAACACGAACAATGCTGGCTTCCAAGGCGTCAATTGTTGCTGGTTTATCAGCATAAACCAGTGACTTCACGTAGCCCCACAGCACGACCTTGGAGGCCAATTGACAGGTCCATTTCTCGAAATCAACCAAAAATGCGCCTCATCGCTGAACACAATTTTGCGATAAAACAACGGGTCAGTTGCCAACTGCTCTAGAGCCCAATCGGCGAAAGAAGTATACGAAATGTCAGAGTATACTGAAACAAATAAAAAAAAAATTTTGATTACAATTTAATTTTTTGTGTTACTTTTTACAATTTAAAGTTCTATCTAGCTTAAAAAAACACCCATTATTATTCTAAGAAAGACAGCTGCAATTAGCTTAAGTAACGTGATATATATTATTTATTGATATCACTAATTGATCTAACATATATGTTTTTACTTTTTTTATACATAAGTTTAACAAGTTATGTTTCCTTTCGTTATGTACTTTAGAGACCAGAACTTGAAAGGATCTGAAAAGGAAACCAATGCCCCAAGTTAACATATCCCTCCACGTATTCCAGGGTGAATTTGTTCATTTTTTTTTATATCTTCCCTTGAACTATTGGTCATTAGTTTGGTCTTGTTATAATTTGGGTATAGACCAATTTCTTCGCAGAGTTATAGTAGCTGTCATTTGCCTATAATATATATTAAGTGGCTGTGGTAAAACTAAATCCCTTCTGTAAAATCCTTATCAACATATAAAAAAAAAAAAATTATAAATACCGAAACAATTAACGGAGGTTCGAATATTTAAATAAGTAATGGCTCCCGGGTACGTCACAAGTTCATTAGCAGACTTGGGCTGTGTCTTGTGGTGTTGTGTATTGGGGCGTTGTGTGTTGAGGGGTTGTGTATTGAGATGTGGCGTTTTGCATTGAGATGTTGCTTGTTGTGGTGTTGTGTATTGAGATGTTGTGTGTTGTGGTGTTTTCTGTTCAAATATTGTGATAGTAAATGTAGCCTGTGGTTGTAGTAAGAGAGTACTTCTAGTCATCTTTACTAACATTTTCTTTCTTACTCTATTAATTTCATCAATCTTGATTTATTAATATTATTACAAATCGATCTTCCCTATCAGCCTCTGAATATTTAATTCACTAAGTGATTCTTAGTGAGTTTCTCTCTACGTAAATCTCTATATTTCAACTTGCACCAATCCCCTGGAGCATACCCCACCCGGAGATCCGTACTGGGGAATAGTTTACCTTCGGATAACGAGCGTTTTACCTTAGAAAGATCCTTGACTATTAGAGATATTGTTTAAGTGAAACGTAATGTTAGTAGGGCGTTCCAACCTACGTAACATCCCTCAAGCAAGTCTGGGGGGTCGCTCACATTGTTGGTGAGTGAGTCCATATCGGACTTAGCCGGGGTGAACTTGCAACGAATTTCAACCTACAACCCCAGATCTACCACCCATGGGCCGCCTCCCCTACGAGCTGACGAGATGCACCCGGGGCGTGTTGTTCAAAATATTCCTAATACTATTCATTCAAAATTTGTTAAACGGATAACAATAAAATAAAAATTAGTCTGTTGTTATGATACTTGAGTGTAATTTGATAAAAGAAAAAACGAAATTTTTTTCATTCGTCAACTTGGTTTTCGAAGGAATAGCCATTTTAAAACAAGAGATGGACTATTAGTGAATTTTGGGAAATATCAAAGAATCCTAATCGCCAAAAGTCTTTTAGAGTTTTTAGCATTGCAGAAGAACATACAACTCCACTACCACGAATCACGTGAGTAAAAAAAAGAGTAAAGTGGTTTATAGGGCTACACTGATTGCATTAGCAGGCAGCCATTCCTGCTAAGTTCACCCGAAATCTATCCCTCTAGGGACCTAGAAATCCCTCTAGGGACATTGAAATCCCTCTAGGGACCTAGAAATCTCTCTAGTGACATAGAAATCCCTCTAGGGACATAGAAATCTATCCCTCTAGGGACCTAGAAATCCCTCTAGGGACCTAGAAATCCCTCTAGGGACATTGAAATCCCTCTAGGGACCTAGAGGTTGCCAGCTGCTCTAGAGCCCAATCGGCGAAAGAAGTATACGAAATGTCAGAGTATACTGAAACAAATAAAAAAAAAATTTTGATTACAATTTAATTTTTTGTGTTACTTTTTACAATTTAAAGTTCTATCTAGCTTAAAAAAACACCCATTATTATTCTAAGAAAGACAGCTGCAATTAGCTTAAGTAACGTGATATATATTATTTATTGATATCACTAATTGATCTAACATATATGTTTTTACTTTTTTTATACATAAGTTTAACAAGTTATGTTTCCTTTCGTTATGTACTTTAGAGACCAGAACTTGAAAGGATCTGAAAAGGAAACCAATGCCCCAAGTTAACATATCCCTCCACGTATTCCAGGGTGAATTTGTTCATTTTTTTTTATATCTTCCCTTGAACTATTGGTCATTAGTTTGGTCTTGTTATAATTTGGGTATAGACCAATTTCTTCGCAGAGTTATAGTAGCTGTCATTTGCCTATAATATATATTAAGTGGCTGTGGTAAAACTAAATCCCTTCTGTAAAATCCTTATCAACATATAAAAAAAAAAAAATTATAAATACCGAAACAATTAACGGAGGTTCGAATATTTAAATAAGTAATGGCTCCCGGGTACGTCACAAGTTCATTAGCAGACTTGGGCTGTGTCTTGTGGTGTTGTGTATTGGGGCGTTGTGTGTTGAGGGGTTGTGTATTGAGATGTGGCGTTTTGCATTGAGATGTTGCTTGTTGTGGTGTTGTGTATTGAGATGTTGTGTGTTGTGGTGTTTTCTGTTCAAATATTGTGATAGTAAATGTAGCCTGTGGTTGTAGTAAGAGAGTACTTCTAGTCATCTTTACTAACATTTTCTTTCTTACTCTATTAATTTCATCAATCTTGATTTATTAATATTATTACAAATCGATCTTCCCTATCAGCCTCTGAATATTTAATTCACTAAGTGATTCTTAGTGAGTTTCTCTCTACGTAAATCTCTATATTTCAACTTGCACCAATCCCCTGGAGCATACCCCACCCGGAGATCCGTACTGGGGAATAGTTTACCTTCGGATAACGAGCGTTTTACCTTAGAAAGATCCTTGACTATTAGAGATATTGTTTAAGTGAAACGTAATGTTAGTAGGGCGTTCCAACCTACGTAACATCCCTCAAGCAAGTCTGGGGGGTCGCTCACATTGTTGGTGAGTGAGTCCATATCGGACTTAGCCGGGGTGAACTTGCAACGAATTTCAACCTACAACCCCAGATCTACCACCCATGGGCCGCCTCCCCTACGAGCTGACGAGATGCACCCGGGGCGTGTTGTTCAAAATATTCCTAATACTATTCATTCAAAATTTGTTAAACGGATAACAATAAAATAAAAATTAGTCTGTTGTTATGATACTTGAGTGTAATTTGATAAAAGAAAAAACGAAATTTTTTTCATTCGTCAACTTGGTTTTCGAAGGAATAGCCATTTTAAAACAAGAGATGGACTATTAGTGAATTTTGGGAAATATCAAAGAATCCTAATCGCCAAAAGTCTTTTAGAGTTTTTAGCATTGCAGAAGAACATACAACTCCACTACCACGAATCACGTGAGTAAAAAAAAGAGTAAAGTGGTTTATAGGGCTACACTGATTGCATTAGCAGGCAGCCATTCCTGCTAAGTTCACCCGAAATCTATCCCTCTAGGGACCTAGAAATCCCTCTAGGGACATTGAAATCCCTCTAGGGACCTAGAAATCTCTCTAGTGACATAGAAATCCCTCTAGGGACATAGAAATCTATCCCTCTAGGGACCTAGAAATCCCTCTAGGGACCTAGAAATCCCTCTAGGGACATTGAAATCCCTCTAGGGACCTAGAAATCTATCCCTCTAGGGACCTAGAAATCTCTCTAGGGACATAGAAATCCCTCTAGGGACATAGAAATCCCTCTAGGGACATATAAATCTATCCCTCTAGGGACATATAAATCTATCCCTCTAGGGACATAGAAATCCCTCTAGGGACCTAGAAATCCCTCTAGGGACCTAGAAATCCCTCTAGGGACATTGAAATCCCTCTAGGGACATTGAAATCCCTCTAGGGACCTAGAAATCTATCCCTCTAGGGACCTAGAAATCTCTCTAGGGACCTAGAAATCCCTCTAGGGACATAGAAATCTCTCTCTCTAGGGACCTAGAAATCCCTCTAGGGACATAGAAATCCCTCTAGGGACCTAGAAATCCCTCTAGGGACCTAGAAATCCCTCTAGGGACATAGAAATCCCTCTAGGGACATAGAAATCCCTCTAGGGACATAGAAATCCCTCTAGGGACATTGAAATCCCTCTAGGGACCTAGAAATCTATCCCTCTAGGGACCTAGAAATCTCTCTAGGGGCATAGAAATCCCTCTAGGGACATAGAAATCTATCCCTCTAGGGACCTAGAAATCCCTCTAGCGACATAGAAATCCCTCTAGCGACATAGAAATCCCTCTAGGGACATAGAAATCTCTCTCTCTAGGGACCTAGAAATCCCTCTAGGGACATAGAAATCCCTCTAGGGACCTAGAAATCCCTCTAGGGACATAGAAATCCCTCTAGGGACATAGAAATCTCTCTCTCTAGGGACCTAGAAATCCCTCTACGGACCTAGATATCCCTCTCAAAACCCTGTAACACGCTCTAGAATCCCTATAAATCCCTCTAGGGACATTGAAATCCCTCTAGGGACCTAGAAATCTATCCCTCTAGGGACCTAGAAATCTCTCTAGGGACATAGAAATCCCTCTAGGGACCTAGAAATCCCTCTAGGGACCTAGAAATCCCTCTAGGGACATTGAAATCCCTCTAGGGACCTAGAAATCTATCCCTCTAGGGACCTAGAAATCCCTCTAGCGACATAGAAATCCCTCTAGCGACATAGAAATCCCTCTAGGGACATAGAAATCTCTCTCTCTAGGGACCTAGAAATCCCTCTAGGGACATAGAAATCCCTCTAGGGACCTAGAAATCCCTCTAGGGACATAGAAATCCCTCTAGGGACCTAGAAATCCCTCTAGGGACATAGAAATCCCTCTAGGGTCATAGAAATCTCTCTCTCTAGGGACCTAGAAATCCCTCTAGGGACCTAGAAATCCCTCTAGCGACATAGAAATCCCTCTAGCGACATAGAAATCACTCTAGGGACATAGAAATCCCTCTAGGGACCTAGAAATCCCTCTAGCGACATAGAAATCCCTCTAGGGACATAGAAATCTATCCCTCTAGGGACATAGAAATCCCTCTAGGGACATAGAAATCTATCCCTCTAGGGACATAGAAATCCCTCTAGGGACCTAGAAATCCCTCTAGCGACATAGAAATCCCTCTAGGGACATAGAAATCTCTCTCTCTAGGGACCTAGAAATCCCTCTAGGGACCTAGAAATCCCTCTAGGGACCTAGAAATCCCTCTAGCGACATAGAAATCCCTCTAGCGACATAGAAATCCCTCTAGGGACATAGAAATCTCTCTCTCTAGGGACCTAGAAATCCCTCTAGGGACCTAGAAATCTATCCCTCTAGGGACCTAGAAATCCCTCTAGGGACCTAGAAATCCCTCTAGGGACATTGAAATCCCTCTAGGGACCTAGAAATCTCTCTAGTGACATAGAAATCCCTCTAGGGACATAGAAATCTATCCCTCTAGGGACCTAGAAATCCCTCTAGGGACCTAGAAATCCCTCTAGGGACATTGAAATCCCTCTAGGGACCTAGAAATCTATCCCTCTAGGGACCTAGAAATCTCTCTAGGGACATAGAAATCCCTCTAGGGACATAGAAATCCCTCTAGGGACATAGAAATCCCTCTAGGGACATAGAAATCCCTCTAGGGACCTAGAAATCCCTCTAGGGACCTAGAAATCCCTCTAGGGACCTAGAAATCCCTCTAGGGACATTGAAATCCCTCTAGGGACCTAGAAATCCCTCTAGCGACATAGAAATCCCTCTAGAGACATAGAAATCCCTCTAGGGACATAGAAATCCCTCTAGGGACATAGAAATCTATCCCTCTAGGGACATAGAAATCCTTCTAGGGACCTAGAAATCCCTCTAGCGACATAGAAATCCCTCTAGCGACATAGAAATCCCTCTAGGGACCTAGAAATCTATCCCTCTAGGGACCTAGAAATCCCTCTAGCGACATAGAAATCCCTCTAGCGACATAGAAATCCCTCTAGGGACATAGAAATCTCTCTCTCTCTAGGGACCTAGAAATCCCTCTAGGGACCTAGAAATCCCTCTAGGGACATAGAAATCCCTCTAGGGACATAGAAATCTCTCTCTCTAGGGACCTAGAAATCCCTCTACGGACCTAGATATCCCTCTCAAAACCCTGTAACACGCTCTAGAATCCCTATAAATCCCTCTAGGGACATTGAAATCCCTCTAGGGACCTAGAAATCTATCCCTCTAGGGACCTAGAAATCTCTCTAGGGACATAGAAATCCCTCTAGGGACCTAGAAATCCCTCTAGGGACCTAGAAATCCCTCTAGGGACATTGAAATCCCTCTAGGGACCTAGAAATCTATCCCTCTAGGGACCTAGAAATCCCTCTAGCGACATAGAAATCCCTCTAGCGACATAGAAATCCCTCTAGGGACATAGAAATCTCTCTCTCTAGGGACCTAGAAATCCCTCTAGGGACATAGAAATCCCTCTAGGGACCTAGAAATCCCTCTAGGGACATAGAAATCCCTCTAGGGACCTAGAAATCCCTCTAGGGACATAGAAATCCCTCTAGGGACATAGAAATCTCTCTCTCTAGGGACCTAGAAATCCCTCTAGGGACCTAGAAATCCCTCTAGCGACATAGAAATCCCTCTAGCGACATAGAAATCACTCTAGGGACATAGAAATCTCTCTCTCTAGGGACCTAGAAATCCCTCTAGGGACATAGAAATCCCTCTAGGGACCTAGAAATCCCTCTAGCGACATAGAAATCCCTCTAGGGACCTAGAAATCTATCCCTCTAGGGACATAGAAATCCCTCTAGGGACATAGAAATCTATCCCTCTAGGGACATAGAAATCCCTCTAGGGACCTAGAAATCCCTCTAGCGACATAGAAATCCCTCTAGGGACATAGAAATCTCTCTCTCTAGGGACCTAGAAATCCCTCTAGGGACCTAGAAATCCCTCTAGGGACCTAGAAATCCCTCTAGCGACATAGAAATCCCTCTAGCGACATAGAAATCCCTCTAGGGACATAGAAATCTCTCTCTCTAGGGACCTAGAAATCCCTCTAGGGACCTAGAAATCTATCCCTCTAGGGACCTAGAAATCCCTCTAGGGACCTAGAAATCCCTCTAGGGACATTGAAATCCCTCTAGGGACCTAGAAATCTCTCTAGTGACATAGAAATCCCTCTAGGGACATAGAAATCTATCCCTCTAGGGACCTAGAAATCCCTCTAGGGACCTAGAAATCCCTCTAGGGACATTGAAATCCCTCTAGGGACCTAGAAATCTATCCCTCTAGGGACCTAGAAATCTCTCTAGGGACATAGAAATCCCTCTAGGGACATAGAAATCCCTCTAGGGACATAGAAATCCCTCTAGGGACATAGAAATCCCTCTAGGGACCTAGAAATCCCTCTAGGGACCTAGAAATCCCTCTAGGGACCTAGAAATCCCTCTAGGGACATTGAAATCCCTCTAGGGACCTAGAAATCCCTCTAGCGACATAGAAATCCCTCTAGAGACATAGAAATCCCTCTAGGGACATAGAAATCCCTCTAGGGACATAGAAATCTATCCCTCTAGGGACATAGAAATCCTTCTAGGGACCTAGAAATCCCTCTAGCGACATAGAAATCCCTCTAGCGACATAGAAATCCCTCTAGGGACCTAGAAATCTATCCCTCTAGGGACCTAGAAATCCCTCTAGCGACATAGAAATCCCTCTAGCGACATAGAAATCCCTCTAGGGACATAGAAATCTCTCTCTCTCTAGGGACCTAGAAATCCCTCTAGGGACATAGAAATCCCTCTAGGGACCTAGAAATCCCTCTAGGGACATAGAAATCCCTCTAGGGACATAGAAATCCCTCTAGGGACATAGAAATCCCTCTAGGGACCTAGAAATCTATCCCTCCTGGGACCTAGAAATCCCTCTAGGGACATTAAAATCCCTCTAGGGACCTAGAAATCTCTCTAGTGACATAGAAATCTCTCTAGGGACATAGAAATCTATCCCTCTAGGGACCTAGAAATCCCTCTAGGGACCTAGAAATCCGTCTAGGGACATAGAAATCCTTCTAGGGACCTAGAAATCTCTCTAGGGACATAGAAATCCCTCTAGGGACATAGAAATCCCTCTAGGGACATAGAAATCTATCCCTCTAGGGACCTAGAAATCCCTCTAGGGACCTAGAAATCCCTCTAGCGACATAGAAATCCCTCTAGGGACATAGAAATCTCTCTCTCTAGGGACCTAGAAATCCCTCTAGGGACATAGAAATCCCTCTAGGGACCTAGAAATCCCTCTAGGGACATAGAAATCCCTCTAGGGACATAGAAATCCCTCTAGGGACCTAGAAATCCCTCTAGGGACATAGAAATCTCTCTCTCTAGGGACCTAGAAATCCCTCTAGGGACATAGAAATCCCTCTAGGGACATAGAAATCTCTCTCTCTAGGGACCTAGAAATCCCTCTAGGGACATAGAAATCCCTCTAGGGACCTAGAAATCCCTCTAGGGACATAGAAATCCCTCTAGGGACATAGAAATCTATCCCTCTAGGGACATAGAAATCTATCCCTCTAGGGACATAGAAATCCCTCTAGCGACATAGAAATCCCTCTAGCGACATAGAAATCCCTCTAGAGACCTAGAAATCCCTCTAGCGACATAGAAATCCCTCTAGCGACATAGAAATCCCTCTAGGGACATAGAAATCTCTCTCTCTAGGGACCTAGAAATCCCTCTAGGGACATAGAAATCCCTCTAGGGACCTAGAAATCCCTCTAGGGACATAGAAATCCCTCTAGGGACATAGAAATCTCTCTCTCTAGGGACCTAGAAATCCCTCTAGGGACCTAGAAATCTCTCTAGGGACCTAGAAATCCCTCTAGCGACATAGAAATCCCTCTAGGGACCTAGAAATCCCTCTAGGGACATAGAAATCCCTCTAGGGACATAGAAATCTATCCCTCTAGGGACCTAGAAATCCCTCTAGGGACATTGAAATCCCTCTAGGGACATTGAAATCCCTCTAGGGACATAGAAATCTATCCCTCTAGGGACCTAGAAATCCCTCTAGCGACATAGAAATCCCTCTAGCGACATAGAAATCCCTCTAGGGACATAGAAATCTCTCTCTCTAGGGACCTAGAAATCCCTCTAGGGACATAGAAATCCCTCTAGGGACCTAGAAATCCCTCTAGGGACATAGAAATCCCTCTAGGGACATAGAAATCTATCCCTCTAGGGACATAGAAATCCCTCTAGCGACATAGAAATCCCTCTAGCGACATTGAAATCCCTCTAGGGACCTAGAAATCCCTCTAGCGACATAGAAATCTCTCTAGCGACATAGAAATCCCTCTAGGGACCTAGAAATCTATCCCTCTAGGGACCTAGAAATCCCTCTAGGGACCTAGAAATCCCTCTAGGGACCTAGAAATCCCTCTAGGGACCTAGAAATCCCTCTAGGGACATTGAAATCCCTCTAGGGACCTAGAAATCCCTCTAGCGACATAGAAATCCCTCTAGCGACATAGAAATCCCTCTAGGGACATAGAAATCTCTCTCTCTAGGGACCTAGAAATCCCTCTAGGGACATAGAAATCCCTCTAGGGACATAGAAATCCCTCTAGGCGCAGAACATTGGCCTGCTAGTGCCGTGCGTTATAAACTCAAGTACCCAAATTTCTAAGCGAATCGAGCCAACTTAACCAGTTTTTCTAATTAATGAAAAAAATATAACGAAAGAAATGTTACCATTTTTCAAATGATCAATATATCCATCAAACATAGACCCAGACTCGCACGCTTCAATAACAGAATAAGCTGCAACAAAGTTGAAACTTGTTAATCTTAGTAAAGCAAAAATTATATTAAAAATTTATATAAAAAGAAACATAATTAATTATTCCTAATTATACCTAGAAATCCCTCTAGGAACATAGAAATCCCTCTAGGGACATAGAAGTCTCTCTCTCTAGGGACCTAGAAATCCCTCTACGGACCTAGATATCCCTCTCAAAATCCTGTAACACGCTCTAGAATCCCTATAAATCCCTCTAGGGACATTGAAATCCCTCTAGGGACCTAGAAATCTATCCCTCTAGGGAGCTAGAAATCTCTCTAGGGACATAGAAATCCCTCTAGGGACCTAGAAATCCCTCTAGGGACATTGAAATCCCTCTAGGGACCTAGAAATCTATCCCTCTAGAGACCTAGAAATCCCTCTAGCGACATAGAAATCCCTCTAGCGACATAGAAAT
The DNA here is from genome assembly GCA_964056705.1 of Troilus luridus. Taxonomy (NCBI): domain Eukaryota; kingdom Metazoa; phylum Arthropoda; class Insecta; order Hemiptera; family Pentatomidae; genus Troilus; species Troilus luridus. The sequence goes on from OZ057413.1 coordinate 59,229,223, forward strand.
CCCTCTAGGGACATAGAAATCTCTCTCTCTAGGGACCTAGAAATCCCTCTAGGGACATAGAAATCCCTCTAGGGACCTAGAAATCCCTCTAGGGACATAGAAATCCCTCTAGGGACATAGAAATCTCTCTCTCTAGGGACCTAGAAATCCCTCTAGGGACCTAGAAATCCCTCTAGCGACATAGAAATCCCTCTAGCGACATAGAAATCCCTCTAGGGACATAGAAATCTCTCTCTCTAGGGACCTAGAAATCCCTCTAGGGACATAGAAATCCCTCTAGGGACCTAGAAATCCCTCTAGGGACATAGAAATCCCTCTAGGGACATAGAAATCTATCCCTCTAGGGACATAGAAATCCCTCTAGGGACATAGAAATCCCTCTAGGGACATAGAAATCTATCCCTCTAGGGACATAGAAATCCCTCTAGGGACCTAGAAATCCCTCTAGCGACATAGAAATCCCTCTAGGGACATAGAAATCTATCCCTCTAGGGACCTAGAAATCCCTCTAGGGACCTAGAAATCCCTCTAGGGACCTAGAAATCCCTCTAGGGACATTGAAATCCCTCTAGGGACCTAGAAATCTATCCCTCTAGGGACCTAGAAATCTCTCTAGGGACATAGAAATCTCTCTCTGTTGGGACCTAGAAATCCCTCTAGGGACCTAGAAATCCCTCTAGGGACATAGAAATCTATCCCTCTAGGGACCTAGAAATCCCTCTAGGGACCTAGAAATCCCTCTAGCGACATAGAAATCCCTCTAGCGACATAGAAATCCCTCTAGGGACATAGAAATCTCTCTCTGTTGGGACCTAGAAATCCCTCTAGGGACCTAGAAATCCCTCTAGGGACCTAGAAATCCCTCTAGCGACATAGAAATCCCTCTAGCGACATAGAAATCTCTCTCTCTAGGGACCTAGAAATCCCTCTAGGGACCTAGAAATCTATCCCTCTAGGGACCTAGAAATCCTTCTAGGGACATTGAAATCCCTCTAGGGACCTAGAAATCTCTCTAGTGACATAGAAATCCCTCTAGGGACATAGAAATCTATCCCTCTAGGGACCTAGAAATCCCTCTAGGGACCTAGAAATCCCTCTAGGGACCTAGAAATCCCTCTAGGGACCTAGAAATCCCTCTAGGGACATTGAAATCCCTCTAGGGACCTAGAAATCCCTCTAGCGACATAGAAATCCCTCTAGCGACATAGAAATCCCTCTAGGGACATAGAAATCTCTCTCTCTAGGGACCTAGAAATCCCTCTAGGGACATAGAAATCCCTCTAGGGACATAGAAATCCCTCTAGGCGCAGAACATTGGCCTGCTAGTGCCGTGCGTTATAAACTCAAGTACCCAAATTTCTAAGCGAATCGAGCCAACTTAACCAGTTTTTCTAATTAATGAAAAAAATATAACGAAAGAAATGTTACCATTTTTCAAATGATCAATATATCCATCAAACATAGACCCAGACTCGCACGCTTCAATAACAGAATAAGCTGCAACAAAGTTGAAACTTGTTAATCTTAGTAAAGCAAAAATTATATTAAAAATTTATATAAAAAGAAACATAATTAATTATTCCTAATTATACCTAGAAATCCCTCTAGGAACATAGAAATCCCTCTAGGGACATAGAAGTCTCTCTCTCTAGGGACCTAGAAATCCCTCTACGGACCTAGATATCCCTCTCAAAATCCTGTAACACGCTCTAGAATCCCTATAAATCCCTCTAGGGACATTGAAATCCCTCTAGGGACCTAGAAATCTATCCCTCTAGGGAGCTAGAAATCTCTCTAGGGACATAGAAATCCCTCTAGGGACCTAGAAATCCCTCTAGGGACATTGAAATCCCTCTAGGGACCTAGAAATCTATCCCTCTAGAGACCTAGAAATCCCTCTAGCGACATAGAAATCCCTCTAGCGACATAGAAATCCCTCTAGGGACATAGAAATCTCTCTCTCTAGGGACCTAGAAATCCCTCTAGGGACATAGAAATCCCTCTAGGGACCTAGAAATCCCTCTAGGGACATAGAAATCCCTCTAGGGACATAGAAATCTCTCTCTCTAGGGACCTAGAAATCCCTCTAGGGACCTAGAAATCCCTCTAGCGACATAGAAATCCCTCTAGCGACATAGAAATCCCTCTAGGGACATAGAAATCTCTCTCTCTAGGGACCTAGAAATCCCTCTAGGGACATAGAAATCCCTCTAGGGACCTAGAAATCCCTCTAGGGACATAGAAATCCCTCTAGGGACATAGAAATCTATCCCTCTAGGGACATAGAAATCCCTCTAGGGACATAGAAATCCCTCTAGGGACATAGAAATCTATCCCTCTAGGGACATAGAAATCCCTCTAGGGACCTAGAAATCCCTCTAGCGACATAGAAATCCCTCTAGGGACATAGAAATCTATCCCTCTAGGGACCTAGAAATCCCTCTAGGGACCTAGAAATCCCTCTAGGGACCTAGAAATCCCTCTAGGGACATTGAAATCCCTCTAGGGACCTAGAAATCTATCCCTCTAGGGACCTAGAAATCTCTCTAGGGACATAGAAATCTCTCTCTGTTGGGACCTAGAAATCCCTCTAGGGACCTAGAAATCCCTCTAGGGACATAGAAATCTATCCCTCTAGGGACCTAGAAATCCCTCTAGGGACCTAGAAATCCCTCTAGCGACATAGAAATCCCTCTAGCGACATAGAAATCCCTCTAGGGACATAGAAATCTCTCTCTGTTGGGACCTAGAAATCCCTCTAGGGACCTAGAAATCCCTCTAGGGACCTAGAAATCCCTCTAGCGACATAGAAATCCCTCTAGCGACATAGAAATCTCTCTCTCTAGGGACCTAGAAATCCCTCTAGGGACCTAGAAATCTATCCCTCTAGGGACCTAGAAATCCTTCTAGGGACATTGAAATCCCTCTAGGGACCTAGAAATCTCTCTAGTGACATAGAAATCCCTCTAGGGACATAGAAATCTATCCCTCTAGGGACCTAGAAATCCCTCTAGGGACCTAGAAATCCCTCTAGGGACCTAGAAATCCCTCTAGGGACAATGAAATCCCTCTAGGGACCTAGAAATCTATCCCTCTAGGGACCTAGAAATCTCTCTAGGGACATAGAAATCCCTCTAGGGACATAGAAATCCCTCTAGGGACATAGAAATCCCTCTAGGGACATAGAAATCCCTCTAGGGACATATAAATCTATCCCTCTAGGGACCTAGAAATCCCTCTAGGGACCTAGAAATCCCTCTAGGGACATTGAAATCCCTCTAGCGACATAGAAATCCCTCTAGGGACATAGAAATCTCTCTCTGTTGGGACCTAGAAATCCCTCTAGGGACCTAGAAATCCCTCTAGGGACATTGAAATCCCTCTAGGGACCTAGAAATCTATCCCTCTAGAGACCTAGAAATCCCTCTAGCGACATAGAAATCCCTCTAGCGACATAGAAATCCCTCTAGGGACATAGAAATCTCTCTCTCTAGGGACCTAGAAATCCCTCTAGGGACATAGAAATCCCTCTAGGGACCTAGAAATCCCTCTAGGGACATAGAAATCCCACTAGGGACATAGAAATCTCTCTCTCTAGGGACCTAGAAATCCCTCTAGGGACCTAGAAATCCCTCTAGCGACATAGAAATCCCTCTAGCGACATAGAAATCCCTCTAGGGACATAGAAATCTCTCTCTCTAGGGACCTAGAAATCCCTCTAGGGACATAGAAATCCCTCTAGGGACCTAGAAATCCCTCTAGGGACATAGAAATCCCTCTAGGGACATAGAAATCTATCCCTCTAGGGACATAGAAATCCCTCTAGGGACATAGAAATCCCTCTAGGGACATAGAAATCCCTCTAGGGACCTAGAAATCCCTCTAGCGACATAGAAATCCCTCTAGGGACATAGAAATCTATCCCTCTAGGGACCTAGAAATCCCTCTAGGGACCTAGAAATCCCTCTAGGGACCTAGAAATCCCTCTAGGGACATTGAAATCCCTCTAGGGACCTAGAAATCTATCCCTCTAGGGACCTAGAAATCTCTCTAGGGACATAGAAATCTCTCTCTGTTGGGACCTAGAAATCCCTCTAGGGACCTAGAAATCCCTCTAGGGACATAGAAATCTATCCCTCTAGGGACCTAGAAATCCCTCTAGGGACCTAGAAATCCCTCTAGCGACATAGAAATCCCTCTAGCGACATAGAAATCCCTCTAGGGACATAGAAATCTCTCTCTGTTGGGACCTAGAAATCCCTCTAGGGACCTAGAAATCCCTCTAGGGACCTAGAAATCCCTCTAGGGACCTAGAAATCCCTCTAGCGACATAGAAATCCCTCTAGCGACATAGAAATCTCTCTCTCTAGGGACCTAGAAATCCCTCTAGGGACCTAGAAATCTATCCCTCTAGGGACCTAGAAATCCTTCTAGGGACATTGAAATCCCTCTAGGGACCTAGAAATCTCTCTAGTGACATAGAAATCCCTCTAGGGACATAGAAATCTATCCCTCTAGGGACCTAGAAATCCCTCTAGGGACCTAGAAATCCCTCTAGGGACCTAGAAATCCCTCTAGGGACCTAGAAATCCCTCTAGGGACATTGAAATCCCTCTAGGGACCTAGAAATCCCTCTAGCGACATAGAAATCCCTCTAGCGACATAGAAATCCCTCTAGGGACATAGAAATCTCTCTCTCTAGGGACCTAGAAATCCCTCTAGGGACATAGAAATCCCTCTAGGGACATAGAAATCCCTCTAGGCGCAGAACATTGGCCTGCTAGTGCCGTGCGTTATAAACTCAAGTACCCAAATTTCTAAGCGAATCGAGCCAACTTAACCAGTTTTTCTAATTAATGAAAAAAATATAACGAAAGAAATGTTACCATTTTTCAAATGATCAATATATCCATCAAACATAGACCCAGACTCGCACGCTTCAATAACAGAATAAGCTGCAACAAAGTTGAAACTTGTTAATCTTAGTAAAGCAAAAATTATATTAAAAATTTATATAAAAAGAAACATAATTAATTATTCCTAATTATACCTAGAAATCCCTCTAGGAACATAGAAATCCCTCTAGGGACATAGAAGTCTCTCTCTCTAGGGACCTAGAAATCCCTCTACGGACCTAGATATCCCTCTCAAAATCCTGTAACACGCTCTAGAATCCCTATAAATCCCTCTAGGGACATTGAAATCCCTCTAGGGACCTAGAAATCTCTCTAGGGACATAGAAATCCCTCTAGGGACCTAGAAATCCCTCTAGGGACATTGAAATCCCTCTAGGGACCTAGAAATCTATCCCTCTAGAGACCTAGAAATCCCTCTAGCGACATAGAAATCCCTCTAGCGACATAGAAATCCCTCTAGGGACATAGAAATCTCTCTCTCTAGGGACCTAGAAATCCCTCTAGGGACATAGAAATCCCTCTAGGGACCTAGAAATCCCTCTAGGGACATAGAAATCCCTCTAGGGACATAGAAATCTCTCTCTCTAGGGACCTAGAAATCCCTCTAGGGACCTAGAAATCCCTCTAGCGACATAGAAATCCCTCTAGCGACATAGAAATCCCTCTAGGGACATAGAAATCTCTCTCTCTAGGGACCTAGAAATCCCTCTAGGGACATAGAAATCCCTCTAGGGACCTAGAAATCCCTCTAGGGACATAGAAATCCCTCTAGGGACATAGAAATCTATCCCTCTAGGGACATAGAAATCCCTCTAGGGACATAGAAATCCCTCTAGGGACATAGAAATCTATCCCTCTAGGGACATAGAAATCCCTCTAGGGACCTAGAAATCCCTCTAGCGACATAGAAATCCCTCTAGGGACATAGAAATCTATCCCTCTAGGGACCTAGAAATCCCTCTAGGGACCTAGAAATCCCTCTAGGGACCTAGAAATCCCTCTAGGGACATTGAAATCCCTCTAGGGACCTAGAAATCTATCCCTCTAGGGACCTAGAAATCTCTCTAGGGACATAGAAATCTCTCTCTGTTGGGACCTAGAAATCCCTCTAGGGACCTAGAAATCCCTCTAGGGACATAGAAATCTATCCCTCTAGGGACCTAGAAATCCCTCTAGGGACCTAGAAATCCCTCTAGCGACATAGAAATCCCTCTAGCGACATAGAAATCCCTCTAGGGACATAGAAATCTCTCTCTGTTGGGACCTAGAAATCCCTCTAGGGACCTAGAAATCCCTCTAGGGACCTAGAAATCCCTCTAGCGACATAGAAATCCCTCTAGCGACATAGAAATCTCTCTCTCTAGGGACCTAGAAATCCCTCTAGGGACCTAGAAATCTATCCCTCTAGGGACCTAGAAATCCTTCTAGGGACATTGAAATCCCTCTAGGGACCTAGAAATCTCTCTAGTGACATAGAAATCCCTCTAGGGACATAGAAATCTATCCCTCTAGGGACCTAGAAATCCCTCTAGGGACCTAGAAATCCCTCTAGGGACCTAGAAATCCCTCTAGGGACAATGAAATCCCTCTAGGGACCTAGAAATCTATCCCTCTAGGGACCTAGAAATCTCTCTAGGGACATAGAAATCCCTCTAGGGACATAGAAATCCCTCTAGGGACATAGAAATCCCTCTAGGGACATAGAAATCCCTCTAGGGACATATAAATCTATCCCTCTAGGGACCTAGAAATCCCTCTAGGGACCTAGAAATCCCTCTAGGGACCTAGAAATCCCTCTAGGGACATTGAAATCCCTCTAGGGACCTAGAAATCCCTCTAGCGACATAGAAATCCCTCTAGCGACATAGAAATCCCTCTAGGGACATAGAAATCTATCCCTCTAGGGACCTAGAAATCCCTCTAGGGACCTAGAAATCCCTCTAGGGACATTGAAATCCCTCTAGGGACCTAGAAATCTATCCTTTTAGGGACCTAGAAATCTCTCTAGGGACATAGAAATCCCTCTAGGGACATAGAAATCCCTCTAGGGACATAGAAATCCCTCTAGGGACATAGAAATCACTCTAGGGACATAGAAATCCCTCTAGGGACATATAAATCTATCCCTCTAGGGACATAGAATTCCCTCTAGGGACCTAGAAATCCCTCTAGGGACCTAGAAATCCCTCTAGGGACCTAGAAATCCCTCTAGGGACATTGAAATCCCTCTAGGGACCTAGAAATCCCTCTAGCGACATAGAAATCCCTCTAGCGACATAGAAATCCCTCTAGGGACATAGAAATCTCTCTCTCTAGGGACCTAGAAATCCCTCTAGGGACATAGAAATCCCTCTAGGGACCTAGAAATCCCTCTAGGGACATAGAAAACCCTCTAGGGACATAGAAATCCCTCTAGGGACATAGAAATCCCTCTAGGGACATATAAATCTATCCCTCTAGGGACATAGAAATCCCTCTAGGGACCTAGAAATCCCTCTAGGGACCTAGAAATCCCTCTAGGGACCTAGAAATCCCTCTAGGGACCTAGAAATCCCTCTAGGGACATTGAAATCCCTCTAGGGACCTAGAAATCCCTCTAGCGACATAGAAATCCCTCTAGCGACATAGAAATCCCTCTAGGGACATAGAAATCTCTCTCTCTAGGGACCTAGAAATCCCTCTAGGGACATAGAAATCCCTCTAGGGACATAGAAATCCCTCTAGGCAAATCTTTTCTCTTCAAAATATCCGAAGGGAGGCGATCTCAGATTCAAATCAAAATATTTTAAAAGGTTATCCAAGGTAACTGGTAGAAACGTAACTGTTATAAAATGTAACCGCTGGGGCATGCGCAGAACATTGGCCTGCTAGTGCCGTGCGTTATATACTCAAGTACCCAAATTTCTAAGCGAATCGAGCCAACTTAACCAGTTTTTCTAATTAATGAAAAAAATATAACGAAAGAAATGTTACCATTTTTCAAATGATCAATATATCCATCAAACATAGACCCAGACTCGCACGCTTCAATAACAGAATAAGCTGCAACAAAGTTGAAACTTGTTAATCTTAGTAAAGCAAAAATTATATTAAAAATTTATATAAAAAGAAACATAATTAATTATTCCTAATTATACCTAGAAATCCCTCTAGGGACATAGAAATCCCTCTAGGGACATAGAAATCTCTCTCTCTAGGGACCTAGAAATCCCTCTACGGACCTAGATATCCCTCTCAAAACCCTGTAACACGCTCTAGAATCCCTATAAATCCCTCTAGGGACATTGAAATCCCTCTAGGGACCTAGAAATCTATCCCTCTAGGGACCTAGAAATCTCTCTAGGGACATAGAAATCCCTCTAGGGACCTAGAAATCCCTCTAGGGACCTAGAAATCCCTCTAGGGACATTGAAATCCCTCTAGGGACCTAGAAATCTATCCCTCTAGGGACCTAGAAATCCCTCTAGCGACATAGAAATCCCTCTAGCGACATAGAAATCCCTCTAGGGACCTAGAAATCCCTCTAGGGACCTAGAAATCCCTCTAGGGACAATGAAATCCCTCTAGGGACCTAGAAATCTATCCCTCTAGGGACCTAGAAATCTCTCTAGGGACATAGAAATCCCTCTAGGGACATAGAAATCCCTCTAGGGACATAGAAATCCCTCTAGGGACATAGAAATCCCTCTAGGGACATATAAATCTATCCCTCTAGGGACCTAGAAATCCCTCTAGGGACCTAGAAATCCCTCTAGGGACCTAGAAATCCCTCTAGGGACATTGAAATCCCTCTAGGGACCTAGAAATCCCTCTAGCGACATAGAAATCCCTCTAGCGACATAGAAATCCCTCTAGGGACATAGAAATCTATCCCTCTAGGGACCTAGAAATCCCTCTAGGGACCTAGAAATCCCTCTAGGGACCTAGAAATCCCTCTAGGGACATTGAAATCCCTCTAGGGACCTAGAAATCTATCCTTTTAGGGACCTAGAAATCTCTCTAGGGACATAGAAATCCCTCTAGGGACATAGAAATCCCTCTAGGGACATAGAAATCCCTCTAGGGACATAGAAATCACTCTAGGGACATAGAAATCCCTCTAGGGACATATAAATCTATCCCTCTAGGGACATAGAATTCCCTCTAGGGACCTAGAAATCCCTCTAGGGACCTAGAAATCCCTCTAGGGACCTAGAAATCCCTCTAGGGACATTGAAATCCCTCTAGGGACCTAGAAATCCCTCTAGCGACATAGAAATCCCTCTAGCGACATAGAAATCCCTCTAGGGACATAGAAATCTCTCTCTCTAGGGACCTAGAAATCCCTCTAGGGACATAGAAATCCCTCTAGGGACCTAGAAATCCCTCTAGGGACATAGAAATCCCTCTAGGGACATAGAAATCCCTCTAGGGACATAGAAATCCCTCTAGGGACATATAAATCTATCCCTCTAGGGACATAGAAATCCCTCTAGGGACCTAGAAATCCCTCTAGGGACCTAGAAATCCCTCTAGGGACCTAGAAATCCCTCTAGGGACCTAGAAATCCCTCTAGGGACATTGAAATCCCTCTAGGGACCTAGAAATCCCTCTAGCGACATAGAAATCCCTCTAGCGACATAGAAATCCCTCTAGGGACATAGAAATCTCTCTCTCTAGGGACCTAGAAATCCCTCTAGGGACATAGAAATCCCTCTAGGGACATAGAAATCCCTCTAGGCAAATCTTTTCTCTTCAAAATATCCGAAGGGAGGCGATCTCAGATTCAAATCAAAATATTTTAAAAGGTTATCCAAGGTAACTGGTAGAAACGTAACTGTTATAAAATGTAACCGCTGGGGCATGCGCAGAACATTGGCCTGCTAGTGCCGTGCGTTATATACTCAAGTACCCAAATTTCTAAGCGAATCGAGCCAACTTAACCAGTTTTTCTAATTAATGAAAAAAATATAACGAAAGAAATGTTACCATTTTTCAAATGATCAATATATCCATCAAACATAGACCCAGACTCGCACGCTTCAATAACAGAATAAGCTGCAACAAAGTTGAAACTTGTTAATCTTAGTAAAGCAAAAATTATATTAAAAATTTATATAAAAAGAAACATAATTAATTATTCCTAATTATACCTAGAAATCCCTCTAGGGACATAGAAATCCCTCTAGGGACATAGAAATCTCTCTCTCTAGGGACCTAGAAATCCCTCTACGGACCTAGATATCCCTCTCAAAACCCTGTAACACGCTCTAGAATCCCTATAAATCCCTCTAGGGACATTGAAATCCCTCTAGGGACCTAGAAATCTATCCCTCTAGGGACCTAGAAATCTCTCTAGGGACATAGAAATCCCTCTAGGGACCTAGAAATCCCTCTAGGGACCTAGAAATCCCTCTAGGGACATTGAAATCCCTCTAGGGACCTAGAAATCTATCCCTCTAGGGACCTAGAAATCCCTCTAGCGACATAGAAATCCCTCTAGCGACATAGAAATCCCTCTAGGGACATAGAAATCTCTCTCTCTAGGGACCTAGAAATCCCTCTAGGGACATAGAAATCTCTCTCTGTTGGGACCTAGAAATCCCTCTAGGGACCTAGAAATCCCTCTAGGGACATATAAATCTATCCCTCTAGGGACATAGAATTCCCTCTAGGGACCTAGAAATCCCTCTAGGGACCTAGAAATCCCTCTAGGGACCTAGAAATCCCTCTAGGGACATTGAAATCCCTCTAGGGACCTAGAAATCCCTCTAGCGACATAGAAATCCCTCTAGCGACATAGAAATCCCTCTAGGGACATAGAAATCTCTCTCTCTAGGGACCTAGAAATCCCTCTAGGGACATAGAAATCCCTCTAGGGACCTAGAAATCCCTCTAGGGACATAGAAATCCCTCTAGGGACATAGAAATCCCTCTAGGGACATAGAAATCCCTCTAGGGACATATAAATCTATCCCTCTAGGGACATAGAAATCCCTCTAGGGACCTAGAAATCCCTCTAGGGACCTAGAAATCCCTCTAGGGACCTAGAAATCCCTCTAGGGACCTAGAAATCCCTCTAGGGACATTGAAATCCCTCTAGGGACCTAGAAATCCCTCTAGCGACATAGAAATCCCTCTAGCGACATAGAAATCCCTCTAGGGACATAGAAATCTCTCTCTCTAGGGACCTAGAAATCCCTCTAGGGACATAGAAATCCCTCTAGGGACATAGAAATCCCTCTAGGCAAATCTTTTCTCTTCAAAATATCCGAAGGGAGGCGATCTCAGATTCAAATCAAAATATTTTAAAAGGTTATCCAAGGTAACTGGTAGAAACGTAACTGTTATAAAATGTAACCGCTGGGGCATGCGCAGAACATTGGCCTGCTAGTGCCGTGCGTTATATACTCAAGTACCCAAATTTCTAAGCGAATCGAGCCAACTTAACCAGTTTTTCTAATTAATGAAAAAAATATAACGAAAGAAATGTTACCATTTTTCAAATGATCAATATATCCATCAAACATAGACCCAGACTCGCACGCTTCAATAACAGAATAAGCTGCAACAAAGTTGAAACTTGTTAATCTTAGTAAAGCAAAAATTATATTAAAAATTTATATAAAAAGAAACATAATTAATTATTCCTAATTATACCTAGAAATCCCTCTAGGGACATAGAAATCCCTCTAGGGACATAGAAATCTCTCTCTCTAGGGACCTAGAAATCCCTCTACGGACCTAGATATCCCTCTCAAAACCCTGTAACACGCTCTAGAATCCCTATAAATCCCTCTAGGGACATTGAAATCCCTCTAGGGACCTAGAAATCTATCCCTCTAGGGACCTAGAAATCTCTCTAGGGACATAGAAATCCCTCTAGGGACCTAGAAATCCCTCTAGGGACCTAGAAATCCCTCTAGGGACATTGAAATCCCTCTAGGGACCTAGAAATCTATCCCTCTAGGGACCTAGAAATCCCTCTAGCGACATAGAAATCCCTCTAGCGACATAGAAATCCCTCTAGGGACATAGAAATCTCTCTCTCTAGGGACCTAGAAATCCCTCTAGGGACATAGAAATCTCTCTCTGTTGGGACCTAGAAATCCCTCTAGGGACCTAGAAATCCCTCTAGGGACATAGAAATCTATCCCTCTAGGGACCTAGAAATCCCTCTAGGGACCTAGAAATCCCTCTAGCGACATAGAAATCCCTCTAGCGACATAGAAATCCCTCTAGGGACATTGAAATCCCTCTAGGGACCTAGAAATCTATCCCTCTAGGGACCTAGAAATCTCTCTAGGGACATAGAAATCCCTCTAGGGACCTAGAAATCCCTCTAGGGACCTAGAAATCCCTCTAGGGACATTGAAATCCCTCTAGGGACCTAGAAATCTATCCCTCTAGGGACCTAGAAATCCCTCTAGCGACATAGAAATCCCTCTAGCGACATAGAAATCCCTCTAGGGACATAGAAATCTCTCTCTCTAGGGACCTAGAAATCCCTCTAGGGACATAGAAATCTCTCTCTGTTGGGACCTAGAAATCCCTCTAGGGACCTAGAAATCCCTCTAGGGACATAGAAATCTATCCCTCTAGGGACCTAGAAATCCCTCTAGGGACCTAGAAATCCCTCTAGCGACATAGAAATCCCTCTAGCGACATAGAAATCCCTCTAGGGACATAGAAATCTCTCTCTGTTGGGACCTAGAAATCCCTCTAGGGACCTAGAAATCCCTCTAGGGACCTAGAAATCCCTCTAGCGACATAGAAATCCCTCTAGCGACATAGAAATCTCTCTCTCTAGGGACCTAGAAATCCCTCTAGGGACCTAGAAATCTATCCCTCTAGGGACCTAGAAATCCTTCTAGGGACATTGAAATCCCTCTAGGGACCTAGAAATCTCTCTAGTGGCATAGAAATCCCTCTAGGGACATAGAAATCTATCCCTCTAGGGACCTAGAAATCCCTCTAGGGACCTAGAAATCCCTCTAGGGACCTAGAAATCCCTCTAGGGACATTGAAATCCCTCTAGGGACCTAGAAATCTATCCCTCTAGGGACCTAGAAATCTCTCTAGGGACATAGAAATCCCTCTAGGGACATAGAAATCCCTCTAGGGACATAGAAATCCCTCTAGGGACATAGAAATCCCTCTAGGGACATAGAAATCCCTCTAGGGACATATAAATCTATCCCTCTAGGGACCTAGAAATCCCTCTAGGGACCTAGAAATCCCTCTAGGGACATTGAAATCCCTCTAGGGACCTAGAAATCCCTCTCAAAACCCTGTAACACGCTCTAGAATCCCTATAAATCCCTCTAGGGACATTGAAATCCCTCTAGGGACCTAGAAATCTATCCCTCTAGGGACCTAGAAATCTCTCTAGGGACATAGAAATCCCTCTAGGGACCTAGAAATCCCTCTAGGGACCTAGAAATCCCTCTAGGGACATTGAAATCCCTCTAGGGACCTAGAAATCTATCCCTCTAGGGACCTAGAAATCCCTCTAGCGACATAGAAATCCCTCTAGCGACATAGAAATCCCTCTAGGGACATAGAAATCTCTCTCTCTAGGGACCTAGAAATCCCTCTAGGGACATAGAAATCTCTCTCTGTTGGGACCTAGAAATCCCTCTAGGGACCTAGAAATCCCTCTAGGGACATAGAAATCTATCCCTCTAGGGACCTAGAAATCCCTCTAGGGACCTAGAAATCCCTCTAGCGACATAGAAATCCCTCTAGCGACATAGAAATCCCTCTAGGGACATATAAATCTATCCCTCTAGGGACATAGAAATCCCTCTAGGGACCTAGAAATCCCTCTAGGGACCTAGAAATCCCTCTAGGGACCTAGAAATCCCTCTAGGGACCTAGAAATCCCTCTAGGGACATTGAAATCCCTCTAGGGACCTAGAAATCCCTCTAGCGACATAGAAATCCCTCTAGCGACATAGAAATCCCTCTAGGGACATAGAAATCTCTCTCTCTAGGGACCTAGAAATCCCTCTAGGGACATAGAAATCCCTCTAGGGACATAGAAATCCCTCTAGGCAAATCTTTTCTCTTCAAAATATCCGAAGGGAGGCGATCTCAGATTCAAATCAAAATATTTTAAAAGGTTATCCAAGGTAACTGGTAGAAACGTAACTGTTATAAAATGTAACCGCTGGGGCATGCGCAGAACATTGGCCTGCTAGTGCCGTGCGTTATATACTCAAGTACCCAAATTTCTAAGCGAATCGAGCCAACTTAACCAGTTTTTCTAATTAATGAAAAAAATATAACGAAAGAAATGTTACCATTTTTCAAATGATCAATATATCCATCAAACATAGACCCAGACTCGCACGCTTCAATAACAGAATAAGCTGCAACAAAGTTGAAACTTGTTAATCTTAGTAAAGCAAAAATTATATTAAAAATTTATATAAAAAGAAACATAATTAATTATTCCTAATTATACCTAGAAATCCCTCTAGGGACATAGAAATCCCTCTAGGGACATAGAAATCTCTCTCTCTAGGGACCTAGAAATCCCTCTACGGACCTAGATATCCCTCTCAAAACCCTGTAACACGCTCTAGAATCCCTATAAATCCCTCTAGGGACATTGAAATCCCTCTAGGGACCTAGAAATCTATCCCTCTAGGGACCTAGAAATCTCTCTAGGGACATAGAAATCCCTCTAGGGACCTAGAAATCCCTCTAGGGACCTAGAAATCCCTCTAGGGACATTGAAATCCCTCTAGGGACCTAGAAATCTATCCCTCTAGGGACCTAGAAATCCCTCTAGCGACATAGAAATCCCTCTAGCGACATAGAAATCCCTCTAGGGACATAGAAATCTCTCTCTCTAGGGACCTAGAAATCCCTCTAGGGACATAGAAATCTCTCTCTGTTGGGACCTAGAAATCCCTCTAGGGACCTAGAAATCCCTCTAGGGACATATAAATCTATCCCTCTAGGGACATAGAATTCCCTCTAGGGACCTAGAAATCCCTCTAGGGACCTAGAAATCCCTCTAGGGACCTAGAAATCCCTCTAGGGACATTGAAATCCCTCTAGGGACCTAGAAATCCCTCTAGCGACATAGAAATCCCTCTAGCGACATAGAAATCCCTCTAGGGACATAGAAATCTCTCTCTCTAGGGACCTAGAAATCCCTCTAGGGACATAGAAATCCCTCTAGGGACCTAGAAATCCCTCTAGGGACATAGAAATCCCTCTAGGGACATAGAAATCCCTCTAGGGACATAGAAATCCCTCTAGGGACATATAAATCTATCCCTCTAGGGACATAGAAATCCCTCTAGGGACCTAGAAATCCCTCTAGGGACCTAGAAATCCCTCTAGGGACCTAGAAATCCCTCTAGGGACCTAGAAATCCCTCTAGGGACATTGAAATCCCTCTAGGGACCTAGAAATCCCTCTAGCGACATAGAAATCCCTCTAGCGACATAGAAATCCCTCTAGGGACATAGAAATCTCTCTCTCTAGGGACCTAGAAATCCCTCTAGGGACATAGAAATCCCTCTAGGGACATAGAAATCCCTCTAGGCAAATCTTTTCTCTTCAAAATATCCGAAGGGAGGCGATCTCAGATTCAAATCAAAATATTTTAAAAGGTTATCCAAGGTAACTGGTAGAAACGTAACTGTTATAAAATGTAACCGCTGGGGCATGCGCAGAACATTGGCCTGCTAGTGCCGTGCGTTATATACTCAAGTACCCAAATTTCTAAGCGAATCGAGCCAACTTAACCAGTTTTTCTAATTAATGAAAAAAATATAACGAAAGAAATGTTACCATTTTTCAAATGATCAATATATCCATCAAACATAGACCCAGACTCGCACGCTTCAATAACAGAATAAGCTGCAACAAAGTTGAAACTTGTTAATCTTAGTAAAGCAAAAATTATATTAAAAATTTATATAAAAAGAAACATAATTAATTATTCCTAATTATACCTAGAAATCCCTCTAGGGACATAGAAATCCCTCTAGGGACATAGAAATCTCTCTCTCTAGGGACCTAGAAATCCCTCTACGGACCTAGATATCCCTCTCAAAACCCTGTAACACGCTCTAGAATCCCTATAAATCCCTCTAGGGACATTGAAATCCCTCTAGGGACCTAGAAATCTATCCCTCTAGGGACCTAGAAATCTCTCTAGGGACATAGAAATCCCTCTAGGGACCTAGAAATCCCTCTAGGGACCTAGAAATCCCTCTAGGGACATTGAAATCCCTCTAGGGACCTAGAAATCTATCCCTCTAGGGACCTAGAAATCCCTCTAGCGACATAGAAATCCCTCTAGCGACATAGAAATCCCTCTAGGGACATAGAAATCTCTCTCTCTAGGGACCTAGAAATCCCTCTAGGGACATAGAAATCTCTCTCTGTTGGGACCTAGAAATCCCTCTAGGGACCTAGAAATCCCTCTAGGGACATAGAAATCTATCCCTCTAGGGACCTAGAAATCCCTCTAGGGACCTAGAAATCCCTCTAGCGACATAGAAATCCCTCTAGCGACATAGAAATCCCTCTAGGGACATTGAAATCCCTCTAGGGACCTAGAAATCTATCCCTCTAGGGACCTAGAAATCTCTCTAGGGACATAGAAATCCCTCTAGGGACCTAGAAATCCCTCTAGGGACCTAGAAATCCCTCTAGGGACATTGAAATCCCTCTAGGGACCTAGAAATCTATCCCTCTAGGGACCTAGAAATCCCTCTAGCGACATAGAAATCCCTCTAGGGACCTAGAAATCCCTCTAGGGACATTGAAATCCCTCTAGGGACCTAGAAATCTATCCCTCTAGGGACCTAGAAATCCCTCTAGCGACATAGAAATCCCTCTAGCGACATAGAAATCCCTCTAGGGACATAGAAATCTCTCTCTCTAGGGACCTAGAAATCCCTCTAGGGACATAGAAATCTCTCTCTGTTGGGACCTAGAAATCCCTCTAGGGACCTAGAAATCCCTCTAGGGACATAGAAATCTATCCCTCTAGGGACCTAGAAATCCCTCTAGGGACCTAGAAATCCCTCTAGCGACATAGAAATCCCTCTAGCGACATAGAAATCCCTCTAGGGACATAGAAATCTCTCTCTGTTGGGACCTAGAAATCCCTCTAGGGACCTAGAAATCCCTCTAGGGACCTAGAAATCCCTCTAGCGACATAGAAATCCCTCTAGCGACATAGAAATCTCTCTCTCTAGGGACCTAGAAATCCCTCTAGGGACCTAGAAATCTATCCCTCTAGGGACCTAGAAATCCTTCTAGGGACATTGAAATCCCTCTAGGGACCTAGAAATCTCTCTAGTGGCATAGAAATCCCTCTAGGGACATAGAAATCTATCCCTCTAGGGACCTAGAAATCCCTCTAGGGACCTAGAAATCCCTCTAGGGACATTGAAATCCCTCTAGGGACCTAGAAATCTATCCCTCTAGGGACCTAGAAATCCCTCTAGCGACATAGAAATCCCTCTAGCGACATAGAAATCCCTCTAGGGACATAGAAATCTCTCTCTCTAGGGACCTAGAAATCCCTCTAGGGACATAGAAATCTCTCTCTGTTGGGACCTAGAAATCCCTCTAGGGACCTAGAAATCCCTCTAGGGACATAGAAATCTATCCCTCTAGGGACCTAGAAATCCCTCTAGGGACCTAGAAATCCCTCTAGCGACATAGAAATCCCTCTAGCGACATAGAAATCCCTCTAGGGACATAGAAATCTCTCTCTGTTGGGACCTAGAAATCCCTCTAGGGACCTAGAAATCCCTCTAGGGACCTAGAAATCCCTCTAGCGACATAGAAATCCCTCTAGCGACATAGAAATCTCTCTCTCTAGGGACCTAGAAATCCCTCTAGGGACCTAGAAATCTATCCCTCTAGGGACCTAGAAATCCTTCTAGGGACATTGAAATCCCTCTAGGGACCTAGAAATCTCTCTAGTGGCATAGAAATCCCTCTAGGGACATAGAAATCTATCCCTCTAGGGACCTAGAAATCCCTCTAGGGACCTAGAAATCCCTCTAGGGACCTAGAAATCCCTCTAGGGACATTGAAATCCCTCTAGGGACCTAGAAATCTATCCCTCTAGGGACCTAGAAATCTCTCTAGGGACATAGAAATCCCTCTAGGGACATAGAAATCCCTCTAGGGACATAGAAATCCCTCTAGGGACATAGAAATCCCTCTAGGGACATAGAAATCCCTCTAGGGACATATAAATCTATCCCTCTAGGGACCTAGAAATCCCTCTAGGGACCTAGAAATCCCTCTAGGGACATTGAAATCCCTCTAGGGACCTAGAAATCCCTCTCAAAACCCTGTAACACGCTCTAGAATCCCTATAAATCCCTCTAGGGACATTGAAATCCCTCTAGGGACCTAGAAATCTATCCCTCTAGGGACCTAGAAATCTCTCTAGGGACATAGAAATCCCTCTAGGGACCTAGAAATCCCTCTAGGGACCTAGAAATCCCTCTAGGGACATTGAAATCCCTCTAGGGACCTAGAAATCTATCCCTCTAGGGACCTAGAAATCCCTCTAGCGACATAGAAATCCCTCTAGCGACATAGAAATCCCTCTAGGGACATAGAAATCTCTCTCTCTAGGGACCTAGAAATCCCTCTAGGGACATAGAAATCTCTCTCTGTTGGGACCTAGAAATCCCTCTAGGGACCTAGAAATCCCTCTAGGGACATAGAAATCTATCCCTCTAGGGACCTAGAAATCCCTCTAGGGACCTAGAAATCCCTCTAGCGACATAGAAATCCCTCTAGCGACATAGAAATCCCTCTAGGGACATTGAAATCCCTCTAGGGACCTAGAAATCTATCCCTCTAGGGACCTAGAAATCTCTCTAGGGACATAGAAATCCCTCTAGGGACCTAGAAATCCCTCTAGGGACCTAGAAATCCCTCTAGGGACATTGAAATCCCTCTAGGGACCTAGAAATCTATCCCTCTAGGGACCTAGAAATCCCTCTAGCGACATAGAAATCCCTCTAGCGACATAGAAATCCCTCTAGGGACATAGAAATCTCTCTCTCTAGGGACCTAGAAATCCCTCTAGGGACATAGAAATCTCTCTCTGTTGGGACCTAGAAATCCCTCTAGGGACCTAGAAATCCCTCTAGGGACATAGAAATCTATCCCTCTAGGGACCTAGAAATCCCTCTAGGGACCTAGAAATCCCTCTAGCGACATAGAAATCCCTCTAGCGACATAGAAATCCCTCTAGGGACATAGAAATCTCTCTCTGTTGGGACCTAGAAATCCCTCTAGGGACCTAGAAATCCCTCTAGGGACCTAGAAATCCCTCTAGCGACATAGAAATCCCTCTAGCGACATAGAAATCTCTCTCTCTAGGGACCTAGAAATCCCTCTAGGGACCTAGAAATCTATCCCTCTAGGGACCTAGAAATCCTTCTAGGGACATTGAAATCCCTCTAGGGACCTAGAAATCTCTCTAGTGGCATAGAAATCCCTCTAGGGACATAGAAATCTATCCCTCTAGGGACCTAGAAATCCCTCTAGGGACCTAGAAATCCCTCTAGGGACCTAGAAATCCCTCTAGGGACATTGAAATCCCTCTAGGGACCTAGAAATCTATCCCTCTAGGGACCTAGAAATCTCTCTAGGGACATAGAAATCCCTCTAGGGACATAGAAATCCCTCTAGGGACATAGAAATCCCTCTAGGGACATAGAAATCCCTCTAGGGACATAGAAATCCCTCTAGGGACATATAAATCTATCCCTCTAGGGACCTAGAAATCCCTCTAGGGACCTAGAAATCCCTCTAGGGACATTGAAATCCCTCTAGGGACCTAGAAATCCCTCTAGCGACATAGAAATCCCTCTAGCGACATAGAAATCCCTCTAGCGACATAGAAATCCCTCTAGGGACCTAGAAATCTATCCCTCTAGGGACCTAGAAATCTATCCCTCTAGGGACCTAGAAATCCCTCTAGCGACATAGAAATCCCTCTAGCGACATAGAAATCCCTCTAGGGACATAGAAATCTCTCTCTCTAGGGACCTAAAAATCCCTCTAGGGACCTAGAAATCCCTCTAGGGACCTAGAAATCTATCCCTCTAGGGACATAGAAATCCCTCTAGCGACATAGAAATCCCTCTAGCGACATTGAAATCCCTCTAGGGACCTAGAAATCCCTCTAGCGACATAGAAATCTCTCTAGCGACATAGAAATCCCTCTAGGGACCTAGAAATCTATCCCTCTAGGGACCTAGAAATCCCTCTAGGGACCTAGAAATCCCTCTAGGGACCTAGAAATCCCTCTAGGGACCTAGAAATCCCTCTAGGGACATTGAAATCCCTCTAGGGACCTAGAAATCCCTCTAGCGACATAGAAATCCCTCTAGCGACATAGAAATCCCTCTAGGGACATAGAAATCTCTCTCTCTAGGGACCTAGAAATCCCTCTAGGGACATAGAAATCCCTCTAGGGACATAGAAATCCCTCTAGGCGCAGAACATTGGCCTGCTAGTGCCGTGCGTTATAAACTCAAGTACCCAAATTTCTAAGCGAATCGAGCCAACTTAACCAGTTTTTCTAATTAATGAAAAAAATATAACGAAAGAAATGTTACCATTTTTCAAATGATCAATATATCCATCAAACATAGACCCAGACTCGCACGCTTCAATAACAGAATAAGCTGCAACAAAGTTGAAACTTGTTAATCTTAGTAAAGCAAAAATTATATTAAAAATTTATATAAAAAGAAACATAATTAATTATTCCTAATTATACCTAGAAATCCCTCTAGGAACATAGAAATCCCTCTAGGGACATAGAAATCTCTCTCTCTAGGGACCTAGAAATCCCTCTACGGACCTAGATATCCCTCTCAAAATCCTGTAACACGCTCTAGAATCCCTATAAATCCCTCTAGGGACATTGAAATCCCTCTAGGGACCTAGAAATCTATCCCTCTAGGGAGCTAGAAATCTCTCTAGGGACATAGAAATCCCTCTAGGGACCTAGAAATCCCTCTAGGGACATTGAAATCCCTCTAGGGACCTAGAAATCTATCCCTCTAGAGACCTAGAAATCCCTCTAGCGACATAGAAATCCCTCTAGCGACATAGAAATCCCTCTAGGGACATAGAAATCTCTCTCTCTAGGGACCTAGAAATCCCTCTAGGGACATAGAAATCCCTCTAGGGACCTAGAAATCCCTCTAGGGACATAGAAATCCCTCTAGGGACATAGAAATCTCTCTCTCTAGGGACCTAGAAATCCCTCTAGGGACCTAGAAATCCCTCTAGCGACATAGAAATCCCTCTAGCGACATAGAAATCCCTCTAGGGACATAGAAATCTCTCTCTCTAGGGACCTAGAAATCCCTCTAGGGACCTAGAAATCCCTCTAGGGACATAGAAATCCCTCTAGGGACATAGAAATCTATCCCTCTAGGGACATAGAAATCCCTCTAGGGACATAGAAATCCCTCTAGGGACATAGAAATCTATCCCTCTAGGGACATAGAAATCCCTCTAGGGACCTAGAAATCCCTCTAGCGACATAGAAATCCCTCTAGGGACATAGAAATCTATCCCTCTAGGGACCTAGAAATCCCTCTAGGGACCTAGAAATCCCTCTAGGGACCTAGAAATCCCTCTAGGGACATTGAAATCCCTCTAGGGACCTAGAAATCTATCCCTCTAGGGACCTAGAAATCTCTCTAGGGACATAGAAATCTCTCTCTGTTGGGACCTAGAAATCCCTCTAGGGACCTAGAAATCCCTCTAGGGACATAGAAATCTATCCCTTTAGGGACCTAGAAATCCCTCTAGGGACCTAGAAATCCCTCTAGCGACATAGAAATCCCTCTAGCGACATAGAAATCCCTCTAGGGACATAGAAATCTCTCTCTGTTGGGACCTAGAAATCCCTCTAGGGACCTAGAAATCCCTCTAGGGACCTAGAAATCCCTCTAGCGACATAGAAATCCCTCTAGCGACATAGAAATCTCTCTCTCTAGGGACCTAGAAATCCCTCTAGGGACCTAGAAATCTATCCCTCTAGGGACCTAGAAATCCTTCTAGGGACATTGAAATCCCTCTAGGGACCTAGAAATCTCTCTAGGGACATAGAAATCCCTCTAGGGACATAGAAATCCCTCTAGGGACATAGAAATCCCTCTAGGGACATAGAAATCCCTCTAGGGACATATAAATCTATCCCTCTAGGTACCTAGAAATCCCTCTAGGGACCTAGAAATCCCTCTAGGGACCTAGAAATCCCTCTAGGGACATTGAAATCCCTCTAGCGACATAGAAATCTCTCTCTCTAGGGACCTAGAAATCCCTCTAGGGACCTAGAAATCTATCCCTCTAGGGACCTAGAAATCCTTCTAGGGACATTGAAATCCCTCTAGGGACCTAGAAATCTCTCTAGTGACATAGAAATCCCTCTAGGGACATAGAAATCTATCCCTCTAGGGACCTAGAAATCCCTCTAGGGACCTAGAAATCCCTCTAGGGACCTAGAAATCCCTCTAGGGACCTAGAAATCCCTCTAGGGACATTGAAATCCCTCTAGGGACCTAGAAATCTATCCCTCTAGGGACCTAGAAATCTCTCTAGGGACATAGAAATCCCTCTAGGGACATAGAAATCCCTCTAGGGACATAGAAATCCCTCTAGGGACATAGAAATCCCTCTAGGGACATAGAAATCCCTCTAGGGACATATAAATCTATCCCTCTAGGGACCTAGAAATCCCTCTAGGGACCTAGAAATCCCTCTAGGGACATTGAAATCCCTCTAGGGACCTAGAAATCCCTCTAGCGACATAGAAATCCCTCTAGCGACATAGAAATCCCTCTAGCGACATAGAAATCC
Organism: Troilus luridus; assembly: GCA_964056705.1. Taxonomy (NCBI): domain Eukaryota; kingdom Metazoa; phylum Arthropoda; class Insecta; order Hemiptera; family Pentatomidae; genus Troilus; species Troilus luridus. The sequence goes on from OZ057413.1 coordinate 59,252,010, forward strand.
CTCTAGGGACCTAGAAATCTATCCCTCTAGGGACCTAGAAATCCCTCTAGCGACATAGAAATCCCTCTAGCGACATAGAAATCCCTCTAGGGACATAGAAATCTCTCTCTCTAGGGACCTAAAAATCCCTCTAGGGACCTAGAAATCCCTCTAGGGACCTAGAAATCCCTCTAGCGACATAGAAATCCCTCTAGCGACATAGAAATCCCTCTAGGGACATAGAAATCTCTCTCTGTTGGGACCTAGAAATCCCTCTAGGGACCTAGAAATCCCTCTAGGGACCTAGAAATCCCTCTAGCGACATAGAAATCCCTCTAGCGACATAGAAATCTCTCTCTCTAGGGACCTAGAAATCCCTCTAGGGACCTAGAAATCTATCCCTCTAGGGACCTAGAAATCCTTCTAGGGACATTGAAATCCCTCTAGGGACCTAGAAATCTCTCTAGTGACATAGAAATCCCTCTAGGGACATAGAAATCTATCCCTCTAGGGACCTAGAAATCCCTCTAGGGACCTAGAAATCCCTCTAGGGACCTAGAAATCCCTCTAGGGACATTGAAATCCCTCTAGGGACATTGAAATCCCTCTAGGGACCTAGAAATCTATCCCTCTAGGGACCTAGAAATCTCTCTAGGGACATAGAAATCCCTCTAGGGACATAGAAATCCCTCTAGGGACATAGAAATCCCTCTAGGGACATAGAAATCCCTCTAGGGACATATAAATCTATCCCTCTAGGGACCTAGAAATCCCTCTAGGGACCTAGAAATCCCTCTAGGGACATTGAAATCCCTCTAGGGACCTAGAAATCCCTCTAGCGACATAGAAATCCCTCTAGCGACATAGAAATCCCTCTAGCGACATAGAAATCCCTCTAGGGACCTAGAAATCTATCCCTCTAGGGACCTAGAAATCCCTCTAGCGACATAGAAATCCCTCTAGCGACATAGAAATCCCTCTAGGGACATAGAAATCCCTCTAGGGACATAGAAATCTATCCCTCTAGGGACATAGAAATCCCTCTAGGGACCTAGAAATCCCTCTAGCGAAAAGAAATCCCTCTAGCGACATAGAAATCCCTCTAGGGACCTAGAAATCTATCCCTCTAGGGACCTAGAAATCCCTCTAGCGACATAGAAATCCCTCTAGCGACATAGAAATCCCTCTAGGGACATAGAAATCTCTCTCTCTAGGGACCTAAAAATCCCTCTAGGGACATAGAAATCCCTCTAGGGACATAGAAATCCCTCTAGGGACGTAGAAATCCCTCTAGGGACATAGAAATCCCTCTAGGGACATATAAATCTATCCCTCTAGGGACCTAGAAATCCCTCTAGGGACCTAGAAATCCCTCTAGGGACATTGAAATCCCTCTAGGGACCTAGAAATCCCTCTAGCGACATAGAAATCCCTCTAGCGACATAGAAATCCCTCTAGGGACATAGAAATCTCTCTCTCTAGGGACCTAGAAATCCCTCTAGGGACATAGAAATCCCTCTAGGGACATAGAAATCCCTCTAGGCAAATCTTTTCTCTTCAAAATATCCGAAGGGAGGCGATCTCAGATTCAAATCAAAATATTTTAAAAGGTTATCCAAGGTAACTGGTAGAAACGTAACTGTTATAAAATGTAACCGCTGGGGCATGCGCAGAACATTGGCCTGCTAGTGCCGTGCGTTATATACTCAAGTACCCAAATTTCTAAGCGAATCGAGCCAACTTAACCAGTTTTTCTAATTAATGAAAAAAATATAACGAAAGAAATGTTACCATTTTTCAAATGATCAATATATCCATCAAACATAGACCCAGACTCGCACGCTTCAATAACAGAATAAGCTGCAACAAAGTTGAAACTTGTTAATCTTAGTAAAGCAAAAATTATATTAAAAATTTATATAAAAAGAAACATAATTAATTATTCCTAATTATACCTAGAAATCCCTCTAGGGACATAGAAATCCCTCTAGGGACATAGAAATCCCTCTAGGGACATAGAAATCTCTCTCTCTAGGGACCTAGAAATCCCTCTACGGACCTAGATATCCCTCTCAAAACCCTGTAACACGCTCTAGAATCCCTATAAATCCCTCTAGGGACATTGAAATCCCTCTAGGGACCTAGAAATCTATCCCACTAGGGACCTAGAAATCTCTCTAGGGACATAGAAATCCCTCTAGGGACCTAGAAATCTATCCCTCTAGGGACCTAGAAATCCCTCTAGCGACATAGAAATCCCTCTAGCGACATAGAAATCCCTCTAGGGACATAGAAATCTCTCTCTCTAGGGACCTAGAAATCCCTCTAGGGACATAGAAATCCCTCTAGGGACCTAGAAATCCCTCTAGGGACATAGAAATCTCTCTCTCTAGGGACCTAGAAATCCCTCTAGGGACCTAGAAATCCCTCTAGCGACATAGAAATCCCTCTAGCGACATAGAAATCCCTCTAGGGACATAGAAATCTCTCTCTCTAGGGACCTAGAAATCCCTCTAGGGACATAGAAATCTCTCTCTCTAGGGACCTAGAAATCCCTCTAGGGACATAGAAATCCCTCTAGGGACCTAGAAATCCCTCTAGGGACATAGAAATCTCTCTCTCTAGGGACCTAGAAATCCCTCTAGGGACCTAGAAATCCCTCTAGCGACATAGAAATCCCTCTAGCGACATAGAAATCCCTCTAGGGACATAGAAATCTCTCTCTCTAGGGACCTAGAAATCCCTCTAGGGACATAGAAATCCCTCTAGGGACCTAGAAATCCCTCTAGGGACATAGAAATCCCTCTAGGGACATAGAAATCTATCCCTCTAGGGACATAGAAATCCCTCTAGGGACCTAGAAATCCCTCTAGCGACATAGAAATCCCTCTAGCGACATAGAAATCCCTCTAGGGACCTAGAAATCTATCCCTCTAGGGACCTAGAAATCCCTCTAGCGACATAGAAAGCCCTCTAGCGACATAGAAATCCCTCTAGGGACATAGAAATCTCTCTCTCTAGGGACCTAAAAATCCTTCTAGGGACCTAGAAATACCTAATCTATGTCCCTAGAGGGATTTTTAGGTCCCTAGAGAGAGAGATTTCTATGTCCCTAGAGGGATTTCTATGTCGCTAGAGGGATTTCTATGTCGCTAGAGGGATTTCTAGGTCCCTAGAGGGATAGATTTCTAGGTCCCTAGAGGGATTTCTATGTCGCTAGAGGGATTTCTATGTCGCAAGAGGGATTTCTAGGTCCCTAGAGGGATTTCTATGTCCCTAGAGGGATAGATTTCTATGTCCCTAGAGGGATTTCTATGTCCCTAGAGGGATTTCTAGGTCCCTAGAGGGATTTCTATGTCGCTAGAGGGATTTCTAGGTCCCTAGAGGGATAGATTTCTAGGTCCCTAGAGGGATTTCTATGTCGCTAGAGGGATTTCTATGTCGCTAGAGGGATTTCTAGGTCCCTAGAGGGATTTCTATGTCCCTAGAGGGATAGATTTCTATGTCCCTAGAGGGATTTCTATGTCCCTAGAGCGATTTCTAGGTCCCTAGAGGGATTTCTATGTCCCTAGAGGGATTTTTAGGTCCCTAGAGAGAGAGATTTCTATGTCCCTAGAGGGATTACTATGTCGCTAGAGGGATTTCTATGTCGCTAGAGGGATTTCTAGGTCCCTAGAGGGATTTCAATGTCCCTAGAGGGATTTCTAGGTCCCTAGAGGGATTTCTAGGTCCCTAGAGGGATTTCTAGGTCCCTAGAGGGATTTCTAGGTCCCTAGAGGGATTTCTAGGTCCCTAGAGGGATTTCTATGTCCCTAGAGGGATAGATTTATATGTCCCTAGAGGGATTTCTATGTCCCTAGAGGGATTTCTATGTCCCTAGAGGGATTTCTATGTCCCTAGAGGGATTTCTATGTCCCTAGAGGGATTTTTAGGTCCCTAGAGAGAGAGATTTCTATGTCCCTAGAGGGATTTCTATGTCGCTAGAGGGATTTCTATGTCGCTAGAGGGATTTCTAGGTCCCTAGAGGGATAGATTTCTAGGTCCCTAGAGGGATTTCTATGTCGCTAGAGGGATTTCTATGTCGCTAGAGGGATTTCTATGTCCCTAGAGGGATAGATTTCTATGTCCCTAGAGGGATTTCTATGTCCCTGGAGGGATTTCTATGTCCCTAGAGCGATTTCTAGGTCCCTAGAGGGAGTTCTATGTCCCTAGAGGGATTTTTAGGTCCCTAGAGAGAGAGATTTCTATGTCCCTAGAGGGATTTCTATGTCGCTAGAGGGATTTCTAGGTCCCTAGAGGGATAGATTTCTAGGTCCCTAGAGGGATTTCTATGTCGCTAGAGGGATTTCTATGTCGCTAGAGGGATTTCTAGGTCCCTAGAGGGATTTCTATGTCCCTAGAGGGATAGATTTCTATGTCCCTAGAGGGATTTCTATGTCCCTAGAGGGATTTCTATGTCCCTAGAGGGATTTCTATGTCCCTAGAGAGATTTCTAGGTCCCTAGAGGGATTTCTATGTCCCTAGAGGGATTTCTAGGTCCCTAGAGGGATTTCTAGGTCCCTAGAGGGATAGATTTCTATGTCCCTAGAGGGATTTCTATGTCACTAGAGAGATTTCTAGGTCCCTAGAGGGATTTCAATGTCCCTAGAGGGATTTCTAGGTCCCTAGAGGGATAGATTTCTAGGTCCCTAGAGGGATTTCTATGTCCCTAGAGGGATTTCTATGTCCCTAGAGGGATTTCTATGTCCCTAGAGGGATTTCTATGTCCCTAGAGGGATAGATTTCTATGTCCCTAGAGGGATTTCTATGTCCCTAGAGGGATTTCTATGTCCCTAGAGGGATAGATTTCTATGTCCCTAGAGGGATTTCAATGTCCCTAGAGGGATAGATTTCTATGTCCCTAGAGGGATTTCAATGTCCCTAGAGGGATTTCTAGGTCCCTAGAGGGATTTCTAGGTCCCTAGAGGGATTTCTAGGTCCCTAGAGGGATTTCTATGTCCCTAGAGGGATAGATTTATATGTCCCTAGAGGGATTTCTATGTCCCTAGAGGGATTTCTATGTCCCTAGAGGGATTTCTATGTCCCTAGAGGGATTTCTAGGTCCCTAGAGGGATTTCTATGTCCCTAGAGGGATTTCTAGGTCCCTAGAGAGAGAGATTTCTATGTCCCTAGAGGGATTTCTATGTCGCTAGAGGGATTTCTATGTCGCTAGAGGGATTTCTAGGTCCCTAGAGGGATTTCTATGTCCCTAGAGGGATAGATTTCTATGTCCCTAGAGGGATTTCTATGTCCCTAGAGGGATTTCTATGTCCCTAGAGGGATTTCTATGTCGCTAGAGGGATTTCTATGTCGCTAGAGGGATTTCTAGGTCCCTAGAGGGATTTCAATGTCCCTAGAGGGATTTCTAGGTCCCTAGAGGGATTTCTAGGTCCCTAGAGGGATTTCTAGGTCCCTAGAGGGATTTCTAGGTCCCTAGAGGGATTTCTATGTCCCTAGAGGGATTTCTATGTCCCTAGAGGGATTTCTATGTCCCTAGAGGGATTTCTAGGTCCCTAGAGGGATTTCTAGGTCCCTAGAGGGATTTCTAGGTCCCTAGAGGGATAGATTTCTATGTCCCTAGAGGGATTTCTATGTCACTAGAGAGATTTCTAGGTCCCTAGAGGGATTTCAATGTCCCTAGAGGGATTTCTAGGTCCTAGAGGGATAGATTTCTAGGTCCCTAGAGGGATTTCTAGGTCCCTAGAGAGAGAGATTTCTATGTCCCTAGAGGGATTTCTATGTCGCTAGAGGGATTTCTATGTCGCTAGAGGGATTTCTAGGTCCCTAGAGGGATTTCTAGGTCCCTAGAGGGATTTCTAGGTCCCTAGAGAGAGAGATTTCTATGTCCCTAGAGGGATTTCTATGTCGCTAGAGGGATTTCTATGTCGCTAGAGGGATTTCTAGGTCCCTAGAGGGATTTCTATGTCCCTAGAGGGATAGATTTCTATGTCCCTAGAGGGATTTCTATGTCCCTAGAGGGATAGATTTCTATGTCCCTAGAGGGATTTCTATGTCGCTAGAGGGATTTCTAGGTCCCTAGAGGGATTTCTATGTCCCTAGAGGGATTTCTAGGTCCCTAGAGAGAGAGATTTCTATGTCCCTAGAGTGATTTCTATGTCGCTAGAGGGATTTATATGTCGCTAGAGGGATTTCTAGGTCCCTAGAGGGATTTCTAGGTCCCTAGAGAGAGAGATTTCTATGTCCCTAGAGGGATTTCTATGTCCCTAGAGGGATTTCTAGGTCCCTAGAGGGATTTCTATGTCCCTAGAGGGATTTCTAGGTCCCTAGAGGGATTTCTATGTCCCTAGAGGGATTTCTAGGTCCCTAGAGAGAGAGATTTCTATGTCCCTAGAGGGATTTCTATGTCGCTGGAGGGATTTCTATGTCGCTAGAGGGATTTCTAGGACCCTAGAGGGATAGATTTCTAGGTCCCTAGAGGGATTTCAATGTCCCTAGAGGGATTTCTAGGTCCCTAGAGGGATTTCTAGGTCCCTAGAGGGATTTCTATGTCCCTAGAGAGATTTCTAGGTCCCTAGAGGGATAGATTACTAGGTCCCTAGAGGGATTTCAATGTCCCTAGAGGGATTTATAGGGATTCTAGAGCGTGTTACAGGGTTTTGAGAGGGATATCTAGGTCCGTAGAGGGATTTCTAGGTCCCTAGAGAGAGAGATTTCTATGTCCCTAGAGGGATTTCTATGTCCCTAGAGGGATTTCTAGGTCCCTAGAGGGATTTCTATGTCCCTAGAGGGATTTCTAGGTCCCTAGAGAGAGAGATTTCTATGTCCCTAGAGGGATTTCTATGTCGCTAGAGGGATTTCTATGTCGCTAGAGGGATTTCTAGGTCCCTAGAGGGATAGATTTCTATGTCCCTAGAGGGATTTCTATGCCCCTAGAGAGATTTCTAGGTCCCTAGAGGGATAGATTTCTAGGTCCCTAGAGGGATTTCAATGTCCCTAGAGGGATTTCTATGTCCCTAGAGGGATTTCTATGTCCCTAGAGGGATTTCTATGTCCCTAGAGGGATTTCTAGGTCCCTAGAGGGATTTCTAGGTCCCTAGAGGGATTTCTATGTCCCTAGAGGGATTTCTAGGTCCCTAGAGAGAGAGATTTCTATGTCCCTAGAGGGATTTCTAGGTCCCTAGAGGGATTTCTAGGTCCCTAGAGGGATAGATTTCTATGTCCCTAGAGGAATTTCTATGTCCCTAGAGGGATTTCTAGGTCCCTAGAGAGATTTCTAGGTCCCTAGAGAGATTTCTAGGTCCCTAGAGGGATAGATTTCTAGGTCCCTAGAGGGATTTCAATGTCCCTAGAGGGATTTCAATGTCCCTAGAGGGATTTCTAGGTCCCTAGAGGGATTTCTAGGTCCCTAGAGGGATTTCTATGTCCCTAGAGGGATAGATTTATATGTCCCTAGAGGGATAGATTTATATGTCCCTAGAGGGATTTCTATGTCCCTAGAGGGATTTATATGTCCCTAGAGAGATTTCTAGGTCCCTAGAGGGATAGATTTCTAGGTCCCTAGAGGGATTTCAATGTCCCTAGAGGGATTTCTAGGTCCCTAGAGGGATTTCTAGGTCCCTAGAGGGATAGATTTCTATGTCCCTAGAGGGATTTCTATGTCACTAGAGAGATTTCTAGGTCCCTAGAGGGATTTCAATGTCCCTAGAGGGATTTCTAGGTCCCTAGAGGGATAGATTTCTAGGTCCCTAGAGGGATAGATTTCGGGTGAACTTAGCAGGAATGGCTGCCTGCTAATGCAATCAGTGTAGCCCTATAAACCACTTTACTCTTTTTTTTACTCACGTGATTCGTGGTAGTGGAGTTGTATGTTCTTCTGCAATGCTAAAAACTCTAAAAGACTTTTGGCGATTAGGATTCTTTGATATTTCCCAAAATTCACTAATAGTCCATCTCTTGTTTTAAAATGGCTATTCCTTCGAAAACCAAGTTGACGAATGAAAAAAATTTCGTTTTTTCTTTTATCAAATTACACTCAAGTATCATAACAACAGACTAATTTTTATTTTATTGTTATCCGTTTAACAAATTTTGAATGAATAGTATTAGGAATATTTTGAACAACACGCCCCGGGTGCATCTCGTCAGCTCGTAGGGGAGGCGGCCCATGGGTGGTAGATCTGGGGTTGTAGGTTGAAATTCGTTGCAAGTTCACCCCGGCTAAGTCCGATATGGACTCACTCACCAACAATGTGAGCGACCCCCCAGACTTGCTTGAGGGATGTTACGTAGGTTGGAACGCCCTACTAACATTACGTTTCACTTAAACAATATCTCTAATAGTCAAGGATCTTTCTAAGGTAAAACGCTCGTTATCCGAAGGTAAACTATTCCCCAGTACGGATCTCCGGGTGGGGTATGCTCCAGGGGATTGGTGCAAGTTGAAATATAGAGATTTACGTAGAGAGAAACTCACTAAGAATCACTTAGTGAATTAAATATTCAGAGGCTGATAGGGAAGATCGATTTGTAATAATATTAATAAATCAAGATTGATGAAATTAATAGAGTAAGAAAGAAAATGTTAGTAAAGATGACTAGAAGTACTCTCTTACTACAACCACAGGCTACATTTACTATCACAATATTTGAACAGAAAACACCACAACACACAACATCTCAATACACAACACCACAACAAGCAACATCTCAATGCAAAACGCCACATCTCAATACACAACCCCTCAACACACAACGCCCCAATACACAACACCACAAGACACAGCCCAAGTCTGCTAATGAACTTGTGACGTACCCGGGAGCCATTACTTATTTAAATATTCGAACCTCCGTTAATTGTTTCGGTATTTATAATTTTTTTTTTTTTATATGTTGATAAAGATTTTACAGAAGGGATTTAGTTTTACCACAGCCACTTAATATATATTATAGGCAAATGACAGCTACTATAACTCTGCGAAGAAATTGGTCTATACCCAAATTATAACAAGACCAAACTAATGACCAATAGTTCAAGGGAAGATATAAAAAAAAATGAACAAATTCACCCTGGAATACGTGGAGGGATATGTTAACTTGGGGCATTGGTTTCCTTTTCAGATCCTTTCAAGTTCTGGTCTCTAAAGTACATAACGAAAGGAAACATAACTTGTAAAACTTATGTATAAAAAAAGTAAAAACATATTTGTTAGATCAATTAGTGATATCAATAAATAATATATATCACGTTACTTAAGCTAATTGCAGCTGTCTTTCTTAGAATAATAGATCAGCTTACAGGTATTTTGAGGAGTGATAGTGCATGCAATGGTAGAGGCTAGCTGCAAGTGTCTTTCCTAGAATAATAGATCAGCTAGCAGCAGGTGTCATTCTTAGAAGTTAGTTAGTTAAGCATAATCATTCGCTATATATCGCCCCTCCTCCTCTTTATAGCAATAGACTGCCTCTACTCTACTGTGATCATCCTTTCTCAACACTATTTCCTAGTATGAATATTTCCTCAGAATAAATTTTGTTTAATTTGATTATTCCTTAATTTCATCATTCTTTTTATTAAAAACAGATGTCTCTTGCCGAAACATCAAATAAGCTTAACCGATTTTCAGTGTACAAAATACTGGATCAGTTAGAAAATGGGAGAATTTATATCATTGCAAGAATGGAAATGAAGGAAACACAATATGAAAAATATTTACAAACTATCTTAGAGGGATTGTTGTCAGCATTTACGAAAGTGTACTTAGACCACTATGATGGTAAGTACGACACAAATAATAATTACTAATATGTTGATTATGCTAAAAGAATATTAATTCCAGCTTTGTTTTCAGGCTCGCTGAAGTTAATGTATTTCGGTAAAGAAAATAACTGTTATCAGTTAAAATTATTAAAAGGAAAGAGGTGATTCTTTACGGTGATGGGTAACATTATTTTTATCTGAATGGAACTTGGAGGAAGTAAAAGAAGAAGAAAATACTTACCTATGAGATAGGCAGGATTCCAAACCACCCACGAGGTTCTGCCTGTGGTTTCGTTACCCATTTTTTATAGTGGATGGTTCGCTTCACTGAATCCAGTAGCAGGAATGGCTGCCTGCTAATGCAATCAGTGTAGCCCTATAAACCACTTTACTCTTTTTTTTACTCACGTGATTCGTGGTAGTGGAGTTGTATGTTCTTCTGCAATGCTAAAAACTCTAAAAGACTTTTGGCGATTAGGATTCTTTGATATTTCCCAAAATTCACTAATAGTCCATCTCTTGTTTTAAAATGGCTATTCCTTCGAAAACCAAGTTGACGAATGAAAAAAATTTCGTTTTTTCTTTTATCAAATTACACTCAAGTATCATAACAACAGACTAATTTTTATTTTATTGTTATCCGTTTAACAAATTTTGAATGAATAGTATTAGGAATATTTTGAACAACACGCCCCGGGTGCATCTCGTCAGCTCGTAGGGGAGGCGGCCCATGGGTGGTAGATCTGGGGTTGTAGGTTGAAATTCGTTGCAAGTTCACCCCGGCTAAGTCCGATATGGACTCACTCACCAACAATGTGAGCGACCCCCCAGACTTGCTTGAGGGATGTTACGTAGGTTGGAACGCCCTACTAACATTACGTTTCACTTAAACAATATCTCTAATAGTCAAGGATCTTTCTAAGGTAAAACGCTCGTTATCCGAAGGTAAACTATTCCCCAGTACGGATCTCCGGGTGGGGTATGCTCCAGGGGATTGGTGCAAGTTGAAATATAGAGATTTACGTAGAGAGAAACTCACTAAGAATCACTTAGTGAATTAAATATTCAGAGGCTGATAGGGAAGATCGATTTGTAATAATATTAATAAATCAAGATTGATGAAATTAATAGAGTAAGAAAGAAAATGTTAGTAAAGATGACTAGAAGTACTCTCTTACTACAACCACAGGCTACATTTACTATCACAATATTTGAACAGAAAACACCACAACACACAACATCTCAATACACAACACCACAACAAGCAACATCTCAATGCAAAACGCCACATCTCAATACACAACCCCTCAACACACAACGCCCCAATACACAACACCACAAGACACAGCCCAAGTCTGCTAATGAACTTGTGACGTACCCGGGAGCCATTACTTATTTAAATATTCGAACCTCCGTTAATTGTTTCGGTATTTATAATTTTTTTTTTTTTATATGTTGATAAGGATTTTACAGAAGGGATTTAGTTTTACCACAGCCACTTAATATATATTATAGGCAAATGACAGCTACTATAACTCTGCGAAGAAATTGGTCTATACCCAAATTATAACAAGACCAAACTAATGACCAATAGTTCAAGGGAAGATATAAAAAAAAATGAACAAATTCACCCTGGAATACGTGGAGGGATATGTTAACTTGGGGCATTGGTTTCCTTTTCAGATCCTTTCAAGTTCTGGTCTCTAAAGTACATAACGAAAGGAAACATAACTTGTAAAACTTATGTATAAAAAAAGTAAAAACATATATGTTAGATCAATTAGTGATATCAATAAATAATATATATCACGTTACTTAAGCTAATTGCAGCTGTCTTTCTTAGAATAATAGATCAGCTTACAGGTATTTTGAGGAGTGATAGTGCATGCAATGGTAGAGGCTAGCTGCAAGTGTCTTTCCTAGAATAATAGATCAGCTAGCAGCAGGTGTCATTCTTAGAAGTTAGTTAAGCATAATCATTCGCTATATATCGCCCCTCCTCCTCTTTATAGCAATAGACTGCCTCTACTCTACTGTGATCATCCTTTCTCAACACTATTTCCTAGTATGAATATTTCCTCAGAATAAATTTTGTTTAATTTGATTATTCCTTAATTTCATCATTCTTTTTATTAAAAACAGATGTCTCTTGCCGAAACATCAAATAAGCTTAACCGATTTTCAGTGTACAAAATACTGGATCAGTTAGAAAATGGGAGAATTTATATCATTGCAAGAATGGAAATGAAGGAAACACAATATGAAAAATATTTACAAACTATCTTAGAGGGATTGTTGTCAGCATTTACGAAAGTGTACTTAGACCACTATGATGGTAAGTACGACACAAATAATAATTACTAATATGTTGATTATGCTAAAAGAATATTAATTCCAGCTTTGTTTTCAGGCTCGCTGAAGTTAATGTATTTCGGTAAAGAAAATAACTGTTATCAGTTAAAATTATTAAAAGGAAAGAGGTGATTCTTTACGGTGATGGGTAACATTATTTTTATCTGAATGGAACTTGGAGGAAGTAAAAGAAGAAGAAAATACTTACCTATGAGATAGGCAGGATTCCAAACCACCCACGAGGTTCTGCCTGTGGTTTCGTTACCCATTTTTTATAGTGGATGGTTCGCTTCACTGAATCCAGTAGCAGGAATGGCTGCCTGCTAATGCAATCAGTGTAGCCCTATAAACCACTTTACTCTTTTTTTTACTCACGTGATTCGTGGTAGTGGAGTTGTATGTTCTTCTGCAATGCTAAAAACTCTAAAAGACTTTTGGCGATTAGGATTCTTTGATATTTCCCAAAATTCACTAATAGTCCATCTCTTGTTTTAAAATGGCTATTCCTTCGAAAACCAAGTTGACGAATGAAAAAAATTTCGTTTTTTCTTTTATCAAATTACACTCAAGTATCATAACAACAGACTAATTTTTATTTTATTGTTATCCGTTTAACAAATTTTGAATGAATAGTATTAGGAATATTTTGAACAACACGCCCCGGGTGCATCTCGTCAGCTCGTAGGGGAGGCGGCCCATGGGTGGTAGATCTGGGGTTGTAGGTTGAAATTCGTTGCAAGTTCACCCCGGCTAAGTCCGATATGGACTCACTCACCAACAATGTGAGCGACCCCCCAGACTTGCTTGAGGGATGTTACGTAGGTTGGAACGCCCTACTAACATTACGTTTCACTTAAACAATATCTCTAATAGTCAAGGATCTTTCTAAGGTAAAACGCTCGTTATCCGAAGGTAAACTATTCCCCAGTACGGATCTCCGGGTGGGGTATGCTCCAGGGGATTGGTGCAAGTTGAAATATAGAGATTTACGTAGAGAGAAACTCACTAAGAATCACTTAGTGAATTAAATATTCAGAGGCTGATAGGGAAGATCGATTTGTAATAATATTAATAAATCAAGATTGATGAAATTAATAGAGTAAGAAAGAAAATGTTAGTAAAGATGACTAGAAGTACTCTCTTACTACAACCACAGGCTACATTTACTATCACAATATTTGAACAGAAAACACCACAACACACAACATCTCAATACACAACACCACAACAAGCAACATCTCAATGCAAAACGCCACATCTCAATACACAACCCCTCAACACACAACGCCCCAATACACAACACCACAAGACACAGCCCAAGTCTGCTAATGAACTTGTGACGTAACCGGGAGCCATTACTTATTTAAATATTCGAACCTCCGTTAATTGTTTCGGTATTTATAATTTTTTTTTTTTTTATATGTTGATAAGGATTTTACAGAAGGGATTTAGTTTTACCACAGCCACTTAATATATATTATAGGCAAATGACAGCTACTATAACTCTGCGAAGAAATTGGTCTATACCCAAATTATAACAAGACCAAACTAATGACCAATAGTTCAAGGGAAGATATAAAAAAAAATGAACAAATTCACCCTGGAATACGTGGAGGGATATGTTAACTTGGGCCATTGGTTTCCTTTTCAGATCCTTTCGAGTTCTGGTCTCTAAAGTACATAACGAAAGGAAACATAACTTGTAAAACTTATGTATAAAAAAAGTAAAAACATATATGTTAGATCAATTAGTGATATCAATAAATAATATATATCACGTTACTTAAGCTAATTGCAGCTGTCTTTCTTAGAATAATAGATCAGCTTACAGGTATTTTGAGGAGTGATAGTGCATGCAATGGTAGAGGCTAGCTGCAAGTGTCTTTCCTAGAATAATAGATCAGCTAGCAGCAGGTGTCATTCTTAGAAGTTAGTTAAGCATAATCATTCGCTATATATCGCTCTCTCTAGGGACCTAGAAATCCCTCTAGGGACCTAGAAATCCCTCTAGGGACCTAGAAATCCCTCTAGCGACATAGAAATCCCTCTAGCGACATAGAAATCCCTCTAGGGACATAGAAATCTCTCTCTCTAGGGACCTAGAAATCCCTCTATCTCATAGGTAAGTATTTTCTTCTTCTTTTACTTCCTCCAAGTTCCATTCAGATAAAAATAATGTTACCCATCACCGTAAAGAATCACCTCTTTCCTTTTAATAATTTTAACTGATAACAGTTATTTTCTTTACCGAAATACATTAACTTCAGCGAGCCTGAAAACAAAGCTGGAATTAATATTCTTTTAGCATAATCAACATATTAGTAATTATTATTTGTGTCGTACTTACCATCATAGTGGTCTAAGTACACTTTCGTAAATGCTGACAACAATCCCTCTAAGATAGTTTGTAAATATTTTTCATATTGTGTTTCCTTCATTTCCATTCTTGCAATGATATAAATTCTCCCATTTTCTAACTGATCCAGTATTTTGTACACTGAAAATCGGTTAAGCTTATTTGATGTTTCGGCAAGAGACATCTGTTTTTAATAAAAAGAATGATGAAATTAAGGAATAATCAAATTAAACAAAATTTATTCTGAGGAAATATTCATACTAGGAAATAGTGTTGAGAAAGGATGATCACAGTAGAGTAGAGGCAGTCTATTGCTATAAAGAGGAGGAGGGGCGATATATAGCGAATGATTATGCTTAACTAACTTCTAAGAATGACACCTGCTGCTAGCTGATCTATTATTCTAGGAAAGACACTTGCAGCTAGCCTCTACCATTGCATGCACTATCACTCCTCAAAATGCCTGTAAGCTGATCTATTATTCTAAGAAAGACAGCTGCAATTAGCTTAAGTAACGTGATATATATTATTTATTGATATCACTAATTGATCTAACATATATGTTTTTACTTTTTTTATACATAAGTTTTACAAGTTATGTTTCCTTTCGTTATGTACTTTAGAGACCAGAACTTGAAAGGATCTGAAAAGGAAACCAATGGCCCAAGTTAACATATCCCTCCACGTATTCCAGGGTGAATTTGTTCATTTTTTTTTATATCTTCCCTTGAACTATTGGTCATTAGTTTGGTCTTGTTATAATTTGGGTATAGACCAATTTCTTCGCAGAGTTATAGTAGCTGTCATTTGCCTATAATATATATTAAGTGGCTGTGGTAAAACTAAATCCCTTCTGTAAAATCCTTATCAACATATAAAAAAAAAAAAAATTATAAATACCGAAACAATTAACGGAGGTTCGAATATTTAAATAAGTAATGGCTCCCGGTTACGTCACAAGTTCATTAGCAGACTTGGGCTGTGTCTTGTGGTGTTGTGTATTGGGGCGTTGTGTGTTGAGGGGTTGTGTATTGAGATGTGGCGTTTTGCATTGAGATGTTGCTTGTTGTGGTGTTGTGTATTGAGATGTTGTGTGTTGTGGTGTTTTCTGTTCAAATATTGTGATAGTAAATGTAGCCTGTGGTTGTAGTAAGAGAGTACTTCTAGTCATCTTTACTAACATTTTCTTTCTTACTCTATTAATTTCATCAATCTTGATTTATTAATATTATTACAAATCGATCTTCCCTATCAGCCTCTGAATATTTAATTCACTAAGTGATTCTTAGTGAGTTTCTCTCTACGTAAATCTCTATATTTAAACTTGCACCAATCCCCTGGAGCATACCCCACCCGGAGATCCGTACTGGGGAATAGTTTACCTTCGGATAACGAGCGTTTTACCTTAGAAAGATCCTTGACTATTAGAGATATTGTTTAAGTGAAACGTAATGTTAGTAGGGCGTTCCAACCTACGTAACATCCCTCAAGCAAGTCTGGGGGGTCGCTCACATTGTTGGTGAGTGAGTCCATATCGGACTTAGCCGGGGTGAACTTGCAACGAATTTCAACCTACAACCCCAGATCTACCACCCATGGGCCGCCTCCCCTACGAGCTGACGAGATGCACCCGGGGCGTGTTGTTCAAAATATTCCTAATACTATTTGTTGGTGTATAAAAATAAAATAAGTTTAACGGGGGGTTATGAAAGAAAATACAGTCAATCTGGTAATAAAACAAAAAAAACATTCTTTTAATTACGTTGGTTTATATCACTTACAAAGATTGAAATATGTTTATATGGTTTGTTTAATCACCACAGTTCTCTTCCTACTATCCTATGGATACGTTTACGCCTGATGCAGCAAGTTTAGATGAGTGTAAGTTTAAAGACCGGCCGGCACTCACATCAGAGTTAACTTCTACACTGCACTCACTTCGGAGTTAACTTGTACACTGACAACTATAACATAGATCATAAGGCGCATGCGCGCACCGTAGACGCTCGTTTACATTACACTTTTTAATATTTCTTACAATTTTAATATTTATTAATCTAGTGTCACCAACATCCCGCCCACCTAAAATCGCACGATTTTACAAGGGGTATATGTTTAAGATTCCGGGTCGTTTAAGTAAGGGAGCGGAATAAGCTTGTGAATGGATCGTTTATGGCACCCTTTTCGATCCTTTATAGTTACCACTCTAACCACGTTATCCTCTCCTGGATGAATCTCTTCTATCTTGGCTAGCGTCCAGTTTAGCGGGCTGCAGGCAGCATCAGGTAGCAATACTAAGTCCCCAATTTGTAATTGTCTGGTTGGACGCACTCTGCAAGATGGTAAGTTGCCCATAACAGGTTGGATTGGATGCGCCTTCATTCTAATGCAAGTCATGCATTTGTAAATTCTACCTTTCACAGCTTGTCGAAGGCGAAAAACCCAATATTTTTGTCTTATTAAGGCTTGTAAGGCTTGTTGACCCAAGTGGAAATGAATGTTGTGCAAATGGTCAATTACCAACGTTATAAGATGGCATTTTCCAGGAAGAAGTATTGGTGATTTAGCTTCCGCAGATAGGTTTGAATTTTGCAGGCGACCTCCCACTCTTAAAATACCTTTCTCATCTAATACGGCAGCCAAGATAAGGAGACGCTTCGAAGAAGGTAGATTTTCTTCCCATAGGAATTCAGTGCTGAATTCGTGTCGTTGGGATGCGATTAGTAGTACATCAAGTGAGTTCTCAAGTTCTTTCAACTTCAACGGACCAATTAACTTGGTGTTATGCCTCTTACTATTGTGAACGAATCTCAACACATATGCTAGTGATCGGACAACTTTAGTATATGAGGAGTGACGCTTCATCCAGGTAATAATCATGGTTAAGTAAGTAGCATCGCAGGTATCAGGTAGATCAGTGTGGACTGTATGTATGGTTCCTGGGTTTACTTCAGGTGCTCGATGCTTGTAAATCTCAGGTTGCTGAGGAAATATGAGAGGACGTGTACGCAACCAGTGTGGGCCCGCCCACCATGGTGTCTCATCCTTAAGTAACTGGGGCGCTATCCCACGAGATCCGAAATCAGCAGGATTTTCTTCGGATGGCACATCCAGCCATTCATTCTCAAGTGTGTGAGTTGTTATGTATGAGACACGATTCGCTATGGACGTTGTTAATGATTGAGGTGATATCCTGAGCCAGGCCAGCACGGTGGTTGAGTCAGAGAAGAAGATCCTTTCTGCTATCGCTAGAGTTTCAGCTTCTGGTATATCTTCTGGCGGTTCTTTACATGGTAGGGCCACAATATATTTTCCAGTGGAATCTCGATTGTGAGTTTTCAAAATATGTTGTTCGGAAGGATCGTTTTTGCTGCCATCAATCGAAACCTCCACTTCTTCTATCGACCAGAATTTAGAAAGCAGCTCTTCATTGATAGGCGATTCAAGTAGGCAATGACAGCGCAGCGTCGAAACTGAGTCTAAATTAGCACCTCCCATGACAACAAGTCCAAAGAAGGTTGGAAGGGCTCGGAAATTGTTTTCCAACGTGACTGGGCTGCCCGTTATAATTCGCATGAAACAATCGCCACCAAGAAGCATGTCGATCTCTCGAGGTTCCCAAAATAAGGGGTCAGCAAATGGCTGTGCAGCGGATCCATATATAGGTTGAAGTTGCGTTGTCGGTAGATCTCCAGTTAAATGGCCAACAATCAAAGGTTCGACGTCCAAATATTGATCTTGGTTGATTCTAGAGTGTAAGCGACACTTTAGGCTTCCTTTAACTCTGGGTACTGGGACACCCCCAGCCCCAAGAGGCGTATGAGTGGTTGCACGCCAGGTAAGTCCTAATCGTTTAGCACATTTAGACGTCATTAAAGAAAATTGAGATCCACAGTCGACCAAACAACGAACAGGTTGAAGGTTATTATCTGAATCGTGAATGAGCCCAATAGCGGTACCTAAGACAACTTGTGCGGGTCCTAGAACGCTACCAACCAGGGCAGACGAGGCAGTCTCAGAATTCGGTTTCTCGGTTGCAGAAGACTTGATTCGAGCTGGTGTGGAATCCGTGTTGATCGTAGGTTCCGACTTTGATTTCTTCGCAAGATGGACCCAGGTATGGTGTTTATTACTACAAACTCGGCAGCGACCTGGTGAAAGGCATGCAGCTGTCCTATGGCCGGACCTTAGACAATTGAAACAGGCATTCTTTTTCCTCAGAAATGCTATCCTTTCTGTCGGAGTCTTGGTTCTAAAAATCGGACATTCCACTAGAGGGTGAACTTGTTTACAGGAACAGATTTGTGGTTTTACTGCGGGTGATGGCGTAGAAGTAGTTGCTAGAATGTTCGCCTTGGGCCTTGGCTTGGAAAGATTAATGTTCTTAGGAGCTGTGAGCTGTATTACTCGACTTCTACCTTGAACAAAATCAACTAATTGTTTAAAGGTCGGCCATTCAGTTGTGACTACTTCCACTTCAAAGTCATGTCTAGTTTGTGGATCTAGTTTATCCAGCGCTAAGGTCATCCATAAAAAGTCTGCTTGATCGGGTATCTCAATTGATCGGAAAGCCGCTATGTTTTCGGCCACTGCTCTAATAAAGGCTTGTAAAGATTGAAGAGTAGGGCTACCTTTATGAGGAGAGAACTCCAAAATTTGATCGATGTATGACGATGCAAGCAGTCGTTTATTGTCATATCTATCTGTCAATGCGTCCCATGCCTTCTGGTAATTAGGCTCATCTAAGCTAAACGGGGCTATTAGGGCCAAAGGTTCCCCTAGGACAGACGTGGATAAGTAATGGAACTTCTCTATTATCGGGACCTCAACATTTGTGTGTACCATACTAAGGAACAACTGCTTGAATTTTGGCCATTCACGAATGTTTCCATTAAATTTAGGCAACTCCATGCGAGCTAGCCTTCGGTGAGTTGAATGCGCGAAGGAACAAGAGTTTCTTGACGATTGAGAATTTTCATTCTGTTGAGCTTGTTTCTCTTGTTGCATCTCAACAATTTTATAATATAGAGCATTTATTTCACCTCTCTCCTTGATGTCCTCATCAGTAGGAAACAATGAGTCTTTTTCGTTAATGATTGCCAATACCTGACCCTCTTCAAACTTACTCATGTAATTAGCCTTCAATGTATCCGCAGTTAAAGACATAGCCTTGAATGCTGAATCCAAGTCTGCTGTACCGACATTATAAATCTGTGCTATATCTTTACGTAAAAGTTTAAGAGCTGAGCGTATGCATTTAATTTGTAATTCAGGGGGGGCCATGGTGACGACACTTTACAAATATATTTAGAAAAAATCAAAATTTAAATTTATATTGTTTACAGAAAACCGACGTTATAGAATTTATGATTCTTAAAAGGTATTATATTTATATAAAATGGAAAGTAAAATAAAAGATCGTAAACAAACTCGTTACTTAAATTATAAAATAAAAAAATTACTAATTACTTAAAAAACAAAATGAAATAATTTCAATATAAGAGATGAGACAAAAAATATGTTACCTTATACCTAAAATTCATATATTTTACTACAAAATGATGAGAATTATATAATTGGCTACTCATTAAAATAAACCTAGCAAGTAAGAATATATTCACGAAACTAACCAACTCAGTATAATAAATGAATTACCTCATTAATTCTAAATAAAATTGTAAATCTTATTCTTAAGTAATTAAATTCCAATTAATAAATCTTAATCTCAAATTGTTAGTAGTCCATATATTCTTACCACTAATATTTCTCAGTTAATTATAGATAATTTATAAACCAATAGTTTATGAGTTTATATAAATGCCTTTTTCAAAATTCTGTACTTTATTTAATTAAATTAATTAAATAATTATAAAATATTCAATGTTATTATATCTGAGTAGTTACGTATGTAACACAGAGCATTGTTTTCAAATCAACTAGCTACATAGGTAAACAAAGTACAGATAATACTGCGTGGACTCTTCTACAGTATTAGAGACAGAAATAATTATCCAATATTTTATTGTTTTCCTTTTTCTTTTTAAATATTACTAAAATTTAATTTAACTTCACGTCTAAATTTCATTCTTAATAAAGTTATTCCAAAATTAAATTTAACATATAACTATTTTAAATTATATTTCTACTTATTTTGTAACTAATTAATAAACTTAATGTAAATTATTGAGTGTATTTTCTTTCTTAATATCCGGCCCGGAGATTGACCAATGATGTTGTATAAAAATAAAATAAGTTTCACGGGGGGTTATGAAAGAAAATACAGTCAATCTGGTAATAAAACAAAAAAAACATTCTTTTAATTACGTTGGTTTATATCACTTACAAAGATTGAAATATGTTTATATGGTTTGTTTAATCACCACAGTTCTCTTCCTACTATCCTATGGATACGTTTACGCCTGATGCAGCAAGTTTAGATGAGTGTAAGTTTAAAGACCGGCCGGCACTCACATCAGAGTTAACTTCTACACTGCACTCACTTCGGAGTTAACTTGTACACTGACAACTATAACATAGATCATAAGGCGCATGCGCGCACCGTAGACGCTCGTTTACATTACACTTTTTAATATTTCTTACAATTTTAATATTTATTAATCTAGTGTCACCAACACTATTCATTCAAAATTTGTTAAACGGATAACAATAAAATAAAAATTAGTCTGTTGTTATGATACTCAAAGAATCCTAATCGCCAAAAGTCTTTTAGAGTTTTTAGCATTGCAGAAGAACATACAACTCCACTACCACGAATCACGTGAGTAAAAAAAAGAGTAAAGTGGTTTATAGGGCTACACTGATTGCATTAGCAGGCAGCCATTCCTGCTACTGGATTCAGTGAAGCGAACCATCCACTATAAAAAATGGGTAACGAAACCACAGGCAGAACCTCGTGGGTGGTTTGGAATCCTGCCTATCTCATAGGTAAGTATTTTCTTCTTCTTTTACTTCCTCCAAGTTCCATTCAGATAAAAATAATGTTACCCATCACCGTAAAGAATCACCTCTTTCCTTTTAATAATTTTAACTGATAACAGTTATTTTCTTTACCGAAATACATTAACTTCAGCGAGCCTGAAAACAAAGCTGGAATTAATATTCTTTTAGCATAATCAACATATTAGTAATTATTATTTGTGTCGTACTTACCATCATAGTGGTCTAAGTACACTTTCGTAAATGCTGACAACAATCCCTCTAAGATAGTTTGTAAATATTTTTCATATTGTGTTTCCTTCATTTCCATTCTTGCAATGATATAAATTCTCCCATTTTCTAACTGATCCAGTATTTTGTACACTGAAAATCGGTTAAGCTTATTTGATGTTTCGGCAAGAGACATCTGTTTTTAATAAAAAGAATGATGAAATTAAGGAATAATCAAATTAAACAAAATTTATTCTGAGGAAATATTCATACTAGGAAATAGTGTTGAGAAAGGATGATCACAGTAGAGTAGAGGCAGTCTATTGCTATAAAGAGGAGGAGGGGCGATATATAGCGAATGATTATGCTTAACTAACTTCTAAGAATGACACCTGCTGCTAGCTGATCTATTATTCTAGGAAAGACACTTGCAGCTAGCCTCTACCATTAGTACCACTAGTCTGCTAATGAACTTGTGACGTAACCGGGAGCCATTACTTATTTAAATATTCGAACCTCCGTTAATTGTTTCGGTATTTATAATTTTTTTTTTTTTTATATGTTGATAAGGATTTTACAGAAGGGATTTAGTTTTACCACAGCCACTTAATATATATTATAGGCAAATGACAGCTACTATAACTCTGCGAAGAAATTGGTCTATACCCAAATTATAACAAGACCAAACTAATGACCAATAGTTCAAGGGAAGATATAAAAAAAAATGAACAAATTCACCCTGGAATACGTGGAGGGATATGTTAACTTGGGCCATTGGTTTCCTTTTCATATCCTTTCAAGTTCTGGTCTCTAAAGTACATAACGAAAGGAAACATAACTTGTAAAACTTATGTATAAAAAAAGTAAAAACATATATGTTAGATCAATTAGTGATATCAATAAATAATATATATCACGTTACTTAAGCTAATTGCAGCTGTCTTTCTTAGAATAATAGATCAGCTTACAGGCATTTTGAGGAGTGATAGTGCATGCAATGGTAGAGGCTAGCTGCAAGTGTCTTTCCTAGAATAATAGATCAGCTAGCAGCAGGTGTCATTCTTAGAAGTTAGTTAAGCATAATCATTCGCTATATATCGCCCCTCCTCCTCTTTATAGCAATAGACTGCCTCTACTCTACTGTGATCATCCTTTCTCAACACTATTTCCTAGTATGAATATTTCCTCAGAATAAATTTTGTTTAATTTGATTATTCCTTAATTTCATCATTCTTTTTATTAAAAACAGATGTCTCTTGCCGAAACATCAAATAAGCTTAACCGATTTTCAGTGTACAAAATACTGGATCAGTTAGAAAATGGGAGAATTTATATCATTGCAAGAATGGAAATGAAGGAAACACAATATGAAAAATATTTACAAACTATCTTAGAGGGATTGTTGTCAGCATTTACGAAAGTGTACTTAGACCACTATGATGGTAAGTACGACACAAATAATAATTACTAATATGTTGATTATGCTAAAAGAATATTAATTCCAGCTTTGTTTTCAGGCTCGCTGAAGTTAATGTATTTCGGTAAAGAAAATAACTGTTATCAGTTAAAATTATTAAAAGGAAAGAGGTGATTCTTTACGGTGATGGGTAGCATTATTTTTATCTGAATGGAACTTGGAGGAAGTAAAAGAAGAAGAAAATACTTACCTATGAGATAGGCAGGATTCCAAACCACCCACGAGGTTCTGCCTGTGGTTTCGTTACCCATTTTTTATAGTGGATGGTTCGCTTCACTGAATCCAGTAGCAGGAATGGCTGCCTGCTAATGCAATCAGTGTAGCCCTATAAACCACTTTACTCTTTTTTTTACTCACGTGATTCGTGGTAGTGGAGTTGTATGTTCTTCTGCAATGCTAAAAACTCTAAAAGACTTTTGGCGATTAGGATTCTTTGAGTATCATAACAACAGACTAATTTTTATTTTATTGTTATCCGTTTAACAAATTTTGAATGAATAGTATTAGGAATATTTTGAACAACACGCCCCGGGTGCATCTCGTCAGCTCGTAGGGGAGGCGGCCCATGGGTGGTAGATCTGGGGTTGTAGGTTGAAATTCGTTGCAAGTTCACCCCGGCTAAGTCCGATATGGACTCACTCACCAACAATGTGAGCGACCCCCCAGACTTGCTTGAGGGATGTTACGTAGGTTGGAACGCCCTACTAACATTACGTTTCACTTAAACAATATCTCTAATAGTCAAGGATCTTTCTAAGGTAAAACGCTCGTTATCCGAAGGTAAACTATTCCCCAGTACGGATCTCCGGGTGGGGTATGCTCCAGGGGATTGGTGCAAGTTGAAATATAGAGATTTACGTAGAGAGAAACTCACTAAGAATCACTTAGTGAATTAAATATTCAGAGGCTGATAGGGAAGATCGATTTGTAATAATATTAATAAATCAAGATTGATGAAATTAATAGAGTAAGAAAGAAAATGTTAGTAAAGATGACTAGAAGTACTCTCTTACTACAACCACAGGCTACATTTACTATCACAATATTTGAACAGAAAACACCACAACACACAACATCTCAATACACAACACCACAACAAGCAACATCTCAATGCAAAACGCCACATCTCAATACACAACCCCTCAACACACAACGCCCCAATACACAACACCACAAGACACAGCCCAAGTCTGCTAATGAACTTGTGACGTAACCGGGAGCCATTACTTATTTAAATATTCGAACCTCCGTTAATTGTTTCGGTATTTATAATTTTTTTTTTTTTTATATGTTGATAAGGATTTTACAGAAGGGATTTAGTTTTACCACAGCCACTTAATATATATTATAGGCAAATGACAGCTACTATAACTCTGCGAAGAAATTGGTCTATACCCAAATTATAACAAGACCAAACTAATGACCAATAGTTCAAGGGAAGATATAAAAAAAAATGAACAAATTCACCCTGGAATACGTGGAGGGATATGTTAACTAGGGCCATTGGTTTCCTTTTCAGATCCTTTCAAGTTCTGGTCTCTAAAGTACATAACGAAAGGAAACATAACTTGTTAAACTTATGTATAAAAAAAGTAAAAACATATATGTTAGATCAATTAGTGATATCAATAAATAATATATATCACGTTACTTAAGCTAATTGCAGCTGTCTTTCTTAGAATAATAGATCAGCTTACAGGCATTTTGAGGAGTGATAGTGCATGCAATGGTAGAGGCTAGCTGCAAGTGTCTTTCCTAGAATAATAGATCAGCTAGCAGCAGGTGTCATTCTTAGAAGTTAGTTAAGCATAATCATTCGCTATATATCGCCCCTCCTCCTCTTTATAGCAATAGACTGCCTCTACTCTACTGTGATCATCCTTTCTCAACACTATTTCCTAGTATGAATATTTCCTCAGAATAAATTTTGTTTAATTTGATTATTCCTTAATTTCATCATTCTTTTTATTAAAAACAGATGTCTCTTGCCGAAACATCAAATAAGCTTAACCGATTTTCAGTGTACAAAATACTGGATCAGTTAGAAAATGGGAGAATTTATATCATTGCAAGAATGGAAATGAAGGAAACACAATATGAAAAATATTTACAAACTATCTTAGAGGGATTGTTGTCAGCATTTACGAAAGTGTACTTAGACCACTATGATGGTAAGTACGACACAAATAATAATTACTAATATGTTGATTATGCTAAAAGAATATTAATTCCAGCTTTGTTTTCAGGCTCGCTGAAGTTAATGTATTTCGGTAAAGAAAATAACTGTTATCAGTTAAAATTATTAAAAGGAAAGAGGTGATTCTTTACGGTGATGGGTAACATTATTTTTATCTGAATGGAACTTGGAGGAAGTAAAAGAAGAAGAAAATACTTACCTATGAGATAGGCAGGATTCCAAACCACCCACGAGGTTCTGCCTGTGGTTTCGTTACCCATTTTTTTAGTGGATGGTTCGCTTCACTGAATCCAGTAGCAGGAATGGCTGCCTGCTAATGCAATCAGTGTAGCCCTATAAACCACTTTACTCTTTTTTTTACTCACGTGATTCGTGGTAGTGGAGTTGTATGTTCTTCTGCAATGCTAAAAACTCTAAAAGACTTTTGGCGATTAGGATTCTTTGATATTTCCCAAAATTCACTAATAGTCCATCTCTTGTTTTAAAATGGCTATTCCTTCGAAAACCAAGTTGACGAATGAAAAAAATTTCGTTTTTTCTTTTATCAAAATACACTCAAGTATCATAACAACAGACTAATTTTTATTTTATTGTTATCCGTTTAACAAATTTTGAATGAATAGTATTAGGAATATTTTGAACAACACGCCCCGGGTGCATCTCGTCAGCTCGTAGGGGAGGCGGCCCATGGGTGGTAGATCTGGGGTTGTAGGTTGAAATTCGTTGCAAGTTCACCCCGGCTAAGTCCGATATGGACTCACTCACCAACAATGTGAGCGACCCCCCAGACTTGCTTGAGGGATGTTACGTAGGTTGGAACGCCCTACTAACATTACGTTTCACTTAAACAATATCTCTAATAGTCAAGGATCTTTCTAAGGTAAAACGCTCGTTATCCGAAGGTAAACTATTCCCCAGTACGGATCTCCGGGTGGGGTATGCTCCAGGGGATTGGTGCAAGTTGAAATATAGAGATTTACGTAGAGAGAAACTCACTAAGAATCACTTAGTGAATTAAATATTCAGAGGCTGATAGGGAAGATCGATTTGTAATAATATTAATAAATCAAGATTGATGAAATTAATAGAGTAAGAAAGAAAATGTTAGTAAAGATGACTAGAAGTACTCTCTTACTACAACCACAGGCTACATTTACTATCACAATATTTGAACAGAAAACACCACAACACACAACATCTCAATACACAACACCACAACAAGCAACATCTCAATGCAAAACGCCACATCTCAATACACAACCCCTCAACACACAACGCCCCAATACACAACACCACAAGACACAGCCCAAGTCTGCTAATGAACTTGTGACGTAACCGGGAGCCATTACTTATTTAAATATTCGAACCTCCGTTAATTGTTTCGGTATTTATAATTTTTTTTTTTTTTATATGTTGATAAGGATTTTACAGAAGGGATTTAGTTTTACCACAGCCACTTAATATATATTATAGGCAAATGACAGCTACTATAACTCTGCGAAGAAATTGGTCTATACCCAAATTATAACAAGACCAAACTAATGACCAATAGTTCAAGGGAAGATATAAAAAAAAATGAACAAATTCACCCTGGAATACGTGGAGGGATATGTTAACTAGGGCCATTGGTTTCCTTTTCAGATCCTTTCAAGTTCTGGTCTCTAAAGTACATAACGAAAGGAAACATAACTTGTTAAACTTATGTATAAAAAAAGTAAAAACATATATGTTAGATCAATTAGTGATATCAATAAATAATATATATCACGTTACTTAAGCTAATTGCAGCTGTCTTTCTTAGAATAATAGATCAGCTTACAGGCATTTTGAGGAGTGATAGTGCATGCAATGGTAGAGGCTAGCTGCAAGTGTCTTTCCTAGAATAATAGATCAGCTAGCAGCAGGTGTCATTCTTAGAAGTTAGTTAAGCATAATCATTCGCTATATATCGCCCCTCCTCCTCTTTATAGCAATAGACTGCCTCTACTCTACTGTGATCATCCTTTCTCAACACTATTTCCTAGTATGAATATTTCCTCAGAATAAATTTTGTTTAATTTGATTATTCCTTAATTTCATCATTCTTTTTATTAAAAACAGATGTCTCTTGCCGAAACATCAAATAAGCTTAACCGATTTTCAGTGTACAAAATACTGGATCAGTTAGAAAATGGGAGAATTTATATCATTGCAAGAATGGAAATGAAGGAAACACAATATGAAAAATATTTACAAACTATCTTAGAGGGATTGTTGTCAGCATTTACGAAAGTGTACTTAGACCACTATGATGGTAAGTACGACACAAATAATAATTACTAATATGTTGATTATGCTAAAAGAATATTAATTCCAGCTTTGTTTTCAGGCTCGCTGAAGTTAATGTATTTCGGTAAAGAAAATAACTGTTATCAGTTAAAATTATTAAAAGGAAAGAGGTGATTCTTTACGGTGATGGGTAACATTATTTTTATCTGAATGGAACTTGGAGGAAGTAAAAGAAGAAGAAAATACTTACCTATGAGATAGGCAGGATTCCAAACCACCCACGAGGTTCTGCCTGTGGTTTCGTTACCCATTTTTTTAGTGGATGGTTCGCTTCACTGAATCCAGTAGCAGGAATGGCTGCCTGCTAATGCAATCAGTGTAGCCCTATAAACCACTTTACTCTTTTTTTTACTCACGTGATTCGTGGTAGTGGAGTTGTATGTTCTTCTGCAATGCTAAAAACTCTAAAAGACTTTTGGCGATTAGGATTCTTTGATATTTCCCAAAATTCACTAATAGTCCATCTCTTGTTTTAAAATGGCTATTCCTTCGAAAACCAAGTTGACGAATGAAAAAAATTTCGTTTTTTCTTTTATCAAAATACACTCAAGTATCATAACAACAGACTAATTTTTATTTTATTGTTATCCGTTTAACAAATTTTGAATGAATAGTATTAGGAATATTTTGAACAACACGCCCCGGGTGCATCTCGTCAGCTCGTAGGGGAGGCGGCCCATGGGTGGTAGATCTGGGGTTGTAGGTTGAAATTCGTTGCAAGTTCACCCCGGCTAAGTCCGATATGGACTCACTCACCAACAATGTGAGCGACCCCCCAGACTTGCTTGAGGGATGTTACGTAGGTTGGAACGCCCTACTAACATTACGTTTCACTTAAACAATATCTCTAATAGTCAAGGATCTTTCTAAGGTAAAACGCTCGTTATCCGAAGGTAAACTATTCCCCAGTACGGATCTCCGGGTGGGGTATGCTCCAGGGGATTGGTGCAAGTTGAAATATAGAGATTTACGTAGAGAGAAACTCACTAAGAATCACTTAGTGAATTAAATATTCAGAGGCTGATAGGGAAGATCGATTTGTAATAATATTAATAAATCAAGATTGATGAAATTAATAGAGTAAGAAAGAAAATGTTAGTAAAGATGACTAGAAGTACTCTCTTACTACAACC
Source organism: Troilus luridus (assembly GCA_964056705.1). Taxonomy (NCBI): domain Eukaryota; kingdom Metazoa; phylum Arthropoda; class Insecta; order Hemiptera; family Pentatomidae; genus Troilus; species Troilus luridus. The sequence continues at coordinate 59,280,756 of OZ057413.1, forward strand.
ACAGGCTACATTTACTATCACAATATTTGAACAGAAAACACCACAACACACAACATCTCAATACACAACACCACAACAAGCAACATCTCAATGCAAAACGCCACATCTCAATACACAACCCCTCAACACACAACGCCCCAATACACAACACCACAAGACACAGCCCAAGTCTGCTAATGAACTTGTGACGTAACCGGGAGCCATTACTTATTTAAATATTCGAACCTCCGTTAATTGTTTCGGTATTTATAATTTTTTTTTTTTTTATATGTTGATAAGGATTTTACAGAAGGGATTTAGTTTTACCACAGCCACTTAATATATATTATAGGCAAATGACAGCTACTATAACTCTGCGAAGAAATTGGTCTATACCCAAATTATAACAAGACCAAACTAATGACCAATAGTTCAAGGGAAGATATAAAAAAAAATGAACAAATTCACCCTGGAATACGTGGAGGGATATGTTAACTTGGGCCATTGGTTTCCTTTTCAGATCCTTTCGAGTTCTGGTCTCTAAAGTACATAACGAAAGGAAACATAACTTGTAAAACTTATGTATAAAAAAAGTAAAAACATATATGTTAGATCAATTAGTGATATCAATAAATAATATATATCACGTTACTTAAGCTAATTGCAGCTGTCTTTCTTAGAATAATAGATCAGCTTACAGGTATTTTGAGGAGTGATAGTGCATGCAATGGTAGAGGCTAGCTGCAAGTGTCTTTCCTAGAATAATAGATCAGCTAGCAGCAGGTGTCATTCTTAGAAGTTAGTTAAGCATAATCATTCGCTATATATCGCTCTCTCTAGGGACCTAGAAATCCCTCTAGGGACCTAGAAATCCCTCTAGGGACCTAGAAATCCCTCTAGGGACCTAGAAATCCCTCTAGCGACATAGAAATCCCTCTAGCGACATAGAAATCCCTCTAGGGACATAGAAATCTCTCTCTCTAGGGACCTAGAAATCCCTCTAGGGACCTAGAAATCTATCCCTCTAGGGACCTAGAAATCCCTCTAGAGACATTGAAATCCCTCTAGGGACCTAGAAATCTCTCTAGTGACATAGAAATCCCTCTAGGGACATAGAAATCTATCCCTCTAGGGACCTAGAAATCCCTCTAGGGACCTAGAAATCCCTCTAGGGACATTGAAATCCCTCTAGGGACCTAGAAATCTATCCCTCTAGGGACCTAGAAATCTCTCTAGGGACATAGAAATCCCTCTAGGGACATAGAAATCCCTCTAGGGACATAGAAATCCCTCTAGGGACATAGAAATCCCTCTAGGGACCTAGAAATCCCTCTAGGGACCTAGAAATCCCTCTAGGGACCTAGAAATCCCTCTAGGGACATTGAAATCCCTCTAGGGACCTAGAAATCCCTCTAGCGACATAGAAATCCCTCTAGCGACATAGAAATCCCTCTAGGGACATAGAAATCCCTCTAGGGACATAGAAATCTATCCCTCTAGGGACATAGAAATCCCTCTAGGGACCTAGAAATCCCTCTAGCGACATAGAAATCCCTCTAGCGACATAGAAATCCCTCTAGGGACCTAGAAATCTATCCCTCTAGGGACCTAGAAATCCCTCTAGCGACATAGAAATCCCTCTAGCGACATAGAAATCCCTCTAGGGACATAGAAATCTCTCTCTCTAGGGACCTAGAAATCCCTCTAGGGACATAGAAATCCCTCTAGGGACCTAGAAATCCCTCTAGGGACATAGAAATCCCTCTAGGGACATAGAAATCCCTCTAGGGACATAGAAATCCCTCTAGGGACATATAAATCTATCCCTCTAGGGACATAGAAATCCCTCTAGGGACCTAGAAATCCCTCTAGGGACATAGAAATCCCTCTAGGGACATAGAAATCCCTCTAGGGACATAGAAATCCCTCTAGGGACATATAAATCTATCCCTCTAGGGACATAGAAATCCCTCTAGGGGCCTAGAAATCCCTCTAGGGACCTAGAAATCCCTCTAGGGACCTAGAAATCCCTCTAGGGACCTAGAAATCCCTCTAGGGACCTAGAAATCTCTCTAGGGACATAGAAACCTCTCTCTCTAGGGACCTAGAAATCCCTCTAGGGACCTAGAAATCCCTCTAGGGACATAGAAATCCCTCTAGGGACCTAGAAATCCCTCTAGGGACATAGAAATCCCTCTAGGGACATAGAAATCCCTCTAGGGACATAGAAATCCCTCTAGGGACATATAAATCTATCCCTCTAGGGACATAGAAATCCCTCAAGGGACCTATAAATCCCTCTAGGGACATAGAAATCCCTCTAGGGACATAGAAATCCCTCTAGGGACATAGAAATCCCTCTAGGGACATATAAATCTATCCCTCTAGGGACATAGAAATCCCTCTAGGGGCCTAGAAATCCCTCTAGGGACCTAGAAATCCCTCTAGGGACCTAGAAATCCCTCTAGGGACCTAGAAATCCCTCTAGGGACATAGAAATCCCTCTAGGGACATAGAAATCCCTCTAGCGACATAGAAATCCCTCTAGGGACATAGAAATCTCTCTCTCTAGGGACCTAGAAATCCCTCTAGGGACCTAGAAATCTATCCCTCTAGGGACCTAGAAATCCCTCTAGGGACATTGAAATCCCTCTAGGGACCTAGAAATCTCTCTAGTGACATAGAAATCCCTCTAGGGACATAGAAATCTATCCCTCTAGGGACCTAGAAATCCCTCTAGGGACCTAGAAATCCCTCTAGGGACATTGAAATCCCTCTAGGGACCTAGAAATCTATCCCTCTAGGGACCTAGAAATCTCTCTAGGGACATAGAAATCCCTCTAGGGACATAGAAATCCCTCTAGGGACATAGAAATCCCTCTAGGGACATAGAAATCCCTCTAGGGACATAGAAATCCCTCTAGGGACATATAAATCTATCCCTCTAGGGACATAGAAATCCCTCTAGGGACCTAGAAATCCCTCTAGGGACCTAGAAATCCCTCTAGGGACCTAGAAATCCCTCTAGGGACCTAGAAATCCCTCTAGGGACATTGAAATCCCTCTAGGGACCTAGAAATCCCTCTAGCGACATAGAAATCCCTCTAGCGACATAGAAATCCCTCTAGGGACATAGAAATCTCTCTCTCTAGGGACCTAGAAATCCCTCTAGGGACATAGAAATCCCTCTAGGGACATAGAAATCCCTCTAGGGACATTGAAATCCCTCTAGGCAAATCTTTTCTCTTCAAAATATCCGAAGGGAGGCGATCTCAGATTCAAATCAAAATATTTTAAAAGGTTATCCAAGGTAACTGGTAGAAACGTAACTGTTATAAAATGTAACCGCTGGGGCATGCGCAGAACATTGGCCTGCTAGTGCCGTGCGTTATATACTCAAGTACCCAAATTTCTAAGCGAATCGAGCCAACTTAACCAGTTTTTCTAATTAATGAAAAAAATATAACGAAAGAAATGTTACCATTTTTCAAATGATCAATATATCCATCAAACATAGACCCAGACTCGCACGCTTCAATAACAGAATAAGCTGCAACAAAGTTGAAACTTGTTAATCTTAGTAAAGCAAAAATTATATTAAAAATTTATATAAAAAGAAACATAATTAATTATTCCTAATTATACCTAGAAATCCCTCTAGGGACATAGAAATCTCTCTCTCTAGGGACCTAGAAATCCCTCTACGGACCTAGATATCCCTCTCAAAATCCTGTAACACGCTCTAGAATCCCTATAAATCCCTCTAGGAACATTGAAATCCCTCTAGGGACCTAGAAATCTATCCCTCTAGGGAGCTAGAAATCTCTCTAGGGACATAGAAATCCCTCTAGGGACCTAGAAATCCCTCTAGGGACATTGAAATCCCTCTAGGGACCTAGAAATCTATCCCTCTAGGGAGCTAGAAATCTCTCTAGCGACATAGAAATCCCTCTAGCGACATAGAAATCCCTCTAGGGACATAGAAATCTCTCTCTCTAGGGACCTAGAAATCCCTCTAGGGACATAGAAATCCCTCTAGCGACATAGAAATCCCTCTAGGGACATAGAAATCTCTCTCTCTAGGGACCTAGAAATCCCTCTAGGGACCTAGAAATCTATCCCTCTAGGGACCTAGAAATCCCTCTAGGGACATTGAAATCCCTCTAGGGACCTAGAAATCTCTCTAGTGACATAGAAATCCCTCTAGGGACATAGAAATCTATCCCTCTAGGGACCTAGAAATCCCTCTAGGGACCTAGAAATCCCTCTAGGGACCTAGAAATCCCTCTAGGGACATTGAAATCCCTCTAGGGACCTAGAAATCTATCCCTCTAGGGACCTAGAAATCTCTCTAGGGACATAGAAATCCCTCTAGGGACATAGAAATCTATCCCTCTAGGGACATAGAAATCCCTCTAGGGACCTAGAAATCCCTCTAGGGACCTAGAAATCCCTCTAGGGACCTAGAAATCCCTCTAGGGACCTAGAAATCCCTCTAGGGACATTGAAATCCCTCTAGGGACCTAGAAATCCCTCTAGCGACATAGAAATCCCTCTAGCGACATAGATATCCCTCTAGGGACATAGAAATCTCTCTCTCTAGGGACCTAGAAATCCCTCTAGGGACATAGAAATCCCTCTAGGGACATAGAAATCCCTCTAGGGACATTGAAATCCCTCTAGGCAAATCTTTTCTCTTCAAAATATCCGAAGGGAGGCGATCTCAGATTCAAATCAAAATATTTTAAAAGGTTATCCAAGGTAACTGGTAGAATCGTAACTGTTATAAAATGTAACCGCTGGGGCATGCGCAGAACATTGGCCTGCTAGTGCCGTGCGTTATATACTCAAGTACCCAAATTTCTAAGCGAATCGAGCCAACTTAACCAGTTTTTCTAATTAATGAAAAAAATATAACGAAAGAAATGTTACCATTTTTCAAATGATCAATATATCCATCAAACATAGACCCAGACTCGCACGCTTCAATAACAGAATAAGCTGCAACAAAGTTGAAACTTGTTAATCTTAGTAAAGCAAAAATTATATTAAAAATTTATATAAAAAGAAACATAATTAATTATTCCTAATTATACCTAGAAATCCCTCTAGGGACATAGAAATCCCTCTAGGGACATAGAAATCTCTCTCTCTAGGGACCTAGAAATCCCTCTACCGACCTAGATATCCCTCTCAAAATCCTGTAACACGCTCTAGAATCCCTATAAATCCCTCTAGGAACATTGAAATCCCTCTAGGGACCTAGAAATCTATCCCTCTAGGGAGCTAGAAATCTCTCTAGGGACATAGAAATCCCTCTAGGGACCTAGAAATCCCTCTAGGGACCTTGAAATCCCTCTAGGGACCTAGAAATCTATCCCTCTAGAGACCTAGAAATCCCTCTAGCGACATAGAAATCCCTCTAGCGACATAGAAATCCCTCTAGGGACATAGAAATCTCTCTCTCTAGGGACCTAGAAATCCCTCTAGGGACATAGAAATCCCTCTAGGGACCTAGAAATCCCTCTAGGGACATAGAAATCCCTCTAGGGACATAGAAATCTCTCTCTCTAGGGACCTAGAAATCCCTCTAGGGACATAGAAATCCCTCTAGGGACCTAGAAATCCCTCTAGGGACATAGAAATCCCTCTAGGGACATAGAAATCTATCCCTCTAGGGACATAGAAATCCCTCTAGGGACATAGAAATCTATCCCTCTAGGGACATAGAAATCCCTCTAGGGACCTAGAAATCCCTCTAGCGACATAGAAATCCCTCTAGCGACATAGAAATCCCTCTAGGGACATAGAAATCTCTCTCTCTAGGGACCTAGAAATCCCTCTAGGGACCTAGAAATCCCTCTAGGGACCTAGAAATCCCTCTAGGGACCTAGAAATCCCTCTAGCGACATAGAAATCCCTCTAGCGACATAGAAATCCCTCTAGGGACATAGAAATCTCTCTCTCTAGGGACCTAGAAATCCCTCTAGGGACCTAGAAATCTATCCCTCTAGGGACCTAGAAATCCCTCTAGGGACATTGAAATCCCTCTAGGGACCTAGAAATCTCTCTAGTGACATAGAAATCCCTCTAGGGACATAGAAATCTATCCCTCTAGGGACCTAGAAATCCCTCTAGGGACCTAGAAATCCCTCTAGGGACATAGAAATCCCTCTAGCGACATAGAAATCCCTCTAGGGACATAGAAATCTCTCTCTCTAGGGACCTAGAAATCCCTCTAGGGACATAGAAATCCCTCTAGCGACATAGAAATCCCTCTAGGGACATAGAAATCTCTCTCTCTAGGGACCTAGAAATCCCTCTAGGGACCTAGAAATCTATCCCTCTAGGGACCTAGAAATCCCTCTAGGGACATTGAAATCCCTCTAGGGACCTAGAAATCTCTCTAGTGACATAGAAATCCCTCTAGGGACATAGAAATCTATCCCTCTAGGGACCTAGAAATCCCTCTAGGGACCTAGAAATCCCTCTAGGGACCTAGAAATCCCTCTAGGGACATTGAAATCCCTCTAGGGACCTAGAAATCTATCCCTCTAGGGACCTAGAAATCTCTCTAGGGACATAGAAATCCCTCTAGGGACATAAAAATCCCTCTAGGGACATAGAAATCCCTCTAGGGACATAGAAATCCCTCTAGGGACATAGAAATCCCTCTAGGGACATATAAATCTATCCCTCTAGGGACATAGAAATCCCTCTAGGGACCTAGAAATCCCTCTAGGGACCTAGAAATCCCTCTAGGGACCTAGAAATCCCTCTAGGGACCTAGAAATCCCTCTAGGGACATTGAAATCCCTCTAGGGACCTAGAAATCCCTCTAGCGACATAGAAATCCCTCTAGCGACATAGATATCCCTCTAGGGACCTAGAAATCCCTCTAGGGACCTAGAAATCCCTCTAGGGACCTAGAAATCCCTCTAGGGACATTGAAATCCCTCTAGGGACCTAGAAATCCCTCTAGCGACATAGAAATCCCTCTAGCGACATAGATATCCCTCTAGGGACATAGAAATCTCTCTCTCTAGGGACCTAGAAATCCCTCTAGGGACATAGAAATCCCTCTAGGGACATAGAAATCCCTCTAGGGACATTGAAATCCCTCTAGGCAAATCTTTTCTCTTCAAAATATCCGAAGGGAGGCGATCTCAGATTCAAATCAAAATATTTTAAAAGGTTATCCAAGGTAACTGGTAGAATCGTAACTGTTATAAAATGTAACCGCTGGGGCATGCGCAGAACATTGGCCTGCTAGTGCCGTGCGTTATATACTCAAGTACCCAAATTTCTAAGCGAATCGAGCCAACTTAACCAGTTTTTCTAATTAATGAAAAAAATATAACGAAAGAAATGTTACCATTTTTCAAATGATCAATATATCCATCAAACATAGACCCAGACTCGCACGCTTCAATAACAGAATAAGCTGCAACAAAGTTGAAACTTGTTAATCTTAGTAAAGCAAAAATTATATTAAAAATTTATATAAAAAGAAACATAATTAATTATTCCTAATTATACCTAGAAATCCCTCTAGGGACATAGAAATCCCTCTAGGGACATAGAAATCTCTCTCTCTAGGGACCTAGAAATCCCTCTACCGACCTAGATATCCCTCTCAAAATCCTGTAACACGCTCTAGAATCCCTATAAATCCCTCTAGGAACATTGAAATCCCTCTAGGGACCTAGAAATCTATCCCTCTAGGGAGCTAGAAATCTCTCTAGGGACATAGAAATCCCTCTAGGGACCTAGAAATCCCTCTAGGGACCTTGAAATCCCTCTAGGGACCTAGAAATCTATCCCTCTAGAGACCTAGAAATCCCTCTAGCGACATAGAAATCCCTCTAGCGACATAGAAATCCCTCTAGGGACATAGAAATCTCTCTCTCTAGGGACCTAGAAATCCCTCTAGGGACATAGAAATCCCTCTAGGGACCTAGAAATCCCTCTAGGGACATAGAAATCCCTCTAGGGACATAGAAATCTCTCTCTCTAGGGACCTAGAAATCCCTCTAGGGACATAGAAATCCCTCTAGGGACCTAGAAATCCCTCTAGGGACATAGAAATCCCTCTAGGGACATAGAAATCTATCCCTCTAGGGACATAGAAATCCCTCTAGGGACATAGAAATCTATCCCTCTAGGGACATAGAAATCCCTCTAGGGACCTAGAAATCCCTCTAGCGACATAGAAATCCCTCTAGCAACATAGAAATCCCTCTAGGGACATAGAAATCTCTCTCTCTAGGGACCTAGAAATCCCTCTAGGGACCTAGAAATCCCTCTAGGGACCTAGAAATCCCTCTAGGGACCTAGAAATCCCTCTAGCGACATAGAAATCCCTCTAGCGACATAGAAATCCCTCTAGGGACATAGAAATCTCTCTCTCTAGGGACCTAGAAATCCCTCTAGGGACCTAGAAATCTATCCCTCTAGGGACCTAGAAATCCCTCTAGGGACATTGAAATCCCTCTAGGGACCTAGAAATCTCTCTAGTGACATAGAAATCCCTCTAGGGACATAGAAATCTATCCCTCTAGGGACCTAGAAATCCCTCTAGGGACCTAGAAATCCCTCTAGGGACATAGAAATCCCTCTAGCGACATAGAAATCCCTCTAGGGACATAGAAATCTCTCTCTCTAGGGACCTAGAAATCCCTCTAGGGACATAGAAATCCCTCTAGCGACATAGAAATCCCTCTAGGGACATAGAAATCTCTCTCTCTAGGGACCTAGAAATCCCTCTAGGGACCTAGAAATCTATCCCTCTAGGGACCTAGAAATCCCTCTAGGGACATTGAAATCCCTCTAGGGACCTAGAAATCTCTCTAGTGACATAGAAATCCCTCTAGGGACATAGAAATCTATCCCTCTAGGGACCTAGAAATCCCTCTAGGGACCTAGAAATCCCTCTAGGGACCTAGAAATCCCTCTAGGGACATTGAAATCCCTCTAGGGACCTAGAAATCTATCCCTCTAGGGACCTAGAAATCTCTCTAGGGACATAGAAATCCCTCTAGGGACATAAAAATCCCTCTAGGGACATAGAAATCCCTCTAGGGACATAGAAATCCCTCTAGGGACATAGAAATCCCTCTAGGGACATATAAATCTATCCCTCTAGGGACATAGAAATCCCTCTAGGGACCTAGAAATCCCTCTAGGGACCTAGAAATCCCTCTAGGGACCTAGAAATCCCTCTAGGGACCTAGAAATCCCTCTAGGGACATTGAAATCCCTCTAGGGACCTAGAAATCCCTCTAGCGACATAGAAATCCCTCTAGCGACATAGATATCCCTCTAGGGACATAGAAATCTCTCTCTCTAGGGACCTAGAAATCCCTCTAGGGACATAGAAATCCCTCTAGGGACATAGAAATCCCTCTAGGGACATTGAAATCCCTCTAGGCAAATCTTTTCTCTTCAAAATATCCGAAGGGAGGCGATCTCAGATTCAAATCAAAATATTTTAAAAGGTTATCCAAGGTAACTGGTAGAATCGTAACTGTTATAAAATGTAACCGCTGGGGCATGCGCAGAACATTGGCCTGCTAGTGCCGTGCGTTATATACTCAAGTACCCAAATTTCTAAGCGAATCGAGCCAACTTAACCAGTTTTTCTAATTAATGAAAAAAATATAACGAAAGAAATGTTACCATTTTTCAAATGATCAATATATCCATCAAACATAGACCCAGACTCGCACGCTTCAATAACAGAATAAGCTGCAACAAAGTTGAAACTTGTTAATCTTAGTAAAGCAAAAATTATATTAAAAATTTATATAAAAAGAAACATAATTAATTATTCCTAATTATACCTAGAAATCCCTCTAGGGACATAGAAATCCCTCTAGGGACATAGAAATCTCTCTCTCTAGGGACCTAGAAATCCCTCTACCGACCTAGATATCCCTCTCAAAATCCTGTAACACGCTCTAGAATCCCTATAAATCCCTCTAGGAACATTGAAATCCCTCTAGGGACCTAGAAATCTATCCCTCTAGGGAGCTAGAAATCTCTCTAGGGACATAGAAATCCCTCTAGGGACCTAGAAATCCCTCTAGGGACCTTGAAATCCCTCTAGGGACCTAGAAATCTATCCCTCTAGAGACCTAGAAATCCCTCTAGCGACATAGAAATCCCTCTAGCGACATAGAAATCCCTCTAGGGACATAGAAATCTCTCTCTCTAGGGACCTAGAAATCCCTCTAGGGACATAGAAATCCCTCTAGGGACCTAGAAATCCCTCTAGGGACATAGAAATCCCTCTAGGGACATAGAAATCTCTCTCTCTAGGGACCTAGAAATCCCTCTAGGGACATAGAAATCCCTCTAGGGACCTAGAAATCCCTCTAGGGACATAGAAATCCCTCTAGGGACATAGAAATCTATCCCTCTAGGGACATAGAAATCCCTCTAGGGACATAGAAATCTATCCCTCTAGGGACATAGAAATCCCTCTAGGGACCTAGAAATCCCTCTAGCGACATAGAAATCCCTCTAGCGACATAGAAATCCCTCTAGGGACATAGAAATCTCTCTCTCTAGGGACCTAGAAATCCCTCTAGGGACCTAGAAATCCCTCTAGGGACCTAGAAATCCCTCTAGGGACCTAGAAATCCCTCTAGCGACATAGAAATCCCTCTAGCGACATAGAAATCCCTCTAGGGACATAGAAATCTCTCTCTCTAGGGACCTAGAAATCCCTCTAGGGACCTAGAAATCTATCCCTCTAGGGACCTAGAAATCCCTCTAGGGACATTGAAATCCCTCTAGGGACATAGAAATCCCTCTAGGGACATAGAAATCCCTCTAGGGACCTAGAAATCCCTCTAGGGACATAGAAATCCCTCTAGGGACATAGAAATCTATCCCTCTAGGGACATAGAAATCCCTCTAGGGACATAGAAATCTATCCCTCTAGGGACATAGAAATCCCTCTAGGGACCTAGAAATCCCTCTAGCGACATAGAAATCCCTCTAGCGACATAGAAATTCCTCTAGGGAAATAGTATTAGGAATATTTTGAACAACACGCCCCGGGTGCATCTCGTCAGCTCGTAGGGGAGGCGGCCCATGGGTGGTAGATCTGGGGTTGTAGGTTGAAATTCGTTGCAAGTTCACCCCGGCTAAGTCCGATATGGACTCACTCACCAACAATGTGAGCGACCCCCCAGACTTGCTTGAGGGATGTTACGTAGGTTGGAACGCCCTACTAACATTACGTTTCACTTAAACAATATCTCTAATAGTCAAGGATCTTTCTAAGGTAAAACGCTCGTTATCCGAAGGTAAACTATTCCCCAGTACGGATCTCCGGGTGGGGTATGCTCCAGGGGATTGGTGCAAGTTTAAATATAGAGATTTACGTAGAGAGAAACTCACTAAGAATCACTTAGTGAATTAAATATTCAGAGGCTGATAGGGAAGATCGATTTGTAATAATATTAATAAATCAAGATTGATGAAATTAATAGAGTAAGAAAGAAAATGTTAGTAAAGATGACTAGAAGTACTCTCTTACTACAACCACAGGCTACATTTACTATCACAATATTTGAACAGAAAACACCACAACACAGAACATCTCAATACACAACACCACAACAAGCAACATCTCAATGCAAAACGCCACATCTCAATACACAACCCCTCAACACACAACGCCCCAATACACAACACCACAAGACACAGCCCAAGTCTGCTAATGAACTTGTGACGTAACCGGGAGCCATTACTTATTTAAATATTCGAACCTCCGTTAATTGTTTCGGTATTTATAATTTTTTTTTTTTTTATATGTTGATAAGGATTTTACAGAAGGGATTTAGTTTTACCACAGCCACTTAATATATATTATAGGCAAATGACAGCTACTATAACTCTGCGAAGAAATTGGTCTATACCCAAATTATAACAAGACCAAACTAATGACCAATAGTTCAAGGGAAGATATAAAAAAAAATGAACAAATTCACCCTGGAATACGTGGAGGGATATGTTAACTTGGGCCATTGGTTTCCTTTTCAGATCCTTTCGAGTTCTGGTCTCTAAAGTACATAACGAAAGGAAACATAACTTGTAAAACTTATGTATAAAAAAAGTAAAAACATATATGTTAGATCAATTAGTGATATCAATAAATAATATATATCACGTTACTTAAGCTAATTGCAGCTGTCTTTCTTAGAATAATAGATCAGCTTACAGGCATTTTGAGGAGTGATAGTGCATGCAATGGTAGAGGCTAGCTGCAAGTGTCTTTCCTAGAATAATAGATCAGCTAGCAGCAGGTGTCATTCTTAGAAGTTAGTTAAGCATAATCATTCGCTATATATCGCCCCTCCTCCTCTTTATAGCAATAGACTGCCTCTACTCTACTGTGATCATCCTTTCTCAACACTATTTCCTAGTATGAATATTTCCTCAGAATAAATTTTGTTTAATTTGATTATTCCTTAATTTCATCATTCTTTTTATTAAAAACAGATGTCTCTTGCCGAAACATCAAATAAGCTTAACCGATTTTCAGTGTACAAAATACTGGATCAGTTAGAAAATGGGAGAATTTATATCATTGCAAGAATGGAAATGAAGGAAACACAATATGAAAAATATTTACAAACTATCTTAGAGGGATTGTTGTCAGCATTTACGAAAGTGTACTTAGACCACTATGATGGTAAGTACGACACAAATAATAATTACTAATATGTTGATTATGCTAAAAGAATATTAATTCCAGCTTTGTTTTCAGGCTCGCTGAAGTTAATGTATTTCGGTAAAGAAAATAACTGTTATCAGTTAAAATTATTAAAAGGAAAGAGGTGATTCTTTACGGTGATGGGTAACATTATTTTTATCTGAATGGAACTTGGAGGAAGTAAAAGAAGAAGAAAATACTTACCTATGAGATAGGCAGGATTCCAAACCACCCACGAGGTTCTGCCTGTGGTTTCGTTACCCATTTTTTATAGTGGATGGTTCGCTTCACTGAATCCAGTAGCAGGAATGGCTGCCTGCTAATGCAATCAGTGTAGCCCTATAAACCACTTTACTCTTTTTTTTACTCACGTGATTCGTGGTAGTGGAGTTGTATGTTCTTCTGCAATGCTAAAAACTCTAAAAGACTTTTGGCGATTAGGATTCTTTGATATTTCCCAAAATTCACTAATAGTCCATCTCTTGTTTTAAAATGGCTATTCCTTCGAAAACCAAGTTGACGAATGAAAAAAATTTCGTTTTTTCTTTTATCAAATTACACTCAAGTATCATAACAACAGACTAATTTTTATTTTATTGTTATCCGTTTAACAAATTTTGAATGAATAGTATTAGGAATATTTTGAACAACACGCCCCGGGTGCATCTCGTCAGCTCGTAGGGGAGGCGGCCCATGGGTGGTAGATCTGGGGTTGTAGGTTGAAATTCGTTGCAAGTTCACCCCGGCTAAGTCCGATATGGACTCACTCACCAACAATGTGAGCGACCCCCCAGACTTGCTTGAGGGATGTTACGTAGGTTGGAACGCCCTACTAACATTACGTTTCACTTAAACAATATCTCTAATAGTCAAGGATCTTTCTAAGGTAAAACGCTCGTTATCCGAAGGTAAACTATTCCCCAGTACGGATCTCCGGGTGGGGTATGCTCCAGGGGATTGGTGCAAGTTGAAATATAGAGATTTACGTAGAGAGAAACTCACTAAGAATCACTTAGTGAATTAAATATTCAGAGGCTGATAGGGAAGATCGATTTGTAATAATATTAATAAATCAAGATTGATGAAATTAATAGAGTAAGAAAGAAAATGTTAGTAAAGATGACTAGAAGTACTCTCTTACTACAACCACAGGCTACATTTACTATCACAATATTTGAACAGAAAACACCACAACACACAACATCTAGAGAGAGAGATTTCTATGTCCCTAGAGGGATTTTTATGTCGCTAGAGGGATTTCTATGTCGCTAGAGGGATTTCTAGGTCCCTAGAGGGATTTCAATGTCCCTAGAGGGATTTCTAGGTCCCTAGAGGGATTTCAATGTCCCTAGAAGGATTTCTAGGTCCCTAGAGGGATAGATTTCTAGGTCCCTAGAGGGATTTCAATGTCCCTAGAAGGATTTCTAGGTCCCTAGAGGGATTTCTATGTCGCTAGAGGGATTTCTATGTCGCTAGAGGGATTTCTAGGTCCCTAGAGGGATAGATTTCTAGGTCCCTAGAGGGATTTCAATGTCCCTAGAAGGATTTCTAGGTCCCTAGAGGGATTTCTAGGTCCCTAGAGGGATTTCTAGGTCCCTAGAGGGATAGATTTCTATGTCCCTAGAGGGATTTCTATGTCACTAGAGAGATTTCTAGGTCCCTAGAGGGATTTCAATGTCCCTAGAAGGATTTCTAGGTCCCTAGAGGGATAGATTTCTAGGTCCCTAGAGGGATTTCTAGGTCCCTAGAGAGAGAGATTTCTATGTCCCTAGAGGGATTTTTATGTCGCTAGAGGGATTTCTATGTCGCTAGAGGGATTTCTAGGTCCCTAGAGGGATTTCTAGGTCCCTAGAGGGATTTCTAGGTCCCAACAGAGAGAGATTTCTATGTCCCTAGAGGGATTTCTATGTCGCTAGAGGGATTTCTATGTCGCTAGAGGGATTTCTAGGTCCCTAGAGGGATTTCTATGTCCCTAGAGGGATAGATTTCTATGTCCCTAGAGGGATTTCTATGTCCCTAGAGGGATAGATTTCTATGTCCCTAGAGGGATTTCTATGTCCCTAGAGGGATTTCTAGGTCCCTAGAGGGATTTCTATGTCCCTAGAGGGATTTCTAGGTCCCTAGAGAGAGAGATTTCTATGTCCCTAGAGGGATTTCTATGTCGCTAGAGGGATTTCTATGTCGCTAGAGGGATTTCTAGGTCCCTAGAGGGATTTCTAGGTCCCTAGAGAGAGAGATTTCTATGTCCCTAGAGGGATTTTTAGGTCCCTAGAGGGATTTCTATGTCCCTAGAGGGATTTCTAGGTCCCTAGAGAGAGAGATTTCTATGTCCCTAGAGGGATTTCTATGTCCCTAGAGGGATTTCTAGGTATAATTAGGAATAATTAATTATGTTTCTTTTTATATAAATTTTTAATATAATTTTTGCTTTACTAAGATTAACAAGTTTCAACTTTGTTGCAGCTTATTCTGTTATTGAAGCGTGCGAGTCTGGGTCTATGTTTGATGGATATATTGATCATTTGAAAAATGGTAACATTTCTTTCGTTATATTTTTTTCATTAATTAGAAAAACTGGTTAAGTTGGCTCGATTCGCTTAGAAATTTGGGTACTTGAGTATATAACGCACGGCACTAGCAGGCCAATGTTCTGCGCATGCCCCAGCGGTTACATTTTATAACAGTTACGTTTCTACCAGTTACCTTGGATAACCTTTTAAAATATTTTGATTTGAATCTGAGATCGCCTCCCTTCGGATATTTTGAAGAGAAAAGATTTGCCTAGATAGATTTCTATGTCCTTAGAGGGATTTCTATGTCCCTAGAGGGATTTCTAGGTCCCTAGAGAGAGAGATTTCTATGTCCCTAGAGGGATTTCTATGTCGCTAGAGGGATTTCTATGTCGCTAGAGGGATTTCTAGGTCCCTAGAGAGATTTCAATGTCCCTAGAGGGATTTCTAGGTCCCTAGAGGGATTTCTAGGTCCCTAGAGGGATTTCTAGGTCCCTAGAGGGATTTCTAGGTCCCTAGAGGGATTTCTATGTCCCTAGAGGGATTTCTATGTCCCTAGAGGGATTTCTATGTCCCTAGAGGGATTTTTAGGTCCCTAGAGAGAGAGATTTCTATGTCCCTAGAGGGATTTCTATGTCGCTAGAGGGATTTCTATGTCGCTAGAGGGATTTCTAGGTCCCTAGAGGGATAGATTTCTAGGTCCCTAGAGGGATTTCTATGTCGCTAGAGGGATTTCTATGTCCCTAGAGGGATAGATTTATATGTCCCTAGAGGGATTTCTATGTCCCTAGAGGGATTTCTATGTCCCTAGAGGGATTTCTATGTCCCTAGAGGGATTTTTAGGTCCCTAGAGAGAGAGATTTCTATGTCCCTAGAGGGATTTCTATGTCGCTAGAGGGATTTCTATGTCGCTAGAGGGATTTCTAGGTCCCTAGAGGGATAGATTTCTAGGTCCCTAGAGGGATTTCTATGTCGCTAGAGGGATTTCTATGTCGCTAGAGGGATTTCTAGGTCCCTAGAGGGATTTCTATGTCCCTAGAGGGATAGATTTCTATGTCCCTAGAGGGATTTCTATGTCCCTAGAGGGATTTCTAGGTCCCTAGAGGGATTTCTATGTCCCTAGAGGGATTTTTAGGTCCCTAGAGAGAGAGATTTCTATGTCCCTAGAGGGATTTCTATGTCGCTAGAGGGATTTCTATGTCGCTAGAGGGATTTCTAGGTCCTTAGAGGGATAGATTTCTAGGTCCCTAGAGGGATTTCTATGTCGCTAGAGGGATTTCTATGTCGCTAGAGGGATTTCTAGGTCCCTAGAGGGATTTCTATGTCCCTAGAGGGATAGATTTCTATGTCCCTAGAGGGATTTCTATGTCCTTAGAGGGATTTCTATGTCCCTAGAGGGATTTCTATGTCCCTAGAGGGATTTCTAGGTCCCTAGAGAGAGAGATTTCTATGTCCCTAGAGGGATTTCTATGTCGCTAGAGGGATTTCTATGTCGCTAGAGGGATTTCTAGGTCCCTAGAGGGATTTCAATGTCCCTAGAGGGATTTCTAGGTCCCTAGAGGGATTTCTAGGTCCCTAGAGGGATTTCTAGGTCCCTAGAGGGATTTCTAGGTCCCTAGAGGGATAGATTTATATGTCCCTAGAGGGATTTCTATGTCCCTAGAGGGATTTCTATGTCCCTAGAGGGATTTCTATGTCCCTAGAGGGATTTCTATGTCCCTAGAGGGATTTCTATGTCCCTAGAGAGATTTCTAGGTCCCTAGAGGGATAGATTTCTAGGTCCCTAGAGGGATTTCAATGTCCCTAGAGGGATTTCTAGGTCCCTAGAGGGATTTCTAGGTCCCTAGAGGGATAGATTTCTATGTCCCTAGAGGGATTTCTATGTCACTAGAGAGATTTCTAGGTCCCTAGAGGGATTTCAATGTCCCTAGAAGGATTTCTAGGTCCCTAGAGGGATAGATTTCTAGGTCCCTAGAGGGATTTCTAGGTCCCTAGAGAGAGAGATTTCTATGTCCCTAGAGGGATTTCTATGTCGCTAGAGGGATTTCTATGTCGCTAGAGGGATTTCTATGTCGCTAGAGGGATTTCTAGGTCCCTAGAGGGATTTCTAGGTCCCTAGAGGGATTTCTAGGTCCCAACAGAGAGAGATTTCTATGTCCCTAGAGGGATTTCTATGTCGCTAGAGGGATTTCTATGTCGCTAGAGGGATTTCTAGGTCCCTAGAGGGATTTCTAGGTCCCTAGAGGGATAGATTTCTATGTCCCTAGAGGGATTTCTAGGTCCCTAGAGGGATTTCTAGGTCCCAACAGAGAGAGATTTCTATGTCCCTAGAGGGATTTCTATGTCGCTAGAGGGATTTCTATGTCCCTAGAGGGATTTCTAGGTCCCTAGAGGGATTTCTAGGTCCCTAGAGGGATTTCTAGGTCCCTAGAGGGATAGATTTCTATGTCCCTAGAGGGATTTCTAGGTCCCTAGAGGGATTTCTAGGTCCCAACAGAGAGAGATTTCTATGTCCCTAGAGGGATTTCTATGTCGCTAGAGGGATTTCTATGTCCCTAGAGGGATTTCTAGGTCCCTAGAGGGATTTCTAGGTCCCTAGAGGGATTTCTAGGTCCCTAAAGGGATTTCTATGTCCCTAGAGAGATTTCTAGGTCCCTAGAGGGATAGATTTCTAGGTCCCTAGAGGGATTTCAATGTCCCTAGAGGGATTTATAGGGATTCTAGAGCGTGTTACAGGGTTTTGAGAGGGATATCTAGGTCCGTAGAGGGATTTCTAGGTCCCTAGAGAGAGAGATTTCTATGTCCCTAGAGGGATTTCTATGTCCCTAGACGGATTTCTAGGTATAATTAGGAATAATTAATTATGTTTCTTTTTATATAAATTTTTAATATAATTTTTGCTTTACTAAGATTAACAAGTTTCAACTTTGTTGCAGCTTATTCTGTTATTGAAGCGTGCGAGTCTGGGTCTATGTTTGATGGATATATTGATCATTTGAAAAATGGTAACATTTCTTTCGTTATATTTTTTTCATTAATTAGAAAAACTGGTTAAGTTGGCTCGATTCGCTTAGAAATTTGGGTACTTGAGTATATAACGCACGGCACTAGCAGGCCAATGTTCTGCGCATGCCCCAGCGGTTACATTTTATAACAGTTACGTTTCTACCAGTTACCTTGGATAACCTTTTAAAATATTTTGATTTGAATCTGAGATCGCCTCCCTTCGGATATTTTGAAGAGAAAAGATTTGCCTAGAGGGATTTCTATGTCCCTAGAGGGATTTCTATGTCCCTAGAGGGATTTCTAGGTCCCTAGAGAGAGAGATTTCTATGTCCCTAGAGGGATTTCTATGTCGCTAGAGGGATTTCTATGTCGCTAGAGGGATTTCTAGGTCCCTAGAGGGATTTCAATGTCCCTAGAGGGATTTCTAGGTCCCTAGAGGGATTTTTAGGTCCCTAGAGGGATTTCTAGGTCCCTAGAGGGATTTCTAGGTCCCTAGAGGGATTTCTATGTCCCTAGAGGGATAGATTTATATGTCCCTAGAGGGATTTCTATGTCCCTAGAGGGATTTCTATGTCCCTAGAGGGATTTGTAGGTCCCTAGAGAGAGAGATTTCTATGTCCCTAGAGGGATTTCTATGTCGCTAGAGGGATTTCTAGGTCCCTAGAGGGATAGATTTCTATGTCTCTAGAGGGATTTCTATGCCCCTAGAGAGATTTCTAGGTCCCTAGAGGGATATATTTCTAGGTCCCTAGAGGGATTTCAATGTCCCTAGAGGGATTTCTAGGTCCCTAGAGGGATTTCTAGGTCCCTAGAGGGATTTCTAGGTCCCTAGAGGGATTTCTATGTCCCTAGAGGGATAGATTTCTATGTCCCTAGAGGGATTTCTATGTCCCTAGAGGGATTTCTATGTCCCTAGAGGGATTTCTATGTCCCTAGAGGGATTTCTAGGTCCCTAGAGAAAGAGATTTCTATGTCCCTAGAGGGATTTCTAGGTCCCTAGAGGGATTTCTAGGTCCCTAGAGGGATTTCTAGGTCCCTAGAGGGATTTCTAGGTCCCTAGAGGGATAGATTTCTATGTCCCTAGAGGGATTTCTATGTCCCTAGAGGGATTTCTAGGTCCCTAGAGAGATTTCTAGGTCCCTAGAGGGATAGATTTCTAGGTCCCTAGAGGGATTTCAATGTCCCTAGAGGGATTTCAATGTCCCTAGAGGGATTTCTAGGTCCCTAGAGGGATTTCTAGGTCCCTAGAGGGATTTCTATGTCCCTAGAGGGATTTCTATGCCCCTAGAGGGATTTCTATGTCCCTAGAGGGATTTCTATGTCCCTAGAGAGATTTCTAGGTCCCTAGAGGGATAGATTTCTAGGTCCCTAGAGGGATTTCAATGTCCCTAGAGGGATAGATTTCTATGTCCCTAGAGGGATTTCTATGTCACTAGAGAGATTTCTAGGTCCCTAGAGGGATTTCAATGTCCCTAGAGGGATTTCTAGGTCCCTAGAGGGATAGATTTCTAGGTCCCTAGAGGGATTTCAATGTCCCTAGAGGGATTTCTAGGTCCCTAGAGGGATTTCTATGTCCTTAGAGGGATTTCTAGGTCCCTAGAGAGAGAGATTTCTATGTCGCTAGAGGGATTTCTATGTCGCTAGAGGGATTTCTAGGTCCCTAGAGGGATTTCTAGGTCCCTAGAGAGAGAGATTTCTATGTCCCTAGAGGGATTTCTATGTCGCTAGAGGGATTTCTATGTCGCTAGAGGGATTTCTAGGTCCCTAGAGGGATTTCTATGTCCCTAGAGGGATAGATTTCTATGTCCCTAGAGGGATTTCTATGTCCCTAAGGGATTTCTAGGTCCCTAGAGGGATTTCTATGTCCCTAGAGGGATTTCTAGGTCCCTAGAGAGAGAGATTTCTATGTCCCTAGAGGGATTTCTATGTCGCTAGAGGGATTTCTATGTCGCTAGAGGGATTTCTAGGTCCCTAGAGGGATTTCTAGGTCCCTAGAGAGAGAGATTTCTATGTCCCTAGAGGGATTTCTATGTCCCTAGAGGGATTTCTAGGTCCCTAGAGAGAGAGATTTCTATGTCCCTAGAGGGATTTCTATGTCGCTAGAGGGATTTCTAGGTCCCTAGAGGGATTTCTAGGTCCCTAGAGGGATAGATTTCTATGTCCCTAGAGGGATTTCTATGTCCCTAGAGAGATAGATTTCTATGTCCCTAGAGGGATTTCTATGTCCCTAGAGAGATTTCTAGGTCCCTAGAGGGATTTCTATGTCCCTAGAGGGATTTCTAGGTCCCTAGAGGGATTTCTAGGTCCCTAGAGGGATAGATTTCTATGTCCCTAGAGGGATTTCTATGTCACTAGAGAGATTTCTAGGTCCCTAGAGGGATTTCAATGTCCCTAGAGGGATTTCTAGGTCCCTAGAGGGATAGATTTCTAGGTCCCTAGAGGGATTTCTATGTCCCTAGAGGGATTTCTATGTCCCTAGAGGGATTTCTATGTCCCTAGAGGGATTTCTATGTCCCTAGAGGGATTTCTATGTCCCAAGAGGGATTTCTATGTCCCTAGAGGGATAGATTTCTATGTCCCTAGAGGGATTTCTATGTCCCTAGAGGGATTTCTATGTCCCTAGAGGGATAGATTTCTATGTCCCTAGAGGGATTGCAATGTCCCTAGAGGGATTTCTAGGTCCCTAGAGGGATTTCTATGTCCCTAGAGGGATTTCTAGGTCCCTAGAGAAAGAGATTTCTATGTCCCTAGAGGGATTTCTAGGTCCCTAGAGGGATTTCTAGGTCCCTAGAGGGATTTCTAGGTCCCTAGAGGGATTTCTAGGTCCCTAGAGGGATAGATTTCTATGTCCCTAGAGGGATTTCTATGTCCCTAGAGGGATTTCTAGGTCCCTAGAGAGATTTCTAGGTCCCTAGAGGGATAGATTTCTAGGTCCCTAGAGGGATTTCAATGTCCCTAGAGGGATTTCAATGTCCCTAGAGGGATTTCTAGGTCCCTAGAGGGATTTCTAGGTCCCTAGAGGGATTTCTATGTCCCTAGAGGGATTTCTATGCCCCTAGAGGGATTTCTATGTCCCTAGAGGGATTTCTATGTCCCTAGAGAGATTTCTAGGTCCCTAGAGGGATAGATTTCTAGGTCCCTAGAGGGATTTCAATGTCCCTAGAGGGATAGATTTCTATGTCCCTAGAGGGATTTCTATGTCACTAGAGAGATTTCTAGGTCCCTAGAGGGATTTCAATGTCCCTAGAGGGATTTCTAGGTCCCTAGAGGGATAGATTTCTAGGTCCCTAGAGGGATTTCAATGTCCCTAGAGGGATTTCTAGGTCCCTAGAGGGATTTCTATGTCCTTAGAGGGATTTCTAGGTCCCTAGAGAGAGAGATTTCTATGTCGCTAGAGGGATTTCTATGTCGCTAGAGGGATTTCTAGGTCCCTAGAGGGATTTCTAGGTCCCTAGAGAGAGAGATTTCTATGTCCCTAGAGGGATTTCTATGTCGCTAGAGGGATTTCTATGTCGCTAGAGGGATTTCTAGGTCCCTAGAGGGATTTCTATGTCCCTAGAGGGATAGATTTCTATGTCCCTAGAGGGATTTCTATGTCCCTAAGGGATTTCTAGGTCCCTAGAGGGATTTCTATGTCCCTAGAGGGATTTCTAGGTCCCTAGAGAGAGAGATTTCTATGTCCCTAGAGGGATTTCTATGTCGCTAGAGGGATTTCTATGTCGCTAGAGGGATTTCTAGGTCCCTAGAGGGATTTCTAGGTCCCTAGAGAGAGAGATTTCTATGTCCCTAGAGGGATTTCTATGTCCCTAGAGGGATTTCTAGGTCCCTAGAGAGAGAGATTTCTATGTCCCTAGAGGGATTTCTATGTCGCTAGAGGGATTTCTAGGTCCCTAGAGGGATTTCTAGGTCCCTAGAGGGATAGATTTCTATGTCCCTAGAGGGATTTCTATGTCCCTAGAGAGATAGATTTCTATGTCCCTAGAGGGATTTCTATGTCCCTAGAGAGATTTCTAGGTCCCTAGAGGGATTTCTATGTCCCTAGAGGGATTTCTAGGTCCCTAGAGGGATTTCTAGGTCCCTAGAGGGATAGATTTCTATGTCCCTAGAGGGATTTCTATGTCACTAGAGAGATTTCTAGGTCCCTAGAGGGATTTCAATGTCCCTAGAGGGATTTCTAGGTCCCTAGAGGGATAGATTTCTAGGTCCCTAGAGGGATTTCTATGTCCCTAGAGGGATTTCTATGTCCCTAGAGGGATTTCTATGTCCCTAGAGGGATTTCTATGTCCCTAGAGGGATTTCTATGTCCCAAGAGGGATTTCTATGTCCCTAGAGGGATAGATTTCTATGTCCCTAGAGGGATTTCTATGTCCCTAGAGGGATTTCTATGTCCCTAGAGGGATAGATTTCTATGTCCCTAGAGGGATTGCAATGTCCCTAGAGGGATTTCTAGGTCCCTAGAGGGATTTCTAGGTCCCTAGAGGGATTTCTAGGTCCCTAGAGGGATTTCTATGTCCCTAGAGGGATAGATTTATATGTCCCTAGAGGGATTTCTATGTCCCTAGAGGGATTTCTATGTCCCTAGAGGGATTTCTATGTCCCTAGAGGGATTTCTAGGTCCCTAGAGGGATTTCTATGTCCCTAGAGGGATTTCTAGGTCCCTAGAGAGAGAGATTTCTATGTCCCTAGAGGGATTTCTATGTCGCTAGAGGGATTTCTATGTCGCTAGAGGGATTTCTAGGTCCCTAGAGGGATAGATTTCTAGGTCCCTAGAGGGATTTCTATGTCGCTAGAGGGATTTCTATGTCGCTAGAGGGATTTCTAGGTCCCTAGAGGGATTTCTATGTCCCTAGAGGGATAGATTTCTATGTCCCTAGAGGGATTTCTATGTCCCTAGAGGGATTTCTATGTCGCTAGAGGGATTTCTATGTCGCTAGAGGGATTTCTAGGTCCCTAGAGAGATTTCAATGTACCTAGAGGGATTTCTAGGTCCCTAGAGGGATTTCTAGGTCCCTAGAAGGATTTCTAGGTCCCTAGAGGGATTTCTAGGTCCCTAGAGGGATTTCTAGGTCCCTAGAGGGATTTCTAGGTCCCTAGAGGGATTTCTATGTCCCTAGAGGGATTTCTATGTCCCTAGAGAGATTTCTAGGTCCCTAGAGGGATAGATTTCTAGGTCCCTAGAGGGATTTCAATGTCCCTAGAGGGATTTCTAGGTCCCTAGAGGGATAGATTTCTATGTCCCTAGAGGGATTTCTATGTCACTAGAGAGATTTCTAGGTCCCTAGAGGGATTTCAATGTCCCTAGAGGGATTTCTAGGTCCCTAGAGAGAGAGATTTCTATGTCCCTAGAGGGATAGATTTCTATGTCCCTAGGGGGATAGATTTCTATGTCCCTAGAGGGATTTTTATGTCGCTAGAGGGATTTCTATGTCGCTAGAGGGATTTCTATGTCGCTAGAGGGATTTCTAGGTCCCTAGAGGGATTTCTATGTCCCTAGAGGGATAGATTTCTATGTCCCTAGAGGGATTTCTATGTCGCTAGAGGGATTTCTATGTCGCTAGAGGGATTTCTAGGTCCCTAGAGGGATTTCTATGTCCCTAGAGGGATAGATTTCTATGTCCCTAGAGGGATTTCTATGTCCCTAGAGGGATAGATTTCTATGTCCCTAGAGGGATTTCTATGTCCCTAGAGGGATTTCTATGTCCCTAGAGGGATTTCTATGTCCCTAGAGAGATTTCTAGGTCCCTAGAGGGATTTCTATGTCCCTAGAGGGATTTCTAGGTCCCTAGAGAGAGAGATTTCTATGTCCCTAGAGGGATTTCTATGTCGCTAGAGGGATTTCTATGTCGCTAGAGGGATTTCTAGGTCCCTAGAGGGATTTCTAGGTCCCTAGAGGGATTTCTAGGTCCCTAGAGAGAGAGATTTCTAGGTCCCTAGAGGGATTTCTAGGTCCCTAGAGGGATTTCTATGTCCCTAGAGGGATTTTTAGGTCCCTAGAGAGAGAGATTTCTATGTCCCTAGAGGGATTTCTATGTCGCTAGAGGGATTTCTATGTCGCTAGAGGGATTTCTAGGTCCCTAGAGGGATAGATTTCTAGGTCCCTAGAGGGATTTCTATGTCGCTAGAGGGATTTCTATGTCCCTAGAGGGATTTCTATGTCCCTAGAGGGATTTCTATGTCCCTAGAGGGATTTCTAGGTCCCTAGAGAGAGAGATTTCTATGTCCCTAGAGGGATTTTTATGTCGCTAGAGGGATTTCTATGTCGCTAGAGGGATTTCTAGGTCCCTAGAGGGATTTCAATGTCCCTAGAGGGATTTCTATGTCCCTAGAGGGATTTCTATGTCCCTAGAGGGATTTCTAGGTATAATTAGGAATAATTAATTATGTTTCTTTTTATATAAATTTTTAATATAATTTTTGCTTTACTAAGATTAACAAGTTTCAACTTTGTTGCAGCTTATTCTGTTATTGAAGCGTGCGAGTCTGGGTCTATGTTTGATGGATATATTGATCATTTGAAAAATGGTAACATTTCTTTCGTTATATTTTTTTCATTAATTAGAAAAACTGGTTAAGTTGGCTCGATTCGCTTAGAAATTTGGGTACTTGAGTATATAACGCACGGCACTAGCAGGCCAATGTTCTGCGCATGCCCCAGCGGTTACATTTTATAACAGTTACGTTTCTACCAGTTACCTTGGATAACCTTTTAAAATATTTTGATTTGAATCTGAGATCGCCTCCCTTCGGATATTTTGAAGAGAAAAGATTTGCCTAGAGGGATTTCTATGTCCCTAGAGGGATTTCTATGTCCCTAGAGGGATTTCTATGTCCCTAGAGGGATTTCTAGGTCCCTAGAGAGAGAGATTTCTATGTCCCTAGAGGGATTTCTATGTCGCTAGAGGGATTTCTATGTCGCTAGAGGGATTTCTATGTCCCTAGAGGGATTTCAATGTCCCTAGAGGGATTTCTAGGTCCCTAGAGGGATTTCTAGGTCCCTAGAGGGATTTCTAGGTCCCTAGAGGGATTTCTAGGTCCCTAGAGGGATTTCTATGTCCCTAGAGGGATAGATTTATATGTCCCTAGAGGGATTTCTATGTCCCTAGAGGGATTTCTATGTCCCTAGAGGGATTTTTAGGTCCCTAGAGAGAGAGATTTCTATGTCCCTAGAGGGATTTCTATGTCGCTAGAGGGATTTCTATGTCGCTAGAGGGATTTCTAGGTCCCTAGAGGGATAGATTTCTAGGTCCCTAGAGGGATTTCTATGTCGCTAGAGGGATTTCTATGTCGCTAGAGGGATTTCTAGGTCCCTAGAGGGATTTCAATGTCGCTAGAGGGATTTCTATGTCGCTAGAGGGATTTCTATGTCCCTAGAGGGATAGATTTCTATGTCCCTAGAGGGATTTCTATGTCCCTAGAGGGATTTCTAGGTCCCTAGAGGGATTTCTATGTCCCTAGAGGGATTTCTAGGTCCCTAGAGAGAGAGATTTCTATGTCCCTAGAGGGATTTCTATGTCGCTAGAGGGATTTCTATGTCGCTAGAGGGATTTCTAGGTCCCTAGAGGGATAGATTTCTATGTCTCTAGAGGGATTTCTATGCCCCTAGAGAGATTTCTAGGTCCCTAGAGGGATATATTTCTAGGTCCCTAGAGGGATTTCAATGTCCCTAGAGGGATTTCTAGGTCCCTAGAGGGATTTCTAGGTCCCTAGAGGGATTTCTAGGTCCCTAGAGGGATTTCTATGTCCCTAGAGGGATAGATTTATATGTCCCTAGAGGGATTTCTATGTCCCTAGAGGGATTTCTATGTCCCTAGAGGGATTTCTATGTCCCTAGAGGGATTTCTAGGTCCCTAGAGAGAGAGACTTCTATGTCCCTAGAGGGATTTCTAGGTCCCTAGAGGGATTTCTAGGTCCCTAGAGGGATTTCTAGGTCCCTAGAGGGATTTCTAGGTCCCTAGAGGGATAGATTTCTATGTCCCTAGAGGGATTTCTATGTCCCTAGAGGGATTTCTAGGTCCCCAGAGAGATTTCTAGGTCCCTAGAGGGATAGATTTCTAGGTCCCTAGAGGGATTTCAATGTCCCTAGAGGGATTTCAATGTCCCTAGAGGGATTTCTAGGTCCCTAGAGGGATTTCTAGGTCCCTAGAGGGATTTCTATGTCCCTAGAGGGATTTCTATGCCCCTAGAGGGATTTCTATGTCCCTAGAGGGATTTCTATGTCCCTAGAGAGATTTCTAGGTCCCTAGAGGGATAGATTTCTAGGTCCCTAGAGGGATTTCAATGTCCCTAGAGGGATTTCTAGGTCCCTAGAGGGATAGATTTCTATGTCCCTAGAGGGATTTCTATGTCACTAGAGAGATTTCTAGGTCCCTAGAGGGATTTCAATGTCCCTAGAGGGATTTCTAGGTCCCTAGAGGGATAGATTTCTAGGTCCCTAGAGGGATTTCAATGTCCCTAGAGGGATTTCTAGGTCCCTAGAGGGATTTCTATGTCCCTAGAGGGATTTCTAGGTCCCTAGAGAGAGAGATTTCTATGTCCCTAGAGGGATTTCTATGTCGCTAGAGGGATTTCTATGTCGCTAGAGGGATTTCTAGGTCCCTAGAGGGATTTCTAGGTCCCTAGAGGGATTTCTAGGTCCCTAGAGAGAGAGATTTCTATGTCCCTAGAGGGATTTCTATGTCGCTAGAGGGATTTCTATGTCGCTAGAGGGATTTCTAGGTCCCTAGAGGGATTTCTATGTCCCTAGAGGGATAGATTTCTATGTCCCTAGAGGGATTTCTATGTCCCTAGAGGGATTTCTAGGTCCCTAGAGGGATTTCTATGTCCCTAGAGGGATTTCTAGGTCCCTAGAGAGAGAGATTTCTATGTCCCTAGAGGGATTTCTATGTCGCTAGAGGGATTTCTATGTCGCTAGAGGGATTTCTAGGTCCCTAGAGGGATTTCTAGGTCCCTAGAGAGAGAGATTTCTATGTCCCTAGAGGGATTTCTATGTCTCTAGAGGGATTTCTAGGTCCCTAGAGGGATTTCTATGTCCCTAGAGGGATTTCTAGGTCCCTAGAGAGAGAGATTTCTGTCCCTAGAGGGATTTCTATGTCGCTAGAGGGATTTCTAGGTCCCTAGAGGGATTTCTAGGGACATAGAAATCTCTCTCTCTAGGGACCTAAAAATCCGTCTAGGGACATAGAAATCCCTCTAGGGACATAGAAATCCCTCTAGGGACATAGAAATCCCTCTAGGGACATATAAATCTATCCCTCTAGGGACATAGAATCCCTCTAGGGACCTAGAAATCCCTCTAGGGACCTAGAAATCCCTCTAGGGACCTAGAAATCCCTCTAGGGACCTAGAAATCCCTCTAGGGACATTGAAATCCCTCTAGGGACCTAGAAATCCCTCTAGCGACATAGAAATCCCTCTAGGGACATTGAAATCCCTCTAGGGACCTAGAAATCTCTCTAGTGACATAGAAATCCCTCTAGGGACATAGAAATCTATCCCTCTAGGGACCTAGAAATCCCTCTAGGGACCTAGAAATCCCTCTAGGGACCTAGAAATCCCTCTAGGGACATAGAAATCCCTCTAGGGACATTGAAATCCCTCTAGGCAAATCTTTTCTCTTCAAAATATCCGAAGGGAGGCGATCTCAGATTCAAATCAAAATATTTTAAAAGGTTATCCAAGGTAACTGGTAGAAACGTAACTGTTATAAAATGTAACCGCTGGGGCATGCGCAGAACATTGGCCTGCTAGTGCCGTGCGTTATATACTCAAGTACCCAAGCTTCTAAGCGAATCGAGCCAACTTAACCAGTTTTTCTAATTAATGAAAAAAATATAACGAAAGAAATGTTACCATTTTTCAAATGATCAATATATCCATCAAACATAGACCCAGACTCGCACGCTTCAATAACAGAATAAGCTGCAACAAAGTTGAAACTTGTTAATCTTAGTAAAGCAAAAATTATATTAAAAATTTATATAAAAAGAAACATAATTAATTATTCCTAATTATACCTAGAAATCCCTCTAGGGGCATAGAAATCCCTCTAGGGACATAGAAATCCCTCTAGGGACATTGAAATCCCTCTAGGGACCTAGAAATCCCTCTAGCGACATAGAAATCCCTCTAGCGACATAAAAATCCCTCTAGGGACATAGAAATCTCTCTCTCTAGGGACCTAGAAATCCCTCTAGGGACATAGAAATCCCTCTAGGGACATAGAAATCCCTCTAGGGACATAGAAATCCCTCTAGCGACATAGAAATCCCTCTAGGGACCTAGAAATCTATCCCTCTTGGGACCTAGAAATCCCTCTAGCGACATAGAAATCCCTCTAGCGACATAGAAATCCCTCTAGGGACATAGAAATCTCTCTCTCTAGGGACCTAAAAATCCCTCTAGGGACATAGAAATCCCTCTAGGGACCTAGAAATCCCTCTAGGGACCTAGAAATCTCTCTCTCTAGGGACCTAGAAATCCCTCTAGGGACCTAGAAATCCCTCTAGGGACCTAGAAATCCCTCTAGCGACATAGAAATCCCTCTAGCGACATAGAAATCCCTCTAGGGACATAGAAATCTCTCTCTCTAGGGACCTAGAAATCCCTCTAGGGACATAGAAATCCCTCTAGGGACCTAGAAATCTCTCTAGGGACATAGAAATCCCTCTAGGGACATAGAAATCCCTCTAGGGACATAGAAATCCCTCTAGGGACATAGACATCCCTCTAGGGACATAGAAATCTATCCCTCTAGGGACATAGAAATCCCTCACAACACCACAAGACACAGCCCAAGTCTGCTAATGAACTTGTGACGTAACCGGGAGCCATTACTTATTTAAATATTCGAACCTCCGTTAATTGTTTCGGTATTTATAATTTTTTTTTTTTTTATATGTTGATAAGGATTTTACAGAAGGGATTTAGTTTTACCACAGCCACTTAATATATATTATAGGCAAATGACAGCTACTATAACTCTGCGAAGAAATTGGTCTATACCCAAATTATAACAAGACCAAACTAATGACCAATAGTTCAAGGGAAGATATAAAAAAAAATGAACAAATTCACCCTGGAATACGTGGAGGGATATGTTAACTTGGGCCATTGGTTTCCTTTTCAGATCCTTTCGAGTTCTGGTCTCTAAAGTACATAACGAAAGGAAACATAACTTGTAAAACTTATGTATAAAAAAAGTAAAAACATATATGTTAGATCAATTAGTGATATCAATAAATAATATATATCACGTTACTTAAGCTAATTGCAGCTGTCTTTCTTAGAATAATAGATCAGCTTACAGGTATTTTGAGGAGTGATAGTGCATGCAATGGTAGAGGCTAGCTGCAAGTGTCTTTCCTAGAATAATAGATCAGCTAGCAGGTGTCATTCTTAGAAGTTAGTTAAGCATAATCATTCGCTATATATCGCCCCTCCTCCTCTTTATAGCAATAGTCTGCCTCTACTCTACTGTGATCATCCTTTCTCAACACCGACGGTGAGTATTAATATTCCCTCAGAATAAATTTTGTTTAATTTGATTATTCCTTAATTTCATCATTCTTTTTATTAAAAACAGATGTCTCTTGCCGAAACATCAAATAAGCTTAACCAATTTTCAGAGTACAAAATACTGGATCAGTTAGAAAATGGGAGAATTTATATCATTGCAAGAATGGAAATGAAGGAAACACAATATGGAAAATATTTACAAACTATCTTAGAGGGATTGTTGTCAGCATTTACGAAAGTGTACTTAGACCACTATGATGGTAAGTACGACACAAATAATAATTACTAATATGTTGATTATGCTAAAAGAATATTAATTCCAGCTTTGTTTTCAGGCTCGCTGAAGTTAATGTATTTCGGTAAAGAAAATAACTGTTATCAGTTAAAATTATTAAAAGGAAAGAGGTGATTCTTTACGGTGATGGGTAACATTATTTTTATCTGAATGGAACTTGGAGGAAGTAAAAGAAGAAGAAAATACTTACCTATGAGATAGGCAGGATTCCAAACCACCCACGAGGTTCTGCCTGTGGTTTCGTTACCCATTTTTTATAGTGGATGGTTCGCTTCACTGAATCCAGTAGCAGGAATGGCTGCCTGCTAATGCAATCAGTGTAGCCCTATAAACCACTTTACTCTTTTTTTTACTCACGTGATTCGTGGTAGTGGAGTTGTATGTTCTTCTGCAATGCTAAAAACTCTAAAAGACTTTTGGCGATTAGGATTCTTTGAGTATCATAACAACAGACTAATTTTTATTTTATTGTTATCCGTTTAACAAATTTTGAATGAATAGTATTAGGAATATTTTGAACAACACGCCCCGGGTGCATCTCGTCAGCTCGTAGGGGAGGCGGCCCATGGGTGGTAGATCTGGGGTTGTAGGTTGAAATTCGTTGCAAGTTCACCCCGGCTAAGTCCGATATGGACTCACTCACCAACAATGTGAGCGACCCCCCAGACTTGCTTGAGGGATGTTACGTAGGTTGGAACGCCCTACTAACATTACGTTTCACTTAAACAATATCTCTAATAGTCAAGGATCTTTCTAAGGTAAAACGCTCGTTATCCGAAGGTAAACTATTCCCCAGTACGGATCTCCGGGTGGGGTATGCTCCAGGGGATTGGTGCAAGTTGAAATATAGAGATTTACGTAGAGAGAAACTCACTAAGAATCACTTAGTGAATTAAATATTCAGAGGCTGATAGGGAAGATCGATTTGTAATAATATTAATAAATCAAGATTGATGAAATTAATAGAGTAAGAAAGAAAATGTTAGTAAAGATGACTAGAAGTACTCTCTTACTACAACCACAGGCTACATTTACTATCACAATATTTGAACAGAAAACACCACAACACACAACATCTCAATACACAACACCACAACAAGCAACATCTCAATGCAAAACGCCACATCTCAATACACAACCCCTCAACACACAACGCCCCAATACACAACACCACAAGACACAGCCCAAGTCTGCTAATGAACTTGTGACGTAACCGGGAGCCATTACTTATTTAAATATTCGAACCTCCGTTAATTGTTTCGGTATTTATAATTTTTTTTTTTTTTATATGTTGATAAGGATTTTACAGAAGGGATTTAGTTTTACCACAGCCACTTAATATATATTATAGGCAAATGACAGCTACTATAACTCTGCGAAGAAATTGGTCTATACCCAAATTATAACAAGACCAAACTAATGACCAATAGTTCAAGGGAAGATATAAAAAAAAATGAACAAATTCACCCTGGAATACGTGGAGGGATATGTTAACTTGGGCCATTGGTTTCCTTTTCAGATCCTTTCGAGTTCTGGTCTCTAAAGTACATAACGAAAGGAAACATAACTTGTAAAACTTATGTATAAAAAAAGTAAAAACATATATGTTAGATCAATTAGTGATATCAATAAATAATATATATCACGTTACTTAAGCTAATTGCAGCTGTCTTTCTTAGAATAATAGATCAGCTTACAGGTATTTTGAGGAGTGATAGTGCATGCAATGGTAGAGGCTAGCTGCAAGTGTCTTTCCTAGAATAATAGATCAGCTAGCAGCAGGTGTCATTCTTAGAAGTTAGTTAAGCATAATCATTCGCTATATATCGCCCCTCCTCCTCTTTATAGCAATAGACTGCCTCTACTCTACTGTGATCATCCTTTCTCAACACTATTTCCTAGTATGAATATTTCCTCAGAATAAATTTTGTTTAATTTGATTATTCCTTAATTTCATCATTCTTTTTATTAAAAACAGATGTCTCTTGCCGAAACATCAAATAAGCTTAACCGATTTTCAGTGTACAAAATACTGGATCAGTTAGAAAATGGGAGAATTTATATCATTGCAAGAATGGAAATGAAGGAAACACAATATGAAAAATATTTACAAACTATCTTAGAGGGATTGTTGTCAGCATTTACGAAAGTGTACTTAGACCACTATGATGGTAAGTACGACACAAATAATAATTACTAATATGTTGATTATGCTAAAAGAATATTAATTCCAGCTTTGTTTTCAGGCTCGCTGAAGTTAATGTATTTCGGTAAAGAAAATAACTGTTATCAGTTAAAATTATTAAAAGGAAAGAGGTGATTCTTTACGGTGATGGGTAACATTATTTTTATCTGAATGGAACTTGGAGGAAGTAAAAGAAGAAGAAAATACTTACCTATGAGATAGGCAGGATTCCAAACCACCCACGAGGTTCTGCCTGTGGTTTCGTTACCCATTTTTTATAGTGGATGGTTCGCTTCACTGAATCCAGTAGCAGGAATGGCTGCCTGCTAATGCAATCAGTGTAGCCCTATAAACCACTTTACTCTTTTTTTTACTCACGTGATTCGTGGTAGTGGAGTTGTATGTTCTTCTGCAATGCTAAAAACTCTAAAAGACTTTTGGCGATTAGGATTCTTTGAGTATCATAACAACAGACTAATTTTTATTTTATTGTTATCCGTTTAACAAATTTTGAATGAATAGTATTAGGAATATTTTGAACAACACGCCCCGGGTGCATCTCGTCAGCTCGTAGGGGAGGCGGCCCATGGGTGGTAGATCTGGGGTTGTAGGTTGAAATTCGTTGCAAGTTCACCCCGGCTAAGTCCGATATGGACTCACTCACCAACAATGTGAGCGACCCCCCAGACTTGCTTGAGGGATGTTACGTAGGTTGGAACGCCCTACTAACATTACGTTTCACTTAAACAATATCTCTAATAGTCAAGGATCTTTCTAAGGTAAAACGCTCGTTATCCGAAGGTAAACTATTCCCCAGTACGGATCTCCGGGTGGGGTATGCTCCAGGGGATTGGTGCAAGTTGAAATATAGAGATTTACGTAGAGAGAAACTCACTAAGAATCACTTAGTGAATTAAATATTCAGAGGCTGATAGGGAAGATCGATTTGTAATAATATTAATAAATCAAGATTGATGAAATTAATAGAGTAAGAAAGAAAATGTTAGTAAAGATGACTAGAAGTACTCTCTTACTACAACCACAGGCTACATTTACTATCACAATATTTGAACAGAAAACACCACAACACACAACATCTCAATACACAACACCACAACAAGCAACATCTCAATGCAAAACGCCACATCTCAATACACAACCCCTCAACACACAACGCCCCAATACACAACACCACAAGACACAGCCCAAGTCTGCTAATGAACTTGTGACGTAACCGGGAGCCATTACTTATTTAAATATTCGAACCTCCGTTAATTGTTTCGGTATTTATAATTTTTTTTTTTTTTATATGTTGATAAGGATTTTACAGAAGGGATTTAGTTTTACCACAGCCACTTAATATATATTATAGGCAAATGACAGCTACTATAACTCTGCGAAGAAATTGGTCTATACCCAAATTATAACAAGACCAAACTAATGACCAATAGTTCAAGGGAAGATATAAAAAAAAATGAACAAATTCACCCTGGAATACGTGGAGGGATATGTTAACTTGGGCCATTGGTTTCCTTTTCAGATCCTTTCGAGTTCTGGTCTCTAAAGTACATAACGAAAGGAAACATAACTTGTAAAACTTATGTATAAAAAAAGTAAAAACATATATGTTAGATCAATTAGTGATATCAATAAATAATATATATCACGTTACTTAAGCTAATTGCAGCTGTCTTTCTTAGAATAATAGATCAGCTTACAGGTATTTTGAGGAGTGATAGTGCATGCAATGGTAGAGGCTAGCTGCAAGTGTCTTTCCTAGAATAATAGATCAGCTAGCAGCAGGTGTCATTCTTAGAAGTTAGTTAAGCATAATCATTCGCTATATATCGCCCCTCCTCCTCTTTATAGCAATAGACTGCCTCTACTCTACTGTGATCATCCTTTCTCAACACTATTTCCTAGTATGAATATTTCCTCAGAATAAATTTTGTTTAATTTGATTATTCCTTAATTTCATCATTCTTTTTATTAAAAACAGATGTCTCTTGCCGAGACATCAAATAAGCTTAACCGATTTTCAGTGTACAAAATACTGGATCAGTTAGAAAATGGGAGAATTTATATCATTGCAAGAATGGAAATGAAGGAAACACAATATGAAAAATATTTACAAACTATCTTAGAGGGATTGTTGTCAGCATTTACGAAAGTGTACTTAGACCACTATGATGGTAAGTACGACACAAATAATAATTACTAATATGTTGATTATGCTAAAAGAATATTAATTCCAGCTTTGTTTTCAGGCTCGCTGAAGTTAATGTATTTCGGTAAAGAAAATAACTGTTATCAGTTAAAATTATTAAAAGGAAAGAGGTGATTCTTTACGGTGATGGGTAACATTATTTTTATCTGAATGGAACTTGGAGGAAGTAAAAGAAGAAGAAAATACTTACCTATGAGATAGGCAGGATTCCAAACCACCCACGAGGTTCTGCCTGTGGTTTCGTTACCCATTTTTTATAGTGGATGGTTCGCTTCACTGAATCCAGTAGCAGGAATGGCTGCCTGCTAATGCAATCAGTGTAGCCCTATAAACCACTTTACTCTTTTTTTTACTCACGTGATTCGTGGTAGTGGAGTTGTATGTTCTTCTGCAATGCTAAAAACTCTAAAAGACTTTTGGCGATTAGGATTCTTTGATATTTCCCAAAATTCACTAATAGTCCATCTCTTGTTTTAAAATGGCTATTCCTTCGAAAACCAAGTTGACGAATGAAAAAAATTTCGTTTTTTCTTTTATCAAATTACACTCAAGTATCATAACAACAGACTAATTTTTATTTTATTGTTATCCGTTTAACAAATTTTGAATGAATAGTATTAGGAATATTTTGAACAACACGCCCCGGGTGCATCTCGTCAGCTCGTAGGGGAGGCGGCCCATGGGTGGTAGATCTGGGGTTGTAGGTTGAAATTCGTTGCAAGTTCACCCCGGCTAAGTCCGATATGGACTCACTCACCAACAATGTGAGCGACCCCCCAGACTTGCTTGAGGGATGTTACGTAGGTTGGAACGCCCTACTAACATTACGTTTCACTTAAACAATATCTCTAATAGTCAAGGATCTTTCTAAGGTAAAACGCTCGTTATCCGAAGGTAAACTATTCCCCAGTACGGATCTCCGGGTGGGGTATGCTCCAGGGGATTGGTGCAAGTTGAAATATAGAGATTTACGTAGAGAGAAACTCACTAAGAATCACTTAGTGAATTAAATATTCAGAGGCTGATAGGGAAGATCGATTTGTAATAATATTAATAAATCAAGATTGATGAAATTAATAGAGTAAGAAAGAAAATGTTAGTAAAGATGACTAGAAGTACTCTCTTACTACAACCACAGGCTACATTTACTATCACAATATTTGAACAGAAAACACCACAACACACAACATCTCAATACACAACACCACAACAAGCAACATCTCAATGCAAAACGCCACATCTCAATACACAACCCCTCAACACACAACGCCCCAATACACAACACCACAAGACACAGCCCAAGTCTGCTAATGAACTTGTGACGTAACCGGGAGCCATTACTTATTTAAATATTCGAACCTCCGTTAATTGTTTCGGTATTTATAATTTTTTTTTTTTTTATATGTTGATAAGGATTTTACAGAAGGGATTTAGTTTTACCACAGCCACTTAATATATATTATAGGCAAATGACAGCTACTATAACTCTGCGAAGAAATTGGTCTATACCCAAATTATAACAAGACCAAACTAATGACCAATAGTTCAAGGGAAGATATAAAAAAAAATGAACAAATTCACCCTGGAATACGTGGAGGGATATGTTAACTTGGGCCATTGGTTTCCTTTTCAGATCCTTTCGAGTTCTGGTCTCTAAAGTACATAACGAAAGGAAACATAACTTGTAAAACTTATGTATAAAAAAAGTAAAAACATATATGTTAGATCAATTAGTGATATCAATAAATAATATATATCACGTTACTTAAGCTAATTGCAGCTGTCTTTCTTAGAATAATAGATCAGCTTACAGGTATTTTGAGGAGTGATAGTGCATGCAATGGTAGAGGCTAGCTGCAAGTGTCTTTCCTAGAATAATAGATCAGCTAGCAGCAGGTGTCATTCTTAGAAGTTAGTTAAGCATAATCATTCGCTATATATCGCTCTCTCTAGGGACCTAGAAATCCCTCTAGGGACCTAGAAATCCCTCTAGGGACCTAGAAATCCCTCTAGCGACATAGAAATCCCTCTAGCGACATAGAAATCCCTCTAGGGACATAGAAATCTCTCTCTCTAGGGACCTAGAAATCCCTCTATCTCATAGGTAAGTATTTTCTTCTTCTTTTACTTCCTCCAAGTTCCATTCAGATAAAAATAATGTTACCCATCACCGTAAAGAATCACCTCTTTCCTTTTAATAATTTTAACTGATAACAGTTATTTTCTTTACCGAAATACATTAACTTCAGCGAGCCTGAAAACAAAGCTGGAATTAATATTCTTTTAGCATAATCAACATATTAGTAATTATTATTTGTGTCGTACTTACCATCATAGTGGTCTAAGTACACTTTCGTAAATGCTGACAACAATCCCTCTAAGATAGTTTGTAAATATTTTTCATATTGTGTTTCCTTCATTTCCATTCTTGCAATGATATAAATTCTCCCATTTTCTAACTGATCCAGTATTTTGTACACTGAAAATCGGTTAAGCTTATTTGATGTTTCGGCAAGAGACATCTGTTTTTAATAAAAAGAATGATGAAATTAAGGAATAATCAAATTAAACAAAATTTATTCTGAGGAAATATTCATACTAGGAAATAGTGTTGAGAAAGGATGATCACAGTAGAGTAGAGGCAGTCTATTGCTATAAAGAGGAGGAGGGGCGATATATAGCGAATGATTATGCTTAACTAACTTCTAAGAATGACACCTGCTGCTAGCTGATCTATTATTCTAGGAAAGACACTTGCAGCTAGCCTCTACCATTGCATGCACTATCACTCCTCAAAATGCCTGTAAGCTGATCTATTATTCTAAGAAAGACAGCTGCAATTAGCTTAAGTAACGTGATATATATTATTTATTGATATCACTAATTGATCTAACATATATGTTTTTACTTTTTTTATACATAAGTTTTACAAGTTATGTTTCCTTTCGTTATGTACTTTAGAGACCAGAACTTGAAAGGATCTGAAAAGGAAACCAATGGCCCAAGTTAACATATCCCTCCACGTATTCCAGGGTGAATTTGTTCATTTTTTTTTATATCTTCCCTTGAACTATTGGTCATTAGTTTGGTCTTGTTATAATTTGGGTATAGACCAATTTCTTCGCAGAGTTATAGTAGCTGTCATTTGCCTATAATATATATTAAGTGGCTGTGGTAAAACTAAATCCCTTCTGTAAAATCCTTATCAACATATAAAAAAAAAAAAAATTATAAATACCGAAACAATTAACGGAGGTTCGAATATTTAAATAAGTAATGGCTCCCGGTTACGTCACAAGTTCATTAGCAGACTTGGGCTGTGTCTTGTGGTGTTGTGTATTGGGGCGTTGTGTGTTGAGGGGTTGTGTATTGAGATGTGGCGTTTTGCATTGAGATGTTGCTTGTTGTGGTGTTGTGTATTGAGATGTTGTGTGTTGTGGTGTTTTCTGTTCAAATATTGTGATAGTAAATGTAGCCTGTGGTTGTAGTAAGAGAGTACTTCTAGTCATCTTTACTAACATTTTCTTTCTTACTCTATTAATTTCATCAATCTTGATTTATTAATATTATTACAAATCGATCTTCCCTATCAGCCTCTGAATATTTAATTCACTAAGTGATTCTTAGTGAGTTTCTCTCTACGTAAATCTCTATATTTAAACTTGCACCAATCCCCTGGAGCATACCCCACCCGGAGATCCGTACTGGGGAATAGTTTACCTTCGGATAACGAGCGTTTTACCTTAGAAAGATCCTTGACTATTAGAGATATTGTTTAAGTGAAACGTAATGTTAGTAGGGCGTTCCAACCTACGTAACATCCCTCAAGCAAGTCTGGGGGGTCGCTCACATTGTTGGTGAGTGAGTCCATATCGGACTTAGCCGGGGTGAACTTGCAACGAATTTCAACCTACAACCCCAGATCTACCACCCATGGGCCGCCTCCCCTACGAGCTGACGAGATGCACCCGGGGCGTGTTGTTCAAAATATTCCTAATACTATTTGTTGGTGTATAAAAATAAAATAAGTTTAACGGGGGGTTATGAAAGAAAATACAGTCAATCTGGTAATAAAACAAAAAAAACATTCTTTTAATTACGTTGGTTTATATCACTTACAAAGATTGAAATATGTTTATATGGTTTGTTTAATCACCACAGTTCTCTTCCTACTATCCTATGGATACGTTTACGCCTGATGCAGCAAGTTTAGATGAGTGTAAGTTTAAAGACCGGCCGGCACTCACATCAGAGTTAACTTCTACACTGCACTCACTTCGGAGTTAACTTGTACACTGACAACTATAACATAGATCATAAGGCGCATGCGCGCACCGTAGACGCTCGTTTACATTACACTTTTTAATATTTCTTACAATTTTAATATTTATTAATCTAGTGTCACCAACATCCCGCCCACCTAAAATCGCACGATTTTACAAGGGGTATATGTTTAAGATTCCGGGTCGTTTAAGTAAGGGAGCGGAATAAGCTTGTGAATGGATCGTTTATGGCACCCTTTTCGATCCTTTATAGTTACCACTCTAACCACGTTATCCTCTCCTGGATGAATCTCTTCTATCTTGGCTAGCGTCCAGTTTAGCGGGCTGCAGGCAGCATCAGGTAGCAATACTAAGTCCCCAATTTGTAATTGTCTGGTTGGACGCACTCTGCAAGATGGTAAGTTGCCCATAACAGGTTGGATTGGATGCGCCTTCATTCTAATGCAAGTCATGCATTTGTAAATTCTACCTTTCACAGCTTGTCGAAGGCGAAAAACCCAATATTTTTGTCTTATTAAGGCTTGTAAGGCTTGTTGACCCAAGTGGAAATGAATGTTGTGCAAATGGTCAATTACCAACGTTATAAGATGGCATTTTCCAGGAAGAAGTATTGGTGATTTAGCTTCCGCAGATAGGTTTGAATTTTGCAGGCGACCTCCCACTCTTAAAATACCTTTCTCATCTAATACGGCAGCCAAGATAAGGAGACGCTTCGAAGAAGGTAGATTTTCTTCCCATAGGAATTCAGTGCTGAATTCGTGTCGTTGGGATGCGATTAGTAGTACATCAAGTGAGTTCTCAAGTTCTTTCAACTTCAACGGACCAATTAACTTGGTGTTATGCCTCTTACTATTGTGAACGAATCTCAACACATATGCTAGTGATCGGACAACTTTAGTATATGAGGAGTGACGCTTCATCCAGGTAATAATCATGGTTAAGTAAGTAGCATCGCAGGTATCAGGTAGATCAGTGTGGACTGTATGTATGGTTCCTGGGTTTACTTCAGGTGCTCGATGCTTGTAAATCTCAGGTTGCTGAGGAAATATGAGAGGACGTGTACGCAACCAGTGTGGGCCCGCCCACCATGGTGTCTCATCCTTAAGTAACTGGGGCGCTATCCCACGAGATCCGAAATCAGCAGGATTTTCTTCGGATGGCACATCCAGCCATTCATTCTCAAGTGTGTGAGTTGTTATGTATGAGACACGATTCGCTATGGACGTTGTTAATGATTGAGGTGATATCCTGAGCCAGGCCAGCACGGTGGTTGAGTCAGAGAAGAAGATCCTTTCTGCTATCGCTAGAGTTTCAGCTTCTGGTATATCTTCTGGCGGTTCTTTACATGGTAGGGCCACAATATATTTTCCAGTGGAATCTCGATTGTGAGTTTTCAAAATATGTTGTTCGGAAGGATCGTTTTTGCTGCCATCAATCGAAACCTCCACTTCTTCTATCGACCAGAATTTAGAAAGCAGCTCTTCATTGATAGGCGATTCAAGTAGGCAATGACAGCGCAGCGTCGAAACTGAGTCTAAATTAGCACCTCCCATGACAACAAGTCCAAAGAAGGTTGGAAGGGCTCGGAAATTGTTTTCCAACGTGACTGGGCTGCCCGTTATAATTCGCATGAAACAATCGCCACCAAGAAGCATGTCGATCTCTCGAGGTTCCCAAAATAAGGGGTCAGCAAATGGCTGTGCAGCGGATCCATATATAGGTTGAAGTTGCGTTGTCGGTAGATCTCCAGTTAAATGGCCAACAATCAAAGGTTCGACGTCCAAATATTGATCTTGGTTGATTCTAGAGTGTAAGCGACACTTTAGGCTTCCTTTAACTCTGGGTA
Source organism: Troilus luridus (assembly GCA_964056705.1). Taxonomy (NCBI): domain Eukaryota; kingdom Metazoa; phylum Arthropoda; class Insecta; order Hemiptera; family Pentatomidae; genus Troilus; species Troilus luridus. The sequence goes on from OZ057413.1 coordinate 59,321,328, forward strand.
CTGGGACACCCCCAGCCCCAAGAGGCGTATGAGTGGTTGCACGCCAGGTAAGTCCTAATCGTTTAGCACATTTAGACGTCATTAAAGAAAATTGAGATCCACAGTCGACCAAACAACGAACAGGTTGAAGGTTATTATCTGAATCGTGAATGAGCCCAATAGCGGTACCTAAGACAACTTGTGCGGGTCCTAGAACGCTACCAACCAGGGCAGACGAGGCAGTCTCAGAATTCGGTTTCTCGGTTGCAGAAGACTTGATTCGAGCTGGTGTGGAATCCGTGTTGATCGTAGGTTCCGACTTTGATTTCTTCGCAAGATGGACCCAGGTATGGTGTTTATTACTACAAACTCGGCAGCGACCTGGTGAAAGGCATGCAGCTGTCCTATGGCCGGACCTTAGACAATTGAAACAGGCATTCTTTTTCCTCAGAAATGCTATCCTTTCTGTCGGAGTCTTGGTTCTAAAAATCGGACATTCCACTAGAGGGTGAACTTGTTTACAGGAACAGATTTGTGGTTTTACTGCGGGTGATGGCGTAGAAGTAGTTGCTAGAATGTTCGCCTTGGGCCTTGGCTTGGAAAGATTAATGTTCTTAGGAGCTGTGAGCTGTATTACTCGACTTCTACCTTGAACAAAATCAACTAATTGTTTAAAGGTCGGCCATTCAGTTGTGACTACTTCCACTTCAAAGTCATGTCTAGTTTGTGGATCTAGTTTATCCAGCGCTAAGGTCATCCATAAAAAGTCTGCTTGATCGGGTATCTCAATTGATCGGAAAGCCGCTATGTTTTCGGCCACTGCTCTAATAAAGGCTTGTAAAGATTGAAGAGTAGGGCTACCTTTATGAGGAGAGAACTCCAAAATTTGATCGATGTATGACGATGCAAGCAGTCGTTTATTGTCATATCTATCTGTCAATGCGTCCCATGCCTTCTGGTAATTAGGCTCATCTAAGCTAAACGGGGCTATTAGGGCCAAAGGTTCCCCTAGGACAGACGTGGATAAGTAATGGAACTTCTCTATTATCGGGACCTCAACATTTGTGTGTACCATACTAAGGAACAACTGCTTGAATTTTGGCCATTCACGAATGTTTCCATTAAATTTAGGCAACTCCATGCGAGCTAGCCTTCGGTGAGTTGAATGCGCGAAGGAACAAGAGTTTCTTGACGATTGAGAATTTTCATTCTGTTGAGCTTGTTTCTCTTGTTGCATCTCAACAATTTTATAATATAGAGCATTTATTTCACCTCTCTCCTTGATGTCCTCATCAGTAGGAAACAATGAGTCTTTTTCGTTAATGATTGCCAATACCTGACCCTCTTCAAACTTACTCATGTAATTAGCCTTCAATGTATCCGCAGTTAAAGACATAGCCTTGAATGCTGAATCCAAGTCTGCTGTACCGACATTATAAATCTGTGCTATATCTTTACGTAAAAGTTTAAGAGCTGAGCGTATGCATTTAATTTGTAATTCAGGGGGGGCCATGGTGACGACACTTTACAAATATATTTAGAAAAAATCAAAATTTAAATTTATATTGTTTACAGAAAACCGACGTTATAGAATTTATGATTCTTAAAAGGTATTATATTTATATAAAATGGAAAGTAAAATAAAAGATCGTAAACAAACTCGTTACTTAAATTATAAAATAAAAAAATTACTAATTACTTAAAAAACAAAATGAAATAATTTCAATATAAGAGATGAGACAAAAAATATGTTACCTTATACCTAAAATTCATATATTTTACTACAAAATGATGAGAATTATATAATTGGCTACTCATTAAAATAAACCTAGCAAGTAAGAATATATTCACGAAACTAACCAACTCAGTATAATAAATGAATTACCTCATTAATTCTAAATAAAATTGTAAATCTTATTCTTAAGTAATTAAATTCCAATTAATAAATCTTAATCTCAAATTGTTAGTAGTCCATATATTCTTACCACTAATATTTCTCAGTTAATTATAGATAATTTATAAACCAATAGTTTATGAGTTTATATAAATGCCTTTTTCAAAATTCTGTACTTTATTTAATTAAATTAATTAAATAATTATAAAATATTCAATGTTATTATATCTGAGTAGTTACGTATGTAACACAGAGCATTGTTTTCAAATCAACTAGCTACATAGGTAAACAAAGTACAGATAATACTGCGTGGACTCTTCTACAGTATTAGAGACAGAAATAATTATCCAATATTTTATTGTTTTCCTTTTTCTTTTTAAATATTACTAAAATTTAATTTAACTTCACGTCTAAATTTCATTCTTAATAAAGTTATTCCAAAATTAAATTTAACATATAACTATTTTAAATTATATTTCTACTTATTTTGTAACTAATTAATAAACTTAATGTAAATTATTGAGTGTATTTTCTTTCTTAATATCCGGCCCGGAGATTGACCAATGATGTTGTATAAAAATAAAATAAGTTTCACGGGGGGTTATGAAAGAAAATACAGTCAATCTGGTAATAAAACAAAAAAAACATTCTTTTAATTACGTTGGTTTATATCACTTACAAAGATTGAAATATGTTTATATGGTTTGTTTAATCACCACAGTTCTCTTCCTACTATCCTATGGATACGTTTACGCCTGATGCAGCAAGTTTAGATGAGTGTAAGTTTAAAGACCGGCCGGCACTCACATCAGAGTTAACTTCTACACTGCACTCACTTCGGAGTTAACTTGTACACTGACAACTATAACATAGATCATAAGGCGCATGCGCGCACCGTAGACGCTCGTTTACATTACACTTTTTAATATTTCTTACAATTTTAATATTTATTAATCTAGTGTCACCAACACTATTCATTCAAAATTTGTTAAACGGATAACAATAAAATAAAAATTAGTCTGTTGTTATGATACTCAAAGAATCCTAATCGCCAAAAGTCTTTTAGAGTTTTTAGCATTGCAGAAGAACATACAACTCCACTACCACGAATCACGTGAGTAAAAAAAAGAGTAAAGTGGTTTATAGGGCTACACTGATTGCATTAGCAGGCAGCCATTCCTGCTACTGGATTCAGTGAAGCGAACCATCCACTATAAAAAATGGGTAACGAAACCACAGGCAGAACCTCGTGGGTGGTTTGGAATCCTGCCTATCTCATAGGTAAGTATTTTCTTCTTCTTTTACTTCCTCCAAGTTCCATTCAGATAAAAATAATGTTACCCATCACCGTAAAGAATCACCTCTTTCCTTTTAATAATTTTAACTGATAACAGTTATTTTCTTTACCGAAATACATTAACTTCAGCGAGCCTGAAAACAAAGCTGGAATTAATATTCTTTTAGCATAATCAACATATTAGTAATTATTATTTGTGTCGTACTTACCATCATAGTGGTCTAAGTACACTTTCGTAAATGCTGACAACAATCCCTCTAAGATAGTTTGTAAATATTTTTCATATTGTGTTTCCTTCATTTCCATTCTTGCAATGATATAAATTCTCCCATTTTCTAACTGATCCAGTATTTTGTACACTGAAAATCGGTTAAGCTTATTTGATGTTTCGGCAAGAGACATCTGTTTTTAATAAAAAGAATGATGAAATTAAGGAATAATCAAATTAAACAAAATTTATTCTGAGGAAATATTCATACTAGGAAATAGTGTTGAGAAAGGATGATCACAGTAGAGTAGAGGCAGTCTATTGCTATAAAGAGGAGGAGGGGCGATATATAGCGAATGATTATGCTTAACTAACTTCTAAGAATGACACCTGCTGCTAGCTGATCTATTATTCTAGGAAAGACACTTGCAGCTAGCCTCTACCATTAGTACCACTAGTCTGCTAATGAACTTGTGACGTAACCGGGAGCCATTACTTATTTAAATATTCGAACCTCCGTTAATTGTTTCGGTATTTATAATTTTTTTTTTTTTTATATGTTGATAAGGATTTTACAGAAGGGATTTAGTTTTACCACAGCCACTTAATATATATTATAGGCAAATGACAGCTACTATAACTCTGCGAAGAAATTGGTCTATACCCAAATTATAACAAGACCAAACTAATGACCAATAGTTCAAGGGAAGATATAAAAAAAAATGAACAAATTCACCCTGGAATACGTGGAGGGATATGTTAACTTGGGCCATTGGTTTCCTTTTCATATCCTTTCAAGTTCTGGTCTCTAAAGTACATAACGAAAGGAAACATAACTTGTAAAACTTATGTATAAAAAAAGTAAAAACATATATGTTAGATCAATTAGTGATATCAATAAATAATATATATCACGTTACTTAAGCTAATTGCAGCTGTCTTTCTTAGAATAATAGATCAGCTTACAGGCATTTTGAGGAGTGATAGTGCATGCAATGGTAGAGGCTAGCTGCAAGTGTCTTTCCTAGAATAATAGATCAGCTAGCAGCAGGTGTCATTCTTAGAAGTTAGTTAAGCATAATCATTCGCTATATATCGCCCCTCCTCCTCTTTATAGCAATAGACTGCCTCTACTCTACTGTGATCATCCTTTCTCAACACTATTTCCTAGTATGAATATTTCCTCAGAATAAATTTTGTTTAATTTGATTATTCCTTAATTTCATCATTCTTTTTATTAAAAACAGATGTCTCTTGCCGAAACATCAAATAAGCTTAACCGATTTTCAGTGTACAAAATACTGGATCAGTTAGAAAATGGGAGAATTTATATCATTGCAAGAATGGAAATGAAGGAAACACAATATGAAAAATATTTACAAACTATCTTAGAGGGATTGTTGTCAGCATTTACGAAAGTGTACTTAGACCACTATGATGGTAAGTACGACACAAATAATAATTACTAATATGTTGATTATGCTAAAAGAATATTAATTCCAGCTTTGTTTTCAGGCTCGCTGAAGTTAATGTATTTCGGTAAAGAAAATAACTGTTATCAGTTAAAATTATTAAAAGGAAAGAGGTGATTCTTTACGGTGATGGGTAGCATTATTTTTATCTGAATGGAACTTGGAGGAAGTAAAAGAAGAAGAAAATACTTACCTATGAGATAGGCAGGATTCCAAACCACCCACGAGGTTCTGCCTGTGGTTTCGTTACCCATTTTTTATAGTGGATGGTTCGCTTCACTGAATCCAGTAGCAGGAATGGCTGCCTGCTAATGCAATCAGTGTAGCCCTATAAACCACTTTACTCTTTTTTTTACTCACGTGATTCGTGGTAGTGGAGTTGTATGTTCTTCTGCAATGCTAAAAACTCTAAAAGACTTTTGGCGATTAGGATTCTTTGAGTATCATAACAACAGACTAATTTTTATTTTATTGTTATCCGTTTAACAAATTTTGAATGAATAGTATTAGGAATATTTTGAACAACACGCCCCGGGTGCATCTCGTCAGCTCGTAGGGGAGGCGGCCCATGGGTGGTAGATCTGGGGTTGTAGGTTGAAATTCGTTGCAAGTTCACCCCGGCTAAGTCCGATATGGACTCACTCACCAACAATGTGAGCGACCCCCCAGACTTGCTTGAGGGATGTTACGTAGGTTGGAACGCCCTACTAACATTACGTTTCACTTAAACAATATCTCTAATAGTCAAGGATCTTTCTAAGGTAAAACGCTCGTTATCCGAAGGTAAACTATTCCCCAGTACGGATCTCCGGGTGGGGTATGCTCCAGGGGATTGGTGCAAGTTGAAATATAGAGATTTACGTAGAGAGAAACTCACTAAGAATCACTTAGTGAATTAAATATTCAGAGGCTGATAGGGAAGATCGATTTGTAATAATATTAATAAATCAAGATTGATGAAATTAATAGAGTAAGAAAGAAAATGTTAGTAAAGATGACTAGAAGTACTCTCTTACTACAACCACAGGCTACATTTACTATCACAATATTTGAACAGAAAACACCACAACACACAACATCTCAATACACAACACCACAACAAGCAACATCTCAATGCAAAACGCCACATCTCAATACACAACCCCTCAACACACAACGCCCCAATACACAACACCACAAGACACAGCCCAAGTCTGCTAATGAACTTGTGACGTAACCGGGAGCCATTACTTATTTAAATATTCGAACCTCCGTTAATTGTTTCGGTATTTATAATTTTTTTTTTTTTTATATGTTGATAAGGATTTTACAGAAGGGATTTAGTTTTACCACAGCCACTTAATATATATTATAGGCAAATGACAGCTACTATAACTCTGCGAAGAAATTGGTCTATACCCAAATTATAACAAGACCAAACTAATGACCAATAGTTCAAGGGAAGATATAAAAAAAAATGAACAAATTCACCCTGGAATACGTGGAGGGATATGTTAACTAGGGCCATTGGTTTCCTTTTCAGATCCTTTCAAGTTCTGGTCTCTAAAGTACATAACGAAAGGAAACATAACTTGTTAAACTTATGTATAAAAAAAGTAAAAACATATATGTTAGATCAATTAGTGATATCAATAAATAATATATATCACGTTACTTAAGCTAATTGCAGCTGTCTTTCTTAGAATAATAGATCAGCTTACAGGCATTTTGAGGAGTGATAGTGCATGCAATGGTAGAGGCTAGCTGCAAGTGTCTTTCCTAGAATAATAGATCAGCTAGCAGCAGGTGTCATTCTTAGAAGTTAGTTAAGCATAATCATTCGCTATATATCGCCCCTCCTCCTCTTTATAGCAATAGACTGCCTCTACTCTACTGTGATCATCCTTTCTCAACACTATTTCCTAGTATGAATATTTCCTCAGAATAAATTTTGTTTAATTTGATTATTCCTTAATTTCATCATTCTTTTTATTAAAAACAGATGTCTCTTGCCGAAACATCAAATAAGCTTAACCGATTTTCAGTGTACAAAATACTGGATCAGTTAGAAAATGGGAGAATTTATATCATTGCAAGAATGGAAATGAAGGAAACACAATATGAAAAATATTTACAAACTATCTTAGAGGGATTGTTGTCAGCATTTACGAAAGTGTACTTAGACCACTATGATGGTAAGTACGACACAAATAATAATTACTAATATGTTGATTATGCTAAAAGAATATTAATTCCAGCTTTGTTTTCAGGCTCGCTGAAGTTAATGTATTTCGGTAAAGAAAATAACTGTTATCAGTTAAAATTATTAAAAGGAAAGAGGTGATTCTTTACGGTGATGGGTAACATTATTTTTATCTGAATGGAACTTGGAGGAAGTAAAAGAAGAAGAAAATACTTACCTATGAGATAGGCAGGATTCCAAACCACCCACGAGGTTCTGCCTGTGGTTTCGTTACCCATTTTTTTAGTGGATGGTTCGCTTCACTGAATCCAGTAGCAGGAATGGCTGCCTGCTAATGCAATCAGTGTAGCCCTATAAACCACTTTACTCTTTTTTTTACTCACGTGATTCGTGGTAGTGGAGTTGTATGTTCTTCTGCAATGCTAAAAACTCTAAAAGACTTTTGGCGATTAGGATTCTTTGATATTTCCCAAAATTCACTAATAGTCCATCTCTTGTTTTAAAATGGCTATTCCTTCGAAAACCAAGTTGACGAATGAAAAAAATTTCGTTTTTTCTTTTATCAAAATACACTCAAGTATCATAACAACAGACTAATTTTTATTTTATTGTTATCCGTTTAACAAATTTTGAATGAATAGTATTAGGAATATTTTGAACAACACGCCCCGGGTGCATCTCGTCAGCTCGTAGGGGAGGCGGCCCATGGGTGGTAGATCTGGGGTTGTAGGTTGAAATTCGTTGCAAGTTCACCCCGGCTAAGTCCGATATGGACTCACTCACCAACAATGTGAGCGACCCCCCAGACTTGCTTGAGGGATGTTACGTAGGTTGGAACGCCCTACTAACATTACGTTTCACTTAAACAATATCTCTAATAGTCAAGGATCTTTCTAAGGTAAAACGCTCGTTATCCGAAGGTAAACTATTCCCCAGTACGGATCTCCGGGTGGGGTATGCTCCAGGGGATTGGTGCAAGTTGAAATATAGAGATTTACGTAGAGAGAAACTCACTAAGAATCACTTAGTGAATTAAATATTCAGAGGCTGATAGGGAAGATCGATTTGTAATAATATTAATAAATCAAGATTGATGAAATTAATAGAGTAAGAAAGAAAATGTTAGTAAAGATGACTAGAAGTACTCTCTTACTACAACCACAGGCTACATTTACTATCACAATATTTGAACAGAAAACACCACAACACACAACATCTCAATACACAACACCACAACAAGCAACATCTCAATGCAAAACGCCACATCTCAATACACAACCCCTCAACACACAACGCCCCAATACACAACACCACAAGACACAGCCCAAGTCTGCTAATGAACTTGTGACGTAACCGGGAGCCATTACTTATTTAAATATTCGAACCTCCGTTAATTGTTTCGGTATTTATAATTTTTTTTTTTTTTATATGTTGATAAGGATTTTACAGAAGGGATTTAGTTTTACCACAGCCACTTAATATATATTATAGGCAAATGACAGCTACTATAACTCTGCGAAGAAATTGGTCTATACCCAAATTATAACAAGACCAAACTAATGACCAATAGTTCAAGGGAAGATATAAAAAAAAATGAACAAATTCACCCTGGAATACGTGGAGGGATATGTTAACTAGGGCCATTGGTTTCCTTTTCAGATCCTTTCAAGTTCTGGTCTCTAAAGTACATAACGAAAGGAAACATAACTTGTTAAACTTATGTATAAAAAAAGTAAAAACATATATGTTAGATCAATTAGTGATATCAATAAATAATATATATCACGTTACTTAAGCTAATTGCAGCTGTCTTTCTTAGAATAATAGATCAGCTTACAGGCATTTTGAGGAGTGATAGTGCATGCAATGGTAGAGGCTAGCTGCAAGTGTCTTTCCTAGAATAATAGATCAGCTAGCAGCAGGTGTCATTCTTAGAAGTTAGTTAAGCATAATCATTCGCTATATATCGCCCCTCCTCCTCTTTATAGCAATAGACTGCCTCTACTCTACTGTGATCATCCTTTCTCAACACTATTTCCTAGTATGAATATTTCCTCAGAATAAATTTTGTTTAATTTGATTATTCCTTAATTTCATCATTCTTTTTATTAAAAACAGATGTCTCTTGCCGAAACATCAAATAAGCTTAACCGATTTTCAGTGTACAAAATACTGGATCAGTTAGAAAATGGGAGAATTTATATCATTGCAAGAATGGAAATGAAGGAAACACAATATGAAAAATATTTACAAACTATCTTAGAGGGATTGTTGTCAGCATTTACGAAAGTGTACTTAGACCACTATGATGGTAAGTACGACACAAATAATAATTACTAATATGTTGATTATGCTAAAAGAATATTAATTCCAGCTTTGTTTTCAGGCTCGCTGAAGTTAATGTATTTCGGTAAAGAAAATAACTGTTATCAGTTAAAATTATTAAAAGGAAAGAGGTGATTCTTTACGGTGATGGGTAACATTATTTTTATCTGAATGGAACTTGGAGGAAGTAAAAGAAGAAGAAAATACTTACCTATGAGATAGGCAGGATTCCAAACCACCCACGAGGTTCTGCCTGTGGTTTCGTTACCCATTTTTTTAGTGGATGGTTCGCTTCACTGAATCCAGTAGCAGGAATGGCTGCCTGCTAATGCAATCAGTGTAGCCCTATAAACCACTTTACTCTTTTTTTTACTCACGTGATTCGTGGTAGTGGAGTTGTATGTTCTTCTGCAATGCTAAAAACTCTAAAAGACTTTTGGCGATTAGGATTCTTTGATATTTCCCAAAATTCACTAATAGTCCATCTCTTGTTTTAAAATGGCTATTCCTTCGAAAACCAAGTTGACGAATGAAAAAAATTTCGTTTTTTCTTTTATCAAAATACACTCAAGTATCATAACAACAGACTAATTTTTATTTTATTGTTATCCGTTTAACAAATTTTGAATGAATAGTATTAGGAATATTTTGAACAACACGCCCCGGGTGCATCTCGTCAGCTCGTAGGGGAGGCGGCCCATGGGTGGTAGATCTGGGGTTGTAGGTTGAAATTCGTTGCAAGTTCACCCCGGCTAAGTCCGATATGGACTCACTCACCAACAATGTGAGCGACCCCCCAGACTTGCTTGAGGGATGTTACGTAGGTTGGAACGCCCTACTAACATTACGTTTCACTTAAACAATATCTCTAATAGTCAAGGATCTTTCTAAGGTAAAACGCTCGTTATCCGAAGGTAAACTATTCCCCAGTACGGATCTCCGGGTGGGGTATGCTCCAGGGGATTGGTGCAAGTTGAAATATAGAGATTTACGTAGAGAGAAACTCACTAAGAATCACTTAGTGAATTAAATATTCAGAGGCTGATAGGGAAGATCGATTTGTAATAATATTAATAAATCAAGATTGATGAAATTAATAGAGTAAGAAAGAAAATGTTAGTAAAGATGACTAGAAGTACTCTCTTACTACAACCACAGGCTACATTTACTATCACAATATTTGAACAGAAAACACCACAACACACAACATCTCAATACACAACACCACAACAAGCAACATCTCAATGCAAAACGCCACATCTCAATACACAACCCCTCAACACACAACGCCCCAATACACAACACCACAAGACACAGCCCAAGTCTGCTAATGAACTTGTGACGTAACCGGGAGCCATTACTTATTTAAATATTCGAACCTCCGTTAATTGTTTCGGTATTTATAATTTTTTTTTTTTTTATATGTTGATAAGGATTTTACAGAAGGGATTTAGTTTTACCACAGCCACTTAATATATATTATAGGCAAATGACAGCTACTATAACTCTGCGAAGAAATTGGTCTATACCCAAATTATAACAAGACCAAACTAATGACCAATAGTTCAAGGGAAGATATAAAAAAAAATGAACAAATTCACCCTGGAATACGTGGAGGGATATGTTAACTTGGGCCATTGGTTTCCTTTTCAGATCCTTTCGAGTTCTGGTCTCTAAAGTACATAACGAAAGGAAACATAACTTGTAAAACTTATGTATAAAAAAAGTAAAAACATATATGTTAGATCAATTAGTGATATCAATAAATAATATATATCACGTTACTTAAGCTAATTGCAGCTGTCTTTCTTAGAATAATAGATCAGCTTACAGGTATTTTGAGGAGTGATAGTGCATGCAATGGTAGAGGCTAGCTGCAAGTGTCTTTCCTAGAATAATAGATCAGCTAGCAGCAGGTGTCATTCTTAGAAGTTAGTTAAGCATAATCATTCGCTATATATCGCTCTCTCTAGGGACCTAGAAATCCCTCTAGGGACCTAGAAATCCCTCTAGGGACCTAGAAATCCCTCTAGGGACCTAGAAATCCCTCTAGCGACATAGAAATCCCTCTAGCGACATAGAAATCCCTCTAGGGACATAGAAATCTCTCTCTCTAGGGACCTAGAAATCCCTCTAGGGACCTAGAAATCTATCCCTCTAGGGACCTAGAAATCCCTCTAGAGACATTGAAATCCCTCTAGGGACCTAGAAATCTCTCTAGTGACATAGAAATCCCTCTAGGGACATAGAAATCTATCCCTCTAGGGACCTAGAAATCCCTCTAGGGACCTAGAAATCCCTCTAGGGACATTGAAATCCCTCTAGGGACCTAGAAATCTATCCCTCTAGGGACCTAGAAATCTCTCTAGGGACATAGAAATCCCTCTAGGGACATAGAAATCCCTCTAGGGACATAGAAATCCCTCTAGGGACATAGAAATCCCTCTAGGGACCTAGAAATCCCTCTAGGGACCTAGAAATCCCTCTAGGGACCTAGAAATCCCTCTAGGGACATTGAAATCCCTCTAGGGACCTAGAAATCCCTCTAGCGACATAGAAATCCCTCTAGCGACATAGAAATCCCTCTAGGGACATAGAAATCCCTCTAGGGACATAGAAATCTATCCCTCTAGGGACATAGAAATCCCTCTAGGGACCTAGAAATCCCTCTAGCGACATAGAAATCCCTCTAGCGACATAGAAATCCCTCTAGGGACCTAGAAATCTATCCCTCTAGGGACCTAGAAATCCCTCTAGCGACATAGAAATCCCTCTAGCGACATAGAAATCCCTCTAGGGACATAGAAATCTCTCTCTCTAGGGACCTAGAAATCCCTCTAGGGACATAGAAATCCCTCTAGGGACCTAGAAATCCCTCTAGGGACATAGAAATCCCTCTAGGGACATAGAAATCCCTCTAGGGACATAGAAATCCCTCTAGGGACATATAAATCTATCCCTCTAGGGACATAGAAATCCCTCTAGGGACCTAGAAATCCCTCTAGGGACATAGAAATCCCTCTAGGGACATAGAAATCCCTCTAGGGACATAGAAATCCCTCTAGGGACATATAAATCTATCCCTCTAGGGACATAGAAATCCCTCTAGGGGCCTAGAAATCCCTCTAGGGACCTAGAAATCCCTCTAGGGACCTAGAAATCCCTCTAGGGACCTAGAAATCCCTCTAGGGACCTAGAAATCTCTCTAGGGACATAGAAACCTCTCTCTCTAGGGACCTAGAAATCCCTCTAGGGACCTAGAAATCCCTCTAGGGACATAGAAATCCCTCTAGGGACCTAGAAATCCCTCTAGGGACATAGAAATCCCTCTAGGGACATAGAAATCCCTCTAGGGACATAGAAATCCCTCTAGGGACATATAAATCTATCCCTCTAGGGACATAGAAATCCCTCAAGGGACCTATAAATCCCTCTAGGGACATAGAAATCCCTCTAGGGACATAGAAATCCCTCTAGGGACATAGAAATCCCTCTAGGGACATATAAATCTATCCCTCTAGGGACATAGAAATCCCTCTAGGGGCCTAGAAATCCCTCTAGGGACCTAGAAATCCCTCTAGGGACCTAGAAATCCCTCTAGGGACCTAGAAATCCCTCTAGGGACATAGAAATCCCTCTAGGGACATAGAAATCCCTCTAGCGACATAGAAATCCCTCTAGGGACATAGAAATCTCTCTCTCTAGGGACCTAGAAATCCCTCTAGGGACCTAGAAATCTATCCCTCTAGGGACCTAGAAATCCCTCTAGGGACATTGAAATCCCTCTAGGGACCTAGAAATCTCTCTAGTGACATAGAAATCCCTCTAGGGACATTGAAATCTATCCCTCTAGGGACCTAGAAATCCCTCTAGGGACCTAGAAATCCCTCTAGGGACATTGAAATCCCTCTAGGGACCTAGAAATCTATCCCTCTAGGGACCTAGAAATCTCTCTAGGGACATAGAAATCCCTCTAGGGACATAGAAATCCCTCTAGGGACATAGAAATCCCTCTAGGGACATAGAAATCCCTCTAGGGACATAGAAATCCCTCTAGGGACATATAAATCTATCCCTCTAGGGACATAGAAATCCCTCTAGGGACCTAGAAATCCCTCTAGGGACCTAGAAATCCCTCTAGGGACCTAGAAATCCCTCTAGGGACCTAGAAATCCCTCTAGGGACATTGAAATCCCTCTAGGGACCTAGAAATCCCTCTAGCGACATAGAAATCCCTCTAGCGACATAGAAATCCCTCTAGGGACATAGAAATCTCTCTCTCTAGGGACCTAGAAATCCCTCTAGGGACATAGAAATCCCTCTAGGGACATAGAAATCCCTCTAGGGACATTGAAATCCCTCTAGGCAAATCTTTTCTCTTCAAAATATCCGAAGGGAGGCGATCTCAGATTCAAATCAAAATATTTTAAAAGGTTATCCAAGGTAACTGGTAGAAACGTAACTGTTATAAAATGTAACCGCTGGGGCATGCGCAGAACATTGGCCTGCTAGTGCCGTGCGTTATATACTCAAGTACCCAAATTTCTAAGCGAATCGAGCCAACTTAACCAGTTTTTCTAATTAATGAAAAAAATATAACGAAAGAAATGTTACCATTTTTCAAATGATCAATATATCCATCAAACATAGACCCAGACTCGCACGCTTCAATAACAGAATAAGCTGCAACAAAGTTGAAACTTGTTAATCTTAGTAAAGCAAAAATTATATTAAAAATTTATATAAAAAGAAACATAATTAATTATTCCTAATTATACCTAGAAATCCCTCTAGGGACATAGAAATCTCTCTCTCTAGGGACCTAGAAATCCCTCTACGGACCTAGATATCCCTCTCAAAATCCTGTAACACGCTCTAGAATCCCTATAAATCCCTCTAGGAACATTGAAATCCCTCTAGGGACCTAGAAATCTATCCCTCTAGGGAGCTAGAAATCTCTCTAGGGACAAAGAAATCCCTCTAGGGACCTAGAAATCCCTCTAGGGACATTGAAATCCCTCTAGGGACCTAGAAATCTATCCCTCTAGGGAGCTAGAAATCTCTCTAGCGACATAGAAATCCCTCTAGCGACATAGAAATCCCTCTAGGGACATAGAAATCTCTCTCTCTAGGGACCTAGAAATCCCTCTAGGGACATAGAAATCCCTCTAGCGACATAGAAATCCCTCTAGGGACATAGAAATCTCTCTCTCTAGGGACCTAGAAATCCCTCTAGGGACCTAGAAATCTATCCCTCTAGGGACCTAGAAATCCCTCTAGGGACATTGAAATCCCTCTAGGGACCTAGAAATCTCTCTAGTGACATAGAAATCCCTCTAGGGACATAGAAATCTATCCCTCTAGGGACCTAGAAATCTTTCTAGGGACCTAGAAATCCCTCTAGGGACCTAGAAATCCCTCTAGGGACATTGAAATCCCTCTAGGGACCTAGAAATCTATCCCTCTAGGGACCTAGAAATCTCTCTAGGGACATAGAAATCCCTCTAGGGACATAGAAATCCCTCTAGGGACATAGAAATCCCTCTAGGGACATAGAAATCCCTCTAGGGACATAGAAATCCCTCTAGGGACATATAAATCTATCCCTCTAGGGACATAGAAATCCCTCTAGGGACCTAGAAATCCCTCTAGGGACCTAGAAATCCCTCTAGGGACCTAGAAATCCCTCTAGGGACCTAGAAATCCCTCTAGGGACATTGAAATCCCTCTAGGGACCTAGAAATCCCTCTAGCGACATAGAAATCCCTCTAGCGACATAGATATCCCTCTAGGGACATAGAAATCTCTCTCTCTAGGGACCTAGAAATCCCTCTAGGGACATAGAAATCCCTCTAGGGACATAGAAATCCCTCTAGGGACATTGAAATCCCTCTAGGCAAATCTTTTCTCTTCAAAATATCCGAAGGGAGGCGATCTCAGATTCAAATCAAAATATTTTAAAAGGTTATCCAAGGTAACTGGTAGAATCGTAACTGTTATAAAATGTAACCGCTGGGGCATGCGCAGAACATTGGCCTGCTAGTGCCGTGCGTTATATACTCAAGTACCCAAATTTCTAAGCGAATCGAGCCAACTTAACCAGTTTTTCTAATTAATGAAAAAAATATAACGAAAGAAATGTTACCATTTTTCAAATGATCAATATATCCATCAAACATAGACCCAGACTCGCACGCTTCAATAACAGAATAAGCTGCAACAAAGTTGAAACTTGTTAATCTTAGTAAAGCAAAAATTATATTAAAAATTTATATAAAAAGAAACATAATTAATTATTCCTAATTATACCTAGAAATCCCTCTAGGGACATAGAAATCCCTCTAGGGACATAGAAATCTCTCTCTCTAGGGACCTAGAAATCCCTCTACCGACCTAGATATCCCTCTCAAAATCCTGTAACACGCTCTAGAATCCCTATAAATCCCTCTAGGAACATTGAAATCCCTCTAGGGACCTAGAAATCTATCCCTCTAGGGAGCTAGAAATCTCTCTAGGGACATAGAAATCCCTCTAGGGACCTAGAAATCCCTCTAGGGACCTTGAAATCCCTCTAGGGACCTAGAAATCTATCCCTCTAGAGACCTAGAAATCCCTCTAGCGACATAGAAATCCCTCTAGCGACATAGAAATCCCTCTAGGGACATAGAAATCTCTCTCTCTAGGGACCTAGAAATCCCTCTAGGGACATAGAAATCCCTCTAGGGACCTAGAAATCCCTCTAGGGACATAGAAATCCCTCTAGGGACATAGAAATCTCTCTCTCTAGGGACCTAGAAATCCCTCTAGGGACATAGAAATCCCTCTAGGGACCTAGAAATCCCTCTAGGGACATAGAAATCCCTCTAGGGACATAGAAATCTATCCCTCTAGGGACATAGAAATCCCTCTAGGGACATAGAAATCTATCCCTCTAGGGACATAGAAATCCCTCTAGGGACCTAGAAATCCCTCTAGCGACATAGAAATCCCTCTAGCGACATAGAAATCCCTCTAGGGACATAGAAATCTCTCTCTCTAGGGACCTAGAAATCCCTCTAGGGACCTAGAAATCCCTCTAGGGACCTAGAAATCCCTCTAGGGACCTAGAAATCCCTCTAGCGACATAGAAATCCCTCTAGCGACATAGAAATCCCTCTAGGGACATAGAAATCTCTCTCTCTAGGGACCTAGAAATCCCTCTAGGGACCTAGAAATCTATCCCTCTAGGGACCTAGAAATCCCTCTAGGGACATTGAAATCCCTCTAGGGACCTAGAAATCTCTCTAGTGACATAGAAATCCCTCTAGGGACATAGAAATCTATCCCTCTAGGGACCTAGAAATCCCTCTAGGGACCTAGAAATCCCTCTAGGGACATAGAAATCCCTCTAGCGACATAGAAATCCCTCTAGGGACATAGAAATCTCTCTCTCTAGGGACCTAGAAATCCCTCTAGGGACATAGAAATCCCTCTAGCGACATAGAAATCCCTCTAGGGACATAGAAATCTCTCTCTCTAGGGACCTAGAAATCCCTCTAGGGACCTAGAAATCTATCCCTCTAGGGACCTAGAAATCCCTCTAGGGACATTGAAATCCCTCTAGGGACCTAGAAATCTCTCTAGTGACATAGAAATCCCTCTAGGGACATAGAAATCTATCCCTCTAGGGACCTAGAAATCCCTCTAGGGACCTAGAAATCCCTCTAGGGACCTAGAAATCCCTCTAGGGACATTGAAATCCCTCTAGGGACCTAGAAATCTATCCCTCTAGGGACCTAGAAATCTCTCTAGGGACATAGAAATCCCTCTAGGGACATAAAAATCCCTCTAGGGACATAGAAATCCCTCTAGGGACATAGAAATCCCTCTAGGGACATAGAAATCCCTCTAGGGACATATAAATCTATCCCTCTAGGGACATAGAAATCCCTCTAGGGACCTAGAAATCCCTCTAGGGACCTAGAAATCCCTCTAGGGACCTAGAAATCCCTCTAGGGACCTAGAAATCCCTCTAGGGACATTGAAATCCCTCTAGGGACCTAGAAATCCCTCTAGCGACATAGAAATCCCTCTAGCGACATAGATATCCCTCTAGGGACCTAGAAATCCCTCTAGGGACCTAGAAATCCCTCTAGGGACCTAGAAATCCCTCTAGGGACATTGAAATCCCTCTAGGGACCTAGAAATCCCTCTAGCGACATAGAAATCCCTCTAGCGACATAGATATCCCTCTAGGGACATAGAAATCTCTCTCTCTAGGGACCTAGAAATCCCTCTAGGGACATAGAAATCCCTCTAGGGACATAGAAATCCCTCTAGGGACATTGAAATCCCTCTAGGCAAATCTTTTCTCTTCAAAATATCCGAAGGGAGGCGATCTCAGATTCAAATCAAAATATTTTAAAAGGTTATCCAAGGTAACTGGTAGAATCGTAACTGTTATAAAATGTAACCGCTGGGGCATGCGCAGAACATTGGCCTGCTAGTGCCGTGCGTTATATACTCAAGTACCCAAATTTCTAAGCGAATCGAGCCAACTTAACCAGTTTTTCTAATTAATGAAAAAAATATAACGAAAGAAATGTTACCATTTTTCAAATGATCAATATATCCATCAAACATAGACCCAGACTCGCACGCTTCAATAACAGAATAAGCTGCAACAAAGTTGAAACTTGTTAATCTTAGTAAAGCAAAAATTATATTAAAAATTTATATAAAAAGAAACATAATTAATTATTCCTAATTATACCTAGAAATCCCTCTAGGGACATAGAAATCCCTCTAGGGACATAGAAATCTCTCTCTCTAGGGACCTAGAAATCCCTCTACCGACCTAGATATCCCTCTCAAAATCCTGTAACACGCTCTAGAATCCCTATAAATCCCTCTAGGAACATTGAAATCCCTCTAGGGACCTAGAAATCTATCCCTCTAGGGAGCTAGAAATCTCTCTAGGGACATAGAAATCCCTCTAGGGACCTAGAAATCCCTCTAGGGACCTTGAAATCCCTCTAGGGACCTAGAAATCTATCCCTCTAGAGACCTAGAAATCCCTCTAGCGACATAGAAATCCCTCTAGCGACATAGAAATCCCTCTAGGGACATAGAAATCTCTCTCTCTAGGGACCTAGAAATCCCTCTAGGGACATAGAAATCCCTCTAGGGACCTAGAAATCCCTCTAGGGACATAGAAATCCCTCTAGGGACATAGAAATCTCTCTCTCTAGGGACCTAGAAATCCCTCTAGGGACATAGAAATCCCTCTAGGGACCTAGAAATCCCTCTAGGGACATAGAAATCCCTCTAGGGACATAGAAATCTATCCCTCTAGGGACATAGAAATCCCTCTAGGGACATAGAAATCTATCCCTCTAGGGACATAGAAATCCCTCTAGGGACCTAGAAATCCCTCTAGCGACATAGAAATCCCTCTAGCAACATAGAAATCCCTCTAGGGACATAGAAATCTCTCTCTCTAGGGACCTAGAAATCCCTCTAGGGACCTAGAAATCCCTCTAGGGACCTAGAAATCCCTCTAGGGACCTAGAAATCCCTCTAGCGACATAGAAATCCCTCTAGCGACATAGAAATCCCTCTAGGGACATAGAAATCTCT
Organism: Troilus luridus; assembly: GCA_964056705.1. NCBI lineage: Eukaryota > Metazoa > Arthropoda > Insecta > Hemiptera > Pentatomidae > Troilus > Troilus luridus. The sequence goes on from OZ057413.1 coordinate 59,340,303, forward strand.
CTCTCTAGGGACCTAGAAATCCCTCTAGGGACCTAGAAATCTATCCCTCTAGGGACCTAGAAATCCCTCTAGGGACCTAGAAATCTCTCTAGTGACATAGAAATCCCTCTAGGGACATAGAAATCTATCCCTCTAGGGACCTAGAAATCCCTCTAGGGACCTAGAAATCCCTCTAGGGACATAGAAATCCCTCTAGCGACATAGAAATCCCTCTAGGGACATAGAAATCTCTCTCTCTAGGGACCTAGAAATCCCTCTAGGGACATAGAAATCCCTCTAGCGACATAGAAATCCCTCTAGGGACATAGAAATCTCTCTCTCTAGGGACCTAGAAATCCCTCTAGGGACCTAGAAATCTATCCCTCTAGGGACCTAGAAATCCCTCTAGGGACATTGAAATCCCTCTAGGGACCTAGAAATCTCTCTAGTGACATAGAAATCCCTCTAGGGACATAGAAATCTATCCCTCTAGGGACCTAGAAATCCCTCTAGGGACCTAGAAATCCCTCTAGGGACCTAGAAATCCCTCTAGGGACATTGAAATCCCTCTAGGGACCTAGAAATCTATCCCTCTAGGGACCTAGAAATCTCTCTAGGGACATAGAAATCCCTCTAGGGACATAAAAATCCCTCTAGGGACATAGAAATCCCTCTAGGGACATAGAAATCCCTCTAGGGACATAGAAATCCCTCTAGGGACATATAAATCTATCCCTCTAGGGACATAGAAATCCCTCTAGGGACCTAGAAATCCCTCTAGGGACCTAGAAATCCCTCTAGGGACCTAGAAATCCCTCTAGGGACCTAGAAATCCCTCTAGGGACATTGAAATCCCTCTAGGGACCTAGAAATCCCTCTAGCGACATAGAAATCCCTCTAGCGACATAGATATCCCTCTAGGGACATAGAAATCTCTCTCTCTAGGGACCTAGAAATCCCTCTAGGGACATAGAAATCCCTCTAGGGACATAGAAATCCCTCTAGGGACATTGAAATCCCTCTAGGCAAATCTTTTCTCTTCAAAATATCCGAAGGGAGGCGATCTCAGATTCAAATCAAAATATTTTAAAAGGTTATCCAAGGTAACTGGTAGAATCGTAACTGTTATAAAATGTAACCGCTGGGGCATGCGCAGAACATTGGCCTGCTAGTGCCGTGCGTTATATACTCAAGTACCCAAATTTCTAAGCGAATCGAGCCAACTTAACCAGTTTTTCTAATTAATGAAAAAAATATAACGAAAGAAATGTTACCATTTTTCAAATGATCAATATATCCATCAAACATAGACCCAGACTCGCACGCTTCAATAACAGAATAAGCTGCAACAAAGTTGAAACTTGTTAATCTTAGTAAAGCAAAAATTATATTAAAAATTTATATAAAAAGAAACATAATTAATTATTCCTAATTATACCTAGAAATCCCTCTAGGGACATAGAAATCCCTCTAGGGACATAGAAATCTCTCTCTCTAGGGACCTAGAAATCCCTCTACCGACCTAGATATCCCTCTCAAAATCCTGTAACACGCTCTAGAATCCCTATAAATCCCTCTAGGAACATTGAAATCCCTCTAGGGACCTAGAAATCTATCCCTCTAGGGAGCTAGAAATCTCTCTAGGGACATAGAAATCCCTCTAGGGACCTAGAAATCCCTCTAGGGACCTTGAAATCCCTCTAGGGACCTAGAAATCTATCCCTCTAGAGACCTAGAAATCCCTCTAGCGACATAGAAATCCCTCTAGCGACATAGAAATCCCTCTAGGGACATAGAAATCTCTCTCTCTAGGGACCTAGAAATCCCTCTAGGGACATAGAAATCCCTCTAGGGACCTAGAAATCCCTCTAGGGACATAGAAATCCCTCTAGGGACATAGAAATCTCTCTCTCTAGGGACCTAGAAATCCCTCTAGGGACATAGAAATCCCTCTAGGGACCTAGAAATCCCTCTAGGGACATAGAAATCCCTCTAGGGACATAGAAATCTATCCCTCTAGGGACATAGAAATCCCTCTAGGGACATAGAAATCTATCCCTCTAGGGACATAGAAATCCCTCTAGGGACCTAGAAATCCCTCTAGCGACATAGAAATCCCTCTAGCGACATAGAAATCCCTCTAGGGACATAGAAATCTCTCTCTCTAGGGACCTAGAAATCCCTCTAGGGACCTAGAAATCCCTCTAGGGACCTAGAAATCCCTCTAGGGACCTAGAAATCCCTCTAGCGACATAGAAATCCCTCTAGCGACATAGAAATCCCTCTAGGGACATAGAAATCTCTCTCTCTAGGGACCTAGAAATCCCTCTAGGGACCTAGAAATCTATCCCTCTAGGGACCTAGAAATCCCTCTAGGGACATTGAAATCCCTCTAGGGACATAGAAATCCCTCTAGGGACATAGAAATCCCTCTAGGGACCTAGAAATCCCTCTAGGGACATAGAAATCCCTCTAGGGACATAGAAATCTATCCCTCTAGGGACATAGAAATCCCTCTAGGGACATAGAAATCTATCCCTCTAGGGACATAGAAATCCCTCTAGGGACCTAGAAATCCCTCTAGCGACATAGAAATCCCTCTAGCGACATAGAAATCCCTCTAGGGAAATAGTATTAGGAATATTTTGAACAACACGCCCCGGGTGCATCTCGTCAGCTCGTAGGGGAGGCGGCCCATGGGTGGTAGATCTGGGGTTGTAGGTTGAAATTCGTTGCAAGTTCACCCCGGCTAAGTCCGATATGGACTCACTCACCAACAATGTGAGCGACCCCCCAGACTTGCTTGAGGGATGTTACGTAGGTTGGAACGCCCTACTAACATTACGTTTCACTTAAACAATATCTCTAATAGTCAAGGATCTTTCTAAGGTAAAACGCTCGTTATCCGAAGGTAAACTATTCCCCAGTACGGATCTCCGGGTGGGGTATGCTCCAGGGGATTGGTGCAAGTTTAAATATAGAGATTTACGTAGAGAGAAACTCACTAAGAATCACTTAGTGAATTAAATATTCAGAGGCTGATAGGGAAGATCGATTTGTAATAATATTAATAAATCAAGATTGATGAAATTAATAGAGTAAGAAAGAAAATGTTAGTAAAGATGACTAGAAGTACTCTCTTACTACAACCACAGGCTACATTTACTATCACAATATTTGAACAGAAAACACCACAACACAGAACATCTCAATACACAACACCACAACAAGCAACATCTCAATGCAAAACGCCACATCTCAATACACAACCCCTCAACACACAACGCCCCAATACACAACACCACAAGACACAGCCCAAGTCTGCTAATGAACTTGTGACGTAACCGGGAGCCATTACTTATTTAAATATTCGAACCTCCGTTAATTGTTTCGGTATTTATAATTTTTTTTTTTTTTATATGTTGATAAGGATTTTACAGAAGGGATTTAGTTTTACCACAGCCACTTAATATATATTATAGGCAAATGACAGCTACTATAACTCTGCGAAGAAATTGGTCTATACCCAAATTATAACAAGACCAAACTAATGACCAATAGTTCAAGGGAAGATATAAAAAAAAATGAACAAATTCACCCTGGAATACGTGGAGGGATATGTTAACTTGGGCCATTGGTTTTCTTTTCAGATCCTTTCGAGTTCTGGTCTCTAAAGTACATAACGAAAGGAAACATAACTTGTTAAACTTATGTATAAAAAAAGTAAAAACATATATGTTAGATCAATTAGTGATATCAATAAATAATATATATCACGTTACTTAAGCTAATTGCAGCTGTCTTTCTTAGAATAATAGATCAGCTTACAGGCATTTTGAGGAGTGATAGTGCATGCAATGGTAGAGGCTAGCTGCAAGTGTCTTTCCTAGAATAATAGATCAGCTAGCAGCAGGTGTCATTCTTAGAAGTTAGTTAAGCATAATCATTCGCTATATATCGCCCCTCCTCCTCTTTATAGCAATAGACTGCCTCTACTCTACTGTGATCATCCTTTCTCAACACTATTTCCTAGTATGAATATTTCCTCAGAATAAATTTTGTTTAATTTGATTATTCCTTAATTTCATCATTCTTTTTATTAAAAACAGATGTCTCTTGCCGAAACATCAAATAAGCTTAACCGATTTTCAGTGTACAAAATACTGGATCAGTTAGAAAATGGGAGAATTTATATCATTGCAAGAATGGAAATGAAGGAAACACAATATGAAAAATATTTACAAACTATCTTAGAGGGATTGTTGTCAGCATTTACGAAAGTGTACTTAGACCACTATGATGGTAAGTACGACACAAATAATAATTACTAATATGTTGATTATGCTAAAAGAATATTAATTCCAGCTTTGTTTTCAGGCTCGCTGAAGTTAATGTATTTCGGTAAAGAAAATAACTGTTATCAGTTAAAATTATTAAAAGGAAAGAGGTGATTCTTTACGGTGATGGGTAACATTATTTTTATCTGAATGGAACTTGGAGGAAGTAAAAGAAGAAGAAAATACTTACCTATGAGATAGGCAGGATTCCAAACCACCCACGAGGTTCTGCCTGTGGTTTCGTTACCCATTTTTTATAGTGGATGGTTCGCTTCACTGAATCCAGTAGCAGGAATGGCTGCCTGCTAATGCAATCAGTGTAGCCCTATAAACCACTTTACTCTTTTTTTTACTCACGTGATTCGTGGTAGTGGAGTTGTATGTTCTTCTGCAATGCTAAAAACTCTAAAAGACTTTTGGCGATTAGGATTCTTTGATATTTCCCAAAATTCACTAATAGTCCATCTCTTGTTTTAAAATGGCTATTCCTTCGAAAACCAAGTTGACGAATGAAAAAAATTTCGTTTTTTCTTTTATCAAATTACACTCAAGTATCATAACAACAGACTAATTTTTATTTTATTGTTATCCGTTTAACAAATTTTGAATGAATAGTATTAGGAATATTTTGAACAACACGCCCCGGGTGCATCTCGTCAGCTCGTAGGGGAGGCGGCCCATGGGTGGTAGATCTGGGGTTGTAGGTTGAAATTCGTTGCAAGTTCACCCCGGCTAAGTCCGATATGGACTCACTCACCAACAATGTGAGCGACCCCCCAGACTTGCTTGAGGGATGTTACGTAGGTTGGAACGCCCTACTAACATTACGTTTCACTTAAACAATATCTCTAATAGTCAAGGATCTTTCTAAGGTAAAACGCTCGTTATCCGAAGGTAAACTATTCCCCAGTACGGATCTCCGGGTGGGGTATGCTCCAGGGGATTGGTGCAAGTTGAAATATAGAGATTTACGTAGAGAGAAACTCACTAAGAATCACTTAGTGAATTAAATATTCAGAGGCTGATAGGGAAGATCGATTTGTAATAATATTAATAAATCAAGATTGATGAAATTAATAGAGTAAGAAAGAAAATGTTAGTAAAGATGACTAGAAGTACTCTCTTACTACAACCACAGGCTACATTTACTATCACAATATTTGAACAGAAAACACCACAACACACAACATCTCAATACACAACACCACAACAAGCAACATCTCAATGCAAAACGCCACATCTCAATACACAACCCCTCAACACACAACGCCCCAATACACAACACCACAAGACACAGCCCAAGTCTGCTAATGAACTTGTGACGTAACCGGGAGCCATTACTTATTTAAATATTCGAACCTCCGTTAATTGTTTCGGTATTTATAATTTTTTTTTTTTTTATATGTTGATAAGGATTTTACAGAAGGGATTTAGTTTTACCACAGCCACTTAATATATATTATAGGCAAATGACAGCTACTATAACTCTGCGAAGAAATTGGTCTATACCCAAATTATAACAAGACCAAACTAATGACCAATAGTTCAAGGGAAGATATAAAAAAAAATGAACAAATTCACCCTGGAATACGTGGAGGGATATGTTAACTTGGGCCATTGGTTTTCTTTTCAGATCCTTTCGAGTTCTGGTCTCTAAAGTACATAACGAAAGGAAACATAACTTGTTAAACTTATGTATAAAAAAAGTAAAAACATATATGTTAGATCAATTAGTGATATCAATAAATAATATATATCACGTTACTTAAGCTAATTGCAGCTGTCTTTCTTAGAATAATAGATCAGCTTACAGGCATTTTGAGGAGTGATAGTGCATGCAATGGTAGAGGCTAGCTGCAAGTGTCTTTCCTAGAATAATAGATCAGCTAGCAGCAGGTGTCATTCTTAGAAGTTAGTTAAGCATAATCATTCGCTATATATCGCCCCTCCTCCTCTTTATAGCAATAGACTGCCTCTACTCTACTGTGATCATCCTTTCTCAACACTATTTCCTAGTATGAATATTTCCTCAGAATAAATTTTGTTTAATTTGATTATTCCTTAATTTCATCATTCTTTTTATTAAAAACAGATGTCTCTTGCCGAAACATCAAATAAGCTTAACCGATTTTCAGTGTACAAAATACTGGATCAGTTAGAAAATGGGAGAATTTATATCATTGCAAGAATGGAAATGAAGGAAACACAATATGAAAAATATTTACAAACTATCTTAGAGGGATTGTTGTCAGCATTTACGAAAGTGTACTTAGACCACTATGATGGTAAGTACGACACAAATAATAATTACTAATATGTTGATTATGCTAAAAGAATATTAATTCCAGCTTTGTTTTCAGGCTCGCTGAAGTTAATGTATTTCGGTAAAGAAAATAACTGTTATCAGTTAAAATTATTAAAAGGAAAGAGGTGATTCTTTACGGTGATGGGTAACATTATTTTTATCTGAATGGAACTTGGAGGAAGTAAAAGAAGAAGAAAATACTTACCTATGAGATAGGCAGGATTCCAAACCACCCACGAGGTTCTGCCTGTGGTTTCGTTACCCATTTTTTATAGTGGATGGTTCGCTTCACTGAATCCAGTAGCAGGAATGGCTGCCTGCTAATGCAATCAGTGTAGCCCTATAAACCACTTTACTCTTTTTTTTACTCACGTGATTCGTGGTAGTGGAGTTGTATGTTCTTCTGCAATGCTAAAAACTCTAAAAGACTTTTGGCGATTAGGATTCTTTGAGTATCATAACATCAGACTAATTTTTATTTTATTGTTATCCGTTTAACAAATTTTGAATGAATAGTATTAGGAATATTTTGAACAACACGCCCCGGGTGCATCTCGTCAGCTCGTAGGGGAGGCGGCCCATGGGTGGTAGATCTGGGGTTGTAGGTTGAAATTCGTTGCAAGTTCACCCCGGCTAAGTCCGATATGGACTCACTCACCAACAATGTGAGCGACCCCCCAGACTTGCTTGAGGGATGTTACGTAGGTTGGAACGCCCTACTAACATTACGTTTCACTTAAACAATATCTCTAATAGTCAAGGATCTTTCTAAGGTAAAACGCTCGTTATCCGAAGGTAAACTATTCCCCAGTACGGATCTCCGGGTGGGGTATGCTCCAGGGGATTGGTGCAAGTTGAAATATAGAGATTTACGTAGAGAGAAACTCACTAAGAATCACTTAGTGAATTAAATATTCAGAGGCTGATAGGGAAGATCGATTTGTAATAATATTAATAAATCAAGATTGATGAAATTAATAGAGTAAGAAAGAAAATGTTAGTAAAGATGACTAGAAGTACTCTCTTACTACAACCACAGGCTACATTTACTATCACAATATTTGAACAGAAAACACCACAACACACAACATCTCAATACACAACACCACAACAAGCAACATCTCAATGCAAAACGCCACATCTCAATACACAACCCCTCAACACACAACGCCCCAATACACAACACCACAAGACACAGCCCAAGTCTGCTAATGAACTTGTGACGTAACCGGGAGCCATTACTTATTTAAATATTCGAACCTCCGTTAATTGTTTCGGTATTTATAATTTTTTTTTTTTTTATATGTTGATAAGGATTTTACAGAAGGGATTTAGTTTTACCACAGCCACTTAATATATATTATAGGCAAATGACAGCTACTATAACTCTGCGAAGAAATTGGTCTATACCCAAATTATAACAAGACCAAACTAATGACCAATAGTTCAAGGGAAGATATAAAAAAAAATGAACAAATTCACCCTGGAATACGTGGAGGGATATGTTAACTTGGGCCATTGGTTTTCTTTTCAGATCCTTTCGAGTTCTGGTCTCTAAAGTACATAACGAAAGGAAACATAACTTGTTAAACTTATGTATAAAAAAAGTAAAAACATATATGTTAGATCAATTAGTGATATCAATAAATAATATATATCACGTTACTTAAGCTAATTGCAGCTGTCTTTCTTAGAATAATAGATCAGCTTACAGGCATTTTGAGGAGTGATAGTGCATGCAATGGTAGAGGCTAGCTGCAAGTGTCTTTCCTAGAATAATAGATCAGCTAGCAGCAGGTGTCATTCTTAGAAGTTAGTTAAGCATAATCATTCGCTATATATCGCCCCTCCTCCTCTTTATAGCAATAGACTGCCTCTACTCTACTGTGATCATCCTTTCTCAACACTATTTCCTAGTATGAATATTTCCTCAGAATAAATTTTGTTTAATTTGATTATTCCTTAATTTCATCATTCTTTTTATTAAAAACAGATGTCTCTTGCCGAAACATCAAATAAGCTTAACCGATTTTCAGTGTACAAAATACTGGATCAGTTAGAAAATGGGAGAATTTATATCATTGCAAGAATGGAAATGAAGGAAACACAATATGAAAAATATTTACAAACTATCTTAGAGGGATTGTTGTCAGCATTTACGAAAGTGTACTTAGACCACTATGATGGTAAGTACGACACAAATAATAATTACTAATATGTTGATTATGCTAAAAGAATATTAATTCCAGCTTTGTTTTCAGGCTCGCTGAAGTTAATGTATTTCGGTAAAGAAAATAACTGTTATCAGTTAAAATTATTAAAAGGAAAGAGGTGATTCTTTACGGTGATGGGTAACATTATTTTTATCTGAATGGAACTTGGAGGAAGTAAAAGAAGAAGAAAATACTTACCTATGAGATAGGCAGGATTCCAAACCACCCACGAGGTTCTGCCTGTGGTTTCGTTACCCATTTTTTATAGTGGATGGTTCGCTTCACTGAATCCAGTAGCAGGAATGGCTGCCTGCTAATGCAATCAGTGTAGCCCTATAAACCACTTTACTCTTTTTTTTACTCACGTGATTCGTGGTAGTGGAGTTGTATGTTCTTCTGCAATGCTAAAAACTCTAAAAGACTTTTGGCGATTAGGATTCTTTGAGTATCATAACATCAGACTAATTTTTATTTTATTGTTATCCGTTTAACAAATTTTGAATGAATAGTATTAGGAATATTTTGAACAACACGCCCCGGGTGCATCTCGTCAGCTCGTAGGGGAGGCGGCCCATGGGTGGTAGATCTGGGGTTGTAGGTTGAAATTCGTTGCAAGTTCACCCCGGCTAAGTCCGATATGGACTCACTCACCAACAATGTGAGCGACCCCCCAGACTTGCTTGAGGGATGTTACGTAGGTTGGAACGCCCTACTAACATTACGTTTCACTTAAACAATATCTCTAATAGTCAAGGATCTTTCTAAGGTAAAACGCTCGTTATCCGAAGGTAAACTATTCCCCAGTACGGATCTCCGGGTGGGGTATGCTCCAGGGGATTGGTGCAAGTTGAAATATAGAGATTTACGTAGAGAGAAACTCACTAAGAATCACTTAGTGAATTAAATATTCAGAGGCTGATAGGGAAGATCGATTTGTAATAATATTAATAAATCAAGATTGATGAAATTAATAGAGTAAGAAAGAAAATGTTAGTAAAGATGACTAGAAGTACTCTCTTACTACAACCACAGGCTACATTTACTATCACAATATTTGAACAGAAAACACCACAACACACAACATCTCAATACACAACACCACAACAAGCAACATCTCAATGCAAAACGCCACATCTCAATACACAACCCCTCAACACACAACGCCCCAATACACAACACCACAAGACACAGCCCAAGTCTGCTAATGAACTTGTGACGTAACCGGGAGCCATTACTTATTTAAATATTCGAACCTCCGTTAATTGTTTCGGTATTTATAATTTTTTTTTTTTTTATATCTTGATAAGGATTTTACAGAAGGGATTTAGTTTTACCACAGCCACTTAATATATATTATAGGCAAATGACAGCTACTATAACTCTGCGAAGAAATTGGTCTATACCCAAATTATAACAAGACCAAACTAATGACCAATAGTTCAAGGGAAGATATAAAAAAAAATGAACAAATTCACCCTGGAATACGTGGAGGGATATGTTAACTTGGGCCATTGGTTTCCTTTTCAGATCCTTTCGAGTTCTGGTCTCTAAAGTACATAACGAAAGGAAACATAACTTGTAAAACTTATGTATAAAAAAAGTAAAAACATATATGTTAGATCAATTAGTGATATCAATAAATAATATATATCACGTTACTTAAGCTAATTGCAGCTGTCTTTCTTAGAATAATAGATCAGCTTACAGGTATTTTGAGGAGTGATAGTGCATGCAATGGTAGAGGCTAGCTGCAAGTGTCTTTCCTAGAATAATAGATCAGCTAGCAGCAGGTGTCATTCTTAGAAGTTAGTTAAGCATAATCATTCGCTATATATCGCCCCTCCTCCTCTTTATAGCAATAGACTGCCTCTACTCTACTGTGATCATCCTTTCTCAACACTATTTCCTAGTATGAATATTTCCTCAGAATAAATTTTGTTTAATTTGATTATTCCTTAATTTCATCATTCTTTTTATTAAAAACAGATGTCTCTTGCCGAAACATCAAATAAGCTTAACCGATTTTCAGTGTACAAAATACTGGATCAGTTAGAAAATGGGAGAATTTATATCATTGCAAGAATGGAAATGAAGGAAACACAATATGAAAAATATTTACAAACTATCTTAGAGGGATTGTTGTCAGCATTTACGAAAGTGTACTTAGACCACTATGATGGTAAGTACGACACAAATAATAATTACTAATATGTTGATTATGCTAAAAGAATATTAATTCCAGCTTTGTTTTCAGGCTCGCTGAAGTTAATGTATTTCGGTAAAGAAAATAACTGTTATCAGTTAAAATTATTAAAAGGAAAGAGGTGATTCTTTACGGTGATGGGTAACATTATTTTTATTTGAATGGAACTTGGAGGAAGTAAAAGAAGAAGAAAATACTTACCTATGAGATAGGCAGGATTCCAAACCACCCACGAGGTTCTGCCTGTGGTTTCGTTACCCATTTTTTATAGTGGATGGTTCGCTTCACTGAATCCAGTAGCAGGAATGGCTGCCTGCTAATGCAATCAGTGTAGCCCTATAAACCACTTTACTCTTTTTTTTACTCACGTGATTCGTGGTAGTGGAGTTGTATGTTCTTCTGCAATGCTAAAAACTCTAAAAGACTTTTGGCGATTAGGATTCTTTGATATTTCCCAAAATTCACTAATAGTCCATCTCTTGTTTTAAAATGGCTATTCCTTCGAAAACCAAGTTGACGAATGAAAAAAATTTCGTTTTTTCTTTTATCAAATTACACTCAAGTATCATAACAACAGACTAATTTTTATTTTATTGTTATCCGTTTAACAAATTTTGAATGAATAGTATTAGGAATATTTTGAACAACACGCCCCGGGTGCATCTCGTCAGCTCGTAGGGGAGGCGGCCCATGGGTGGTAGATCTGGGGTTGTAGGTTGAAATTCGTTGCAAGTTCACCCCGGCTAAGTCCGATATGGACTCACTCACCAACAATGTGAGCGACCCCCCAGACTTGCTTGAGGGATGTTACGTAGGTTGGAACGCCCTACTAACATTACGTTTCACTTAAACAATATCTCTAATAGTCAAGGATCTTTCTAAGGTAAAACGCTCGTTATCCGAAGGTAAACTATTCCCCAGTACGGATCTCCGGGTGGGGTATGCTCCAGGGGATTGGTGCAAGTTGAAATATAGAGATTTACGTAGAGAGAAACTCACTAAGAATCACTTAGTGAATTAAATATTCAGAGGCTGATAGGGAAGATCGATTTGTAATAATATTAATAAATCAAGATTGATGAAATTAATAGAGTAAGAAAGAAAATGTTAGTAAAGATGACTAGAAGTACTCTCTTACTACAACCACAGGCTACATTTACTATCACAATATTTGAACAGAAAACACCACAACACACAACATCTCAATACACAACACCACAACAAGCAACATCTCAATGCAAAACGCCACATCTCAATACACAACCCCTCAACACACAACGCCCCAATACACAACACCACAAGACACAGCCCAAGTCTGCTAATGAACTTGTGACGTAACCGGGAGCCATTACTTATTTAAATATTCGAACCTCCGTTAATTGTTTCGGTATTTATAATTTTTTTTTTTTTTATATGTTGATAAGGATTTTACAGAAGGGATTTAGTTTTACCACAGCCACTTAATATATATTATAGGCAAATGACAGCTACTATAACTCTGCGAAGAAATTGGTCTATACCCAAATTATAACAAGACCAAACTAATGACCAATAGTTCAAGGGAAGATATAAAAAAAAATGAACAAATTCACCCTGGAATACGTGGAGGGATATGTTAACTTGGGCCATTGGTTTCCTTTTCAGATCCTTTCGAGTTCTGGTCTCTAAAGTACATAACGAAAGGAAACATAACTTGTAAAACTTATGTATAAAAAAAGTAAAAACATATATGTTAGATCAATTAGTGATATCAATAAATAATATATATCACGTTACTTAAGCTAATTGCAGCTGTCTTTCTTAGAATAATAGATCAGCTTACAGGTATTTTGAGGAGTGATAGTGCATGCAATGGTAGAGGCTAGCTGCAAGTGTCTTTCCTAGAATAATAGATCAGCTAGCAGCAGGTGTCATTCTTAGAAGTTAGTTAAGCATAATCATTCGCTATATATCGCCCCTCCTCCTCTTTATAGCAATAGACTGCCTCTACTCTCCTGTGATCATCCTTTCTCAACACTATTTCCTAGTATGAATATTTCCTCAGAATAAATTTTGTTTAATTTGATTATTCCTTAATTTCATCATTCTTTTTATTAAAAACAGATGTCTCTTGCCGAAACATCAAATAAGCTTAACCGATTTTCAGTGTACAAAATACTGGATCAGTTAGAAAATGGGAGAATTTATATCATTGCAAGAATGGAAATGAAGGAAACACAATATGAAAAATATTTACAAACTATCTTAGAGGGATTGTTGTCAGCATTTACGAAAGTGTACTTAGACCACTATGATGGTAAGTACGACACAAATAATAATTACTAATATGTTGATTATGCTAAAAGAATATTAATTCCAGCTTTGTTTTCAGGCTCGCTGAAGTTAATGTATTTCGGTAAAGAAAATAACTGTTATCAGTTAAAATTATTAAAAGGAAAGAGGTGATTCTTTACGGTGATGGGTAACATTATTTTTATCTGAATGGAACTTGGAGGAAGTAAAAGAAGAAGAAAATACTTACCTATGAGATAGGCAGGATTCCAAACCACCCACGAGGTTCTGCCTGTGGTTTCGTTACCCATTTTTTATAGTGGATGGTTCGCTTCACTGAATCCAGTAGCAGGAATGGCTGCCTGCTAATGCAATCAGTGTAGCCCTATAAACCACTTTACTCTTTTTTTTACTCACGTGATTCGTGGTAGTGGAGTTGTATGTTCTTCTGCAATGCTAAAAACTCTAAAAGACTTTTGGCGATTAGGATTCTTTGATATTTCCCAAAATTCACTAATAGTCCATCTCTTGTTTTAAAATGGCTATTCCTTCGAAAACCAAGTTGACGAATGAAAAAAATTTCGTTTTTTCTTTTATCAAATTACACTCAAGTATCATAACAACAGACTAATTTTTATTTTATTGTTATCCGTTTAACAAATTTTGAATGAATAGTATTAGGAATATTTTGAACAACACGCCCCGGGTGCATCTCGTCAGCTCGTAGGGGAGGCGGCCCATGGGTGGTAGATCTGGGGTTGTAGGTTGAAATTCGTTGCAAGTTCACCCCGGCTAAGTCCGATATGGACTCACTCACCAACAATGTGAGCGACCCCCCAGACTTGCTTGAGGGATGTTACGTAGGTTGGAACGCCCTACTAACATTACGTTTCACTTAAACAATATCTCTAATAGTCAAGGATCTTTCTAAGGTAAAACGCTCGTTATCCGAAGGTAAACTATTCCCCAGTACGGATCTCCGGGTGGGGTATGCTCCAGGGGATTAGTGCAAGTTGAAATATAGAGATTTACGTAGAGAGAAACTCACTAAGAATCACTTAGTGAATTAAATATTCAGAGGCTGATAGGGAAGATCGATTTGTAATAATATTAATAAATCAAGATTGATGAAATTAATAGAGTAAGAAAGAAAATGTTAGTAAAGATGACTAGAAGTACTCTCTTACTACAACCACAGGCTACATTTACTATCACAATATTTGAACAGAAAACACCACAACACACAACATCTCAATACACAACACCACAACAAGCAACATCTCAATGCAAAACGCCACATCTCAATACACAACCCCTCAACACACAACGCCCCAATACACAACACCACAAGACACAGCCCAAGTCTGCTAATGAACTTGTGACGTAACCGGGAGCCATTACTTATTTAAATATTCGAACCTCCGTTAATTGTTTCGGTATTTATAATTTTTTTTTTTTTTATATCTTGATAAGGATTTTACAGAAGGGATTTAGTTTTACCACAGCCACTTAATATATATTATAGGCAAATGACAGCTACTATAACTCTGCGAAGAAATTGGTCTATACCCAAATTATAACAAGACCAAACTAATGACCAATAGTTCAAGGGAAGATATAAAAAAAAATGAACAAATTCACCCTGGAATACGTGGAGGGATATGTTAACTTGGGCCATTGGTTTCCTTTTCAGATCCTTTCGAGTTCTGGTCTCTAAAGTACATAACGAAAGGAAACATAACTTGTAAAACTTATGTATAAAAAAAGTAAAAACATATATGTTAGATCAATTAGTGATATCAATAAATAATATATATCACGTTACTTAAGCTAATTGCAGCTGTCTTTCTTAGAATAATAGATCAGCTTACAGGTATTTTGAGGAGTGATAGTGCATGCAATGGTAGAGGCTAGCTGCAAGTGTCTTTCCTAGAATAATAGATCAGCTAGCAGCAGGTGTCATTCTTAGAAGTTAGTTAAGCATAATCATTCGCTATATATCGCCCCTCCTCCTCTTTATAGCAATAGACTGCCTCTACTCTACTGTGATCATCCTTTCTCAACACTATTTCCTAGTATGAATATTTCCTCAGAATAAATTTTGTTTAATTTGATTATTCCTTAATTTCATCATTCTTTTTATTAAAAACAGATGTCTCTTGCCGAAACATCAAATAAGCTTAACCGATTTTCAGTGTACAAAATACTGGATCAGTTAGAAAATGGGAGAATTTATATCATTGCAAGAATGGAAATGAAGGAAACACAATATGAAAAATATTTACAAACTATCTTAGAGGGATTGTTGTCAGCATTTACGAAAGTGTACTTAGACCACTATGATGGTAAGTACGACACAAATAATAATTACTAATATGTTGATTATGCTAAAAGAATATTAATTCCAGCTTTGTTTTCAGGCTCGCTGAAGTTAATGTATTTCGGTAAAGAAAATAACTGTTATCAGTTAAAATTATTAAAAGGAAAGAGGTGATTCTTTACGGTGATGGGTAACATTATTTTTATTTGAATGGAACTTGGAGGAAGTAAAAGAAGAAGAAAATACTTACCTATGAGATAGGCAGGATTCCAAACCACCCACGAGGTTCTGCCTGTGGTTTCGTTACCCATTTTTTATAGTGGATGGTTCGCTTCACTGAATCCAGTAGCAGGAATGGCTGCCTGCTAATGCAATCAGTGTAGCCCTATAAACCACTTTACTCTTTTTTTTACTCACGTGATTCGTGGTAGTGGAGTTGTATGTTCTTCTGCAATGCTAAAAACTCTAAAAGACTTTTGGCGATTAGGATTCTTTGATATTTCCCAAAATTCACTAATAGTCCATCTCTTGTTTTAAAATGGCTATTCCTTCGAAAACCAAGTTGACGAATGAAAAAAATTTCGTTTTTTCTTTTATCAAATTACACTCAAGTATCATAACAACAGACTAATTTTTATTTTATTGTTATCCGTTTAACAAATTTTGAATGAATAGTATTAGGAATATTTTGAACAACACGCCCCGGGTGCATCTCGTCAGCTCGTAGGGGAGGCGGCCCATGGGTGGTAGATCTGGGGTTGTAGGTTGAAATTCGTTGCAAGTTCACCCCGGCTAAGTCCGATATGGACTCACTCACCAACAATGTGAGCGACCCCCCAGACTTGCTTGAGGGATGTTACGTAGGTTGGAACGCCCTACTAACATTACGTTTCACTTAAACAATATCTCTAATAGTCAAGGATCTTTCTAAGGTAAAACGCTCGTTATCCGAAGGTAAACTATTCCCCAGTACGGATCTCCGGGTGGGGTATGCTCCAGGGGATTGGTGCAAGTTGAAATATAGAGATTTACGTAGAGAGAAACTCACTAAGAATCACTTAGTGAATTAAATATTCAGAGGCTGATAGGGAAGATCGATTTGTAATAATATTAATAAATCAAGATTGATGAAATTAATAGAGTAAGAAAGAAAATGTTAGTAAAGATGACTAGAAGTACTCTCTTACTACAACCACAGGCTACATTTACTATCACAATATTTGAACAGAAAACACCACAACACACAACATCTCAATACACAACACCACAACAAGCAACATCTCAATGCAAAACGCCACATCTCAATACACAACCCCTCAACACACAACGCCCCAATACACAACACCACAAGACACAGCCCAAGTCTGCTAATGAACTTGTGACGTAACCGGGAGCCATTACTTATTTAAATATTCGAACCTCCGTTAATTGTTTCGGTATTTATAATTTTTTTTTTTTTATATGTTGATAAGGATTTTACAGAAGGGATTTAGTTTTACCACAGCCACTTAATATATATTATAGGCAAATGACAGCTACTATAACTCTGCGAAGAAATTGGTCTATACCCAAATTATAACAAGACCAAACTAATGACCAATAGTTCAAGGGAAGATATAAAAAAAAATGAACAAATTCACCCTGGAATACGTGGAGGGATATGTTAACTTGGGCCATTGGTTTCCTTTTCAGATCCTTTCGAGTTCTGGTCTCTAAAGTACATAACGAAAGGAAACATAACTTGTAAAACTTATGTATAAAAAAAGTAAAAACATATATGTTAGATCAATTAGTGATATCAATAAATAATATATATCACGTTACTTAAGCTAATTGCAGCTGTCTTTCTTAGAATAATAGATCAGCTTACAGGTATTTTGAGGAGTGATAGTGCATGCAATGGTAGAGGCTAGCTGCAAGTGTCTTTCCTAGAATAATAGATCAGCTAGCAGCAGGTGTCATTCTTAGAAGTTAGTTAAGCATAATCATTCGCTATATATCGCCCCTCCTCCTCTTTATAGCAATAGACTGCCTCTACTCTCCTGTGATCATCCTTTCTCAACACTATTTCCTAGTATGAATATTTCCTCAGAATAAATTTTGTTTAATTTGATTATTCCTTAATTTCATCATTCTTTTTATTAAAAACAGATGTCTCTTGCCGAAACATCAAATAAGCTTAACCGATTTTCAGTGTACAAAATACTGGATCAGTTAGAAAATGGGAGAATTTATATCATTGCAAGAATGGAAATGAAGGAAACACAATATGAAAAATATTTACAAACTATCTTAGAGGGATTGTTGTCAGCATTTACGAAAGTGTACTTAGACCACTATGATGGTAAGTACGACACAAATAATAATTACTAATATGTTGATTATGCTAAAAGAATATTAATTCCAGCTTTGTTTTCAGGCTCGCTGAAGTTAATGTATTTCGGTAAAGAAAATAACTGTTATCAGTTAAAATTATTAAAAGGAAAGAGGTGATTCTTTACGGTGATGGGTAACATTATTTTTATCTGAATGGAACTTGGAGGAAGTAAAAGAAGAAGAAAATACTTACCTATGAGATAGGCAGGATTCCAAACCACCCACGAGGTTCTGCCTGTGGTTTCGTTACCCATTTTTTATAGTGGATGGTTCGCTTCACTGAATCCAGTAGCAGGAATGGCTGCCTGCTAATGCAATCAGTGTAGCCCTATAAACCACTTTACTCTTTTTTTTACTCACGTGATTCGTGGTAGTGGAGTTGTATGTTCTTCTGCAATGCTAAAAACTCTAAAAGACTTTTGGCGATTAGGATTCTTTGATATTTCCCAAAATTCACTAATAGTCCATCTCTTGTTTTAAAATGGCTATTCCTTCGAAAACCAAGTTGACGAATGAAAAAAATTTCGTTTTTTCTTTTATCAAATTACACTCAAGTATCATAACAACAGACTAATTTTTATTTTATTGTTATCCGTTTAACAAATTTTGAATGAATAGTATTAGGAATATTTTGAACAACACGCCCCGGGTGCATCTCGTCAGCTCGTAGGGGAGGCGGCCCATGGGTGGTAGATCTGGGGTTGTAGGTTGAAATTCGTTGCAAGTTCACCCCGGCTAAGTCCGATATGGACTCACTCACCAACAATGTGAGCGACCCCCCAGACTTGCTTGAGGGATGTTACGTAGGTTGGAACGCCCTACTAACATTACGTTTCACTTAAACAATATCTCTAATAGTCAAGGATCTTTCTAAGGTAAAACGCTCGTTATCCGAAGGTAAACTATTCCCCAGTACGGATCTCCGGGTGGGGTATGCTCCAGGGGATTAGTGCAAGTTGAAATATAGAGATTTACGTAGAGAGAAACTCACTAAGAATCACTTAGTGAATTAAATATTCAGAGGCTGATAGGGAAGATCGATTTGTAATAATATTAATAAATCAAGATTGATGAAATTAATAGAGTAAGAAAGAAAATGTTAGTAAAGATGACTAGAAGTACTCTCTTACTACAACCACAGGCTACATTTACTATCACAATATTTGAACAGAAAACACCACAACACACAACATCTCAATACACAACACCACAACAAGCAACATCTCAATGCAAAACGCCACATCTCAATACACAACCCCTCAACACACAACGCCCCAATACACAACACCACAAGACACAGCCCAAGTCTGCTAATGAACTTGTGACGTAACCGGGAGCCATTACTTATTTAAATATTCGAACCTCCGTTAATTGTTTCGGTATTTATAATTTTTTTTTTTTTATATGTTGATAAGGATTTTACAGAAGGGATTTAGTTTTACCACAGCCACTTAATATATATTATAGGCAAATGACAGCTACTATAACTCTGCGAAGAAATTGGTCTATACCCAAATTATAACAAGACCAAACTAATGACCAATAGTTCAAGGGAAGATATAAAAAAAAATGAACAAATTCACCCTGGAATACGTGGAGGGATATGTTAACTTGGGCCATTGGTTTCCTTTTCAGATCCTTTCGAGTTCTGGTCTCTAAAGTACATAACGAAAGGAAACATAACTTGTAAAACTTATGTATAAAAAAAGTAAAAACATATATGTTAGATCGATTAGTGATATCAATAAATAATATATATCACGTTACTTAAGCTAATTGCAGCTGTCTTTCTTAGAATAATAGATCAGCTTACAGGTATTTTGAGGAGTGATAGTGCATGCAATGGTAGAGGCTAGCTGCAAGTGTCTTTCCTAGAATAATAGATCAGCTAGCAGCAGGTGTCATTCTTAGAAGTTAGTTAAGCATAATCATTCGCTATATATCGCTCTCTCTAGGGACCTAGAAATCCCTCTAGGGACCTAGAAATCCCTCTAGGGACCTAGAAATCCCTCTAGCGACATAGAAATCCCTCTAGCGACATAGAAATCCCTCTAGGGACATAGAAATCTCTCTCTCTAGGGACCTAGAAATCCCTCTAGGGACCTAGAAATCTATCCCTCTAGGGACCTAGAAATCCCTCTAGGGACATTGAAATCCCTCTAGGGACCTAGAAATCTCTCTAGTGACATAGAAATCCCTCTAGGGACATAGAACTCTATCCCTCTAGGGACCTAGAAATCCCTCTAGGGACCTAGAAATCCCTCTAGGGACCTAGAAATCTATCCCTCTAGGGACCTAGAAATCTCTCTAGGGACATAGAAATCCCTCTAGGGACATAGAAATCCCTCTAGGGACATAGAAATCCCTCTAGGGACATAGAAATCCCTCTAGGGACCTAGAAATCCCTCTAGGGACCTAGAAATCCCTCTAGGGACCTAGAAATCCCTCTAGGGACATTGAAATCCCTCTAGGGACCTAGAAATCCCTCTAGCGACATAGAAATCCCTCTAGCGACATAGAAATCCCTCTAGGGACATAGAAATTCCTCTAGGGACATAGAAATCTATCCCTCTAGGGACATAGAAATCCCTCTAGGGACCTAGAAATCCCTCTAGCGACATAGAAATCCCTCTAGCGACATAAAAATCCCTCTAGGGACCTAGAAATCTATCCCTCTAGGGACCTAGAAATCCCTCTAGCGACATAGAAATCCCTCTAGCGACATAGAAATCCCTCTAGGGACATAGAAATCTCTCTCTCTAGGGACCTAGAAATCCCTCTAGGGACATAGAAATCCCTCTAGGGAGCTAGAAATCCCTCTAGGGACATAGAAATCCCTCTAGGGACATAGAAATCCCTCTAGGGACATAGAAATCCCTCTAGGGACATATAAATCTATCCCTCTAGGGACATAGAAATCCCTCTAGGGACCTAGAAATCCCTCTAGGGACCTAGAAATCCCTCTAGGGACCTAGAAATCCCTCTAGGGACCTAGAAATCCCTCTAGGGACATAGAAATCCCTCTAGGGACCTAGAAATCCCTCTAGGGACATAGAAATCCCTCTAGGGACATAGAAATCTCTCTCTCTAGGGACCTAGAAATCCCTCTAGGGACCTAGAAATCCCTCTAGCGACATAGAAATCCCTCTAGCGACATAGAAATCCCTCTAGGGACATAGAAATCTCTCTCTCTAGGGACCTAGAAATCCCTCTAGGGACATAGAAATCCCTCTAGGGACCTAGAAATCCCTCTAGGGACATAGAAATCCCTCTAGGGACATAGAAATCTATCCCTCTAGGGACATAGAAATCCCTCTAGGGACATAGAAATCTCTCTCTCTAGGGACATAGAAATCCCTCTAGGGACCTAGAAATCTATCCCTCTAGGGACCTAGAAATCCCTCTAGGGACATTGAAATCCCTCTAGGGACCTAGAAATCTCTCTAGTGACATAGAAATCCCTCTAGGGACATAGAAATCTATCCCTCTAGGGACCTAGAAATCCCTCTAGGGACCTATAAATCCCTCTAGGGACATTGAAATCCCTCTAGGGACCTAGAAATCTATCCCTCTAGGGACCTAGAAATCTCTCTAGGGACATAGAAATCCCTCTAGGGACATAGAAATCCCTCTAGGGACATAGAAATCCCTCTAGGGACATAGAAATCCCTCTAGGGACCTAGAAATCCCTCTAGGGACCTAGAAATCCCTCTAGGGACCTAGAAATCCCTCTAGGGACATTGAAATCCCTCTAGGGACCTAGAAATCCCTCTAGCGACATAAAAATCCCTCTAGCGACATAGAAATCCCTCTAGGGACATAGAAATCCCTCTAGGGACATAGAAATCTATCCCTCTAGGGACATAGAAATCCCTCTAGGGACCTAGAAATCCCTCTAGCGACATAGAAATCCCTCTAGCGACATAGAAATCCCTCTAGGGACATAGAAATCCCTCTAGGGACATAGAAATCCCTCTAGGGACATAGAAATCCCTCTAGGGACATATAAATCTATCCCTCTAGGGACATAGAAATCCCTCTAGGGACCTAGAAATCCCTCTAGGGACCTAGAAATCCCTCTAGGGACCTAGAAATCCCTCTAGGGACATAGAAATCCCTCTAGGGACCTAGAAATCCCTCTAGCGACATAGAAATCCCTCTAGGGACATAGAAATCTCTCTCTCTAGGGACCTAGAAATCCCTCTAGGGACCTAGAAATCCCTCTAGCGACATAGAAATCCCTCTAGCGACATAGAAATCCCTCTAGGGACCTAGAAATCCCTCTAGGGACCTAGAAATCCCTCTAGGGACATAGAAATCCCTCTAGGGACCTAGAAATCCCTCTAGCGACATAGAAATCCCTCTAGGGACATAGAAATCTCTCTCTCTAGGGACCTAGAAATCCCTCTAGGGACCTAGAAATCCCTCTAGCGACATAGAAATCCCTCTAGCGACATAGAAATCCCTCTAGGGACCTAGAAATCCCTCTAGGGACATAGAAATCCCTCTAGGGACATAGAAATCTATCCCTCTAGGGACATAGAAATCCCTCTAGGGACATAGAAATCTATCCCTCTAGGGACATAGAAATCCCTCTAGGGACCTAGAAATCCCTCTAGCGACATAGAAATCCCTCTAGCGACATAGAAATCCCTCTAGCGACATAGAAATCTCTCTCTCTAGGGACCTATAAATCCCTCTAGGGACCTAGAAATCCCTCTAGGGACCTAGAAATCCCTCTAGCGACATAGAAATCCCTCTAGCGACATAGAAATCCCTCTAGGGACATAGAAATCTCTCTCTCTAGGGACCTAGAAATCCCTCTAGGGACCTAGAAATCTATCCCTCTAGGGAACTAGAAATCCCTCTAGGGACATTGAAATCCCTCTAGGGACCTAGAAATCTCTCTAGTGACATAGAAATCCCTCTAGGGACATAGAAATCTATCCCTCTAGGGACCTAGAAATCCCTCTAGGGACCTAGAAATCCCTCTAGGGACATTGAAATCCCTCTAGGGACCTAGAAATCTATCCCTCTAGGGACCTAGAAATCTCTCTAGGGACATAGAAATCCCTCTAGGGACATAGAAATCCCTCTAGGGACATAGAAATCCCTCTAGGGACATAGAAATCCCTCTAGGGACATAGAAATCCCTCTAGGGACATATAAATCTATCCCTCTAGGGACATAGAAATCCCTCTAGGGACCTAGAAATCCCTCTAGGGACCTAGAAATCCCTCTAGGGACCTAGAAATCCCTCTAGGGACATTGAAATCCCTCTAGGGACCTAGAAATCCCTCTAGCGACATAGAAATCCCTCTAGGCAAATCTTTTCTCTTCAAAATATCCGAAGGGAGGCGATCTCAGATTCAAATCAAAATATTTTAAAAGGTTATCCAAGGTAACTGGTAGAAACGTAACTGTTATAAAATGTAACCGCTGGGGCATGCGCAGAACATTGGCCTGCTAGTGCCGTGCGTTATATACTCAAGTACCCAAATTTCTAAGCGAATCGAGCCAACTTAACCAGTTTTTCTAATTAATGAAAAAAATACAACGAAAGAAATGTTACCATTTTTCAAATGATCAATATATCCATCAAACATAGACCCAGACTCGCACGCTTCAATAACAGAATAAGCTGCAACAAAGTGGAAACTTGTTAATCTTAGTAAAGCAAAAATTATATTAAAAATTTATATAAAAAGAAACATAATTAATTATTCCTAATTATACCTAGAAATCCCTCTAGGGACATAGAAATCCCTCTAGGGACATAGAAATCTCTCTCTCTAGGGACCTAGAAGTCCCTCTACGGACCTAGATATCCCTCTCAAAACCCTGTAACACGCTCTAGAATCCCTATAAATCCCTCTAGGGACATTGAAATCCCTCTAGGGACCTAGAAATCTATCCCTCTAGGGACCTAGAAATCTCTCTAGGGACATAGAAATCCCTCTAGGGACCTAGAAATCCCTCTAGGGACCTAGAAATCCCTCTAGGGACCTAGAAATCCCTCTAGGGACATTGAAATCCCTCTAGGGACCTAGAAATCTATCCCTCTAGGGACCTAGAAATCCCTCTAGCGACATAGAAATCCCTCTAGCGACATAGAAATCCCTCTAGGGACATAGAAATCTCTCTCTCTAGGGACCTAGAAATCCCTCTAGGGACCTAGAAATCCCTCTAGCGACATAGAAATCCCTCTAGCGACATAGAAATCCCTCTAGGGACATAGAAATCTCTCTCTCTAGGGACCTAGAAATCCCTCTAGGGACCTAGAAATCCCTCTAGCGACATAGAAATCCCTCTAGCGACATAGAAATCCCTCTAGGGACATAGAAATCTCTCTCTGTTGGGACCTAGAAATCCCTCTAGGGACCTAGAAATCCCTCTAGGGACCTAGAAATCCCTCTAGCGACATAGAAATCCCTCTAGCGACATAGAAATCCCTCTAGGGACATAGAAATCTCTCTCTCTAGGGACCTAGAAATCCCTCTAGGGACCTAGAAATCTATCCCTCTAGGGACCTAGAAATCCTTCTAGGGACATTGAAATCCATCTAGGGACCTAGAAATCTCTCTAGTGACATAGAAATCCCTCTAGGGACATAGAAATCTATCCCTCTAGGGACCTAGAAATCCCTCTAGGGACCTAGAAATCCCTCTAGGGACCTAGAAATCCCTCTAGGGACATTGAAATCCCTCTAGGGACCTAGAAATCTATCCCTCTAGGGACCTAGAAATCTCTCTAGGGACATAGAAATCCCTCTAGGGACCTAGAAATCCCTCTAGGGACATAGAAATCCCTCTAGGGACATAGAAATCTATCCCTCTAGGGACATAGAAATCCCTCTAGTGACCTAGAAATCCCTCTAACGACATAGAAATCCCTCTAGCGACATAGAAATCCCTCTAGGGACCTAGAAATCTATCCCTCTAGGGACCTAGAAATCCCTCTAGCGACATAGAAATCCCTCTAGCGACATAGAAATCCCTCTAGGGACATAGAAATCTCTCTCTCTAGGGACCTAAAAATCCCTCTAGGGACATAGAAATCCCTCTAGGGACATAGAAATCCCTCTAGGGACATAGAAATCCCTCTAGGGACATATAAATCTATCCCTCTAGGGACATAGAAATCCCTCTAGGTACCTAGAAATCCCTCTAGGGACCTAGAAATCCCTCTAGGGACCTAGAAATCCCTCTAGGGACCTAGAAATCCCTCTAGGGACCTAGAAATCCCTCTAGGGACATTGAAATCCCTCTAGGGACCTAGAAATCCCTCTAGCGACATAGAAATCCCTCTAGCGACATAGAAATCCCTCTAGGGACATAGAAATCTCTCTCTCTAGGGACCTAGAAATCCCTATAGGGACATAGAAATCCCTCTAGGGACATAGAAATCTATCTAGGCAAATCTTTTCTCTTCAAAATATCCGAAGGGAGGCGATCTCAGATTCAAATCAAAATATTTTAAAAGGTTATCCAAGGTAACTGGTAGAAACGTAACTGTTATAAAATGTAACCGCTGGGGCATGCGCAGAACATTGGCCTGCTAGTGCCGTGCGTTATATACTCAAGTACCCAAATTTCTAAGCGAATCGAGCCAACTTAACCAGTTTTTCTAATTAATGAAAAAAATATAACGAAAGAAATGTTACCATTTTTCAAATGATCAATATATCCATCAAACATAGACCCAGACTCGCACGCTTCAATAACAGAATAAGCTGCAACAAAGTTGAAACTTGTTAATCTTAGTAAAGCAAAAATTATATTAAAAATTTATATAAAAAGAAACATAATTAATTATTCCTAATTATACCTAGAAATCCCTCTAGGGACATAGAAATCCCTCTAGGGACATAGAAATCTCTCTCTCTAGGGACCTAGAAATCCCTCTAGGGACATAGAAATCCCTCTAGGGACCTAGAAATCCCTCTAGGGACATAGAAATCTCTCTCTCTAGGGACCTAGAAATCCCTCTAGGGACCTAGAAATCCCTCTAGCGACATAGAAATCCCTCTAGCGACATAGAAATCCCTCTAGAGACATAGAAATCTCTCTCTCTAGGGACCTAGAAATCCCTCTAGGGACATAGAAATCCCTCTAGGGACCTAGAAATCCCTCTAGGGACATAGAAATCTCTCTCTCTAGGGACCTAGAAATCCCTCTAGGGACCTAGAAATCCCTCTAGGGACATAGAAATCCCTCTAGGGACCTAGAAATCCCTCTAGGGACATAGAAATCTCTCTCTCTACGGACCTAGAAATCCCTCTAGGGACATAGAAATCCCTCTAGGGACCTAGAAATCCCTCTAGGGACATAGAAATCCCTCTAGGGACATAGAAATCTATCCCTCTAGGGACATAGAAATCCCTCTAGGGACATAGAAATCCCTCTAGCGACATAGAAATCCCTCTAGGGACATAGAAATCTCTCTCTGTTGGGACCTAGAAATCCCTCTAGGGACCTAGAAATCCCTCTAGGGACCTAGAAATCCCTCTAGCGACATAGAAATCCCTCTAGCGACATAGAAATCCCTCTAGGGACATAGAAATCTCTCTCTCTAGGGACCTAGAAATCCCTCTAGGGACCTAGAAATCTATCCCTCTAGGGACCTAGAAATCCTTCTAGGGACATTGAAATCCCTCTAGGGACCTAGAAATCTCTCTAGTGACATAGAAATCCCTCTAGGGACATAGAAATCTATCCCTCTAGGGACCTAGAAATCCCTCTAGGGACCTAGAAATCCCTCTAGGGACCTAGAAATCCTTCTAAGGACATTGAAATCCCTCTAGGGACCTAGAAATCTATCCCTCTAGGGACATAGAAATCCCTCTAGGGACATATAAATCTATCCCTCTAGGGACCTAGAAATCCCTCTAGGGACCTAGAAATCCCTCTAGGGACCTAGAAATCCCTCTAGGGACCTAGAAATCCCTCTAGGGACATTGAAATCCCTCTAGGGACCTAGAAATCCCTCTAGCGACATAGAAATCCCTCTAGCGACATAGAAATCCCTCTAGGGACCTAGAAATCCTTCTAGGGACATTGAAATCCCTCTAGGGACCTAGAAATCTATCCCTCTAGGGACCTAGAAATCCTTCTAGGGACATTGAAATCCCTCTAGGGACCTAGAAATCTCTCTAGGGACCTAGAAATCCCTCTAGGGACCTAGAAATCCCTCTAGGGACATTGAAATCCCTCTAGGGACCTAGAAATCTATCCCTCTAGGGACCTAGAAATCTCTCTAGGGACATAGAAATCCCTCTAGGGACATAGAAATCCCTCTAGGGACATAGAAATCCCTCTAGGGACATATAAATCTATCCCTCTAGGGACCTAGAAATCCCTCTAGGGACCTAGAAATCCCTCTAGGGACATTGAAATCCCTCTAGGGACCTAGAAATCCCTCTAGCGACATAGAAATCCCTCTAGCGACATAAAAATCCCTCTAGGGACATAGAAATCTCTCTCTCTAGGGACCTAGAAATCCCTCTAGGGACATAGAAATCCCTCTAGGGACATAGAAATCCCTCTAGGGACATAGAAATCCCTCTAGCGACATAGAAATCCCTCTAGGGACCTAGAAATCTATCCCTCTAGGGACCTAGAAATCCCTCTAGCGACATAGAAATCCCTCTAGCGACATAGAAATCCCTCTAGGGACATAGAAATCTCTCTCTCTAGGGACCTAAAAATCCCTCTAGCGACATAGAAATCCCTCTAGGGACCTAGAAATCTCTCTCTCTAGGGACCTAGAAATCCCTCTAGGGACCTAGAAATCCCTCTAGCGACATAGAAATCCCTCTAGCGACATAGAAATCCCTCTAGGGACATAGAAATCTCTCTCTCTAGGGACCTAGAAATCCCTCTAGGGACATAGAAATCCCTCTAGGGACCTAGAAATCCCTCTAGGGACATAGAAATCCCTCTAGGGACATAGAAATCTATCCCTCTAGGGACCTAGAAATCCCTCTAGGGACCTAGAAATCCCTCTAGGGACCTAGAAATCCCTCTAGGGACATAGAAATCCCTCTAGGGACCTAGAAATCCCTCTAGCGACATAGAAATCCCTCTAGCGACATAGAAATCCCTCTAGGGACATAGAAATCTATCCCTCTAGGGACATAGAAATCCCTCTAGGGACCTAGAAATCCCTCTAGCGACATAGAAATCCCTCAAGCGACATAGAAATCCCTCTAGCGACATAGAAATCCCTCTAGGGACATAGAAATCTATCCCCCTAGGGACATAGAAATCTATCCCTCTAGGGACATAGAAATCCCTCTAGGGACATAGAAATCCCTCTAGGGACCTAGAAATCCCTCTAGGGACATTGAAATCCCTCTAGGGACCTAGAAATCTATCCCTCTAGGGACCTAGAAATCTATCCCTCTAGGGACCTAGAAATCTTTCTAGGGACATTGAAATCCCTCTAGGGACCTAGAAATCTCTCTAGTGACATAGAAATCCCTCTAGGGACATAGAAATCTATCCCTCTAGGGACCTAGAAATCCCTCTAGGGACCTAGAAATCCCTCTAGGGACATTGAAATCCCTCTAGGGACCTAGAAATCTATCCCTCTAGGGACCTAGAAATCTCTCTAGGGACATATAAATCCCTCTAGGGACATAGAAATCCCTCTAGGGACATATAAATCTATCCCTCTAGGGACATAGAAATCCCTCTAGGGACCTAGAAATCCCTCTAGGGACCTAGAAATCCCTCTAGGGACCTAGAAATCCCACTAGGGACATTGAAATCCCTCTAGGGACATTGAAATCCCTCTAGGGACCTAGAAATCTATCCCTCTAGGGACCTAGAAATCTCTCTAGGGACCTAGAAATCTCTCTAGGGACCTAGAAATCTCTCTAGGGACCTAGAAATCCCTCTAGGGACATAGAAATTCCTCTAGGGACATAGAAATCTATCCCTCTAGGGACCTAGAAATCCCTCTAGGGACCTAGAAATCCCTCTAGGGACATAGAAATCTCTCTCTCTAGGGACCTAGAAATCCCTCTAGGGACATAGAAATCCCTCTAGGGACCTAGAAATCCCTCTAGGGACATAGAAATCCCTCTAGGGACATTGAAATCCCTCTATGGACCTAGAAATCTATCCCTCTAGGGACCTAGAAATCTCTCTAGGGGCATAGAAATCTCTCTAGGGACATAGAAATCCCTCTAGGGACCTAGAAATCCCTCTAGGGACCTAGAAATCCCTAAAAATTTATTCTGAGGAAATATTCATACTAGGAAATAGTGTTGAGAAAGGATGATCACAGTAGAGTAGAGGCAGTCTATTGCTATAAAGAGGAGGAGGGGCGATATATAGCGAATGATTATGCTTAACTAACTTCTAAGAATGACACCTGCTGCTAGCTGATCTATTATTCTAGGAAAGACACTTGCAGCTAGCCTCTACCATTGCATGCACTATCACTCCTCAAAATGCCTGTAAGCTGATCTATTATTCTAAGAAAGACAGCTGCAATTAGCTTAAGTAACGTGATATATATTATTTATTGATATCACTAATTGATCTAACATATATGTTTTTACTTTTTTTATACATAAGTTTAACAAGTTATGTTTCCTTTCGTTATGTACTTTAGAGACCAGAACTTGAAAGGATCTGAAAAGGAAACCAATGGCCCTAGTTAACATATCCCTCCACGTATTCCAGGGTGAATTTGTTCATTTTTTTTTATATCTTCCCTTGAACTATTGGTCATTAGTTTGGTCTTGTTATAATTTGGGTATAGACCAATTTCTTCGCAGAGTTATAGTAGCTGTCATTTGCCTATAATATATATTAAGTGGCTGTGGTAAAACTAAATCCCTTCTGTAAAATCCTTATCAACATATAAAAAAAAAAAAAATTATAAATACCGAAACAATTAACGGAGGTTCGAATATTTAAATAAGTAATGGCTCCCGGTTACGTCACAAGTTCATTAGCAGACTTGGGCTGTGTCTTGTGGTGTTGTGTATTGGGGCGTTGTGTGTTGAGGGGTTGTGTATTGAGATGTGGCGTTTTGCATTGAGATGTTGCTTGTTGTGGTGTTGTGTATTGAGATGTTGTGTGTTGTGGTGTTTTCTGTTCAAATATTGTGATAGTAAATGTAGCCTGTGGTTGTAGTAAGAGAGTACTTCTAGTCATCTTTACTAACATTTTCTTTCTTACTCTATTAATTTCATCAATCTTGATTTATTAATATTATTACAAATCGATCTTCCCTATCAGCCTCTGAATATTTAATTCACTAAGTGATTCTTAGTGAGTTTCTCTCTACGTAAATCTCTATATTTCAACTTGCACCAATCCCCTGGAGCATACCCCACCCGGAGATCCGTACTGGGGAATAGTTTACCTTCGGATAACGAGCGTTTTACCTTAGAAAGATCCTTGACTATTAGAGATATTGTTTAAGTGAAACGTAATGTTAGTAGGGCGTTCCAACCTACGTAACATCCCTCAAGCAAGTCTGGGGGGTCGCTCACATTGTTGGTGAGTGAGTCCATATCGGACTTAGCCGGGGTGAACTTGCAACGAATTTCAACCTACAACCCCAGATCTACCACCCATGGGCCGCCTCCCCTACGAGCTGACGAGATGCACCCGGGGCGTGTTGTTCAAAATATTCCTAATACTATTCATTCAAAATTTGTTAAACGGATAACAATAAAATAAAAATTAGTCTGTTGTTATGATACTTGAGTGTAATTTGATAAAAGAAAAAACGAAATTTTTTTCATTCGTCAACTTGGTTTTCGAAGGAATAGCCATTTTAAAACAAGAGATGGACTATTAGTGAATTTTGGGAAATATCAAAGAATCCTAATCGCCAAAAGTCTTTTAGAGTTTTTAGCATTGCAGAAGAACATACAACTCCACTACCACGAATCACGTGAGTAAAAAAAAGAGTAAAGTGGTTTATAGGGCTACACTGATTGCATTAGCAGGCAGCCATTCCTGCTACTGGATTCAGTGAAGCGAACCATCCACTATAAAAAATGGGTAACGAAACCACAGGCAGAACCTCGTGGGTGGTTTGGAATCCTGCCTATCTCATAGGTAAGTATTTTCTTCTTCTTTTACTTCCTCCAAGTTCCATTCAGATAAAAATAATGTTACCCATCACCGTAAAGAATCACCTCTTTCCTTTTAATAATTTTAACTGATAACAGTTATTTTCTTTACCGAAATACATTAACTTCAGCGAGCCTGAAAACAAAGCTGGAATTAATATTCTTTTAGCATAATCAACATATTAGTAATTATTATTTGTGTCGTACTTACCATCATAGTGGTCTAAGTACACTTTCGTAAATGCTGACAACAATCCCTCTAAGATAGTTTGTAAATATTTTTCATATTGTGTTTCCTTCATTTCCATTCTTGCAATGATATAAATTCTCCCATTTTCTAACTGATCCAGTATTTTGTACACTGAAAATCGGTTAAGCTTATTTGATGTTTCGGCAAGAGACATCTGTTTTTAATAAAAAGAATGATGAAATTAAGGAATAATCAAATTAAACAAAATTTATTCTGAGGAAATATTCATACTAGGAAATAGTGTTGAGAAAGGATGATCACAGTAGAGTAGAGGCAGTCTATTGCTATAAAGAGGAGGAGGGGCGATATATAGCGAATGATTATGCTTAACTAACTTCTAAGAATGACACCTGCTGCTAGCTGATCTATTATTCTAGGAAAGACACTTGCAGCTAGCCTCTACCATTGCATGCACTATCACTCCTCAAAATACCTGTAAGCTGATCTATTATTCTAAGAAAGACAGCTGCAATTAGCTTAAGTAACGTGATATATATTATTTATTGATATCACTAATTGATCTAACATATATGTTTTTACTTTTTTTATACATAAGTTTTACAAGTTATGTTTCCTTTCGTTATGTACTTTAGAGACCAGAACTCGAAAGGATCTGAAAAGGAAACCAATGGCCCAAGTTAACATATCCCTCCACGTATTCCAGGGTGAATTTGTTCATTTTTTTTTATATCTTCCCTTGAACTATTGGTCATTAGTTTGGTCTTGTTATAATTTGGGTATAGACCAATTTCTTCGCAGAGTTATAGTAGCTGTCATTTGCCTATAATATATATTAAGTGGCTGTGGTAAAACTAAATCCCTTCTGTAAAATCCTTATCAACATATAAAAAAAAAAAAATTATAAATACCGAAACAATTAACGGAGGTTCGAATATTTAAATAAGTAATGGCTCCCGGTTACGTCACAAGTTCATTAGCAGACTTGGGCTGTGTCTTGTGGTGTTGTGTATTGGGGCGTTGTGTGTTGAGGGGTTGTGTATTGAGATGTGGCGTTTTGCATTGAGATGTTGCTTGTTGTGGTGTTGTGTATTGAGATGTTGTGTGTTGTGGTGTTTTCTGTTCAAATATTGTGATAGTAAATGTAGCCTGTGGTTGTAGTAAGAGAGTACTTCTAGTCATCTTTACTAACATTTTCTTTCTTACTCTATTAATTTCATCAATCTTGATTTATTAATATTATTACAAATCGATCTTCCCTATCAGCCTCTGAATATTTAATTCACTAAGTGATTCTTAGTGAGTTTCTCTCTACGTAAATCTCTATATTTCAACTTGCACCAATCCCCTGGAGCATACCCCACCCGGAGATCCGTACTGGGGAATAGTTTACCTTCGGATAACGAGCGTTTTACCTTAGAAAGATCCTTGACTATTAGAGATATTGTTTAAGTGAAACGTAATGTTAGTAGGGCGTTCCAACCTACGTAACATCCCTCAAGCAAGTCTGGGGGGTCGCTCACATTGTTGGTGAGTGAGTCCATATCGGACTTAGCCGGGGTGAACTTGCAACGAATTTCAACCTACAACCCCAGATCTACCACCCATGGGCCGCCTCCCCTACGAGCTGACGAGATGCACCCGGGGCGTGTTGTTCAAAATATTCCTAATACTATTCATTCAAAATTTGTTAAACGGATAACAATAAAATAAAAATTAGTCTGTTGTTATGATACTTGAGTGTAATTTGATAAAAGAAAAAACGAAATTTTTTTCATTCGTCAACTTGGTTTTCGAAGGAATAGCCATTTTAAAACAAGAGATGGACTATTAGTGAATTTTGGGAAATATCAAAGAATCCTAATCGCCAAAAGTCTTTTAGAGTTTTTAGCATTGCAGAAGAACATAAAACTCCACTACCACGAATCACGTGAGTAAAAAAAAGAGTAAAGTGGTTTATAGGGCTACACTGATTGCATTAGCAGGCAGCCATTCCTGCTACTGGATTCAGTGAAGCGAACCATCCACTATAAAAAATGGGTAACGAAACCACAGGCAGAACCTCGTGGGTGGTTTGGAATCCTGCCTATCTCATAGGTAAGTATTTTCTTCTTCTTTTACTTCCTCCAAGTTCCATTCAGATAAAAATAATGTTACCCATCACCGTAAAGAATCACCTCTTTCCTTTTAATAATTTTAACTGATAACAGTTATTTTCTTTACCGAAATACATTAACTTCAGCGAGCCTGAAAACAAAGCTGGAATTAATATTCTTTTAGCATAATCAACATATTAGTAATTATTATTTGTGTCGTACTTACCATCATAGTGGTCTAAGTACACTTTCGTAAATGCTGACAACAATCCCTCTAAGATAGTTTGTAAATATTTTTCATATTGTGTTTCCTTCATTTCCATTCTTGCAATGATATAAATTCTCCCATTTTCTAACTGATCCAGTATTTTGTACACTGAAAATCGGTTAAGCTTATTTGATGTTTCGGCAAGAGACATCTGTTTTTAATAAAAAGAATGATGAAATTAAGGAATAATCAAATTAAACAAAATTTATTCTGAGGAAATATTCATACTAGGAAATAGTGTTGAGAAAGGATGATCACAGTAGAGTAGAGGCAGTCTATTGCTATAAAGAGGAGGAGGGGCGATATATAGCGAATGATTATGCTTAACTAACTTCTAAGAATGACACCTGCTGCTAGCTGATCTATTATTCTAGGAAAGACACTTGCAGCTAGCCTCTACCATTGCATGCACTATCACTCCTCAAAATACCTGTAAGCTGATCTATTATTCTAAGAAAGACAGCTGCAATTAGCTTAAGTAACGTGATATATATTATTTATTGATATCACTAATTGATCTAACATATATGTTTTTACTTTTTTTATACATAAGTTTTACAAGTTATGTTTCCTTTCGTTATGTACTTTAGAGACCAGAACTCGAAAGGATCTGAAAAGGAAACCAATGGCCCAAGTTAACATATCCCTCCACGTATTCCAGGGTGAATTTGTTCATTTTTTTTTATATCTTCCCTTGAACTATTGGTCATTAGTTTGGTCTTGTTATAATTTGGGTATAGACCAATTTCTTCGCAGAGTTATAGTAGCTGTCATTTGCCTATAATATATATTAAGTGGCTGTGGTAAAACTAAATCCCTTCTGTAAAATCCTTATCAACATATAAAAAAAAAAAAATTATAAATACCGAAACAATTAACGGAGGTTCGAATATTTAAATAAGTAATGGCTCCCGGTTACGTCACAAGTTCATTAGCAGACTTGGGCTGTGTCTTGTGGTGTTGTGTATTGGGGCGTTGTGTGTTGAGGGGTTGTGTATTGAGATGTGGCGTTTTGCATTGAGATGTTGCTTGTTGTGGTGTTGTGTATTGAGATGTTGTGTGTTGTGGTGTTTTCTGTTCAAATATTGTGATAGTAAATGTAGCCTGTGGTTGTAGTAAGAGAGTACTTCTAGTCATCTTTACTAACATTTTCTTTCTTACTCTATTAATTTCATCAATCTTGATTTATTAATATTATTACAAATCGATCTTCCCTATCAGCCTCTGAATATTTAATTCACTAAGTGATTCTTAGTGAGTTTCTCTCTACGTAAATCTCTATATTTCAACTTGCACCAATCCCCTGGAGCATACCCCACCCGGAGATCCGTACTGGGGAATAGTTTACCTTCGGATAACGAGCGTTTTACCTTAGAAAGATCCTTGACTATTAGAGATATTGTTTAAGTGAAACGTAATGTTAGTAGGGCGTTCCAACCTACGTAACATCCCTCAAGCAAGTCTGGGGGGTCGCTCACATTGTTGGTGAGTGAGTCCATATCGGACTTAGCCGGGGTGAACTTGCAACGAATTTCAACCTACAACCCCAGATCTACCACCCATGGGCCGCCTCCCCTACGAGCTGACGAGATGCACCCGGGGCGTGTTGTTCAAAATATTCCTAATACTATTCATTCAAAATTTGTTAAACGGATAACAATAAAATAAAAATTAGTCTGATGTTATGATACTCAAAGAATCCTAATCGCCAAAAGTCTTTTAGAGTTTTTAGCATTGCAGAAGAACATACAACTCCACTACCACGAATCACGTGAGTAAAAAAAAGAGTAAAGTGGTTTATAGGGCTACACTGATTGCATTAGCAGGCAGCCATTCCTGCTACTGGATTCAGTGAAGCGAACCATCCACTATAAAAAATGGGTAACGAAACCACAGGCAGAACCTCGTGGGTGGTTTGGAATCCTGCCTATCTCATAGGTAAGTATTTTCTTCTTCTTTTACTTCCTCCAAGTTCCATTCAGATAAAAATAATGTTACCCATCACCGTAAAGAATCACCTCTTTCCTTTTAATAATTTTAACTGATAACAGTTATTTTCTTTACCGAAATACATTAACTTCAGCGAGCCTGAAAACAAAGCTGGAATTAATATTCTTTTAGCATAATCAACATATTAGTAATTATTATTTGTGTCGTACTTACCATCATAGTGGTCTAAGTACACTTTCGTAAATGCTGACAACAATCCCTCTAAGATAGTTTGTAAATATTTTTCATATTGTGTTTCCTTCATTTCCATTCTTGCAATGATATAAATTCTCCCATTTTCTAACTGATCCAGTATTTTGTACACTGAAAATCGGTTAAGCTTATTTGATGTTTCGGCAAGAGACATCTGTTTTTAATAAAAAGAATGATGAAATTAAGGAATAATCAAATTAAACAAAATTTATTCTGAGGAAATATTCATACTAGGAAATAGTGTTGAGAAAGGATGATCACAGTAGAGTAGAGGCAGTCTATTGCTATAAAGAGGAGGAGGGGCGATATATAGCGAATGATTATGCTTAACTAACTTCTAAGAATGACACCTGCTGCTAGCTGATCTATTATTCTAGGAAAGACACTTGCAGCTAGCCTCTACCATTGCATGCACTATCACTCCTCAAAATACCTGTAAGCTGATCTATTATTCTAAGAAAGACAGCTGCAATTAGCTTAAGTAACGTGATATATATTATTTATTGATATCACTAATTGATCTAACATATATGTTTTTACTTTTTTTATACATAAGTTTTACAAGTTATGTTTCCTTTCGTTATGTACTTTAGAGACCAGAACTCGAAAGGATCTGAAAAGGAAACCAATGGCCCAAGTTAACATATCCCTCCACGTATTCCAGGGTGAATTTGTTCATTTTTTTTTATATCTTCCCTTGAACTATTGGTCATTAGTTTGGTCTTGTTATAATTTGGGTATAGACCAATTTCTTCGCAGAGTTATAGTAGCTGTCATTTGCCTATAATATATATTAAGTGGCTGTGGTAAAACTAAATCCCTTCTGTAAAATCCTTATCAACATATAAAAAAAAAAAAATTATAAATACCGAAACAATTAACGGAGGTTCGAATATTTAAATAAGTAATGGCTCCCGGTTACGTCACAAGTTCATTAGCAGACTTGGGCTGTGTCTTGTGGTGTTGTGTATTGGGGCGTTGTGTGTTGAGGGGTTGTGTATTGAGATGTGGCGTTTTGCATTGAGATGTTGCTTGTTGTGGTGTTGTGTATTGAGATGTTGTGTGTTGTGGTGTTTTCTGTTCAAATATTGTGATAGTAAATGTAGCCTGTGGTTGTAGTAAGAGAGTACTTCTAGTCATCTTTACTAACATTTTCTTTCTTACTCTATTAATTTCATCAATCTTGATTTATTAATATTATTACAAATCGATCTTCCCTATCAGCCTCTGAATATTTAATTCACTAAGTGATTCTTAGTGAGTTTCTCTCTACGTAAATCTCTATATTTCAACTTGCACCAATCCCCTGGAGCATACCCCACCCGGAGATCCGTACTGGGGAATAGTTTACCTTCGGATAACGAGCGTTTTACCTTAGAAAGATCCTTGACTATTAGAGATATTGTTTAAGTGAAACGTAATGTTAGTAGGGCGTTCCAACCTACGTAACATCCCTCAAGCAAGTCTGGGGGGTCGCTCACATTGTTGGTGAGTGAGTCCATATCGGACTTAGCCGGGGTGAACTTGCAACGAATTTCAACCTACAACCCCAGATCTACCACCCATGGGCCGCCTCCCCTACGAGCTGACGAGATGCACCCGGGGCGTGTTGTTCAAAATATTCCTAATACTATTCATTCAAAATTTGTTAAACGGATAACAATAAAATAAAAATTAGTCTGTTGTTATGATACTTGAGTGTAATTTGATAAAAGAAAAAACGAAATTTTTTTCATTCGTCAACTTGGTTTTCGAAGGAATAGCCATTTTAAAACAAGAGATGGACTATTAGTGAATTTTGGGAAATATCAAAGAATCCTAATCGCCAAAAGTCTTTTAGAGTTTTTAGCATTGCAGAAGAACATAAAACTCCACTACCACGAATCACGTGAGTAAAAAAAAGAGTAAAGTGGTTTATAGGGCTACACTGATTGCATTAGCAGGCAGCCATTCCTGCTACTGGATTCAGTGAAGCGAACCATCCACTATAAAAAATGGGTAACGAAACCACAGGCAGAACCTCGTGGGTGGTTTGGAATCCTGCCTATCTCATAGGTAAGTATTTTCTTCTTCTTTTACTTCCTCCAAGTTCCATTCAGATAAAAATAATGTTACCCATCACCGTAAAGAATCACCTCTTTCCTTTTAATAATTTTAACTGATAACAGTTATTTTCTTTACCGAAATACATTAACTTCAGCGAGCCTGAAAACAAAGCTGGAATTAATATTCTTTTAGCATAATCAACATATTAGTAATTATTATTTGTGTCGTACTTACCATCATAGTGGTCTAAGTACACTTTCGTAAATGCTGACAACAATCCCTCTAAGATAGTTTGTAAATATTTTTCATATTGTGTTTCCTTCATTTCCATTCTTGCAATGATATAAATTCTCCCATTTTCTAACTGATCCAGTATTTTGTACACTGAAAATCGGTTAAGCTTATTTGATGTTTCGGCAAGAGACATCTGTTTTTAATAAAAAGAATGATGAAATTAAGGAATAATCAAATTAAACAAAATTTATTCTGAGGAAATATTCATACTAGGAAATAGTGTTGAGAAAGGATGATCACAGTAGAGTAGAGGCAGTCTATTGCTATAAAGAGGAGGAGGGGCGATATATAGCGAATGATTATGCTTAACTAACTTCTAAGAATGACACCTGCTGCTAGCTGATCTATTATTCTAGGAAAGACACTTGCAGCTAGCCTCTACCATTGCATGCACTATCACTCCTCAAAATACCTGTAAGCTGATCTATTATTCTAAGAAAGACAGCTGCAATTAGCTTAAGTAACGTGATATATATTATTTATTGATATCACTAATTGATCTAACATATATGTTTTTACTTTTTTTATACATAAGTTTTACAAGTTATGTTTCCTTTCGTTATGTACTTTAGAGACCAGAACTCGAAAGGATCTGAAAAGGAAACCAATGGCCCAAGTTAACATATCCCTCCACGTATTCCAGGGTGAATTTGTTCATTTTTTTTTATATCTTCCCTTGAACTATTGGTCATTAGTTTGGTCTTGTTATAATTTGGGTATAGACCAATTTCTTCGCAGAGTTATAGTAGCTGTCATTTGCCTATAATATATATTAAGTGGCTGTGGTAAAACTAAATCCCTTCTGTAAAATCCTTATCAACATATAAAAAAAAAAAAAATTATAAATACCGAAACAATTAACGGAGGTTCGAATATTTAAATAAGTAATGGCTCCCGGTTACGTCACAAGTTCATTAGCAGACTTGGGCTGTGTCTTGTGGTGTTGTGTATTGGGGCGTTGTGTGTTGAGGGGTTGTGTATTGAGATGTGGCGTTTTGCATTGAGATGTTGCTTGTTGTGGTGTTGTGTATTGAGATGTTGTGTGTTGTGGTGTTTTCTGTTCAAATATTGTGATAGTAAATGTAGCCTGTGGTTGTAGTAAGAGAGTACTTCTATCTATTATTCTAGGAAAGACACTTGCAGCTAGCCTCTACCATTGCATGCACTATCACTCCTCAAAATGCCTGTAAGCTGATCTATTATTCTAAGAAAGACAGCTGCAATTAGCTTAAGTAACGTGATATATATTATTTATTGATATCACTAATTGATCTAACATATATGTTTTTACTTTTTTTATACATAAGTTTTACAAGTTATGTTTCCTTTCGTTATGTACTTTAGAGACCAGAACTTGAAAGGATCTGAAAAGGAAACCAATGGCCCTAGTTAACATATCCCTCCACGTATTCCAGAGAGATTTCTAGGTCCCTAGAGAGAGAGATTTCTATGTCCCTAGAGGGATTTCTATGTCGCTAGAGGGATTTCTATGTCGCTAGAGGGATTTCTAGGTCCCTAGAGGGATTTCTAGGTCCCTAGAGAGAGAGATTTCTATGTCCCTAGAGGGATTTCTATGTCCCTAGAGGGATTTCTAGGTCCCTAGAGGGATTTCTATGTCCCTAGAGGGATTTCTAGGTCCCTAGAGAGAGAGATTTCTATGTCCCTAGAGGGATTTCTATGTCGCTAGAGGGATTTCTATGTCGCTAGAGGGATTTCTAGGTCCCTAGAGGGATAGATTTCTAGGTCCCTAGAGGGATTTCAATGTCCCTAGAGGGATTTCTAGGTCCCTAGAGGGATTTCTAGGTCCCTAGAGGGATTTCTATGTCCCTAGAGAGATTTCTATGCCCCTAGAGAGATTTCTAGGTCCCTAGAGGGATAGATTTCTAGGTCCATAGAGGGATTTCAATGTCCCTAGAGGGATTTCTATGTCCCTAGAGGGATTTCTAGGTCCCTAGAGGGATTTCTATGTCCCTAGAGGGATTTCTAGGTCCCTAGAGAGAGAGATTTCTATGTCCCTAGAGGGATTTCTAGGTCCCTAGAGGGATTTCTAGGTCCCTAGAGGGATAGATTTCTATGTCCCTAGAGGAATTTCTATGTCCCTAGAGGGATTTCTAGGTCCCTAGAGAGATTTCTAGGTCCCTAGAGAGATTTCTAGGTCCCTAGAGGGATAGATTTCTAGGTCCCTAGAGGGATTTCAATGTCCCTAGAGGGATTTCAATGTCCCTAGAGGGATTTCTAGGTCCCTAGAGGGATTTCTAGGTCCCTAGAGGGATTTCTATGTCCCTAGAGGGATAGATTTATATGTCCCTAGAGGGATTTCTATGCCCCTAGAGGGATTTATATGTCCCTAGAGAGATTTCTAGGTCCCTAGAGGGATAGATTTCTAGGTCCCTAGAGGGATTTCAATGTCCCTAGAGGGATTTCTAGGTCCCTAGAGGGATTTCTAGGTCCCTAGAGGGATTTCTAGGTCCCTAGAGGGATAGATTTCTATGTCCCTAGAGGGATTTCTATGTCACTAGAGAGATTTCTAGGTCCCTAGAGGGATTTCAATGTCCCTAGAAAGATTTCTAGGTCCCTAGAGGGATAGATTTCTAGGTCCCTAGAGGGATAGATTTCTAGGTCCCTAGAGGGATTTCAATGTCCCTAGAGGGATTTCTAGGTCCCTAGAGGGATTTCTATGTCCCTAGAGGGATTTCTAGGTCCCTAGAGAGAGAGATTTCTATGTCCCTAGAGGGATTTCTATGTCGCTAGAGGGATTTCTATGTCGCTAGAGGGATTTCTAGGTCCCTAGAGGGATTTCTAGGTCCCTAGAGAGAGAGATTTCTAGGTCCCTAGAGGGATTTCTAGGTCCCTAGAGGGATTTCTATGTCCCTAGAGGGATTTTTAGGTCCCTAGAGAGAGAGATTTCTATGTCCCTAGAGGGATTTCTATGTCGCTAGAGGGATTTCTATGTCGCTAGAGGGATTTCTAGGTCCCTAGAGGGATAGATTTCTAGGTCCCTAGAGGGATTTCTATGTCGCTAGAGGGATTTCTATGTCCCTAGATGGATTTCTATGTCCCTAGAGGGATTTCTATGTCCCTAGAGGGATTTCTAGGTCCCTAGAGAGAGAGATTTCTATGTCCCTAGAGGGATTTTTATGTCGCTAGAGGGATTTCTATGTCGCTAGAGGGATTTCTAGGTCCCTAGAGGGATTTCAATGTCCCTAGAGGGATTTCTAGGTCCCTAGAGGGATTTCTAGGTCCCTAGAGGGATAGATTTATATGTCCCTAGAGGGATTTCTATGTCCC
The DNA here is from genome assembly GCA_964056705.1 of Troilus luridus. Classification (NCBI taxonomy): domain Eukaryota; kingdom Metazoa; phylum Arthropoda; class Insecta; order Hemiptera; family Pentatomidae; genus Troilus; species Troilus luridus. The sequence goes on from OZ057413.1 coordinate 59,381,808, forward strand.
TAGAGCGATTTCTATGTCCCTAGAGGGATTTCTATGTCCCTAGGAAGATTTCTAGGTCCCTAGAGGGATAGATTTCTAGGTCCCTAGAGGGATTTCAATGTCCCTAGAGGGATTTCTAGGTCCCTAGAGGGATTTCTAGGTCCCTAGAGAGATTTCTATGTCCCTAGAGAGATTTCTATGCCCCTAGAGAGATTTCTAGGTCCCTAGAGGGATAGATTTCTAGGTCCATAGAGGGATTTCAATGTCCCTAGAGGGATTTCTATGTCCCTAGAGGGATTTCTAGGTCCCTAGAGGGATTTCTATGTCCCTAGAGGGATTTCTAGGTCCCTAGAGAGAGAGATTTCTATGTCCCTAGAGGGATTTCTAGGTCCCTAGAGGGATAGATTTCTAGGTCCCTAGAGGGATTTCTATGTCCCTAGAGGAATTTCTATGTCCCTAGAGGGATTTCTAGGTCCCTAGAGAGATTTCTAGGTCCCTAGAGAGATTTCTAGGTCCCTAGAGGGATAGATTTCTAGGTCCCTAGAGGGATTTCAATGTCCCTAGAGGGATTTCAATGTCCCTAGAGGGATTTCTAGGTCCCTAGAGGGATTTCTAGGTCCCTAGAGGGATAGATTTCTATGTCCCTAGAGGGATTTCTATGTCCCTAGAGGGATTTCTAGGTCCCTAGAGGGATTTCTATGTCCCTAGAGAGATTTCTAGGTCCCTAGAGGGATAGATTTCTAGGTCCCTAGAGGGATTTCAATGTCCCTAGAGGGATTTCTAGGTCCCTAGAGGGATTTCTAGGTCCCTAGAGGGATTTCTAGGTCCCTAGAGGGATAGATTTCTATGTCCCTAGAGGGATTTCTATGTCACTAGAGAGATTTCTAGGTCCCTAGAGGGATTTCAATGTCCCTAGAAAGATTTCTAGGTCCCTAGAGGGATAGATTTCTAGGTCCCTAGAGGGATAGATTTCTAGGTCTCTAGAGGGATTTCAATGTCCCTAGAGGGATTTCTAGGTCCCTAGAGGGATTTCTATGTCCCTAGAGGGATTTCTATGTCCCTAGAGGGATAGATTTCTATGTCCCTAGGGGGATAGATTTCTATGTCCCTAGAGGGATTTCTATGTCGCTAGAGGGATTTCTATGTCGCTTGAGGGATTTCTATGTCGCTAGAGGGATTTCTAGGTCCCTAGAGGGATTTCTATGTCCCTAGAGGGATAGATTTCTATGTCCCTAGAGGGATTTCTATGTCGCTAGAGGGATTTCTATGTCGCTAGAGGGATTTCTAGGTCCCTAGAGGGATTTCTATGTCCCTAGAGGGATAGATTTCTATGTCCCTAGAGGGATTCCTATGTCCCTAGAGGGATTTCTATGTCCCTAGAGGGATTTCAATGTCCCTAGAGGGATTTCTAGGTCCCTAGAGGGATTTCTAGGTCCCTAGAGGGATTTCTAGGTCCCTAGAGGGATTTCTAGGTCCCTAGAGGGATAGATTTCTATGTCCCTAGAGGGATTTCTATGTCCCTAGAGGGATTTCTAGGTCCCTAGAGGGATTTCTATGTCCCTAGAGGGATTTCTAGGTCCCTAGAGAGAGAGATTTCTATGTCCCTAGAGGGATTTCTATGTCGCTAGAGGGATTTCTATGTCGCTAGAGGGATTTCTAGGTCCCTAGAGGGATTTCTAGGTCCCTAGAGAGAGAGATTTCTAGGTCCCTAGAGGGATTTCTAGGTCCCTAGAGGGATTTCTATGTCCCTAGAGGGATTTTTAGGTCCCTAGAGAGAGAGATTTCTATGTCCCTAGAGGGATTTCTATGTCGCTAGAGGGATTTCTATGTCGCTAGAGGGATTTCTAGGTCCCTAGAGGGATAGATTTCTAGGTCCCTAGAGGGATTTCTATGTCGCTAGAGGGATTTCTATGTCCCTAGATGGATTTCTATGTCCCTAGAGGGATTTCTATGTCCCTAGAGGGATTTCTATGTCCCTAGAGGGATTTCTAGGTCCCTAGAGAGAGAGATTTCTATGTCCCTAGAGGGATTTTTATGTCGCTAGAGGGATTTCTATGTCGCTAGAGGGATTTCTAGGTCCCTAGAGGGATTTCAATGTCCCTAGAGGGATTTCTAGGTCCCTAGAGGGATTTCTAGGTCCCTAGAGAGATTTCTAGGTCCCTAGAGGGATTTCAATGTCCCTAGAAGGATTTCTAGGTCCCTAGAGGGATAGATTTCTAGGTCCCTAGAGGGATTTCAATGTCCCTAGAAGGATTTCTAGGTCCCTAGAAGGATTTCTATGTCGCTAGAGGGATTTCTATGTCGCTAGAGGGATTTCTAGGTCCCTAGAGGGATTTCAATGTCCCTAGAGGGATTTCTAGGTCCCTAGAGGGATTTCTAGGTCCCTAGAGGGATTTCTAGGTCCCTAGAAGGATTTCTAGGTCCCTAGAGGGATAGATTTCTATGTCCCTAGAGGGATTTCTATGTCCCTAGAGGGATTTCTATGTCCCTAGAGGGATTTCTATGTCCCTAGAGGGATTTCTATGTCCCTAGAGGGATTTCTATGTCCCTAGAGAGATTTCTAGGTCCCTAGAGGGATAGATTTCTAGGTCCCTAGAGGGATTTCAATGTCCCTAGAAGGATTTCTAGGTCCCTAGAGGGATTTCTAGGTCCCTAGAGGGATTTCTAGGTCCCTAGAGAGAGAGATTTCTATGTCCCTTGAGGGATTTCTATGTCGCTAGAGGGATTTCTATGTCGCTAGAGGGATTTCTAGGTCCCTAGAGGGATAGATTTCTAGGTCCCTAGAGGGATTTCTATGTCGCTAGAGGGATTTCTATGTCGCTAGAGGGATTATTAGGTCCCTAGAGGGATTACTATGTCCCTAGAGGGATAGATTTCTATGTCCCTAGAGGGATTTCTATGTCCTTAGAGGGATTTCTATGTCCCTAGAGGGATTTCTATGTCCCTAGAGGGATTTCTAGGTCCCTAGAGAGAGAGATTTCTATGTCCCTAGAGGAATTTCTATGTCGCTAGAGGGATTTCTATGTCGCTAGAGGGATTTCTAGGTCCCTAGAGGGATTTCAATGTCCCTAGAGGGATTTCTAGGTCCCTAGAGGGATTTCTAGGTCCCTAGAGGGATTTCTAGGTCCCTAGAGGGATTTCTAGGTCCCTAGAGGGATAGATTTATATGTCCCTAGAGGGATTTCTATGTCCCTAGAGGGATTTCTATGTCCCTAGAGGGATTTCAATGTCCCTAGAAGGATTTCTAGGTCCCTAGAGGGATTTCAATGTCCCTAGAGGGATTTCTAGGTCCCTAGAGGGATTTCTAGGTCCCTAGAGGGATTTCTAGGTCCCTAGAGGGATTTCTATGTCCCTAGAGGGATTTCTAGGTCCCTAGAGAGAGAGATTTCTATGTCCCTAGAGGGATTTCTATGTCGCTAGAGGGATTTCTATGTCGCTAGAGGGATTTCTAGGTCCCTAGAGGGATTTCAATGTCCCTAGAGGGATTTCTAGGTCCCTAGAGGGATTTCTAGGTCCCTAGAGGGATTTCTAGGTCCCTAGAGGGATTTCTAGGTCCCTAGAGGGATAGATTTATATGTCCCTAGAGGGATTTCTATGTCCCTAGAGGGATTTCTAGGTCCCTAGAGGGATTTCTAGGTCCCTAGAGGGATTTCTAGGTCCCTAGAGGGATAGATTTCTATGTCCCTAGAGGGATTTCTATGTCACTAGAGAGATTTCTAGGTCCCTAGAGGGATTTCAATGTCCCTAGAAGGATTTCTAGGTCCCTAGAGGGATAGATTTCTAGGTCCCTAGAGGGATTTCTAGGTCCCTAGAGAGAGAGATTTCTATGTCCCTAGAGGGATTTCTATGTCCCTAGAGGGATTTCTATGTCCCTAGAGGGATTTCTAGGTCCCTAGAGAGAGAGATTTCTATGTCCCTAGAGGAATTTCTATGTCGCTAGAGGGATTTCTATGTCGCTAGAGGGATTTCTAGGTCCCTAGAGGGATTTCAATGTCCCTAGAGGGATTTCTAGGTCCCTAGAGGGATTTCTAGGTCCCTAGAGGGATTTCTAGGTCCCTAGAGGGATTTCTAGGTCCCTAGAGGGATAGATTTATATGTCCCTAGAGGGATTTCTATGTCCCTAGAGGGATTTCTATGTCCCTAGAGGGATTTCTATGTCCCTAGAGGGATTTCTATGTCCCTAGAGGGATTTCTATGTCCCTAGAGAGATTTCTAGGTCCCTAGAGGGATAGATTTCTAGGTCCCTAGAGGGATTTCAATGTCCCTAGAGGGATTTCTAGGTCCCTAGAGGGATTTCAATGTCCCTAGAGGGATTTCTAGGTCCCTAGAGGGATTTCTAGGTCCCTAGAGAGATTTCTAGGTCCCTAGAGGGATTTCAATGTCCCTAGAAGGATTTCTAGGTCCCTAGAGGGATAGATTTCTAGGTCCCTAGAGGGATTTCAATGTCCCTAGAAGGATTTCTAGGTCCCTAGAAGGATTTCTATGTCGCTAGAGGGATTTCTATGTCGCTAGAGGGATTTCTAGGTCCCTAGAGGGATTTCAATGTCCCTAGAGGGATTTCTAGGTCCCTAGAGGGATTTCTAGGTCCCTAGAGGGATTTCTAGGTCCCTAGAGGGATTTCTAGGTCCCTAGAGGGATTTCTAGGTCCCTAGAGGGATAGATTTATATGTCCCTAGAGGGATTTCTATGTCCCTAGAGGGATTTCTATGTCCCTAGAGGGATTTCTATGTCCCTAGAGGGATTTCTATGTCCCTAGAGGGATTTCTATGTCCCTAGAGAGATTTCTAGGTCCCTAGAGGGATAGATTTCTAGGTCCCTAGAGGGATTTCAATGTCCCTAGAGGGATTTCTAGGTCCCTAGAGGGATTTCTAGGTCCCTAGAGGGATTTCTAGGTCCCTAGAGGGATTTCTATGTCCCTAGAGGGATTTCTAGGTCCCTAGAGAGAGAGATTTCTATGTCCCTAGAGGGATTTCTATGTCGCTAGAGGGATTTCTATGTCGCTAGAGGGATTTCTAGGTCCCTAGAGGGATTTCAATGTCCCTAGAGGGATTTCTAGGTCCCTAGAGGGATTTCTAGGTCCCTAGAGGGATTTCTAGGTCCCTAGAGGGATTTCTAGGTCCCTAGAGGGATAGATTTATATGTCCCTAGAGGGATTTCTATGTCCCTAGAGGGATTTCTAGGTCCCTAGAGGGATTTCTAGGTCCCTAGAGGGATTTCTAGGTCCCTAGAGGGATAGATTTCTATGTCCCTAGAGGGATTTCTATGTCACTAGAGAGATTTCTAGGTCCCTAGAGGGATTTCAATGTCCCTAGAAGGATTTCTAGGTCCCTAGAGGGATAGATTTCTAGGTCCCTAGAGGGATTTCTAGGTCCCTAGAGAGAGAGATTTCTATGTCCCTAGAGGGATTTCTATGTCGCTAGAGGGATTTCTATGTCGCTAGAGGGATTTCTAGGTCCCTAGAGGGATTTCTAGGTCCCTAGAGGGATTTCTAGGTCCCAACAGAGAGAGATTTCTATGTCCCTAGAGGGATTTCTATGTCGCTAGAGGGATTTCTATGTCGCTAGAGGGATTTCTAGGTCCCTAGAGGGATTTCTAGGTCCCTAGAGGGATTTCTAGGTCCCTAGAAGGATTTCTAGGTCCCTAGAGGGATAGATTTCTATGTCCCTAGAGGGATTTCTATGTCCCTAGAGGGATTTCTATGTCCCTAGAGGGATTTCTATGTCCCTAGAGGGATTTCTATGTCCCTAGAGGGATTTCTATGTCCCTAGAGAGATTTCTAGGTCCCTAGAGGGATAGATTTCTAGGTCCCTAGAGGGATTTCAATGTCCCTAGAAGGATTTCTAGGTCCCTAGAGGGATTTCTAGGTCCCTAGAGGGATTTCTAGGTCCCTAGAGAGAGAGATTTCTATGTCCCTAGAGGGATTTCTATGTCGCTAGAGGGATTTCTATGTCGCTAGAGGGATTTCTAGGTCCCTAGAGGGATAGATTTCTAGGTCCCTAGAGGGATTTCTATGTCGCTAGAGGGATTTCTATGTCGCTAGAGGGATTTCTAGGTCCCTAGAGGGATAGATTTCTATGTCCCTAGAGGGATTTCTATGTCCTTAGAGGGATTTCTATGTCCCTAGAGGGATTTCTATGTCCCTAGAGGGATTTCTAGGTCCCTAGAGAGAGAGATTTCTATGTCCCTAGAGGAATTTCTATGTCGCTAGAGGGATTTCTATGTCGCTAGAGGGATTTCTAGGTCCCTAGAGGGATTTCAATGTCCCTAGAGGGATTTCTAGGTCCCTAGAGGGATTTCTAGGTCCCTAGAGGGATTTCTAGGTCCCTAGAGGGATTTCTAGGTCCCTAGAGGGATAGATTTATATGTCCCTAGAGGGATTTCTATGTCCCTAGAGGGATTTCTATGTCCCTAGAGGGATTTCTATGTCCCTAGAGGGATTTCTATGTCCCTAGAGAGATTTCTAGGTCCCTAGAGGGATAGATTTCTAGGTCCCTAGAGGGATTTCAATGTCCCTAGAGGGATTTCTAGGTCCCTAGAGGGATTTCTAGGTCCCTAGAGGGATTTCTAGGTCCCTAGAGGGATTTCTAGGTCCCTAGAGGGATTTCTATGTCCCTAGAGGGATTTCTAGGTCCCTAGAGAGAGAGATTTCTATGTCCCTAGAGGGATTTCTATGTCGCTAGAGGGATTTCTATGTCGCTAGAGGGATTTCTAGGTCCCTAGAGGGATTTCAATGTCCCTAGAGGGATTTCTAGGTCCCTAGAGGGATTTCTAGGTCCCTAGAGGGATTTCTAGGTCCCTAGAGGGATTTCTAGGTCCCTAGAGGGATAGATTTATATGTCCCTAGAGGGATTTCTATGTCCCTAGAGGGATTTCTAGGTCCCTAGAGGGATTTCTAGGTCCCTAGAGGGATTTCTAGGTCCCTAGAGGGATAGATTTCTATGTCCCTAGAGGGATTTCTATGTCACTAGAGAGATTTCTAGGTCCCTAGAGGGATTTCTAGGTCCCTAGAGAGAGAGATTTCTATGTCCCTAGAGGGATTTCTATGTCGCTAGAGGGATTTCTATGTCGCTAGAGGGATTTCTAGGTCCCTAGAGGGATTTCTAGGTCCCTAGAGGGATTTCTAGGTCCCAACAGAGAGAGATTTCTATGTCCCTAGAGGGATTTCTATGTCGCTAGAGGGATTTCTATGTCGCTAGAGGGATTTCTAGGTCCCTAGAGGGATTTCTAGGTCCCTAGAGGGATAGATTTCTATGTCCCTAGAGGGATTTCTAGGTCCCTAGAGGGATTTCTAGGTCCCAACAGAGAGAGATTTCTATGTCCCTAGAGGGATTTCTAGGTCCCTAGAGAGAGAGATTTCTATGTCCCTAGAGGGATTTCTATGTCGCTAGAGGGATTTCTATGTCGCTAGAGGGATTTCTAGGTCCCTAGAGGGATAGATTTCTAGGTCCCTAGAGGGATTTCAATGTCCCTAGAGGGATTTCTAGGTCCCTAGAGGGATTTCTAGGTCCCTAGAGGGATTTCTAGGTCCCTAGAGGGATTTCTATGTCCCTAGAGAGATTTCTAGGTCCCTAGAGGGATAGATTTCTAGGTCCCTAGAGGGATTTCAATGTCCCTAGAGGGATTTATAGGGATTCTAGAGCGTGTTACAGGGTTTTGAGAGGGATATCTAGGTCCGTAGAGGGATTTCTAGGTCCCTAGAGAGAGAGATTTCTATGTCCCTAGAGGGATTTCTAGGTCCCTAGAGGGATAGATTTCTATGTCCCTAGAGGGATTTCTATGTCACTAGAGAGATTTCTAGGTCCCTAGAGGGATTTCAATGTCCCTAGAGGGATTTCTAGGTCCCTAGAGGGATTTCTATGTCCCTAGAGGGATAGATTTATATGTCCCTAGAGGGATTTCTATGTCCCTAGAGGGATTTCTATGTCCCTAGAGGGATTTCTATGTCCCTAGAGGGATTTCTATGTCCCTAGAGGGATTTCTATGTCCCTAGAGGGATTTCTAGGTCCCTAGAGGGATAGATTTCTAGGTCCCTAGAGGGATAGATTTCTAGGTCCCTAGAGGGATTTCTAGGTCCCTAGAGGGATTTCAATGTCCCTAGAGGGATTTCTAGGTCCCTAGAGGGATTTCTATGTCCCTAGAGGGATAGATTTCTATGTCCCTAGGGGGATAGATTTCTATGTCCCTAGAGGGATTTCTATGTCGCTAGAGGGATTTCTATGTCGCTTGAGGGATTTCTATGTCGCTAGAGGGATTTCTAGGTCCCTAGAGGGATTTCTATGTCCCTAGAGGGATAGATTTCTATGTCCCTAGAGGGATTTCTATGTCGCTAGAGGGATTTCTATGTCGCTAGAGGGATTTCTAGGTCCCTAGAGGGATTTCTATGTCCCTAGAGGGATAGATTTCTATGTCCCTAGAGGGATTTCTATGTCCCTAGAGGGATTTCTATGTCCCTAGAGGGATTTCAATGTCCCTAGAGGGATTTCTAGGTCCCTAGAGGGATTTCTAGGTCCCTAGAGAGAGAGATTTCTATGTCCCTAGAGGGATTTCTATGTCCCTAGAGGGATTTCTAGGTCCCTAGAGGGATTTCTAGGTCCCTAGAGGGATTTCTAGGTCCCTAGAGGGATAGATTTCTATGTCCCTAGAGGGATTTCTATGTCACTAGAGAGATTTCTAGGTCCCTAGAGGGATTTCAATGTCCCTAGAAGGATTTCTAGGTCCCTAGAGGGATAGATTTCTAGGTCCCTAGAGGGATTTCTAGGTCCCTAGAGAGAGAGATTTCTATGTCCCTAGAGGGATTTCTATGTCGCTAGAGGGATTTCTATGTCGCTAGAGGGATTTCTAGGTCCCTAGAGGGATTTCTAGGTCCCTAGAGGGATTTCTAGGTCCCAACAGAGAGAGATTTCTATGTCCCTAGAGGGATTTCTATGTCGCTAGAGGGATTTCTATGTCGCTAGAGGGATTTCTAGGTCCCTAGAGGGATTTCTAGGTCCCTAGAGGGATTTCTAGGTCCCTAGAAGGATTTCTAGGTCCCTAGAGGGATAGATTTCTATGTCCCTAGAGGGATTTCTATGTCCCTAGAGGGATTTCTATGTCCCTAGAGGGATTTCTATGTCCCTAGAGGGATTTCTATGTCCCTAGAGGGATTTCTATGTCCCTAGAGAGATTTCTAGGTCCCTAGAGGGATAGATTTCTAGGTCCCTAGAGGGATTTCAATGTCCCTAGAAGGATTTCTAGGTCCCTAGAGGGATTTCTAGGTCCCTAGAGGGATTTCTAGGTCCCTAGAGAGAGAGATTTCTATGTCCCTAGAGGGATTTCTATGTCGCTAGAGGGATTTCTATGTCGCTAGAGGGATTTCTAGGTCCCTAGAGGGATAGATTTCTAGGTCCCTAGAGGGATTTCTATGTCGCTAGAGGGATTTCTATGTCGCTAGAGGGATTTCTAGGTCCCTAGAGGGATAGATTTCTATGTCCCTAGAGGGATTTCTATGTCCTTAGAGGGATTTCTATGTCCCTAGAGGGATTTCTATGTCCCTAGAGGGATTTCTAGGTCCCTAGAGAGAGAGATTTCTATGTCCCTAGAGGAATTTCTATGTCGCTAGAGGGATTTCTATGTCGCTAGAGGGATTTCTAGGTCCCTAGAGGGATTTCAATGTCCCTAGAGGGATTTCTAGGTCCCTAGAGGGATTTCTAGGTCCCTAGAGGGATTTCTAGGTCCCTAGAGGGATTTCTAGGTCCCTAGAGGGATAGATTTATATGTCCCTAGAGGGATTTCTATGTCCCTAGAGGGATTTCTATGTCCCTAGAGGGATTTCTATGTCCCTAGAGGGATTTCTATGTCCCTAGAGAGATTTCTAGGTCCCTAGAGGGATAGATTTCTAGGTCCCTAGAGGGATTTCAATGTCCCTAGAGGGATTTCTAGGTCCCTAGAGGGATTTCTAGGTCCCTAGAGGGATTTCTAGGTCCCTAGAGGGATTTCTAGGTCCCTAGAGGGATTTCTATGTCCCTAGAGGGATTTCTAGGTCCCTAGAGAGAGAGATTTCTATGTCCCTAGAGGGATTTCTATGTCGCTAGAGGGATTTCTATGTCGCTAGAGGGATTTCTAGGTCCCTAGAGGGATTTCAATGTCCCTAGAGGGATTTCTAGGTCCCTAGAGGGATTTCTAGGTCCCTAGAGGGATTTCTAGGTCCCTAGAGGGATTTCTAGGTCCCTAGAGGGATAGATTTATATGTCCCTAGAGGGATTTCTATGTCCCTAGAGGGATTTCTAGGTCCCTAGAGGGATAGATTTCTATGTCCCTAGAGGGATTTCTATGTCACTAGAGAGATTTCTAGGTCCCTAGAGGGATTTCAATGTCCCTAGAAGGATTTCTAGGTCCCTAGAGGGATAGATTTCTAGGTCCCTAGAGGGATTTCTAGGTCCCTAGAGAGAGAGATTTCTATGTCCCTAGAGGGATTTCTATGTCGCTAGAGGGATTTCTATGTCGCTAGAGGGATTTCTAGGTCCCTAGAGGGATTTCTAGGTCCCTAGAGGGATTTCTAGGTCCCAACAGAGAGAGATTTCTATGTCCCTAGAGGGATTTCTATGTCGCTAGAGGGATTTCTATGTCGCTAGAGGGATTTCTAGGTCCCTAGAGGGATTTCTAGGTCCCTAGAGGGATAGATTTCTATGTCCCTAGAGGGATTTCTAGGTCCCTAGAGGGATTTCTAGGTCCCAACAGAGAGAGATTTCTATGTCCCTAGAGGGATTTCTAGGTCCCTAGAGAGAGAGATTTCTATGTCCCTAGAGGGATTTCTATGTCGCTAGAGGGATTTCTATGTCGCTAGAGGGATTTCTAGGTCCCTAGAGGGATAGATTTCTAGGTCCCTAGAGGGATTTCAATGTCCCTAGAGGGATTTCTAGGTCCCTAGAGGGATTTCTAGGTCCCTAGAGGGATTTCTAGGTCCCTAGAGGGATTTCTATGTCCCTAGAGAGATTTCTAGGTCCCTAGAGGGATAGATTTCTAGGTCCCTAGAGGGATTTCAATGTCCCTAGAGGGATTTATAGGGATTCTAGAGCGTGTTACAGGGTTTTGAGAGGGATATCTAGGTCCGTAGAGGGATTTCTAGGTCCCTAGAGAGAGAGATTTCTATGTCCCTAGAGGGATTTCTATGTCCCTAGAGGGATTTCTAGGTATAATTAGGAATAATTAATTATGTTTCTTTTTATATAAATTTTTAATATAATTTTTGCTTTACTAAGATTAACAAGTTTCAACTTTGTTGCAGCTTATTCTGTTATTGAAGCGTGCGAGTCTGGGTCTATGTTTGATGGATATATTGATCATTTGAAAAATGGTAACATTTCTTTCGTTGTATTTTTTTCATTAATTAGAAAAACTGGTTAAGTTGGCTCGATTCGCTTAGAAATTTGGGTACTTGAGTATATAACGCACGGCACTAGCAGGCCAATGTTCTGCGCATGCCCCAGCGGTTACATTTTATAACAGTTACGTTTCTACCAGTTACCTTGGATAACCTTTTAAAATATTTTGATTTGAATCTGAGATCGCCTCCCTTCGGATATTTTGAAGAGAAAAGATTTGCCTAGAGGGATTTCTATGTCGCTAGAGGGATTTCTAGGTCCCTAGAGGGATTTCAATGTCCCTAGAGGGATTTCTAGGTCCCTAGAGGGATTTCTAGGTCCCTAGAGGGATTTCTAGGTCCCTAGAGGGATTTCTATGTCCCTAGAGGGATAGATTTATATGTCCCTAGAGGGATTTCTATGTCCCTAGAGGGATTTCTATGTCCCTAGAGGGATTTCTATGTCCCTAGAGGGATTTCTATGTCCCTAGAGGGATTTCTATGTCCCTAGAGGGATTTCTAGGTCCCTAGAGGGATAGATTTCTAGGTCCCTAGAGGGATAGATTTCTAGGTCCCTAGAGGGATTTCTAGGTCCCTAGAGGGATTTCAATGTCCCTAGAGGGATTTCTAGGTCCCTAGAGGGATTTCTATGTCCCTAGAGGGATAGATTTCTATGTCCCTAGGGGGATAGATTTCTATGTCCCTAGAGGGATTTCTATGTCGCTAGAGGGATTTCTATGTCGCTTGAGGGATTTCTATGTCGCTAGAGGGATTTCTAGGTCCCTAGAGGGATTTCTATGTCCCTAGAGGGATAGATTTCTATGTCCCTAGAGGGATTTCTATGTCGCTAGAGGGATTTCTATGTCGCTAGAGGGATTTCTAGGTCCCTAGAGGGATTTCTATGTCCCTAGAGGGATAGATTTCTATGTCCCTAGAGGGATTTCTATGTCCCTAGAGGGATTTCTATGTCCCTAGAGGGATTTCAATGTCCCTAGAGGGATTTCTAGGTCCCTAGAGGGATTTCTAGGTCCCTAGAGAGAGAGATTTCTATGTCCCTAGAGGGATTTCTATGTCGCTAGAGGGATTTCTAGGTCCCTAGAGGGATAGATTTATATGTCCCTAGAGGGATTTCTATGTCCCTAGAGGGATTTCTATGTCCCTAGAGGGATTTCTATGTCCCTAGGAAGATTTCTAGGTCCCTAGAGGGATAGATTTCTAGGTCCCTAGAGGGATTTCAATGTCCCTAGAGGGATTTCTAGGTCCCTAGAGGGATTTCTAGGTCCCTAGAGAGATTTCTAGGTCCCTAGAGGGATTTCAATGTCCCTAGAAGGATTTCTAGGTCCCTAGAGGGATAGATTTCTAGGTCCCTAGAGGGATTTCAATGTCCCTAGAAGGATTTCTAGGTCCCTAGAAGGATTTCTATGTCGCTAGAGGGATTTCTATGTCCCTAGAGGGATTTCTAGGTCCCTAGAGGGATTTCAATGTCCCTAGAGGGATTTCTAGGTCCCTAGAGGGATTTCTAGGTCCCTAGAGGGATTTCTAGGTCCCTAGAAGGATTTCTAGGTCCCTAGAGGGATAGATTTCTATGTCCCTAGAGGGATTTCTATGTCCCTAGAGGGATTTCTATGTCCCTAGAAAGATTTCTATGTCCCTAGAGGGATTTCTATGTCCCTAGAGGGATTTCTATGTCCCTAGAGAGATTTCTAGGTCCCTAGAGGGATAGATTTCTAGGTCCCTAGAGGGATTTCAATGTCCCTAGAAGGATTTCTAGGTCCCTAGAGGGATTTCTAGGTCCCTAGAGGGATTTCTAGGTCCCTAGAGAGAGAGATTTCTATGTCCCTAGAGGGATTTCTATGTCGCTAGAGGGATTTCTATGTCGCTAGAGGGATTTCTAGGTCCCTAGAGGGATAGATTTCTAGGTCCCTAGAGGGATTTCTATGTCGCTAGAGGGATTTCTATGTCGCTAGAGGGATTTCTAGGTCCCTAGAGGGATTACTATGTCCCTAGAGGGATAGATTTCTATGTCCCTAGAGGGATTTCTATGTCCTTAGAGGGATTTCTATGTCCCTAGAGGGATTTCTATGTCCCTAGAGGGATTTCTAGGTCCCTAGAGAGAGAGATTTCTATGTCCCTAGAGGAATTTCTATGTCGCTAGAGGGATTTCTATGTCGCTAGAGGGATTTCTAGGTCCCTAAAGGGATTTCAATGTCCCTAGAGGGATAGATTTATATGTCCCTAGAGGGATTTCTATGTCCCTAGAGGGATTTCTATGTCCCTAGAGGGATTTCTATGTCCCTAGAGGGATTTCTATGTCCCTAGAGGGATTTCTATGTCCCTAGAGAGATTTCTAGGTCCCTAGAGGGATAGATTTCTAGGTCCCTAGAGGGATTTCAATGTCCCTAGAGGGATTTCTAGGTCCCTAGAGGGATTTCTAGGTCCCTAGAGGGATTTCTAGGTCCCTAGAGGGATTTCTATGTCCCTAGAGGGATTTCTAGGTCCCTAGAGAGAGAGATTTCTATGTCCCTAGAGGGATTTCTATGTCGCTAGAGGGATTTCTATGTCGATAGAGGGATTTCTAGGTCCCTAGAGGGATTTCAATGTCCCTAGAGGGATTTCTAGGTCCCTAGAGGGATTTCTAGGTCCCTAGAGGGATTTCTAGGTCCCTAGAGGGATAGATTTATATGTCCCTAGAGGGATTTCTATGTCCCTAGAGGGATTTCTAGGTCCCTAGAGGGATTTCTAGGTCCCTAGAGGGATTTCTAGGTCCCTAGAGGGATAGATTTCTATGTCCCTAGAGGGATTTCTATGTCACTAGAGAGATTTCTAGGTCCCTAGAGGGATTTCAATGTCCCTAGAAGGATTTCTAGGTCCCTAGAGGGATAGATTTCTAGGTCCCTAGAGGGATTTCTAGGTCCCTAGAGAGAGAGATTTCTATGTCCCTAGAGGGATTTCTATGTCGCTAGAGGGATTTCTATGTCGCTAGAGGGATTTCTAGGTCCCTAGAGGGATTTCTAGGTCCCTAGAGGGATTTCTAGGTCCCAACAGAGAGAGATTTCTATGTCCCTAGAGGGATTTCTATGTCGCTAGAGGGATTTCTATGTCGCTAGAGGGATTTCTAGGTCCCTAGAGGGATTTCTAGGTCCCTAGAGGGATAGATTTCTATGTCCCTAGAGGGATTTCTAGGTCCCTAGAGGGATTTCTAGGTCCCAACAGAGAGAGATTTCTATGTCCCTAGAGGGATTTCTAGGTCCCTAGAGAGAGAGATTTCTATGTCCCTAGAGGGATTTCTATGTCGCTAGAGGGATTTCTATGTCGCTAGAGGGATTTCTAGGTCCCTAGAGGGATAGATTTCTAGGTCCCTAGAGGGATTTCAATGTCCCTAGAGGGATTTCTAGGTCCCTAGAGGGATTTCTAGGTCCCTAGAGGGATTTCTAGGTCCCTAGAGGGATTTCTATGTCCCTAGAGAGATTTCTAGGTCCCTAGAGGGATAGATTTCTAGGTCCCTAGAGGGATTTCAATGTCCCTAGAGGGATTTATAGGGATTCTAGAGCGTGTTACAGGGTTTTGAGAGGGATATCTAGGTCCGTAGAGGGATTTCTAGGTCCCTAGAGAGAGAGATTTCTATGTCCCTAGAGGGATTTCTATGTCCCTAGAGGGATTTCTAGGTATAATTAGGAATAATTAATTATGTTTCTTTTTATATAAATTTTTAATATAATTTTTGCTTTACTAAGATTAACAAGTTTCAACTTTGTTGCAGCTTATTCTGTTATTGAAGCGTGCGAGTCTGGGTCTATGTTTGATGGATATATTGATCATTTGAAAAATGGTAACATTTCTTTCGTTGTATTTTTTTCATTAATTAGAAAAACTGGTTAAGTTGGCTCGATTCGCTTAGAAATTTGGGTACTTGAGTATATAACGCACGGCACTAGCAGGCCAATGTTCTGCGCATGCCCCAGCGGTTACATTTTATAACAGTTACGTTTCTACCAGTTACCTTGGATAACCTTTTAAAATATTTTGATTTGAATCTGAGATCGCCTCCCTTCGGATATTTTGAAGAGAAAAGATTTGCCTAGAGGGATTTCTATGTCGCTAGAGGGATTTCTAGGTCCCTAGAGGGATTTCAATGTCCCTAGAGGGATTTCTAGGTCCCTAGAGGGATTTCTAGGTCCCTAGAGGGATTTCTAGGTCCCTAGAGGGATTTCTATGTCCCTAGAGGGATAGATTTATATGTCCCTAGAGGGATTTCTATGTCCCTAGAGGGATTTCTATGTCCCTAGAGGGATTTCTATGTCCCTAGAGGGATTTCTATGTCCCTAGAGGGATTTCTATGTCCCTAGAGGGATTTCTAGGTCCCTAGAGGGATAGATTTCTAGGTCCCTAGAGGGATAGATTTCTAGGTCCCTAGAGGGATTTCTAGGTCCCTAGAGGGATTTCAATGTCCCTAGAGGGATTTCTAGGTCCCTAGAGGGATTTCTATGTCCCTAGAGGGATAGATTTCTATGTCCCTAGAGGGATTTCTATGTCCCTAGAGGGATTTCTATGTCCCTAGAGGGATTTCAATGTCCCTAGAGGGATTTCTAGGTCCCTAGAGGGATTTCTAGGTCCCTAGAGGGATTTCTAGGTCCCTAGAGGGATTTCTAGGTCCCTAGAGGGATAGATTTCTATGTCCCTAGAGGGATTTCTATGTCCCTAGAGGGATTTCTAGGTCCCTAGAGGGATTTCTATGTCCCTAGAGGGATTTCTAGGTCCCTAGAGAGAGAGATTTCTATGTCCCTAGAGGGATTTCTATGTCGCTAGAGGGATTTCTATGTCGCTAGAGGGATTTCTAGGTCCCTAGAGGGATTTCAATGTCCCTAGAGGGATTTCTAGGTCCCTAGAGGGATTTCTAGGTCCCTAGAGGGATTTCTATGTCCCTAGAGGGATAGATTTCTATGTCCCTAGAGGGATTTCTATGTCCCTAGAGGGATTTCTATGTCCCTAGAGGGATTTCTATGTCCCTAGAGGGATTTCTATGTCCCTAGAGGGATTTCTATGTCCCTAGAGGGATTTCTATGTCCCTAGAGGGATTTCTATGTCCCTAGAGGGATTTCTAGGTCCCTAGAGGGATAGATTTCTAGGTCCCTAGAGGGATAGATTTCTAGGTCCCTAGAGGGATTTCTAGGTCCCTAGAGGGATTTCAATGTCCCTAGAGGGATTTCTAGGTCCCTAGAGGGATTTCTATGTCCCTAGAGGGATTTCTATGTCCCTAGAGGGATAGATTTCTATGTCCCTAGGGGGATAGATTTCTATGTCCCTAGAGGGATTTCTATGTCGCTAGAGGGATTTCTATGTCGCTTGAGGGATTTCTATGTCGCTAGAGGGATTTCTAGGTCCCTAGAGGGATTTCTATGTCCCTAGAGGGATAGATTTCTATGTCCCTAGAGGGATTTCTATGTCGCTAGAGGGATTTCTATGTCGCTAGAGGGATTTCTAGGTCCCTAGAGGGATTTCTATGTCCCTAGAGAGATAGATTTCTATGTCCCTAGAGGGATTTCTATGTCCCTAGAGGGATTTCTATGTCCCTAGAGGGATTTCAATGTCCCTAGAGGGATTTCTAGGTCCCTAGAGAGAGAGATTTCTATGTCCCTAGAGGGATTTCTATGTCGCTAGAGGGATTTCTATGTCGCTAGAGGGATTTCTAGGTCCCTAGAGGGATTTCTAGGTCCCTAGAGAGAGAGATTTCTAGGTCCCTAGAGGGATTTCTAGGTCCCTAGAGGGATTTCTATGTCCCTAGAGGGATTTTTAGGTCCCTAGAGAGAGAGATTTCTATGTCCCTAGAGGGATTTCTATGTCGCTAGAGGGATTTCTATGTCGCTAGAGGGATTTCTAGGTCCCTAGAGGGATAGATTTCTAGGTCCCTAGAGGGATTTCTATGTCGCTAGAGGGATTTCTATGTCCCTAGAGGGATTTCTATGTCCCTAGAGGGATTTCTATGTCCCTAGAGGGATTTCTAGGTCCCTAGAGAGAGAGATTTCTATGTCCCTAGAGGGATTTTTATGTCGCTAGAGGGATTTCTATGTCGCTAGAGGGATTTCTAGGTCCCTAGAGGGATTTCAATGTCCCTAGAGGGATTTCTAGGTCCCTAGAGGGATTTCTAGGTCCCTAGAGGGATAGATTTATATGTCCCTGGAGGGATTTCTATGTCCCTAGAGGGATTTCTATGTCCCTAGAGGGATTTCTATGTCCCTAGGAAGATTTCTAGGTCCCTAGAGGGATAGATTTCTAGGTCCCTAGAGGGATTTCAATGTCCCTAGAGGGATTTCTAGGTCCCTAGAGGGATTTCTAGGTCCCTAGAGAGATTTCTAGGTCCCTAGAGGGATTTCAATGTCCCTAGAAGGATTTCTAGGTCCCTAGAGGGATAGATTTCTAGGTCCCTAGAGGGATTTCAATGTCGCTAGAGGGATTTCTAGGTCCCTAGAGGGATTTCTAGGTCCCTAGAGGGATTTCTAGGTCCCTAGAGGGATAGATTTCTATGTCCCTAGAGGGATTTCTATGTCCCTAGAGGGATTTCTATGTCCCTAGAGGGATTTCTATGTCCCTAGAGGGATTTCTATGTCCCTAGAGAGATTTCTAGGTCCCTAGAGGGATAGATTTCTAGGTCCCTAGAGGGATTTCAATGTCCCTAGAAGGATTTCTAGGTCCCTAGAGGGATTTCTAGGTCCCTAGAGGGATTTCTAGGTCCCTAGAGAGAGAGATTTCTATGTCCCTAGAGGGATTTCTATGTCGCTAGAGGGATTTCTATGTCGCTAGAGGGATTTCTAGGTCCCTAGAGGGATAGATTTCTAGGTCCCTAGAGGGATTTCTATGTCGCTAGAGGGATTTCTATGTCGCTAGAGGGATTTCTAGGTCCCTAGAGGGATTTCAATGTCCCTAGAGGGATTTCTAGGTCCCTAGAGGGATTTCTAGGTCCCTAGAGGGATTTCTATGTCCCTAGAGGGATTTCTATGTCCCTAGAGGGATAGATTTCTATGTCCCTAGGGGGATAGATTTCTATGTCCCTAGAGGGATTTCTATGTCGCTAGAGGGATTTCTATGTCGCTTGAGGGATTTCTATGTCGCTAGAGGGATTTCTAGGTCCCTAGAGGGATTTCTGTGTCCCTAGAGGGATAGATTTCTATGTCCCTAGAGGGATTTCTATGTCGCTAGAGGGATTTCTATGTCGCTAGAGGGATTTCTAGGTCCCTAGAGGGATTTCTATGTCCCTAGAGGGATAGATTTCTATGTCCCTAGAGGGATTTCTATGTCCCTAGAGGGATTTCTATGTCCCTAGAGGGATTTCAATGTCCCTAGAGGGATTTCTAGGTCCCTAGAGAGAGAGATTTCTATGTCCCTAGAGGGATTTCTATGTCGCTAGAGGGATTTCTATGTCGCTAGAGGGATTTCTAGGTCCCTAGAGGGATTTCTAGGTCCCTAGAGAGAGAGATTTCTAGGTCCCTAGAGGGATTTCTAGGTCCCTAGAGGGATTTCTATGTCGCTAGAGGGATTTCTATGTCGCTAGAGGGATTTCTAGGTCCCTAGAGGGATAGATTTCTAGGTCCCTAGAGGGATTTCTATGTCGCTAGAGGGATTTCTATGTCCCTAGAGGGATTTCTATGTCCCTAGAGGGATTTCTATGTCCCTAGAGGGATTTCTAGGTCCCTAGAGAGAGAGATTTCTATGTCCCTAGAGGGATTTTTATGTCGCTAGAGGGATTTCTATGTCGCTAGAGGGATTTCTAGGTCCCTAGAGGGATTTCAATGTCCCTAGAGGGATTTCTAGGTCCCTAGAGGGATAGATTTATATGTCCCTAGAGGGATTTCTAGGTCCCTAGAGGGATAGATTTCTAGGTCCCTAGAGGGATTTCTATGTCGCTAGAGGGATTTCTATGTCGCTAGAGGGATTTCTAGGTCCCTAGAGGGATTACTATGTCCCTAGAGGGATAGATTTCTATGTCCCTAGAGGGATTTCTATGTCCTTAGAGGGATTTCTATGTCCCTAGAGGGATTTCTATGTCCCTAGAGGGATTTCTAGGTCCCTAGAGAGAGAGATTTCTATGTCCCTAGAGGAATTTCTATGTCGCTAGAGGGATTTCTATGTCGCTAGAGGGATTTCTAGGTCCCTAAAGGGATTTCAATGTCCCTAGAGGGATTTCTAGGTCCCTAGAGGGATTTCTAGGTCCCTAGAGGGATTTCTAGGTCCCTAGAGGGATTTCTAGGTCCCTAGAGGGATAGATTTATATGTCCCTAGAGGGATTTCTATGTCCCTAGAGGGATTTCTATGTCCCTAGAGGGATTTCTATGTCCCTAGAGGGATTTCTATGTCCCTAGAGGGATTTCTATGTCCCTAGAGAGATTTCTAGGTCCCTAGAGGGATAGATTTCTAGGTCCCTAGAGGGATTTCAATGTCCCTAGAGGGATTTCTAGGTCCCTAGAGGGATTTCTAGGTCCCTAGAGGGATTTCTAGGTCCCTAGAGGGATTTCTATGTCCCTAGAGGGATTTCTAGGTCCCTAGAGAGAGAGATTTCTATGTCCCTAGAGGGATTTCTATGTCGCTAGAGGGATTTCTATGTCGATAGAGGGATTTCTAGGTCCCTAGAGGGATTTCAATGTCCCTAGAGGGATTTCTAGGTCCCTAGAGGGATTTCTAGGTCCCTAGAGGGATTTCTAGGTCCCTAGAGGGATTTCTAGGTCCCTAGAGGGATAGATTTATATGTCCCTAGAGGGATTTCTATGTCCCTAGAGGGATTTCTAGGTCCCTAGAGGGATTTCTAGGTCCCTAGAGGGATTTCTAGGTCCCTAGAGGGATAGATTTCTATGTCCCTAGAGGGATTTCTATGTCACTAGAGAGATTTCTAGGTCCCTAGAGGGATTTCAATGTCCCTAGAAGGATTTCTAGGTCCCTAGAGGGATAGATTTCTAGGTCCCTAGAGGGATTTCTAGGTCCCTAGAGAGAGAGATTTCTATGTCCCTAGAGGGATTTCTATGTCGCTAGAGGGATTTCTATGTCGCTAGAGGGATTTCTAGGTCCCTAGAGGGATTTCTAGGTCCCTAGAGGGATTTCTAGGTCCCAACAGAGAGAGATTTCTATGTCCCTAGAGGGATTTCTATGTCGCTAGAGGGATTTCTATGTCGCTAGAGGGATTTCTAGGTCCCTAGAGGGATTTCTAGGTCCCTAGAGGGATAGATTTCTATGTCCCTAGAGGGATTTCTAGGTCCCTAGAGGGATTTCTAGGTCCCAACAGAGAGAGATTTCTATGTCCCTAGAGGGATTTCTAGGTCCCTAGAGAGAGAGATTTCTATGTCCCTAGAGGGATTTCTATGTCGCTAGAGGGATTTCTATGTCGCTAGAGGGATTTCTAGGTCCCTAGAGGGATAGATTTCTAGGTCCCTAGAGGGATTTCAATGTCCCTAGAGGGATTTCTAGGTCCCTAGAGGGATTTCTAGGTCCCTAGAGGGATTTCTAGGTCCCTAGAGGGATTTCTATGTCCCTAGAGAGATTTCTAGGTCCCTAGAGGGATAGATTTCTAGGTCCCTAGAGGGATTTCAATGTCCCTAGAGGGATTTATAGGGATTCTAGAGCGTGTTACAGGGTTTTGAGAGGGATATCTAGGTCCGTAGAGGGATTTCTAGGTCCCTAGAGAGAGAGATTTCTATGTCCCTAGAGGGATTTCTATGTCCCTAGAGGGATTTCTAGGTATAATTAGGAATAATTAATTATGTTTCTTTTTATATAAATTTTTAATATAATTTTTGCTTTACTAAGATTAACAAGTTTCAACTTTGTTGCAGCTTATTCTGTTATTGAAGCGTGCGAGTCTGGGTCTATGTTTGATGGATATATTGATCATTTGAAAAATGGTAACATTTCTTTCGTTGTATTTTTTTCATTAATTAGAAAAACTGGTTAAGTTGGCTCGATTCGCTTAGAAATTTGGGTACTTGAGTATATAACGCACGGCACTAGCAGGCCAATGTTCTGCGCATGCCCCAGCGGTTACATTTTATAACAGTTACGTTTCTACCAGTTACCTTGGATAACCTTTTAAAATATTTTGATTTGAATCTGAGATCGCCTCCCTTCGGATATTTTGAAGAGAAAAGATTTGCCTAGAGGGATTTCTATGTCGCTAGAGGGATTTCTAGGTCCCTAGAGGGATTTCAATGTCCCTAGAGGGATTTCTAGGTCCCTAGAGGGATTTCTAGGTCCCTAGAGGGATTTCTAGGTCCCTAGAGGGATTTCTATGTCCCTAGAGGGATAGATTTATATGTCCCTAGAGGGATTTCTATGTCCCTAGAGGGATTTCTATGTCCCTAGAGGGATTTCTATGTCCCTAGAGGGATTTCTATGTCCCTAGAGGGATTTCTATGTCCCTAGAGGGATTTCTATGTCCCTAGAGGGATTTCTATGTCCCTAGAGGGATTTCTAGGTCCCTAGAGGGATAGATTTCTAGGTCCCTAGAGGGATAGATTTCTAGGTCCCTAGAGGGATTTCTAGGTCCCTAGAGGGATTTCAATGTCCCTAGAGGGATTTCTAGGTCCCTAGAGGGATTTCTATGTCCCTAGAGGGATTTCTATGTCCCTAGAGGGATAGATTTCTATGTCCCTAGGGGGATAGATTTCTATGTCCCTAGAGGGATTTCTATGTCGCTAGAGGGATTTCTATGTCGCTTGAGGGATTTCTATGTCGCTAGAGGGATTTCTAGGTCCCTAGAGGGATTTCTATGTCCCTAGAGGGATAGATTTCTATGTCCCTAGAGGGATTTCTATGTCGCTAGAGGGATTTCTATGTCGCTAGAGGGATTTCTAGGTCCCTAGAGGGATTTCTATGTCCCTAGAGGGATAGATTTCTATGTCCCTAGAGGGATTTCTATGTCCCTAGAGGGATTTCTATGTCCCTAGAGGGATTTCAATGTCCCTAGAGGGATTTCTAGGTCCCTAGAGGGATTTCTAGGTCCCTAGAGGGATTTCTAGGTCCCTAGAGGGATTTCTAGGTCCCTAGAGGGATAGATTTCTATGTCCCTAGAGGGATTTCTATGTCCCTAGAGGGATTTCTAGGTCCCTAGAGGGATTTCTATGTCCCTAGAGGGATTTCTAGGTCCCTAGAGAGAGAGATTTCTATGTCCCTAGAGGGATTTCTATGTCGCTAGAGGGATTTCTATGTCGCTAGAGGGATTTCTAGGTCCCTAGAGGGATTTCAATGTCCCTAGAGGGATTTCTAGGTCCCTAGAGGGATTTCTAGGTCCCTAGAGGGATTTCTAGGTCCCTAGAGGGATTTCTATGTCCCTAGAGGGATAGATTTATATGTCCCTAGAGGGATTTCTATGTCCCTAGAGGGATTTCTATGTCCCTAGAGGGATTTCTATGTCCCTAGAGGGATTTCTATGTCCCTAGAGGGATTTCTATGTCCCTAGAGGGATTTCTAGGTCCCTAGAGGGATAGATTTCTAGGTCCCTAGAGGGATAGATTTCTAGGTCCCTAGAGGGATTTCTAGGTCCCTAGAGGGATTTCAATGTCCCTAGAGGGATTTCTAGGTCCCTAGAGGGATTTCTATGTCCCTAGAGGGATTTCTATGTCCCTAGAGGGATAGATTTCTATGTCCCTAGGGGGATAGATTTCTATGTCCCTAGAGGGATTTCTATGTCGCTAGAGGGATTTCTATGTCGCTTGAGGGATTTCTATGTCGCTAGAGGGATTTCTAGGTCCCTAGAGGGATTTCTATGTCCCTAGAGGGATAGATTTCTATGTCCCTAGAGGGATTTCTATGTCGCTAGAGGGATTTCTATGTCGCTTGAGGGATTTCTATGTCGCTAGAGGGATTTCTAGGTCCCTAGAGGGATTTCTATGTCCCTAGAGGGATAGATTTCTGTGTCCCTAG
Organism: Troilus luridus; assembly: GCA_964056705.1. Classification (NCBI taxonomy): domain Eukaryota; kingdom Metazoa; phylum Arthropoda; class Insecta; order Hemiptera; family Pentatomidae; genus Troilus; species Troilus luridus. Next base: position 59,405,026 of record OZ057413.1, read on the forward strand.
AGGGATTTCTATGTCGCTAGAGGGATTTCTATGTCGCTAGAGGGATTTCTAGGTCCCTAGAGGGATTTCTATGTCCCTAGAGAGATAGATTTCTATGTCCCTAGAGGGATTTCTATGTCCCTAGAGGGATTTCTATGTCCCTAGAGGGATTTCAATGTCCCTAGAGGGATTTCTAGGTCCCTAGAGAGAGAGATTTCTATGTCCCTAGAGGGATTTCTATGTCGCTAGAGGGATTTCTATGTCGCTAGAGGGATTTCTAGGTTCCTAGAGGGATTTCTAGGTCCCTAGAGAGAGAGATTTCTAGGTCCCTAGAGGGATTTCTAGGTCCCTAGAGGGATTTCTATGTCCCTAGAGGGATTTTTAGGTCCCTAGAGAGAGAGATTTCTATGTCCCTAGAGGGATTTCTATGTCGCTAGAGGGATTTCTATGTCGCTAGAGGGATTTCTAGGTCCCTAGAGGGATAGATTTCTAGGTCCCTAGAGGGATTTCTATGTCGCTAGAGGGATTTCTATGTCCCTAGAGGGATTTCTATGTCCCTAGAGGGATTTCTATGTCCCTAGAGGGATTTCTAGGTCCCTAGAGAGAGAGATTTCTATGTCCCTAGAGGGATTTTTATGTCGCTAGAGGGATTTCTATGTCGCTAGAGGGATTTCTAGGTCCCTAGAGGGATTTCAATGTCCCTAGAGGGATTTCTAGGTCCCTAGAGGGATTTCTAGGTCCCTAGAGGGATAGATTTATATGTCCCTGGAGGGATTTCTATGTCCCTAGAGGGATTTCTATGTCCCTAGAGGGATTTCTATGTCCCTAGGAAGATTTCTAGGTCCCTAGAGGGATAGATTTCTAGGTCCCTAGAGGGATTTCAATGTCCCTAGAGGGATTTCTAGGTCCCTAGAGGGATTTCTAGGTCCCTAGAGAGATTTCTAGGTCCCTAGAGGGATTTCAATGTCCCTAGAAGGATTTCTAGGTCCCTAGAGGGATAGATTTCTAGGTCCCTAGAGGGATTTCAATGTCCCTAGAAGGATTTCTAGGTCCCTAGAGGGATTTCTATGTCGCTAGAGGGATTTCTATGTCGCTAGAGGGATTTCTAGGTCCCTAGAGGGATTTCTAGGTCCCTAGAGGGATTTCTAGGTCCCTAGAGGGATAGATTTCTATGTCCCTAGAGGGATTTCTATGTCCCTAGAGGGATTTCTATGTCCCTAGAGGGATTTCTATGTCCCTAGAGGGATTTCTATGTCCCTAGAGGGATTTCTATGTCCCTAGAGAGATTTCTAGGTCCCTAGAGGGATAGATTTCTAGGTCCCTAGAGGGATTTCAATGTCCCTAGAAGGATTTCTAGGTCCCTAGAGGGATTTCTAGGTCCCTAGAGGGATTTCTAGGTCCCTAGAGAGAGAGATTTCTATGTCCCTAGAGGGATTTCTATGTCGCTAGAGGGATTTCTATGTCGCTAGAGGGATTTCTAGGTCCCTAGAGGGATAGATTTCTAGGTCCCTAGAGGGATTTCTATGTCGCTAGAGGGATTTCTATGTCGCTAGAGGGATTTCTAGGTCCCTAGAGGGATTTCAATGTCCCTAGAGGGATTTCTAGGTCCCTAGAGGGATTTCTATGTCCCTAGAGGGATTTCTATGTCCCTAGAGGGATTTCTATGTCCCTAGAGGGATTTCTATGTCCCTAGAGGGATTTCTAGGTCCCTAGAGGGATAGATTTCTAGGTCCCTAGAGGGATAGATTTCTAGGTCCCTAGAGGGATTTCTAGGTCCCTAGAGGGATTTCAATGTCCCTAGAGGGATTTCTAGGTCCCTAGAGGGATTTCTATGTCCCTAGAGGGATTTCTATGTCCCTAGAGGGATAGATTTATATGTCCCTAGGGGGATAGATTTCTATGTCCCTAGAGGGATTTCTATGTCGCTAGAGGGATTTCTATGTCGCTTGAGGGATTTCTATGTCGCTAGAGGGATTTCTAGGTCCCTAGAGGGATTTCTGTGTCCCTAGAGGGATAGATTTCTATGTCCCTAGAGGGATTTCTATGTCGCTAGAGGGATTTCTATGTCGCTAGAGGGATTTCTAGGTCCCTAGAGGGATTTCTATGTCCCTAGAGGGATAGATTTCTATGTCCCTAGAGGGATTTCTATGTCCCTAGAGGGATTTCTATGTCCCTAGAGGGATTTCAATGTCCCTAGAGGGATTTCTAGGTCCCTAGAGAGAGAGATTTCTATGTCCCTAGAGGGATTTCTATGTCGCTAGAGGGATTTCTATGTCGCTAGAGGGATTTCTAGGTCCCTAGAGGGATTTCTAGGTCCCTAGAGAGAGAGATTTCTAGGTCCCTAGAGGGATTTCTAGGTCCCTAGAGGGATTTCTATGTCCCTAGAGGGATTTTTAGGTCCCTAGAGAGAGAGATTTCTATGTCCCTAGAGGGATTTCTATGTCGCTAGAGGGATTTCTATGTCGCTAGAGGGATTTCTAGGTCCCTAGAGGGATAGATTTCTAGGTCCCTAGAGGGATTTCTATGTCGCTAGAGGGATTTCTATGTCCCTAGAGGGATTTCTATGTCCCTAGAGGGATTTCTATGTCCCTAGAGGGATTTCTAGGTCCCTAGAGAGAGAGATTTCTATGTCCCTAGAGGGATTTTTATGTCGCTAGAGGGATTTCTATGTCGCTAGAGGGATTTCTAGGTCCCTAGAGGGATTTCAATGTCCCTAGAGGGATTTCTAGGTCCCTAGAGGGATTTCTAGGTCCCTAGAGGGATAGATTTATATGTCCCTAGAGGGATTTCTATGTCCCTAGAGGGATTTCTAGGTCCCTAGAGGGATAGATTTATATGTCCCTAGAGGGATTTCTAGGTCCCTAGAGGGATAGATTTCTAGGTCCCTAGAGGGATTTCTATGTCGCTAGAGGGATTTCTATGTCGCTAGAGGGATTTCTAGGTCCCTAGAGGGATTACTATGTCCCTAGAGGGATAGATTTCTATGTCCCTAGAGGGATTTCTATGTCCTTAGAGGGATTTCTATGTCCCTAGAGGGATTTCTATGTCCCTAGAGGGATTTCTAGGTCCCTAGAGAGAGAGATTTCTATGTCCCTAGAGGAATTTCTATGTCGCTAGAGGGATTTCTATGTCGCTAGAGGGATTTCTAGGTCCCTAAAGGGATTTCAATGTCCCTAGAGGGATTTCTAGGTCCCTAGAGGGATTTCTAGGTCCCTAGAGGGATTTCTAGGTCCCTAGAGGGATTTCTAGGTCCCTAGAGGGATAGATTTATATGTCCCTAGAGGGATTTCTATGTCCCTAGAGGGATTTCTATGTCCCTAGAGGGATTTCTATGTCCCTAGAGGGATTTCTATGTCCCTAGAGGGATTTCTATGTCCCTAGAGAGATTTCTAGGTCCCTAGAGGGATAGATTTCTAGGTCCCTAGAGGGATTTCAATGTCCCTAGAGGGATTTCTAGGTCCCTAGAGGGATTTCTAGGTCCCTAGAGGGATTTCTAGGTCCCTAGAGGGATTTCTATGTCCCTAGAGGGATTTCTAGGTCCCTAGAGAGAGAGATTTCTATGTCCCTAGAGGGATTTCTATGTCGCTAGAGGGATTTCTATGTCGATAGAGGGATTTCTAGGTCCCTAGAGGGATTTCAATGTCCCTAGAGGGATTTCTAGGTCCCTAGAGGGATTTCTAGGTCCCTAGAGGGATTTCTAGGTCCCTAGAGGGATTTCTAGGTCCCTAGAGGGATAGATTTATATGTCCCTAGAGGGATTTCTATGTCCCTAGAGGGATTTCTAGGTCCCTAGAGGGATTTCTAGGTCCCTAGAGGGATTTCTAGGTCCCTAGAGGGATAGATTTCTATGTCCCTAGAGGGATTTCTATGTCACTAGAGAGATTTCTAGGTCCCTAGAGGGATTTCAATGTCCCTAGAAGGATTTCTAGGTCCCTAGAGGGATAGATTTCTAGGTCCCTAGAGGGATTTCTAGGTCCCTAGAGAGAGAGTTTTGTATGTCCCTAGAGGGATTTCTATGTCGCTAGAGGGATTTCTATGTCGCTAGAGGGATTTCTAGGTCCCTAGAGGGATTTCTAGGTCCCTAGAGGGATTTCTAGGTCCCAACAGAGAGAGATTTCTATGTCCCTAGAGGGATTTCTATGTCGCTAGAGGGATTTCTATGTCGCTAGAGGGATTTCTAGGTCCCTAGAGGGATTTCTAGGTCCCTAGAGGGATAGATTTCTATGTCCCTAGAGGGATTTCTAGGTCCCTAGAGGGATTTCTAGGTCCCAACAGAGAGAGATTTCTATGTCCCTAGAGGGATTTCTAGGTCCCTAGAGAGAGAGATTTCTATGTCCCTAGAGGGATTTCTATGTCGCTAGAGGGATTTCTATGTCGCTAGAGGGATTTCTAGGTCCCTAGAGGGATAGATTTCTAGGTCCCTAGAGGGATTTCAATGTCCCTAGAGGGATTTCTAGGTCCCTAGAGGGATTTCTAGGTCCCTAGAGGGATTTCTAGGTCCCTAGAGGGATTTCTATGTCCCTAGAGAGATTTCTAGGTCCCTAGAGGGATAGATTTCTAGGTCCCTAGAGGGATTTCAATGTCCCTAGAGGGATTTATAGGGATTCTAGAGCGTGTTACAGGGTTTTGAGAGGGATATCTAGGTCCGTAGAGGGATTTCTAGGTCCCTAGAGAGAGAGATTTCTATGTCCCTAGAGGGATTTCTATGTCCCTAGAGGGATTTCTAGGTATAATTAGGAATAATTAATTATGTTTCTTTTTATATAAATTTTTAATATAATTTTTGCTTTACTAAGATTAACAAGTTTCAACTTTGTTGCAGCTTATTCTGTTATTGAAGCGTGCGAGTCTGGGTCTATGTTTGATGGATATATTGATCATTTGAAAAATGGTAACATTTCTTTCGTTGTATTTTTTTCATTAATTAGAAAAACTGGTTAAGTTGGCTCGATTCGCTTAGAAATTTGGGTACTTGAGTATATAACGCACGGCACTAGCAGGCCAATGTTCTGCGCATGCCCCAGCGGTTACATTTTATAACAGTTACGTTTCTACCAGTTACCTTGGATAACCTTTTAAAATATTTTGATTTGAATCTGAGATCGCCTCCCTTCGGATATTTTGAAGAGAAAAGATTTGCCTAGAGGGATTTCTATGTCGCTAGAGGGATTTCTAGGTCCCTAGAGGGATTTCAATGTCCCTAGAGGGATTTCTAGGTCCCTAGAGGGATTTCTAGGTCCCTAGAGGGATTTCTAGGTCCCTAGAGGGATTTCTATGTCCCTAGAGGGATAGATTTATATGTCCCTAGAGGGATTTCTATGTCCCTAGAGGGATTTCTATGTCCCTAGAGGGATTTCTATGTCCCTAGAGGGATTTCTATGTCCCTAGAGGGATTTCTATGTCCCTAGAGGGATTTCTATGTCCCTAGAGGGATTTCTATGTCCCTAGAGGGATTTCTAGGTCCCTAGAGGGATAGATTTCTAGGTCCCTAGAGGGATAGATTTCTAGGTCCCTAGAGGGATTTCTAGGTCCCTAGAGGGATTTCAATGTCCCTAGAGGGATTTCTAGGTCCCTAGAGGGATTTCTATGTCCCTAGAGGGATTTCTATGTCCCTAGAGGGATAGATTTCTATGTCCCTAGGGGGATAGATTTCTATGTCCCTAGAGGGATTTCTATGTCGCTAGAGGGATTTCTATGTCGCTTGAGGGATTTCTATGTCGCTAGAGGGATTTCTAGGTCCCTAGAGGGATTTCTATGTCCCTAGAGGGATAGATTTCTATGTCCCTAGAGGGATTTCTATGTCGCTAGAGGGATTTCTATGTCGCTAGAGGGATTTCTAGGTCCCTAGAGGGATTTCTATGTCCCTAGAGGGATAGATTTCTATGTCCCTAGAGGGATTTCTATGTCCCTAGAGGGATTTCTATGTCCCTAGAGGGATTTCAATGTCCCTAGAGGGATTTCTAGGTCCCTAGAGGGATTTCTAGGTCCCTAGAGGGATTTCTAGGTCCCTAGAGGGATTTCTAGGTCCCTAGAGGGATAGATTTCTATGTCCCTAGAGGGATTTCTATGTCCCTAGAGGGATTTCTAGGTCCCTAGAGGGATTTCTATGTCCCTAGAGGGATTTCTAGGTCCCTAGAGAGAGAGATTTCTATGTCCTTAGAGGGATTTCTATGTCGCTAGAGGGATTTCTATGTCGCTAGAGGGATTTCTAGGTCCCTAGAGGGATTTCAATGTCCCTAGAGGGATTTCTAGGTCCCTAGAGGGATTTCTAGGTCCCTAGAGGGATTTCTAGGTCCCTAGAGGGATTTCTATGTCCCTAGAGGGATAGATTTATATGTCCCTAGAGGGATTTCTATGTCCCTAGAGGGATTTCTATGTCCCTAGAGGGATTTCTATGTCCCTAGAGGGATTTCTATGTCCCTAGAGGGATTTCTATGTCCCTAGAGGGATTTCTAGGTCCCTAGAGGGATAGATTTCTAGGTCCCTAGAGGGATAGATTTCTAGGTCCCTAGAGGGATTTCTAGGTCCCTAGAGGGATTTCAATGTCCCTAGAGGGATTTCTAGGTCCCTAGAGGGATTTCTATGTCCCTAGAGGGATTTCTATGTCCCTAGAGGGATAGATTTCTATGTCCCTAGGGGGATAGATTTCTATGTCCCTAGAGGGATTTCTATGTCGCTAGAGGGATTTCTATGTCGCTTGAGGGATTTCTATGTCGCTAGAGGGATTTCTAGGTCCCTAGAGGGATTTCTATGTCCCTAGAGGGATAGATTTCTATGTCCCTAGAGGGATTTCTATGTCGCTAGAGGGATTTCTATGTCGCTAGAGGGATTTCTAGGTCCCTAGAGGGATTTCTATGTCGCTAGAGGGATTTCTATGTCGCTAGAGGGATTTCTAGGTCCCTAGAGGGATAGATTTCTAGGTCCCTAGAGGGATTTCTATGTCGCTAGAGGGATTTCTATGTCCCTAGAGGGATTTCTATGTCCCTAGAGGGATTTCTATGTCCCTAGAGGGATTTCTAGGTCCCTAGAGAGAGAGATTTCTATGTCCCTAGAGGGATTTTTATGTCGCTAGAGGGATTTCTATGTCGCTAGAGGGATTTCTAGGTCCCTAGAGGGATTTCAATGTCCCTAGAGGGATTTCTAGGTCCCTAGAGGGATTTCTAGGTCCCTAGAGGGATAGATTTATATGTCCCTGGAGGGATTTCTATGTCCCTAGAGGGATTTCTATGTCCCTAGAGGGATTTCTATGTCCCTAGGAAGATTTCTAGGTCCCTAGAGGGATAGATTTCTAGGTCCCTAGAGGGATTTCAATGTCCCTAGAGGGATTTCTAGGTCCCTAGAGGGATTTCTAGGTCCCTAGAGAGATTTCTAGGTCCCTAGAGGGATTTCAATGTCCCTAGAAGGATTTCTAGGTCCCTAGAGGGATAGATTTCTAGGTCCCTAGAGGGATTTCAATGTCCCTAGAAGGATTTCTAGGTCCCTAGAGGGATTTCTATGTCGCTAGAGGGATTTCTATGTCGCTAGAGGGATTTCTAGGTCCCTAGAGGGATTTCTAGGTCCCTAGAGGGATTTCTAGGTCCCTAGAGGGATAGATTTCTATGTCCCTAGAGGGATTTCTATGTCCCTAGAGGGATTTCTATGTCCCTAGAGGGATTTCTTTGTCCCTAGAGGGATTTCTATGTCCCTAGAGGGATTTCTATGTCCCTAGAGAGATTTCTAGGTCCCTAGAGGGATAGATTTCTAGGTCCCTAGAGGGATTTCAATGTCCCTAGAAGGATTTCTAGGTCCCTAGAGGGATTTCTAGGTCCCTAGAGGGATTTCTAGGTCCCTAGAGAGAGAGATTTCTATGTCCCTAGAGGGATTTCTATGTCGCTAGAGGGATTTCTATGTCGCTAGAGGGATTTCTAGGTCCCTAGAGGGATAGATTTCTAGGTCCCTAGAGGGATTTCTATGTCGCTAGAGGGATTTCTATGTCGCTAGAGGGATTTCTAGGTCCCTAGAGGGATTTCAATGTCCCTAGAGGGATTTCTAGGTCCCTAGAGGGATTTCTATGTCCCTAGAGGGATTTCTATGTCCCTAGAGGGATTTCTATGTCCCTAGAGGGATTTCTATGTCCCTAGAGGGATTTCTAGGTCCCTAGAGGGATAGATTTCTAGGTCCCTAGAGGGATTTCTATGTCCCTAGAGGGATTTCTATGTCCCTAGAGGGATTTCTATGTCCCTAGAGGGATTTCTAGGTCCCTAGAGGGATAGATTTCTAGGTCCCTAGAGGGATAGATTTCTAGGTCCCTAGAGGGATTTCTAGGTCCCTAGAGGGATTTCAATGTCCCTAGAGGGATTTCTAGGTCCCTAGAGGGATTTCTATGTCCCTAGAGGGATTTCTATGTCCCTAGAGGGATAGATTTCTATGTCCCTAGGGGGATAGATTTCTATGTCCCTAGAGGGATTTCTATGTCGCTAGAGGGATTTCTATGTCGCTTGAGGGATTTCTATGTCGCTAGAGGGATTTCTAGGTCCCTAGAGGGATTTCTGTGTCCCTAGAGGGATAGATTTCTATGTCCCTAGAGGGATTTCTATGTCGCTAGAGGGATTTCTATGTCGCTAGAGGGATTTCTAGGTCCCTAGAGGGATTTCTATGTCCCTAGAGGGATAGATTTCTATGTCCCTAGAGGGATTTCTATGTCCCTAGAGGGATTTCTATGTCCCTAGAGGGATTTCAATGTCCCTAGAGGGATTTCTAGGTCCCTAGAGAGAGAGATTTCTATGTCCCTAGAGGGATTTCTATGTCGCTAGAGGGATTTCTATGTCGCTAGAGGGATTTCTAGGTCCCTAGAGGGATTTCTAGGTCCCTAGAGAGAGAGATTTCTAGGTCCCTAGAGGGATTTCTAGGTCCCTAGAGGGATTTCTATGTCCCTAGAGGGATTTTTAGGTCCCTAGAGAGAGAGATTTCTATGTCCCTAGAGGGATTTCTATGTCGCTAGAGGGATTTCTATGTCGCTAGAGGGATTTCTAGGTCCCTAGAGGGATAGATTTCTAGGTCCCTAGAGGGATTTCTATGTCGCTAGAGGGATTTCTATGTCCCTAGAGGGATTTCTATGTCCCTAGAGGGATTTCTATGTCCCTAGAGGGATTTCTAGGTCCCTAGAGAGAGAGATTTCTATGTCCCTAGAGGGATTTTTATGTCGCTAGAGGGATTTCTATGTCGCTAGAGGGATTTCTAGGTCCCTAGAGGGATTTCAATGTCCCTAGAGGGATTTCTAGGTCCCTAGAGGGATTTCTAGGTCCCTAGAGGGATAGATTTATATGTCCCTAGAGGGATTTCTATGTCCCTAGAGGGATTTCTAGGTCCCTAGAGGGATAGATTTATATGTCCCTAGAGGGATTTCTAGGTCCCTAGAGGGATAGATTTCTAGGTCCCTAGAGGGATTTCTATGTCGCTAGAGGGATTTCTATGTCGCTAGAGGGATTTCTAGGTCCCTAGAGGGATTACTATGTCCCTAGAGGGATAGATTTCTATGTCCCTAGAGGGATTTCTATGTCCTTAGAGGGATTTCTATGTCCCTAGAGGGATTTCTATGTCCCTAGAGGGATTTCTAGGTCCCTAGAGAGAGAGATTTCTATGTCCCTAGAGGAATTTCTATGTCGCTAGAGGGATTTCTATGTCGCTAGAGGGATTTCTAGGTCCCTAAAGGGATTTCAATGTCCCTAGAGGGATTTCTAGGTCCCTAGAGGGATTTCTAGGTCCCTAGAGGGATTTCTAGGTCCCTAGAGGGATTTCTAGGTCCCTAGAGGGATAGATTTATATGTCCCTAGAGGGATTTCTATGTCCCTAGAGGGATTTCTATGTCCCTAGAGGGATTTCTATGTCCCTAGAGGGATTTCTATGTCCCTAGAGGGATTTCTATGTCCCTAGAGAGATTTCTAGGTCCCTAGAGGGATAGATTTCTAGGTCCCTAGAGGGATTTCAATGTCCCTAGAGGGATTTCTAGGTCCCTAGAGGGATTTCTAGGTCCCTAGAGGGATTTCTAGGTCCCTAGAGGGATTTCTATGTCCCTAGAGGGATTTCTAGGTCCCTAGAGAGAGAGATTTCTATGTCCCTAGAGGGATTTCTATGTCGCTAGAGGGATTTCTATGTCGATAGAGGGATTTCTAGGTCCCTAGAGGGATTTCAATGTCCCTAGAGGGATTTCTAGGTCCCTAGAGGGATTTCTAGGTCCCTAGAGGGATTTCTAGGTCCCTAGAGGGATTTCTAGGTCCCTAGAGGGATAGATTTATATGTCCCTAGAGGGATTTCTATGTCCCTAGAGGGATTTCTAGGTCCCTAGAGGGATTTCTAGGTCCCTAGAGGGATTTCTAGGTCCCTAGAGGGATAGATTTCTATGTCCCTAGAGGGATTTCTATGTCACTAGAGAGATTTCTAGGTCCCTAGAGGGATTTCAATGTCCCTAGAAGGATTTCTAGGTCCCTAGAGGGATAGATTTCTAGGTCCCTAGAGGGATTTCTAGGTCCCTAGAGAGAGAGATTTCTATGTCCCTAGAGGGATTTCTATGTCGCTAGAGGGATTTCTATGTCGCTAGAGGGATTTCTATGTCGCTAGAGGGATTTCTAGGTCCCTAGAGGGATTTCTAGGTCCCTAGAGGGATAGATTTCTATGTCCCTAGAGGGATTTCTAGGTCCCTAGAGGGATTTCTAGGTCCCAACAGAGAGAGATTTCTATGTCCCTAGAGGGATTTCTAGGTCCCTAGAGAGAGAGATTTCTATGTCCCTAGAGGGATTTCTATGTCGCTAGAGGGATTTCTATGTCGCTAGAGGGATTTCTAGGTCCCTAGAGGGATAGATTTCTAGGTCCCTAGAGGGATTTCAATGTCCCTAGAGGGATTTCTAGGTCCCTAGAGGGATTTCTAGGTCCCTAGAGGGATTTCTAGGTCCCTAGAGGGATTTCTATGTCCCTAGAGAGATTTCTAGGTCCCTAGAGGGATAGATTTCTAGGTCCCTAGAGGGATTTCAATGTCCCTAGAGGGATTTATAGGGATTCTAGAGCGTGTTACAGGGTTTTGAGAGGGATATCTAGGTCCGTAGAGGGATTTCTAGGTCCCTAGAGAGAGAGATTTCTATGTCCCTAGAGGGATTTCTATGTCCCTAGAGGGATTTCTAGGTATAATTAGGAATAATTAATTATGTTTCTTTTTATATAAATTTTTAATATAATTTTTGCTTTACTAAGATTAACAAGTTTCAACTTTGTTGCAGCTTATTCTGTTATTGAAGCGTGCGAGTCTGGGTCTATGTTTGATGGATATATTGATCATTTGAAAAATGGTAACATTTCTTTCGTTGTATTTTTTTCATTAATTAGAAAAACTGGTTAAGTTGGCTCGATTCGCTTAGAAATTTGGGTACTTGAGTATATAACGCACGGCACTAGCAGGCCAATGTTCTGCGCATGCCCCAGCGGTTACATTTTATAACAGTTACGTTTCTACCAGTTACCTTGGATAACCTTTTAAAATATTTTGATTTGAATCTGAGATCGCCTCCCTTCGGATATTTTGAAGAGAAAAGATTTGCCTAGAGGGATTTCTATGTCGCTAGAGGGATTTCTAGGTCCCTAGAGGGATTTCTAGGTCCCTAGAGGGATAGATTTCTAGGTCCCTAGAGGGATAGATTTCTAGGTCCCTAGAGGGATTTCTAGGTCCCTAGAGGGATTTCAATGTCCCTAGAGGGATTTCTAGGTCCCTAGAGGGATTTCTATGTCCCTAGAGGGATTTCTATGTCCCTAGAGGGATAGATTTCTATGTCCCTAGGGGGATAGATTTCTATGTCCCTAGAGGGATTTCTATGTCGCTAGAGGGATTTCTATGTCGCTTGAGGGATTTCTATGTCGCTAGAGGGATTTCTAGGTCCCTAGAGGGATTTCTGTGTCCCTAGAGGGATAGATTTCTATGTCCCTAGAGGGATTTCTATGTCGCTAGAGGGATTTCTATGTCGCTAGAGGGATTTCTAGGTCCCTAGAGGGATTTCTATGTCCCTAGAGGGATAGATTTCTATGTCCCTAGAGGGATTTCTATGTCCCTAGAGGGATTTCTATGTCCCTAGAGGGATTTCAATGTCCCTAGAGGGATTTCTAGGTCCCTAGAGAGAGAGATTTCTATGTCCCTAGAGGGATTTCTATGTCGCTAGAGGGATTTCTATGTCGCTAGAGGGATTTCTAGGTCCCTAGAGGGATTTCTAGGTCCCTAGAGAGAGAGATTTCTAGGTCCCTAGAGGGATTTCTAGGTCCCTAGAGGGATTTCTATGTCCCTAGAGGGATTTTTAGGTCCCTAGAGAGAGAGATTTCTATGTCCCTAGAGGGATTTCTATGTCGCTAGAGGGATTTCTATGTCGCTAGAGGGATTTCTAGGTCCCTAGAGGGATAGATTTCTAGGTCCCTAGAGGGATTTCTATGTCGCTAGAGGGATTTCTATGTCCCTAGAGGGATTTCTATGTCCCTAGAGGGATTTCTATGTCCCTAGAGGGATTTCTAGGTCCCTAGAGAGAGAGATTTCTATGTCCCTAGAGGGATTTTTATGTCGCTAGAGGGATTTCTATGTCGCTAGAGGGATTTCTAGGTCCCTAGAGGGATTTCAATGTCCCTAGAGGGATTTCTAGGTCCCTAGAGGGATTTCTAGGTCCCTAGAGGGATAGATTTATATGTCCCTAGAGGGATTTCTATGTCCCTAGAGGGATTTCTAGGTCCCTAGAGGGATAGATTTATATGTCCCTAGAGGGATTTCTAGGTCCCTAGAGGGATAGATTTCTAGGTCCCTAGAGGGATTTCTATGTCGCTAGAGGGATTTCTATGTCGCTAGAGGGATTTCTAGGTCCCTAGAGGGATTACTATGTCCCTAGAGGGATAGATTTCTATGTCCCTAGAGGGATTTCTATGTCCTTAGAGGGATTTCTATGTCCCTAGAGGGATTTCTATGTCCCTAGAGGGATTTCTAGGTCCCTAGAGAGAGAGATTTCTATGTCCCTAGAGGAATTTCTATGTCGCTAGAGGGATTTCTATGTCGCTAGAGGGATTTCTAGGTCCCTAAAGGGATTTCAATGTCCCTAGAGGGATTTCTAGGTCCCTAGAGGGATTTCTAGGTCCCTAGAGGGATTTCTAGGTCCCTAGAGGGATTTCTAGGTCCCTAGAGGGATAGATTTATATGTCCCTAGAGGGATTTCTATGTCCCTAGAGGGATTTCTATGTCCCTAGAGGGATTTCTATGTCCCTAGAGGGATTTCTATGTCCCTAGAGGGATTTCTATGTCCCTAGAGAGATTTCTAGGTCCCTAGAGGGATAGATTTCTAGGTCCCTAGAGGGATTTCAATGTCCCTAGAGGGATTTCTAGGTCCCTAGAGGGATTTCTAGGTCCCTAGAGGGATTTCTAGGTCCCTAGAGGGATTTCTATGTCCCTAGAGGGATTTCTAGGTCCCTAGAGAGAGAGATTTCTATGTCCCTAGAGGGATTTCTATGTCGCTAGAGGGATTTCTATGTCGATAGAGGGATTTCTAGGTCCCTAGAGGGATTTCAATGTCCCTAGAGGGATTTCTAGGTCCCTAGAGGGATTTCTAGGTCCCTAGAGGGATTTCTAGGTCCCTAGAGGGATTTCTAGGTCCCTAGAGGGATAGATTTATATGTCCCTAGAGGGATTTCTATGTCCCTAGAGGGATTTCTAGGTCCCTAGAGGGATTTCTAGGTCCCTAGAGGGATTTCTAGGTCCCTAGAGGGATAGATTTCTATGTCCCTAGAGGGATTTCTATGTCACTAGAGAGATTTCTAGGTCCCTAGAGGGATTTCAATGTCCCTAGAAGGATTTCTAGGTCCCTAGAGGGATAGATTTCTAGGTCCCTAGAGGGATTTCTAGGTCCCTAGAGAGAGAGATTTCTATGTCCCTAGAGGGATAGATTTCTAGGTCCCTAGAGGGATTTCTAGGTCCCTAGAGGGATTTCAATGTCCCTAGAGGGATTTCTAGGTCCCTAGAGGGATTTCTATGTCCCTAGAGGGATTTCTATGTCCCTAGAGGGATAGATTTCTATGTCCCTAGGGGGATAGATTTCTATGTCCCTAGAGGGATTTCTATGTCGCTAGAGGGATTTCTATGTCGCTTGAGGGATTTCTATGTCGCTAGAGGGATTTCTAGGTCCCTAGAGGGATTTCTATGTCCCTAGAGGGATAGATTTCTATGTCCCTAGAGGGATTTCTATGTCGCTAGAGGGATTTCTATGTCGCTAGAGGGATTTCTAGGTCCCTAGAGGGATTTCTATGTCCCTAGAGGGATAGATTTCTATGTCCCTAGAGGGATTTCTATGTCCCTAGAGGGATTTCTATGTCCCTAGAGGGATTTCAATGTCCCTAGAGGGATTTCTAGGTCCCTAGAGGGATTTCTAGGTCCCTAGAGGGATTTCTAGGTCCCTAGAGGGATTTCTAGGTCCCTAGAGGGATAGATTTCTATGTCCCTAGAGGGATTTCTATGTCCCTAGAGGGATTTCTAGGTCCCTAGAGGGATTTCTATGTCCCTAGAGGGATTTCTAGGTCCCTAGAGAGAGAGATTTCTATGTCCCTAGAGGGATTTCTATGTCGCTAGAGGGATTTCTATGTCGCTAGAGGGATTTCTAGGTCCCTAGAGGGATTTCAATGTCCCTAGAGGGATTTCTAGGTCCCTAGAGGGATTTCTAGGTCCCTAGAGGGATTTCTAGGTCCCTAGAGGGATTTCTAGGTCCCTAGAGGGATTTCTATGTCCCTAGAGGGATAGATTTATATGTCCCTAGAGGGATTTCTATGTCCCTAGAGGGATTTCTATGTCCCTAGAGGGATTTCTATGTCCCTAGAGGGATTTCTATGTCCCTAGAGGGATTTCTATGTCCCTAGAGGGATTTCTAGGTCCCTAGAGGGATAGATTTCTAGGTCCCTAGAGGGATAGATTTCTAGGTCCCTAGAGGGATTTCTAGGTCCCTAGAGGGATTTCAATGTCCCTAGAGGGATTTCTAGGTCCCTAGAGGGATTTCTATGTCCCTAGAGGGATTTCTATGTCCCTAGAGGGATAGATTTCTATGTCCCTAGGGGGATAGATTTCTATGTCCCTAGAGGGATTTCTATGTCGCTAGAGGAATTCTATGTCGCTTGAGGGATTTCTATGTCGCTAGAGGGATTTCTAGGTCCCTAGAGGGATTTCTATGTCCCTAGAGGGATAGATTTCTATGTCCCTAGAGGGATTTCTATGTCGCTAGAGGGATTTCTATGTCGCTAGAGGGATTTCTAGGTCCCTAGAGGGATTTCTATGTCCCTAGAGAGATTTCTAGGTCCCTAGAGGGATAGATTTCTAGGTCCCTAGAGGGATTTCAATGTCCCTAGAGGGATTTATAGGGATTCTAGAGCGTGTTACAGGGTTTTGAGAGGGATATCTAGGTCCGTAGAGGGATTTCTAGGTCCCTAGAGAGAGAGATTTCTATGTCCCTAGAGGGATTTCTATGTCCCTAGAGGGATTTCTAGGTATAATTAGGAATAATTAATTATGTTTCTTTTTATATAAATTTTTAATATAATTTTTGCTTTACTAAGATTAACAAGTTTCAACTTTGTTGCAGCTTATTCTGTTATTGAAGCGTGCGAGTCTGGGTCTATGTTTGATGGATATATTGATCATTTGAAAAATGGTAACATTTCTTTCGTTGTATTTTTTTCATTAATTAGAAAAACTGGTTAAGTTGGCTCGATTCGCTTAGAAATTTGGGTACTTGAGTATATAACGCACGGCACTAGCAGGCCAATGTTCTGCGCATGCCCCAGCGGTTACATTTTATAACAGTTACGTTTCTACCAGTTACCTTGGATAACCTTTTAAAATATTTTGATTTGAATCTGAGATCGCCTCCCTTCGGATATTTTGAAGAGAAAAGATTTGCCTAGAGGGATTTCTATGTCGCTAGAGGGATTTCTAGGTCCCTAGAGGGATTTCTAGGTCCCTAGAGGGATAGATTTCTAGGTCCCTAGAGGGATAGATTTCTAGGTCCCTAGAGGGATTTCTAGGTCCCTAGAGGGATTTCAATGTCCCTAGAGGGATTTCTAGGTCCCTAGAGGGATTTCTATGTCCCTAGAGGGATTTCTATGTCCCTAGAGGGATAGATTTCTATGTCCCTAGGGGGATAGATTTCTATGTCCCTAGAGGGATTTCTATGTCGCTAGAGGGATTTCTATGTCGCTTGAGGGATTTCTATGTCGCTAGAGGGATTTCTAGGTCCCTAGAGGGATTTCTGTGTCCCTAGAGGGATAGATTTCTATGTCCCTAGAGGGATTTCTATGTCGCTAGAGGGATTTCTATGTCGCTAGAGGGATTTCTAGGTCCCTAGAGGGATTTCTATGTCCCTAGAGGGATAGATTTCTATGTCCCTAGAGGGATTTCTATGTCCCTAGAGGGATTTCTAGGTCCCTAGAGGGATAGATTTCTAGGTCCCTAGAGGGATTTCAATGTCCCTAGAGGGATTTATAGGGATTCTAGAGCGTGTTACAGGGTTTTTAGAGGGATATCTAGGTCCGTAGAGGGATTTCTAGGTCCCTAGAGAGAGAGATTTCTATGTCCCTAGAGGGATTTCTATGTCCCTAGAGGGATTTCTAGGTATAATTAGGAATAATTAATTATGTTTCTTTTTATATAAATTTTTAATATAATTTTTGCTTTACTAAGATTAACAAGTTTCAACTTTGTTGCAGCTTATTCTGTTATTGAAGCGTGCGAGTCTGGGTCTATGTTTGATGGATATATTGATCATTTGAAAAATGGTAACATTTCTTTCGTTGTATTTTTTTCATTAATTAGAAAAACTGGTTAAGTTGGCTCGATTCGCTTAGAAATTTGGGTACTTGAGTATATAACGCACGGCACTAGCAGGCCAATGTTCTGCGCATGCCCCAGCGGTTACATTTTATAACAGTTACGTTTCTACCAGTTACCTTGGATAACCTTTTAAAATATTTTGATTTGAATCTGAGATCGCCTCCCTTCGGATATTTTGAAGAGAAAAGATTTGCCTAGAGGGATTTCTATGTCGCTAGAGGGATTTCTAGGTCCCTAGAGGGATTTCAATGTCCCTAGAGGGATTTCTAGGTCCCTAGAGGGATTTCTAGGTCCCTAGAGGGATTTCTAGGTCCCTAGAGGGATTTCTATGTCCCTAGAGGGATAGATTTATATGTCCCTAGAGGGATTTCTATGTCCCTAGAGGGATTTCTATGTCCCTAGAGGGATTTCTATGTCCCTAGAGGGATTTCTATGTCCCTAGAGGGATTTCTATGTCCCTAGAGGGATTTCTAGGTCCCTAGAGGGATAGATTTCTAGGTCCCTAGAGGGATAGATTTCTAGGTCCCTAGAGGGATTTCTAGGTCCCTAGAGGGATTTCAATGTCCCTAGAGGGATTTCTAGGTCCCTAGAGGGATTTCTATGTCCCTAGAGGGATTTCTATGTCCCTAGAGGGATAGATTTCTATGTCCCTAGGGGGATAGATTTCTATGTCCCTAGAGGGATTTCTATGTCGCTAGAGGGATTTCTATGTCGCTTGAGGGATTTCTATGTCGCTAGAGGGATTTCTAGGTCCCTAGAGGGATTTCTATGTCCCTAGAGGGATAGATTTCTATGTCCCTAGAGGGATTTCTATGTCGCTAGAGGGATTTCTATGTCGCTAGAGGGATTTCTAGGTCCCTAGAGGGATTTCTATGTCCCTAGAGGGATAGATTTCTATGTCCCTAGAGGGATTTCTATGTCCCTAGAGGGATTTCTATGTCCCTAGAGGGATTTCAATGTCCCTAGAGGGATTTCTAGGTCCCTAGAGGGATTTCTAGGTCCCTAGAGGGATTTCTAGGTCCCTAGAGGGATAGATTTCTATGTCCCTAGAGGGATTTCTATGTCCCTAGAGGGATTTCTAGGTCCCTAGAGGGATTTCTATGTCCCTAGAGGGATTTCTAGGTCCCTAGAGAGAGAGATTTCTATGTCCCTAGAGGGATTTCTATGTCGCTAGAGGGATTTCTATGTCGCTAGAGGGATTTCTAGGTCCCTAGAGGGATTTCAATGTCCCTAGAGGGATTTCTAGGTCCCTAGAGGGATTTCTAGGTCCCTAGAGGGATTTCTAGGTCCCTAGAGGGATTTCTATGTCCCTAGAGGGATAGATTTATATGTCCCTAGAGGGATTTCTATGTCCCTAGAGGGATTTCTATGTCCCTAGAGGGATTTCTATGTCCCTAGAGGGATTTCTATGTCCCTAGAGGGATTTCTATGTCCCTAGAGGGATTTCTAGGTCCCTAGAGGGATAGATTTCTAGGTCCCTAGAGGGATAGATTTCTAGGTCCCTAGAGGGATTTCTAGGTCCCTAGAGGGATTTCAATGTCCCTAGAGGGATTTCTAGGTCCCTAGAGGGATTTCTATGTCCCTAGAGGGATTTCTATGTCCCTAGAGGGATAGATTTCTATGTCCCTAGGGGGATAGATTTCTATGTCCCTAGAGGGATTTCTATGTCGCTAGAGGGATTTCTATGTCGCTTGAGGGATTTCTATGTCGCTAGAGGGATTTCTAGGTCCCTAGAGGGATTTCTATGTCCCTAGAGGGATAGATTTCTATGTCCCTAGAGGGATTTCTATGTCGCTAGAGGGATTTCTATGTCGCTAGAGGGATTTCTAGGTCCCTAGAGGGATTTCTATGTCCCTAGAGAGATTTCTAGGTCCCTAGAGGGATAGATTTCTAGGTCCCTAGAGGGATTTCAATGTCCCTAGAGGGATTTATAGGGATTCTAGAGCGTGTTACAGGGTTTTGAGAGGGATATCTAGGTCCGTAGAGGGATTTCTAGGTCCCTAGAGAGAGAGATTTCTATGTCCCTAGAGGGATTTCTATGTCCCTAGAGGGATTTCTAGGTATAATTAGGAATAATTAATTATGTTTCTTTTTATATAAATTTTTAATATAATTTTTGCTTTACTAAGATTAACAAGTTTCAACTTTGTTGCAGCTTATTCTGTTATTGAAGCGTGCGAGTCTGGGTCTATGTTTGATGGATATATTGATCATTTGAAAAATGGTAACATTTCTTTCGTTGTATTTTTTTCATTAATTAGAAAAACTGGTTAAGTTGGCTCGATTCGCTTAGAAATTTGGGTACTTGAGTATATAACGCACGGCACTAGCAGGCCAATGTTCTGCGCATGCCCCAGCGGTTACATTTTATAACAGTTACGTTTCTACCAGTTACCTTGGATAACCTTTTAAAATATTTTGATTTGAATCTGAGATCGCCTCCCTTCGGATATTTTGAAGAGAAAAGATTTGCCTAGAGGGATTTCTATGTCGCTAGAGGGATTTCTAGGTCCCTAGAGGGATTTCTAGGTCCCTAGAGGGATAGATTTCTAGGTCCCTAGAGGGATAGATTTCTAGGTCCCTAGAGGGATTTCTAGGTCCCTAGAGGGATTTCAATGTCCCTAGAGGGATTTCTAGGTCCCTAGAGGGATTTCTATGTCCCTAGAGGGATTTCTATGTCCCTAGAGGGATAGATTTCTATGTCCCTAGGGGGATAGATTTCTATGTCCCTAGAGGGATTTCTATGTCGCTAGAGGGATTTCTATGTCGCTTGAGGGATTTCTATGTCGCTAGAGGGATTTCTAGGTCCCTAGAGGGATTTCTGTGTCCCTAGAGGGATAGATTTCTATGTCCCTAGAGGGATTTCTATGTCGCTAGAGGGATTTCTATGTCGCTAGAGGGATTTCTAGGTCCCTAGAGGGATTTCTATGTCCCTAGAGGGATAGATTTCTATGTCCCTAGAGGGATTTCTATGTCCCTAGAGGGATTTCTATGTCCCTAGAGGGATTTCAATGTCCCTAGAGGGATTTCTAGGTCCCTAGAGAGAGAGATTTCTATGTCCCTAGAGGGATTTCTATGTCGCTAGAGGGATTTCTATGTCGCTAGAGGGATTTCTAGGTCCCTAGAGGGATTTCTAGGTCCCTAGAGAGAGAGATTTCTAGGTCCCTAGAGGGATTTCTAGGTCCCTAGAGGGATTTCTATGTCCCTAGAGGGATTTTTAGGTCCCTAGAGAGAGAGATTTCTATGTCCCTAGAGGGATTTCTATGTCGCTAGAGGGATTTCTATGTCGCTAGAGGGATTTCTAGGTCCCTAGAGGGATAGATTTCTAGGTCCCTAGAGGGATTTCTATGTCGCTAGAGGGATTTCTATGTCCCTAGAGGGATTTCTATGTCCCTAGAGGGATTTCTATGTCCCTAGAGGGATTTCTAGGTCCCTAGAGAGAGAGATTTCTATGTCCCTAGAGGGATTTTTATGTCGCTAGAGGGATTTCTATGTCGCTAGAGGGATTTCTAGGTCCCTAGAGGGATTTCAATGTCCCTAGAGGGATTTCTAGGTCCCTAGAGGGATTTCTAGGTCCCTAGAGGGATAGATTTATATGTCCCTAGAGGGATTTCTATGTCCCTAGAGGGATTTCTAGGTCCCTAGAGGGATAGATTTATATGTCCCTAGAGGGATTTCTAGGTCCCTAGAGGGATAGATTTCTAGGTCCCTAGAGGGATTTCTATGTCGCTAGAGGGATTTCTATGTCGCTAGAGGGATTTCTAGGTCCCTAGAGGGATTACTATGTCCCTAGAGGGATAGATTTCTATGTCCCTAGAGGGATTTCTATGTCCTTAGAGGGATTTCTATGTCCCTAGAGGGATTTCTATGTCCCTAGAGGGATTTCTAGGTCCCTAGAGAGAGAGATTTCTATGTCCCTAGAGGAATTTCTATGTCGCTAGAGGGATTTCTATGTCGCTAGAGGGATTTCTAGGTCCCTAAAGGGATTTCAATGTCCCTAGAGGGATTTCTAGGTCCCTAGAGGGATTTCTAGGTCCCTAGAGGGATTTCTAGGTCCCTAGAGGGATTTCTAGGTCCCTAGAGGGATAGATTTATATGTCCCTAGAGGGATTTCTATGTCCCTAGAGGGATTTCTATGTCCCTAGAGGGATTTCTATGTCCCTAGAGGGATTTCTATGTCCCTAGAGGGATTTCTATGTCCCTAGAGAGATTTCTAGGTCCCTAGAGGGATAGATTTCTAGGTCCCTAGAGGGATTTCTAGGTCCCTAGAGGGATTTCTATGTCCCTAGAGGGATTTCTAGGTCCCTAGAGAGAGAGATTTCTATGTCCCTAGAGGGATTTCTATGTCGCTAGAGGGATTTCTATGTCGATAGAGGGATTTCTAGGTCCCTAGAGGGATTTCAATGTCCCTAGAGGGATTTCTAGGTCCCTAGAGGGATTTCTAGGTCCCTAGAGGGATTTCTAGGTCCCTAGAGGGATTTCTAGGTCCCTAGAGGGATAGATTTATATGTCCCTAGAGGGATTTCTATGTCCCTAGAGGGATTTCTAGGTCCCTAGAGGGATTTCTAGGTCCCTAGAGGGATTTCTAGGTCCCTAGAGGGATAGATTTCTATGTCCCTAGAGGGATTTCTATGTCACTAGAGAGATTTCTAGGTCCCTAGAGGGATTTCAATGTCCCTAGAAGGATTTCTAGGTCCCTAGAGGGATAGATTTCTAGGTCCCTAGAGGGATTTCTAGGTCCCTAGAGAGAGAGATTTCTATGTCCCTAGAGGGATTTCTATGTCGCTAGAGGGATTTCTATGTCGCTAGAGGGATTTCTAGGTCCCTAGAGGGATTTCTAGGTCCCTAGAGGGATTTCTAGGTCCCAACAGAGAGAGATTTCTATGTCCCTAGAGGGATTTCTATGTAGCTAGAGGGATTTCTATGTCGCTAGAGGGATTTCTAGGTCCCTAGAGGGATTTCTAGGTCCCTAGAGGGATAGATTTCTATGTCCCTAGAGGGATTTCTAGGTCCCTAGAGGGATTTCTAGGTCCCAACAGAGAGAGATTTCTATGTCCCTAGAGGGATTTCTAGGTCCCTAGAGAGAGAGATTTCTATGTCCCTAGAGGGATTTCTATGTCGCTAGAGGGATTTCTATGTCGCTAGAGGGATTTCTAGGTCCCTAGAGGGATAGATTTCTAGGTCCCTAGAGGGATTTCAATGTCCCTAGAGGGATTTCTAGGTCCCTAGAGGGATTTCTAGGTCCCTAGAGGGATTTCTAGGTCCCTAGAGGGATTTCTATGTCCCTAGAGAGATTTCTAGGTCCCTAGAGGGATAGATTTCTAGGTCCCTAGAGGGATTTCAATGTCCCTAGAGGGATTTATAGGGATTCTAGAGCGTGTTACAGGGTTTTTAGAGGGATATCTAGGTCCGTAGAGGGATTTCTAGGTCCCTAGAGAGAGAGATTTCTATGTCCCTAGAGGGATTTCTATGTCCCTAGAGGGATTTCTAGGTATAATTAGGAATAATTAATTATGTTTCTTTTTATATAAATTTTTAATATAATTTTTGCTTTACTAAGATTAACAAGTTTCAACTTTGTTGCAGCTTATTCTGTTATTGAAGCGTGCGAGTCTGGGTCTATGTTTGATGGATATATTGATCATTTGAAAAATGGTAACATTTCTTTCGTTGTATTTTTTTCATTAATTAGAAAAACTGGTTAAGTTGGCTCGATTCGCTTAGAAATTTGGGTACTTGAGTATATAACGCACGGCACTAGCAGGCCAATGTTCTGCGCATGCCCCAGCGGTTACATTTTATAACAGTTACGTTTCTACCAGTTACCTTGGATAACCTTTTAAAATATTTTGATTTGAATCTGAGATCGCCTCCCTTCGGATATTTTGAAGAGAAAAGATTTGCCTAGAGGGATTTCTATGTCGCTAGAGGGATTTCTAGGTCCCTAGAGGGATTTCAATGTCCCTAGAGGGATTTCTAGGTCCCTAGAGGGATTTCTAGGTCCCTAGAGGGATTTCTATGTCCCTAGAGGGATAGATTTATATGTCCCTAGAGGGATTTCTATGTCCCTAGAGGGATTTCTATGTCCCTAGAGGGATTTCTATGTCCCTAGAGGGATTTCTATGTCCCTAGAGGGATTTCTATGTCCCTAGAGGGATTTCTAGGTCCCTAGAGGGATAGATTTCTAGGTCCCTAGAGGGATAGATTTCTAGGTCCCTAGAGGGATTTCTAGGTCCCTAGAGGGATTTCAATGTCCCTAGAGGGATTTCTAGGTCCCTAGAGGGATTTCTATGTCCCTAGAGGGATTTCTATGTCCCTAGAGGGATAGATTTCTATGTCCCTAGGGGGATAGATTTCTATGTCCCTAGAGGGATTTCTATGTCGCTAGAGGGATTTCTATGTCGCTTGAGGGATTTCTATGTCGCTAGAGGGATTTCTAGGTCCCTAGAGGGATTTCTATGTCCCTAGAGGGATAGATTTCTATGTCCCTAGAGGGATTTCTATGTCGCTAGAGGGATTTCTATGTCGCTAGAGGGATTTCTAGGTCCCTAGAGGGATTTCTATGTCCCTAGAGGGATAGATTTCTATGTCCCTAGAGGGATTTCTATGTCCCTAGAGGGATTTCTATGTCCCTAGAGGGATTTCAATGTCCCTAGAGGGATTTCTAGGTCCCTAGAGGGATTTCTAGGTCCCTAGAGGGATAGATTTCTATGTCCCTAGAGGGATTTCTATGTCCCTAGAGGGATTTCTAGGTCCCTAGAGGGATTTCTATGTCCCTAGAGGGATTTCTAGGTCCCTAGAGAGAGAGATTTCTATGTCCCTAGAGGGATTTCTATGTCGCTAGAGGGATTTCTATGTCGCTAGAGGGATTTCTAGGTCCCTAGAGGGATTTCAATGTCCCTAGAGGGATTTCTAGGTCCCTAGAGGGATTTCTAGGTCCCTAGAGGGATTTCTAGGTCCCTAGAGGGATTTCTATGTCCCTAGAGGGATAGATTTATATGTCCCTAGAGGGATTTCTATGTCCCTAGAGGGATTTCTATGTCCCTAGAGGGATTTCTATGTCCCTAGAGGGATTTCTATGTCCCTAGAGGGATTTCTATGTCCCTAGAGGGATTTCTAGGTCCCTAGAGGGATAGATTTCTAGGTCCCTAGAGGGATAGATTTCTAGGTCCCTAGAGGGATTTCTAGGTCCCTAGAGGGATTTCAATGTCCCTAGAGGGATTTCTAGGTCCCTAGAGGGATTTCTATGTCCCTAGAGGGATTTCTATGTCCCTAGAGGGATAGATTTCTATGTCCCTAGGGGGATAGATTTCTATGTCCCTAGAGGGATTTCTATGTCGCTAGAGGGATTTCTATGTCGCTTGAGGGATTTCTATGTCGCTAGAGGGATTTCTAGGTCCCTAGAGGGATTTCTATGTCCCTAGAGGGATAGATTTCTATGTCCCTAGAGGGATTTCTATGTCGCTAGAGGGATTTCTATGTCGCTAGAGGGATTTCTAGGTCCCTAGAGGGATTTCTATGTCCCTAGAGAGATAGATTTCTATGTCCCTAGAGGGATTTCTATGTCCCTAGAGGGATTTCTATGTCCCTAGAGGGATTTCAATGTCCCTAGAGGGATTTCTAGGTCCCTAGAGAGAGAGATTTCTATGTCCCTAGAGGGATTTCTATGTCGCTAGAGGGATTTCTATGTCGCTAGAGGGATTTCTAGGTCCCTAGAGGGATTTCTAGGTCCCTAGAGAGAGAGATTTCTAGGTCCCTAGAGGGATTTCTAGGTCCCTAGAGGGATTTCTATGTCCCTAGAGGGATTTTTAGGTCCCTAGAGAGAGAGATTTCTATGTCCCTAGAGGGATTTCTATGTCGCTAGAGGGATTTCTATGTCGCTAGAGGGATTTCTAGGTCCCTAGAGGGATAGATTTCTAGGTCCCTAGAGGGATTTCTATGTCGCTAGAGGGATTTCTATGTCCCTAGAGGGATTTCTATGTCCCTAGAGGGATTTCTATGTCCCTAGAGGGATTTCTAGGTCCCTAGAGAGAGAGATTTCTATGTCCCTAGAGGGATTTTTATGTCGCTAGAGGGATTTCTATGTCGCTAGAGGGATTTCTAGGTCCCTAGAGGGATTTCAATGTCCCTAGAGGGATTTCTAGGTCCCTAGAGGGATTTCTAGGTCCCTAGAGGGATAGATTTATATGTCCCTGGAGGGATTTCTATGTCCCTAGAGGGATTTCTATGTCCCTAGAGGGATTTCTATGTCCCTAGGAAGATTTCTAGGTCCCTAGAGGGATAGATTTCTAGGTCCCTAGAGGGATTTCAATGTCCCTAGAGGGATTTCTAGGTCCCTAGAGGGATTTCTAGGTCCCTAGAGAGATTTCTAGGTCCCTAGAGGGATTTCAATGTCCCTAGAAGGATTTCTAGGTCCCTAGAGGGATAGATTTCTAGGTCCCTAGAGGGATTTCAATGTCCCTAGAAGGATTTCTAGGTCCCTAGAGGGATTTCTATGTCGCTAGAGGGATTTCTATGTCGCTAGAGGGATTTCTAGGTCCCTAGAGGGATTTCTAGGTCCCTAGAGGGATTTCTAGGTCCCTAGAGGGATAGATTTCTATGTCCCTAGAGGGATTTCTATGTCCCTAGAGGGATTTCTATGTCCCTAGAGGGATTTCTATGTCCCTAGAGGGATTTCTATGTCCCTAGAGGGATTTCTATGTCCCTAGAGAGATTTCTAGGTCCCTAGAGGGATAGATTTCTAGGTCCCTAGAGGGATTTCAATGTCCCTAGAAGGATTTCTAGGTCCCTAGAGGGATTTCTAGGTCCCTAGAGGGATTTCTAGGTCCCTAGAGAGAGAGATTTCTATGTCCCTAGAGGGATTTCTATGTCGCTAGAGGGATTTCTATGTCGCTAGACGGATTTCTAGGTCCCTAGAGGGATAGATTTCTAGGTCCCTAGAGGGATTTCTATGTCGCTAGAGGGATTTCTATGTCGCTAGAGGGATTTCTAGGTCCCTAGAGGGATTTCAATGTCCCTAGAGGGATTTCTAGGTCCCTAGAGGGATTTCTATGTCCCTAGAGGGATTTCTATGTCCCTAGAGGGATTTCTATGTCCCTAGAGGGATTTCTATGTCCCTAGAGGGATTTCTAGGTCCCTACAGGGATAGATTTCTAGGTCCCTAGAGGGATAGATTTCTAGGTCCCTAGAGGGATTTCTAGGTCCCTAGAGGGATTTCAAAGTCCCTAGAGGGATTTCTAGGTCCCTAGAGGGATTTCTATGTCCCTAGAGGGATTTCTATGTCCCTAGAGGGATAGATTTCTATGTCCCTAGGGGGATAGATTTCTATGTCCCTAGAGGGATTTCTATGTCGCTAGAGGGATTTCTATGTCGCTTGAGGGATTTCTATGTCGCTAGAGGGATTTCTAGGTCCCTAGAGGGATTTCTGTGTCCCTAGAGGGATAGATTTCTATGTCCCTAGAGGGATTTCTATGTCGCTAGAGGGATTTCTATGTCGCTAGAGGGATTTCTAGGTCCCTAGAGGGATTTCTAGGTCCCTAGAGAGAGAGATTTCTAGGTCCCTAGAGGGATTTCTAGGTCCCTAGAGGGATTTCTATGTCCCTAGAGGGATTTTTAGGTCCCTAGAGAGAGAGATTTCTATGTCCCTAGAGGGATTTCTATGTCGCTAGAGGGATTTCTATGTCGCTAGAGGGATTTCTAGGTCCCTAGAGGGATAGATTTCTAGGTCCCTAGAGGGATTTCTATGTCGCTAGAGGGATTTCTATGTCCCTAGAGGGATTTCTATGTCCCTAGAGGGATTTCTATGTCCCTAGAGGGATTTCTAGGTCCCTAGAGAGAGAGATTTCTATGTCCCTAGAGGGATTTTTATGTCGCTAGAGGGATTTCTATGTCGCTAGAGGGATTTCTAGGTCCCTAGAGGGATTTCAATGTCCCTAGAGGGATTTCTAGGTCCCTAGAGGGATTTCTAGGTCCCTAGAGGGATAGATTTATATGTCCCTAGAGGGATTTCTATGTCCCTAGAGGGATTTCTATGTCCCTAGAGGGATTTCTATGTCCCTAGGAAGATTTCTAGGTCCCTAGAGGGATAGATTTCTAGGTCCCTAGAGGGATTTCAATGTCCCTAGAGGGATTTCTAGGTCCCTAGAGGGATTTCTAGGTCCCTAGAGAGATTTCTAGGTCCCTAGAGGGATTTCAATGTCCCTAGAAGGATTTCTAGGTCCCTAGAGGGATAGATTTCTAGGTCCCTAGAGGGATTTCAATGTCCCTAGAAGGATTTCTAGGTCCCTAGAAGGATTTCTATGTCGCTAGAGGGATTTCTATGTCGCTAGAGGGATTTCTAGGTCCCTAGAGGGATTTCAATGTCCCTAGAGGGATTTCTAGGTCCCTAGAGGGATTTCTAGGTCCCTAGAGGGATTTCTAGGTCCCTAGAGGGATTTCTAGGTCCCTAGAGGGATAGATTTCTATGTCCCTAGAGGGATTTCTATGTCCCTAGAGGGATTTCTATGTCCCTAGAGGGATTTCTATGTCCCTAGAGGGATTTCTATGTCCCTAGAGGGATTTCTATGTCCCTAGAGAGATTTCTAGGTCCCTAGAGGGATAGATTTCTAGGTCCCTAGAGGGATTTCAATGTCCCTAGAAGGATTTCTAGGTCCCTAGAGGGATTTCTAGGTCCCTAGAGGGATTTCTAGGTCCCTAGAGAGAGAGATTTCTATGTCCCTAGAGGGATCTCTATGTCGCTAGAGGGATTTCTATGTCGCTAGAGGGATTTCTAGGTCCCTAGAGGGATAGATTTCTATGTCCCTAGAGGGATTTCTATGTCGCTAGAGGGATTTCTATGTCGCTAGAGGGATTTCTAGGTCCCTAGAGGGATTTCTATGTCCCTAGAGGGATAGATTTCTATGTCCCTAGAGGGATTTCTATGTCCTTAGAGGGATTTCTATGTCCCTAGAGGGATTTCTATGTCCCTAGAGGGATTTCTAGGTCCCTAGAGAGAGAGATTTCTATGTCCCTAGAGGGATTTCTATGTCGCTAGAGGGATTTCTATGTCGCTAGAGGGATTTCTAGGTCCCTAGAGGGATTTCAATGTCCCTAGAGGGATTTCTAGGTCCCTAGAGGGATTTCTAGGTCCCTAGAGGGATTTCTAGGTCCCTAGAGGGATTTCTAGGTCCCTAGAGGGATAGATTTATATGTCCCTAGAGGGATTTCTATGTCCCTAGAGGGATTTCAATGTCCCTAGAGGGATTTCTAGGTCCCTAGAGAGAGAGATTTCTATGTCCCTAGAGGGATTTCTATGTCGCTAGAGGGATTTCAATGTCCCTAGAGGGATTTCTAGGTCCCTAGAGAGAGAGATTTCTATGTCCCTAGAGGGATTTCTATGTCGCTAGAGGGATTTCTATGTCGCTAGAGGGATTTCTAGGTCCCTAGAGGGATTTCTAGGTCCCTAGAGAGAGAGATTTCTAGGTCCCTAGAGGGATTTCTAGGTCCCTAGAGGGATTTCTATGTCCCTAGAGGGATTTTTAGGTCCCTAGAGAGAGAGATTTCTATGTCCCTAGAGGGATTTCTATGTCGCTAGAGGGATTTCTATGTCGCTAGAGGGATTTCTAGGTCCCTAGAGGGATAGATTTCTAGGTCCCTAGAGGGATTTCTATGTCGCTAGAGGGATTTCTATGTCCCTAGAGGGATTTCTATGTCCCTAGAGGGATTTCTATGTCCCTAGAGGGATTTCTAGGTCCCTAGAGAGAGAGATTTCTATGTCCCTAGAGGGATTTTTATGTCGCTAGAGGGATTTCTATGTCGCTAGAGGGATTTCTAGGTCCCTAGAGGGATTTCAATGTCCCTAGAGGGATTTCTAGGTCCCTAGAGGGATTTCTAGGTCCCTAGAGGGATAGATTTATATGTCCCTAGAGGGATTTCTATGTCCCTAGAGGGATTTCTATGTCCCTAGAGGGATTTCTATGTCCCTAGGAAGATTTCTAGGTCCCTAGAGGGATAGATTTCTAGGTCCCTAGAGGGATTTCAATGTCCCTAGAGGGATTTCTAGGTCCCTAGAGGGATTTCTAGGTCCCTAGAGAGATTTCTAGGTCCCTAGAGGGATTTCAATGTCCCTAGAAGGATTTCTAGGTCCCTAGAGGGATAGATTTCTAGGTCCCTAGAGGGATTTCAATGTCCCTAGAAGGATTTCTAGGTCCCTAGAAGGATTTCTATGTCGCTAGAGGGATTTCTATGTCGCTAGAGGGATTTCTAGGTCCCTAGAGGGATTTCAATGTCCCTAGAAGGATTTCTAGGTCCCTAGAGGGATTTCTAGGTCCCTAGAGGGATTTCTAGGTCCCTAGAGGGATTTCTAGGTCCCTAGAGGGATAGATTTCTATGTCCCTAGAGGGATTTCTATGTCCCTAGAGGGATTTCTATGTCCCTAGAGGGATTTCTATGTCCCTAGAGGGATTTCTATGTCCCTAGAGGGATTTCTATGTCCCTAGAGAGATTTCTAGGTCCCTAGAGGGATAGATTTCTAGGTCCCTAGAGGGATTTCAATGTCCCTAGAAGGATTTCTAGGTCCCTAGAGGGATTTCTAGGTCCCTAGAGGGATTTCAATGTCCCTAGAGGGATTTCTAGGTCCCTAGAGGGATTTCTAGGTCCCTAGAGGGATTTCTAGGTCCCTAGAGGGATTTCTAGGTCCCTAGAGGGATAGATTTATATGTCCCTAGAGGGATTTCTATGTCCCTAGAGGGATTTCTATGTCCCTAGAGGGATTTCTATGTCCCTAGAGGGATTTCTATGTCCCTAGAGGGATTTCTATGTCCCTAGAGAGATTTCTAGGTCCCTAGAGGGATAGATTTCTAGGTCCCTAGAGGGATTTCAATGTCCCTAGAGGGATTTCTAGGTCCCTAGAGGGATTTCTAGGTCCCTAGAGGGATTTCTAGGTCCCTAGAGGGATTTCTATGTCCCTAGAGGGATTTCTAGGTCCCTAGAGAGAGAGATTTCTATGTCCCTAGAGGGATTTCTATGTCGCTAGAGGGATTTCTATGTCGCTAGAGGGATTTCTAGGTCCCTAGAGGGATTTCAATGTCCCTAGAGGGATTTCTAGGTCCCTAGAGGGATTTCTAGGTCCCTAGAGGGATTTCTAGGTCCCTAGAGGGATTTCTAGGTCCCTAGAGGGATAGATTTATATGTCCCTAGAGGGATTTCTATGTCCCTAGAGGGATTTCTAGGTCCCTAGAGGGATTTCTAGGTCCCTAGAGGGATTTCTAGGTCCCTAGAGGGATTTCTATGTCCCTAGAGGGATAGATTTCTATGTCCCTAGGGGGATAGATTTCTATGTCCCTAGAGGGATTTCTATGTCGCTAGAGGGATTTCTATGTCGCTTGAGGGATTTCTATGTCGCTAGAGGGATTTCTAGGTCCCTAGAGGGATTTCTATGTCCCTAGAGGGATAGATTTCTATGTCCCTAGAGGGATTTCTATGTCGCTAGAGGGATTTCTATGTCGCTAGAGGGATTTCTAGGTCCCTAGAGGGATTTCTATGTCCCTAGAGGGATAGATTTCTATGTCCCTAGAGGGATTTCTATGTCCCTAGAGGGATTTCTATGTCCCTAGAGGGATTTCAATGTCCCTAGAGGGATTTCTAGGTCCCTAGAGAGAGAGATTTCTATGTCCCTAGAGGGATTTTTATGTCGCTAGAGGGATTTCTATGTCGCTAGAGGGATTTCTAGGTCCCTAGAGGGATTTCTAGGTCCCTAGAGAGAGAGATTTCTAGGTCCCTAGAGGGATTTCTAGGTCCCTAGAGGGATTTCTATGTCCCTAGAGGGATTTTTAGGTCCCTAGAGAGAGAGATTTCTATGTCCCTAGAGGGATTTCTATGTCGCTAGAGGGATTTCTATGTCGCTAGAGGGATTTCTAGGTCCCTAGAGGGATAGATTTCTAGGTCCCTAGAGGGATTTCTATGTCGCTAGAGGGATTTCTATGTCCCTAGAGGGATTTCTATGTCCCTAGAGGGATTTCTATGTCCCTAGAGGGATTTCTAGGTCCCTAGAGAGAGAGATTTCTATGTCCCTAGAGGGATTTTTATGTCGCTAGAGGGATTTCTATGTCGCTAAAGGGATTTCTAGGTCCCTAGAGGGATTTCAATGTCCCTAGAGGGATTTCTAGGTCCCTAGAGGGATTTCTAGGTCCCTAGAGGGATAGATTTATATGTCCCTAGAGGGATTTCTATGTCCCTAGAGGGATTTCTATGTCCCTAGAGGGATTTCTATGTCCCTAGGAAGATTTCTAGGTCCCTAGAGGGATAGATTTCTAGGTCCCTAGAGGGATTTCAATGTCCCTAGAGGGATTTCTAGGTCCCTAGAGGGATTTCTAGGTCCCTAGAGAGATTTCTAGGTCCCTAGAGGGATTTCAATGTCCCTAGAAGGATTTCTAGGTCCCTAGAGGGATAGATTTCTAGGTCCCTAGAGGGATTTCAATGTCCCTAGAAGGATTTCTAGGTCCCTAGAAGGATTTCTATGTCGCTAGAGGGATTTCTATGTCGCTAGAGGGATTTCTAGGTCCCTAGAGGGATTTCAATGTCCCTAGAGGGATTTCTAGGTCCCTAGAGGGATTTCTAGGTCCCTAGAGGGATTTATAGGTCCCTAGAGGGATTTCTAGGTCCCTAGAGGGATAGATTTCTATGTCCCTAGAGGGATTTCTATGTCCCTAGAGGGATTTCTATGTCCCTAGAGGGATTTCTATGTCCCTAGAGGGATTTCTATGTCCCTAGAGGGATTTCTATGTCCCTAGAGAGATTTCTAGGTCCCTAGAGGGATAGATTTCTAGGTCCCTAGAGGGATTTCAATGTCCCTAGAAGGATTTCTAGGTCCCTAGAGGGATTTCTAGGTCCCTAGAGGGATTTCTAGGTCCCTAGAGAGAGAGATTTCTATGTCCCTAGAACGATTTCTATGTCGCTAGAGGGATTTCTATGTCGCTAGAGGGATTTCTAGGTCCCTAGAGGGATAGATTTCTAGGTCCCTAGAGGGATTTCTATGTCGCTAGAGGGATTTCTATGTCGCTAGAGGGATTTCTAGGTCCCTAGAGGGATTTCTATGTCCCTAGAGGGATAGATTTCTATGTCCCTAGAGGGATTTCTATGTCCTTAGAGGGATTTCTATGTCCCTAGAGGGATTTCTATGTCCCTAGAGGGATTTCTAGGTCCCTAGAGAGAGAGATTTCTATGTCCCTAGAGGGATTTCTATGTCGCTAGAGGGATTTCTATGTCGCTAGAGGGATTTCTAGGTCCCTAGAGGGATTTCAATGTCCCTAGAGGGATTTCTAGGTCCCTAGAGGGATTTCTAGGTCCCTAGAGGGATTTCTAGGTCCCTAGAGGGATTTCTAGGTCCCTAGAGGGATAGATTTATATGTCCCTAGAGGGATTTCTATGTCCCTAGAGGGATTTCTATGTCCCTAGAGGGATTTCTATGTCCCTAGAGGGATTTCTATGTCCCTAGAGGGATTTCTATGTCCCTAGAGAGATTTCTAGGTCCCTAGAGGGATAGATTTCTAGGTCCCTAGAGGGATTTCAATGTCCCTAGAGGGATTTCTAGGTCCCTAGAGGGATTTCTAGGTCCCTAGAGGGATTTCTAGGTCCCTAGAGGGATTTCTATGTCCCTAGAGGGATTTCTAGGTCCCTAGAGAGAGAGATTTCTATGTCCCTAGAGGGATTTCTATGTCGCTAGAGGGATTTCTATGTCGCTAGAGGGATTTCTAGGTCCCTAGAGGGATTTCAATGTCCCTAGAGGGATTTCTAGGTCCCTAGAAGGATTTCTAGGTCCCTAGAGGGATTTCTAGGTCCCTAGAGGGATTTCTAGGTCCCTAGAGGGATAGATTTATATGTCCCTAGAGGGATTTCTATGTCCCTAGAGGGATTTCTAGGTCCCTAGAGGGATTTCTAGGTCCCTAGAGGGATTTCTAGGTCCCTAGAGGGATAGATTTCTATGTCCCTAGAGAGATTTCTATGTCACTAGAGAGATTTCTAGGTCCCTAGAGGGATTTCAATGTCCCTAGAAGGATTTCTAGGTCCCTAGAGGGATAGATTTCTAGGTCCCTAGAGGGATTTCTAGGTCCCTAGAGAGAGAGATTTCTATGTCCCTAGAGGGATTTCTATGTCGCTAGAGGGATTTCTATGTCGCTAGAGGGATTTCTAGGTCCCTAGAGGGATTTCTAGGTCCCTAGAGGGATTTCTAGGTCCCAACAGAGAGAGATTTCTATGTCCCTAGAGGGATTTCTATGTCGCTAGAGGGATTTCTATGTCGCTAGAGGGATTTCTAGGTCCCTAGAGGGATTTCTAGGTCCCTAGAGGGATAGATTTCTATGTCCCTAGAGGGATTTCTAGGTCCCTAGAGGGATTTCTAGGTCCCAACAGAGAGAGATTTCTATGTCCCTAGAGGGATTTCTAGGTCCCTAGAGAGAGAGATTTCTATGTCCCTAGAGGGATTTCTATGTCGCTAGAGGGATTTCTATGTCGCTAGAGGGATTTCTAGGTCCCTAGAGGGATAGATTTCTAGGTCCCTAGAGGGATTTCAATGTCCCTAGAGGGATTTCTAGGTCCCTAGAGGGATTTCTAGGTCCCTAGAGGGATTTCTAGGTCCCTAGAGGGATTTCTATGTCCCTAGAGAGATTTCTAGGTCCCTAGAGGGATAGATTTCTAGGTCCCTAGAGGGATTTCAATGTCCCTAGAGGGATTTATAGGGATTCTAGAGCGTGTTACAGGGTTTTGAGAGGGATATCTAGGTCTGTAGAGGGATTTCTAGGTCCCTAGAGAGAGAGATTTCTATGTCCCTAGAGGGATTTCTATGTCCCTAGAGGGATTTCTAGGTATAATTAGGAATAATTAATTATGTTTCTTTTTATATAAATTTTTAATATAATTTTTGCTTTACTAAGATTAACAAGTTTCAACTTTGTTGCAGCTTATTCTGTTATTGAAGCGTGCGAGTCTGGGTCTATGTTTGATGGATATATTGATCATTTGAAAAATGGTAACATTTCTTTCGTTGTATTTTTTTCATTAATTAGAAAAACTGGTTAAGTTGGCTCGATTCGCTTAGAAATTTGGGTACTTGAGTATATAACGCACGGCACTAGCAGGCCAATGTTCTGCGCATGCCCCAGCGGTTACATTTTATAACAGTTACGTTTCTACCAGTTACCTTGGATAACCTTTTAAAATATTTTGATTTGAATCTGAGATCGCCTCCCTTCGGATATTTTGAAGAGAAAAGATTTGCCTAGAGGGATTTCTATGTCGCTAGAGGGATTTCTAGGTCCCTAGAGGGATTTCAATGTCCCTAGAGGGATTTCTAGGTCCCTAGAGGGATTTCTAGGTCCCTAGAGGGATTTCTAGGTCCCTAGAGGGATTTCTATGTCCCTAGAGGGATAGATTTATATGTCCCTAGAGGGATTTCTATGTCCCTAGAGGGATTTCTATGTCCCTAGAGGGATTTCTATGTCCCTAGAGGGATTTCTATGTCCCTAGAGGGATTTCTATGTCCCTAGAGGGATTTCTAGGTCCCTAGAGGGATAGATTTCTAGGTCCCTAGAGGGATAAATTTCTAGGTCCCTAGAGGGATTTCTAGGTCCCTAGAGGGATTTCTAGGTCCCTAGAGGGATAGATTTCTATGTCCCTAGAGGGATTTCTATGTCACTAGAGAGATTTCTAGGTCCCTAGAGGGATTTCAATGTCCCTAGAGGGATTTCTAGGTCCCTAGAGGGATAGATTTCTAGGTCCCTAGAGGGATTTCTAGGTCCCTAGAGAGAGAGATTTCTATGTCCCTAGAGGGATTTCTATGTCGCTAGAGGGATTTCTATGTCGCTAGAGGGATTTCTAGGTCCCTAGAGGGATTTCTAGGTCCCTAGAGGGATTTCTAGGTCCCTAGAGGGATTTCTAGGTCCCTAGAGAGAGAGATTTCTATGTCCCTAGAGGGATTTCTATGTCGCTAGAGGGATTTCTATGTCGCTAGAGGGATTTCTAGGTCCCTAGAGGGATTTCTATGTCCCTAGAGGGATAGATTTCTATGTCCCTAGAGGGATTTCTATGTCCCTAGAGGGATAGATTTCTATGTCCCTAGAGGGATTTCTATGTCCCTAGAGGGATTTCTAGGTCCCTAGAGGGATTTCTATGTCCCTAGAGGGATTTCTAGGTCCCTAGAGAGAGAGATTTCTATGTCCCTAGAGGGATTTCTATGTCGCTAGAGGGATTTCTATGTCGCTAGAGGGATTTCTAGGTCCCTAGAGGGATTTCTAGGTCCCTAGAGAGAGAGATTTCTATGTCCCTAGAGGGATTTCTATGTCCCTAGAGGGATTTCTAGGTCCCTAGAGGGATTTCTATGTCCCTAGAGGGATTTCTAGGTCCCTAGAGGGATTTCTAGGTCCCTAGAGGGATTTCTAGGTCCCTAGAGGGATTTCTAGGTCCCTAGAGGGATTTCTATGTCCCTAGAGGGATAGATTTATATGTCCCTAGAGGGATTTCTATGTCCCTAGAGGGATTTCTATGTCCCTAGAGGGATTTCTATGTCCCTAGAGGGATTTCTAGGTCCCTAGAGGGATTTCTATGTCCCTAGAGGGATTTCTAGGTCCCTAGAGAGAGAGATTTCTATGTCCCTAGAGGGATTTCTATGTCGCTAGAGGGATTTCTATGTCGCTAGAGGGATTTCTAGGTCCCTAGAGGGATAGATTTCTAGGTCCCTAGAGGGATTTCTATGTCGCTAGAGGGATTTCTATGTCGCTAGAGGGATTTCTAGGTCCCTAGAGGGATTTCTATGTCCCTAGAGGAATAGATTTCTATGTCCCTAGAGGGATTTCTATGTCCCTAGAGGGATTTCTATGTCGCTAGAGGGATTTCTATGTCGCTAGAGGGATTTCTTGGTCCCTAGAGGGATTTCAATGTCCCTAGAGGGATTTCTAGGTCCCTAGAGGGATTTCTAGGTCCCTAGAGGGATTTCTAGGTCCCTAGAGGGATTTCTATGTCCCTAGAGGGATTTCTATGTCCCTAGAGGGATTTCTATGTCCCTAGAGGGATTTCTATGTCCCTAGAGAGATTTCTAGGTCCCTAGAGGGATAGATTTCTAGGTCCCTAGAGGGATTTCAATGTCCCTAGAGGGATTTCTAGGTCCCTAGAGGGATTTCTAGGTCCCTAAAGGGATAGATTTCTATGTCCCTAGAGGGATTTCTATGTCACTAGAGAGATTTCTAGGTCCCTAGAGGGATTTCAATGTCCCTAGAGGGATTTCTAGGTCCCTAGAGGGATAGATTTCTAGGTCCCTAGAGGGATTTCTAGGTCCCTAGAGAGAGAGATTTCTATGTCCCTAGAGGGATTTCTATGTCGCTAGAGGGATTTCTATGTCGCTAGAGGGATTTCTAGGTCCCTAGAGGGATTTCTAGGTCCCTAGAGGGATTTCTAGGTCCCTAGAGAGAGCGATATATAGCGAATGATTATGCTTAACTAACTTCTAAGAATGACACCTGCTGCTAGCTGATCTATTATTCTAGGAAAGACACTTGCAGCTAGCCTCTACCATTGCATGCACTATCACTCTGCAATTAGCTTAAGTAACGTGATATATATTATTTATTGATATTACTAATTGATCTAACATATATGTTTTTACTTTTTTTATACATAAGTTTTACAAGTTATGTTTCCTTTCGTTATGTACTTTAGAGACCAGAACTCGAAAGGATCTGAAAAGGAAACCAATGGCCCAAGTTAACATATCCCTCCACGTATTCCAGGGTGAATTTGTTCATTTTTTTTTATATCTTCCCTTGAACTATTGGTCATTAGTTTGGTCTTGTTATAATTTGGGTATAGACCAATTATAAATACCGAAACAATTAACGGAGGTTCGAATATTTAAATAAGTAATGGCTCCCGGTTACGTCACAAGTTCATTAGCAGACTTGGGCTGTGTCTTGTGGTGTTGTGTATTGGGGCGTTGTGTGTTGAGGGGTTGTGTATTGAGATGTGGCGTTTTGCATTGAGATGTTGCTTGTTGTGGTGTTGTGTATTGAGATGTTGTGTGTTGTGGTGTTTTCTGTTCAAATATTGTGATAGTAAATGTAGCCTGTGGTTGTAGTAAGAGAGTACTTCTAGTCATCTTTACTAACATTTTCTTTCTTACTCTATTAATTTCATCAATCTTGATTTATTAATATTATTACAAATCGATCTTCCCTATCAGCCTCTGAATATTTAATTCACTAAGTGATTCTTAGTGAGTTTCTCTCTACGTAAATCTCTATATTTCAACTTGCACCAATCCCCTGGAGCATACCCCACCCGGAGATCCGTACTGGGGAATAGTTTACCTTCGGATAACGAGCGTTTTACCTTAGAAAGATCCTTGACTATTAGAGATATTGTTTAAGTGAAACGTAATGTTAGTAGGGCGTTCCAACCTACGTAACATCCCTCAAGCAAGTCTGGGGGGTCGCTCACATTGTTGGTGAGTGAGTCCATATCGGACTTAGCCGGGGTGAACTTGCAACGAATTTCAACCTACAACCCCAGATCTACCACCCATGGGCCGCCTCCCCTACGAGCTGACGAGATGCACCCGGGGCGTGTTGTTCAAAATATTCCTAATACTATTCATTCAAAATTTGTTAAACGGATAACAATAAAATAAAAATTAGTCTGTTGTTATGATACTTGAGTGTAATTTGATAAAAGAAAAAACGAAATTTTTTTCATTCGTCAACTTGGTTTTCGAAGGAATAGCCATTTTAAAACAAGAGATGGACTATTAGTGAATTTTGGGAAATATCAAAGAATCCTAATCGCCAAAAGTCTTTTAGAGTTTTTAGCATTGCAGAAGAACATACAACTCCACTACCACGAATCACGTGAGTAAAAAAAAGAGTAAAGTGGTTTATAGGGCTACACTGATTGCATTAGCAGGCAGCCATTCCTGCTACTGGATTCAGTGAAGCGAACCATCCACTATAAAAAATGGGTAACGAAACCACAGGCAGAACCTCGTGGGTGGTTTGGAATCCTGCCTATCTCATAGGTAAGTATTTTCTTCTTCTTTTACTTCCTCCAAGTTCCATTCAGATAAAAATAATGTTACCCATCACCGTAAAGAATCACCTCTTTCCTTTTAATAATTTTAACTGATAACAGTTATTTTCTTTACCGAAATACATTAACTTCAGCGAGCCTGAAAACAAAGCTGGAATTAATATTCTTTTAGCATAATCAACATATTAGTAATTATTATTTGTGTCGTACTTACCATCATAGTGGTCTAAGTACACTTTCGTAAATGCTGACAACAATCCCTCTAAGATAGTTTGTAAATATTTTTCATATTGTGTTTCCTTCATTTCCATTCTTGCAATGATATAAATTCTCCCATTTTCTAACTGATCCAGTATTTTGTACACTGAAAATCGGTTAAGCTTATTTGATGTTTCGGCAAGAGACATCTGTTTTTAATAAAAAGAATGATGAAATTAAGGAATAATCAAATTAAACAAAATTTATTCTGAGGAAATATTCATACCAGGAAATAGTGTTGAGAAAGGATGATCACAGTAGAGTAGAGGCAGTCTATTGCTATAAAGAGGAGGAGGGGCGATATATAGCGAATGATTATGCTTAACTAACTTCTAAGAATGACACCTGCTGCTAGCTGATCTATTATTCTAGGAAAGACACTTGCAGCTAGCCTCTACCATTGCATGCACTATCACTCCTCAAAATGCCTGTAAGCTGATCTATTATTCTAAGAAAGACAGCTGCAATTAGCTTAAGTAACGTGATATATATTATTTATTGATATCACTAATTGATCTAACATATATGTTTTTACTTTTTTTATACATAAGTTTAACAAGTTATGTTTCCTTTCGTTATGTACTTTAGAGACCAGAACTTGAAAGGATCTGAAAAGGAAACCAATGGCCCTAGTTAACATATCCCTCCACGTATTCCAGGGTGAATTTGTTCATTTTTTTTTATATCTTCCCTTGAACTATTGGTCATTAGTTTGGTCTTGTTATAATTTGGGTATAGACCAATTTCTTCGCAGAGTTATAGTAGCTGTCATTTGCCTATAATATATATTAAGTGGCTGTGGTAAAACTAAATCCCTTCTGTAAAATCCTTATCAACATATAAAAAAAAATAAAATTATAAATACCGAAACAATTAACGGAGGTTCGAATATTTAAATAAGTAATGGCTCCCGGTTACGTCACAAGTTCATTAGCAGACTTGGGCTGTGTCTTGTGGTGTTGTGTATTGGGGCGTTGTGTGTTGAGGGGTTGTGTATTGAGATGTGGCGTTTTGCATTGAGATGTTGCTTGTTGTGGTGTTGTGTATTGAGATGTTGTGTGTTGTGGTGTTTTCTGTTCAAATATTGTGATAGTAAATGTAGCCTGTGGTTGTAGTAAGAGAGTACTTCTAGTCATCTTTACTAACATTTTCTTTCTTACTCTATTAATTTCATCAATCTTGATTTATTAATATTATTACAAATCGATCTTCCCTATCAGCCTCTGAATATTTAATTCACTAAGTGATTCTTAGTGAGTTTCTCTCTACGTAAATCTCTATATTTCAACTTGCACCAATCCCCTGGAGCATACCCCACCCGGAGATCCGTACTGGGGAATAGTTTACCTTCGGATAACGAGCGTTTTACCTTAGAAAGATCCTTGACTATTAGAGATATTGTTTAAGTGAAACGTAATGTTAGTAGGGCGTTCCAACCTACGTAACATCCCTCAAGCAAGTCTGGGGGGTCGCTCACATTGTTGGTGAGTGAGTCCATATCGGACTTAGCCGGGGTGAACTTGCAACGAATTTCAACCTACAACCCCAGATCTACCACCCATGGGCCGCCTCCCCTACGAGCTGACGAGATGCACCCGGGGCGTGTTGTTCAAAATATTCCTAATACTATTCATTCAAAATTTGTTAAACGGATAACAATAAAATAAAAATTAGTCTGTTGTTATGATACTTGAGTGTAATTTGATAAAAGAAAAAACGAAATTTTTTTCATTCGGCAACTTGGTTTTCGAAGGAATAGCCATTTTAAAACAAGAGATGGACTATTAGTGAATTT
Organism: Troilus luridus; assembly: GCA_964056705.1. Classification (NCBI taxonomy): domain Eukaryota; kingdom Metazoa; phylum Arthropoda; class Insecta; order Hemiptera; family Pentatomidae; genus Troilus; species Troilus luridus. The sequence goes on from OZ057413.1 coordinate 59,444,961, forward strand.
TGGGAAATATCAAAGAATCCTAATCGCCAAAAGTCTTTTAGAGTTTTTAGCATTGCAGAAGAACATACAACTCCACTACCACGAATCACGTGAGTAAAAAAAAGAGTAAAGTGGTTTATAGGGCTACACTGATTGCATTAGCAGGCAGCCATTCCTGCTACTGGATTCAGTGAAGCGAACCATCCACTATAAAAAATGGGTAACGAAACCACAGGCAGAACCTCGTGGGTGGTTTGGAATCCTGCCTATCTCATAGGTAAGTATTTTCTTCTTCTTTTACTTCCTCCAAGTTCCATTCAGATAAAAATAATGTTACCCATCACCGTAAAGAATCACCTCTTTCCTTTTAATAATTTTAACTGATAACAGTTATTTTCTTTACCGAAATACATTAACTTCAGCGAGCCTGAAAACAAAGCTGGAATTAATATTCTTTTAGCATAATCAACATATTAGTAATTATTATTTGTGTCGTACTTACCATCATAGTGGTCTAAGTACACTTTCGTAAATGCTGACAACAATCCCTCTAAGATAGTTTGTAAATATTTTTCATATTGTGTTTCCTTCATTTCCATTCTTGCAATGATATAAATTCTCCCATTTTCTAACTGATCCAGTATTTTGTACACTGAAAATCGGTTAAGCTTATTTGATGTTTCGGCAAGAGACATCTGTTTTTAATAAAAAGAATGATGAAATTAAGGAATAATCAAATTAAACAAAATTTATTCTGAGGAAATATTCATACTAGGAAATAGTGTTGAGAAAGGATGATCACAGTAGAGTAGAGGCAGTCTATTGCTATAAAGAGGAGGAGGGGCGATATATAGCGAATGATTATGCTTAACTAACTTCTAAGAATGACACCTGCTGCTAGCTGATCTATTATTCTAGGAAAGACACTTGCAGCTAGCCTCTACCATTGCATGCACTATCACTCCTCAAAATGCCTGTAAGCTGATCTATTATTCTAAGAAAGACAGCTGCAATTAGCTTAAGTAACGTGATATATATTATTTATTGATATCACTAATTGATCTAACATATATGTTTTTACTTTTTTTATACATAAGTTTTACAAGTTATGTTTCCTTTCGTTATGTACTTTAGAGACCAGAACTTGAAAGGATCTGAAAAGGAAACCAATGGCCCAAGTTAACATATCCCTCCACGTATTCCAGGGTGAATTTGTTCATTTTTTTTTATATCTTCCCTTGAACTATTGGTCATTAGTTTGGTCTTGTTATAATTTGGGTATAGACCAATTTCTTCGCAGAGTTATAGTAGCTGTCATTTGCCTATAATATATATTAAGTGGCTGTGGTAAAACTAAATCCCTTCTGTAAAATCCTTATCAACATATAAAAAAAAAAAAAATTATAAATACCGAAACAATTAACGGAGGTTCGAATATTTAAATAAGTAATGGCTCCCGGTTACGTCACAAGTTCATTAGCAGACTTGGGCTGTGTCTTGTGGTGTTGTGTATTGGGGCGTTGTGTGTTGAGGGGTTGTGTATTGAGATGTGGCGTTTTGCATTGAGATGTTGCTTGTTGTGGTGTTGTGTATTGAGATGTTGTGTGTTGTGGTGTTTTCTGTTCAAATATTGTGATAGTAAATGTAGCCTGTGGTTGTAGTAAGAGAGTACTTCTAGTCATCTTTACTAACATTTTCTTTCTTACTCTATTAATTTCATCAATCTTGATTTATTAATATTATTACAAATCGATCTTCCCTATCAGCCTCTGAATATTTAATTCACTAAGTGATTCTTAGTGAGTTTCTCTCTACGTAAATCTCTATATTTAAACTTGCACCAATCCCCTGGAGCATACCCCACCCGGAGATCCGTACTGGGGAATAGTTTACCTTCGGATAACGAGCGTTTTACCTTAGAAAGATCCTTGACTATTAGAGATATTGTTTAAGTGAAACGTAATGTTAGTAGGGCGTTCCAACCTACGTAACATCCCTCAAGCAAGTCTGGGGGGTCGCTCACATTGTTGGTGAGTGAGTCCATATCGGACTTAGCCGGGGTGAACTTGCAACGAATTTCAACCTATAACCCCAGATCTACCACCCATGGGCCGCCTCCCCTACGAGCTGACGAGATGCACCCGGGGCGTGTTGTTCAAAATATTCCTAATACTATTCATTCAAAATTTGTTAAACGGATAACAATAAAATAAAAATTAGTCTGTTGTTATGATACTTGAGTGTAATTTGATAAAAGAAAAAACGAAATTTTTTTCATTCGTCAACTTGGTTTTCGAAGGAATAGCCATTTTAAAACAAGAGATGGACTATTAGTGAATTTTGGGAAATATCAAAGAATCCTAATCGCCAAAAGTCTTTTAGAGTTTTTAGCATTGCAGAAGAACATACAACTCCACTACCACGAATCACGTGAGTAAAAAAAAGAGTAAAGTGGTTTATAGGGCTACACTGATTGCATTAGCAGGCAGCCATTCCTGCTACTGGATTCAGTGAAGCGAACCATCCACTATAAAAAATGGGTAACGAAACCACAGGCAGAACCTCGTGGGTGGTTTGGAATCCTGCCTATCTCATAGGTAAGTATTTTCTTCTTCTTTTACTTCCTCCAAGTTCCATTCAGATAAAAATAATGTTACCCATCACCGTAAAGAATCACCTCTTTCCTTTTAATAATTTTAACTGATAACAGTTATTTTCTTTACCGAAATACATTAACTTCAGCGAGCCTGAAAACAAAGCTGGAATTAATATTCTTTTAGCATAATCAACATATTAGTAATTATTATTTGTGTCGTACTTACCATCATAGTGGTCTAAGTACACTTTCGTAAATGCTGACAACAATCCCTCTAAGATAGTTTGTAAATATTTTTCATATTGTGTTTCCTTCATTTCCATTCTTGCAATGATATAAATTCTCCCATTTTCTAACTGATCCAGTATTTTGTACACTGAAAATCGGTTAAGCTTATTTGATGTTTCGGCAAGAGACATCTGTTTTTAATAAAAAGAATGATGAAATTAAGGAATAATCAAATTAAACAAAATTTATTCTGAGGAAATATTCATACTAGGAAATAGTGTTGAGAAAGGATGATCACAGTAGAGTAGAGGCAGTCTATTGCTATAAAGAGGAGGAGGGGCGATATATAGCGAATGATTATGCTTAACTAACTTCTAAGAATGACACCTGCTGCTAGCTGATCTATTATTCTAGGAAAGACACTTGCAGCTAGCCTCTACCATTGCATGCACTATCACTCCTCAAAATGCCTGTAAGCTGATCTATTATTCTAAGAAAGACAGCTGCAATTAGCTTAAGTAACGTGATATATATTATTTATTGATATCACTAATTGATCTAACATATATGTTTTTACTTTTTTTATACATAAGTTTTACAAGTTATGTTTCCTTTCGTTATGTACTTTAGAGACCAGAACTCGAAAGGATCTGAAAAGGAAACCAATGGCCCAAGTTAACATATCCCTCCACGTATTCCAGGGTGAATTTGTTCATTTTTTTTTATATCTTCCCTTGAACTATTGGTCATTAGTTTGGTCTTGTTATAATTTGGGTATAGACCAATTTCTTCGCAGAGTTATAGTAGCTGTCATTTGCCTATAATATATATTAAGTGGCTGTGGTAAAACTAAATCCCTTCTGTAAAATCCTTATCAACATATAAAAAAAAAAAAAATTATAAATACCGAAACAATTAACGGAGGTTCGAATATTTAAATAAGTAATGGCTCCCGGTTACGTCACAAGTTCATTAGCAGACTTGGGCTGTGTCTTGTGGTGTTGTGTATTGGGGCGTTGTGTGTTGAGGGGTTGTGTATTGAGATATGGCGTTTTGCATTGAGATGTTGCTTGTTGTGGTGTTGTGTATTGAGATGTTGTGTGTTGTGGTGTTTTTTGCTCAAATATTGTGATAGTAAATGTAGCCTGTGGTTGTAGTAAGAGAGTACTTCTAGTCATCTTTACTAACATTTTCTTTCTTACTCTATTAATTTCATCAATCTTGATTTATTAATATTATTACAAATCGATCTTCCCTATCAGCCTCTGAATATTTAATTCACTAAGTGATTCTTAGTGAGTTTCTCTCTACGTAAATCTCTATATTTCAACTTGCACCAATCCCCTGGAGCATACCCCACCCGGAGATCCGTACTGGGGAATAGTTTACCTTCGGATAACGAGCGTTTTACCTTAGAAAGATCCTTGACTATTAGAGATATTGTTTAAGTGAAACGTAATGTTAGTAGGGCGTTCCAACCTACGTAACATCCCTCAAGCAAGTCTGGGGGGTCGCTCACATTGTTGGTGAGTGAGTCCATATCGGACTTAGCCGGGGTGAACTTGCAACGAATTTCAACCTACAACCCCAGATCTACCACCCATGGGCCGCCTCCCCTACGAGCTGACGAGATGCACCCGGGGCGTGTTGTTCAAAATATTCCTAATACTATTCATTCAAAATTTGTTAAACGGATAACAATAAAATAAAAATTAGTCTGTTGTTATGATACTTGAGTGTAATTTGATAAAAGAAAAAACGAAATTTTTTTCATTCGTCAACTTGGTTTTCGAAGGAATAGCCATTTTAAAACAAGAGATGGACTATTAGTGAATTTTGGGAAATATCAAAGAATCCTAATCGCCAAAAGTCTTTTAGAGTTTTTAGCATTGCAGAAGAACATACAACTCCACTACCACGAATCACGTGAGTAAAAAAAAGAGTAAAGTGGTTTATAGGGCTACACTGATTGCATTAGCAGGCAGCCATTCCTGCTACTGGATTCAGTGAAGCGAACCATCCACTATAAAAAATGGGTAACGAAACCACAGGCAGAACCTCGTGGGTGGTTTGGAATCCTGCCTATCTCATAGGTAAGTATTTTCTTCTTCTTTTACTTCCTCCAAGTTCCATTCAGATAAAAATAATGTTACCCATCACCGTAAAGAATCACCTCTTTCCTTTTAATAATTTTAACTGATAACAGTTATTTTCTTTACCGAAATACATTAACTTCAGCGAGCCTGAAAACAAAGCTGGAATTAATATTCTTTTAGCATAATCAACATATTAGTAATTATTATTTGTGTCGTACTTACCATCATAGTGGTCTAAGTACACTTTCGTAAATGCTGACAACAATCCCTCTAAGATAGTTTGTAAATATTTTTCATATTGTGTTTCCTTCATTTCCATTCTTGCAATGATATAAATTCTCCCATTTTCTAACTGATCCAGTATTTTGTACACTGAAAATCGGTTAAGCTTATTTGATGTTTCGGCAAGAGACATCTGTTTTTAATAAAAAGAATGATGAAATTAAGGAATAATCAAATTAAACAAAATTTATTCTGAGGAAATATTCATACTAGGAAATAGTGTTGAGAAAGGATGATCACAGTAGAGTAGAGGCAGTCTATTGCTATAAAGAGGAGGAGGGGCGATATATAGCGAATGATTATGCTTAACTAACTTCTAAGAATGACACCTGCTGCTAGCTGATCTATTATTCTAGGAAAGACACTTGCAGCTAGCCTCTACCATTGCATGCACTATCACTCCTCAAAATGCCTGTAAGCTGATCTATTATTCTAAGAAAGACAGCTGCAATTAGCTTAAGTAACGTGATATATATTATTTATTGATATCACTAATTGATCTAACATATATGTTTTTACTTTTTTTATACATAAGTTTAACAAGTTATGTTTCCTTTCGTTATGTACTTTAGAGACCAGAACTTGAAAGGATCTGAAAAGGAAACCAATGGCCCTAGTTAACATATCCCTCCACGTATTCCAGGGTGAATTTGTTCATTTTTTTTTATATCTTCCCTTGAACTATTGGTCATTAGTTTGGTCTTGTTATAATTTGGGTATAGACCAATTTCTTCGCAGAGTTATAGTAGCTGTCATTTGCCTATAATATATATTAAGTGGCTGTGGTAAAACTAAATCCCTTCTGTAAAATCCTTATCAACATATAAAAAAAAAAAAATTATAAATACCGAAACAATTAACGGAGGTTCGAATATTTAAATAAGTAATGGCTCCCGGTTACGTCACAAGTTCATTAGCAGACTTGGGCTGTGTCTTGTGGTGTTGTGTATTGGGGCGTTGTGTGTTGAGGGGTTGTGTATTGAGATGTGGCGTTTTGCATTGAGATGTTGCTTGTTGTGGTGTTGTGTATTGAGATGTTGTGTGTTGTGGTGTTTTCTGTTCAAATATTGTGATAGTAAATGTAGCCTGTGGTTGTAGTAAGAGAGTACTTCTAGTCATCTTTACTAACATTTTCTTTCTTACTCTATTAATTTCATCAATCTTGATTTATTAATATTATTACAAATCGATCTTCCCTATCAGCCTCTGAATATTTAATTCACTAAGTGATTCTTAGTGAGTTTCTCTCTACGTAAATCTCTATATTTAAACTTGCACCAATCCCCTGGAGCATACCCCACCCGGAGATCCGTACTGGGGAATAGTTTACCTTCGGATAACGAGCGTTTTACCTTAGAAAGATCCTTGACTATTAGAGATATTGTTTAAGTGAAACGTAATGTTAGTAGGGCGTTCCAACCTACGTAACATCCCTCAAGCAAGTCTGGGGGGTCGCTCACATTGTTGGTGAGTGAGTCCATATCGGACTTAGCCGGGGTGAACTTGCAACGAATTTCAACCTACAACCCCAGATCTACCACCCATGGGCCGCCTCCCCTACGAGCTGACGAGATGCACCCGGGGCGTGTTGTTCAAAATATTCCTAATACTATTCATTCAAAATTTGTTAAACGGATAACAATAAAATAAAAATTAGTCTGTTGTTATGATACTTGAGTGTAATTTGATAAAAGAAAAAACGAAATTTTTTTCATTCGTCAACTTGGTTTTCGAAGGAATAGCCATTTTAAAACAAGAGATGGACTATTAGTGAATTTTGGGAAATATCAAAGAATCCTAATCGCCAAAAGTCTTTTAGAGTTTTTAGCATTGCAGAAGAACATACAACTCCACTACCACGAATCACGTGAGTAAAAAAAAGAGTAAAGTGGTTTATAGGGCTACACTGATTGCATTAGCAGGCAGCCATTCCTGCTACTGGATTCAGTGAAGCGAACCATCCACTATAAAAAATGGGTAACGAAACCACAGGCAGAACCTCGTGGGTGGTTTGGAATCCTGCCTATCTCATAGGTAAGTATTTTCTTCTTCTTTTACTTCCTCCAAGTTCCATTCAGATAAAAATAATGTTACCCATCACCGTAAAGAATCACCTCTTTCCTTTTAATAATTTTAACTGATAACAGTTATTTTCTTTACCGAAATACATTAACTTCAGCGAGCCTGAAAACAAAGCTGGAATTAATATTCTTTTAGCATAATCAACATATTAGTAATTATTATTTGTGTCGTACTTACCATCATAGTGGTCTAAGTACACTTTCGTAAATGCTGACAACAATCCCTCTAAGATAGTTTGTAAATATTTTTCATATTGTGTTTCCTTCATTTCCATTCTTGCAATGATATAAATTCTCCCATTTTCTAACTGATCCAGTATTTTGTACACTGAAAATCGGTTAAGCTTATTTGATGTTTCGGCAAGAGACATCTGTTTTTAATAAAAAGAATGATGAAATTAAGGAATAATCAAATTAAACAAAATTTATTCTGAGGAAATATTCATACTAGGAAATAGTGTTGAGAAAGGATGATCACAGTAGAGTAGAGGCAGTCTATTGCTATAAAGAGGAGGAGGGGCGATATATAGCGAATGATTATGCTTAACTAACTTCTAAGAATGACACCTGCTGCTAGCTGATCTATTATTCTAGGAAAGACACTTGCAGCTAGCCTCTACCATTGCATGCACTATCACTCCTCAAAATGCCTGTAAGCTGATCTATTATTCTAAGAAAGACAGCTGCAATTAGCTTAAGTAACGTGATATATATTATTTATTGATATCACTAATTGATCTAACATATATGTTTTTACTTTTTTTATACATAAGTTTAACAAGTTATGTTTCCTTTCGTTATGTACTTTAGAGACCAGAACTTGAAAGGATCTGAAAAGGAAACCAATGGCCCTAGTTAACATATCCCTCCACGTATTCCAGGGTGAATTTGTTCATTTTTTTTTATATCTTCCCTTGAACTATTGGTCATTAGTTTGGTCTTGTTATAATTTGGGTATAGACCAATTTCTTCGCAGAGTTATAGTAGCTGTCATTTGCCTATAATATATATTAAGTGGCTGTGGTAAAACTAAATCCCTTCTGTAAAATCCTTATCAACATATAAAAAAAAAAAAATTATAAATACCGAAACAATTAACGGAGGTTCGAATATTTAAATAAGTAATGGCTCCCGGTTACGTCACAAGTTCATTAGCAGACTTGGGCTGTGTCTTGTGGTGTTGTGTATTGGGGCGTTGTGTGTTGAGGGGTTGTGTATTGAGATGTGGCGTTTTGCATTGAGATGTTGCTTGTTGTGGTGTTGTGTATTGAGATGTTGTGTGTTGTGGTGTTTTCTGTTCAAATATTGTGATAGTAAATGTAGCCTGTGGTTGTAGTAAGAGAGTACTTCTAGTCATCTTTACTAACATTTTCTTTCTTACTCTATTAATTTCATCAATCTTGATTTATTAATATTATTACAAATCGATCTTCCCTATCAGCCTCTGAATATTTAATTCACTAAGTGATTCTTAGTGAGTTTCTCTCTACGTAAATCTCTATATTTAAACTTGCACCAATCCCCTGGAGCATACCCCACCCGGAGATCCGTACTGGGGAATAGTTTACCTTCGGATAACGAGCGTTTTACCTTAGAAAGATCCTTGACTATTAGAGATATTGTTTAAGTGAAACGTAATGTTAGTAGGGCGTTCCAACCTACGTAACATCCCTCAAGCAAGTCTGGGGGGTCGCTCACATTGTTGGTGAGTGAGTCCATATCGGACTTAGCCGGGGTGAACTTGCAACGAATTTCAACCTACAACCCCAGATCTACCACCCATGGGCCGCCTCCCCTACGAGCTGACGAGATGCACCCGGGGCGTGTTGTTCAAAATATTCCTAATACTATTCATTCAAAATTTGTTAAACGGATAACAATAAAATAAAAATTAGTCTGTTGTTATGATACTTGAGTGTAATTTGATAAAAGAAAAAACGAAATTTTTTTCATTCGTCAACTTGGTTTTCGAAGGAATAGCCATTTTAAAACAAGAGATGGACTATTAGTGAATTTTGGGAAATATCAAAGAATCCTAATCGCCAAAAGTCTTTTAGAGTTTTTAGCATTGCAGAAGAACATACAACTCCACTACCACGAATCACGTGAGTAAAAAAAAGAGTAAAGTGGTTTATAGGGCTACACTGATTGCATTAGCAGGCAGCCATTCCTGCTACTGGATTCAGTGAAGCGAACCATCCACTATAAAAAATGGGTAACGAAACCACAGGCAGAACCTCGTGGGTGGTTTGGAATCCTGCCTATCTCATAGGTAAGTATTTTCTTCTTCTTTTACTTCCTCCAAGTTCCATTCAGATAAAAATAATGTTACCCATCACCGTAAAGAATCACCTCTTTCCTTTTAATAATTTTAACTGATAACAGTTATTTTCTTTACCGAAATACATTAACTTCAGCGAGCCTGAAAACAAAGCTGGAATTAATATTCTTTTAGCATAATCAACATATTAGTAATTATTATTTGTGTCGTACTTACCATCATAGTGGTCTAAGTACACTTTCGTAAATGCTGACAACAATCCCTCTAAGATAGTTTGTAAATATTTTTCATATTGTGTTTCCTTCATTTCCATTCTTGCAATGATATAAATTCTCCCATTTTCTAACTGATCCAGTATTTTGTACACTGAAAATCGGTTAAGCTTATTTGATGTTTCGGCAAGAGACATCTGTTTTTAATAAAAAGAATGATGAAATTAAGGAATAATCAAATTAAACAAAATTTATTCTGAGGAAATATTCATACTAGGAAATAGTGTTGAGAAAGGATGATCACAGTAGAGTAGAGGCAGTCTATTGCTATAAAGAGGAGGAGGGGCGATATATAGCGAATGATTATGCTTAACTAACTTCTAAGAATGACACCTGCTGCTAGCTGATCTATTATTCTAGGAAAGACACTTGCAGCTAGCCTCTACCATTGCATGCACTATCACTCCTCAAAATGCCTGTAAGCTGATCTATTATTCTAAGAAAGACAGCTGCAATTAGCTTAAGTAACGTGATATATATTATTTATTGATATCACTAATTGATCTAACATATATGTTTTTACTTTTTTTATACATAAGTTTTACAAGTTATGTTTCCTTTCGTTATGTACTTTAGAGACCAGAACTCGAAAGGATCTGAAAAGGAAACCAATGGCCCAAGTTAACATATCCCTCCACGTATTCCAGGGTGAATTTGTTCATTTTTTTTTATATCTTCCCTTGAACTATTGGTCATTAGTTTGGTCTTGTTATAATTTGGGTATAGACCAATTTCTTCGCAGAGTTATAGTAGCTGTCATTTGCCTATAATATATATTAAGTGGCTGTGGTAAAACTAAATCCCTTCTGTAAAATCCTTATCAACATATAAAAAAAAAAAAATTATAAATACCGAAACAATTAACGGAGGTTCGAATATTTAAATAAGTAATGGCTCCCGGTTACGTCACAAGTTCATTAGCAGACTTGGGCTGTGTCTTGTGGTGTTGTGTATTGGGGCGTTGTGTGTTGAGGGGTTGTGTATTGAGATGTGGCGTTTTGCATTGAGATGTTGCTTGTTGTGGTGTTGTGTATTGAGATGTTGTGTGTTGTGGTGTTTTCTGTTCAAATATTGTGATAGTAAATGTAGCCTGTGGTTGTAGTAAGAGAGTACTTCTAGTCATCTTTACTAACATTTTCTTTCTTACTCTATTAATTTCATCAATCTTGATTTATTAATATTATTACAAATCGATCTTCCCTATCAGCCTCTGAATATTTAATTCACTAAGTGATTCTTAGTGAGTTTCTCTCTACGTAAATCTCTATATTTAAACTTGCACCAATCCCCTGGAGCATACCCCACCCGGAGATCCGTACTGGGGAATAGTTTACCTTCGGATAACGAGCGTTTTACCTTAGAAAGATCCTTGACTATTAGAGATATTGTTTAAGTGAAACGTAATGTTAGTAGGGCGTTCCAACCTACGTAACATCCCTCAAGCAAGTCTGGGGGGTCGCTCACATTGTTGGTGAGTGAGTCCATATCGGACTTAGCCGGGGTGAACTTGCAACGAATTTCAACCTACAACCCCAGATCTACCACCCATGGGCCGCCTCCCCTACGAGCTGACGAGATGCACCCGGGGCGTGTTGTTCAAAATATTCCTAATACTATTCATTCAAAATTTGTTAAACGGATAACAATAAAATAAAAATTAGTCTGTTGTTATGATACTTGAGTGTAATTTGATAAAAGAAAAAACGAAATTTTTTTCATTCGTCAACTTGGTTTTCGAAGGAATAGCCATTTTAAAACAAGAGATGGACTATTAGTGAATTTTGGGAAATATCAAAGAATCCTAATCGCCAAAAGTCTTTTAGAGTTTTTAGCATTGCAGAAGAACATACAACTCCACTACCACGAATCACGTGAGTAAAAAAAAGAGTAAAGTGGTTTATAGGGCTACACTGATTGCATTAGCAGGCAGCCATTCCTGCTACTGGATTCAGTGAAGCGAACCATCCACTATAAAAAATGGGTAACGAAACCACAGGCAGAACCTCGTGGGTGGTTTGGAATCCTGCCTATCTCATAGGTAAGTATTTTCTTCTTCTTTTACTTCCTCCAAGTTCCATTCAGATAAAAATAATGTTACCCATCACCGTAAAGAATCACCTCTTTCCTTTTAATAATTTTAACTGATAACAGTTATTTTCTTTACCGAAATACATTAACTTCAGCGAGCCTGAAAACAAAGCTGGAATTAATATTCTTTTAGCATAATCAACATATTAGTAATTATTATTTGTGTCGTACTTACCATCATAGTGGTCTAAGTACACTTTCGTAAATGCTGACAACAATCCCTCTAAGATAGTTTGTAAATATTTTTCATATTGTGTTTCCTTCATTTCCATTCTTGCAATGATATAAATTCTCCCATTTTCTAACTGATCCAGTATTTTGTACACTGAAAATCGGTTAAGCTTATTTGATGTTTCGGCAAGAGACATCTGTTTTTAATAAAAAGAATGATGAAATTAAGGAATAATCAAATTAAACAAAATTTATTCTGAGGAAATATTCATACTAGGAAATAGTGTTGAGAAAGGATGATCACAGTAGAGTAGAGGCAGTCTATTGCTATAAAGAGGAGGAGGGGCGATATATAGCGAATGATTATGCTTAACTAACTTCTAAGAATGACACCTGCTGCTAGCTGATCTATTATTCTAGGAAAGACACTTGCAGCTAGCCTCTACCATTGCATGCACTATCACTCCTCAAAATACCTGTAAGCTGATCTATTATTCTAAGAAAGACAGCTGCAATTAGCTTAAGTAACGTGATATATATTATTTATTGATATCACTAATTGATCTAACATATATGTTTTTACTTTTTTTATACATAAGTTTTACAAGTTATGTTTCCTTTCGTTATGTACTTTAGAGACCAGAACTCGAAAGGATCTGAAAAGGAAACCAATGGCCCAAGTTAACATATCCCTCCACGTATTCCAGGGTGAATTTGTTCATTTTTTTTTATATCTTCCCTTGAACTATTGGTCATTAGTTTGGTCTTGTTATAATTTGGGTATAGACCAATTTCTTCGCAGAGTTATAGTAGCTGTCATTTGCCTATAATATATATTAAGTGGCTGTGGTAAAACTAAATCCCTTCTGTAAAATCCTTATCAACATATAAAAAAAAAAAAAATTATAAATACCGAAACAATTAACGGAGGTTCGAATATTTAAATAAGTAATGGCTCCCGGTTACGTCACAAGTTCATTAGCAGACTTGGGCTGTGTCTTGTGGTGTTGTGTATTGGGGCGTTGTGTGTTGAGGGGTTGTGTATTGAGATGTGGCGTTTTGCATTGAGATGTTGCTTGTTGTGGTGTTGTGTATTGAGATGTTGTGTGTTGTGGTGTTTTCTGTTCAAATATTGTGATAGTAAATGTAGCCTGTGGTTGTAGTAAGAGAGTACTTCTAGTCATCTTTACTAACATTTTCTTTCTTACTCTATTAATTTCATCAATCTTGATTTATTAATATTATTACAAATCGATCTTCCCTATCAGCCTCTGAATATTTAATTCACTAAGTGATTCTTAGTGAGTTTCTCTCTACGTAAATCTCTATATTTAAACTTGCACCAATCCCCTGGAGCATACCCCACCCGGAGATCCGTACTGGGGAATAGTTTACCTTCGGATAACGAGCGTTTTACCTTAGAAAGATCCTTGACTATTAGAGATATTGTTTAAGTGAAACGTAATGTTAGTAGGGCGTTCCAACCTACGTAACATCCCTCAAGCAAGTCTGGGGGGTCGCTCACATTGTTGGTGAGTGAGTCCATATCGGACTTAGCCGGGGTGAACTTGCAACGAATTTCAACCTACAACCCCAGATCTACCACCCATGGGCCGCCTCCCCTACGAGCTGACGAGATGCACCCGGGGCGTGTTGTTCAAAATATTCCTAATACTATTCATTCAAAATTTGTTAAACGGATAACAATAAAATAAAAATTAGTCTGTTGTTATGATACTTGAGTGTAATTTGATAAAAGAAAAAACGAAATTTTTTTCATTCGTCAACTTGGTTTTCGAAGGAATAGCCATTTTAAAACAAGAGATGGACTATTAGTGAATTTTGGGAAATATCAAAGAATCCTAATCGCCAAAAGTCTTTTAGAGTTTTTAGCATTGCAGAAGAACATACAACTCCACTACCACGAATCACGTGAGTAAAAAAAAGAGTAAAGTGGTTTATAGGGCTACACTGATTGCATTAGCAGGCAGCCATTCCTGCTACTGGATTCAGTGAAGCGAACCATCCACTATAAAAAATGGGTAACGAAACCACAGGCAGAACCTCGTGGGTGGTTTGGAATCCTGCCTATCTCATAGGTAAGTATTTTCTTCTTCTTTTACTTCCTCCAAGTTCCATTCAGATAAAAATAATGTTACCCATCACCGTAAAGAATCACCTCTTTCCTTTTAATAATTTTAACTGATAACAGTTATTTTCTTTACCGAAATACATTAACTTCAGCGAGCCTGAAAACAAAGCTGGAATTAATATTCTTTTAGCATAATCAACATATTAGTAATTATTATTTGTGTCGTACTTACCATCATAGTGGTCTAAGTACACTTTCGTAAATGCTGACAACAATCCCTCTAAGATAGTTTGTAAATATTTTTCATATTGTGTTTCCTTCATTTCCATTCTTGCAATGATATAAATTCTCCCATTTTCTAACTGATCCAGTATTTTGTACACTGAAAATCGGTTAAGCTTATTTGATGTTTCGGCAAGAGACATCTGTTTTTAATAAAAAGAATGATGAAATTAAGGAATAATCAAATTAAACAAAATTTATTCTGAGGAAATATTCATACTAGGAAATAGTGTTGAGAAAGGATGATCACAGTAGAGTAGAGGCAGTCTATTGCTATAAAGAGGAGGAGGGGCGATATATAGCGAATGATTATGCTTAACTAACTTCTAAGAATGACACCTGCTGCTAGCTGATCTATTATTCTAGGAAAGACACTTGCAGCTAGCCTCTACCATTGCATGCACTATCACTCCTCAAAATACCTGTAAGCTGATCTATTATTCTAAGAAAGACAGCTGCAATTAGCTTAAGTAACGTGATATATATTATTTATTGATATCACTAATTGATCTAACATATATGTTTTTACTTTTTTTATACATAAGTTTTACAAGTTATGTTTCCTTTCGTTATGTACTTTAGAGACCAGAACTCGAAAGGATCTGAAAAGGAAACCAATGGCCCAAGTTAACATATCCCTCCACGTATTCCAGGGTGAATTTGTTCATTTTTTTTTATATCTTCCCTTGAACTATTGGTCATTAGTTTGGTCTTGTTATAATTTGGGTATAGACCAATTTCTTCGCAGAGTTATAGTAGCTGTCATTTGCCTATAATATATATTAAGTGTCTGTGGTAAAACTAAATCCCTTCTGTAAAATCCTTATCAACATATAAAAAAAAAAAAATTATAAATACCGAAACAATTAACGGAGGTTCGAATATTTAAATAAGTAATGGCTCCCGGTTACGTCACAAGTTCATTAGCAGACTTGGGCTGTGTCTTGTGGTGTTGTGTATTGGGGCGTTGTGTGTTGAGGGGTTGTGTATTGAGATGTGGCGTTTTGCATTGAGATGTTGCTTGTTGTGGTGTTGTGTATTGAGATGTTGTGTGTTGTGGTGTTTTCTGTTCAAATATTGTGATAGTAAATGTAGCCTGTGGTTGTAGTAAGAGAGTACTTCTAGTCATCTTTACTAACATTTTCTTTCTTACTCTATTAATTTCATCAATCTTGATTTATTAATATTATTACAAATCGATCTTCCCTATCAGCCTCTGAATATTTAATTCACTAAGTGATTCTTAGTGAGTTTCTCTCTACGTAAATCTCTATATTTCAACTTGCACCAATCCCCTGGAGCATACCCCACCCGGAGATCCGTACTGGGGAATAGTTTACCTTCGGATAACGAGCGTTTTACCTTAGAAAGATCCTTGACTATTAGAGATATTGTTTAAGTGAAACGTAATGTTAGTAGGGCGTTCCAACCTACGTAACATCCCTCAAGCAAGTCTGGGGGGTCGCTCACATTGTTGGTGAGTGAGTCCATATCGGACTTAGCCGGGGTGAACTTGCAACGAATTTCAACCTACAACCCCAGATCTACCACCCATGGGCCGCCTCCCCTACGAGCTGACGAGATGCACCCGGGGCGTGTTGTTCAAAATATTCCTAATACTATTCATTCAAAATTTGTTAAACGGATAACAATAAAATAAAAATTAGTCTGTTGTTATGATACTTGAGTGTAATTTGATAAAAGAAAAAACGAAATTTTTTTCATTCGTCAACTTGGTTTTCGAAGGAATAGCCATTTTAAAACAAGAGATGGACTATTAGTGAATTTTGGGAAATATCAAAGAATCCTAATCGCCAAAAGTCTTTTAGAGTTTTTAGCATTGCAGAAGAACATACAACTCCACTACCACGAATCACGTGAGTAAAAAAAAGAGTAAAGTGGTTTATAGGGCTACACTGATTGCATTAGCAGGCAGCCATTCCTGCTACTGGATTCAGTGAAGCGAACCATCCACTATAAAAAATGGGTAACGAAACCACAGGCAGAACCTCGTGGGTGGTTTGGAATCCTGCCTATCTCATAGGTAAGTATTTTCTTCTTCTTTTACTTCCTCCAAGTTCCATTCAGATAAAAATAATGTTACCCATCACCGTAAAGAATCACCTCTTTCCTTTTAATAATTTTAACTGATAACAGTTATTTTCTTTACCGAAATACATTAACTTCAGCGAGCCTGAAAACAAAGCTGGAATTAATATTCTTTTAGCATAATCAACATATTAGTAATTATTATTTGTGTCGTACTTACCATCATAGTGGTCTAAGTACACTTTCGTAAATGCTGACAACAATCCCTCTAAGATAGTTTGTAAATATTTTTCATATTGTGTTTCCTTCATTTCCATTCTTGCAATGATATAAATTCTCCCATTTTCTAACTGATCCAGTATTTTGTACACTGAAAATCGGTTAAGCTTATTTGATGTTTCGGCAAGAGACATCTGTTTTTAATAAAAAGAATGATGAAATTAAGGAATAATCAAATTAAACAAAATTTATTCTGAGGAAATATTCATACTAGGAAATAGTGTTGAGAAAGGATGATCACAGTAGAGTAGAGGCAGTCTATTGCTATAAAGAGGAGGAGGGGCGATATATAGCGAATGATTATGCTTAACTAACTTCTAAGAATGACACCTGCTGCTAGCTGATCTATTATTCTAGGAAAGACACTTGCAGCTAGCCTCTACCATTGCATGCACTATCACTCCTCAAAATGCCTGTAAGCTGATCTATTATTCTAAGAAAGACAGCTGCAATTAGCTTAAGTAACGTGATATATATTATTTATTGATATCACTAATTGATCTAACATATATGTTTTTACTTTTTTTATACATAAGTTTAACAAGTTATGTTTCCTTTCGTTATGTACTTTAGAGACCAGAACTTGAAAGGATCTGAAAAGGAAACCAATGGCCCTAGTTAACATATCCCTCCACGTATTCCAGGGTGAATTTGTTCATTTTTTTTTATATCTTCCCTTGAACTATTGGTCATTAGTTTGGTCTTGTTATAATTTGGGTATAGACCAATTTCTTCGCAGAGTTATAGTAGCTGTCATTTGCCTATAATATATATTAAGTGGCTGTGGTAAAACTAAATCCCTTCTGTAAAATCCTTATCAACATATAAAAAAAAAAAAATTATAAATACCGAAACAATTAACGGAGGTTCGAATATTTAAATAAGTAATGGCTCCCGGTTACGTCACAAGTTCATTAGCAGACTTGGGCTGTGTCTTGTGGTGTTGTGTATTGGGGCGTTGTGTGTTGAGGGGTTGTGTATTGAGATGTGGCGTTTTGCATTGAGATGTTGCTTGTTGTGGTGTTGTGTATTGAGATGTTGTGTGTTGTGGTGTTTTCTGTTCAAATATTGTGATAGTAAATGTAGCCTGTGGTTGTAGTAAGAGAGTACTTCTAGTCATCTTTACTAACATTTTCTTTCTTACTCTATTAATTTCATCAATCTTGATTTATTAATATTATTACAAATCGATCTTCCCTATCAGCCTCTGAATATTTAATTCACTAAGTGATTCTTAGTGAGTTTCTCTCTACGTAAATCTCTATATTTAAACTTGCACCAATCCCCTGGAGCATACCCCACCCGGAGATCCGTACTGGGGAATAGTTTACCTTCGGATAACGAGCGTTTTACCTTAGAAAGATCCTTGACTATTAGAGATATTGTTTAAGTGAAACGTAATGTTAGTAGGGCGTTCCAACCTACGTAACATCCCTCAAGCAAGTCTGGGGGGTCGCTCACATTGTTGGTGAGTGAGTCCATATCGGACTTAGCCGGGGTGAACTTGCAACGAATTTCAACCTACAACCCCAGATCTACCACCCATGGGCCGCCTCCCCTACGAGCTGACGAGATGCACCCGGGGCGTGTTGTTCAAAATATTCCTAATACTATTCATTCAAAATTTGTTAAACGGATAACAATAAAATAAAAATTAGTCTGTTGTTATGATACTTGAGTGTAATTTGATAAAAGAAAAAACGAAATTTTTTTCATTCGGCAACTTGGTTTTCGAAGGAATAGCCATTTTAAAACAAGAGATGGACTATTAGTGAATTTTGGGAAATATCAAAGAATCCTAATCGCCAAAAGTCTTTTAGAGTTTTTAGCATTGCAGAAGAACATACAACTCCACTACCACGAATCACGTGAGTAAAAAAAAGAGTAAAGTGGTTTATAGGGCTACACTGATTGCATTAGCAGGCAGCCATTCCTGCTACTGGATTCAGTGAAGCGAACCATCCACTATAAAAAATGGGTAACGAAACCACAGGCAGAACCTCGTGGGTGGTTTGGAATCCTGCCTATCTCATAGGTAAGTATTTTCTTCTTCTTTTACTTCCTCCAAGTTCCATTCAGATAAAAATAATGTTACCCATCACCGTAAAGAATCACCTCTTTCCTTTTAATAATTTTAACTGATAACAGTTATTTTCTTTACCGAAATACATTAACTTCAGCGAGCCTGAAAACAAAGCTGGAATTAATATTCTTTTAGCATAATCAACATATTAGTAATTATTATTTGTGTCGTACTTACCATCATAGTGGTCTAAGTACACTTTCGTAAATGCTGACAACAATCCCTCTAAGATAGTTTGTAAATATTTTTCATATTGTGTTTCCTTCATTTCCATTCTTGCAATGATATAAATTCTCCCATTTTCTAACTGATCCAGTATTTTGTACACTGAAAATCGGTTAAGCTTATTTGATGTTTCGGCAAGAGACATCTGTTTTTAATAAAAAGAATGATGAAATTAAGGAATAATCAAATTAAACAAAATTTATTCTGAGGAAATATTCATACTAGGAAATAGTGTTGAGAAAGGATGATCACAGTAGAGTAGAGGCAGTCTATTGCTATAAAGAGGAGGAGGGGCGATATATAGCGAATGATTATGCTTAACTAACTTCTAAGAATGACACCTGCTGCTAGCTGATCTATTATTCTAGGAAAGACACTTGCAGCTAGCCTCTACCATTGCATGCACTATCACTCCTCAAAATGCCTGTAAGCTGATCTATTATTCTAAGAAAGACAGCTGCAATTAGCTTAAGTAACGTGATATATATTATTTATTGATATCACTAATTGATCTAACATATATGTTTTTACTTTTTTTATACATAAGTTTAACAAGTTATGTTTCCTTTCGTTATGTACTTTAGAGACCAGAACTTGAAAGGATCTGAAAAGGAAACCAATGGCCCTAGTTAACATATCCCTCCACGTATTCCAGGGTGAATTTGTTCATTTTTTTTTATATCTTCCCTTGAACTATTGGTCATTAGTTTGGTCTTGTTATAATTTGGGTATAGACCAATTTCTTCGCAGAGTTATAGTAGCTGTCATTTGCCTATAATATATATTAAGTGGCTGTGGTAAAACTAAATCCCTTCTGTAAAATCCTTATCAACATATAAAAAAAAAAAAATTATAAATACCGAAACAATTAACGGAGGTTCGAATATTTAAATAAGTAATGGCTCCCGGTTACGTCACAAGTTCATTAGCAGACTTGGGCTGTGTCTTGTGGTGTTGTGTATTGGGGCGTTGTGTGTTGAGGGGTTGTGTATTGAGATGTGGCGTTTTGCATTGAGATGTTGCTTGTTGTGGTGTTGTGTATTGAGATGTTGTGTGTTGTGGTGTTTTCTGTTCAAATATTGT
This sequence comes from Troilus luridus, assembly GCA_964056705.1. NCBI lineage: Eukaryota > Metazoa > Arthropoda > Insecta > Hemiptera > Pentatomidae > Troilus > Troilus luridus. The sequence continues at coordinate 59,465,128 of OZ057413.1, forward strand.
GATAGTAAATGTAGCCTGTGGTTGTAGTAAGAGAGTACTTCTAGTCATCTTTACTAACATTTTCTTTCTTACTCTATTAATTTCATCAATCTTGATTTATTAATATTATTACAAATCGATCTTCCCTATCAGCCTCTGAATATTTAATTCACTAAGTGATTCTTAGTGAGTTTCTCTCTACGTAAATCTCTATATTTCAACTTGCACCAATCCCCTGGAGCATACCCCACCCGGAGATCCGTACTGGGGAATAGTTTACCTTCGGATAACGAGCGTTTTACCTTAGAAAGATCCTTGACTATTAGAGATATTGTTTAAGTGAAACGTAATGTTAGTAGGGCGTTCCAACCTACGTAACATCCCTCAAGCAAGTCTGGGGGGTCGCTCACATTGTTGGTGAGTGAGTCCATATCGGACTTAGCCGGGGTGAACTTGCAACGAATTTCAACCTACAACCCCAGATCTACCACCCATGGGCCGCCTCCCCTACGAGCTGACGAGATGCACCCGGGGCGTGTTGTTCAAAATATTCCTAATACTATTCATTCAAAATTTGTTAAACGGATAACAATAAAATAAAAATTAGTCTGTTGTTATGATACTTGAGTGTAATTTGATAAAAGAAAAAACGAAATTTTTTTCATTCGGCAACTTGGTTTTCGAAGGAATAGCCATTTTAAAACAAGAGATGGACTATTAGTGAATTTTGGGAAATATCAAAGAATCCTAATCGCCAAAAGTCTTTTAGAGTTTTTAGCATTGCAGAAGAACATACAACTCCACTACCACGAATCACGTGAGTAAAAAAAAGAGTAAAGTGGTTTATAGGGCTACACTGATTGCATTAGCAGGCAGCCATTCCTGCTACTGGATTCAGTGAAGCGAACCATCCACTATAAAAAATGGGTAACGAAACCACAGGCAGAACCTCGTGGGTGGTTTGGAATCCTGCCTATCTCATAGGTAAGTATTTTCTTCTTCTTTTACTTCCTCCAAGTTCCATTCAGATAAAAATAATGTTACCCATCACCGTAAAGAATCACCTCTTTCCTTTTAATAATTTTAACTGATAACAGTTATTTTCTTTACCGAAATACATTAACTTCAGCGAGCCTGAAAACAAAGCTGGAATTAATATTCTTTTAGCATAATCAACATATTAGTAATTATTATTTGTGTCGTACTTACCATCATAGTGGTCTAAGTACACTTTCGTAAATGCTGACAACAATCCCTCTAAGATAGTTTGTAAATATTTTTCATATTGTGTTTCCTTCATTTCCATTCTTGCAATGATATAAATTCTCCCATTTTCTAACTGATCCAGTATTTTGTACACTGAAAATCGGTTAAGCTTATTTGATGTTTCGGCAAGAGACATCTGTTTTTAATAAAAAGAATGATGAAATTAAGGAATAATCAAATTAAACAAAATTTATTCTGAGGAAATATTCATACTAGGAAATAGTGTTGAGAAAGGATGATCACAGTAGAGTAGAGGCAGTCTATTGCTATAAAGAGGAGGAGGGGCGATATATAGCGAATGATTATGCTTAACTAACTTCTAAGAATGACACCTGCTGCTAGCTGATCTATTATTCTAGGAAAGACACTTGCAGCTAGCCTCTACCATTGCATGCACTATCACTCCTCAAAATGCCTGTAAGCTGATCTATTATTCTAAGAAAGACAGCTGCAATTAGCTTAAGTAACGTGATATATATTATTTATTGATATCACTAATTGATCTAACATATATGTTTTTACTTTTTTTATACATAAGTTTAACAAGTTATGTTTCCTTTCGTTATGTACTTTAGAGACCAGAACTTGAAAGGATCTGAAAAGGAAACCAATGGCCCTAGTTAACATATCCCTCCACGTATTCCAGGGTGAATTTGTTCATTTTTTTTTATATCTTCCCTTGAACTATTGGTCATTAGTTTGGTCTTGTTATAATTTGGGTATAGACCAATTTCTTCGCAGAGTTATAGTAGCTGTCATTTGCCTATAATATATATTAAGTGGCTGTGGTAAAACTAAATCCCTTCTGTAAAATCCTTATCAACATATAAAAAAAAAAAAATTATAAATACCGAAACAATTAACGGAGGTTCGAATATTTAAATAAGTAATGGCTCCCGGTTACGTCACAAGTTCATTAGCAGACTTGGGCTGTGTCTTGTGGTGTTGTGTATTGGGGCGTTGTGTGTTGAGGGGTTGTGTATTGAGATGTGGCGTTTTGCATTGAGATGTTGCTTGTTGTGGTGTTGTGTATTGAGATGTTGTGTGTTGTGGTGTTTTCTGTTCAAATATTGTGATAGTAAATGTAGCCTGTGGTTGTAGTAAGAGAGTACTTCTAGTCATCTTTACTAACATTTTCTTTCTTACTCTATTAATTTCATCAATCTTGATTTATTAATATTATTACAAATCGATCTTCCCTATCAGCCTCTGAATATTTAATTCACTAAGTGATTCTTAGTGAGTTTCTCTCTACGTAAATCTCTATATTTCAACTTGCACCAATCCCCTGGAGCATACCCCACCCGGAGATCCGTACTGGGGAATAGTTTACCTTCGGATAACGAGCGTTTTACCTTAGAAAGATCCTTGACTATTAGAGATATTGTTTAAGTGAAACGTAATGTTAGTAGGGCGTTCCAACCTACGTAACATCCCTCAAGCAAGTCTGGGGGGTCGCTCACATTGTTGGTGAGTGAGTCCATATCGGACTTAGCCGGGGTGAACTTGCAACGAATTTCAACCTACAACCCCAGATCTACCACCCATGGGCCGCCTCCCCTACGAGCTGACGAGATGCACCCGGGGCGTGTTGTTCAAAATATTCCTAATACTATTCATTCAAAATTTGTTAAACGGATAACAATAAAATAAAAATTAGTCTGTTGTTATGATACTTGAGTGTAATTTGATAAAAGAAAAAACGAAATTTTTTTCATTCGTCAACTTGGTTTTCGAAGGAATAGCCATTTTAAAACAAGAGATGGACTATTAGTGAATTTTGGGAAATATCAAAGAATCCTAATCGCCAAAAGTCTTTTAGAGTTTTTAGCATTGCAGAAGAACATACAACTCCACTACCACGAATCACGTGAGTAAAAAAAAGAGTAAAGTGGTTTATAGGGCTACACTGATTGCATTAGCAGGCAGCCATTCCTGCTACTGGATTCAGTGAAGCGAACCATCCACTATAAAAAATGGGTAACGAAACCACAGGCAGAACCTCGTGGGTGGTTTGGAATCCTGCCTATCTCATAGGTAAGTATTTTCTTCTTCTTTTACTTCCTCCAAGTTCCATTCAGATAAAAATAATGTTACCCATCACCGTAAAGAATCACCTCTTTCCTTTTAATAATTTTAACTGATAACAGTTATTTTCTTTACCGAAATACATTAACTTCAGCGAGCCTGAAAACAAAGCTGGAATTAATATTCTTTTAGCATAATCAACATATTAGTAATTATTATTTGTGTCGTACTTACCATCATAGTGGTCTAAGTACACTTTCGTAAATGCTGACAACAATCCCTCTAAGATAGTTTGTAAATATTTTTCATATTGTGTTTCCTTCATTTCCATTCTTGCAATGATATAAATTCTCCCATTTTCTAACTGATCCAGTATTTTGTACACTGAAAATCGGTTAAGCTTATTTGATGTTTCGGCAAGAGACATCTGTTTTTAATAAAAAGAATGATGAAATTAAGGAATAATCAAATTAAACAAAATTTATTCTGAGGAAATATTCATACTAGGAAATAGTGTTGAGAAAGGATGATCACAGTAAAGTAGAGGCAGTCTATTGCTATAAAGAGGAGGAAGGGCGATATATAGCGAATGATTATGCTTAACTAACTTCTAAGAATGACACCTGCTGCTAGCTGATCTATTATTCTAGGAAAGACACTTGCAGCTAGCCTCTACCATTGCATGCACTATCACTCCTCAAAATGCCTGTAAGCTGATCTATTATTCTAAGAAAGACAGCTGCAATTAGCTTAAGTAACGTGATATATATTATTTATTGATATCACTAATTGATCTAACATATATGTTTTTACTTTTTTTATACATAAGTTTTACAAGTTATGTTTCCTTTCGTTATGTACTTTAGAGACCAGAACTTGAAAGGATCTGAAAAGGAAACCAATGGCCCTAGTTAACATATCCCTCCACGTATTCCAGGGTGAATTTGTTCATTTTTTTTTATATCTTCCCTTGAACTATTGGTCATTAGTTTGGTCTTGTTATAATTTGGGTATAGACCAATTTCTTCGCAGAGTTATAGTAGCTGTCATTTGCCTATAATATATATTAAGTGGCTGTGGTAAAACTAAATCCCTTCAGTAAAATCCTTATCAACATATAAAAAAAAAAAAAATTATAAATACCGAAACAATTAACGGAGGTTCGAATATTTAAATAAGTAATGGCTCCCGGTTACGTCACAAGTTCATTAGCAGACTTGGGCTGTGTCTTGTGGTGTTGTGTATTGGGGCGTTGTGTGTTGAGGGGTTGTGTATTGAGATGTGGCGTTTTGCATTGAGATGTTGCTTGTTGTGGTGTTGTGTATTGAGATGTTGTGTGTTGTGGTGTTTTCTGTTCAAATATTGTGATAGTAAATGTAGCCTGTGGTTGTAGTAAGAGAGTACTTCTAGTCATCTTTACTAACATTTTCTTTCTTACTCTATTAATTTCATCAATCTTGATTTATTAATATTATTACAAATCGATCTTCCCTATCAGCCTCTGAATATTTAATTCACTAAGTGATTCTTAGTGAGTTTCTCTCTACGTAAATCTCTATATTTCAACTTGCACCAATCCCCTGGAGCATACCCCACCCGGAGATCCGTACTGGGGAATAGTTTACCTTCGGATAACGAGCGTTTTACCTTAGAAAGATCCTTGACTATTAGAGATATTGTTTAAGTGAAACGTAATGTTAGTAGGGCGTTCCAACCTACGTAACATCCCTCAAGCAAGTCTGGGGGGTCGCTCACATTGTTGGTGAGTGAGTCCATATCGGACTTAGCCGGGGTGAACTTGCAACGAATTTCAACCTACAACCCCAGATCTACCACCCATGGGCCGCCTCCCCTACGAGCTGACGAGATGCACCCGGGGCGTGTTGTTCAAAATATTCCTAATACTATTCATTCAAAATTTGTTAAACGGATAACAATAAAATAAAAATTAGTCTGTTGTTATGATACTTGAGTGTAATTTGATAAAAGAAAAAACGAAATTTTTTTCATTCGTCAACTTGGTTTTCGAAGGAATAGCCATTTTAAAACAAGAGATGGACTATTAGTGAATTTTGGGAAATATCAAAGAATCCTAATCGCCAAAAGTCTTTTAGAGTTTTTAGCATTGCAGAAGAACATACAACTCCACTACCACGAATCACGTGAGTAAAAAAAAGAGTAAAGTGGTTTATAGGGCTACACTGATTGCATTAGCAGGCAGCCATTCCTGCTACTGGATTCAGTGAAGCGAACCATCCACTATAAAAAATGGGTAACGAAACCACAGGCAGAACCTCGTGGGTGGTTTGGAATCCTGCCTATCTCATAGGTAAGTATTTTCTTCTTCTTTTACTTCCTCCAAGTTCCATTCAGATAAAAATAATGTTACCCATCACCGTAAAGAATCACCTCTTTCCTTTTAATAATTTTAACTGATAACAGTTATTTTCTTTACCGAAATACATTAACTTCAGCGAGCCTGAAAACAAAGCTGGAATTAATATTCTTTTAGCATAATCAACATATTAGTAATTATTATTTGTGTCGTACTTACCATCATAGTGGTCTAAGTACACTTTCGTAAATGCTGACAACAATCCCTCTAAGATAGTTTGTAAATATTTTTCATATTGTGTTTCCTTCATTTCCATTCTTGCAATGATATAAATTCTCCCATTTTCTAACTGATCCAGTATTTTGTACACTGAAAATCGGTTAAGCTTATTTGATGTTTCGGCAAGAGACATCTGTTTTTAATAAAAAGAATGATGAAATTAAGGAATAATCAAATTAAACAAAATTTATTCTGAGGAAATATTCATACTAGGAAATAGTGTTGAGAAAGGATGATCACAGTAGAGTAGAGGCAGTCTATTGCTATAAAGAGGAGGAGGGGCGATATATAGCGAATGATTATGCTTAACTAACTTCTAAGAATGACACCTGCTGCTAGCTGATCTATTATTCTAGGAAAGACACTTGCAGCTAGCCTCTACCATTGCATGCACTATCACTCCTCAAAATACCTGTAAGCTGATCTATTATTCTAAGAAAGACAGCTGCAATTAGCTTAAGTAACGTGATATATATTATTTATTGATATCACTAATTGATCTAACATATATGTTTTTACTTTTTTTATACATAAGTTTTACAAGTTATGTTTCCTTTCGTTATGTACTTTAGAGACCAGAACTCGAAAGGATCTGAAAAGGAAACCAATGGCCCAAGTTAACATATCCCTCCACGTATTCCAGGGTGAATTTGTTCATTTTTTTTTATATCTTCCCTTGAACTATTGGTCATTAGTTTGGTCTTGTTATAATTTGGGTATAGACCAATTTCTTCGCAGAGTTATAGTAGCTGTCATTTGCCTATAATATATATTAAGTGGCTGTGGTAAAACTAAATCCCTTCTGTAAAATCCTTATCAACATATAAAAAAAAAAAAATTATAAATACCGAAACAATTAACGGAGGTTCGAATATTTAAATAAGTAATGGCTCCCGGTTACGTCACAAGTTCATTAGCAGACTTGGGCTGTGTCTTGTGGTGTTGTGTATTGGGGCGTTGTGTGTTGAGGGGTTGTGTATTGAGATGTGGCGTTTTGCATTGAGATGTTGCTTGTTGTGGTGTTGTGTATTGAGATGTTGTGTGTTGTGGTGTTTTCTGTTCAAATATTGTGATAGTAAATGTAGCCTGTGGTTGTAGTAAGAGAGTACTTCTAGTCATCTTTACTAACATTTTCTTTCTTACTCTATTAATTTCATCAATCTTGATTTATTAATATTATTACAAATCGATCTTCCCTATCAGCCTCTGAATATTTAATTCACTAAGTGATTCTTAGTGAGTTTCTCTCTACGTAAATCTCTATATTTCAACTTGCACCAATCCCCTGGAGCATACCCCACCCGGAGATCCGTACTGGGGAATAGTTTACCTTCGGATAACGAGCGTTTTACCTTAGAAAGATCCTTGACTATTAGAGATATTGTTTAAGTGAAACGTAATGTTAGTAGGGCGTTCCAACCTACGTAACATCCCTCAAGCAAGTCTGGGGGGTCGCTCACATTGTTGGTGAGTGAGTCCATATCGGACTTAGCCGGGGTGAACTTGCAACGAATTTCAACCTACAACCCCAGATCTACCACCCATGGGCCGCCTCCCCTACGAGCTGACGAGATGCACCCGGGGCGTGTTGTTCAAAATATTCCTAATACTATTCATTCAAAATTTGTTAAACGGATAACAATAAAATAAAAATTAGTCTGTTGTTATGATACTTGAGTGTAATTTGATAAAAGAAAAAACGAAATTTTTTTCATTCGTCAACTTGGTTTTCGAAGGAATAGCCATTTTAAAACAAGAGATGGACTATTAGTGAATTTTGGGAAATATCAAAGAATCCTAATCGCCAAAAGTCTTTTAGAGTTTTTAGCATTGCAGAAGAACATACAACTCCACTACCACGAATCACGTGAGTAAAAAAAAGAGTAAAGTGGTTTATAGGGCTACACTGATTGCATTAGCAGGCAGCCATTCCTGCTACTGGATTCAGTGAAGCGAACCATCCACTATAAAAAATGGGTAACGAAACCACAGGCAGAACCTCGTGGGTGGTTTGGAATCCTGCCTATCTCATAGGTAAGTATTTTCTTCTTCTTTTACTTCCTCCAAGTTCCATTCAGATAAAAATAATGTTACCCATCACCGTAAAGAATCACCTCTTTCCTTTTAATAATTTTAACTGATAACAGTTATTTTCTTTACCGAAATACATTAACTTCAGCGAGCCTGAAAACAAAGCTGGAATTAATATTCTTTTAGCATAATCAACATATTAGTAATTATTATTTGTGTCGTACTTACCATCATAGTGGTCTAAGTACACTTTCGTAAATGCTGACAACAATCCCTCTAAGATAGTTTGTAAATATTTTTCATATTGTGTTTCCTTCATTTCCATTCTTGCAATGATATAAATTCTCCCATTTTCTAACTGATCCAGTATTTTGTACACTGAAAATCGGTTAAGCTTATTTGATGTTTCGGCAAGAGACATCTGTTTTTAATAAAAAGAATGATGAAATTAAGGAATAATCAAATTAAACAAAATTTATTCTGAGGAAATATTCATACTAGGAAATAGTGTTGAGAAAGGATGATCACAGTAGAGTAGAGGCAGTCTATTGCTATAAAGAGGAGGAGGGGCGATATATAGCGAATGATTATGCTTAACTAACTTCTAAGAATGACACCTGCTGCTAGCTGATCTATTATTCTAGGAAAGACACTTGCAGCTAGCCTCTACCATTGCATGCACTATCACTCCTCAAAATACCTGTAAGCTGATCTATTATTCTAAGAAAGACAGCTGCAATTAGCTTAAGTAACGTGATATATATTATTTATTGATATCACTAATTGATCTAACATATATGTTTTTACTTTTTTTATACATAAGTTTTACAAGTTATGTTTCCTTTCGTTATGTACTTTAGAGACCAGAACTCGAAAGGATCTGAAAAGGAAACCAATGGCCCAAGTTAACATATCCCTCCACGTATTCCAGGGTGAATTTGTTCATTTTTTTTTATATCTTCCCTTGAACTATTGGTCATTAGTTTGGTCTTGTTATAATTTGGGTATAGACCAATTTCTTCGCAGAGTTATAGTAGCTGTCATTTGCCTATAATATATATTAAGTGGCTGTGGTAAAACTAAATCCCTTCTGTAAAATCCTTATCAACATATAAAAAAAAAAAAATTATAAATACCGAAACAATTAACGGAGGTTCGAATATTTAAATAAGTAATGGCTCCCGGTTACGTCACAAGTTCATTAGCAGACTTGGGCTGTGTCTTGTGGTGTTGTGTATTGGGGCGTTGTGTGTTGAGGGGTTGTGTATTGAGATGTGGCGTTTTGCATTGAGATGTTGCTTGTTGTGGTGTTGTGTATTGAGATGTTGTGTGTTGTGGTGTTTTCTGTTCAAATATTGTGATAGTAAATGTAGCCTGTGGTTGTAGTAAGAGAGTACTTCTAGTCATCTTTACTAACATTTTCTTTCTTACTCTATTAATTTCATCAATCTTGATTTATTAATATTATTACAAATCGATCTTCCCTATCAGCCTCTGAATATTTAATTCACTAAGTGATTCTTAGTGAGTTTCTCTCTACGTAAATCTCTATATTTCAACTTGCACCAATCCCCTGGAGCATACCCCACCCGGAGATCCGTACTGGGGAATAGTTTACCTTCGGATAACGAGCGTTTTACCTTAGAAAGATCCTTGACTATTAGAGATATTGTTTAAGTGAAACGTAATGTTAGTAGGGCGTTCCAACCTACGTAACATCCCTCAAGCAAGTCTGGGGGGTCGCTCACATTGTTGGTGAGTGAGTCCATATCGGACTTAGCCGGGGTGAACTTGCAACGAATTTCAACCTACAACCCCAGATCTACCACCCATGGGCCGCCTCCCCTACGAGCTGACGAGATGCACCCGGGGCGTGTTGTTCAAAATATTCCTAATACTATTCATTCAAAATTTGTTAAACGGATAACAATAAAATAAAAATTAGTCTGTTGTTATGATACTTGAGTGTAATTTGATAAAAGAAAAAACGAAATTTTTTTCATTCGTCAACTTGGTTTTCGAAGGAATAGCCATTTTAAAACAAGAGATGGACTATTAGTGAATTTTGGGAAATATCAAAGAATCCTAATCGCCAAAAGTCTTTTAGAGTTTTTAGCATTGCAGAAGAACATACAACTCCACTACCACGAATCACGTGAGTAAAAAAAAGAGTAAAGTGGTTTATAGGGCTACACTGATTGCATTAGCAGGCAGCCATTCCTGCTACTGGATTCAGTGAAGCGAACCATCCACTATAAAAAATGGGTAACGAAACCACAGGCAGAACCTCGTGGGTGGTTTGGAATCCTGCCTATCTCATAGGTAAGTATTTTCTTCTTCTTTTACTTCCTCCAAGTTCCATTCAGATAAAAATAATGTTACCCATCACCGTAAAGAATCACCTCTTTCCTTTTAATAATTTTAACTGATAACAGTTATTTTCTTTACCGAAATACATTAACTTCAGCGAGCCTGAAAACAAAGCTGGAATTAATATTCTTTTAGCATAATCAACATATTAGTAATTATTATTTGTGTCGTACTTACCATCATAGTGGTCTAAGTACACTTTCGTAAATGCTGACAACAATCCCTCTAAGATAGTTTGTAAATATTTTTCATATTGTGTTTCCTTCATTTCCATTCTTGCAATGATATAAATTCTCCCATTTTCTAACTGATCCAGTATTTTGTACACTGAAAATCGGTTAAGCTTATTTGATGTTTCGGCAAGAGACATCTGTTTTTAATAAAAAGAATGATGAAATTAAGGAATAATCAAATTAAACAAAATTTATTCTGAGGAAATATTCATACTAGGAAATAGTGTTGAGAAAGGATGATCACAGTAGAGTAGAGGCAGTCTATTGCTATAAAGAGGAGGAGGGGCGATATATAGCGAATGATTATGCTTAACTAACTTCTAAGAATGACACCTGCTGCTAGCTGATCTATTATTCTAGGAAAGACACTTGCAGCTAGCCTCTACCATTGCATGCACTATCACTCCTCAAAATACCTGTAAGCTGATCTATTATTCTAAGAAAGACAGCTGCAATTAGCTTAAGTAACGTGATATATATTATTTATTGATATCACTAATTGATCTAACATATATGTTTTTACTTTTTTTATACATAAGTTTTACAAGTTATGTTTCCTTTCGTTATGTACTTTAGAGACCAGAACTCGAAAGGATCTGAAAAGGAAACCAATGGCCCAAGTTAACATATCCCTCCACGTATTCCAGGGTGAATTTGTTCATTTTTTTTTATATCTTCCCTTGAACTATTGGTCATTAGTTTGGTCTTGTTATAATTTGGGTATAGACCAATTTCTTCGCAGAGTTATAGTAGCTGTCATTTGCCTATAATATATATTAAGTGGCTGTGGTAAAACTAAATCCCTTCTGTAAAATCCTTATCAACATATAAAAAAAAAAAAATTATAAATACCGAAACAATTAACGGAGGTTCGAATATTTAAATAAGTAATGGCTCCCGGTTACGTCACAAGTTCATTAGCAGACTTGGGCTGTGTCTTGTGGTGTTGTGTATTGGGGCGTTGTGTGTTGAGGGGTTGTGTATTGAGATGTGGCGTTTTGCATTGAGATGTTGCTTGTTGTGGTGTTGTGTATTGAGATGTTGTGTGTTGTGGTGTTTTCTGTTCAAATATTGTGATAGTAAATGTAGCCTGTGGTTGTAGTAAGAGAGTACTTCTAGTCATCTTTACTAACATTTTCTTTCTTACTCTATTAATTTCATCAATCTTGATTTATTAATATTATTACAAATCGATCTTCCCTATCAGCCTCTGAATATTTAATTCACTAAGTGATTCTTAGTGAGTTTCTCTCTACGTAAATCTCTATATTTCAACTTGCACCAATCCCCTGGAGCATACCCCACCCGGAGATCCGTACTGGGGAATAGTTTACCTTCGGATAACGAGCGTTTTACCTTAGAAAGATCCTTGACTATTAGAGATATTGTTTAAGTGAAACGTAATGTTAGTAGGGCGTTCCAACCTACGTAACATCCCTCAAGCAAGTCTGGGGGGTCGCTCACATTGTTGGTGAGTGAGTCCATATCGGACTTAGCCGGGGTGAACTTGCAACGAATTTCAACCTACAACCCCAGATCTACCACCCATGGGCCGCCTCCCCTACGAGCTGACGAGATGCACCCGGGGCGTGTTGTTCAAAATATTCCTAATACTATTCATTCAAAATTTGTTAAACGGATAACAATAAAATAAAAATTAGTCTGTTGTTATGATACTTGAGTGTAATTTGATAAAAGAAAAAACGAAATTTTTTTCATTCGTCAACTTGGTTTTCGAAGGAATAGCCATTTTAAAACAAGAGATGGACTATTAGTGAATTTTGGGAAATATCAAAGAATCCTAATCGCCAAAAGTCTTTTAGAGTTTTTAGCATTGCAGAAGAACATACAACTCCACTACCACGAATCACGTGAGTAAAAAAAAGAGTAAAGTGGTTTATAGGGCTACACTGATTGCATTAGCAGGCAGCCATTCCTGCTACTGGATTCAGTGAAGCGAACCATCCACTATAAAAAATGGGTAACGAAACCACAGGCAGAACCTCGTGGGTGGTTTGGAATCCTGCCTATCTCATAGGTAAGTATTTTCTTCTTCTTTTACTTCCTCCAAGTTCCATTCAGATAAAAATAATGTTACCCATCACCGTAAAGAATCACCTCTTTCCTTTTAATAATTTTAACTGATAACAGTTATTTTCTTTACCGAAATACATTAACTTCAGCGAGCCTGAAAACAAAGCTGGAATTAATATTCTTTTAGCATAATCAACATATTAGTAATTATTATTTGTGTCGTACTTACCATCATAGTGGTCTAAGTACACTTTCGTAAATGCTGACAACAATCCCTCTAAGATAGTTTGTAAATATTTTTCATATTGTGTTTCCTTCATTTCCATTCTTGCAATGATATAAATTCTCCCATTTTCTAACTGATCCAGTATTTTGTACACTGAAAATCGGTTAAGCTTATTTGATGTTTCGGCAAGAGACATCTGTTTTTAATAAAAAGAATGATGAAATTAAGGATTAATCAAATTAAACAAAATTTATTCTGAGGAAATATTCATACTAGGAAATAGTGTTGAGAAAGGATGATCACAGTAGAGTAGAGGCAGTCTATTGCTATAAAGAGGAGGAGGGGCGATATATAGCGAATGATTATGCTTAACTAACTTCTAAGAATGACACCTGCTGCTAGCTGATCTATTATTCTAGGAAAGACACTTGCAGCTAGCCTCTACCATTGCATGCACTATCACTCCTCAAAATACCTGTAAGCTGATCTATTATTCTAAGAAAGACAGCTGCAATTAGCTTAAGTAACGTGATATATATTATTTATTGATATCACTAATTGATCTAACATATATGTTTTTACTTTTTTTATACATAAGTTTTACAAGTTATGTTTCCTTTCGTTATGTACTTTAGAGACCAGAACTCGAAAGGATCTGAAAAGGAAACCAATGGCCCAAGTTAACATATCCCTCCACGTATTCCAGGGTGAATTTGTTCATTTTTTTTTATATCTTCCCTTGAACTATTGGTCATTAGTTTGGTCTTGTTATAATTTGGGTATAGACCAATTTCTTCGCAGAGTTATAGTAGCTGTCATTTGCCTATAATATATATTAAGTGGCTGTGGTAAAACTAAATCCCTTCTGTAAAATCCTTATCAACATATAAAAAAAAAAAATTATAAATACCGAAACAATTAACGGAGGTTCGAATATTTAAATAAGTAATGGCTCCCGGTTACGTCACAAGTTCATTAGCAGACTTGGGCTGTGTCTTGTGGTGTTGTGTATTGGGGCGTTGTGTGTTGAGGGGTTGTGTATTGAGATGTGGCGTTTTGCATTGAGATGTTGCTTGTTGTGGTGTTGTGTATTGAGATGTTGTGTGTTGTGGTGTTTTCTGTTCAAATATTGTGATAGTAAATGTAGCCTGTGGTTGTAGTAAGAGAGTACTTCTAGTCATCTTTACTAACATTTTCTTTCTTACTCTATTAATTTCATCAATCTTGATTTATTAATATTATTACAAATCGATCTTCCCTATCAGCCTCTGAATATTTAATTCACTAAGTGATTCTTAGTGAGTTTCTCTCTACGTAAATCTCTATATTTAAACTTGCACCAATCCCCTGGAGCATACCCCACCCGGAGATCCGTACTGGGGAATAGTTTACCTTCGGATAACGAGCGTTTTACCTTAGAAAGATCCTTGACTATTAGAGATATTGTTTAAGTGAAACGTAATGTTAGTAGGGCGTTCCAACCTACGTAACATCCCTCAAGCAAGTCTGGGGGGTCGCTCACATTGTTGGTGAGTGAGTCCATATCGGACTTAGCCGGGGTGAACTTGCAACGAATTTCAACCTACAACCCCAGATCTACCACCCATGGGCCGCCTCCCCTACGAGCTGACGAGATGCACCCGGGGCGTGTTGTTCAAAATATTCCTAATACTATTCATTCAAAATTTGTTAAACGGATAACAATAAAATAAAAATTAGTCTGTTGTTATGATACTTGAGTGTAATTTGATAAAAGAAAAAACGAAATTTTTTTCATTCGTCAACTTGGTTTTCGAAGGAATAGCCATTTTAAAACAAGAGATGGACTATTAGTGAATTTTGGGAAATATCAAAGAATCCTAATCGCCAAAAGTCTTTTAGAGTTTTTAGCATTGCAGAAGAACATACAACTCCACTACCACGAATCACGTGAGTAAAAAAAAGAGTAAAGTGGTTTATAGGGCTACACTGATTGCATTAGCAGGCAGCCATTCCTGCTACTGGATTCAGTGAAGCGAACCATCCACTATAAAAAATGGGTAACGAAACCACAGGCAGAACCTCGTGGGTGGTTTGGAATCCTGCCTATCTCATAGGTAAGTATTTTCTTCTTCTTTTACTTCCTCCAAGTTCCATTCAGATAAAAATAATGTTACCCATCACCGTAAAGAATCACCTCTTTCCTTTTAATAATTTTAACTGATAACAGTTATTTTCTTTACCGAAATACATTAACTTCAGCGAGCCTGAAAACAAAGCTGGAATTAATATTCTTTTAGCATAATCAACATATTAGTAATTATTATTTGTGTCGTACTTACCATCATAGTGGTCTAAGTACACTTTCGTAAATGCTGACAACAATCCCTCTAAGATAGTTTGTAAATATTTTTCATATTGTGTTTCCTTCATTTCCATTCTTGCAATGATATAAATTCTCCCATTTTCTAACTGATCCAGTATTTTGTACACTGAAAATCGGTTAAGCTTATTTGATGTTTCGGCAAGAGACATCTGTTTTTAATAAAAAGAATGATGAAATTAAGGAATAATCAAATTAAACAAAATTTATTCTGAGGAAATATTCATACTAGGAAATAGTGTTGAGAAAGGATGATCACAGTAGAGTAGAGGCAGTCTATTGCTATAAAGAGGAGGAGGGGCGATATATAGCGAATGATTATGCTTAACTAACTTCTAAGAATGACACCTGCTGCTAGCTGATCTATTATTCTAGGAAAGACACTTGCAGCTAGCCTCTACCATTGCATGCACTATCACTCCTCAAAATACCTGTAAGCTGATCTATTATTCTAAGAAAGACAGCTGCAATTAGCTTAAGTAACGTGATATATATTATTTATTGATATCACTAATTGATCTAACATATATGTTTTTACTTTTTTTATACATAAGTTTTACAAGTTATGTTTCCTTTCGTTATGTACTTTAGAGACCAGAACTCGAAAGGATCTGAAAAGGAAACCAATGGCCCAAGTTAGCATATCCCTCCACGTATTCCAGGGTGAATTTGTTCATTTTTTTTTATATCTTCCCTTGAACTATTGGTCATTAGTTTGGTCTTGTTATAATTTGGGTATAGACCAATTTCTTCGCAGAGTTATAGTAGCTGTCATTTGCCTATAATATATATTAAGTGGCTGTGGTAAAACTAAATCCCTTCTGTAAAATCCTTATCAACATATAAAAAAAAAAAAAATTATAAATACCGAAACAATTAACGGAGGTTCGAATATTTAAATAAGTAATGGCTCCCGGTTACGTCACAAGTTCATTAGCAGACTTGGGCTGTGTCTTGTGGTGTTGTGTATTGGGGCGTTGTGTGTTGAGGGGTTGTGTATTGAGATGTGGCGTTTTGCATTGAGATGTTGCTTGTTGTGGTGTTGTGTATTGAGATGTTGTGTGTTGTGGTGTTTTCTGTTCAAATATTGTGATAGTAAATGTAGCCTGTGGTTGTAGTAAGAGAGTACTTCTAGTCATCTTTACTAACATTTTCTTTCTTACTCTATTAATTTCATCAATCTTGATTTATTAGTATTATTACAAATCGATCTTCCCTATCAGCCTCTGAATATTTAATTCACTAAGTGATTCTTAGTGAGTTTCTCTCTACGTAAATCTCTATATTTCAACTTGCACCAATCCCCTGGAGCATACCCCACCCGGAGATCCGTACTGGGGAATAGTTTACCTTCGGATAACGAGCGTTTTACCTTAGAAAGATCCTTGACTATTAGAGATATTGTTTAAGTGAAACGTAATGTTAGTAGGGCGTTCCAACCTACGTAACATCCCTCAAGCAAGTCTGGGGGGTCGCTCACATTGTTGGTGAGTGAGTCCATATCGGACTTAGCCGGGGTGAACTTGCAACGAATTTCAACCTACAACCCCAGATCTACCACCCATGGGCCGCCTCCCCTACGAGCTGACGAGATGCACCCGGGGCGTGTTGTTCAAAATATTCCTAATACTATTCATTCAAAATTTGTTAAACGGATAACAATAAAATAAAAATTAGTCTGTTGTTATGATACTTGAGTGTAATTTGATAAAAGAAAAAACGAAATTTTTTTCATTCGTCAACTTGGTTTTCGAAGGAATAGCCATTTTAAAACAAGAGATGGACTATTAGTGAATTTTGGGAAATATCAAAGAATCCTAATCGCCAAAAGTCTTTTAGAGTTTTTAGCATTGCAGAAGAACATACAACTCCACTACCACGAATCACGTGAGTAAAAAAAAGAGTAAAGTGGTTTATAGGGCTACACTGATTGCATTAGCAGGCAGCCATTCCTGCTACTGGATTCAGTGAAGCGAACCATCCACTATAAAAAATGGGTAACGAAACCACAGGCAGAACCTCGTGGGTGGTTTGGAATCCTGCCTATCTCATAGGTAAGTATTTTCTTCTTCTTTTACTTCCTCCAAGTTCCATTCAGATAAAAATAATGTTACCCATCACCGTAAAGAATCACCTCTTTCCTTTTAATAATTTTAACTGATAACAGTTATTTTCTTTACCGAAATACATTAACTTCAGCGAGCCTGAAAACAAAGCTGGAATTAATATTCTTTTAGCATAATCAACATATTAGTAATTATTATTTGTGTCGTACTTACCATCATAGTGGTCTAAGTACACTTTCGTAAATGCTGACAACAATCCCTCTAAGATAGTTTGTAAATATTTTTCATATTGTGTTTCCTTCATTCAGTATTTTGTACACTGAAAATCGGTTAAGCTTATTTGATGTTTCGGCAAGAGACATCTGTTTTTAATAAAAAGAATGATGAAATTAAGGAATAATCAAATTAAACAAAATTTATTCTGAGGAAATATTCATACTAGGAAATAGTGTTGAGAAAGGATGATCACAGTAGAGTAGAGGCAGTCTATTGCTATAAAGAGGAGGAGGGGCGATATATAGCGAATGATTATGCTTAACTAACTTCTAAGAATGACACCTGCTGCTAGCTGATCTATTATTCTAGGAAAGACACTTGCAGCTAGCCTCTACCATTGCATGCACTATCACTCCTCAAAATGCCTGTAAGCTGATCTATTATTCTAAGAAAGACAGCTGCAATTAGCTTAAGTAACGTGATATATATTATTTATTGATATCACTAATTGATCTAACATATATGTTTTTACTTTTTTTATACATAAGTTTTACAAGTTATGTTTCCTTTCGTTATGTACTTTAGAGACCAGAACTTGAAAGGATCTGAAAAGGAAACCAATGGCCCAAGTTAACATATCCCTCCACGTATTCCAGGGTGAATTTGTTCATTTTTTTTTATTTCTTCCCTTGAACTATTGGTCATTAGTTTGGTCTTGTTATAATTTGGGTATAGACCAATTTCTTCGCAGAGTTATAGTAGCTGTCATTTGCCTATAATATATATTAAGTGGCTGTGGTAAAACTAAATCCCTTCTGTAAAATCCTTATCAACATATAAAAAAAAAAAAATTATAAATACCGAAACAATTAACGGAGGTTCGAATATTTAAATAAGTAATGGCTCCCGGTTACGTCACAAGTTCATTAGCAGACTTGGGCTGTGTCTTGTGGTGTTGTGTATTGGGGCGTTGTGTGTTGAGGGGTTGTGTATTGAGATGTGGCGTTTTGCATTGAGATGTTGCTTGTTGTGGTGTTGTGTATTGAGATGTTGTGTGTTGTGGTGTTTTCTGTTCAAATATTGTGATAGTAAATGTAGCCTGTGGTTGTAGTAAGAGAGTACTTCTAGTCATCTTTACTAACATTTTCTTTCTTACTCTATTAATTTCATCAATCTTGATTTATTAGTATTATTACAAATCGATCTTCCCTATCAGCCTCTGAATATTTAATTCACTAAGTGATTCTTAGTGAGTTTCTCTCTACGTAAATCTCTATATTTCAACTTGCACCAATCCCCTGGAGCATACCCCACCCGGAGATCCGTACTGGGGAATAGTTTACCTTCGGATAACGAGCGTTTTACCTTAGAAAGATCCTTGACTATTAGAGATATTGTTTAAGTGAAACGTAATGTTAGTAGGGCGTTCCAACCTACGTAATCCAGGGGCTACTCGAAGGCTCAATGACACTGTCAGCCGCCATCTCCTTTATAATCTCCTCGGCGTCCTCCCGTTTGGCTAACGGCAGCCTCCGCGGAACCTGTCGGATGGGCTTCGCATCCCCAGTGTCAATCTTGTGCTGGACGATATCCGTTCTGCCCCGTGGTCCTGGTCCGATCTCGAAGACGTCATGCCATCGGATAATCATATTCTTCACTTCCTCGCTCTGTTCGGGCGAAAGGTCGCGACATGATTCGTCCAAAAATCCTTTAAGTTCCTCTGGGAGTCCTCGAAGCTCGGTGGGATGACGTTGCAGCTGACGAACCACTGAGGTAGCGGTGGTACACTCCCCGACTGGTGTTCCTTTCTTCAGCGTTACCGGGAAATTGTTCAGGTTCATTAGCCGAATTGGAGTGGTAGGTCCGATTTTGATGAGAGACCTAGCAACCAGTATGCCGCGTCCAACCTCTTGTTCTTCGTGCCTTCCAGGTTCGAGTAGTGCACATTGACCCGCGGGTAGATGCCCTTCGACCGTCCCATGCGTCACGATTTGGCTCCGTGCAGGTAAAGCGGTGTCTTCTGGTAGCAGCACTCGAGCGCAGAAGTCCTTTTCCTGCCGAAGTATGACTTCCTCGTCTCCTAGCGTCATCACACCTCTCGACATATCCAGCTTGATCCCGTATGTGATCATAAAGTCCATACCCAGTATGACGTCCTCATCTATATCTGCCACGAGAGCGAGGTGCGTCAGATGTTGACCCCCGATGATGAAGGTGGCAACTGTCTCCCCGTAGACCTTGGCTGGCTGTCCCGTGGCAGTCCGTAATGCCCAAGTTGTTGGTAAGATCTTCTCAGGTGGAAGTGTTTTCGAGTTCAAGATTGTCATGGTTGCGCCGGTATCTATTAGCAGACTTCGCAGCTGCCCGTTCACCATCCCATCAACGTAGAAACTGTTCGTTCTGCTTCCTATTGACGCAACTCTGATGGTCTTCCTGGGGCCTTTGACGTTACGGGTTGACAGTTGCCCCTTCCCATCAACCCTACTTAGTTTTCCTGTGGCTTTTCTTGCTTCTTCGATGGACACTTGCTTCTAGGGTGTCCAAGTTGGCCGCAGCTCCAACAGCGTATCTCCTTCTTACGGGTCCTGAGAGCCTCCAAAACTTTAGTTACTATGTCTTCGATGCTAGGGACCACATTAGGCTCCGCTTCTGCTGCTCTAACTCGCGCATGGCCCCGTACAGACTGCCTAACAGCCTCGAACTCCATAGCCTGGGATAATGCGTCTCCCAAAGTTTTCGGCCTGGCGAGCTTCACTGCTTGCTGTGTCTCTGGGTCCCGAAGTCCATCCAGGAATTTGTCGACAGCCAAGCTTTCGTAGACATCGTCGGTGACCGATGGGTAGGCGTTCCTCACCAGCCGGGCAATATCCGCTTCAAATTCCTGCAAAGTCTCGTTGGTCTTCTGGACCCTGCTTCTCAGCTGTGAGCGATACAGCTGGTCCATGTGGCGGTGGCCAAAACGCATCTCCAGTCTTCTTATCAGCTCCCCGTAGTTGGACCGCTCCGACATGGGTATCCCCTGCAGAACTCCCAAGGCGTCTCCACGCAAGGCCAGGCACAACGCTGAAGCTTGGGTCTCCTGTGACCACCCGTGGATCGAAGCCGCTGTCTCGAAGAGAGTCATGTAGTCCTCCCACGGCGTCTTTCCATCGAATACTGGAATGGTGTTGTGAGCTGGTGGCGTCCCATTATTGGCGGGCAGAATAGTTTTATGAAGACTGACCTCGGGGAAACGGTCGGTGTTGTTCGTCGGTGGGTTGCTCATAAGTCCCTCTATAGCTTCCACTCTTTGC
This sequence comes from Troilus luridus, assembly GCA_964056705.1. Taxonomy (NCBI): domain Eukaryota; kingdom Metazoa; phylum Arthropoda; class Insecta; order Hemiptera; family Pentatomidae; genus Troilus; species Troilus luridus. Next base: position 59,485,846 of record OZ057413.1, read on the forward strand.
CTAAGTTTGCTTTCAATTGAATTTAATTTTTCTCCTAACCTAGATTCTACATCAGCTACTTTATTATCCACATTTTCCATTAACTTAGATTCTAATGTGCCTAACTTAGACTCTAATGTATCCATTAAATCATTTTTAACAGTGCTTAACTCATTACCTAGCTCATTTTTAACAGTGCTTAACTCATTACCTAGCTCATTTTTAACAGTGCTTAACTCATTACCTAGCGTATTTTCTACATTGCCTAATTCACTTTTAACACTGCTTAATTCATTACCTAGCTTATTTTCTACATTGCCTAATTCATTTTTAAAAGTTGCAGACAACTTGCTTAAATCAGTTTCAAACAGAACGTCCTCTGGATTTTCCCCTAACTCTACAAAAAATTGACGCAAGCGATGTTGCAGTACACTTTTATTTCCGGAAGAATCCAGATCACGTTCTTCTAATTCCCGTTTTAAATCCGCAACTTTTAAATCCATCAATTTAAGACTTTGAGAAGCCATTTTTCAAACAGTAGCCCAATTATTACAAAATAATAACAATTACACAAAATATCCCACTTCTGACACCAATTTGTTACGGGCTACTGGGTGTAAAATGGACTAAACTATTACTTAATTCAAGAATCTAATATTTATTAACAAATTAACAAGAATACAATGAGATTATTTAAAACAGTTAAATTATTAAACTAATATCAATTTACAATAACAATATTCTACTAAATGTTATCTATTTCTAAAATAATATACAAACAATATAAGATATTGGTAATACTAAATAACTAAACTATTTATATATAAATTAGTACAAATACAATAATATTACACTATAGTTTACAATTACAAATTAACACTTACAGTTCGCTAACTTAAGTCCACCGACCGTAAGACTCCAAATATGACAAACTGCCACACAGTTTATTACACTTATTACACGGCCACTAATTGTCACTGTTGCTCACTAAGCACTTATTACAGACTGATACTAATACTAACTAACTCACACACACTGCCACTAATTAACGGCTGCTTATTACTTCACTGCTTATTACTGACTCCCCCGGTCGAAAACGCTGTCCTTTTTATATAGGCAAGGTAGGTCGTGGTGGGGCATTACTCGGAACACGGACGAGGACCACCTAGACCGATCTAGAAGGTTCTACGCCATTCTATAATCCCTTCCGCTTAATCCCATTGTTTGCCTAATCCGCTCTAGGCAGATCAGAAGCCGGTCCTACTTTCCGCTCTGACCGTAACAATATGTTGATAAGGATTTTACAGAAGGGATTTAGTTTTACCACAGCCACTTAATATATATTATAGGCAAATGACAGCTACTATAACTCTGCGAAGAAATTGGTCTATACCCAAATTATAACAAGACCAAACTAATGACCAATAGTTCAAGGGAAGATATAAAAAAAAATGAACAAATTCACCCTGGAATACGTGGAGGGATATGTTAACTAGGGCCATTGGTTTCCTTTTCAGATCCTTTCAAGTTCTGGTCTCTAAAGTACATAACGAAAGGAAACATAACTTGTAAAACTTATGTATAAAAAAAGTAAAAACATATATGTTAGATCAATTAGTGATATCAATAAATAATATATATCACGTTACTTAAGCTAATTGCAGCTGTCTTTCTTAGAATAATAGATCAGCTTACAGGCATTTTGAGGAGTGATAGTGCATGCAATGGTAGAGGCTAGCTGCAAGTGTCTTTCCTAGAATAATAGATCAGCTAGCAGCAGGTGTCATTCTTAGAAGTTAGTTAAGCATAATCATTCGCTATATATCGCCCCTCCTCCTCTTTATAGCAATAGACTGCCTCTACTCTACTGTGATCATCCTTTCTCAACACTATTTCCTAGTATGAATATTTCCTCAGAATAAATTTTGTTTAATTTGATTATTCCTTAATTTCATCATTCTTTTTATTAAAAACAGATGTCTCTTGCCGAAACATCAAATAAGCTTAACCGATTTTCAGTGTACAAAATACTGGATCAGTTAGAAAATGGGAGAATTTATATCATTGCAAGAATGGAAATGAAGGAAACACAATATGAAAAATATTTACAAACTATCTTAGAGGGATTGTTGTCAGCATTTACGAAAGTGTACTTAGACCACTATGATGGTAAGTACGACACAAATAATAATTACTAATATGTTGATTATGCTAAAAGAATATTAATTCCAGCTTTGTTTTCAGGCTCGCTGAAGTTAATGTATTTCGGTAAAGAAAATAACTGTTATCAGTTAAAATTATTAAAAGGAAAGAGGTGATTCTTTACGGTGATGGGTAACATTATTTTTATCTGAATGGAACTTGGAGGAAGTAAAAGAAGAAGAAAATACTTACCTATGAGATAGGCAGGATTCCAAACCACCCACGAGGTTCTGCCTGTGGTTTCGTTACCCATTTTTTATAGTGGATGGTTCGCTTCACTGAATCCAGTAGCAGGAATGGCTGCCTGCTAATGCAATCAGTGTAGCCCTATAAACCACTTTACTCTTTTTTTTACTCACGTGATTCGTGGTAGTGGAGTTGTATGTTCTTCTGCAATGCTAAAAACTCTAAAAGACTTTTGGCGATTAGGATTCTTTGATATTTCCCAAAATTCACTAATAGTCCATCTCTTGTTTTAAAATGGCTATTCCTTCGAAAACCAAGTTGCCGAATGAAAAAAATTTCGTTTTTTCTTTTATCAAATTACACTCAAGTATCATAACAACAGACTATTTTTTATTTTATTGTTATCCGTTTAACAAATTTTGAATGAATAGTATTAGGAATATTTTGAACAACACGCCCCGGGTGCATCTCGTCAGCTCGTAGGGGAGGCGGCCCATGGGTGGTAGATCTGGGGTCGTAGGTTGAAATTCGTTGCAAGTTCACCCCGGCTAAGTCCGATATGGACTCACTCACCAACAATGTGAGCGACCCCCCAGACTTGCTTGAGGGATGTTACGTAGGTTGGAACGCCCTACTAACATTACGTTTCACTTAAACAATATCTCTAATAGTCAAGGATCTTTCTAAGGTAAAACGCTCGTTATCCGAAGGTAAACTATTCCCCAGTACGGATCTCCGGGTGGGGTATGCTCCAGGGGATTGGTGCAAGTTTAAATATAGAGATTTACGTAGAGAGAAACTCACTAAGAATCACTTAGTGAATTAAATATTCAGAGGCTGATAGGGAAGATCGATTTGTAATAATATTAATAAATCAAGATTGATGAAATTAATAGAGTAAGAAAGAAAATGTTAGTAAAGATGACTAGAAGTACTCTCTTACTACAACCACAGGCTACATTTACTATCACAATATTTGAACAGAAAACACCACAACACACAACATCTCAATACACAACACCACAACAAGCAACATCTCAATGCAAAACGCCACATCTCAATACACAACCCCTCAACACACAACGCCCCAATACACAACACCACAAGACACAGCCCAAGTCTGCTAATGAACTTGTGACGTAACCGGGAGCCATTACTTATTTAAATATTCGAACCTCCGTTAATTGTTTCGGTATTTATAATTTTTTTTTTTTTTATATGTTGATAAGGATTTTACAGAAGGGATTTAGTTTTACCACAGCCACTTAATATATATTATAGGCAAATGACAGCTACTATAACTCTGCGAAGAAATTGGTCTATACCCAAATTATAACAAGACCAAACTAATGACCAATAGTTCAAGGGAAGATATAAAAAAAAATGAACAAATTCACCCTGGAATACGTGGAGGGATATGTTAACTAGGGCCATTGGTTTCCTTTTCAGATCCTTTCAAGTTCTGGTCTCTAAAGTACATAACGAAAGGAAACATAACTTGTTAAACTTATGTATAAAAAAAGTAAAAACATATATGTTAGATCAATTAGTGATATCAATAAATAATATATATCACGTTACTTAAGCTAATTGCAGCTGTCTTTCTTAGAATAATAGATCAGCTTACAGGCATTTTGAGGAGTGATAGTGCATGCAATGGTAGAGGCTAGCTGCAAGTGTCTTTCCTAGAATAATAGATCAGCTAGCAGCAGGTGTCATTCTTAGAAGTTAGTTAAGCATTATCATTCGCTATATATCGCCCCTCCTCCTCTTTATAGCAATAGACTGCCTCTACTCTACTGTGATCATCCTTTCTCAACACTATTTCCTAGTATGAATATTTCCTCAGAATAAATTTTGTTTAATTTGATTATTCCTTAATTTCATCATTCTTTTTATTAAAAACAGATGTCTCTTGCCGAAACATCAAATAAGCTTAACCGATTTTCAGTGTACAAAATACTGGATCAGTTAGAAAATGGGAGAATTTATATCATTGCAAGAATGGAAATGAAGGAAACACAATATGAAAAATATTTACAAACTATCTTAGAGGGATTGTTGTCAGCATTTACGAAAGTGTACTTAGACCACTATGATGGTAAGTACGACACAAATAATAATTACTAATATGTTGATTATGCTAAAAGAATATTAATTCCAGCTTTGTTTTCAGGCTCGCTGAAGTTAATGTATTTCGGTAAAGAAAATAACTGTTATCAGTTAAAATTATTAAAAGGAAAGAGGTGATTCTTTACGGTGATGGGTAACATTATTTTTATCTGAATGGAACTTGGAGGAAGTAAAAGAAGAAGAAAATACTTACCTATGAGATAGGCAGGATTCCAAACCACCCACGAGGTTCTGCCTGTGGTTTCGTTACCCATTTTTTATAGTGGATGGTTCGCTTCACTGAATCCAGTAGCAGGAATGGCTGCCTGCTAATGCAATCAGTGTAGCCCTATAAACCACTTTACTCTTTTTTTTACTCACGTGATTCGTGGTAGTGGAGTTGTATGTTCTTCTGCAATGCTAAAAACTCTAAAAGACTTTTGGCGATTAGGATTCTTTGATATTTCCCAAAATTCACTAATAGTCCATCTCTTGTTTTAAAATGGCTATTCCTTCGAAAACCAAGTTGCCGAATGAAAAAAATTTCGTTTTTTCTTTTATCAAATTACACTCAAGTATCATAACAACAGACTAATTTTTATTTTATTGTTATCCGTTTAACAAATTTTGAATGAATAGTATTAGGAATATTTTGAACAACACGCCCCGGGTGCATCTCGTCAGCTCGTAGGGGAGGCGGCCCATGGGTGGTAGATCTGGGGTTGTAGGTTGAAATTCGTTGCAAGTTCACCCCGGCTAAGTCCGATATGGACTCACTCACCAACAATGTGAGCGACCCCCCAGACTTGCTTGAGGGATGTTACGTAGGTTGGAACGCCCTACTAACATTACGTTTCACTTAAACAATATCTCTAATAGTCAAGGATCTTTCTAAGGTAAAACGCTCGTTATCCGAAGGTAAACTATTCCCCAGTACGGATCTCCGGGTGGGGTATGCTCCAGGGGATTGGTGCAAGTTTAAATATAGAGATTTACGTAGAGAGAAACTCACTAAGAATCACTTAGTGAATTAAATATTCAGAGGCTGATAGGGAAGATCGATTTGTAATAATATTAATAAATCAAGATTGATGAAATTAATAGAGTAAGAAAGAAAATGTTAGTAAAGATGACTAGAAGTACTCTCTTACTACAACCACAGGCTACATTTACTATCACAATATTTGAACAGAAAACACCACAACACACAACATCTCAATACACAACACCACAACAAGCAACATCTCAATGCAAAACGCCACATCTCAATACACAACCCCTCAACACACAACGCCCCAATACACAACACCACAAGACACAGCCCAAGTCTGCTAATGAACTTGTGACGTAACCGGGAGCCATTACTTATTTAAATATTCGAACCTCCGTTAATTGTTTCGGTATTTATAATTTTTTTTTTTTTTATATGTTGATAAGGATTTTACAGAAGGGATTTAGTTTTACCACAGCCACTTAATATATATTATAGGCAAATGACAGCTACTATAACTCTGCGAAGAAATTGGTCTATACCCAAATTATAACAAGACCAAACTAATGACCAATAGTTCAAGGGAAGATATAAAAAAAAATGAACAAATTCACCCTGGAATACGTGGAGGGATATGTTAACTAGGGCCATTGGTTTCCTTTTCAGATCCTTTCAAGTTCTGGTCTCTAAAGTACATAACGAAAGGAAACATAACTTGTTAAACTTATGTATAAAAAAAGTAAAAACATATATGTTAGATCAATTAGTGATATCAATAAATAATATATATCACGTTACTTAAGCTAATTGCAGCTGTCTTTCTTAGAATAATAGATCAGCTTACAGGCATTTTGAGGAGTGATAGTGCATGCAATGGTAGAGGCTAGCTGCAAGTGTCTTTCCTAGAATAATAGATCAGCTAGCAGCAGGTGTCATTCTTAGAAGTTAGTTAAGCATAATCATTCGCTATATATCGCCCCTCCTCCTCTTTATAGCAATAGACTGCCTCTACTCTACTGTGATCATCCTTTCTCAACACTATTTCCTAGTATGAATATTTCCTCAGAATAAATTTTGTTTAATTTGATTATTCCTTAATTTCATCATTCTTTTTATTAAAAACAGATGTCTCTTGCCGAAACATCAAATAAGCTTAACCGATTTTCAGTGTACAAAATACTGGATCAGTTAGAAAATGGGAGAATTTATATCATTGCAAGAATGGAAATGAAGGAAACACAATATGAAAAATATTTACAAACTATCTTAGAGGGATTGTTGTCAGCATTTACGAAAGTGTACTTAGACCACTATGATGGTAAGTACGACACAAATAATAATTACTAATATGTTGATTATGCTAAAAGAATATTAATTCCAGCTTTGTTTTCAGGCTCGCTGAAGTTAATGTATTTCGGTAAAGAAAATAACTGTTATCAGTTAAAATTATTAAAAGGAAAGAGGTGATTCTTTACGGTGATGGGTAACATTATTTTTATCTGAATGGAACTTGGAGGAAGTAAAAGAAGAAGAAAATACTTACCTATGAGATAGGCAGGATTCCAAACCACCCACGAGGTTCTGCCTGTGGTTTCGTTACCCATTTTTTATAGTGGATGGTTCGCTTCACTGAATCCAGTAGCAGGAATGGCTGCCTGCTAATGCAATCAGTGTAGCCCTATAAACCACTTTACTCTTTTTTTTACTCACGTGATTCGTGGTAGTGGAGTTGTATGTTCTTCTGCAATGCTAAAAACTCTAAAAGACTTTTGGCGATTAGGATTCTTTGATATTTCCCAAAATTCACTAATAGTCCATCTCTTGTTTTAAAATGGCTATTCCTTCGAAAACCAAGTTGCCGAATGAAAAAAATTTCGTTTTTTCTTTTATCAAATTACACTCAAGTATCATAACAACAGACTATTTTTTATTTTATTGTTATCCGTTTAACAAATTTTGAATGAATAGTATTAGGAATATTTTGAACAACACGCCCCGGGTGCATCTCGTCAGCTCGTAGGGGAGGCGGCCCATGGGTGGTAGATCTGGGGTCGTAGGTTGAAATTCGTTGCAAGTTCACCCCGGCTAAGTCCGATATGGACTCACTCACCAACAATGTGAGCGACCCCCCAGACTTGCTTGAGGGATGTTACGTAGGTTGGAACGCCCTACTAACATTACGTTTCACTTAAACAATATCTCTAATAGTCAAGGATCTTTCTAAGGTAAAACGCTCGTTATCCGAAGGTAAACTATTCCCCAGTACGGATCTCCGGGTGGGGTATGCTCCAGGGGATTGGTGCAAGTTTAAATATAGAGATTTACGTAGAGAGAAACTCACTAAGAATCACTTAGTGAATTAAATATTCAGAGGCTGATAGGGAAGATCGATTTGTAATAATATTAATAAATCAAGATTGATGAAATTAATAGAGTAAGAAAGAAAATGTTAGTAAAGATGACTAGAAGTACTCTCTTACTACAACCACAGGCTACATTTACTATCACAATATTTGAACAGAAAACACCACAACACACAACATCTCAATACACAACACCACAACAAGCAACATCTCAATGCAAAACGCCACATCTCAATACACAACCCCTCAACACACAACGCCCCAATACACAACACCACAAGACACAGCCCAAGTCTGCTAATGAACTTGTGACGTAACCGGGAGCCATTACTTATTTAAATATTCGAACCTCCGTTAATTGTTTCGGTATTTATAATTTTTTTTTTTTTTATATGTTGATAAGGATTTTACAGAAGGGATTTAGTTTTACCACAGCCACTTAATATATATTATAGGCAAATGACAGCTACTATAACTCTGCGAAGAAATTGGTCTATACCCAAATTATAACAAGACCAAACTAATGACCAATAGTTCAAGGGAAGATATAAAAAAAAATGAACAAATTCACCCTGGAATACGTGGAGGGATATGTTAACTAGGGCCATTGGTTTCCTTTTCAGATCCTTTCAAGTTCTGGTCTCTAAAGTACATAACGAAAGGAAACATAACTTGTTAAACTTATGTATAAAAAAAGTAAAAACATATATGTTAGATCAATTAGTGATATCAATAAATAATATATATCACGTTACTTAAGCTAATTGCAGCTGTCTTTCTTAGAATAATAGATCAGCTTACAGGCATTTTGAGGAGTGATAGTGCATGCAATGGTAGAGGCTAGCTGCAAGTGTCTTTCCTAGAATAATAGATCAGCTAGCAGCAGGTGTCATTCTTAGAAGTTAGTTAAGCATAATCATTCGCTATATATCGCCCCTCCTCCTCTTTATAGCAATAGACTGCCTCTACTCTACTGTGATCATCCTTTCTCAACACTATTTCCTAGTATGAATATTTCCTCAGAATAAATTTTGTTTAATTTGATTATTCCTTAATTTCATCATTCTTTTTATTAAAAACAGATGTCTCTTGCCGAAACATCAAATAAGCTTAACCGATTTTCAGTGTACAAAATACTGGATCAGTTAGAAAATGGGAGAATTTATATCATTGCAAGAATGGAAATGAAGGAAACACAATATGAAAAATATTTACAAACTATCTTAGAGGGATTGTTGTCAGCATTTACGAAAGTGTACTTAGACCACTATGATGGTAAGTACGACACAAATAATAATTACTAATATGTTGATTATGCTAAAAGAATATTAATTCCAGCTTTGTTTTCAGGCTCGCTGAAGTTAATGTATTTCGGTAAAGAAAATAACTGTTATCAGTTAAAATTATTAAAAGGAAAGAGGTGATTCTTTACGGTGATGGGTAACATTATTTTTATCTGAATGGAACTTGGAGGAAGTAAAAGAAGAAGAAAATACTTACCTATGAGATAGGCAGGATTCCAAACCACCCACGAGGTTCTGCCTGTGGTTTCGTTACCCATTTTTTATAGTGGATGGTTCGCTTCACTGAATCCAGTAGCAGGAATGGCTGCCTGCTAATGCAATCAGTGTAGCCCTATAAACCACTTTACTCTTTTTTTTACTCACGTGATTCGTGGTAGTGGAGTTGTATGTTCTTCTGCAATGCTAAAAACTCTAAAAGACTTTTGGCGATTAGGATTCTTTGATATTTCCCAAAATTCACTAATAGTCCATCTCTTGTTTTAAAATGGCTATTCCTTCGAAAACCAAGTTGCCGAATGAAAAAAATTTCGTTTTTTCTTTTATCAAATTACACTCAAGTATCATAACAACAGACTATTTTTTATTTTATTGTTATGCGTTTAACAAATTTTGAATGAATAGTATTAGGAATATTTTGAACAACACGCCCCGGGTGCATCTCGTCAGCTCGTAGGGGAGGCGGCCCATGGGTGGTAGATCTGGGGTCGTAGGTTGAAATTCGTTGCAAGTTCACCCCGGCTAAGTCCGATATGGACTCACTCACCAACAATGTGAGCGACCCCCCAGACTTGCTTGAGGGATGTTACGTAGGTTGGAACGCCCTACTAACATTACGTTTCACTTAAACAATATCTCTAATAGTCAAGGATCTTTCTAAGGTAAAACGCTCGTTATCCGAAGGTAAACTATTCCCCAGTACGGATCTCCGGGTGGGGTATGCTCCAGGGGATTGGTGCAAGTTTAAATATAGAGATTTACGTAGAGAGAAACTCACTAAGAATCACTTAGTGAATTAAATATTCAGAGGCTGATAGGGAAGATCGATTTGTAATAATATTAATAAATCAAGATTGATGAAATTAATAGAGTAAGAAAGAAAATGTTAGTAAAGATGACTAGAAGTACTCTCTTACTACAACCACAGGCTACATTTACTATCACAATATTTGAACAGAAAACACCACAACACACAACATCTCAATACACAACACCACAACAAGCAACATCTCAATGCAAAACGCCACATCTCAATACACAACCCCTCAACACACAACGCCCCAATACACAACACCACAAGACACAGCCCAAGTCTGCTAATGAACTTGTGACGTAACCGGGAGCCATTACTTATTTAAATATTCGAACCTCCGTTAATTGTTTCGGTATTTATAATTTTTTTTTTTTTTTATATGTTGATAAGGATTTTACAGAAGGGATTTAGTTTTACCACAGCCACTTAATATATATTATAGGCAAATGACAGCTACTATAACTCTGCGAAGAAATTGGTCTATACCCAAATTATAACAAGACCAAACTAATGACCAATAGTTCAAGGGAAGATATAAAAAAAAATGAACAAATTCACCCTGGAATACGTGGAGGGATATGTTAACTTGGGCCATTGGTTTCCTTTTCAGATCCTTTCGAGTTCTGGTCTCTAAAGTACATAACGAAAGGAAACATAACTTGTAAAACTTATGTATAAAAAAAGTAAAAACATATATGTTAGATCAATTAGTGATATCAATAAATAATATATATCACGTTACTTAAGCTAATTGCAGCTGTCTTTCTTAGAATAATAGATCAGCTTACAGGTATTTTGAGGAGTGATAGTGCATGCAATGGTAGAGGCTAGCTGCAAGTGTCTTTCCTAGAATAATAGATCAGCTAGCAGCAGGTGTCATTCTTAGAAGTTAGTTAAGCATAATCATTCGCTATATATCGCCCCTCCTCCTCTTTATAGCAATAGACTGCCTCTACTCTACTGTGATCATCCTTTCTCAACACTATTTCCTAGTATGAATATTTCCTCAGAATAAATTTTGTTTAATTTGATTATTCCTTAATTTCATCATTCTTTTTATTAAAAACAGATGTCTCTTGCCGAAACATCAAATAAGCTTAACCGATTTTCAGTGTACAAAATACTGGATCAGTTAGAAAATGGGAGAATTTATATCATTGCAAGAATGGAAATGAAGGAAACACAATATGAAAAATATTTACAAACTATCTTAGAGGGATTGTTGTCAGCATTTACGAAAGTGTACTTAGACCACTATGATGGTAAGTACGACACAAATAATAATTACTAATATGTTGATTATGCTAAAAGAATATTAATTCCAGCTTTGTTTTCAGGCTCGCTGAAGTTAATGTATTTCGGTAAAGAAAATAACTGTTATCAGTTAAAATTATTAAAAGGAAAGAGGTGATTCTTTACGGTGATGGGTAACATTATTTTTATCTGAATGGAACTTGGAGGAAGTAAAAGAAGAAGAAAATACTTACCTATGAGATAGGCAGGATTCCAAACCACCCACGAGGTTCTGCCTGTGGTTTCGTTACCCATTTTTTATAGTGGATGGTTCGCTTCACTGAATCCAGTAGCAGGAATGGCTGCCTGCTAATGCAATCAGTGTAGCCCTATAAACCACTTTACTCTTTTTTTTACTCACGTGATTCGTGGTAGTGGAGTTGTATGTTCTTCTGCAATGCTAAAAACTCTAAAAGACTTTTGGCGATTAGGATTCTTTGATATTTCCCAAAATTCACTAATAGTCCATCTCTTGTTTTAAAATGGCTATTCCTTCGAAAACCAAGTTGACGAATGAAAAAAATTTCGTTTTTTCTTTTATCAAATTACACTCAAGTATCATAACAACAGACTAATTTTTATTTTATTGTTATCCGTTTAACAAATTTTGAATGAATAGTATTAGGAATATTTTGAACAACACGCCCCGGGTGCATCTCGTCAGCTCGTAGGGGAGGCGGCCCATGGGTGGTAGATCTGGGGTTGTAGGTTGAAATTCGTTGCAAGTTCACCCCGGCTAAGTCCGATATGGACTCACTCACCAACAATGTGAGCGACCCCCCAGACTTGCTTGAGGGATGTTACGTAGGTTGGAACGCCCTACTAACATTACGTTTCACTTAAACAATATCTCTAATAGTCAAGGATCTTTCTAAGGTAAAACGCTCGTTATCCGAAGGTAAACTATTCCCCAGTACGGATCTCCGGGTGGGGTATGCTCCAGGGGATTGGTGCAAGTTGAAATATAGAGATTTACGTAGAGAGAAACTCACTAAGAATCACTTAGTGAATTAAATATTCAGAGGCTGATAGGGAAGATCGATTTGTAATAATATTAATAAATCAAGATTGATGAAATTAATAGAGTAAGAAAGAAAATGTTAGTAAAGATGACTAGAAGTACTCTCTTACTACAACCACAGGCTACATTTACTATCACAATATTTGAACAGAAAACACCACAACACACAACATCTCAATACACAACACCACAACAAGCAACATCTCAATGCAAAACGCCACATCTCAATACACAACCCCTCAACACACAACGCCCCAATACACAACACCACAAGACACAGCCCAAGTCTGCTAATGAACTTGTGACGTAACCGGGAGCCATTACTTATTTAAATATTCGAACCTCCGTTAATTGTTTCGGTATTTATAATTTTTTTTTTTTTTATATGTTGATAAGGATTTTACAGAAGGGATTTAGTTTTACCACAGCCACTTAATATATATTATAGGCAAATGACAGCTACTATAACTCTGCGAAGAAATTGGTCTATACCCAAATTATAACAAGACCAAACTAATGACCAATAGTTCAAGGGAAGATATAAAAAAAAATGAACAAATTCACCCTGGAATACGTGGAGGGATATGTTAACTAGGGCCATTGGTTTCCTTTTCAGATCCTTTCAAGTTCTGGTCTCTAAAGTACATAACGAAAGGAAACATAACTTGTAAAACTTATGTATAAAAAAAGTAAAAACATATATGTTAGATCAATTAGTGATATCAATAAATAATATATATCACGTTACTTAAGCTAATTGCAGCTGTCTTTCTTAGAATAATAGATCAGCTTACAGGCATTTTGAGGAGTGATAGTGCATGCAATGGTAGAGGCTAGCTGCAAGTGTCTTTCCTAGAATAATAGATCAGCTAGCAGCAGGTGTCATTCTTAGAAGTTAGTTAAGCATAATCATTCGCTATATATCGCCCCTCCTCCTCTTTATAGCAATAGACTGCCTCTACTCTACTGTGATCATCCTTTCTCAACACTATTTCCTAGTATGAATATTTCCTCAGAATAAATTTTGTTTAATTTGATTATTCCTTAATTTCATCATTCTTTTTATTAAAAACAGATGTCTCTTGCCGAAACATCAAATAAGCTTAACCGATTTTCAGTGTACAAAATACTGGATCAGTTAGAAAATGGGAGAATTTATATCATTGCAAGAATGGAAATGAAGGAAACACAATATGAAAAATATTTACAAACTATCTTAGAGGGATTGTTGTCAGCATTTACGAAAGTGTACTTAGACCACTATGATGGTAAGTACGACACAAATAATAATTACTAATATGTTGATTATGCTAAAAGAATATTAATTCCAGCTTTGTTTTCAGGCTCGCTGAAGTTAATGTATTTCGGTAAAGAAAATAACTGTTATCAGTTAAAATTATTAAAAGGAAAGAGGTGATTCTTTACGGTGATGGGTAACATTATTTTTATCTGAATGGAACTTGGAGGAAGTAAAAGAAGAAGAAAATACTTACCTATGAGATAGGCAGGATTCCAAACCACCCACGAGGTTCTGCCTGTGGTTTCGTTACCCATTTTTTATAGTGGATGGTTCGCTTCACTGAATCCAGTAGCAGGAATGGCTGCCTGCTAATGCAATCAGTGTAGCCCTATAAACCACTTTACTCTTTTTTTTACTCACGTGATTCGTGGTAGTGGAGTTGTATGTTCTTCTGCAATGCTAAAAACTCTAAAAGACTTTTGGCGATTAGGATTCTTTGATATTTCCCAAAATTCACTAATAGTCCATCTCTTGTTTTAAAATGGCTATTCCTTCGAAAACCAAGTTGCCGAATGAAAAAAATTTCGTTTTTTCTTTTATCAAATTACACTCAAGTATCATAACAACAGACTATTTTTTATTTTATTGTTATCCGTTTAACAAATTTTGAATGAATAGTATTAGGAATATTTTGAACAACACGCCCCGGGTGCATCTCGTCAGCTCGTAGGGGAGGCGGCCCATGGGTGGTAGATCTGGGGTCGTAGGTTGAAATTCGTTGCAAGTTCACCCCGGCTAAGTCCGATATGGACTCACTCACCAACAATGTGAGCGACCCCCCAGACTTGCTTGAGGGATGTTACGTAGGTTGGAACGCCCTACTAACATTACGTTTCACTTAAACAATATCTCTAATAGTCAAGGATCTTTCTAAGGTAAAACGCTCGTTATCCGAAGGTAAACTATTCCCCAGTACGGATCTCCGGGTGGGGTATGCTCCAGGGGATTGGTGCAAGTTGAAATATAGAGATTTACGTAGAGAGAAACTCACTAAGAATCACTTAGTGAATTAAATATTCAGAGGCTGATAGGGAAGATCGATTTGTAATAATATTAATAAATCAAGATTGATGAAATTAATAGAGTAAGAAAGAAAATGTTAGTAAAGATGACTAGAAGTACTCTCTTACTACAACCACAGGCTACATTTACTATCACAATATTTGAACAGAAAACACCACAACACACAACATCTCAATACACAACACCACAACAAGCAACATCTCAATGCAAAACGCCACATCTCAATACACAACCCCTCAACACACAACGCCCCAATACACAACACCACAAGACACAGCCCAAGTCTGCTAATGAACTTGTGACGTAACCGGGAGCCATTACTTATTTAAATATTCGAACCTCCGTTAATTGTTTCGGTATTTATAATTTTTTTTTTTTTTATATGTTGATAAGGATTTTACAGAAGGGATTTAGTTTTACCACAGCCACTTAATATATATTATAGGCAAATGACAGCTACTATAACTCTGCGAAGAAATTGGTCTATACCCAAATTATAACAAGACCAAACTAATGACCAATAGTTCAAGGGAAGATATAAAAAAAAATGAACAAATTCACCCTGGAATACGTGGAGGGATATGTTAACTAGGGCCATTGGTTTCCTTTTCAGATCCTTTCAAGTTCTGGTCTCTAAAGTACATAACGAAAGGAAACATAACTTGTTAAACTTATGTATAAAAAAAGTAAAAACATATATGTTAGATCAATTAGTGATATCAATAAATAATATATATCACGTTACTTAAGCTAATTGCAGCTGTCTTTCTTAGAATAATAGATCAGCTTACAGGCATTTTGAGGAGTGATAGTGCATGCAATGGTAGAGGCTAGCTGCAAGTGTCTTTCCTAGAATAATAGATCAGCTAGCAGCAGGTGTCATTCTTAGAAGTTAGTTAAGCATAATCATTCGCTATATATCGCCCCTCCTCCTCTTTATAGCAATAGACTGCCTCTACTCTACTGTGATCATCCTTTCTCAACACTATTTCCTAGTATGAATATTTCCTCAGAATAAATTTTGTTTAATTTGATTATTCCTTAATTTCATCATTCTTTTTATTAAAAACAGATGTCTCTTGCCGAAACATCAAATAAGCTTAACCGATTTTCAGTGTACAAAATACTGGATCAGTTAGAAAATGGGAGAATTTATATCATTGCAAGAATGGAAATGAAGGAAACACAATATGAAAAATATTTACAAACTATCTTAGAGGGATTGTTGTCAGCATTTACGAAAGTGTACTTAGACCACTATGATGGTAAGTACGACACAAATAATAATTACTAATATGTTGATTATGCTAAAAGAATATTAATTCCAGCTTTGTTTTCAGGCTCGCTGAAGTTAATGTATTTCGGTAAAGAAAATAACTGTTATCAGTTAAAATTATTAAAAGGAAAGAGGTGATTCTTTACGGTGATGGGTAACATTATTTTTATCTGAATGGAACTTGGAGGAAGTAAAAGAAGAAGAAAATACTTACCTATGAGATAGGCAGGATTCCAAACCACCCACGAGGTTCTGCCTGTGGTTTCGTTACCCATTTTTTATAGTGGATGGTTCGCTTCACTGAATCCAGTAGCAGGAATGGCTGCCTGCTAATGCAATCAGTGTAGCCCTATAAACCACTTTACTCTTTTTTTTACTCACGTGATTCGTGGTAGTGGAGTTGTATGTTCTTCTGCAATGCTAAAAACTCTAAAAGACTTTTGGCGATTAGGATTCTTTGATATTTCCCAAAATTCACTAATAGTCCATCTCTTGTTTTAAAATGGCTATTCCTTCGAAAACCAAGTTGACGAATGAAAAAAATTTCGTTTTTTCTTTTATCAAATTACACTCAAGTATCATAACAACAGACTAATTTTTATTTTATTGTTATCCGTTTAACAAATTTTGAATGAATAGTATTAGGAATATTTTGAACAACACGCCCCGGGTGCATCTCGTCAGCTCGTAGGGGAGGCGGCCCATGGGTGGTAGATCTGGGGTTGTAGGTTGAAATTCGTTGCAAGTTCACCCCGGCTAAGTCCGATATGGACTCACTCACCAACAATGTGAGCGACCCCCCAGACTTGCTTGAGGGATGTTACGTAGGTTGGAACGCCCTACTAACATTACGTTTCACTTAAACAATATCTCTAATAGTCAAGGATCTTTCTAAGGTAAAACGCTCGTTATCCGAAGGTAAACTATTCCCCAGTACGGATCTCCGGGTGGGGTATGCTCCAGGGGATTGGTGCAAGTTGAAATATAGAGATTTACGTAGAGAGAAACTCACTAAGAATCACTTAGTGAATTAAATATTCAGAGGCTGATAGGGAAGATCGATTTGTAATAATATTAATAAATCAAGATTGATGAAATTAATAGAGTAAGAAAGAAAATGTTAGTAAAGATGACTAGAAGTACTCTCTTACTACAACCACAGGCTACATTTACTATCACAATATTTGAACAGAAAACACCACAACACACAACATCTCAATACACAACACCACAACAAGCAACATCTCAATGCAAAACGCCACATCTCAATACACAACCCCTCAACACACAACGCCCCAATACACAACACCACAAGACACAGCCCAAGTCTGCTAATGAACTTGTGACGTAACCGGGAGCCATTACTTATTTAAATATTCGAACCTCCGTTAATTGTTTCGGTATTTATAATTTTTTTTTTTTTTATATGTTGATAAGGATTTTACAGAAGGGATTTAGTTTTACCACAGCCACTTAATATATATTATAGGCAAATGACAGCTACTATAACTCTGCGAAGAAATTGGTCTATACCCAAATTATAACAAGACCAAACTAATGACCAATAGTTCAAGGGAAGATATAAAAAAAAATGAACAAATTCACCCTGGAATACGTGGAGGGATATGTTAACTAGGGCCATTGGTTTCCTTTTCAGATCCTTTCAAGTTCTGGTCTCTAAAGTACATAACGAAAGGAAACATAACTTGTAAAACTTATGTATAAAAAAAGTAAAAACATATATGTTAGATCAATTAGTGATATCAATAAATAATATATATCACGTTACTTAAGCTAATTGCAGCTGTCTTTCTTAGAATAATAGATCAGCTTACAGGCATTTTGAGGAGTGATAGTGCATGCAATGGTAGAGGCTAGCTGCAAGTGTCTTTCCTAGAATAATAGATCAGCTAGCAGCAGGTGTCATTCTTAGAAGTTAGTTAAGCATAATCATTCGCTATATATCGCCCCTCCTCCTCTTTATAGCAATAGACTGCCTCTACTCTACTGTGATCATCCTTTCTCAACACTATTTCCTAGTATGAATATTTCCTCAGAATAAATTTTGTTTAATTTGATTATTCCTTAATTTCATCATTCTTTTTATTAAAAACAGATGTCTCTTGCCGAAACATCAAATAAGCTTAACCGATTTTCAGTGTACAAAATACTGGATCAGTTAGAAAATGGGAGAATTTATATCATTGCAAGAATGGAAATGAAGGAAACACAATATGAAAAATATTTACAAACTATCTTAGAGGGATTGTTGTCAGCATTTACGAAAGTGTACTTAGACCACTATGATGGTAAGTACGACACAAATAATAATTACTAATATGTTGATTATGCTAAAAGAATATTAATTCCAGCTTTGTTTTCAGGCTCGCTGAAGTTAATGTATTTCGGTAAAGAAAATAACTGTTATCAGTTAAAATTATTAAAAGGAAAGAGGTGATTCTTTACGGTGATGGGTAACATTATTTTTATCTGAATGGAACTTGGAGGAAGTAAAAGAAGAAGAAAATACTTACCTATGAGATAGGCAGGATTCCAAACCACCCACGAGGTTCTGCCTGTGGTTTCGTTACCCATTTTTTATAGTGGATGGTTCGCTTCACTGAATCCAGTAGCAGGAATGGCTGCCTGCTAATGCAATCAGTGTAGCCCTATAAACCACTTTACTCTTTTTTTTACTCACGTGATTCGTGGTAGTGGAGTTGTATGTTCTTCTGCAATGCTAAAAACTCTAAAAGACTTTTGGCGATTAGGATTCTTTGATATTTCCCAAAATTCACTAATAGTCCATCTCTTGTTTTAAAATGGCTATTCCTTCGAAAACCAAGTTGCCGAATGAAAAAAATTTCGTTTTTTCTTTTATCAAATTACACTCAAGTATCATAACAACAGACTATTTTTTATTTTATTGTTATCCGTTTAACAAATTTTGAATGAATAGTATTAGGAATATTTTGAACAACACGCCCCGGGTGCATCTCGTCAGCTCGTAGGGGAGGCGGCCCATGGGTGGTAGATCTGGGGTCGTAGGTTGAAATTCGTTGCAAGTTCACCCCGGCTAAGTCCGATATGGACTCACTCACCAACAATGTGAGCGACCCCCCAGACTTGCTTGAGGGATGTTACGTAGGTTGGAACGCCCTACTAACATTACGTTTCACTTAAACAATATCTCTAATAGTCAAGGATCTTTCTAAGGTAAAACGCTCGTTATCCGAAGGTAAACTATTCCCCAGTACGGATCTCCGGGTGGGGTATGCTCCAGGGGATTGGTGCAAGTTGAAATATAGAGATTTACGTAGAGAGAAACTCACTAAGAATCACTTAGTGAATTAAATATTCAGAGGCTGATAGGGAAGATCGATTTGTAATAATATTAATAAATCAAGATTGATGAAATTAATAGAGTAAGAAAGAAAATGTTAGTAAAGATGACTAGAAGTACTCTCTTACTACAACCACAGGCTACATTTACTATCACAATATTTGAACAGAAAACACCACAACACACAACATCTCAATACACAACACCACAACAAGCAACATCTCAATGCAAAACGCCACATCTCAATACACAACCCCTCAACACACAACGCCCCAATACACAACACCACAAGACACAGCCCAAGTCTGCTAATGAACTTGTGACGTAACCGGGAGCCATTACTTATTTAAATATTCGAACCTCCGTTAATTGTTTCGGTATTTATAATTTTTTTTTTTTTTATATGTTGATAAGGATTTTACAGAAGGGATTTAGTTTTACCACAGCCACTTAATATATATTATAGGCAAATGACAGCTACTATAACTCTGCGAAGAAATTGGTCTATACCCAAATTATAACAAGACCAAACTAATGACCAATAGTTCAAGGGAAGATATAAAAAAAAATGAACAAATTCACCCTGGAATACGTGGAGGGATATGTTAACTAGGGCCATTGGTTTCCTTTTCAGATCCTTTCAAGTTCTGGTCTCTAAAGTACATAACGAAAGGAAACATAACTTGTTAAACTTATGTATAAAAAAAGTAAAAACATATATGTTAGATCAATTAGTGATATCAATAAATAATATATATCACGTTACTTAAGCTAATTGCAGCTGTCTTTCTTAGAATAATAGATCAGCTTACAGGCATTTTGAGGAGTGATAGTGCATGCAATGGTAGAGGCTAGCTGCAAGTGTCTTTCCTAGAATAATAGATCAGCTAGCAGCAGGTGTCATTCTTAGAAGTTAGTTAAGCATAATCATTCGCTATATATCGCCCCTCCTCCTCTTTATAGCAATAGACTGCCTCTACTCTACTGTGATCATCCTTTCTCAACACTATTTCCTAGTATGAATATTTCCTCAGAATAAATTTTGTTTAATTTGATTATTCCTTAATTTCATCATTCTTTTTATTAAAAACAGATGTCTCTTGCCGAAACATCAAATAAGCTTAACCGATTTTCAGTGTACAAAATACTGGATCAGTTAGAAAATGGGAGAATTTATATCATTGCAAGAATGGAAATGAAGGAAACACAATATGAAAAATATTTACAAACTATCTTAGAGGGATTGTTGTCAGCATTTACGAAAGTGTACTTAGACCACTATGATGGTAAGTACGACACAAATAATAATTACTAATATGTTGATTATGCTAAAAGAATATTAATTCCAGCTTTGTTTTCAGGCTCGCTGAAGTTAATGTATTTCGGTAAAGAAAATAACTGTTATCAGTTAAAATTATTAAAAGGAAAGAGGTGATTCTTTACGGTGATGGGTAACATTATTTTTATCTGAATGGAACTTGGAGGAAGTAAAAGAAGAAGAAAATACTTACCTATGAGATAGGCAGGATTCCAAACCACCCACGAGGTTCTGCCTGTGGTTTCGTTACCCATTTTTTATAGTGGATGGTTCGCTTCACTGAATCCAGTAGCAGGAATGGCTGCCTGCTAATGCAATCAGTGTAGCCCTATAAACCACTTTACTCTTTTTTTTACTCACGTGATTCGTGGTAGTGGAGTTGTATGTTCTTCTGCAATGCTAAAAACTCTAAAAGACTTTTGGCGATTAGGATTCTTTGATATTTCCCAAAATTCACTAATAGTCCATCTCTTGTTTTAAAATGGCTATTCCTTCGAAAACCAAGTTGCCGAATGAAAAAAATTTCGTTTTTTCTTTTATCAAATTACACTCAAGTATCATAACAACAGACTATTTTTTATTTTATTGTTATCCGTTTAACAAATTTTGAATGAATAGTATTAGGAATATTTTGAACAACACGCCCCGGGTGCATCTCGTCAGCTCGTAGGGGAGGCGGCCCATGGGTGGTAGATCTGGGGTCGTAGGTTGAAATTCGTTGCAAGTTCACCCCGGCTAAGTCCGATATGGACTCACTCACCAACAATGTGAGCGACCCCCCAGACTTGCTTGAGGGATGTTACGTAGGTTGGAACGCCCTACTAACATTACGTTTCACTTAAACAATATCTCTAATAGTCAAGGATCTTTCTAAGGTAAAACGCTCGTTATCCGAAGGTAAACTATTCCCCAGTACGGATCTCCGGGTGGGGTATGCTCCAGGGGATTGGTGCAAGTTTAAATATAGAGATTTACGTAGAGAGAAACTCACTAAGAATCACTTAGTGAATTAAATATTCAGAGGCTGATAGGGAAGATCGATTTGTAATAATATTAATAAATCAAGATTGATGAAATTAATAGAGTAAGAAAGAAAATGTTAGTAAAGATGACTAGAAGTACTCTCTTACTACAACCACAGGCTACATTTACTATCACAATATTTGAACAGAAAACACCACAACACACAACATCTCAATACACAACACCACAACAAGCAACATCTCAATGCAAAACGCCACATCTCAATACACAACCCCTCAACACACAACGCCCCAATACACAACACCACAAGACACAGCCCAAGTCTGCTAATGAACTTGTGACGTAACCGGGAGCCATTACTTATTTAAATATTCGAACCTCCGTTAATTGTTTCGGTATTTATAATTTTTTTTTTTTTTATATGTTGATAAGGATTTTACAGAAGGGATTTAGTTTTACCACAGCCACTTAATATATATTATAGGCAAATGACAGCTACTATAACTCTGCGAAGAAATTGGTCTATACCCAAATTATAACAAGACCAAACTAATGACCAATAGTTCAAGGGAAGATATAAAAAAAAATGAACAAATTCACCCTGGAATACGTGGAGGGATATGTTAACTAGGGCCATTGGTTTCCTTTTCAGATCCTTTCAAGTTCTGGTCTCTAAAGTACATAACGAAAGGAAACATAACTTGTTAAACTTATGTATAAAAAAAGTAAAAACATATATGTTAGATCAATTAGTGATATCAATAAATAATATATATCACGTTACTTAAGCTAATTGCAGCTGTCTTTCTTAGAATAATAGATCAGCTTACAGGCATTTTGAGGAGTGATAGTGCATGCAATGGTAGAGGCTAGCTGCAAGTGTCTTTCCTAGAATAATAGATCAGCTAGCAGCAGGTGTCATTCTTAGAAGTTAGTTAAGCATAATCATTCGCTATATATCGCCCCTCCTCCTCTTTATAGCAATAGACTGCCTCTACTCTACTGTGATCATCCTTTCTCAACACTATTTCCTAGTATGAATATTTCCTCAGAATAAATTTTGTTTAATTTGATTATTCCTTAATTTCATCATTCTTTTTATTAAAAACAGATGTCTCTTGCCGAAACATCAAATAAGCTTAACCGATTTTCAGTGTACAAAATACTGGATCAGTTAGAAAATGGGAGAATTTATATCATTGCAAGAATGGAAATGAAGGAAACACAATATGAAAAATATTTACAAACTATCTTAGAGGGATTGTTGTCAGCATTTACGAAAGTGTACTTAGACCACTATGATGGTAAGTACGACACAAATAATAATTACTAATATGTTGATTATGCTAAAAGAATATTAATTCCAGCTTTGTTTTCAGGCTCGCTGAAGTTAATGTATTTCGGTAAAGAAAATAACTGTTATCAGTTAAAATTATTAAAAGGAAAGAGGTGATTCTTTACGGTGATGGGTAACATTATTTTTATCTGAATGGAACTTGGAGGAAGTAAAAGAAGAAGAAAATACTTACCTATGAGATAGGCAGGATTCCAAACCACCCACGAGGTTCTGCCTGTGGTTTCGTTACCCATTTTTTATAGTGGATGGTTCGCTTCACTGAATCCAGTAGCAGGAATGGCTGCCTGCTAATGCAATCAGTGTAGCCCTATAAACCACTTTACTCTTTTTTTTACTCACGTGATTCGTGGTAGTGGAGTTGTATGTTCTTCTGCAATGCTAAAAACTCTAAAAGACTTTTGGCGATTAGGATTCTTTGATATTTCCCAAAATTCACTAATAGTCCATCTCTTGTTTTAAAATGGCTATTCCTTCGAAAACCAAGTTGCCGAATGAAAAAAATTTCGTTTTTTCTTTTATCAAATTACACTCAAGTATCATAACAACAGACTATTTTTTATTTTATTGTTATCCGTTTAACAAATTTTGAATGAATAGTATTAGGAATATTTTGAACAACACGCCCCGGGTGCATCTCGTCAGCTCGTAGGGGAGGCGGCCCATGGGTGGTAGATCTGGGGTCGTAGGTTGAAATTCGTTGCAAGTTCACCCCGGCTAAGTCCGATATGGACTCACTCACCAACAATGTGAGCGACCCCCCAGACTTGCTTGAGGGATGTTACGTAGGTTGGAACGCCCTACTAACATTACGTTTCACTTAAACAATATCTCTAATAGTCAAGGATCTTTCTAAGGTAAAACGCTCGTTATCCGAAGGTAAACTATTCCCCAGTACGGATCTCCGGGTGGGGTATGCTCCAGGGGATTGGTGCAAGTTTAAATATAGAGATTTACGTAGAGAGAAACTCACTAAGAATCACTTAGTGAATTAAATATTCAGAGGCTGATAGGGAAGATCGATTTGTAATAATATTAATAAATCAAGATTGATGAAATTAATAGAGTAAGAAAGAAAATGTTAGTAAAGATGACTAGAAGTACTCTCTTACTACAACCACAGGCTACATTTACTATCACAATATTTGAACAGAAAACACCACAACACACAACATCTCAATACACAACACCACAACAAGCAACATCTCAATGCAAAACGCCACATCTCAATACACAACCCCTCAACACACAACGCCCCAATACACAACACCACAAGACACAGCCCAAGTCTGCTAATGAACTTGTGACGTAACCGGGAGCCATTACTTATTTAAATATTCGAACCTCCGTTAATTGTTTCGGTATTTATAATTTTTTTTTTTTTTATATGTTGATAAGGATTTTACAGAAGGGATTTAGTTTTACCACAGCCACTTAATATATATTATAGGCAAATGACAGCTACTATAACTCTGCGAAGAAATTGGTCTATACCCAAATTATAACAAGACCAAACTAATGACCAATAGTTCAAGGGAAGATATAAAAAAAAATGAACAAATTCACCCTGGAATACGTGGAGGGATATGTTAACTTGGGCCATTGGTTTCCTTTTCAGATCCTTTCGAGTTCTGGTCTCTAAAGTACATAACGAAAGGAAACATAACTTGTAAAACTTATGTATAAAAAAAGTAAAAACATATATGTTAGATCAATTAGTGATATCAATAAATAATATATATCACGTTACTTAAGCTAATTGCAGCTGTCTTTCTTAGAATAATAGATCAGCTTACAGGTATTTTGAGGAGTGATAGTGCATGCAATGGTAGAGGCTAGCTGCAAGTGTCTTTCCTAGAATAATAGATCAGCTAGCAGCAGGTGTCATTCTTAGAAGTTAGTTAAGCATAATCATTCGCTATATATCGCCCCTCCTCCTCTTTATAGCAATAGACTGCCTCTACTCTACTGTGATCATCCTTTCTCAACACTATTTCCTAGTATGAATATTTCCTCAGAATAAATTTTGTTTAATTTGATTATTCCTTAATTTCATCATTCTTTTTATTAAAAACAGATGTCTCTTGCCGAAACATCAAATAAGCTTAACCGATTTTCAGTGTACAAAATACTGGATCAGTTAGAAAATGGGAGAATTTATATCATTGCAAGAATGGAAATGAAGGAAACACAATATGAAAAATATTTACAAACTATCTTAGAGGGATTGTTGTCAGCATTTACGAAAGTGTACTTAGACCACTATGATGGTAAGTACGACACAAATAATAATTACTAATATGTTGATTATGCTAAAAGAATATTAATTCCAGCTTTGTTTTCAGGCTCGCTGAAGTTAATGTATTTCGGTAAAGAAAATAACTGTTATCAGTTAAAATTATTAAAAGGAAAGAGGTGATTCTTTACGGTGATGGGTAACATTATTTTTATCTGAATGGAACTTGGAGGAAGTAAAAGAAGAAGAAAATACTTACCTATGAGATAGGCAGGATTCCAAACCACCCACGAGGTTCTGCCTGTGGTTTCGTTACCCATTTTTTATAGTGGATGGTTCGCTTCACTGAATCCAGTAGCAGGAATGGCTGCCTGCTAATGCAATCAGTGTAGCCCTATAAACCACTTTACTCTTTTTTTTACTCACGTGATTCGTGGTAGTGGAGTTGTATGTTCTTCTGCAATGCTAAAAACTCTAAAAGACTTTTGGCGATTAGGATTCTTTGATATTTCCCAAAATTCACTAATAGTCCATCTCTTGTTTTAAAATGGCTATTCCTTCGAAAACCAAGTTGACGAATGAAAAAAATTTCGTTTTTTCTTTTATCAAATTACACTCAAGTATCATAACAACAGACTAATTTTTATTTTATTGTTATCCGTTTAACAAATTTTGAATGAATAGTATTAGGAATATTTTGAACAACACGCCCCGGGTGCATCTCGTCAGCTCGTAGGGGAGGCGGCCCATGGGTGGTAGATCTGGGGTTGTAGGTTGAAATTCGTTGCAAGTTCACCCCGGCTAAGTCCGATATGGACTCACTCACCAACAATGTGAGCGACCCCCCAGACTTGCTTGAGGGATGTTACGTAGGTTGGAACGCCCTACTAACATTACGTTTCACTTAAACAATATCTCTAATAGTCAAGGATCTTTCTAAGGTAAAACGCTCGTTATCCGAAGGTAAACTATTCCCCAGTACGGATCTCCGGGTGGGGTATGCTCCAGGGGATTGGTGCAAGTTGAAATATAGAGATTTACGTAGAGAGAAACTCACTAAGAATCACTTAGTGAATTAAATATTCAGAGGCTGATAGGGAAGATCGATTTGTAATAATATTAATAAATCAAGATTGATGAAATTAATAGAGTAAGAAAGAAAATGTTAGTAAAGATGACTAGAAGTACTCTCTTACTACAACCACAGGCTACATTTACTATCACAATATTTGAACAGAAAACACCACAACACACAACATCTCAATACACAACACCACAACAAGCAACATCTCAATGCAAAACGCCACATCTCAATACACAACCCCTCAACACACAACGCCCCAATACACAACACCACAAGACACAGCCCAAGTCTGCTAATGAACTTGTGACGTAACCGGGAGCCATTACTTATTTAAATATTCGAACCTCCGTTAATTGTTTCGGTATTTATAATTTTTTTTTTTTTTATATGTTGATAAGGATTTTACAGAAGGGATTTAGTTTTACCACAGCCACTTAATATATATTATAGGCAAATGACAGCTACTATAACTCTGCGAAGAAATTGGTCTATACCCAAATTATAACAAGACCAAACTAATGACCAATAGTTCAAGGGAAGATATAAAAAAAAATGAACAAATTCACCCTGGAATACGTGGAGGGATATGTTAACTAGGGCCATTGGTTTCCTTTTCAGATCCTTTCAAGTTCTGGTCTCTAAAGTACATAACGAAAGGAAACATAACTTGTTAAACTTATGTATAAAAAAAGTAAAAACATATATGTTAGATCAATTAGTGATATCAATAAATAATATATATCACGTTACTTAAGCTAATTGCAGCTGTCTTTCTTAGAATAATAGATCAGCTTACAGGCATTTTGAGGAGTGATAGTGCATGCAATGGTAGAGGCTAGCTGCAAGTGTCTTTCCTAGAATAATAGATCAGCTAGCAGCAGGTGTCATTCTTAGAAGTTAGTTAAGCATAATCATTCGCTATATATCGCCCCTCCTCCTCTTTATAGCAATAGACTGCCTCTACTCTACTGTGATCATCCTTTCTCAACACTATTTCCTAGTATGAATATTTCCTCAGAATAAATTTTGTTTAATTTGATTATTCCTTAATTTCATCATTCTTTTTATTAAAAACAGATGTCTCTTGCCGAAACATCAAATAAGCTTAACCGATTTTCAGTGTACAAAATACTGGATCAGTTAGAAAATGGGAGAATTTATATCATTGCAAGAATGGAAATGAAGGAAACACAATATGAAAAATATTTACAAACTATCTTAGAGGGATTGTTGTCAGCATTTACGAAAGTGTACTTAGACCACTATGATGGTAAGTACGACACAAATAATAATTACTAATATGTTGATTATGCTAAAAGAATATTAATTCCAGCTTTGTTTTCAGGCTCGCTGAAGTTAATGTATTTCGGTAAAGAAAATAACTGTTATCAGTTAAAATTATTAAAAGGAAAGAGGTGATTCTTTACGGTGATGGGTAACATTATTTTTATCTGAATGGAACTTGGAGGAAGTAAAAGAAGAAGAAAATACTTACCTATGAGATAGGCAGGATTCCAAACCACCCACGAGGTTCTGCCTGTGGTTTCGTTACCCATTTTTTATAGTGGATGGTTCGCTTCACTGAATCCAGTAGCAGGAATGGCTGCCTGCTAATGCAATCAGTGTAGCCCTATAAACCACTTTACTCTTTTTTTTACTCACGTGATTCGTGGTAGTGGAGTTGTATGTTCTTCTGCAATGCTAAAAACTCTAAAAGACTTTTGGCGATTAGGATTCTTTGATATTTCCCAAAATTCACTAATAGTCCATCTCTTGTTTTAAAATGGCTATTCCTTCGAAAACCAAGTTGACGAATGAAAAAAATTTCGTTTTTTCTTTTATCAAATTACACTCAAGTATCATAACAACAGACTAATTTTTATTTTATTGTTATCCGTTTAACAAATTTTGAATGAATAGTATTAGGAATATTTTGAACAACACGCCCCGGGTGCATCTCGTCAGCTCGTAGGGGAGGCGGCCCATGGGTGGTAGATCTGGGGTTGTAGGTTGAAATTCGTTGCAAGTTCACCCCGGCTAAGTCCGATATGGACTCACTCACCAACAATGTGAGCGACCCCCCAGACTTGCTTGAGGGATGTTACGTAGGTTGGAACGCCCTACTAACATTACGTTTCACTTAAACAATATCTCTAATAGTCAAGGATCTTTCTAAGGTAAAACGCTCGTTATCCGAAGGTAAACTATTCCCCAGTACGGATCTCCGGGTGGGGTATGCTCCAGGGGATTGGTGCAAGTTGAAATATAGAGATTTACGTAGAGAGAAACTCACTAAGAATCACTTAGTGAATTAAATATTCAGAGGCTGATAGGGAAGATCGATTTGTAATAATATTAATAAATCAAGATTGATGAAATTAATAGAGTAAGAAAGAAAATGTTAGTAAAGATGACTAGAAGTACTCTCTTACTACAACCACAGGCTACATTTACTATCACAATATTTGAACAGAAAACACCACAACACACAACATCTCAATACACAACACCACAACAAGCAACATCTCAATGCAAAACGCCACATCTCAATACACAACCCCTCAACACACAACGCCCCAATACACAACACCACAAGACACAGCCCAAGTCTGCTAATGAACTTGTGACGTAACCGGGAGCCATTACTTATTTAAATATTCGAACCTCCGTTAATTGTTTCGGTATTTATAATTTTTTTTTTTTTTATATGTTGATAAGGATTTTACAGAAGGGATTTAGTTTTACCACAGCCACTTAATATATATTATAGGCAAATGACAGCTACTATAACTCTGCGAAGAAATTGGTCTATACCCAAATTATAACAAGACCAAACTAATGACCAATAGTTCAAGGGAAGATATAAAAAAAAATGAACAAATTCACCCTGGAATACGTGGAGGGATATGTTAACTAGGGCCATTGGTTTCCTTTTCAGATCCTTTCAAGTTCTGGTCTCTAAAGTACATAACGAAAGGAAACATAACTTGTAAAACTTATGTATAAAAAAAGTAAAAACATATATGTTAGATCAATTAGTGATATCAATAAATAATATATATCACGTTACTTAAGCTAATTGCAGCTGTCTTTCTTAGAATAATAGATCAGCTTACAGGCATTTTGAGGAGTGATAGTGCATGCAATGGTAGAGGCTAGCTGCAAGTGTCTTTCCTAGAATAATAGATCAGCTAGCAGCAGGTGTCATTCTTAGAAGTTAGTTAAGCATAATCATTCGCTATATATCGCCCCTCCTCCTCTTTATAGCAATAGACTGCCTCTACTCTACTGTGATCATCCTTTCTCAACACTATTTCCTAGTATGAATATTTCCTCAGAATAAATTTTGTTTAATTTGATTATTCCTTAATTTCATCATTCTTTTTATTAAAAACAGATGTCTCTTGCCGAAACATCAAATAAGCTTAACCGATTTTCAGTGTACAAAATACTGGATCAGTTAGAAAATGGGAGAATTTATATCATTGCAAGAATGGAAATGAAGGAAACACAATATGAAAAATATTTACAAACTATCTTAGAGGGATTGTTGTCAGCATTTACGAAAGTGTACTTAGACCACTATGATGGTAAGTACGACACAAATAATAATTACTAATATGTTGATTATGCTAAAAGAATATTAATTCCAGCTTTGTTTTCAGGCTCGCTGAAGTTAATGTATTTCGGTAAAGAAAATAACTGTTATCAGTTAAAATTATTAAAAGGAAAGAGGTGATTCTTTACGGTGATGGGTAACATTATTTTTATCTGAATGGAACTTGGAGGAAGTAAAAGAAGAAGAAAATACTTACCTATGAGATAGGCAGGATTCCAAACCACCCACGAGGTTCTGCCTGTGGTTTCGTTACCCATTTTTTATAGTGGATGGTTCGCTTCACTGAATCCAGTAGCAGGAATGGCTGCCTGCTAATGCAATCAGTGTAGCCCTATAAACCACTTTACTCTTTTTTTTACTCACGTGATTCGTGGTAGTGGAGTTGTATGTTCTTCTGCAATGCTAAAAACTCTAAAAGACTTTTGGCGATTAGGATTCTTTGATATTTCCCAAAATTCACTAATAGTCCATCTCTTGTTTTAAAATGGCTATTCCTTCGAAAACCAAGTTGCCGAATGAAAAAAATTTCGTTTTTTCTTTTATCAAATTACACTCAAGTATCATAACAACAGACTATTTTTTATTTTATTGTTATCCGTTTAACAAATTTTGAATGAATAGTATTAGGAATATTTTGAACAACACGCCCCGGGTGCATCTCGTCAGCTCGTAGGGGAGGCGGCCCATGGGTGGTAGATCTGGGGTCGTAGGTTGAAATTCGTTGCAAGTTCACCCCGGCTAAGTCCGATATGGACTCACTCACCAACAATGTGAGCGACCCCCCAGACTTGCTTGAGGGATGTTACGTAGGTTGGAACGCCCTACTAACATTACGTTTCACTTAAACAATATCTCTAATAGTCAAGGATCTTTCTAAGGTAAAACGCTCGTTATCCGAAGGTAAACTATTCCCCAGTACGGATCTCCGGGTGGGGTATGCTCCAGGGGATTGGTGCAAGTTGAAATATAGAGATTTACGTAGAGAGAAACTCACTAAGAATCACTTAGTGAATTAAATATTCAGAGGCTGATAGGGAAGATCGATTTGTAATAATATTAATAAATCAAGATTGATGAAATTAATAGAGTAAGAAAGAAAATGTTAGTAAAGATGACTAGAAGTACTCTCTTACTACAACCACAGGCTACATTTACTATCACAATATTTGAACAGAAAACACCACAACACACAACATCTCAATACACAACACCACAACAAGCAACATCTCAATGCAAAACGCCACATCTCAATACACAACCCCTCAACACACAACGCCCCAATACACAACACCACAAGACACAGCCCAAGTCTGCTAATGAACTTGTGACGTAACCGGGAGCCATTACTTATTTAAATATTCGAACCTCCGTTAATTGTTTCGGTATTTATAATTTTTTTTTTTTTTATATGTTGATAAGGATTTTACAGAAGGGATTTAGTTTTACCACAGCCACTTAATATATATTATAGGCAAATGACAGCTACTATAACTCTGCGAAGAAATTGGTCTATACCCAAATTATAACAAGACCAAACTAATGACCAATAGTTCAAGGGAAGATATAAAAAAAAATGAACAAATTCACCCTGGAATACGTGGAGGGATATGTTAACTAGGGCCATTGGTTTCCTTTTCAGATCCTTTCAAGTTCTGGTCTCTAAAGTACATAACGAAAGGAAACATAACTTGTTAAACTTATGTATAAAAAAAGTAAAAACATATATGTTAGATCAATTAGTGATATCAATAAATAATATATATCACGTTACTTAAGCTAATTGCAGCTGTCTTTCTTAGAATAATAGATCAGCTTACAGGCATTTTGAGGAGTGATAGTGCATGCAATGGTAGAGGCTAGCTGCAAGTGTCTTTCCTAGAATAATAGATCAGCTAGCAGCAGGTGTCATTCTTAGAAGTTAGTTAAGCATAATCATTCGCTATATATCGCCCCTCCTCCTCTTTATAGCAATAGACTGCCTCTACTCTACTGTGATCATCCTTTCTCAACACTATTTCCTAGTATGAATATTTCCTCAGAATAAATTTTGTTTAATTTGATTATTCCTTAATTTCATCATTCTTTTTATTAAAAACAGATGTCTCTTGCCGAAACATCAAATAAGCTTAACCGATTTTCAGTGTACAAAATACTGGATCAGTTAGAAAATGGGAGAATTTATATCATTGCAAGAATGGAAATGAAGGAAACACAATATGAAAAATATTTACAAACTATCTTAGAGGGATTGTTGTCAGCATTTACGAAAGTGTACTTAGACCACTATGATGGTAAGTACGACACAAATAATAATTACTAATATGTTGATTATGCTAAAAGAATATTAATTCCAGCTTTGTTTTCAGGCTCGCTGAAGTTAATGTATTTCGGTAAAGAAAATAACTGTTATCAGTTAAAATTATTAAAAGGAAAGAGGTGATTCTTTACGGTGATGGGTAACATTATTTTTATCTGAATGGAACTTGGAGGAAGTAAAAGAAGAAGAAAATACTTACCTATGAGATAGGCAGGATTCCAAACCACCCACGAGGTTCTGCCTGTGGTTTCGTTACCCATTTTTTATAGTGGATGGTTCGCTTCACTGAATCCAGTAGCAGGAATGGCTGCCTGCTAATGCAATCAGTGTAGCCCTATAAACCACTTTACTCTTTTTTTTACTCACGTGATTCGTGGTAGTGGAGTTGTATGTTCTTCTGCAATGCTAAAAACTCTAAAAGACTTTTGGCGATTAGGATTCTTTGATATTTCCCAAAATTCACTAATAGTCCATCTCTTGTTTTAAAATGGCTATTCCTTCGAAAACCAAGTTGCCGAATGAAAAAAATTTCGTTTTTTCTTTTATCAAATTACACTCAAGTATCATAACAACAGACTATTTTTTATTTTATTGTTATCCGTTTAACAAATTTTGAATGAATAGTATTAGGAATATTTTGAACAACACGCCCCGGGTGCATCTCGTCAGCTCGTAGGGGAGGCGGCCCATGGGTGGTAGATCTGGGGTCGTAGGTTGAAATTCGTTGCAAGTTCACCCCGGCTAAGTCCGATATGGACTCACTCACCAACAATGTGAGCGACCCCCCAGACTTGCTTGAGGGATGTTACGTAGGTTGGAACGCCCTACTAACATTACGTTTCACTTAAACAATATCTCTAATAGTCAAGGATCTTTCTAAGGTAAAACGCTCGTTATCCGAAGGTAAACTATTCCCCAGTACGGATCTCCGGGTGGGGTATGCTCCAGGGGATTGGTGCAAGTTTAAATATAGAGATTTACGTAGAGAGAAACTCACTAAGAATCACTTAGTGAATTAAATATTCAGAGGCTGATAGGGAAGATCGATTTGTAATAATATTAATAAATCAAGATTGATGAAATTAATAGAGTAAGAAAGAAAATGTTAGTAAAGATGACTAGAAGTACTCTCTTACTACAACCACAGGCTACATTTACTATCACAATATTTGAACAGAAAACACCACAACACACAACATCTCAATACACAACACCACAACAAGCAACATCTCAATGCAAAACGCCACATCTCAATACACAACCCCTCAACACACAACGCCCCAATACACAACACCACAAGACACAGCCCAAGTCTGCTAATGAACTTGTGACGTAACCGGGAGCCATTACTTATTTAAATATTCGAACCTCCGTTAATTGTTTCGGTATTTATAATTTTTTTTTTTTTTATATGTTGATAAGGATTTTACAGAAGGGATTTAGTTTTACCACAGCCACTTAATATATATTATAGGCAAATGACAGCTACTATAACTCTGCGAAGAAATTGGTCTATACCCAAATTATAACAAGACCAAACTAATGACCAATAGTTCAAGGGAAGATATAAAAAAAAATGAACAAATTCACCCTGGAATACGTGGAGGGATATGTTAACTAGGGCCATTGGTTTCCTTTTCAGATCCTTTCAAGTTCTGGTCTCTAAAGTACATAACGAAAGGAAACATAACTTGTTAAACTTATGTATAAAAAAAGTAAAAACATATATGTTAGATCAATTAGTGATATCAATAAATAATATATATCACGTTACTTAAGCTAATTGCAGCTGTCTTTCTTAGAATAATAGATCAGCTTACAGGCATTTTGAGGAGTGATAGTGCATGCAATGGTAGAGGCTAGCTGCAAGTGTCTTTCCTAGAATAATAGATCAGCTAGCAGCAGGTGTCATTCTTAGAAGTTAGTTAAGCATAATCATTCGCTATATATCGCCCCTCCTCCTCTTTATAGCAATAGACTGCCTCTACTCTACTGTGATCATCCTTTCTCAACACTATTTCCTAGTATGAATATTTCCTCAGAATAAATTTTGTTTAATTTGATTATTCCTTAATTTCATCATTCTTTTTATTAAAAACAGATGTCTCTTGCCGAAACATCAAATAAGCTTAACCGATTTTCAGTGTACAAAATACTGGATCAGTTAGAAAATGGGAGAATTTATATCATTGCAAGAATGGAAATGAAGGAAACACAATATGAAAAATATTTACAAACTATCTTAGAGGGATTGTTGTCAGCATTTACGAAAGTGTACTTAGACCACTATGATGGTAAGTACGACACAAATAATAATTACTAATATGTTGATTATGCTAAAAGAATATTAATTCCAGCTTTGTTTTCAGGCTCGCTGAAGTTAATGTATTTCGGTAAAGAAAATAACTGTTATCAGTTAAAATTATTAAAAGGAAAGAGGTGATTCTTTACGGTGATGGGTAACATTATTTTTATCTGAATGGAACTTGGAGGAAGTAAAAGAAGAAGAAAATACTTACCTATGAGATAGGCAGGATTCCAAACCACCCACGAGGTTCTGCCTGTGGTTTCGTTACCCATTTTTTATAGTGGATGGTTCGCTTCACTGAATCCAGTAGCAGGAATGGCTGCCTGCTAATGCAATCAGTGTAGCCCTATAAACCACTTTACTCTTTTTTTTACTCACGTGATTCGTGGTAGTGGAGTTGTATGTTCTTCTGCAATGCTAAAAACTCTAAAAGACTTTTGGCGATTAGGATTCTTTGATATTTCCCAAAATTCACTAATAGTCCATCTCTTGTTTTAAAATGGCTA
The DNA here is from genome assembly GCA_964056705.1 of Troilus luridus. NCBI lineage: Eukaryota > Metazoa > Arthropoda > Insecta > Hemiptera > Pentatomidae > Troilus > Troilus luridus. The sequence goes on from OZ057413.1 coordinate 59,520,995, forward strand.
TTCCTTCGAAAACCAAGTTGACGAATGAAAAAAATTTCGTTTTTTCTTTTATCAAATTACACTCAAGTATCATAACAACAGACTAATTTTTATTTTATTGTTATCCGTTTAACAAATTTTGAATGAATAGTATTAGGAATATTTTGAACAACACGCCCCGGGTGCATCTCGTCAGCTCGTAGGGGAGGCGGCCCATGGGTGGTAGATCTGGGGTTGTAGGTTGAAATTCGTTGCAAGTTCACCCCGGCTAAGTCCGATATGGACTCACTCACCAACAATGTGAGCGACCCCCCAGACTTGCTTGAGGGATGTTACGTAGGTTGGAACGCCCTACTAACATTACGTTTCACTTAAACAATATCTCTAATAGTCAAGGATCTTTCTAAGGTAAAACGCTCGTTATCCGAAGGTAAACTATTCCCCAGTACGGATCTCCGGGTGGGGTATGCTCCAGGGGATTGGTGCAAGTTGAAATATAGAGATTTACGTAGAGAGAAACTCACTAAGAATCACTTAGTGAATTAAATATTCAGAGGCTGATAGGGAAGATCGATTTGTAATAATATTAATAAATCAAGATTGATGAAATTAATAGAGTAAGAAAGAAAATGTTAGTAAAGATGACTAGAAGTACTCTCTTACTACAACCACAGGCTACATTTACTATCACAATATTTGAACAGAAAACACCACAACACACAACATCTCAATACACAACACCACAACAAGCAACATCTCAATGCAAAACGCCACATCTCAATACACAACCCCTCAACACACAACGCCCCAATACACAACACCACAAGACACAGCCCAAGTCTGCTAATGAACTTGTGACGTAACCGGGAGCCATTACTTATTTAAATATTCGAACCTCCGTTAATTGTTTCGGTATTTATAATTTTTTTTTTTTTTATATGTTGATAAGGATTTTACAGAAGGGATTTAGTTTTACCACAGCCACTTAATATATATTATAGGCAAATGACAGCTACTATAACTCTGCGAAGAAATTGGTCTATACCCAAATTATAACAAGACCAAACTAATGACCAATAGTTCAAGGGAAGATATAAAAAAAAATGAACAAATTCACCCTGGAATACGTGGAGGGATATGTTAACTAGGGCCATTGGTTTCCTTTTCAGATCCTTTCAAGTTCTGGTCTCTAAAGTACATAACGAAAGGAAACATAACTTGTTAAACTTATGTATAAAAAAAGTAAAAACATATATGTTAGATCAATTAGTGATATCAATAAATAATATATATCACGTTACTTAAGCTAATTGCAGCTGTCTTTCTTAGAATAATAGATCAGCTTACAGGCATTTTGAGGAGTGATAGTGCATGCAATGGTAGAGGCTAGCTGCAAGTGTCTTTCCTAGAATAATAGATCAGCTAGCAGCAGGTGTCATTCTTAGAAGTTAGTTAAGCATAATCATTCGCTATATATCGCCCCTCCTCCTCTTTATAGCAATAGACTGCCTCTACTCTACTGTGATCATCCTTTCTCAACACTATTTCCTAGTATGAATATTTCCTCAGAATAAATTTTGTTTAATTTGATTATTCCTTAATTTCATCATTCTTTTTATTAAAAACAGATGTCTCTTGCCGAAACATCAAATAAGCTTAACCGATTTTCAGTGTACAAAATACTGGATCAGTTAGAAAATGGGAGAATTTATATCATTGCAAGAATGGAAATGAAGGAAACACAATATGAAAAATATTTACAAACTATCTTAGAGGGATTGTTGTCAGCATTTACGAAAGTGTACTTAGACCACTATGATGGTAAGTACGACACAAATAATAATTACTAATATGTTGATTATGCTAAAAGAATATTAATTCCAGCTTTGTTTTCAGGCTCGCTGAAGTTAATGTATTTCGGTAAAGAAAATAACTGTTATCAGTTAAAATTATTAAAAGGAAAGAGGTGATTCTTTACGGTGATGGGTAACATTATTTTTATCTGAATGGAACTTGGAGGAAGTAAAAGAAGAAGAAAATACTTACCTATGAGATAGGCAGGATTCCAAACCACCCACGAGGTTCTGCCTGTGGTTTCGTTACCCATTTTTTATAGTGGATGGTTCGCTTCACTGAATCCAGTAGCAGGAATGGCTGCCTGCTAATGCAATCAGTGTAGCCCTATAAACCACTTTACTCTTTTTTTTACTCACGTGATTCGTGGTAGTGGAGTTGTATGTTCTTCTGCAATGCTAAAAACTCTAAAAGACTTTTGGCGATTAGGATTCTTTGATATTTCCCAAAATTCACTAATAGTCCATCTCTTGTTTTAAAATGGCTATTCCTTCGAAAACCAAGTTGCCGAATGAAAAAAATTTCGTTTTTTCTTTTATCAAATTACACTCAAGTATCATAACAACAGACTATTTTTTATTTTATTGTTATCCGTTTAACAAATTTTGAATGAATAGTATTAGGAATATTTTGAACAACACGCCCCGGGTGCATCTCGTCAGCTCGTAGGGGAGGCGGCCCATGGGTGGTAGATCTGGGGTCGTAGGTTGAAATTCGTTGCAAGTTCACCCCGGCTAAGTCCGATATGGACTCACTCACCAACAATGTGAGCGACCCCCCAGACTTGCTTGAGGGATGTTACGTAGGTTGGAACGCCCTACTAACATTACGTTTCACTTAAACAATATCTCTAATAGTCAAGGATCTTTCTAAGGTAAAACGCTCGTTATCCGAAGGTAAACTATTCCCCAGTACGGATCTCCGGGTGGGGTATGCTCCAGGGGATTGGTGCAAGTTTAAATATAGAGATTTACGTAGAGAGAAACTCACTAAGAATCACTTAGTGAATTAAATATTCAGAGGCTGATAGGGAAGATCGATTTGTAATAATATTAATAAATCAAGATTGATGAAATTAATAGAGTAAGAAAGAAAATGTTAGTAAAGATGACTAGAAGTACTCTCTTACTACAACCACAGGCTACATTTACTATCACAATATTTGAACAGAAAACACCACAACACACAACATCTCAATACACAACACCACAACAAGCAACATCTCAATGCAAAACGCCACATCTCAATACACAACCCCTCAACACACAACGCCCCAATACACAACACCACAAGACACAGCCCAAGTCTGCTAATGAACTTGTGACGTAACCGGGAGCCATTACTTATTTAAATATTCGAACCTCCGTTAATTGTTTCGGTATTTATAATTTTTTTTTTTTTTATATGTTGATAAGGATTTTACAGAAGGGATTTAGTTTTACCACAGCCACTTAATATATATTATAGGCAAATGACAGCTACTATAACTCTGCGAAGAAATTGGTCTATACCCAAATTATAACAAGACCAAACTAATGACCAATAGTTCAAGGGAAGATATAAAAAAAAATGAACAAATTCACCCTGGAATACGTGGAGGGATATGTTAACTAGGGCCATTGGTTTCCTTTTCAGATCCTTTCGAGTTCTGGTCTCTAAAGTACATAACGAAAGGAAACATAACTTGTAAAACTTATGTATAAAAAAAGTAAAAACATATATGTTAGATCAATTAGTGATATCAATAAATAATATATATCACGTTACTTAAGCTAATTGCAGCTGTCTTTCTTAGAATAATAGATCAGCTTACAGGTATTTTGAGGAGTGATAGTGCATGCAATGGTAGAGGCTAGCTGCAAGTGTCTTTCCTAGAATAATAGATCAGCTAGCAGCAGGTGTCATTCTTAGAAGTTAGTTAAGCATAATCATTCGCTATATATCGCCCCTCCTCCTCTTTATAGCAATAGACTGCCTCTACTCTACTGTGATCATCCTTTCTCAACACTATTTCCTAGTATGAATATTTCCTCAGAATAAATTTTGTTTAATTTGATTATTCCTTAATTTCATCATTCTTTTTATTAAAAACAGATGTCTCTTGCCGAAACATCAAATAAGCTTAACCGATTTTCAGTGTACAAAATACTGGATCAGTTAGAAAATGGGAGAATTTATATCATTGCAAGAATGGAAATGAAGGAAACACAATATGAAAAATATTTACAAACTATCTTAGAGGGATTGTTGTCAGCATTTACGAAAGTGTACTTAGACCACTATGATGGTAAGTACGACACAAATAATAATTACTAATATGTTGATTATGCTAAAAGAATATTAATTCCAGCTTTGTTTTCAGGCTCGCTGAAGTTAATGTATTTCGGTAAAGAAAATAACTGTTATCAGTTAAAATTATTAAAAGGAAAGAGGTGATTCTTTACGGTGATGGGTAACATTATTTTTATCTGAATGGAACTTGGAGGAAGTAAAAGAAGAAGAAAATACTTACCTATGAGATAGGCAGGATTCCAAACCACCCACGAGGTTCTGCCTGTGGTTTCGTTACCCATTTTTTATAGTGGATGGTTCGCTTCACTGAATCCAGTAGCAGGAATGGCTGCCTGCTAATGCAATCAGTGTAGCCCTATAAACCACTTTACTCTTTTTTTTACTCACGTGATTCGTGGTAGTGGAGTTGTATGTTCTTCTGCAATGCTAAAAACTCTAAAAGACTTTTGGCGATTAGGATTCTTTGATATTTCCCAAAATTCACTAATAGTCCATCTCTTGTTTTAAAATGGCTATTCCTTCGAAAACCAAGTTGACGAATGAAAAAAATTTCGTTTTTTCTTTTATCAAATTACACTCAAGTATCATAACAACAGACTAATTTTTATTTTATTGTTATCCGTTTAACAAATTTTGAATGAATAGTATTAGGAATATTTTGAACAACACGCCCCGGGTGCATCTCGTCAGCTCGTAGGGGAGGCGGCCCATGGGTGGTAGATCTGGGGTTGTAGGTTGAAATTCGTTGCAAGTTCACCCCGGCTAAGTCCGATATGGACTCACTCACCAACAATGTGAGCGACCCCCCAGACTTGCTTGAGGGATGTTACGTAGGTTGGAACGCCCTACTAACATTACGTTTCACTTAAACAATATCTCTAATAGTCAAGGATCTTTCTAAGGTAAAACGCTCGTTATCCGAAGGTAAACTATTCCCCAGTACGGATCTCCGGGTGGGGTATGCTCCAGGGGATTGGTGCAAGTTGAAATATAGAGATTTACGTAGAGAGAAACTCACTAAGAATCACTTAGTGAATTAAATATTCAGAGGCTGATAGGGAAGATCGATTTGTAATAATATTAATAAATCAAGATTGATGAAATTAATAGAGTAAGAAAGAAAATGTTAGTAAAGATGACTAGAAGTACTCTCTTACTACAACCACAGGCTACATTTACTATCACAATATTTGAACAGAAAACACCACAACACACAACATCTCAATACACAACACCACAACAAGCAACATCTCAATGCAAAACGCCACATCTCAATACACAACCCCTCAACACACAACGCCCCAATACACAACACCACAAGACACAGCCCAAGTCTGCTAATGAACTTGTGACGTAACCGGGAGCCATTACTTATTTAAATATTCGAACCTCCGTTAATTGTTTCGGTATTTATAATTTTTTTTTTTTTTATATGTTGATAAGGATTTTACAGAAGGGATTTAGTTTTACCACAGCCACTTAATATATATTATAGGCAAATGACAGCTACTATAACTCTGCGAAGAAATTGGTCTATACCCAAATTATAACAAGACCAAACTAATGACCAATAGTTCAAGGGAAGATATAAAAAAAAATGAACAAATTCACCCTGGAATACGTGGAGGGATATGTTAACTAGGGCCATTGGTTTCCTTTTCAGATCCTTTCAAGTTCTGGTCTCTAAAGTACATAACGAAAGGAAACATAACTTGTTAAACTTATGTATAAAAAAAGTAAAAACATATATGTTAGATCAATTAGTGATATCAATAAATAATATATATCACGTTACTTAAGCTAATTGCAGCTGTCTTTCTTAGAATAATAGATCAGCTTACAGGCATTTTGAGGAGTGATAGTGCATGCAATGGTAGAGGCTAGCTGCAAGTGTCTTTCCTAGAATAATAGATCAGCTAGCAGCAGGTGTCATTCTTAGAAGTTAGTTAAGCATAATCATTCGCTATATATCGCCCCTCCTCCTCTTTATAGCAATAGACTGCCTCTACTCTACTGTGATCATCCTTTCTCAACACTATTTCCTAGTATGAATATTTCCTCAGAATAAATTTTGTTTAATTTGATTATTCCTTAATTTCATCATTCTTTTTATTAAAAACAGATGTCTCTTGCCGAAACATCAAATAAGCTTAACCGATTTTCAGTGTACAAAATACTGGATCAGTTAGAAAATGGGAGAATTTATATCATTGCAAGAATGGAAATGAAGGAAACACAATATGAAAAATATTTACAAACTATCTTAGAGGGATTGTTGTCAGCATTTACGAAAGTGTACTTAGACCACTATGATGGTAAGTACGACACAAATAATAATTACTAATATGTTGATTATGCTAAAAGAATATTAATTCCAGCTTTGTTTTCAGGCTCGCTGAAGTTAATGTATTTCGGTAAAGAAAATAACTGTTATCAGTTAAAATTATTAAAAGGAAAGAGGTGATTCTTTACGGTGATGGGTAACATTATTTTTATCTGAATGGAACTTGGAGGAAGTAAAAGAAGAAGAAAATACTTACCTATGAGATAGGCAGGATTCCAAACCACCCACGAGGTTCTGCCTGTGGTTTCGTTACCCATTTTTTATAGTGGATGGTTCGCTTCACTGAATCCAGTAGCAGGAATGGCTGCCTGCTAATGCAATCAGTGTAGCCCTATAAACCACTTTACTCTTTTTTTTACTCACGTGATTCGTGGTAGTGGAGTTGTATGTTCTTCTGCAATGCTAAAAACTCTAAAAGACTTTTGGCGATTAGGATTCTTTGATATTTCCCAAAATTCACTAATAGTCCATCTCTTGTTTTAAAATGGCTATTCCTTCGAAAACCAAGTTGACGAATGAAAAAAATTTCGTTTTTTCTTTTATCAAATTACACTCAAGTATCATAACAACAGACTAATTTTTATTTTATTGTTATCCGTTTAACAAATTTTGAATGAATAGTATTAGGAATATTTTGAACAACACGCCCCGGGTGCATCTCGTCAGCTCGTAGGGGAGGCGGCCCATGGGTGGTAGATCTGGGGTTGTAGGTTGAAATTCGTTGCAAGTTCACCCCGGCTAAGTCCGATATGGACTCACTCACCAACAATGTGAGCGACCCCCCAGACTTGCTTGAGGGATGTTACGTAGGTTGGAACGCCCTACTAACATTACGTTTCACTTAAACAATATCTCTAATAGTCAAGGATCTTTCTAAGGTAAAACGCTCGTTATCCGAAGGTAAACTATTCCCCAGTACGGATCTCCGGGTGGGGTATGCTCCAGGGGATTGGTGCAAGTTTAAATATAGAGATTTACGTAGAGAGAAACTCACTAAGAATCACTTAGTGAATTAAATATTCAGAGGCTGATAGGGAAGATCGATTTGTAATAATATTAATAAATCAAGATTGATGAAATTAATAGAGTAAGAAAGAAAATGTTAGTAAAGATGACTAGAAGTACTCTCTTACTACAACCACAGGCTACATTTACTATCACAATATTTGAACAGAAAACACCACAACACACAACATCTCAATACACAACACCACAACAAGCAACATCTCAATGCAAAACGCCACATCTCAATACACAACCCCTCAACACACAACGCCCCAATACACAACACCACAAGACACAGCCCAAGTCTGCTAATGAACTTGTGACGTAACCGGGAGCCATTACTTATTTAAATATTCGAACCTCCGTTAATTGTTTCGGTATTTATAATTTTTTTTTTTTTTATATGTTGATAAGGATTTTACAGAAGGGATTTAGTTTTACCACAGCCACTTAATATATATTATAGGCAAATGACAGCTACTATAACTCTGCGAAGAAATTGGTCTATACCCAAATTATAACAAGACCAAACTAATGACCAATAGTTCAAGGGAAGATATAAAAAAAAATGAACAAATTCACCCTGGAATACGTGGAGGGATATGTTAACTTGGGCCATTGGTTTCCTTTTCAGATCCTTTCGAGTTCTGGTCTCTAAAGTACATAACGAAAGGAAACATAACTTGTAAAACTTATGTATAAAAAAAGTAAAAACATATATGTTAGATCAATTAGTGATATCAATAAATAATATATATCACGTTACTTAAGCTAATTGCAGCTGTCTTTCTTAGAATAATAGATCAGCTTACAGGTATTTTGAGGAGTGATAGTGCATGCAATGGTAGAGGCTAGCTGCAAGTGTCTTTCCTAGAATAATAGATCAGCTAGCAGCAGGTGTCATTCTTAGAAGTTAGTTAAGCATAATCATTCGCTATATATCGCCCCTCCTCCTCTTTATAGCAATAGACTGCCTCTACTCTACTGTGATCATCCTTTCTCAACACTATTTCCTAGTATGAATATTTCCTCAGAATAAATTTTGTTTAATTTGATTATTCCTTAATTTCATCATTCTTTTTATTAAAAACAGATGTCTCTTGCCGAAACATCAAATAAGCTTAACCGATTTTCAGTGTACAAAATACTGGATCAGTTAGAAAATGGGAGAATTTATATCATTGCAAGAATGGAAATGAAGGAAACACAATATGAAAAATATTTACAAACTATCTTAGAGGGATTGTTGTCAGCATTTACGAAAGTGTACTTAGACCACTATGATGGTAAGTACGACACAAATAATAATTACTAATATGTTGATTATGCTAAAAGAATATTAATTCCAGCTTTGTTTTCAGGCTCGCTGAAGTTAATGTATTTCGGTAAAGAAAATAACTGTTATCAGTTAAAATTATTAAAAGGAAAGAGGTGATTCTTTACGGTGATGGGTAACATTATTTTTATCTGAATGGAACTTGGAGGAAGTAAAAGAAGAAGAAAATACTTACCTATGAGATAGGCAGGATTCCAAACCACCCACGAGGTTCTGCCTGTGGTTTCGTTACCCATTTTTTATAGTGGATGGTTCGCTTCACTGAATCCAGTAGCAGGAATGGCTGCCTGCTAATGCAATCAGTGTAGCCCTATAAACCACTTTACTCTTTTTTTTACTCACGTGATTCGTGGTAGTGGAGTTGTATGTTCTTCTGCAATGCTAAAAACTCTAAAAGACTTTTGGCGATTAGGATTCTTTGATATTTCCCAAAATTCACTAATAGTCCATCTCTTGTTTTAAAATGGCTATTCCTTCGAAAACCAAGTTGACGAATGAAAAAAATTTCGTTTTTTCTTTTATCAAATTACACTCAAGTATCATAACAACAGACTAATTTTTATTTTATTGTTATCCGTTTAACAAATTTTGAATGAATAGTATTAGGAATATTTTGAACAACACGCCCCGGGTGCATCTCGTCAGCTCGTAGGGGAGGCGGCCCATGGGTGGTAGATCTGGGGTTGTAGGTTGAAATTCGTTGCAAGTTCACCCCGGCTAAGTCCGATATGGACTCACTCACCAACAATGTGAGCGACCCCCCAGACTTGCTTGAGGGATGTTACGTAGGTTGGAACGCCCTACTAACATTACGTTTCACTTAAACAATATCTCTAATAGTCAAGGATCTTTCTAAGGTAAAACGCTCGTTATCCGAAGGTAAACTATTCCCCAGTACGGATCTCCGGGTGGGGTATGCTCCAGGGGATTGGTGCAAGTTTAAATATAGAGATTTACGTAGAGAGAAACTCACTAAGAATCACTTAGTGAATTAAATATTCAGAGGCTGATAGGGAAGATCGATTTGTAATAATATTAATAAATCAAGATTGATGAAATTAATAGAGTAAGAAAGAAAATGTTAGTAAAGATGACTAGAAGTACTCTCTTACTACAACCACAGGCTACATTTACTATCACAATATTTGAACAGAAAACACCACAACACACAACATCTCAATACACAACACCACAACAAGCAACATCTCAATGCAAAACGCCACATCTCAATACACAACCCCTCAACACACAACGCCCCAATACACAACACCACAAGACACAGCCCAAGTCTGCTAATGAACTTGTGACGTAACCGGGAGCCATTACTTATTTAAATATTCGAACCTCCGTTAATTGTTTCGGTATTTATAATTTTTTTTTTTTTATATGTTGATAAGGATTTTACAGAAGGGATTTAGTTTTACCACAGCCACTTAATATATATTATAGGCAAATGACAGCTACTATAACTCTGCGAAGAAATTGGTCTATACCCAAATTATAACAAGACCAAACTAATGACCAATAGTTCAAGGGAAGATATAAAAAAAAATGAACAAATTCACCCTGGAATACGTGGAGGGATATGTTAACTTGGGCCATTGGTTTCCTTTTCAGATCCTTTCAAGTTCTGGTCTCTAAAGTACATAACGAAAGGAAACATAACTTGTAAAACTTATGTATAAAAAAAGTAAAAACATATATGTTAGATCAATTAGTGATATCAATAAATAATATATATCACGTTACTTAAGCTAATTGCAGCTGTCTTTCTTAGAATAATAGATCAGCTTACAGGCATTTTGAGGAGTGATAGTGCATGCAATGGTAGAGGCTAGCTGCAAGTGTCTTTCCTAGAATAATAGATCAGCTAGCAGCAGGTGTCATTCTTAGAAGTTAGTTAAGCATAATCATTCGCTATATATCGCCCCTCCTCCTCTTTATAGCAATAGACTGCCTCTACTCTACTGTGATCATCCTTTCTCAACACTATTTCCTAGTATGAATATTTCCTCAGAATAAATTTTGTTTAATTTGATTATTCCTTAATTTCATCATTCTTTTTATTAAAAACAGATGTCTCTTGCCGAAACATCAAATAAGCTTAACCGATTTTCAGTGTACAAAATACTGAATGAAGGAAACACAATATGAAAAATATTTACAAACTATCTTAGAGGGATTGTTGTCAGCATTTACGAAAGTGTACTTAGACCACTATGATGGTAAGTACGACACAAATAATAATTACTAATATGTTGATTATGCTAAAAGAATATTAATTCCAGCTTTGTTTTCAGGCTCGCTGAAGTTAATGTATTTCGGTAAAGAAAATAACTGTTATCAGTTAAAATTATTAAAAGGAAAGAGGTGATTCTTTACGGTGATGGGTAACATTATTTTTATCTGAATGGAACTTGGAGGAAGTAAAAGAAGAAGAAAATACTTACCTATGAGATAGGCAGGATTCCAAACCACCCACGAGGTTCTGCCTGTGGTTTCGTTACCCATTTTTTATAGTGGATGGTTCGCTTCACTGAATCCAGTAGCAGGAATGGCTGCCTGCTAATGCAATCAGTGTAGCCCTATAAACCACTTTACTCTTTTTTTTACTCACGTGATTCGTGGTAGTGGAGTTGTATGTTCTTCTGCAATGCTAAAAACTCTAAAAGACTTTTGGCGATTAGGATTCTTTGATATTTCCCAAAATTCACTAATAGTCCATCTCTTGTTTTAAAATGGCTATTCCTTCGAAAACCAAGTTGACGAATGAAAAAAATTTCGTTTTTTCTTTTATCAAATTACACTCAAGTATCATAACAACAGACTAATTTTTATTTTATTGTTATCCGTTTAACAAATTTTGAATGAATAGTATTAGGAATATTTTGAACAACACGCCCCGGGTGCATCTCGTCAGCTCGTAGGGGAGGCGGCCCATGGGTGGTAGATCTGGGGTTGTAGGTTGAAATTCGTTGCAAGTTCACCCCGGCTAAGTCCGATATGGACTCACTCACCAACAATGTGAGCGACCCCCCAGACTTGCTTGAGGGATGTTACGTAGGTTGGAACGCCCTACTAACATTACGTTTCACTTAAACAATATCTCTAATAGTCAAGGATCTTTCTAAGGTAAAACGCTCGTTATCCGAAGGTAAACTATTCCCCAGTACGGATCTCCGGGTGGGGTATGCTCCAGGGGATTGGTGCAAGTTTAAATATAGAGATTTACGTAGAGAGAAACTCACTAAGAATCACTTAGTGAATTAAATATTCAGAGGCTGATAGGGAAGATCGATTTGTAATAATATTAATAAATCAAGATTGATGAAATTAATAGAGTAAGAAAGAAAATGTTAGTAAAGATGACTAGAAGTACTCTCTTACTACAACCACAGGCTACATTTACTATCACAATATTTGAACAGAAAACACCACAACACACAACATCTCAATACACAACACCACAACAAGCAACATCTCAATGCAAAACGCCACATCTCAATACACAACCCCTCAACACACAACGCCCCAATACACAACACCACAAGACACAGCCCAAGTCTGCTAATGAACTTGTGACGTAACCGGGAGCCATTACTTATTTAAATATTCGAACCTCCGTTAATTGTTTCGGTATTTATAATTTTTTTTTTTTTTATATGTTGATAAGGATTTTACAGAAGGGATTTAGTTTTACCACAGCCACTTAATATATATTATAGGCAAATGACAGCTACTATAACTCTGCGAAGAAATTGGTCTATACCCAAATTATAACAAGACCAAACTAATGACCAATAGTTCAAGGGAAGATATAAAAAAAAATGAACAAATTCACCCTGGAATACGTGGAGGGATATGTTAACTTGGGCCATTGGTTTCCTTTTCAGATCCTTTCAAGTTCTGGTCTCTAAAGTACATAACGAAAGGAAACATAACTTGTAAAACTTATGTATAAAAAAAGTAAAAACATATATGTTAGATCAATTAGTGATATCAATAAATAATATATATCACGTTACTTAAGCTAATTGCAGCTGTCTTTCTTAGAATAATAGATCAGCTTACAGGCATTTTGAGGAGTGATAGTGCATGCAATGGTAGAGGCTAGCTGCAAGTGTCTTTCCTAGAATAATAGATCAGCTAGCAGCAGGTGTCATTCTTAGAAGTTAGTTAAGCATAATCATTCGCTATATATCGCCCCTCCTCCTCTTTATAGCAATAGACTGCCTCTACTCTACTGTGATCATCCTTTCTCAACACTATTTCCTAGTATGAATATTTCCTCAGAATAAATTTTGTTTAATTTGATTATTCCTTAATTTCATCATTCTTTTTATTAAAAACAGATGTCTCTTGCCGAAACATCAAATAAGCTTAACCGATTTTCAGTGTACAAAATACTGAATGAAGGAAACACAATATGAAAAATATTTACAAACTATCTTAGAGGGATTGTTGTCAGCATTTACGAAAGTGTACTTAGACCACTATGATGGTAAGTACGACACAAATAATAATTACTAATATGTTGATTATGCTAAAAGAATATTAATTCCAGCTTTGTTTTCAGGCTCGCTGAAGTTAATGTATTTCGGTAAAGAAAATAACTGTTATCAGTTAAAATTATTAAAAGGAAAGAGGTGATTCTTTACGGTGATGGGTAACATTATTTTTATCTGAATGGAACTTGGAGGAAGTAAAAGAAGAAGAAAATACTTACCTATGAGATAGGCAGGATTCCAAACCACCCACGAGGTTCTGCCTGTGGTTTCGTTACCCATTTTTTATAGTGGATGGTTCGCTTCACTGAATCCAGTAGCAGGAATGGCTGCCTGCTAATGCAATCAGTGTAGCCCTATAAACCACTTTACTCTTTTTTTTACTCACGTGATTCGTGGTAGTGGAGTTGTATGTTCTTCTGCAATGCTAAAAACTCTAAAAGACTTTTGGCGATTAGGATTCTTTGATATTTCCCAAAATTCACTAATAGTCCATCTCTTGTTTTAAAATGGCTATTCCTTCGAAAACCAAGTTGACGAATGAAAAAAATTTCGTTTTTTCTTTTATCAAATTACACTCAAGTATCATAACAACAGACTAATTTTTATTTTATTGTTATCCGTTTAACAAATTTTGAATGAATAGTATTAGGAATATTTTGAACAACACGCCCCGGGTGCATCTCGTCAGCTCGTAGGGGAGGCGGCCCATGGGTGGTAGATCTGGGGTTGTAGGTTGAAATTCGTTGCAAGTTCACCCCGGCTAAGTCCGATATGGACTCACTCACCAACAATGTGAGCGACCCCCCAGACTTGCTTGAGGGATGTTACGTAGGTTGGAACGCCCTACTAACATTACGTTTCACTTAAACAATATCTCTAATAGTCAAGGATCTTTCTAAGGTAAAACGCTCGTTATCCGAAGGTAAACTATTCCCCAGTACGGATCTCCGGGTGGGGTATGCTCCAGGGGATTGGTGCAAGTTTAAATATAGAGATTTACGTAGAGAGAAACTCACTAAGAATCACTTAGTGAATTAAATATTCAGAGGCTGATAGGGAAGATCGATTTGTAATAATATTAATAAATCAAGATTGATGAAATTAATAGAGTAAGAAAGAAAATGTTAGTAAAGATGACTAGAAGTACTCTCTTACTACAACCACAGGCTACATTTACTATCACAATATTTGAACAGAAAACACCACAACACACAACATCTCAATACACAACACCACAACAAGCAACATCTCAATGCAAAACGCCACATCTCAATACACAACCCCTCAACACACAACGCCCCAATACACAACACCACAAGACACAGCCCAAGTCTGCTAATGAACTTGTGACGTAACCGGGAGCCATTACTTATTTAAATATTCGAACCTCCGTTAATTGTTTCGGTATTTATAATTTTTTTTTTTTTTATATGTTGATAAGGATTTTACAGAAGGGATTTAGTTTTACCACAGCCACTTAATATATATTATAGGCAAATGACAGCTACTATAACTCTGCGAAGAAATTGGTCTATACCCAAATTATAACAAGACCAAACTAATGACCAATAGTTCAAGGGAAGATATAAAAAAAAATGAACAAATTCACCCTGGAATACGTGGAGGGATATGTTAACTTGGGCCATTGGTTTCCTTTTCAGATCCTTTCGAGTTCTGGTCTCTAAAGTACATAACGAAAGGAAACATAACTTGTAAAACTTATGTATAAAAAAAGTAAAAACATATATGTTAGATCAATTAGTGATATCAATAAATAATATATATCACGTTACTTAAGCTAATTGCAGCTGTATTTCTTAGAATAATAGATCAGCTTACAGGTATTTTGAGGAGTGATAGTGCATGCAATAGTAGAGGCTAGCTGCAAGTGTCTTTCCTAGAATAATAGATCAGCTAGCAGCAGGTGTCATTCTTAGAAGTTAGTTAAGCATAATCATTCGCTATATATCGCTCTCTCTAGGGACCTAGAAATCCCTCTAGGGACCTAGAAATCCCTCTAGGGACCTAGAAATCCCTCTAGCGACATAGAAATCCCTCTAGCGACATAGAAATCCCTCTAGGGACATAGAAATCTCTCTCTCTAGGGACCTAGAAATCCCTCTAGGGACCTAGAAATCTATCCCTCTAGGGACCTAGAAATCCCTCTAGGGACATTGAAATCCCTCTAGGGACCTAGAAATCTCTCTAGTGACATAGAAATCCCTCTAGGGACATAGAAATCTATCCCTCTAGGGACCTAGAAATCCCTCTAGGGACCTAGAAATCCCTCTAGGGACATTGAAATCCCTCTAGGGACCTAGAAATCTATCCCTCTAGGGACCTAGAAATCTCTCTAGGGACATAGAAATCCCTCTAGGGACATAGAAATCCCTCTAGGGACCTAGAAATCCCTCTAGGGACCTAGAAATCCCTCTAGGGACCTAGAAATCCCTCTAGGGACATTGAAATCCCTCTAGGGACCTAGAAATCCCTCTAGCGACATAGAAATCCCTCTAGCGACATAGAAATCCCTCTAGGGACATAGAAATCCCTCTAGGGACATAGAAATCTATCCCTCTAGGGACATAGAAATCCCTCTAGGGACCTAGAAATCCCTCTAGCGACATAGAAATCCCTCTAGCGACATAGAAATCCCTCTAGGGACCTAGAAATCTATCCCTCTAGGGACCTAGAAATCCCTCTAGCGACATAGAAATCCCTCTAGCGACATAGAAATCCCTCTAGGGACATAGAAATCTCTCTCTCTAGGGACCTAGAAATCCCTCTAGGGACATAGAAATCCCTCTAGGGACCTAGAAATCCCTCTAGGGACATAGAAATCCCTCTAGGGACATAGAAATCCCTCTAGGGACATAGAAATCCCTCTAGGGACATATAAATCTATCCCTCTAGGGACATAGAAATCCCTCTAGGGACCTAGAAATCCCTCTAGGGACCTAGAAATCCCTCTAGGGACCTAGAAATCCCTCTAGGGACCTAGAAATCCCTCTAGGGACCTAGAAATCCCTCTAGGGACATAGAAATCCCTCTAGGGACCTAGAAATCCCTCTAGGGACATAGAAATCCCTCTAGGGACATAGAAATCTCTCTCTCTAGGGACCTAGAAATCCCTCTAGGGACCTAGAAATCCCTCTAGCGACATAGAAATCCCTCTAGCGACATAGAAATCCCTCTAGGGACATAGAAATCTCTCTCTCTAGGGACCTAGAAATCCCTCTAGGGACCTAGAAATCCCTCTAGGGACATAGAAATCCCTCTAGGGACATAGAAATCTATCCCTCTAGGGACATAGAAATCCCTCTAGGGACATAGAAATCTATCCCTCTAGGGACATAGAAATCCCTCTAGGGACCTAGAAATCCCTCTAGCGACATAGAAATCCCTCTAGCGACATAGAAATCCCTCTAGGGACATAGAAATCTCTCTCTCTAGGGACCTAGAAATCCCTCTAGGGACCTAGAAATCCCTCTAGGGACCTAGAAATCCCTCTAGCGACATAGAAATCCCTCTAGCGACATAGAAATCCCTCTAGGGACATAGAAATCTCTCTCTTTAGGGACCTAGAAATCCCTCTAGGGACCTACAAATCTATCCCTCTAGGGACCTAGAAATCCCTCTAGGGACATTTAAATCCCTCTAGGGACCTAGAAATATCTCTAGTGACATAGAAATCCCTCTAGGGACATAGAAATCTATCCCTCTAGGGACCTAGAAATCCCTCTAGGGACCTAGAAATCCCTCTAGGGACATTGAAATCCCTCTAGGGACCTAGAAATCTATCCCTCTAGGGACCTAGAAATCTGTCTAGGGACATAGAAATCCCTCTAGGGACATAGAAATCCCTCTAGGGACATAGAAATCCCTCTAGGGACATAGAAATCCCTCTAGGGACCTAGAAATCCCTCTAGGGACCTAGAAATCCCTCTAGGGACATTGAAATCCCTCTAGGGACCTAGAAATCCCTCTAGCGACATAGAAATCCCTCTAGCGACATAGAAATCCCTCTAGGGACATAGAAATCCCTCTAGGGACATAGAAATCTATCCCTCTAGGGACATAGAAATCCCTCTAGGGACCTAGAAATCCCTCTAGCGACATAGAAATCCCTCTAGCGACATAGAAATCCCTCTAGGGACCTAGAAATGTATCCCTCTAGGGACCTAGAAATCCGTCTAGCGACATAGAAATCCCTCTAGCGACATAGAAATCCCTCTAGGGACATAGAAATCTCTCTCTCTAGGGACCTAGAAATCCCTCTAGGGACATAGAAATCCCTCTAGGGACCTAGAAATCCCTCTAGGGACATAGAAATCCCTCTAGGGACATAGAAACCCCTCTAGGGACATAGAAATCCCTCTAGGGACATATAAATCTATCCCTCTAGGGACATAGAAATCCCTCTAGGGACCTAGAAATCCCTCTAGGGACCTAGAAATCCCTCTAGGGACCTAGAAATCCCTCTAGGGACCTAGAAATCCCTCTAGGGACATAGAAATCCCTCTAGGGACCTAGAAATCCCTCTAGGGACATAGAAATCCCTCTAGGGACATAGAAATATCTCTCTCTAGGGACCTAGAAATCCCTCTAGGGACCTAGAAATCCCTCTAGCGACATAGAAATCCCTCTAGCGACATAGAAATCCCTCTAGGGACATAGAAATCTCTCTCTCTAGGGACCTAGAAATCCCTCTAGGGACATAGAAATCCCTCTAGGGACCTAGAAATCCCTCTAGGGACATAGAAATCCCTCTAGGGACAGAGAAATCTATCCCTCTAGGGACATAGAAATCCCTCTAGGGACATAGAAATCTATACCTCTAGGGACATAGAAATCCCTCTAGGGACCTAGAAATCCCTCTAGCGACATATAAATCCCTCTAGCGACATAGAAATCCCTCTAGCGACATAGAAATCCCTCTAGGGACATAGAAATCTCTCTCTCTAGGGACCTAGAAATCCCTCTAGGGACCTAGAAATCCCTCTAGGGACCTAGAAATCCCTCTAGCGACATAGAAATCCCTCTAGCGACATAGAAATCCCTCTAGGGACATAGAAATCTCCTTCTCTAGGGACCTAGAAATCCCTCTAGGGACCTAGAAATCTATCCCTCTAGGGACCTAGAAATCCCTCTAGGGACATTGAAATCCCTCTAGGGACCTAGAAATCTCTCTAGTGACATAGAAATCCCTCTAGGGACATAGAAATCTATCCCTCTAGGGACCTAGAAATCCCTCTAGGGACCTAGA
This sequence comes from Troilus luridus, assembly GCA_964056705.1. Lineage (NCBI taxonomy): Eukaryota > Metazoa > Arthropoda > Insecta > Hemiptera > Pentatomidae > Troilus > Troilus luridus. The sequence continues at coordinate 59,539,579 of OZ057413.1, forward strand.
AATCCCTCTAGGGACATTGAAATCCCTCTAGGGACCTAGAAATCTATCCCTCTAGGGACCTAGAAATCTCTCTAGGGACATAGAAATCCCTCTAGGGACATAGAAATCCCTCTAGGGACATAGAAATCCCTCTAGGGACATAGAAATCCCTCTAGGGACATAGAAATCCCTCTAGGGACATATAAATCTATCCCTCTAGGGACATAGAAATCCCTCTAGGGACCTAGAAATCCCTCTAGGGACCTAGAAATCCCTCTAGGGACCTAGAAATCCCTCTAGGGACATTGAAATCCCTCTAGGGACCTAGAAATCCCTCTAGGGACATAGAAATCCCTCTAGGGACAGAGAAATCTATCCCTCTAGGGACATAGAAATCCCTCTAGGGACATAGAAATCTATCCCTCTAGGGACATAGAAATCCCTCTAGGGACCTAGAAATCCCTCTAGCGACATAGAAATCCCTCTAGCGACATAGAAATCCCTCTAGCGACATAGAAATCCCTCTAGGGACATAGAAATCTCTCTCTCTAGGGACCTAGAAATCCCTCTAGGGACCTAGAAATCCCTCTAGGGACCTAGAAATCCCTCTAGCGACATAGAAATCCCTCTAGCGACATAGAAATCCCTCTAGGGACATAGAAATCTCCTTCTCTAGGGACCTAGAAATCCCTCTAGGGACCTAGAAATCTATCCCTCTAGGGACCTAGAAATCCCTCTAGGGACATTGAAATCCCTCTAGGGACCTAGAAATCTCTCTAGTGACATAGAAATCCCTCTAGGGACATAGAAATCTATCCCTCTAGGGACCTAGAAATCCCTCTAGGGACCTAGAAATCCCTCTAGGGACATTGAAATCCCTCTAGGGACCTAGAAATCTATCCCTCTAGGGACCTAGAAATCTCTCTAGGGACATAGAAATCCCTCTAGGGACATAGAAATCCCTCTAGGGACATAGAAATCCCTCTAGGGACATAGAAATCCCTCTAGGGACATAGAAATCCCTCTAGGGACATATAAATCTATCCCTCTAGGGACATAGAAATCCCTCTAGGGACCTAGAAATCCCTCTAGGGACCTAGAAATCCCTCTAGGGACCTAGAAATCCCTCTAGGGACATTGAAATCCCTCTAGGGACCTAGAAATCTATCCCTCTAGGGACCTAGAAATCTGTCTAGGGACATAGAAATCCCTCTAGGGACATAGAAATCCCTCTAGGGACATAGAAATCCCTCTAGCGACATAGAAATCCCTCTAGGCAAATCTTTTCTCTTCAAAATATCCGAAGGGAGGCGATCTCAGATTCAAATCAAAATATTTTAAAAGGTTATCCAAGGTAACTGGTAGAAACGTAACTGTTATAAAATGTAACCGCTGGGGCATGCGCAGAACATTGGCCTGCTAGTGCCGTGCGTTATATACTCAAGTACCCAAATTTCTAAGCGAATCGAGCCAACTTAACCAGTTTTTCTAATTAATGAAAAAAATACAACGAAAGAAATGTTACCATTTTTCAAATGATCAATATATCCATCAAACATAGACCCAGACTCGCACGCTTCAATAACAGAATAAGCTGCAACAAAGTTGAAACTTGTTAATCTTAGTAAAGCAAAAATTATATTAAAAATTTATATAAAAAGAAACATAATTAATTATTCCTAATTATACCTAGAAATCCCTCTAGGGACATAGAAATCCCTCTAGGGACATAGAAATCTCTCTCTCTAGGGACCTAGAAATCCCTCTACGGACCTAGATATCCCTCTCAAAACCCTGTAACACGCTCTAGAATCCCTATAAATCCCTCTAGGGACATTGAAATCCCTCTAGGGACCTAGAAATCTATCCCTCTAGGGACCTAGAAATCTCTCTAGGGACATAGAAATCCTTCTAGGGACCTAGAAATCCCTCTAGGGACCTAGAAATCCCTCTAGGGACATTGAAATCCCTCTAGGGACCTAGAAATCTATCCCTCTAGGGACCTAGAAATCCCTCTAGCGACATAGAAATCCCTCTAGCGACATAGAAATCCCTCTAGGGACATAGAAATCTCTCTCTCTAGGGACCTAGAAATCCCTCTAGGGACATAGAAATCTCTCTCTGTTGGGACCTAGAAATCCCTCTAGGGACCTAGAAATCCCTCTAGGGACATAGAAATCTATCCCTCTAGGGACCTAGAAATCCCTCTAGGGACCTAGAAATCCCTCTAGCGACATAGAAATCCCTCTAGCGACATAGAAATCCCTCTAGGGACATAGAAATCTCTCTCTGTTGGGACCTAGAAATCCCTCTAGGGACCTAGAAATCCCTCTAGGGACCTAGAAATCCCTCTAGCGACATAGAAATCCCTCTAGCGACATAGAAATCCCTCTAGGGACATAGAAATCTCTCTCTCTAGGGACCTAGAAATCCCTCTAGGGACCTAGAAATCTATCCCTCTAGGGACCTAGAAATCCTTCTAGGGACATTGAAATCCCTCTAGGGACCTAGAAATCTCTCTAGTGACATAGAAATCCCTCTAGGGACATAGAAATCTATCCCTCTAGGGACCTAGAAATCCCTCTAGGGACCTAGAAATCCCTCTAGGGACCTAGAAATCCCTCTAGGGACATTGAAATCCCTCTAGGGACCTAGAAATCTATCCCTCTAGGGACCTAGAAATCTCTCTAGGGACATAGAAATCCCTCTAGGGACATAGAAATCCCTCTAGGGACATAGAAATCCCTCTAGGGACATAGAAATCCCTCTAGGGACATAGAAATCCCTCTAGGGACATATAAATCTATCCCTCTAGGGACCTAGAAATCCCTCTAGGGACCTAGAAATCCCTCTAGGGACCTAGAAATCCCTCTAGGGACATAGAAATCTATCCCTCTAGGGACCTAGAAATCCCTCTAGGGACCTAGAAATCCCTCTAGCGACATAGAAATCCCTCTAGCGACATAGAAATCCCTCTAGGGACATATAAATCTATCCCTCTAGGGACATAGAAATCCCTCTAGGGACCTAGAAATCCCTCTAGGGACCTAGAAATCCCTCTAGGGACCTAGAAATCCCTCTAGGGACATAGAAATCCCTCTAGGGACCTAGAAATCCCTCTAGGGACATAGAAATCCCTCTAGGGACATAGAAATCTCTCTCTCTAGGGACCTAGAAATCCCTCTAGGGACCTAGAAATCCCTCTAGCGACATAGAAATCCCTCTAGCGACATAGAAATCCCTCTAGGGACATAGAAATCTCTCTCTCTAGGGACCTAGAAATCCCTCTAGGGACCTAGAAATCCCTCTAGGGACATAGAAATCCCTCTAGGGACATAGAAATCTATAACTCTAGGGACATAGAAATCCCTCTAGGGACATAGAAATCTATCCCTCTAGGGACATAGAAATCCCTCTAGGGACCTAGAAATCCCTCTAGCGACATAGAAATCCCTCTAGCGACATAGAAATCCCTCTAGGGACATAGAAATCTCACTCTCTAGGGACCTAGAAATCCCTCTAGGGACCTAGAAATCCCTCTAGGGACCTAGAAATCCCTCTAGCGACATAGAAATCCCTCTAGCGACATAGAAATCCCTCTAGGGACATAGAAATCTCTCTCTTTAGGGACCTAGAAATCCCTCTAGGGACCTACAAATCTATCCCTCTAGGGACCTAGAAATCCCTCTAGGGACATTGAAATCCCTCTAGGGACCTAGAAATATCTCTAGTGACATAGAAATCCCTCTAGGGACATAGAAATCTATCCCTCTAGGGACCTAGAAATCCCTCTAGGGACCTAGAAATCCCTCTAGGGACATTGAAATCCCTCTAGGGACCTAGAATTCTATCCCTCTAGGGACCTAGAAATCTGTCTAGGGACATAGAAATCCCTCTAGGGACATAGAAATCCCTCTAGGGACATAGAAATCCCTCTAGGGACATAGAAATCCCTCTAGGGACCTAGAAATCCCTCTAGGGACCTAGAAATCCCTCTAGGGACATTGAAATCCCTCTAGGGACCTAGAAATCCCTCTAGCGACATAGAAATCCCTCTAGCGACATAGAAATCCCTCTAGGGACATAGAAATCCCTCTAGGGACATAGAAATCTATCCCTCTAGGGACATAGAAATCCCTCTAGGGACCTAGAAATCCCTCTAGCGACATAGAAATCCCTCTAGCGACATAGAAATCCCTCTAGGGACCTAGAAATCTATCCCTCTAGGGACCTAGAAATCCCTCTAGCGACATAGAAATCCCTCTAGCGACATAGAAATCCCTCTAGGGACATAGAAATCTCTCTCTCTAGGGACCTAGAAATCCCTCTAGGGACATAGAAATCCCTCTAGGGACCTAGAAATCCCTCTAGGGACATAGAAATCCCTCTAGGGACATAGAAACCCCTCTAGGGACATAGAAATCCCTCTAGGGACATATAAATCTATCCCTCTAGGGACATAGAAATCCCTCTAGGGACCTAGAAATCCCTCTAGGGACCTAGAAATCCCTCTAGGGACCTAGAAATCCCTCTAGGGACCTAGAAATCCCTCTAGGGACATAGAAATCCCTCTAGGGACCTAGAAATCCCTCTAGGGACATAGAAATCCCTCTAGGGACATAGAAATCTCTCTCTCTAGGGACCTAGAAATCTCTCTAGGGACCTAGAAATCCCTCTAGCGACATAGAAATCCCTCTAGCGACATAGAAATCCCTCTAGGGACCTAGAAATCTCTCTAGGGACCTAGAAATCCCTCTAGGGACATAGAAATCCCTCTAGGGACCTAGAAATCCCTCTAGGGACATAGAAATCCCTCTAGGGACAGAGAAATCTATCCCTCTAGGGACATAGAAATCCCTCTAGGGACAGAGAAATCTATCCCTCTAGGGACATAGAAATCCCTCTAGGGACATAGAAATCTATCCCTCTAGGGACATAGAAATCCCTCTAGGGACCTAGAAATCCCTCTAGCGACATAGAAATCCCTCTAGCGACATAGAAATCCCTCTAGCGACATAGAAATCCCTCTAGGGACATAGAAATCTCTCTCTCTAGGGACCTAGAAATCCCTCTAGGGACCTAGAAATCCCTCTAGGGACCTAGAAATCCCTCTAGCGACATAGAAATCCCTCTAGCGACATAGAAATCCCTCTAGGGACATAGAAATCTCCTTCTCTAGGGACCTAGAAATCCCTCTAGGGACCTAGAAATCTATCCCTCTAGGGACCTAGAAATCCCTCTAGGGACATTGAAATCCCTCTAGGGACCTAGAAATCTCTCTAGTGACATAGAAATCCCTCTAGGGACATAGAAATCTATCCCTCTAGGGACCTAGAAATCCCTCTAGGGACCTAGAAATCCCTCTAGGGACATTGAAATCCCTCTAGGGACCTAGAAATCTATCCCTCTAGGGACCTAGAAATCTCTCTAGGGACATAGAAATCCCTCTAGGGACATAGAAATCCCTCTAGGGACATAGAAATCCCTCTAGGGACATAGAAATCCCTCTAGGGACATAGAAATCCCTCTAGGGACATATAAATCTATCCCTCTAGGGACATAGAAATCCCTCTAGGGACCTAGAAATCCCTCTAGGGACCTAGAAATCCCTCTAGGGACCTAGAAATCCCTCTAGGGACATTGAAATCCCTCTAGGGACCTAGAAATCCCTCTAGCGACATAGAAATCCCTCTAGGCAAATCTTTTCTCTTCAAAATATCCGAAGGGAGGCGATCTCAGATTCAAATCAAAATATTTTAAAAGGTTATCCAAGGTAACTGGTAGAAACGTAACTGTTATAAAATGTAACCGCTGGGGCATGCGCAGAACATTGGCCTGCTAGTGCCGTGCGTTATATACTCAAGTACCCAAATTTCTAAGCGAATCGAGCCAACTTAACCAGTTTTTCTAATTAATGAAAAAAATACAACGAAAGAAATGTTACCATTTTTCAAATGATCAATATATCCATCAAACATAGACCCAGACTCGCACGCTTCAATAACAGAATAAGCTGCAACAAAGTTGAAACTTGTTAATCTTAGTAAAGCAAAAATTATATTAAAAATTTATATAAAAAGAAACATAATTAATTATTCCTAATTATACCTAGAAATCCCTCTAGGGACATAGAAATCTCTCTCTCTAGGGACCTAGAAATCCCTCTACGGACCTAGATATCCCTCTCAAAACCCTGTAACACGCTCTAGAATCCCTATAAATCCCTCTAGGGACATTGAAATCCCTCTAGGGACCTAGAAATCTATCCCTCTAGGGACCTAGAAATCTCTCTAGGGACATAGAAATCCTTCTAGGGACCTAGAAATCCCTCTAGGGACCTAGAAATCCCTCTAGGGACATTGAAATCCCTCTAGGGACCTAGAAATCTATCCCTCTAGGGACCTAGAAATCCCTCTAGCGACATAGAAATCCCTCTAGCGACATAGAAATCCCTCTAGGGACATAGAAATCTCTCTCTGTTGGGACCTAGAAATCCCTCTAGGGACCTAGAAATCCCTCTAGGGACATAGAAATCTATCCCTCTAGGGACCTAGAAATCCCTCTAGGGACATAGAAATCCCTCTAGCGACATAGAAATCCCTCTAGCGACATAGAAATCCCTCTAGGGACATAGAAATCTCTCTCTGTTGGGACCTAGAAATCCCTCTAGGGACCTAGAAATCCCTCTAGGGACCTAGAAATCCCTCTAGCGACATAGAAATCCCTCTAGCGACATAGAAATCCCTCTAGGGACATAGAAATCTCTCTCTCTAGGGACCTAGAAATCCCTCTAGGGACCTAGAAATCTATCCCTCTAGGGACCTAGAAATCCTTCTAGGGACATTGAAATCCCTCTAGGGACCTAGAAATCTCTCTAGTGACATAGAAATCCCTCTAGGGACATAGAAATCTATTCCTCTAGGGACCTAGAAATCCCTCTAGGGACCTAGAAATCCCTCTAGGGACCTAGAAATCCCTCTAGGGACATTGAAATCCCTCTAGGGACCTAGAAATCTATCCCTCTAGGGACCTAGAAATCTCTCTAGGGACATAGAAATCCCTCTAGGGACATAGAAATCCCTCTAGGGACATAGAAATCCCTCTAGGGACATAGAAATCCCTCTAGGGACATAGAAATCCCTCTAGGGACATATAAATCTATCCCTCTAGGGACCTAGAAATCCCTCTAGGGACCTAGAAATCCCTCTAGGGACCTAGAAATCCCTCTAGGGACCTAGAAATCCCTCTAGGGACATTGAAATCCCTCTAGGGACCTAGAAATCCCTCTAGCGACATAGAAATCCCTCTAGCGACATAGAAATCCCTCTAGGGACATAGAAATCTCTCTCTCTAGGGACCTAGAAATCCCTCTAGGGACATAGAAATCCCTCTAGGGACATAGGAATCCCTCTAAGGACATAGAAATCCCTCTAGGGACATAGAAATCTATCCCTCTAGGGACATAGAAATCCCTCTAGGGACCTAGAAATCCCTCTAGCGACATAGAAATCCCTCTAGCGACATAGAAATCCCTCTAGGGACCTAGAAATCTATCCCTCTAGGGACCTAGAAATCCCTCTAGCGACATAGAAATCCCTCTAGCGACATAGAAATCCCTCTAGGGACATAGAAATCTCTCTCTCTAGGGACCTAAAAATCCCTCTAGGGACATAGAAATCCCTCTAGGGACCTAGAAATCCCTCTAGGGACATAGAAATCCCTCTAGGGACATAGAAATCTATCCCTCTAGGGACATAGAAATCCCTCTAGGGACCTAGAAATCCCTCTAGCGACATAGAAATCCCTCTAGCGACATAGAAATCCCTCTAGGGACCTAGAAATCTATCCCTCTAGGGACCTAGAAATCCCTCTAGCGACATAGAAATCCCTCTAGCGACATAGAAATCCCTCTAGGGACATAGAAATCTCTCTCTCTAGGGACCTAAAAATCCCTCTAGGGACATAGAAATCCCTCTAGGGACATAGAAATCCCTCTAGGGACATAGAAATCCCTCTAGGGACATATAAATCTATCCCTCTAGGGACATAGAAATCCCTCTAGGGACCTAGAAATCCCTCTAGGGACCTAGAAATCCCTCTAGGGACCTAGAAATCCCTCTAGGGACCTAGAAATCCCTCTAGGGACATTGAAATCCCTCTAGGGACCTAGAAATCCCTCTAGCGACATAGAAATCCCTCTAGCGACATAGAAATCCCTCTAGGGACATAGAAATCTCTCTCTCTAGGGACCTAGAAATCCCTCTAGGGACATAGAAATCCCTCTAGGGACATAGAAATCTATCTAGGCAAATCTTTTCTCTTCAAAATATCCGAAGGGAGGCGATCTCAGATTCAAATCAAAATATTTTAAAAGGTTATCCAAGGTAACTGGTAGAAACGTAACTGTTATAAAATGTAACCGCTGGGGCATGCGCAGAACATTGGCCTGCTAGTGCCGTGCGTTATATACTCAAGTACCCAAATTTCTAAGCGAATCGAGCCAACTTAACCAGTTTTTCTAATTAATGAAAAAAATATAACGAAAGAAATGTTACCATTTTTCAAATGATCAATATATCCATCAAACATAGACCCAGACTCGCACGCTTCAATAACAGAATAAGCTGCAACAAAGTTGAAACTTGTTAATCTTAGTAAAGCAAAAATTATATTAAAAATTTATATAAAAAGAAACATAATTAATTATTCCTAATTATACCTAGAAATCCCTCTAGGGACATAGAAATCCCTCTAGGGACATAGAAATCTCTCTCTCTAGGGACCTAGAAATCCCTCTAGGGACATAGAAATCCCTCTAGGGACCTAGAAATCCCTCTAGGGACATAGAAATCTCTCTCTCTAGGGACCTAGAAATCCCTCTAGGGACCTAGAAATCCCTCTAGCGACATAGAAATCCCTCTAGCGACATAGAAATCCCTCTAGGGACATTGAAATCCCTCTAGGGACCTAGAAATCTCTCTCTCTAGGGACCTAGAAATCCCTCTAGGGACCTAGAAATCCCTCTAGGGACATTGAAATCCCTCTAGGGACCTAGAAATCCCTCTAGGGACCTAGAAATCCCTCTAGCGACATAGAAATCCCTCTAGCGACATAAAAATCCCTCTAGGGACATAGAAATCTCTCTCTCTAGGGACCTAGAAATCCCTCTAGGGACATAGAAATCCCTCTAGGGACATAGAAATCCCTCTAGGGACATAAAAATCCCTCTAGCGACATAGAAATCCCTCTAGGGACCTAGAAATCCCTCTAGCGACATAGAAATCCCTCTAGCGACATAGAAATCCCTCTAGGGACATAGAAATCTCTCTCTCTAGGGACCTAAAAATCCCTCTAGGGACATAGAAATCCCTCTAGGGACCTAGAAATCCCTCTAGGGACCTAGAAATCTCTCTCTCTAGGGACCTAGAAATCCCTCTAGGGACCTAGAAATCCCTCTAGCGACATAGAAATCCCTCTAGGGACATAGAAATCTCTCTCTCTAGGGACCTAGAAATCCCTCTAGGGACATAGAAATCCCTCTAGGGACCTAGAAATCCCTCTAGGGACATAGAAATCCCTCTAGGGACATAGAAATCTATCCCTCTAGGGACCTAGAAATCCCTCTAGGGACCTAGAAATCCCTCTAGGGACCTAGAAATCCCTCTAGGGACATTGAAATCCCTCTAGGGACCTAGAAATCTATCCCTCTAGGGACCTAGAAATCCCTCTAGCGACATAGAAATCCCTCTAGCGACATAGAAATCCCTCTAGGGACATAGAAATCTCTCTCTCTAGGGACCTAAAAATCCCTCTAGGGACATAGAAATCCCTCTAGGGACCTAGAAATCCCTCTAGGGACCTAGAAATCTCTCTCTCTAGGGACCTAGAAATCCCTCTAGGGACCTAGAAATCCCTCTAGCGACATAGAAATCCCTCTAGCGACATAGAAATCCCTCTAGGGACATAGAAATCTCTCTCTCTAGGGACCTAGAAATCCCTCTAGGGACATAGAAATCCCTCTAGGGACCTAGAAATCCCTCTAGGGACATAGAAATCCCTCTAGGGACATAGAAATCTATCCCTCTAGGGACCTAGAAATCCCTCTAGGGACCTAGAAATCCCTCTAGGGACCTAGAAATCCCTCTAGGGACATTGAAATCCCTCTAGGGACATAGAAATCCCTCTAGGGACATAGAAATCCCTCTAGGGACATAGAAATCTATCCCTCTAGGGACATAGAAATCCCTCTAGGGACCTAGAAATCCCTCTAGCGACATAGAAATCCCTCTAGGGACATAGAAATCCCTCTAGGGACATAGAAATCTATCCCTCTAGGGACATAGAAATCCCTCTAGGGACCTAGAAATCCCTCTAGCGACATAGAAATCCCTCAAGCGACATAGAAATCCCTCTAGCGACATAGAAATCCCTCTAGGGACATAGAAATCTATCCCCCTAGGGACATAGAAATCTATCCCTCTAGGGACATAGAAATCCCTCTAGGGACATAGAAATCCCTCTAGGGACCTAGAAATCCCTCTAGGGACATTGAAATCCCTCTAGGGACCTAGAAATCTATCCCTCTAGGGACCTAGAAATCTATCCCTCTAGGGACCTAGAAATCTTTCTAGGGACATTGAAATCCCTCTAGGGACCTAGAAATCTCTCTAGTGACATAGAAATCCCTCTAGGGACATAGAAATCTATCCCTCTAGGGACCTAGAAATCCCTCTAGGGACCTAGAAATCCCTCTAGGGACCTAGAAATCCCTCTAGGGACATTGAAATCCCTCTAGGGACCTAGAAATCTATCCCTCTAGGGACCTAGAAATCTCTCTAGGGACATATAAATCCCTCTAGGGACATAGAAATCCCTCTAGGGACATATAAATCTATCCCTCTAGGGACATAGAAATCCCTCTAGGGACCTAGAAATCCCTCTAGGGACATTGAAATCCCTCTAGGGACATTGAAATACCTCTAGGGACCTAGAAATCTATCCCTCTAGGGACCTAGAAATCTCTCTAGGGACCTAGAAATCTCTCTAGGGACCTAGAAATCCCTCTAGGGACATAGAAATTCCTCTAGGGACATAGAAATCTATCCCTCTAGGGACCTAGAAATCCCTCTAGGGACCTAGAAATCCCTCTAGGGACATAGAAATCTCTCTCTCTAGGGACCTAGAAATCCCTCTAGGGACATAGAAATCCTTCTAGGGACCTAGAAATCCCTCTAGGGACATAGAAATCCCTCTAGGGACATTGAAATCCCTCTATGGACCTAGAAATCTATCCCTCTAGGGACCTAGAAATCTCTCTAGGGGCATAGAAATCTCTCTAGGGACATAGAAATCCCTCTAGGGACCTAGAAATCCCTCTAGGGACCTAGAAATCCCTCTAGGGACATTGAAATCCCTCTAGGGACCTAGAAATCTATCCCTCTAGGGACCTAGAAATCCCTCTAGCGACATAGAAATCCCTCTAGCGACATAGAAATCCCTCTAGGGACATAGAAATCTCTCTCTCTAGGGACCTAGAAATCCCTCTAGGGACATAGAAATCCCTCTAGGGACCTAGAAATCCCTCTAGGGACATAGAAATCCCTCTAGGGACATAGAAATCTCTCTCTCTAGGGACCTAGAAATCCCTCTAGGGACCTAGAAATCCCTCTAGCGACATAGAAATCCCTCTAGCGACATAGAAATCCCTCTAGGGACATAGAAATCTCTCTCTCTAGGGACCTAGAAATCTCTCTGGAATACGTGGAGGGATATGTTAACTAGGGCCATTGGTTTCCTTTTCAGATCCTTTCAAGTTCTGGTCTCTAAAGTACATAACGATAGGAAACATAACTTGTTAAACTTATGTATAAAAAAAGTAAAAACATATATGTTAGATCAATTAGTGATATCAATAAATAATATATATCACGTTACTTAAGCTAATTGCAGCTGTCTTTCTTAGAATAATAGATCAGCTTACAGGCATTTTGAGGAGTGATAGTGCATGCAATGGTAGAGGCTAGCTGCAAGTGTCTTTCCTAGAATAATAGATCAGCTAGCAGCAGGTGTCATTCTTAGAAGTTAGTTAAGCATAATCATTCGCTATATATCGCCCCTCCTCCTCTTTATAGCAATAGACTGCCTCTACTCTACTGTGATCATCCTTTCTCAACACTATTTCCTAGTATGAATATTTCCTCAGAATAAATTTTGTTTAATTTGATTATTCCTTAATTTCATCATTCTTTTTATTAAAAACAGATGTCTCTTGCCGAAACATCAAATAAGCTTAACCGATTTTCAGTGTACAAAATACTGGATCAGTTAGAAAATGGGAGAATTTATATCATTGCAAGAATGGAAATGAAGGAAACACAATATGAAAAATATTTACAAACTATCTTAGAGGGATTGTTGTCAGCATTTACGAAAGTGTACTTAGACCACTATGATGGTAAGTACGACACAAATAATAATTACTAATATGTTGATTATGCTAAAAGAATATTAATTCCAGCTTTGTTTTCAGGCTCGCTGAAGTTAATGTATTTCGGTAAAGAAAATAACTGTTATCAGTTAAAATTATTAAAAGGAAAGAGGTGATTCTTTACGGTGATGGGTAACATTATTTTTATCTGAATGGAACTTGGAGGAAGTAAAAGAAGAAGAAAATACTTACCTATGAGATAGGCAGGATTCCAAACCACCCACGAGGTTCTGCCTGTGGTTTCGTTACCCATTTTTTATAGTGGATGGTTCGCTTCACTGAATCCAGTAGCAGGAATGGCTGCCTGCTAATGCAATCAGTGTAGCCCTATAAACCACTTTACTCTTTTTTTTACTCACGTGATTCGTGGTAGTGGAGTTGTATGTTCTTCTGCAATGCTAAAAACTCTAAAAGACTTTTGGCGATTAGGATTCTTTGAGTATCATAACAACAGACTAATTTTTATTTTATTGTTATCCGTTTAACAAATTTTGAATGAATAGTATTAGGAATATTTTGAACAACACGCCCCGGGTGCATCTCGTCAGCTCGTAGGGGAGGCGGCCCATGGGTGGTAGATCTGGGGTTGTAGGTTGAAATTCGTTGCAAGTTCACCCCGGCTAAGTCCGATATGGACTCACTCACCAACAATGTGAGCGACCCCCCAGACTTGCTTGAGGGATGTTACGTAGGTTGGAACGCCCTACTAACATTACGTTTCACTTAAACAATATCTCTAATAGTCAAGGATCTTTCTAAGGTAAAACGCTCGTTATCCGAAGGTAAACTATTCCCCAGTACGGATCTCCGGGTGGGGTATGCTCCAGGGGATTGGTGCAAGTTGAAATATAGAGATTTACGTAGAGAGAAACTCACTAAGAATCACTTAGTGAATTAAATATTCAGAGGCTGATAGGGAAGATCGATTTGTAATAATATTAATAAATCAAGATTGATGAAATTAATAGAGTAAGAAAGAAAATGTTAGTAAAGATGACTAGAAGTACTCTCTTACTACAACCACAGGCTACATTTACTATCACAATATTTGAACAGAAAACACCACAACACACAACATCTCAATACACAACACCACAACAAGCAACATCTCAATGCAAAACGCCACATCTCAATACACAACCCCTCAACACACAACGCCCCAATACACAACACCACAAGACACAGCCCAAGTCTGCTAATGAACTTGTGACGTAACCGGGAGCCATTACTTATTTAAATATTCGAACCTCCGTTAATTGTTTCGGTATTTATAATTTTTTTTTTTTTTATATGTTGATAAGGATTTTACAGAAGGGATTTAGTTTTACCACAGCCACTTAATATATATTATAGGCAAATGACAGCTACTATAACTCTGCGAAGAAATTGGTCTATACCCAAATTATAACAAGACCAAACTAATGACCAATAGTTCAAGGGAAGATATAAAAAAAAATGAACAAATTCACCCTGGAATACGTGGAGGGATATGTTAACTTGGGCCATTGGTTTCCTTTTCAGATCCTTTCGAGTTCTGGTCTCTAAAGTACATAACGAAAGGAAACATAACTTGTAAAACTTATGTATAAAAAAAGTAAAAACATATATGTTAGATCAATTAGTGATATCAATAAATAATATATATCACGTTACTTAAGCTAATTGCAGCTGTCTTTCTTAGAATAATAGATCAGCTTACAGGTATTTTGAGGAGTGATAGTGCATGCAATGGTAGAGGCTAGCTGCAAGTGTCTTTCCTAGAATAATAGATCAGCTAGCAGCAGGTGTCATTCTTAGAAGTTAGTTAAGCATAATAGAAATTCCTCTAGGGACATAGAAATCTCTCTCTCTAGGGACCTAGAAATCCCTCTAGGGACCTAGAAATCCCTCTAGCGACATAGAAATCCCTCTAGCGACATAGAAATCCCTCTAGGGACATAGAAATCTCTCTCTCTAGGGACCTAGAAATCCCTCTAGGGACATAGAAATCCCTCTAGGGACCTAGAAATCCCTCTAGGGACATAGAAATCCCTCTAGGGACATAGAAATCTATCCCTCTAGGGACATAGAAATCCCTCTAGGGACATAGAAATCTATCCCTCTAGGGACATAGAAATCCCTCTAGGGACCTAGAAATCCCTCTAGCGACATAGAAATCCCTCTAGCGACATAGAAATCCCTCTAGGGACATAGAAATCTCTCTCTCTAGGGACCTAGAAATCCCTCTAGGGACCTAGAAATCCCTCTAGGGACCTAGAAATCCCTCTAGGGACCTAGAAATCCCTCTAGCGACATAGAAATCCCTCTAGCGACATAGAAATCCCTCTAGGGACATAGAAATCTCTCTCTCTAGGGACCTAGAAATCCCTCTAGGGACCTAGAAATCTATCCCTCTAGGGACCTAGAAATCCCTCTAGGGACATTGAAATCCCTCTAGGGACCTAGAAATCTCTCTAGTGACATAGAAATCCCTCTAGGGACATAGAAATCTATCCCTCTAGGGACCTAGAAATCCCTCTAGGGACCTAGAAATCCCTCTAGGGACATTGAAATCCCTCTAGGGACCTAGAAATCTATCCCTCTAGGGACCTAGAAATCTCTCTAGGGACATAGAAATCCCTCTAGGGACATAGAAATCCCTCTAGGGACATAGAAATCCCTCTAGGGACATAGAAATCCCTCTAGGGACATAGAAATCCCTCTAGGGACATAGAAATCCCTCTAGGGACATATAAATCTATCCCTCTAGGGACATAGAAATCCCTCTAGGGACCTAGGGGGATAGATTTCTATGTCCCTAGAGGGATTTCTATGTCGCTAGAGGGATTTCTATGTCGCTTGAGGGATTTCTATGTCGCTAGAGGGATTTCTATGTCGCTAGAGGGATTTCTAGGTCCCTAGAGGGATTTCTAGGTCCCTAGAGGGATAGATTTCTATGTCCCTAGAGGGATTTCTATGTCGCTAGAGGGATTTCTATGTCGCTAGAGGGATTTCTAGGTCCCTAGAGGGATTTCTATGTCCCTAGAGGGATAGATTTCTATGTCCCTAGAGGGATTTCTATGTCCCTAGAGGGATTTCAATGTCCCTAGAGGGATTTCTAGGTCCCTAGAGGGATTTCTAGGTCCCTAGAGGGATAGATTTCTATGTCCCTAGAGGGATTTCTATGTCCCTAGAGGGATTTCTAGGTCCCTAGAGGGATTTCTATGTCCCTAGAGGGATTTCTAGGTCCCTAGAGAGAGAGATTTCTATGTCCCTAGAGGGATTTCTATGTCGCTAGAGGGATTTCTATGTCGCTAGAGGGATTTCTAGGTCCCTAGAGGGATTTCTAGGTCCCTAGAGAGAGAGATTTCTAGGTCCCTAGAGGGATTTCTAGGTCCCTAGAGGGATTTCTATGTCCCTAGAGGGATTTTTAGGTCCCTAGAGAGAGAGATTTCTATGTCCCTAGAGGGATTTCTATGTCGCTAGAGGGATTTCTATGTCGCTAGAGGGATTTCTAGGTCCCTAGAGGGATAGATTTCTAGGTCCCTAGAGGGATTTCTATGTCGCTAGAGGGATTTCTATGTCCCTAGAGGGATTTCTATGTCCCTAGAGGGATTTCTATGTCCCTAGAGGGATTTCTAGGTCCCTAGAGAGAGAGATTTCTATGTCCCTAGAGGGATTTTTATGTCGCTAGAGGGATTTCTATGTCGCTAGAGGGATTTCTAGGTCCCTAGAGGGATTTCAATGTCCCTAGAGGGATTTCTAGGTCCCTAGAGGGATTTCTAGGTCCCTAGAGGGATAGATTTATATGTCCCTAGAGGGATTTCTATGTCCCTAGAGGGATTTCTAGGTCCCTAGAGGGATTTCTATGTCCCTAGAGGGATTTCTAGGTCCCTAGAGAGAGAGATTTCTATGTCCCTAGAGGGATTTCTATGTCGCTAGAGGGATTTCTATGTCGCTAGAGGGATTTCTAGGTCCCTAGAGGGATTTCTAGGTCCCTAGAGAGAGAGATTTCTAGGTCCCTAGAGGGATTTCTAGGTCCCTAGAGGGATTTCTATGTCCCTAGAGGGATTTTTAGGTCCCTAGAGAGAGAGATTTCTATGTCCCTAGAGGGATTTCTATGTCGCTAGAGGGATTTCTATGTCGCTAGAGGGATTTCTAGGTCCCTAGAGGGATAGATTTCTAGGTCCCTAGAGGGATTTCTATGTCGCTAGAGGGATTTCTATGTCCCTAGAGGGATTTCTATGTCCCTAGAGGGATTTCTATGTCCCTAGAGGGATTTCTAGGTCCCTAGAGAGAGAGATTTCTATGTCCCTAGAGGGATTTTTATGTCGCTAGAGGGATTTCTATGTCGCTAGAGGGATTTCTAGGTCCCTAGAGGGATTTCAATGTCCCTAGAGGGATTTCTAGGTCCCTAGAGGGATTTCTAGGTCCCTAGAGGGATAGATTTATATGTCCCTAGAGGGATTTATATGTCCCTAGAGGGATTTCTATGTCCCTAGAGGGATTTCTATGTCCCTAGAGGGATTTCTATGTCCCTAGAGAGATTTCTAGGTCCCTAGAGGGATAGATTTCTAGGTCCCTAGAGGGATTTCAATGTCCCTAGAGGGATTTCTATGTCCCTAGAGGGATTTCTATGTCGCTAGAGGGATTTCTATGTCGCTAGAGGGATTTCTAGGTCCCTAGAGGGATAGATTTCTAGGTCCCTAGAGGGATTTCTATGTCGCTAGAGGGATTTCTATGTCCCTAGAGGGATTTCTATGTCCCTAGAGGGATTTCAATGTCCCTAGAAGGATTTCTAGGTCCCTAGAGGGATTTCTAGGTCCCTAGAGGGATTTCTAGGTCCCTAGAGGGATTTCTAGGTCCCTAGAGGGATAGATTTATATGTCCCTAGAGGGATTTCTATGTCCCTAGAGGGATTTCTATGTCCCTAGAGGGATTTCTATGTCCCTAGAGGGATTTCTATGTCCCTAGAGGGATTTCTATGTCCCTAGAGAGATTTCTAGGTCCCTAGAGGGATAGATTTCTAGGTCCCTAGAGGGATTTCAATGTCCCTAGAAGGATTTCTAGGTCCCTAGAGGGATTTCTAGGTCCCTAGAGGGATTTCTAGGTCCCTAGAGGGATAGATTTCTATGTCCCTAGAGGGATTTCTATGTCACTAGAGAGATTTCTAGGTCCCTAGAGGGATTTCAATGTCCCTAGAAGGATTTCTAGGTCCCTAGAGGGATAGATTTCTAGGTCCCTAGAGGGATTTCTAGGTCCCTAGAGAGAGAGATTTCTATGTCCCTAGAGGGATTTCTATGTCGCTAGAGGGATTTCTATGTCGCTAGAGGGATTTCTAGGTCCCTAGAGGGATTTCTAGGTCCCTAGAGGGATTTCTAGGTCCCAACAGAGAGAGATTTCTATGTCCCTAGAGGGATTTCTATGTCGCTAGAGGGATTTCTATGTCGCTAGAGGGATTTCTAGGTCCCTAGAGGGATTTCTATGTCCCTAGAGGGATAGATTTCTATGTCCCTAGAGGGATTTCTATGTCCCTAGAGGGATAGATTTCTATGTCCCTAGAGGGATTTCTATGTCCCTAGAGGGATTTCTAGGTCCCTAGAGGGATTTCTATGTCCCTAGAGGGATTTCTAGGTCCCTAGAGAGAGAGATTTCTATGTCCCTAGAGGGATTTCTATGTCGCTAGAGGGATTTCTATGTCGCTAGAGGGATTTCTAGGTCCCTAGAGGGATATCTAGGTCCCTAGAGAGAGAGATTTCTATGTCCCTAGAGGGATTTCTAGGTCCCTAGAGGGATTTCTATGTCCCTAGAGGGATTTCTAGGTCCCTAGAGAGAGAGATTTCTATGTCCCTAGAGGGATTTCTATGTCCCTAGAGGGATTTCTAGGTATAATTAGGAATAATTAATTATGTTTCTTTTTATATAAATTTTTAATATAATTTTTGCTTTACTAAGATTAACAAGTTTCAACTTTGTTGCAGCTTATTCTGTTATTGAAGCGTGCGAGTCTGGGTCTATGTTTGATGGATATATTGATCATTTGAAAAATGGTAACATTTCTTTCGTTATATTTTTTTCATTAATTAGAAAAACTGGTTAAGTTGGCTCGATTCGCTTAGAAATTTGGGTACTTGAGTATATAACGCACGGCACTAGCAGGCCAATGTTCTGCGCATGCCCCAGCGGTTACATTTTATAACAGTTACGTTTCTACCAGTTACCTTGGATAACCTTTTAAAATATTTTGATTTGAATCTGAGATCGCCTCCCTTCGGATATTTTGAAGAGAAAAGATTTGCCTAGATAGATTTCTATGTCCCTAGAGGGATTTCTATGTCCCTAGAGGGATTTCTAGGTCCCTAGAGAGAGAGATTTCTATGTCCCTAGAGGGATTTCTATGTCCCTAGAGGGATAGATTTATATGTCCCTAGAGGGATTTCTATGTCCCTAGAGGGATTTCTATGTCCCTAGAGGGATTTCTATGTCCCTAGAGGGATTTCTATGTCCCTAGAGGGATTTTTAGGTCCCTAGAGAGAGAGATTTCTATGTCCCTAGAGGGATTTCTATGTCGCTAGAGGGATTTCTATGTCGCTAGAGGGATTTCTAGGTCCCTAGAGGGATAGATTTCTAGGTCCCTAGAGGGATTTCTATGTCGCTAGAGGGATTTCTATGTCGCTAGAGGGATTTCTAGGTCCCTAGAGGGATTTCTATGTCCCTAGAGGGATAGATTTCTATGTCCCTAGAGGGATTTCTATGTCCCTAGAGGGATTTCTAGGTCCCTAGAGAGAGAGATTTCTAGGTCCCTAGAGGGATTTCTAGGTCTCTAGAGGGATTTCTATGTCCCTAGAGGGATTTTTAGGTCCCTAGAGAGAGAGATTTCTATGTCCCTAGAGGGATTTCTATGTCGCTAGAGGGATTTCTATGTCGCTAGAGGGATTTCTAGGTCCCTAGAGGGATAGATTTCTAGGTCCCTAGAGGGATTTCTATGTCGCTAGAGGGATTTCTATGTCCCTAGAGGGATTTCTATGTCCCTAGAGGGATTTCTATGTCCCTAGAGGGATTTCTAGGTCCCTAGAGAGAGAGATTTCTATGTCCCTAGAGGGATTTTTATGTCGCTAGAGGGATTTCTATGTCGCTAGAGGGATTTCTAGGTCCCTAGAGGGATTTCAATGTCCCTAGAGGGATTTCTAGGTCCCTAGAGGGATTTCTAGGTCCCTAGAGGGATAGATTTATATGTCCCTAGAGGGATTTCTATGTCCCTAGAGGGATTTCTAGGTCCCTAGAGGGATTTCTATGTCCCTAGAGGGATTTCTAGGTCCCTAGAGAGAGAGATTTCTATGTCCCTAGAGGGATTTCTATGTCGCTAGAGGGATTTCTATGTCGCTAGAGGGATTTCTAGGTCCCTAGAGGGATTTCTAGGTCCCTAGAGAGAGAGATTTCTAGGTCCCTAGAGGGATTTCTATGTCCCTAGAGGGATTTTTAGGTCCCTAGAGAGAGAGATTTCTATGTCCCTAGAGGGATTTCTATGTCGCTAGAGGGATTTCTATGTCGCTAGAGGGATTTCTAGGTCCCTAGAGGGATAGATTTCTAGGTCCCTAGAGGGATTTCTATGTCGCTAGAGGGATTTCTATGTCCCTAGAGGGATTTCTATGTCCCTAGAGGGATTTCTATGTCCCTAGAGGGATTTCTAGGTCCCTAGAGAGAGAGATTTCTATGTCCCTAGAGGGATTTTTATGTCGCTAGAGGGATTTCTATGTCGCTAGAGGGATTTCTAGGTCCCTAGAGGGATTTCAATGTCCCTAGAGGGATTTCTAGGTCCCTAGAGGGATTTCTAGGTCCCTAGAGGGATAGATTTATATGTCCCTAGAGGGATTTCTATGTCCCTAGAGGGATTTCTATGTCCCTAGAGGGATTTCTATGTCCCTAGAGAGATTTCTAGGTCCCTAGAGGGATAGATTTCTAGGTCCCTAGAGGGATTTCAATGTCCCTAGAGGGATTTCTATGTCCCTAGAGGGATTTCTATGTCGCTAGAGGGATTTCTATGTCGCTAGAGGGATTTCTAGGTCCCTAGAGGGATAGATTTCTAGGTCCCTAGAGGGATTTCTATGTCGCTAGAGGGATTTCTATGTCCCTAGAGGGATTTCTATGTCCCTAGAGGGATTTCAATGTCCCTAGAGGGATTTCTAGGTCCCTAGAGGGATTTCTAGGTCCCTAGAGGGATTTCTAGGTCCCTAGAGGGATTTCTAGGTCCCTAGAGGGATAGATTTATATGTCCCTAGAGGGATTTCTATGTCCCTAGAGGGATTTCTATGTCCCTAGAGGGATTTCTATGTCCCTAGAGGGATTTCTATGTCCCTAGAGGGATTTCTAGGTCCCTAGAGGGATAGATTTCTAGGTCCCTAGAGGGATTTCAATGTCCCTAGAAGGATTTCTAGGTCCCTAGAGGGATTTCTAGGTCCCTAGAGGGATTTCTAGGTCCCTAGAGGGATAGATTTCTATGTCCCTAGAGGGATTTCTATGTCACTAGAGAGATTTCTAGGTCCCTAGAGGGATTTCTATGTCGCTAGAGGGATTTCTATGTCGCTAGAGGGATTTCTAGGTCCCTAGAGGGATTTCTAGGTCCCTAGAGGGATTTCTAGGTCCCAACAGAGAGAGATTTCTATGTCCCTAGAGGGATTTCTATGTCGCTAGAGGGATTTCTATGTCGCTAGAGGGATTTCTAGGTCCCTAGAGGGATTTCTATGTCCCTAGAGGGATAGATTTCTATGTCCCTAGAGGGATTTCTATGTCCCTAGAGGGATAGATTTCTATGTCCCTAGAGGGATTTCTATGTCCCTAGAGGGATTTCTAGGTCCCTAGAGGGATTTCTATGTCCCTAGAGGGATTTCTATGTCCCTAGATAGAGAGATTTCTATGTCCCTAGAGGGATTTCTATGTCGCTAGAGGGATTTCTATGTCGCTAGAGGGATTTCTAGGTCCCTAGAGGGATATCTAGGTCCCTAGAGAGAGAGATTTCTATGTCCCTAGAGGGATTTCTAGGTCCCTAGAGGGATTTCTATGTCCCTAGAGGGATTTCTAGGTCCCTAGAGAGAGAGATTTCTATGTCCCTAGAGGGATTTCTATGTCCCTAGAGGGATTTCTAGGTATAATTAGGAATAATTAATTATGTTTCTTTTTATATAAATTTTTAATATAATTTTTGCTTTACTAAGATTAACAAGTTTCAACTTTGTTGCAGCTTATTCTGTTATTGAAGCGTGCGAGTCTGGGTCTATGTTTGATGGATATATTGATCATTTGAAAAATGGTAACATTTCTTTCGTTATATTTTTTTCATTAATTAGAAAAACTGGTTAAGTTGGCTCGATTCGCTTAGAAATTTGGGTACTTGAGTATATAAAGTGAGCAGGGCCTGTTATCTAACTCCCTGGAGATCCGGGGGATCCCAGTCCGAGCCGGGGAGACCCCTTCCGGCCTATTAACTAGCATCGGTGCGGGCCTAGGCATAAAGTTAAATCTAGAGGACCTGGACACAGTGCAACGACGGAGAGGAAGAAATGATGACCCGCGACCCCCACCTATCATAGCACGCTTCGTGAGGAAATCAGTGAGGGATGACTTGTTACATAAAAGAAAAGTCAAAAGAGATTTCTCTACGCGAGATTTAGGTTGGCAGGAAAATGACTGCCACCGTATCTATCTGAGCGAGGAGATGACAAAAGGTAACAAGCACCTCTACTGGTTAGCCTGTCAGAAGAAGGCAGCGGGAAAGATAAAGTATGTGTGGTTCTCTGGGGGCAGAGTGCGCTGTAGAAAAGAAGATGGTCACCAGGTGGTCTTCATAGATCAGGCCCAAGATCTAGACGTCTTCGGGTGACTACTGAAGTTTTGTTTCCCCGCTAGCTCTATGACAACCTATGGCGCTCACCACGGAATTTTGGATTTTGCCCACGCCCTCTCTATACAGTTAATTTCTTTTTATTGGTCCATATTTTTAGTTCTTAGGATCTTTTGTTCTATATTTTTAAGTTTGTTCATGTTCAAGCAGCTATATATATTCTATTACTTTGCTTCTCTCATTATTAATTCATTATTTTCTCTTTTTACATATTTTAACAGTATTATCATTTCTATACTATTAATATTCTTGTATGTTTTTTGTTTTATCTTGCATGTCTTCAACTATCTGGAACATTTCATAGCTTTTTACCTAATCTACCTGCTAAAATTAATTGCACACAGCATCTTCTCCTCTTATACTGGGATCTTCTCTCCTACCTCACCATCATGTCCAGTATCCTGACATCCTGTCACGTCAACACCCAATCCTTACCTGCCCATTATGACGAATTCCTTCAATATTTTACCCAAAACTTTTATCATACCATTGGAATTTCCGAAACATGGCTAAAACCCCACATCCCCTCCTCTGCAATATCCTTACCAGACTATTCATTCCTCCGCCACGACCGGGTAGACCGGACTGGTGGAGGAGTAGGTCTTTACGTACACAACTCCCTAAAATCACGTATCCTTTATTCCTCACCCGCAACTGGTTATCCTCACACAGAATTCCTTCTGGTTAAAATCTCTTTTAACCCAAACCCTCTCCTTTATGTCGTAGTATATCGACCTCCTTTGGCCCCTCTTGATTCAATTTTTGAATCTACCCTTTACGACTACATTCCTCTCTATAACCATATCATTATCTCCGGTGATTTTAATGCCAATCTCCTTGTCCAATCCTACGATCAACTATACCTGGAAAATCTCTTTTACTCTCTACACCTTTCCATTGTCCCATTTTCTCCCACACATCACACCTTTCAATCCGACACATGGTTAGACCTGTTTGTCATTGATTCACGGCAGAACCTCCTTTCTTCCTCTCAATTACCCGTTCCATTTCTGTCCTCTCATGATCTCATCCATATTTCATACAATATCCAAACTCCTGTTATACTACCTAAAACCGTAACCTTTCGCAACTTAGATGCTCTCACCCCAGAGAACATCTCACCCTCTCTTGAAGCCTTGGATTGGAGAGAGATTTATTCTTGTGCCTCTATTGATTCGATGGTTGACATACTTACTTCCAATCTCAAATATATCCTTGACACCCATGCCCCACTGAAAACCTCAACCTTCCGTCACCAGCCTGCTCCCTGGTTGTGTCAAAAAATTAAAGATCTTCAAAGGAAGCGTGATGCGGCCCGAAGACGCTTTAGACGGACAAGGTTAACTGACGACTATCAAGCGTTTAGGGCTCTCCGCAATCTGACACAGTCGGCAATCAGGCAGGCAAAAACCAAATACTTCCACGAAGCCCTTTCATCTGCTCCCGATTCTAAATCCAAATGGCATCTCCTTCGACAGCTTTCTCTTCTTAATTCATCTTGTTCTAGGCCCTTTCCAGCTTCTCCCAATGAAATAAACTCATATTTTTTGTCCACCTCAGTTAATACTTCTAAATCATCCTCTCCCGTATTTTCCCTACCACCATCTTTCAACCCTGACAACTTTTACTTCGCTGACATTTCACCCAACGACATTATTTCCTCTGTTCTGAAATCCCACTCCATCTCCACAGGCTTCGATGGGATTCCTGTCAAACTGCTAAAATCCTGCCTTATCGATATTATACCTGTCCTACTCTTTATATACAATTTTTCACTGCAAAACGGAGTATTCCCAGCCTCCTGGAAAAAAGCCATAGTCCATCCTATTAATAAATCCTCTAACCCTGTCTCACTCAAAGACTACCGCCCAATCTCAATCCTCTCCAACCTTTCCAAGCCTCTAGAAAGAATAGTCCAGTCACAAATGTCAAATTTCCTCGAACAGTCCAACCTCCTTGACCCCCTTCAATCTGGTTTCCGTCCCGGTTTCTCCACACAATCGGCACTTACCAAAATCACCAATGACATACATACCGCTATGGACGACAAAAAAATAACTGTGCTTATCCTTCTTGATTTTACTAAAGCTTTTGATTCCTTGGACCATTCTATCCTTTTTAGCAAACTCAAATCAATGTCCTTTTCTAACAGTTCCATCCGATGGTTCCAATCCTTCCTCTCTGATAGATCTCAAGCAGTTTCTATACCTAATCATCCCCTTTCCTCTTTCCTCACTCTTTCCTCAGGCGTGGCACAGGGCTCAAGTATCTCTCCTCTTCTTTTCAACTGCTATATCAATGATCTCCCTAAATCT
The DNA here is from genome assembly GCA_964056705.1 of Troilus luridus. Lineage (NCBI taxonomy): Eukaryota > Metazoa > Arthropoda > Insecta > Hemiptera > Pentatomidae > Troilus > Troilus luridus. Next base: position 59,564,237 of record OZ057413.1, read on the forward strand.
GTTCACCACTGTTCCCATCATCTATATGCTGATGATTTCCAAATATATCTGTCCTTTCCCCCTTCCGAGCTATTTTTTGCGTTCGCTAGTATTCAGGAAGACCTGGATAGGATCTGTGCCTGGGCAAAGCTGAACAAACTGGAATTGAACGCATTGAAAACTCAGGCCATTGTTTTAGGTTCCAATTCCCTCCTTACATCCATCCACACCCTCCCAACATTACTCCTAAACGATAATCCTATCACGATTACCTCCTCGGTGAAAAACCTAGGCATCACCATCGACCAAAACCTTTCCTGGAAATCCCACATCGCCCAAATATCCCGACGGACAATTAGTTCCCTGAAGTTGTTCCATCGTTCTCGTCATCTCCTTACACAATCTTCCCGTAAGCTTCTCGTATCTTCTCTCATCTTCCCCCACTTTGACTATTGTAGCGTGGTATATGGAGGCCTCTCTAAAATGCTTGAAGACAGATTAAAGAGAATAATGAATTGCTCTCTAAGATTTGTGCTTGGTACTCCGAAGCGATCGCGCGTCTCCCACCTCTATGATGGGTTAAAGTGGCTCTTCCCTCCCTTCCGAAGACAATATTTCCTCTGTTCATTCATATACCAATCCATTCACTCTCAACACCCTTCATATATCTACAGTCTCCTCCAATTCAAATCATCAGTGCAACACCATAAAACAAGATCCCGCCTTTCTGATCTCTATATACGTTCACACAGAACTAAAGCATTCGAACGTTCCTTTCTCGCCCGCTCCACCACAATGTGGAACTCAATCCCTCCTAATATCCGTCATACTCCCTCTCTATCATTATTCAAATCCTTGCTGTATCAACATCTATTAGCTTCCCAAAAGGATAGTCTCTAGGTAGGTTAGTCATTTGCTTAGAATACAATGTATATAATAACTCACTGTGTTATCTAGTTCTTTTAATTCTGCTCTTTGAAAAGCTGTACATCATGTAAACAAATTATTGAATGCTAGCTCATGCATTCAATTTCAAAAGCTATGGATTTATCTATTCTCTGTAATTGCTTAATATCCTGTCAAGATCTGTACTATTTATTTACTTACTAGTATTTTTGTTTATATATTTCTTTTTAAATTGTTTTCTGTCATGTTTTCACGCTTTATGATTGTAACATTTAGCCTTCTGGCCAGATAAATATTATGTTTTTATTCCTGTTCATATCTGTTATTCTAAAGGGACTTTGTCCCAGAATAAAGTTACTTTTCTATTCTATTCTATTCTATATAACGCACGGCACTAGCAGGCCAATGTTCTGCGCATGCCCCAGCGGTTACATTTTATAACAGTTACGTTTCTACCAGTTACCTTGGATAACCTTTTAAAATATTTTGATTTGTATCTGAGATCGCCTCCCTTCGGATATTTTGAAGAGAAAAGATTTGCCTAGATAGATTTCTATGTCCCTAGAGGGATTTCTATGTCCCTAGAGGGATTTCTAGGTCCCTAGAGAGAGAGATTTCTATGTCCCTAGAGGGATTTCTATGTCGCTAGAGGGATTTCTATGTCGCTAGAGGGATTTCTAGGTCCCTAGAGGGATTTCAATGTCCCTAGAGGGATTTCTAGGTCCCTAGAGGGATTTCTAGGTCCCTAGAGGGATTTCTAGGTCCCTAGAGGGATTTCTAGGTCCCTAGAGGGATTTCTATGTCCCTAGAGGGATAGATTTATATGTCCCTAGAGGGATTTCTATGTCCCTAGAGGGATTTCTATGTCCCTAGAGGGATTTCTATGTCCCTAGAGGGATTTTTAGGTCCCTAGAGAGAGAGATTTCTATGTCCCTAGAGGGATTTCTATGTCGCTAGAGGGATTTCTATGTCGCTAGAGGGATTTCTATGTCGCTAGAGGGATTTCTAGGTCCCTAGAGGGATAGATTTCTAGGTCCCTAGAGGGATTTCTATGTCGCTAGAGGGATTTCTATGTCGCTAGAGGGATTTCTAGGTCCCTAGAGGGATTTCTATGTCCCTAGAGGGATAGATTTCTATGTCCCTAGAGGGATTTCTATGTCCCTAGAGGGATTTCTAGGTCCCTAGAGGGATTTCTATGTCCCTAGAGGGATTTTTAGGTCCCTAGAGAGAGAGATTTCTATGTCCCTAGAGGGATTTCTATGTCGCTAGAGGGATTTCTATGTCGCTAGAGGGATTTCTAGGTCCCTAGAGGGATAGATTTCTAGGTCCCTAGAGGGATTTCTATGTCGCTAGAGGGATTTCTATGTCGCTAGAGGGATTTCTAGGTCCCTAGAGGGATTTCTATGTCCCTAGAGGGATAGATTTCTATGTCCCTAGAGGGATTTCTATGTCCTTAGAGGGATTTCTATGTCCCTAGAGGGATTTCTATGTCCCTAGAGGGATTTCTAGGTCCCTAGAGAGAGAGATTTCTATGTCCCTAGAGGGATTTCTATGTCGCTAGAGGGATTTCTATGTCGCTAGAGGGATTTCTAGGTCCCTAGAGGGATTTCAATGTCCCTAGAGGGATTTCTAGGTCCCTAGAGGGATTTCTAGGTCCCTAGAGGGATTTCTAGGTCCCTAGAGGGATTTCTAGGTCCCTAGAGGGATAGATTTATATGTCCCTAGAGGGATTTCTATGTCCCTAGAGGGATTTCTATGTCCCTAGAGGGATTTCTATGTCCCTAGAGGGATTTCTATGTCCCTAGAGGGATTTCTATGTCCCTAGAGAGATTTCTAGGTCCCTAGAGGGATAGATTTCTAGGTCCCTAGAGGGATTTCAATGTCCCTAGAGGGATTTCTAGGTCCCTAGAGGGATTTCTAGGTCCCTAGAGGGATTTCTAGGTCCCTAGAGGGATAGATTTCTATGTCCCTAGAGGGATTTCTATGTCACTAGAGAGATTTCTAGGTCCCTAGAGGGATTTCAATGTCCCTAGAAGGATTTCTAGGTCCCTAGAGGGATAGATTTCTAGGTCCCTAGAGGGATTTCTAGGTCCCTAGAGAGAGAGATTTCTATGTCCCTAGAGGGATTTCTATGTCGCTTGAGGGATTTCTATGTCGCTAGAGGGATTTCTATGTCGCTAGAGGGATTTCTAGGTCCCTAGAGGGATTTCTAGGTCCCTAGAGGGATAGATTTCTATGTCCCTAGAGGGATTTCTATGTCGCTAGAGGGATTTCTATGTCGCTAGAGGGATTTCTAGGTCCCTAGAGGGATTTCTATGTCCCTAGAGGGATAGATTTCTATGTCCCTAGAGGGATTTCTATGTCCCTAGAGGGATTTCAATGTCCCTAGAGGGATTTCTAGGTCCCTAGAGGGATTTCTAGGTCCCTAGAGGGATAGAATTCTATGTCCCTAGAGGGATTTCTATGTCCCTAGAGGGATTTCTAGGTCCCTAGAGGGATTTCTATGTCCCTAGAGGGATTTCTAGGTCCCTAGAGAGAGAGATTTCTGTGTCCCTAGAGGGATTTCTATGTCGCTAGAGGGATTTCTATGTCGCTAGAGGGATTTCTAGGTCCCTAGAGGGATTTCTAGGTCCCTAGAGAGAGAGATTTCTAGGTCCCTAGAGGGATTTCTAGGTCCCTAGAGGGATTTCTATGTCCCTAGAGGGATTTTTAGGTCCCTAGAGAGAGAGATTTCTATGTCCCTAGAGGGATTTCTATGTCGCTAGAGGGATTTCTATGTCGCTAGAGGGATTTCTAGGTCCCTAGAGGGATAGATTTCTAGGTCCCTAGAGGGATTTCTATGTCGCTAGAGGGATTTCTATGTCCCTAGAGGGATTTCTATGTCCCTAGAGGGATTTCTATGTCCCTAGAGGGATTTCTAGGTCCCTAGAGAGAGAGATTTCTATGTCCCTAGAGGGATTTTTATGTCGCTAGAGGGATTTCTATGTCGCTAGAGGGATTTCTAGGTCCCTAGAGGGATTTCAATGTCCCTAGAGGGATTTCTAGGTCCCTAGAGGGATTTCTAGGTCCCTAGAGGGATAGATTTATATGTCCCTAGAGGGATTTCTATGTCCCTAGAGGGATTTCTATGTCCCTAGAGGGATTTCTATGTCCCTAGAGAGATTTCTAGGTCCCTAGAGGGATAGATTTCTAGGTCCCTAGAGGGATTGCAATGTCCCTAGAGGGATTTCTAGGTCCCTAGAGGGATTTCTAGGTCCCTAGAGAGATTTCTAGGTCCCTAGAGGGATTTCAATGTCCCTAGAAGGATTTCTAGGTCCCTAGAGGGATTTCTATGTCGCTAGAGGGATTTCTATGTCGCTAGAGGGATTTCTAGGTCCCTAGAGGGATTTCAATGTCCCTAGAGGGATTTCTAGGTCCCTAGAGGGATTTCTAGGTCCCTAGAGGGATTTCTAGGTCCCTAGAGGGATTTCTAGGTCCCTAGAGGGATTTCTAGGTCCCTAGAGGGATAGATTTATATGTCCCTAGAGGGATTTCTATGTCCCTAGAGGGATTTCTATGTCCCTAGAGGGATTTCTATGTCCCTAGAGGGATTTCTATGTCCCTAGAGGGATTTCTATGTCCCTAGAGAGATTTCTAGGTCCCTAGAGGGATAGATTTCTAGGTCCCTAGAGGGATTTCAATGTCCCTAGAAGGATTTCTAGGTCCCTAGAGGGATTTCTAGGTCCCTAGAGGGATTTCTAGGTCCCTAGAGGGATAGATTTCTATGTCCCTAGAGGGATTTCTATGTCACTAGAGAGATTTCTAGGTCCCTAGAGGGATTTCTATGTCCCTAGAGGGATTTCTATGTCGCTAGAGGGATTTCTATGTCGCTAGAGGGATTTCTAGGTCCCTAGAGGGATTTCTATGTCCCTAGAGGGATAGATTTCTATGTCCCTAGAGGGATTTCTATGTCCCTAGAGGGATAGATTTCTATGTCCCTAGAGGGATTTCTATGTCCCTAGAGGGATTTCTAGGTCCCTAGAGGGATTTCTATGTCCCTAGAGGGATTTCTAGGTCCCTAGAGAGAGAGATTTCTATGTCCCTAGAGGGATTTCTATGTCGCTAGAGGGATTTCTATGTCGCTAGAGGGATTTCTAGGTCCCTAGAGGGATTTCTAGGTCCCTAGAGAGAGAGATTTCTATGTCCCTAGAGGGATTTCTAGGTCCCTAGAGGGATTTCTATGTCCCTAGAGGGATTTCTAGGTCCCTAGAGAGAGAGATTTCTATGTCCCTAGAGGGATTTCTATGTCCCTAGAGGGATTTCTAGGTATAATTAGGAATAATTAATTATGTTTCTTTTTATATAAATTTTTAATATAATTTTTGCTTTACTAAGATTAACAAGTTTCAACTTTGTTGCAGCTTATTCTGTTATTGAAGCGTGCGAGTCTGGGTCTATGTTTGATGGATATATTGATCATTTGAAAAATGGTAACATTTCTTTCGTTATATTTTTTTCATTAATTAGAAAAACTGGTTAAGTTGGCTCGATTCGCTTAGAAATTTGGGTACTTGAGTATATAACGCACGGCACTAGCAGGCCAATGTTCTGCGCATGCCCCAGCGGTTACATTTTATAACAGTTACGTTTCTACCAGTTACCTTGGATAACCTTTTAAAATATTTTGATTTGAATCTGAGATCGCCTCCCTTCGGATATTTTGAAGAGAAAAGATTTGCCTAGATAGATTTCTATGTCCCTAGAGGGATTTCTATGTCCCTAGAGGGATTTCTAGGTCCCTAGAGAGAGAGATTTCTATGTCCCTAGAGGGATTTCTATGTCGCTAGAGGGATTTCTATGTCGCTAGAGGGATTTCTAGGTCCCTAGAGGGATTTCAATGTCCCTAGAGGGATTTCTAGGTCCCTAGAGGGATTTCTAGGTCCCTAGAGGGATTTCTAGGTCCCTAGAGGGATTTCTAGGTCCCTAGAGGGATTTCTATGTCCCTAGAGGGATAGATTTATATGTCCCTAGAGGGATTTCTATGTCCCTAGAGGGATTTCTATGTCCCTAGAGGGATTTCTATGTCCCTAGAGGGATTTTTAGGTCCCTAGAGAGAGAGATTTCTATGTCCCTAGAGGGATTTCTATGTCGCTAGAGGGATTTCTATGTCGCTAGAGGGGTTTCTAGGTCCCTAGAGGGATAGATTTCTAGGTCCCTAGAGGGATTTCTATGTCGCTAGAGGGATTTCTATGTCGCTAGAGGGATTTCTAGGTCCCTAGAGGGATTTCTATGTCCCTAGAGGGATAGATTTCTATGTCCCTAGAGGGATTTCTATGTCCCTAGAGGGATTTCTAGGTCCCTAGAGGGATTTCTATGTCCCTAGAGGGATTTTTAGGTCCCTAGAGAGAGAGATTTCTATGTCCCTAGAGGGATTTCTATGTCGCTAGAGGGATTTCTATGTCGCTAGAGGGATTTCTAGGTCCCTAGAGGGATAGATTTCTAGGTCCCTAGAGGGATTTCTATGTCGCTAGAGGGATTTCTATGTCGCTAGAGGGATTTCTAGGTCCCTAGAGGGATTTCTATGTCCCTAGAGGGATAGATTTCTATGTCCCTAGAGGGATTTCTATGTCCTTAGAGGGATTTCTATGTCCCTAGAGGGATTTCTATGTCCCTAGAGGGATTTCTAGGTCCCTAGAGAGAGAGATTTCTATGTCCCTAGAGGGATTTCTATGTCGCTAGAGGGATTTCTATGTCGCTAGAGGGATTTCTAGGTCCCTAGAGGGATTTCAATGTCCCTAGAGGGATTTCTAGGTCCCTAGAGGGATTTCTAGGTCCCTAGA